>JAJHZJ010000336.1:0-1403693 GCA_023548195.1 Bettongia penicillata ogilbyi
AGAGTGTGGGACTTCTACTTTTTATCTTCACCCCATTAGCTCCTTGAAAGCAGGGACTGTCCTACTTATATTTGTATCCTCAGCTACACAGGAAGTGCCGAGGAATCCTACCCTTACTCCTACCATCTCCAGGAAGCCTTCCTGACTATAGTATCAATAAATGATAATAACAGTAACAACATGTGCGTAGTACTTATGTTCCAGGCACTGTGGAGAGGGTTTGGGGATTATTATTTCACTTGACCCTAACAACCCTGGGAGTCAGGTGCTATTATTATCCCTATTTTACAGATGAGGAAAGTAAGGACAACTGGGTTTGACAGATTTGCCCAGGGTCACACAGTGAGTAAGTATCTAAGGCTGGGTTTGAACTCAGGTCTTACTGATTCCAGGATCAGTGTTCTATCCACTGCAAAACCTAGCTACTTTACTGAACTCCTATAGCTCCATCAGTATCTCTAGCACTGAATCATAGAGGTGAGAACAGATCTCGGAGCCCATCCAGTACAGACAACAATTCAAACCCTGAAGGAATCTCCACCATAAAGCATCCAAGAGTTCATCTGGCCCTCTGCTTGAAGATCCTCAATGAGCAGGAAGCCACCACCTCCCAAGGCACTTGGGAGAAGCTCTCATTAAGATTCCTTTTTTTCCCTGATACCAAGCCACCCCTTGCTCCTGCTTCTGCCCTC
This sequence comes from Bettongia penicillata ogilbyi, assembly GCA_023548195.1. Taxonomy (NCBI): domain Eukaryota; kingdom Metazoa; phylum Chordata; class Mammalia; order Diprotodontia; family Potoroidae; genus Bettongia; species Bettongia penicillata. The sequence goes on from JAJHZJ010000336.1 coordinate 693, forward strand.
TGGAGCCAAATAGAACAAGTCGAATCCCTCCCTCACATGACAGTCCTTCAAATACTATCCCATTCTCTCTGACTCTTCTCTAGGATGAACATCCCCAGTTCCTCCAACTGCCCCTCTTATGACTGGCATTCATGGCCCCTCTGGGGTGTGCTGGAGGTAGCTCCAGTGATTTGGGAGAATCAATTGTTACACATTCAAAGTGAGCATTTGTACCTAAAAAGTCAGCAACCTCTACAAACCAGAGTATGGTTTCTGGTTTTGCTGATTGTCTAGATTATAGAAAGTGAGGTAGAAAATGTTAATAATGCAACTTCAACATAAAAGTGTGTCATGTAGATATTCCCCCTCAGAAAGCTGGTTGTTAAACATTTACCAGCACACCACAGCTATCATCCCAGCTGTCTTCATCTGCATATTCTTCAACTTCTCAATAGCATTTTTAAACTGTTGTGTCAAGAATGAAACACAGTGCTCTAATGGGTCTGATGAGGGCTGAGTTCAGAGGGACGATCACTCCCATTATTCCTATGCCTCTCTTAATGTAGGTATAGATTTTACTTTTTTTTGGTTATCACATTCTCTTGTGATGTGGACCTTTCAGTCAACCCCTAGCATCTTTGTCAGACAAATGGTGTCTGACCATCACCCTTCTATACTTTGAACTTGAGAGGTAGTTTGCTGCTGCTGCTGTTTTAGGCCAGGTATAAGGCCTAACATTTATCCCCTACTGAATTTTCATCTTATTAAATTTGGGCTAGCTCTTGTTGGATCTGGACTGTCTTATTCAGTGTATCATCTGCCCTTCCAGCCTTGTGTCATCTGTAAATTTTGTAAGAATGTCATGAATGAGATGTATGTATGTATGTATGTATCTATCTATCTATCTATCAATGTATTATACACACAAACCCTACGATAAAAATTTGTTGAATTAGTTAAGCATTGATTCTTACTCTTCTTAAACACTGAAATGTAGCCTGTTTTTGGTTGCCCTTTTAACTATATTCCTATGGTTTCTAGATTAGATTACTTTAAAAGTGCACTCCTAGAGGATTTCTCACTTTATAAACTGCAGTAGCATAAACAAAATATTTCTTATCTCATAGGTGCAATTGCCAACAGTACTGCTTATATATTTGACTGCAAGGTCCTGTTCAAGCTCTTGTCATGGGATTTCCTTTCTAAAGCCTTAAACAACATGGGATCATCCAGCTTGGGCTTTAGCCAGTGAGTTGCTCCAATCAGAGGGATCGGAACTCTAATCTACTCCCACTTTTGTGGTCAGAGGTGTTCGCTGGCCCCATATCTGTGAAGGCCCAGGCTCAGCTGTGTACTCCAGCTGGAATAAAGAACCTATAACCCCTCCTTTCATATGGATCTAAATTCAGACTCTCAAACTGGGAGCCAGCTTTCTAGTTCTGGGATTTTGTTCATTTAAATTGTGTTATTTTCTCTCCTGATTAAAGTCTATCAAAGGTGAGTGCATGTAGTAGAAGGAGGAAGGGAAGGGGGAAGAGGAGAGGGGAGGGGAGAAAAGAGAGGAAAAGAGGAGCAGGGATGGGGAGAAGAACAAAGGAAGAAGACAAAAAAAGAGGGAATGTGGGAGAGGGAAGAGGAGGGGAAGAACAAGAAGAAAAAAGGAAAGAGAACTAAAGTTGGGGGAAGACATGCAGTTCTTCTTCCTTTTCCACAAAAGTTTTCAAACAAATGAGAAGCAGGAAGCTAAAGGAAACAAAATTCAAACAGTGAGTATAGTGTTGAGACTTCTCATTTTAGAGGCTCTGGGTTCAAGTTCTGGTTCTTTGTGCCCTCTGGGACCCCGAAGAGATGACTTTCCTAAGCCTCAGTTTCTTTACCTCCAAAACAAGGAGGTTGGACAAGATCCCCTCTACGACCAGTTCTATGCCAAAGAAGCTGTTTTGGAAGACCAAGGACAGCTCCAGTGTATTCTGCCAACATCAGTAATCTGGAGGAAATGACTTGGTTCCAAATCACAAGAAGAGAACAACCAAACAGTCATTAATTCATAAACAGCACCAACTATCCAGAGAAACAGTGCATGTCAGCTGCAAGAACAAGTTTCACTGCAGGGAAGCTTGTTTGTAATCATATAAGTAGCACTAATTTCTGACTAACAATTATTTTCCAGTAATAAAAAAAAAATGACTCTTTAGCCACTGAGCCTCAATTCTCTAGAATTGGACAGGGAAAAAAATAAAAGGCATCAGGACATTCCATTATCTTCCTCAATGACAGAGGAGAGTAAAGTAAGTGCTGTTTGGGAAAACTGACCAGACATTCCTTTATCTGCTTGCACTTCGTAGTCAATTCCTCCTCTCTAAACCTCAGCATCCTAGATTGTAAAATAAAGGGATTGGGCCAGAGGACATATGAGGTTCTTTCTGGTTCTTATATTTCATGGTTCTATAAGTTAATACACACATACAAACAAAATAAATGTGTGTTCATGATATATATATATATATATATATATATATAAAAATATATACATACATTCACATATATATGTATATATACCCACACACATCAGGATTAAATGGCTACTAAGCATCTAAAGATAGACAAATACATCAGAGTCATACAGGCAGTAAGTATATAAGTATATGTATATAGATTACATGTATTTAACTATACATGTATGTATAGGTATACACACATCTAGTATTTCTCTGTGTGTGCATAGACAGATTGATAAATAAATAGATCTGAAACCTTTGTAACCCTGCTACATAGATACATATTATGTGTTAGTTTGTATAATCTTGATATATGTGTATATGAACTGTGTGACCCTGCATGTATATACGTATATACATGTGTATATGTAAACATATATATGGGTGTATACATACATATAACAAATGACACATATACACATATATATGCACAGTTATTCATTATATATGTGTGTAAATATATTCTAATATCTATCAAACAAGATCACACAGCTATTGTCTATCCAATGAAGGCACACGCACACATAACACATAGCTACATGTCACAGTGGAAGGAGTACCAGCCTTAGACATTAGCCGTGTAACCCTTGGTAAGTCACTTAACCTCTGTTTGCCTCAGTTTTCTAATCTCTAAAATGGGGGTAACCAGCGTACTTACCTCCCAGGGTTCTTAGGAGGATAAAATGAGATAATAATTATAAAGTGCTTAGCACAGTGCCTAGTGCACAGGTGCATAGTAAATATTATACAAACATTTAGTAGTGGTAGTAACAGTAGTGTTAGTGGGTAGTAGTAGTAGTAGTGGTAGTAGTGGTAGTAGTAGTAGTAGTAGTAGTAGTAGTAGTATTAGTGATACTTGTTATAAAGCTAGTACTTTATAGTACTTTATAAAACTTTATAAACTTAATAAAAAGTACCTTCTCCTATCCCACTCCTGATTCCAAGAGGATTCAAAATAAGTAAGAAGGGATGTGTTTGTCCTTTGTTGCCGAAGAAGACCGTGCAAGCCATCAAAGAAATAATGACATGACTTGCACTTGACTTTTTTTTTGAGTGAGGGAGGGCTGTGCAGGTCACCAGCCTCACATCTCCTCCAAATGATAACACTGGCTTTACAAAAGGATTCAGCACAGACTGATCTCTTGATTTGTAAGAGACAGCCTACCCAATATCATGAAGTATTGTTTATGTATTAATAACCTAAGGTCTCAAGCATCTTACGGAAACACTGGGGAAAAGAGGTAGAGAAACACTGTTAGAAAATGTTAAGCAATGAAGGAAAATTTGAAATGAAAAGACACTATCTCTGAAAAGAGCCGGTCAAACAAAGTAGAGAAGAGGGATCATAGCCTTTGGAGCTGGAAAGAAATGTAGAGATCTCCTAGGCTACCCATCCCTTGAAGTACAGGGAGGCCTGAGCAATTCTAAGATTACATAGGTATTAGGTGGCATTCCTTCAACTAAAATGTGATTTACACATAAAATCTGTTGTAGTTTAGTCATTTTCAGCTGTGTCCAACTCTTCCTGACTGTATTTGGAGTTTCTTGGCAAAGATACCAGAGTGATTTGACATTTCCTTCTCCAGCTCATTTTACAGATGAGGAAACCAAGGCAAACAGGGTTAAGTGACTTGTCCAGGGTGACTTGGCCTAGTAATTGTCTGAGGCTAGATTTGAATTCAGTTTTTCCTGACTCCAGATCCATTGCTCTATTCACTGCCCACCTAACTGCCCAATTACATATGAAATTTAGGGAGTGACCAGTTAAGGTGGCACAGTGGACAGACAGAGTACCAGGCATGGAATCAGGAAGACATCTTTTTTAGTTCAAATCTGACCTCAGACACTTACTTGCAGTGTGACCCTCAGCACTTCATTTAACGCTGTTTGCCTCAGTTTCCTCATCTATAAAATGAGCTGGAGAAGGAAATGGTAAACCACTCCAATATCTGTGCCAAGAAAACCCCAAATGGAGTCACAAAGAGTCAGACACAACTGAAACTACAGAACAACAACAATTTTTCATAAAGGTAATCCCAACACCACCACCCCCAAACCCCACCAATCCTTGAAGGCCCAACACAAGTCCTACCCCCTACATGAAGCCTTCTATTCTTGCATGAGGTTGCATGGTGTAGAGTGTTGGACTTGAAGTAAGGAAGACTTGGGTTTGAATCCCACCTCAGACATTTATGAATTGAATGACCTTTGCAAAGTTACGTCAGCTCCTTCCATTTCTATTTTCTCATCTGTATAATAGAGGAGTTGAATACTCTGACCTCAGAGGACCATGAAGGATCCTGAGCCTAACCCAAGTGACTCTTCTGAGTCCCATGCATAAATACTCCTGCTTTGACCATTTCTTTGACCGGCAATGTTTTACACTCTTAGCTCACTTCTCACGCATTTATATTTTATCTCTCCATCAAATCTATAAACCCTTTGAGGGGAGGGGTTCCCTCTGTCTTACATTCCTTTGTGTCCCTTACAAGGCCCAACCCAGAGCCATGCATATAGGTAGATAGATAATGAATGCTAAAAACCAAAAGGAAAAACCAAAAGAGATTTGAAAGAAAAAAGTTTCTATGTAGAGTCTGTTAGAAAAATGCTATATTACTATGAGTAGGATCATATCCATAGTCACCTATATTCCCAAGCATACTTTACTACTCATTGCCCCCCTTTTGTTTCCTTAATCAAATGAAATAATATCAAGAATGTTAATAATTGTAGCATTTACACAGCACTCCAAGGATTGTAAAGCCCTGGACATATGTTATCTCATTTTCTGCTCACAGCACCCCTGTGGAATAGGTGCTGTTATTATCTTAATTTTATAGATGAGGAAACTGAGGCTGAGAGAGGTTAAGTGATTTATCTATGGTCACACCGCTATTAACTATCTGAGGAGCTTGAACTCAGGTCTTCCTGAGGACAAATGCAGCTCTCCTACACACTGTACCGCCTAACTTTGCTAGATAATATGTATAATGCATTTTACAAATGTTAAGAAATTCTATTATTATTATTGTAATAAGCATTTTTGTTATCATTCTTTCCATCTCCTATACCAGTGATAGCCTGCCTAACTCAATAAGCACCCCTCCCTTGGACCCCTATGCAGAGGCACTATCTAACTCATGTCCAGGACCTGCTGCATCTTAAGAATTCAGCAGGTTAAAACCAGTAAATTATAAACTACTCAGGAAAAAGCATTGTATTTTCTCTTCCTATGGCCTTCTTCCATAGGACTTGTAGAGTGCATTGGAAACAGTGGGATATTACTAGATAATAAAAGACTAGGGCGGGAAGAGACATCAAGGATCATTTTTGACATCGGCTCATTTTTCACTTTAGGATTGCTTTAACTCTCTGGACTTCATGCATCATCTTTACTACCTCTTTTCCTACTTTCTTTTATGTTTCTGTTGTCTTTTCTCATTACAATGTAAACTCTTTGCAGACAGACTTTTTCTCAGAGCTTAGTATAATAATACCTGGCATATAGTAAGTACTTAGGAAAGGTTTGCTGACTTGACTTCAGGCTACAAATATTAACATTTCCTCTGCAGATGTAATACTTTCCCTGAACATGATATAAAAGACAATCCATGTAAATTCTACCTGCTTGGCCACAGGTAGCTTGAAAGTCATTCTCATTAATTCATTGATTCTAATGGGTCTATCTCAAGTCCCACTGTGGCTGCATGACTTTCCTGAACACTGACTCACAGTGGCCACACCTTCCTGTGAAAGTTCAGAGTACTTGCCATATATTCTGCTCCTTTGGTACCCTCGCATGTTATCATTTGCAAAAGACTCTTACGGTATCACAAAATCATAAAGTTTCAGAGCTAAAAGGAACCTCAGTTATCATCTGGTCCAACCTATACTTGAAAAATAATCTCTTCTGTAGCAAACTATATGTGACCATTTGGTCTTTGCATGAAGACCTCCAATGAGGTAGAATACACTGCTTTCCAAGGTAGCCCAATCCACTGTTGGTTAACTCTGATTGTGACGGAAGTTCTTCCTGACATCAAGACCAAATTTGTTTTTTTACAGCTTTCACCCATTGTTCCTGGGATGGCCCTGGGCCGGGGAGTAGAGAGAGAGGGTGTCAACAGAAAACAAATTTTGCCCCTTTTCTACGTGCTAGCCCTTTAAATTCTTGAGTACAACAATCTCTTCTTATCCACGCTAAACCTCTCCGGTTTTTTGAGTTATTCCTCATACAGATGTAGGGTCCTTCATTATTTTGGTTATTGTAGAGACTTTCAAGTTTATCAATGTCTCTTTTTATTTATTTTAACTTATGGAATAAAACAAGCATTACCATAACATAGTATAATAAAAAAGATGATTGCACATGAAACTGCAAATCTATTGTGGACAACTTGCCATTCCTTTTAAATATATCAGAAAATTATATAAATTTCTTTTTTTTCTTCCCTTCTCTCTCCCCATCCCTGTCCTAGAGATGGCTACTATTAGACACAAATAGGTTTATGCGTGTAAAATTATTTTATACATATTCATTAGTTCTTTCTCTGGATGCAGATAGCGTCTTTCTTCATATGTCCTTTCCAGTTAATCTGGGTACATTCTAAAATGAGACAGTCAGAAAAGAACACAGTATTTCAAATATGGCCTGGGTAGGGCAGAGAACAAAAAGGATTCTTTATTCCTGAAACTGGTTTCTCTCTTAATGTAGCCCAAGACTGCATTAACTTTTTTGGCTGCTGTATCTCACCAAGCTCACATTTAGCCTGCCATCCACTAGAACCTCCAGATCTTTTTTCAAATCAATAGCTACCTAACCATGCTTTTTTCTGTATCTTAAACTTGTGTGGTCAATTTGTTAACCCAGTTATAACTTTGTGTTTAACCCTATTAAATTTCATTTTAGTAAACTGAGATATTGCTACATTTATAACCATCTACTTCTTGTTATCCTTAAGTTTTAACATGCTAATGATTCATCTCTCTTACAAGACTACAAATTCTTTGAGTCAGGGATTCTCATATTTCTTTTTTATCCTTTGCAACTTAGCTTATGACCTTATACATAGGACATACTAAGTAAATACTTATGGTTTGATTGATTAATCTAATATTGACTCAGTGCTATGGGAGATTGGGAGTATCACCTTGTTCAGCCCCATTTGTAGCCAGTTCAGAGGAATTGAGTCACATGTCCCCCTGCTAAGTCAATATGACAGAAGTTGTACCAGGAAAAGTCACTGACTTCTCTAATCTGTGCCAACTTTAGCAGAGTCAGAACTACAAGAAGCAACCTATCTGTCTATCCTAGACTTCTTGAGACATAAATATAGCAGCTTCCCTGAGTCACATCCCAGGGCACTGTGTGCCACAGTTGAGGGGAGGGTGTTAACTTGGGGGAAAATAAAATCCAACTTTCAGAGAAAGAAAGGGCTCCATTAGTATTCCAAATGCACAGTGTTAGCTACTCCTTAATTAAATGATTTCAAAGGAGATCTTGGTATATAATTGCTATAATTTAGATGGAAACAATACTACACTAAATGTAATTAGAGCAGTAGGATCTGTAAAAATGTTTTCTTCTTCAAAAGAGAATGGGCTTTGGGTCACCTGACTCTCCCATGAAGTAGCAAAGTATGAGTTTTCATTGTAGAGGAAGTGGGGTGGGGAGGTGGGGATAGGGGAAAGGGGAATGGTGTGCTTTGTTTTGCCTTTTAAGCATCTTGAATATGGTTCTCTTGGATGATGTCATCTCTCCCTTTAGAGGCAACAGCAATAAAGGAAATCTCTCCGTGGCTCCAAGAGTTGGCCACAGAGTCATGGAGGTCCTGCAAGTCTTATTTTTCCCAGGTTCAAGTTCTAACAGGAGCTGGGCATGGTCTCCAAATTGTACCTTTACATGCCATCCCTCATGGATTTCTGCAGTCATAAGATCATAGATATAGAGCTGAAGGGGACCTTCTGAAGCCAATTAGTCTACCTTATTCACTTTACAGATGAGAAAACTGAGGTCCAAGGAGTTTAAAGGATTTGCCCAAGGTAACACAGGTAATAAGTGTGCAGAATCTGAACCTCTCTGACTCTAGTATATTTTCCAATACACTAGATATCTTATATTCATCAAGCGATTGTCCTAGGAAATGGGAATTGAATTGTGCTTCCTACGGTGTGGATGGACTACACGAAGCCATTTGTACACTCTCCCATCAAAACTATTCACGACTGCGGTGAATAGATAGGTGTGCAGCCATATCAAATGGCAAAGTTCACACTTATGTGGCATTCAAAAGAGTAACCTTCACCTCACAAATATCCTCCCCTAACTGGATAAGTTAAATGGTCACAGATTATGCTGTCACCTTGATAGGAGGGACTTCAGAGTCATTCTTGACTACTGTCTTTGGGCAGTACTGCACTAAAAGCATCCCATAAACATCAGATTATTTTTCTAAGGCCTTATGGCAAGAAAAATCTACATTCTCATTCAATAATCCATTGTAGTATTTAACAATCTTTCTTGTCAGTAAAGTATTTAGTATATATCCAGCTCAAACTCTGAGCTTTGTTTCCATCCCCTGGTTTCTCTCCCAGTATCCGGATGGGCTTTTCCCATTGCCTAATGGACACTTCCACATGGATGTGGAGCCATACCAACACTTCAAACTCAACAGGTCCCAGGTCATCATCTTTCTTCCTAAACCTACCTCCTCCCATGATTTAAATTCTTTTCATAGTTCTAGTCAAGTGGAGGCCCAAATCTGTCTTATACAACAGATAGAAACACCAAATATATATATATATATATATATATATATATATATATATATATATGTAAAATAATTTTAGGAGGATGATGAAGAGTGGGAAATGCCAGGGAAAACCTAGTTAGAAATCTTCTACTCTAACCTCAACAACCTCCACTGCATAGTCCTGCCTAGTTGTATACCTACCCCTGAGGAAGTACTGTTAGTCATTCATGGATAATTAGGGAAGGAGAAGGGAATAAGCATTTACTAAATGTCTACCATATGTCAGATACTGTGCTAAGCACTTTACAAATAACTCATTTGATTCTTTTAAGAATTCTGTGGAGTGCAATTAGTATCCCCATTTTATAGTTGGAGAAACTGAGGCTAACAGAGGTTCAAGTGATTTGCCCAGGGTTACACCACTGGTAAGTATTTGAGGCTGGGTTTGGACTCAGGTCTTTCTGACTTCAGACTCAGGGCTGAATCTACTGTGACATCACCTTTATTAACAGGGGGAGGGGAGAGGAGTTTATGTCATCCCAAACCATGGATAATCCCCAACCAATGATTACTTTTTGTTATTATTAAGATGGATTCACATTCCTAAATGTTTGTTAAATTGTTGTAGACCCAGCCTACCATGTTATTTAAATACCTCAAAAGAAACCCATTTCCTTATATCCCAGGATGAATTAAGTTTCATGAAGATATATATATATATTATATACATCAAGAATCAAAAACCTAGTCAGTCATCAGGTATTAATTAATCACCTATGGTGTGCCAAGTTTTTTATCAATCAATCAAAAGCACTTTTTAGGCACTTAGTATATGCCAGAAGTTGTGCAGAGCACTGGAAATATCGATGAAAATTCAAAACAGTCCCTGACCTCAAGTAGTCCTTAAGGTCACATTATGATGAAAGATACAACATATCAATAACTATGCCCATTCAAAATATATGCTAAGTAGATGAGACAAAACCTCCACTGGGAACAGCTCTAGTCACTGGGAGAACTGGGAAAGGTGTCCGGAAGGAGGTGGAATGTGAGTTGAAGCAAAGAAACAAGCAAATATTGAGCATCTACTATGTGCCAGGCACTATGCTATGCTAAGCAAGTGTTTCTATAGTGATTACTATATACCTGGTACTATGCTATGCCCTTTTTACAAATATTATCTTATCCCAATGCTGGGAGGTAGGTGCTACTGTATTCCATTTTATAGTGGAGGAAACTGAGGCAGATAGAGGTTAGGTGACTTGCCCAGGGACAGGCAGTTAGTTAAGTGTCTGAGGATGGATTTGAACTTAGGTCTTCCTGATCCCAGACCTAGCACTCTATCTACTCTGACCCATCACCTAGGAGGCATTGGTCATTAGGGTGGGGCAGGAGGTGACAGAAATCATAATGGCTAACATTTAGATAGTACAATAGATAGATCACAAATTATTTTATAAAATAATAGATAGATTACAAATGACTTTAAATACAGTATTTCAACTGATTCAGTGTATATTTTTTTTTTGAGGCAGTTGGTGACAGTGACACTGGGACTGGAGGACTATAAAGGAAATAAGAGCTTATTCCCTTCCTACTCACCCCCTTCTCCCTTGACTGACTGATCATCTTAATAACTACAAGAGGTAACTATTATTGTTTCCATTTTACAGATGATGAAACTGAGGGCAGTCTGGAAGGATGTAGAGCAGAATATTGCAAGCCATGGCAGAAAGGAACAGGAAATGAAAACCAGAGGAAGCTCCGGTCAGGGATCATTTTCCAGGTTTCCCTAGTTGCCTTCCTAAGATCATCCCAACAAAAGCATTCAGGACATGTCTAGTTATTCCATGAGTTCCTGAGAAATGGGATCTGTGCTGTCACTGTCAAATTCCCACCTTCTATAAGAGGCCCCTTCCTGAACATCACCTTGCCACTCTTCATCTTCCCTTATTGCTAGTACCTTCCCTCTAAAACTATCTTCCATCTAATCTGTATATAGCTTATAAATATATATTTATAATATTATATGTATATCTATCTGTCTATCTATCTATATATCTATCTATCTATCCACACATATATTTGCATACTGTTTCTTCCAAGAATGTGAACCCCTTAAGGATGGAGGCTGTTGGCTGTTTTTTTGTTTTGTTTTGTTTTGTTTTTTATCCTTCGTACCATTCCTGGCACTTAGTAACAACTTAATGCTTTTTAATTGATTGGCTGACTGACTTCTGAATGGCAGACAGCCTGGTGTAATAGAAAAAGTAATGTGAGAGAGAACACCTGGTTTCTCGTCTCAGACCTGCCATTAACTAGCTGTGTGACCTCAGGTGCTTTATCTATAAAATGAGAGAATTAGACCAGATAATCATTAAGGTGTCTTAAAATTGCAGTTATCTGTGACTCTATGATCCTCAATCTATGTAGTATCCTGTGATTTATCCACTTACTTATAGCTACCACAGACCTTTTCTTCCCCATTCTTTACCCCCAACACATACAAAAAGAGGTCACATTTCTAAAGCACTTTACATTTCACAAAGCATTTTATCCACTGTAACTCTGTGAGGAAAGTAGTCATTCAAGTAGTATTAGGACTCTGGGTCTCAATTTTCTACTATATAAAATGGGAAAGTAGGATAGGCTACATGGGCTTTGAGATCCTTTCTATTTCCAAATCTTTGATTTTATGATATCATTTTTTACTGATGGAGCCACCTGGTTCAAGGAAGGCTGAGTGACTTTCTTTAGGCTGTCAGGTTAGCAAGCGCCAGAAGAAGGATTTCAACCCAGGTCTCCTGACTCCCAGGCCAGTGCCCCTTCCATTATACCAAGCTGATCGGGAGACACAGACTGAGCTCATTCACACTGATATAACACATACAGCTTTACTCCAGCTAGCTCCTTCTGCCAAAATGAGTGTGGCTTTCACAGAATCCCCAAGGCAGATGGAAATCAGAGATATCCAGGACTGCACAGCTCAACACAGGCTTGCAAGTCATGACCATCACAACCTCTATTTGTTAATGGGAAAGAATCACTGCAGGGTCCATGGAAGAAAAAGAAAAATGAGCATGGAGTGCTTTCTTTTTACTTCCCAGGAGCATCTGGACGAGTGGGCCAGAAGAAGCGTGCCCGCACTGGGTCACCACAGGCTAATTTTTCCCTGTTGACATACCAGATTTAGTTTTCATTCTTCTAAGTAAACAGTTAAACCTGCTGATGATTCCAGTGAGTCACACGGCATTTTCTTTGCCACCTCCATCCAGAACTCAGAATCAGCCATTGCTAGGAAACCACAAATCCCAGCCCAATCTTTTTACCCAGCCTTGACTTCTTTCGCTGGCTGGATGTCATTAATTTGAGAGCAAATTATTAGAAACCTAGAAAACAGTTCTGAAACGCCTACAGATTTATGATGAAGTCATTTCAGAAAAGGTCACTGGCAACCCTGCTATAATTAAATCTTTCATTAATTTTTAAAATACACAATAACTTACCAATGCAGCATAAATTGACCAGATGACCTTGTAAAGAATTATTTAGAGCATCATTCCATCATATCCTGCTCTCTAGTAATTCTTTCAATTTAAATTTTACTTGTGGGTTTTTTCCCCCTCTCTTGGATTAGGCTCCAGAATGCTGTTTATTGATGAGGATTTAGTACTCCCTGATTGAGGGGGAGGGAAATTGGATAGCACCAAGGATTATGATGGTAAGATAGCTAAGCTTTTCTTTTTGTCTAAATCTCACATTCTTTTGCTCTACCTTCACCAATCACTGACATTCAGCCCAAACTTCAAGGCCCAGGCACAAATGCTATCTCCCAGAAGGGACCTCAAAGGCCTCTTACCTAAAACTTTCCTTGATACCTCTAGCAAAAAGTGATCTCATCTCATAGTAATAATGTTCTCATTTATATCAATGAATATATCCTATATCTTTTACTAGACTATAAATCCTGTGGAGAGTGACATATTTTATTCACCATGGTATTTCGCACAGCATCTAGCACATTGCATTGTATATGATAAATTTTTAATAAGAAATTATTTGTTGAATGCTCTTCTGTGTGCCCCCCCTCACCAAATACCTACCTTGTAGTCATTTTGTACATATTTCTACAGATGTAGATATTTGCATGTTGCCTTCCCCAAGTAAGCTACTTGAGGACAGCCACTGACTCATCATCAATTTATCCCATAACTTAGTAAAGTGCCTACTACATAGTAAGTGATCAATACATTTTTGTTGACTGATGGAATGTTAGATTTGACATCCATTTTAAGATGGACCTATACTTGTCACTCAGACATAACTATAAAAGCAATTTCCATTGCAATCTACGAGTCTCTGTCTTGTTCCTTGAACTACTTGAACTCAGGCAGCATTCTGGGACACATAATTCAATATTATCATCCTCCTTGGTTGGTGTAAGGGAAAAGCTATTATTGCCTATGAAGGCTCACAGCAAATTTGCATAATGAGTCCCCATGTGTATGTGTGACAAGTCTACTTGCTAACCTGCTCTAAGGAAAGGAACTTTGATGTGGAACAAACCTGTACTCCTGGGGCTGAGGTGTGATAGTGCTTCCTTTGTAAAACAGTGAACTTTCAAGGGACAAAATTCTTCAGAAAGTAATAGATAGGTAAATAGACTGTATGTGTTTACCCTTCATTGCTGAAGAAGACCATGTAATCAGAGAAATAATGACATGACTTGCACTTGACTTTGTTTTGAGTGAGGGAGGGCTGTGTAGGTCACCACCCTCACTTCTCCTCCAGAGTCATCTGAATTCAGTGACCAGACATTCATCAGGATGACTGGAGATGACCTAGGATGAGGCAATTGGGGTTAAGTGACTTGCCCAAGGTCACACAGCTAGTGAGTGTCAAGAGTCTGAGGAGAGATTTGAATTCAGGTCCTCCGGACTCCTGCACTGGTGCTCTATCCACTGTACCACCTAGCTGCCCCAATAGATAGACTGACAGATGGAAAGATGGATAGAGATAGATAGATAGATAGATAGATAGATAGATAGATAGATAGATAGATAGACAGATGATAGATAGATGGATAGACAGATAGATAGATAGGTTCTGAGAGGACACATTGAGGCCTGATATGAACTCAAAGAGCAGTTGGCATTTTGGCAACTACAAGTTGGAGCAATCTTCAGGAATTAAGGACATGTGCTGGCCCTGAAGACAAGAGAGTATGCAGCAGTTCAGCCTGATTGTTTTCCCATTAGGGTGTAGATGGGATTAGTGTTAAAGGAGGTCAGTGGCTACAGGGGGAATTGGATTGAGAGAAAGTGAGACACTCAACCAGACTTTAATCGAAACAGGCAGGGGATCAGAAGTAAGGAATCCTGAAAAAAGGGTCAGCATTACTTATACCATATAGTGAGAAGGTGCATAACGACAGACGTTAGAGGAAACTAAAAAAGAAGAAAAAAAAGAAAAAGATGGGGAAGGAAAAGAAGAAGAAAGAATCAGAGGAGAGAAAGGGAAAAGGCAGAAAGGAGAAAATGACATTTGTATAAGTTTAAGGGAAATAGCTCTCTCTATACAAATACCTTAGATTCTCTCTCTTTCCCATTACCTCCAAAGCAAATAAAATATTTTAATAGGTTTGGAAATTTTAAAAAAATTCACATCCTGTAATGGGATAAAAGAAAGTGCCTGGCTGTTCAGGGAAAGGCTCACTCAGAACAATGAGTAGGTAGAGGGAAATGGGAACGTGGAGGAGGGGGAGGGGAGCACAATAGGGATTTAACAAGGTGGATGGTTAGAAGGTAAGGGTAGGACAAATGAACCATCAATCAGTATTTAAGTGCCTACTCTGGGCCAGGCACTGTGCCCACAAATATGATGAACGAAGCAACACCTACACACCAAGATCTTATATCCTAATGGATGAAATAATAAGGGTGTAGATAAGTATATAGAAACTAAATATAAAGAGAATAGGAATAAATACAAAATAATACAATAAAGGAGGGAACCACAATTTGGAGGATAAGGAAAGGCTTCATGCAGAAGGTGTTGCATGAGGGAAGACAAAAAGGTGGTTCTAGGAGGCAGAGGTGGGAGTGAATTGTAGGCAAAGGCAGAGAGATGGGAGATGGAGATGTGTTAGCACGGGGAAAGGGAATAAGCATTTGTGTAGTGCTTACTATGGACCAGGCACTGTGATAAGTAAGCTCTTGAGATAGATGCCAGTATTGTCCCCAATTTATGGCTGAGGAAATAGAAACAAGGAGAGGTTAAGTGATTTGCCCAACCACACAGCTACTGTGTCTGAGGCTAGATTTGAACTCCTTGACCCCCAGCTTTATCCACTGCCCTCCCAGCTGTTGGTATTACTGCTTGTCCTTCATTCTCGAAGAAGACCAGGACATCAGGGAGGTGATGCCATGACATGCAAGCAAACTGGATTTAATGCAGGGAGGCTGTGCAAAATCACCGGCCGCACTTTCTCCTCCAGACCTATGCTCTACCAGCTAGCTGCTACAGAAAGGAACAGAGAAAAGGCCAGTTTGGCAAAATCAAAGAATGTGGGAGGGGGTAATGTACAATGAGCTGAAAAGATAGGTTAGGGCTAGGTTGTGAAAAGATTTAAAAGCAAAATGGATTTTAGATGCAATATGATAGTCACTGGAGTTTATCGAACAGTGCTGTGACTTGGTCAGATCTGCCCTTACTTCTGCAGAAGCAAGGGAAAAGGCTTAAGACAGGGAGACCAATCAGGAGGCTACTGTAGTAACCTAAAGGAGAGGCAAGGAGGGCCTGAAATAAGGTGGCAGCTTTGTCAGTAGAGAGAAGGGACTGGATGCAAAGATGGTGCAGAGATTGAAACGGCAAGATGTGGCAGCTGATCTGATCTGACCTGTGTATTGAAGCAGAGTGAGCAGTTATACAAAAAGCCAATGTGATGGATCTGGGAAACTAGAAGATGGTGGTGTCTTTGACCTGTCAAAGACAGAGAAGTTTGGAAGAAAGGTGAGTTTGGAAAGACCAGATAATGAATTCTCTTTTGGTCATGATGAATTTGAGATGCCCCTGGAAAATCCATTTTGAAATATCTAATAGACAACTCATAATTAGGATTGAAACTCAGAGGAGAAAATGGGGCTGGACATAAAAAGATTTGAGTCATTGGTACAGAGATTATAATTAATAATACTAATTAGAATTTATATAGCACTTTAAGATTTACAAAACATTTCACAAAAAATATCCTCAAATCAATCCTGGAAGATAGGTGCACCTATCATCTTTTTTATAATGAGGGAACTGAGGCAGACAAAGGGTAAGTGAGTTGGTCACACAACTAAACAAGTATCAGAGATTGAAAATGCACTTGGGTCTTTCTGACTCCAGACCCAGCGCACTCTCCATTGCATCGTACTAAACTAATAGAAGTTAATGAGATCACCACAAGAGTCTAGAAAGAAGAGTGGGGTGGGGCTTGTACGGAGCCTTGCAGAACACCCCCAATTAAGGAGCATAATATGGATGCTGAACCTTCACTGAAGATGGTTAGAAACATAAAAAGAGAATCACCAGAGGGTAATTGTACAAAAAATCAAAGAGGGAGCCTCCAGGAGGAAAAGGTCATCCCAAGTGTCAAATTCAAGTAGTCTTGTCAAGAAGGAAAGGAAGTGAGAAAGGTTATGGGAAGGGTCATTAAAAATTTACTGTAATTTTGGAGAGAATTGTTTCAGTTCAGTGATGAAAAAAGATGAAGAAAAACATTCATGAAGAAGCAAAATTCTAACTCAGGACATTTTGTGTGTATGTGTGAAGCACTCTGAGTTAAGTGACTTGCCAGGGTCACACAGCTAGAAAGTGTTAAGCGTCTGTCTAAGACTGGACTTGAACTGGGGTCCTTCTGACTCCAGGCTGAGTGCTCTGTCCACTGTGCCATCCAGCTGCCCCTACAACATTTTCTTCCCTCTTTGAAGCACATAACAAGTGTGTCACTTTCAGGCTTTCCTTCTCTTGGTCTCCTAAGGTGTCATATTTCTCAATTCCTGACTAATCATCCAACTCGGATTTAATGATCTTCTAATGTGCCTGTGAGAATATATAGAAAAAGAAAGAAAAAAAAAAGCCTGGCCCCTTTCCTCTAGAAACTGCTAATCTAGTTAGGAAGCCTACACTCCCTCTTATCCATCCTTCAAACATTTAATTAAGAGGCTACTGTTTATGCAATACGTACAACATGCTACATCCCGAGGAAGAAACAA
This sequence comes from Bettongia penicillata ogilbyi, assembly GCA_023548195.1. Lineage (NCBI taxonomy): Eukaryota > Metazoa > Chordata > Mammalia > Diprotodontia > Potoroidae > Bettongia > Bettongia penicillata. The sequence continues at coordinate 18,183 of JAJHZJ010000336.1, forward strand.
AGTCTTGGTAACATGTAGAACCTACTGGCCATCATTCAACTTACATTGTGGAGGTGGCAGGACACCACCACATCCAGGCTGCTTCAAGGGTCTGAGTAAAGTTTTATCCTATTAAAACCCAGAATACTGCAATGGCTGCAATAATACACTGCCAATTAAAATAATTCCAAAGTGAATTGGGGCATTTTGAGGCCCAAGGGAAAAGCTCATTTCCAACTATGGAGGAACGATGTTAGAAAGTACTTCATGGAAAAGATGACATTTGAGTTGAGGTTGAAAGAGTGGAAAAGTATTCCACAAATAAAGGAGAATACTGTAAACAAAAGCAAAGAGAATGGAGAATGTAATGCCTGTTCAGAGAGGGGAGGGTAAGAGGGAGAAGGGTTGATGCAGAGCGCAAGCAGTGAGTGACCCAATTTAGTTAGCATGCATAGAAGAGAACGGAAAGGTAGGAAAGTGAGACAGTGAAAAGCTTTGAATGCCAGACCAAGGAGTTGGAACTTCGGTAGTAAGGACCTGCTGAAGATGCTCAAGCAGAAAAATGGTGTGACCAAATCTCCCCACTAAAACAAGTGTTCCAGCAGCAATATAAAGGGTGGATTTGAGGGGGAAGACCTGTAAGGAGGCCACTGTAATGCTCTAGGCAGAGGGTAATTAGGACTTCCACCAGGACGGTGGCAATGGAAGTGGAGAAGAGGGAGCAGATGTGGAAGATGTTGCAAACATGCAATGAACAGGAGTTACTGAAAGCTTGGATATGAAGGTCATGGCAGAGGGAAGAGTCCCAGATAATGCCAATGTTCTGAACCCTGGGAGACTTGCCATGGACAAAAATAGTGAAGTCAAAAGGAGGAGCAAATTGAAGGGGAAAGATAATAAGCTTAGTTTAGGACAAATGAAATAGTGAAAGAACAGTAGAGGACAGTATATAATTAAGTATTAAATTGCGGGCTATCACCTAAGTGCTTCAAGAGCTCAAGGGAAGAAAAAAATCAATGAGGCAGAGGTTGGTAAAAGAGGTAGAGTTTAAGTAGGCTATTGAACAATGGGTAGGCTAGAGACAGCAGGAAGGAAAACAAGGTGTCCAAGGCATTTCTTATACTCATGGGTCTATAACTCTGCAGGCCTACTTTGTGTGAAGTTCATATAATTATAGTTTATATTTTGTACTGTAGTTATTTGTATGCGGACCTTAAATTCAATAAAGGGAGGGACAATCCCTGAGGAATTTTTCTATTTCCTTACTGTAACTGGTATGATGCTTTGCACAGTGGATACATGTTAAAGTGAATTAAATCTTTGGTGAGGGATGGGGAGAGGGATGAGAATGAGAGGGTTAGGGAAAAAGGCTTGGTCATTAAAATACTAACAGGATCTGGGTTTGAATTTTGGCCTTCTTTACGTATGCCCTTGGACAATCACTCAATCCAACAAGCATTTATTAAGCACCTTCTAGTTCCAGGAACTATGGTAAGTAATGTCACCTAATTTCTTTGCTCCTCAGTTTTGTGATTTTTTATTTTTCAGACAGAGGATTGTTCTGATTTCTAAGGTCCCTTCTAGTCCCTTCTAACTCTAAATCTATGACTCGTCGACCCTAACATCTGGAGAGCAGCAGCAAAGGAAACAAACCAGATGTGCACTGCTGTTTGCCCATAGCCAAATTGTTCACAGTGATCCTGGGAATGTCCATAGTCCTAGCACCAGGATTGGATCTGGGATCTAAATATATTCTTTCTTTCTCCAGAACTGCCAGCCTAGCAGTCGCCTACTATTGTTCAGTTGCTCCTGATCCACTGTGACCCCATTTGGGATTTTCTTGGCCAAGATCCTGGAGCAGTTTGCCATTTCCTTCTCTGGCTCATTTTATAGATGAGGAAATGGAGGCAAACAAGATTAAGTGACTTCCCAGGGTCACACAGCTAGTAAATGTCTGAAGCTGGATTTGAACTCATGAAGATGAGTCTGACTCCAGGTCCAGCACTCTATCCACTGTGACACCTCGCTGTCTGTAGCTATTGTCAACATCACTGGCAAACAAGAAGAACTAGTATTTATATAGCACTTTAAGGTCTTCAAGATGGTTTACATGCTCATAAATCTCATTTGAGCATTATACCAACTGTATCAGTTAGTTACCACAGAAATAATTAGCATATTTTTACTGATGAGGACACTGAGATTCAGAGAGGCTAAATAGTTTGTCTAGAATGTATGAAGCACAATGATAGGCTCATTACATGGCTAGCTCCTAGGGTCAGCTAACCATAATCAGGTTGAACAGCTCATCCATGGGGAAATGCAGAAGAGCTCGCTGACTCTCCTAACATTGCTGATTATTTGAACGGCTTACTTTGGGCTAAGGACAATCAGATTTTTTCAGCAAACAACAGGGTATTGAAAAACAGATCAATAGAGTCCTTCCTTGGTTTATTTCAAACTACTTTACAGGCTATAGCTACTGGCTAAACAATATATTTAAACTCCAGATTGAAGCCTGTTGTCTGAATGGGATGTTTTTAAAAGCCTACTAAAAAAGTTGCCAAATCCTCATATGAAAAAGAAAGCTTTTACTTTCCAACACTCCTCACTTGTTTTGAGGATTGTAGAATTCTTAGGTAAATATCTTTCTACTGGATCTTATTTCCTCTGGGAACCATAACTAGGAGGAGGTGAGTAGGACTTCGCCTCAGGTTAACGAAAGTTTAGAGGGCACTGACTGTCTCTCAGGAGATGGAAGCAACTAAGTTTAGCACCTCATGACCAAGCAGAGTTAGTGAAAGAAGAAGCCCCCAGATTTCATCTTCTCTCTCAGTGGGTGAACCCTAGGTAAGCGTTTTCTTAGCCTGGCCGCTGTTAGATGGCACTGACCATATCATCCCTCATTTGCCTTCTATGCTACTTGTTCTAAGTATAAAAATGACCATGATGACTCTGCCATCTTGGTTATTTGTTCTGCTTAAGGAAGCTGGGGATCCACAAGGGAGTAAATGAGTATGGGATTAGATAAATTAGAAATATCAGTATTCATTTGCCCTTAACCAAATTAGCAAGCGTATTTCCCATTATTCATGTTCTCTCTCCTTAATACCTAGTCCTCAATTCCCTAACATATGCCACATTTACTTTATGCCTGTTCTTTGGCTTAATCTTTTCCGCACACCTGAAATAATCACTCCAGGTCAGTCATTATACATTTATCAAACACCTACTATGTGCCAGGTACTATGTTAAGTGCTATTTAAGTGTATTCCATAGAGATACATTGAAAAAAAGATAAAAGATAATTTGATGAAGAAAGCACGAAACTGGGGAAATGAGGAAAGGCTTTAGTACAAGAGAGCATTTGAGCTGACCTTGAATTAAATTAGGACTCCTAATAGGAAGAAATGAAAAGAGAAGGCCTTCTAGGCATGGAGGAAAGTCAATGGAAAGGCAAAGAGCCCTCAGTGAGAAACAGTAAGGCAAGTTTGTCTCTGCTTCTATGATTAAGAACCCTGAACTTTCTTTATCTGATCATAATCTATCATTCCATCTTCCTCTTGTCTTACTCTCTTCCTAAATCTATCTTCATTTCATCTTCACTGAAAGATCTCTCTCTCTCTCTCTCTCTCTCTCTCTCTCTGTCTCTCTCTCTCTCTCTCTCTCTCTCTCTGTCTCTCTCTCTCTCTCTCTCTCTCTCTCTCTCTCTCTCTCTCTCTCTCTCTCTCTCTCCCTCTCTCTCTCTCTCCCTCTCCCTGTCCTGACCACTTTTCAGTCTGCTTTACTCCACTGTCACTCATGCCACACCCACTAATTGAGAATATACAGCCCAAAGTTATGGGCTAGCCTTCTTTTCTCTCTGCATCATCTCATTTGGTGACTTCATTTATTCCCATGGGTTCAATTACTGACCTCATAGAGACGACTCCCTATTCTATATATCCAGCCCTCGTCTCTCTTCCAAAATCTCTTGAACTGTAGACATCACAATTGCCCATAAGACTTATGGAACTTGACCTCCCATAGATACTTTAAGCTTAACATGATCAAAAAAGAACTCATTCTTTCCCCAGTCAACCATTCCCTCTTTTTAATCTTCCTGTTTAGACCTGTTTCTTTTTTTTAATTAAAGGGGCCATCCCTAGACTCACTTCTTTAAGAGGCCTGTTCACTAAATACACCTCACTCAAAGTTAGAACCTGAACAGGCCTTAGCCAAGGTCTCCCACTGCATCCTGGGCCATCTCCAGTCATTCTGATGAATATCTGGCCACTAGACCTATATGGCCCTAGAGGAGAAAGTGAGGCTGGTGACTTTGCACAGGCTTCACTTAGTCTACTCAAAGTGACCTGCAAGTCACATCATCATTTCCCTGATGTCATGGTCCTTGTAATGGCAATTTAAATGGGAAGATCTTTCTCGAAATCATTAATAGGCCCTTGTGACCTGCTTAAATAACATGAAAGCCTAAGTCACATCTGTGGGAGGAGCTTGCTGAGCAGGTGGAACAGGAAGGGTGGAGCATAACTGGGAGGAAGTGAGTGAAAGCAGTTATGGCGGAGAAGAAAGAGGACACAGGCAAGCAGAGAGCCCGCTCATGAGTGTTTGCTTGTGGGAAGTTTCCAGGGGGAAGGAAGGGGGTAAGTTCTTGGTTAGTATGACAGATCTGGCTTTCTGGTGTCTGAATAAATGTTTTTCTTCTGCCTTCTATATGGAGAGTCTGTTATACTTTGCAATTCAGAACTATGTGGGCATATTCATAGTTGCCTTCAGGGTTGTGAATATTGCTTAGGGAAGAGATACAATCCTCTTGGACAAGAAAGGACAAATACATCAACAACCACTAAAAATCACCACCATCCAATTATTTAAGTCTATGACCTCTGTGCCCTCTTGACTTATCTCACATATTCCACATATCCAATTCATGTCAAATCTTTTCATACCCCCATCCTCTTGTAGGTCCTCATCAACTGTTACTTAGCCCATCACTATTTTGAGGCTATTCCTGCTAATTGTTTTCCCTCTCTCAAGTATGTCCTGCTCAAATCCATTCTTCACACAGCCAATAATGTGATTTTCTTAAAGTGAGGATCTGTGTTACCTCCCTCCCCCATTCAATAAATTCCAGTGGCTCCCATTTCTATCATTAAATATGATCTCTCATGTTTAATATTTAAGTTCTTTACAACTTGGTCTCTTCTTGCCTTTTCAGTCTATTTACATATTATATTTATTATATATTATATTACACTTCTAAATTCTCTCGATAGTCTAGCTATACTATTACGTACTGTGTTTGTCACACATGATGCTACATATCTCTACATCACTGGCTATCTTCCATGTCTTGAATGTACTCTTTCCTCACCTCTGCCTGCTGGGATCACCTTTTGCATCTTTTCTAGTGGTCTTTCTTGGCTGTCCAGATACTAATCTCTCTCCCACCAAGAATGTGTGTCTTATATCTATAAACATAAACACTGTCTCATCCATTAGATTGGCAGCTCTTTGAGGGCAGGGACTTTGTATCGACTACTTAGCACCATGTCTGGTATATATATTCAGTCAGTAGTGTCTGACTCTTCATGATCCCATTCGGGGATTTTCTTGGCAAAGATATTGGAGTGGTTTGCCATTTCCTTCTCCATTTCATTTTACAGAGGAGGAACTGAGGCAAAGAGAATTAAGTGATTTGTCCAGGGTCATACAGCTAATAACTGTCTGAGGTCAGATTTGAACTCAGATCTTGGCAACCTCAGGCTTGGCAATTTATTCGTTGTGCCACCTAGCTGTCCCAGTCTAGCATGTTGTAGGAACTTTAAAAATTCTTGATTGGTCAATTCCCTAATCAAGCAGCTGGGTGGTACAATGGATAGATAGAGTATCGGACTTGGGGAACGGAAGTCTTGAGCTCAAATTTTGCCTCAGACATTTATTAGGTATGTGACATGTGCAAGTCATCTAAACTCTCAGGCACAATTTCATAGCTTGTGAAATGGGGGAAAGCATACCTCATGTGGTTTTCTGTAAAAGATTAAATGGGATAGTTTAAAAGCATTTTGCAAAACTGTAAGAGATAAGTAAATACTGGCTATTATAATCATTGCATCTCTTTCTTTAAACTCCTAACATCATTCAGGCTGCATCTGCATTGCCGTCCAGTCTGATTCAGGGCCACCTCTGGGCTGAGGTTAAGAGTCGAGTGAATCTTGGATATCTTTAAAATGCCCATGGAAGAGACAAACAGCCCTTAGGGACATAGTGAAGTGAGCCAATAATACCTGTCCATTCAACCAAACTACTGAATAAATGACCCTCCAGGCTGTTAATCTGCAACTCCTTACCTCAGCACTGAAAGCAATCTGAATCTATGCATCTCCTCATGAATTAGTAACAGGCAAGGGGAAATTGGGGAACACTGGATATTCCATGCCAAGTTCACTGAAACGTTGAGATAATAACATTTGAAGGGAAGGTAGCAAAAATAGCAAGATGAGTAAGCAAATATCATGCCTCTGAGGCAGGGACTGTTTCCCCATTCCCTCAAATGCTGGCCCCCTCTTCCTGCTGGAGTTTCAGAAGAAGAAGCTGTATGTACACCGCAGAGACATTGGCTCTCTGCAAATAGTAGGAATTCGGGGAATTTTTATTTAAGATAGGGGAAGCAGTCAATGTCATTCTGGAAGAATTTCCAATTACAATCGCATTTTCTTCAATATATTTCTCAGGGGGAAGAAAAGCCTTACCCATAACCTACCTCCTGCTCCCCATATCCCCAGCTCTGGCCTTTTACTGTGAGTCACAGTAACAACAGTGATCCAAGTTATAAGTTCTGAACCGAAAGAGATGTCAAGGGCCTTCTAGTCCCACCCATACCTAATGGAGACTCCCCACTAAAACATACTGGATAAATCATCCAGGCTTTGCTACACAGACTATGAGTATTTTTTTTTAAGATGTGGAGATAGAAGAAATAAATTACTAAATGGACACAGATGAATAAAGCTATTATTAATGGGACAAATTTAAAATTATTAAAAAAAAACTAAGTGGCACATAATAGAAGTATATGTCTTGTTTTTAATATGATTACTTATAAGACTATTTTAAGCTTTAAAATTTGGCCTTAAGTTTTTTTTAAATATATGAATATTCCTATTGGTTAAGTTTTTAATATGTGTGCATGTGTGTATGTGTGTGGGGGGGAGGTGTTTAAAGGAAACATTCTAATTGGTTGAAAGGATTTGCCACTACTTGGCTTCTTCATGCTGTCCTGTGGGTCCAAACAGAAAAAGCCTAATCTGTTTTCCTCCATGACAACAATGCTCTATCCAATATCTGAATAACGCCACCATACCCAATTCCCCCACCATGACTCCATCACTTTCTTCTCTAGCGTAAACAGGGTGGTTGTAAGGATCAAAGGAAATCATATTTGTATGGTGCCTAGAACAATGTCTGGCCCATAGTAATGGGCTAAGATCTTACTAAAGCCAGCATTTGATTCTATGTTACCTATTATACGATGAATATGGCTTCCAATCAAATTTATCCCTCCTGACCAAGCGACTGGGTCCAAAGTTCATTTATTCACTAAGCCTCCTCTGGTAAATGAATTTCTCTCTAAAGGGATTATACAAGTCATCCATCCTTTAGTATAAATGAGTTAAGCAGATCATTTAATTCCCTTCCAAAGTTTCTACATGGAGGGAGGAAGAGGAGGTAAAAGGAAAGAGAAAAAACATTTGTGTATATTCTACTCTTCCACCATGTTACGGAGGGCCAATTTTGCTCATACACATCACTACCCCCTTGGAAAAGGAGTTGCCCCAAGGAAATGTAGTGTTCTCTCATTAGTCCTGAGCTAAGTCTGTTGCACTCATTGGCCCTCTGGACCTCCAATCTCTCCTTCCTGTTGATTTTGGGAACCATTATTCAGCACTCTGGATTAACACAGCTTCCAATTCTGTAAGAGCTCTGGAGCTGCGACAGAAAGCATCACCAGGGACTCTCAATGCTGGGCCCAGACCTCATGGTAGCTGCAATGAATGGGGCTGGGCCAACAGACCTCTTTGTGATGTACAACATTCACTAATGGTACTTCTGTACCCTTATTCTAGGAAGACCCTCTAAGGTGACTAGGACGGGGCATCTGTCCATCTCAGTGAAAACACTGTTAAGTTTTCCAGAATAATGCTAGCAAATAATGCATGCGAGTGCAGAGAGAACACACAGAGCTCAAACTGCCTTTGCCTTCCCAGGCTCCCTCATAATGATATCAGGGGCTCTATTCCACTTAATAGCATTAAAATAGGTTTCAGACTAAGGTAGAAGAGACCTAAGAGCTGTGCACCAAGCTTATTACAAATCTCAGTGGGAGAAAAAGGTAAACAGGCATGTTAACTCATCCCTTGGGTAAATGGTTTGAACCACATGTGACCTCTCATTGCCACCCTGCCTACTGCACCGTATCTGAAGCTGAAAAGGAATGATTAACGTTTGAGATTAGGCTAACACAGAACTCAACTATTGCCTGAAACTTGCCAGGGAATTCCAGGTCATGCAAGGATTAGTATATCTATGGTATTGTTCAAAGGGATGCCCAGGAGAAACATAAAATCAGCTCAGATAAAGCTGAATACATAGCGATGCATGCCAAATTGGGTCTGTGAGATGGGAGGAAGGCTCAGATCAGCATAATCCTGATCTGCTAGGAAGTGGCATAAAATCTGGGTAATGTTGACCTCAAACAACTTCACTCTGGCCTGAATATTAAAAGCAGTCTCTCAAGTTAGGATGAGACAAAGAGACGTGCAAAGTAAAGTACATAACCTCCTCTGACAAGGCAATGATTCTGGACTGGGCAGATCTGCGGGGGAACTAAGAAGTCACTGCTGCTTTTAAGGAGCTAGAATCTTCTGCCTCACTCTCTGGCCTACATACTACTGCCTGGGTAATCTTGCTACACTGCTATGATCATGTCATTTACTCATAAAGCCTTCACTGACTCCCCATTACCATAGACAATATAGAAATGACCAATCCTGACATTCTCTTTCTGCCAGTTCGGCTCCAACTTAACCCTTTAGTCTGACCCCATACTATTCTACTCTATACATTTAATATTCCCAGTCAAACTGCACTATTCTTTTCCCCTTGTTCTTATTCTGCCCCTGCTTTGTCTCCATATCTTCACTTATGATGACCTCCATTTGTTTCCATCTTTCACTTCCATCAAAGCCCAATTTAGATGCTACCTCCTCTCGTAGGCCACCTCTGCCTAAACTCATTACAGCACTTTGGCTGACCATCATTTGAGATTTTACTTTGTGTTACATTCACATACAGGACATTCAGTCATTAAACTTAAAGTGTATTCTTGAAAGCAATGACAATACCTCTTGTTTCTTTACATTCCCAGTACCTAGCAGATTAAGAATTTAATAACTGTTGAGTAGAAAATATTATATTTGTCTCTTTAGATCGACTCCCCTTTTCTTCCTCATAGGAATTGCTTTGATTTTTATTGCAAGAATCTGATGCTCGAGAACATCCTGTTTGGGGGCTGAATCCTTTACAGAAGCTTAGGCTACAAGAACTTTCCTCTCCTTTCTCTGAACATTTAAATCTATTTTCCTGAAATCTAGCGTGGTGAATCATATCTTGCCTGGTTTATCTCTTTTTGTTATTTTAAAATAATTACATAATGCACACTCTATAAAATTTCCCTCTTATCCACTTTAGGAATGTGGAATTGTTTCATAGGAATAGTTCCTTTCACTGCTTCCGCTATCTTTTGAAAAAAGAAGATTATCATTAAGGCAAGTCAACAATTTATTAAATGATCTATTTTTAGTCAAGACCAAACTCAAGCTCATGTGACTATAGTCTAATTCCTTTTCCATAACAAGCCCGCCATGTGGGATCTGTAAACTATTTGTGGATCTCATCAATGCTCCCCCTGCTTCTGGTTAGGCTGTCTTTAGTACACAGCAACCACAATACTGCCATGTTTTTTCCTTTCTCAATTCCAAGTCAAATGTTTCCCGTGATGTTTCTCCTCCCTCTCATTCAAAGATTTCCTCAGATAAGACTGTCAGAATCCACCGTCCACTCTACCTTATCTCTTTCTTGGTGAATAAGGTATAAGGTTACATTGCTACGTTTTACCCATGAGTCAAGTAGAGTCGTCTCAATTATACCCAAAAGTCAAATTGACCTCCTTTCAATAAGATATTTAGTGCCCTTTATTATTCATCTTCACTGGATTTATTTGAATGAATAAGTATTATTATTTTTCCTCTCTGTGGATAACACTTCTTGGGAATTACTGGGTATTTTCTCTGCTTTTTTTTCATATATAATCCATATATGTCATACATCAAATATAATCCAGTGCTACTGGGTTTTGCAAAAAATGTATGTGGGTAGTTTTGCTTTCTCTCTCTCTCTCTCTCTCTCTCTCTCTCTCTCTCTCTCTCTCCTCATTCCATTGTCAATACAAAGTCTTTCTTCAATGCGTCTTTAGAGTTACAAAAGCATCCACTGAATTTGTACCTAAAAATAATCCTATTGAATGTCATTTATTACAGATGAGGGGACTGAAGCCCAAAGAGCTAAAGTGAACTGCCCAAGGACATACAAGTAGTAAGTAACATACCTAAAATTAAAACCCAGGTCCTCTGATACCAAAGGCCGTTCATCTGCCCTACATGGAACTTGTTAACGTATTTTGATGCACTTCATCCCTTGACGAGAGCCTATTATTCCAATATCTTAAGCCTTATCCAAAAATTCAATTCCCATTTCCTAATACTATCTTCTCAATCTGCTATTTACTTTCCTTTGCTAAATTTCTCTTTTAAATCTGCCTTAAAACAGGAGCAGTTTTGAAAACCCATTCTGTGCCTGCTAAGGTTTTCAGTTTCTTAGCTAGGAATTTATAATACCTAAAGATGCTCCCCACTGACATCCACCTTGGTTGTAAGGTTTAACAAGTCTTGTGAGGCTCTTCATTACATTTCAATTTTACACAGAACTGGCCCTCAGCATGGAGCTGCCAAACCCCCATGACTCATCGCTTTTTCCTGTGAAGAGCGCTTGTTAGGTATCTTCCCTCCTGGAAGGATCTTCATTATTATTGTTACATGGAAGGGATATAAGAAGATGAAAATTCCTCAGAGGGTCTAGATCCACCTTCTCTCCAAAGCATCTTAAAACCGTTCCCTAGTTCCAGTGGTTCTATTTTTTTTTCATTCTGTCTTTTTGGCAAGTTCTTTCACTTGCCAACCTCCTGAAATAGGTTAGGATTCCTTTCTAACTTTTTTTTCCTATTTAACTCAAAGCACATCTTCCATCCTTTCCAATGATACTTCACAGCAATAAGCTGGAGAACAGCAAAGTTTCTCCCAAATCTTCCACCCTGTCTTTGTAGGAAAAAAAGAGCCAAACTCTGCACTCCACATGCAAGTAATTTTTGATAGGCAGTGGAAGAAGCATAAATATGGTACACTCTCTTAAGGTCATCTACCCTCTGTGCTGGCTAAAACTGATGCCCTCAGTTTTCAGTTATCTTTGCTAATTTTCTCTCAAATGCTATGATAAATCACAAAGGCAGCTAGGTGGTGGCGCACTGGATAGAGCACTAGTGCAGGAGTCAGGAGGACCTGAATTCAAATCGCACCTCAGACACTTGACACTCACTAGCTGTGTGACCTTGGGCAAGCCACTTAACCCCAATTTGTCTCATCCTGGGTCATCTCCAGTCATCCTGATGAATATCTGGTCAATGGATCCAGATGGCTCAGGAGGAGAAGTGAGGCTGGTGACCTGCACAGCCCTCCCTCACTCAAAACAAAGTCGAGTGCAAGTCATGTCATCATTTCTCTGATGCATGGTCTTCTTTGGCAACGAAGGATGAACACACACATGATAAATCACATGTCTTTTTATGGGGGCTCCTAAGACAGGTATGTTATAGCAACCCATCCTATTCTCTCAATCTTGATTTCAATATTTCAGGTCCTAATTGTTCAAATTTATTCAAAATTAGCTGAGTCCAACTAATACCCTAATGCAATTGCCCTTAATTGCTATCTGAAGGAAGGTTATCTGAAGAAATTCAATTTCTAGTTACTTCTTGCTTTGTCTTTTTTCTCTTCTCCATACATTAGAAGATGATATGGGGTGTCCCCAAAGTCTTAGTGCACTTTTAAGTTTTTGAATCTGAAACCCAAAAGCTCAAAACTGCAGTCTTTTTGAATACTGTGTGTGTGTATGTGTGTGTGTATACAGAGAGAGAGAGAGAGAGAGAGAGAGAGAGAGAGAGAGAGAGTCTTCCATCTTTATGATACCACAGACACTTGTCATCCCACCTGATTAATTACATAGTCCTGTTACCTAAAAGCTAGCAACTATAGCATAGGCATTTTTCCTCCAACAACTTTTAAAGAATTTAAATACACAGCAAAATATTTAATGCCAAGTCATAAATGTAAAGCCGGAAGGAACATTAGGGGTCATCTAGTACAACTCTCCTCCCCAACCTCTATATTTTATAAATGAGGAAACCGAGACTCAGAGAGTTTAAGTGACTTCCCCAAGGCTACACAGGCAGCAGGTCACAAAACAAGGATTCTAACAGGGATCCTCTGAATCCAATGCACCACCCTAAATTATACTGAATTTCATTGAAAATAACCGAATCTCTGAAAAACCAGATAACACCTCAGTATTTTACAGGCCAGACTACTTGGCTTAGTTTCAAGAAGTTCTGAGTTCAAATCCTGCTTCAGACTCTGGGTAAGTCATTTAATTTCTCTCAACCTGATTCCCCATCCAAAAATGAGTAAGTCATATTCAATGGTCTCTGATATTTGTTTCAGCTTTAAATTTATTATTGTATGATTTTTATCAGACAGAAATATAGAAGAATAGGAGGTTGGACTGACGCAATAGAACTTGTGATATATAGTATAGAAAGAGCTTTTTAAAAATCCTTGATTTCACCTTGTTTCTGTCATGTATTTCTCATAACAATAAGAAAAAATTAATTCAGTTCTTTAAGCTTCATATTTTCTTGAACTGGAATGAGCTGAGAGTTTACCACAATGCCTGACATTTAATTCCCTCATTAATTTTCTCAAGATGCTTTCCTTTGGCTCTCACTATAGATCCTTGAGGCAAACATAACATCTGTTAAAATTCCCATTTAATTATTCCCCCATTTTATAGATGGGGAATTGAGGTCTGAAAAAAATGTTGTGACCTAAAGTCACAGAGCAAGTCAGTGAGCAGAGTGGGGTTAAAACTCGGATTTTCTGGGTTTCTACTGCACCACCAACGGTACTCACGTCATTATCTGTGTCTCCACACCTGGATCCACCAGAGACCCATCCACGAAGAGTGGAGCCGAAGTAAAACCATACTTGTCCCAGGAGCTCCCCTCATCGAAACTCACCCTGGGTTGGAAACAAACACATGGAGGAAACAACTGAAAATCAAGCCATGTGGTTCTGTCATCATTTCACAGATTATTAAATTCCTTTCTACATTCTGTGCTCTGGCAGTGTGGATTATCAGCAGGTATTAATCTTTTCTATCTCCCCATATTATTGTGAGATTTGATCAAAAATGTACTTCCTGGCTCAGGCAAGGACTACGTCTGATCAGTGAAAGCACTGAAACATATTAAAATTCAAATGCCAAACCAGAGAAGGTAACTGGTGGACAAAGCATCACGTCCCAAGCACCCAGACTGGAACCAGAGGTGCAGTTTACGCTAGAATCAATACAATCCTCTGACATAGATAAATGTTTCTGACATAGATAAATTGAGTAATGCAGAATGTACCCTATGGAAAAGGGGTATGTGTCTTTCAGAAAAAAATCCTAAGAAAAGCAATTTCCTATTTGTTCAGAATGAGTGTTAAGGTTGCCATCCACACATGCAGTGGCACATACAGTTGGCCCAGCACCACGACTTCTTTGTCATACTTTGGAGAATAAACAATGTGTCTCACAATAAAGGGGAGAGACTAGTCACTTCTAAGTTTAAACAGCCCTTCTTCCTAGGTCCCTTTTCTTATTCAAAGATGCCCACCTCCAGCTCCATTTAACCACAGCAATTACCAGACCTTTCCAGAGGACCTTTCTCAAGCTCCAAATGCATTTCCCCAAACTCAGTTTATCACATCATCGGTGTCCTATACGTGGGAGTCTCCCATCTCAAATTTTTTTCTAAGTGCTCGAACTGTTCACTTACTTCCCTTTGTCTTTGTTTTTAATCAAGATCCACCTTTCCCCCTTATTCTTTTTGCTGAAATCATATAAAAACAACACTGAGTTATTCATTCTTCTACAGTAGCCAGGGTACTACAGAGAGCATTCCTGTGCTCTGAGCAGGCTGAGGACTATGTCTGAAAATGGAGAGCAAACAGCCTTCCATAAAAGTTTATTTGTTCCTAAATTATCTGTTTCTGTCTTGATTTCTAAAGAATTGGTCATTTCAGCCCTTTCCATAATCAGTACCTGTACTGTGAGTGCTGGAAAGTAATCCCAGCTAACTGAGAAAGACAGGGGAAATTCAATTCCGTTTCTTGGCAAAGGTATTTCTCATTTCAGAAATGAACAATAAGGTCTTAGCCTTGCAGGATGCTACCTTTCCTTCCATAAATAGTACTTGATTGCAACTCTTTGAATGGTCATTAAAAAAAGACAAATGGGAGAGATTGTTGTTTCAGTGAGTGCCGTAGTCAACAGCCAGTCATCTATATCTATAAGGATCATAAGGTATAAGGTAGAATTAGTCCCTTCACCTTCCAAGTCAGAAATGCTGCATTTTTGAGGGCAAAATGGTTTTACACTCTCCCAGAAAGAGACTACCTCAGGAACAGATTTTCCTTTCTCCAAAGCCTTATTCTCGGTCCTTCCTCAGGTCAATATTTAGGTTTCCCATTTAGAGAGCACATTTACAAATACATCAGATCTTGTTGAGGAAGCAGCACTTGATCTCTGATGGAAGAAACTTCTAAAATAAACTCTCATCCTTGAAGAAAATCTCTGGGGATAAAGCTCACTTGAAAATGAAGCTCCCACTTCTAAGTGCCTGGGGCAGCTAGGGAGCATAAAGGATAGAGTGGGAGGCCTGGAGTCAGGAAGACTTCTCTTCCAGAGTGCAAGCTTAGCCTCAGACACTATGCGACCCTGGTTACCTCATTTGTCAAATGAGCTTTAGAAGGCAAACCATTCCATTATCTTTAACAAGAAAACCCCAAATGGCACCACAGAGAGTCAGAGGCAACCGATAAACGTTAAAGCGAACAACAATCTAAGTTCCTAAGCCATTATGATTTGGCACTGATGAGTACAGGTTCTGTAAGACTTGTTATATTAAAATTCTGATGAGCAATATTTATCAATTCTTCATTTTCAAGCCAACGAGATAAAATGAATGGGGTTACACTAGCATCCATTTTAGGAGCTGCTCTTTCAATATTTTTGTTAACCTGAATGAAGGGATTGAGAATATGTTCATTAGATCTACAAGCAGAACTACATGAGAGGAATTTGTCAATACTCTCTAAGACAGAAATAAAGTTTAAGATGATCTCCCCGGATCGGCAAGACAGTTGATGAATGAGATCGGGATGAAATCCAGTAAGGTGGTTCACATACTTGTAAAAAAATAAAATAAAACTACCAAGCATACAAATACAGGATAAAGGAAAATGGATTAGCCATTAATGTAAACCAAAAGAGGGATTAGGGTCATGCTCAGCTACAAGCTAACAGTAAGTCAGAAATGGTGCTATTGTGAAAAGATTAAACGGAAAGCTACAGAGAGTATGGTGTACCAAGTTAAACAGGCTATTCTCCTATTATAGTCTGAATTAAAGAAGCGGACCTACTTTTAAGGGATATGGAAAACTGACAATGATAATGAAAGAGAAGAAAAACAGGTCCTACTAGAAAGAATTATTTGAATTTGGGCCATTTGTCCGGGAAAGAGTATGCTATAGAATGAATTGATTAAGGTCTTTAAGTATAAGATGAGGATGTTGAGCAGTTGTTCTTACTATCTGTGGAAGACCAACCAAGAGGAAATGGATTTTAATTAAAGCAAAAGAGGCTATAGTTGAACATAATGATGGGTATGACTGTCAATATGAAAGATTAAAGATGAACTGAACTTAGAATGGGTAATTGAGAGCGGCTATAATGTGTTCACCCTTTAAAATCTTCAAATACATCAACAGAAAACTATATCTTGAATAGTTTAGATGGTCATCGACCTGAGGGTGTAGAAGATCCCTTCTAGCCCAAGATTCTATAATTTTGTGTTTAATTCTGGATGAAACCTTTCAAGAGAGTGTTGACAAAATAAAGAGTAATTTAGAAGGAGGAAACGACAGACTATGAAGAAAGATTGAATGAGATGGTAATCTTTAGCCCAGAGGATGGTAGGTGATTTTTGTCTTCTAGTAGTTGAATGCAGAACTAGAACAAATAGGCAGAATTCATAAGCATGCAAATTTCAGTACCAAGATTGTTCTTAAAATCGGACCAGTCAGTTTGAGTTAGTAGTAAGCTCTCTATTCCTTGAAATATTAAAAAAAAAAAAAAAAAAGTTGACCATTTTTCCAGGGATGCTACAGAAAGTATTCCTGAACCGGGTAGGAAGTTGGACTAAATGATTTTTAAGAACCCATCCTGTTGTAAGATTCTGTGGTTCTACGTTATTACACGTTTTACCAAGGCAAAACAAACGATGAAAAAACACTTAAAAGAACTCTTCAAAACACTGAAGAAAATGCTACCTCGTATTGCCACTAGAGAAAGATCTACATTCATGAAATTATCCTGGTTTGGGACAATGGGTGAAATTTGTCACCCAGGTTTTCTCTTGAAGTGTTGAGATATTTAGAATTTTCCTATATAAGTTCAGACCTCAGCAGTAGGCAATTCTGGGCATCATTATTTCTATACTAATGCCACTTCTATCAAAGTCCCAGCACTTATGGCCATTTTTGGATGAACACAGGCACAAAAGGGTTGGGAGATATTTGCATCTCCACCTCCAGAAGAATTCATTGAAAGAAGACTCTGACAGCTCATCATTGCTAAACAAACAGCCCCCGATCCTCTTGTCGATTAGGAACATGGTCTGCAGTCATTCTTCATCAACGAGCAGCTGCGCTCCATGGGGCTATACTGCATTTTTCACAGTAATGCTTTTAAAATACAAAGGTAAAACTTGATGGAAGCTCTCTTGCCTGCAACAGCACTTAGGTTCCAATATCTATTTATCTAAATTCAGATGTTCACAAATAGGCTGAATTGTGGGTCTACCGTTTTGGTTTCATGTACATATGGGTGTGTATACACATATATGCATGTCTGTATACACATACATATATATGCACATAAGTGTATATCTATACATATGTGTGCATGCATTCATGTGTATGTATATATAATTAGGAATAAACATATACATACATGTGTATATATGTGTGTATATTTATTTATTCATTCATTCATTTATTTATTTATTTATATACCTATGCTTTTGATTTGTAAGGAAGAGTATACCTTATTAGTCTAGCTCAAGCTTCTCCAGCTTTTCAATTATAAACTGCTATTTTCTTCTGAAGGCAACTTGGTTATTATCTAAATCCGAGAACTGCTACAATTCAAATATGTGTGCAGAGCTGGAAAAAAAGGGTGGTACTTCTTTCTCCTAAACTCACACAGATAACACTACTAAAAAAATTAGTAGCCACAGCAAGGAAGAATAATGAGCAAATTAATTAATCTCTCTTTATATAACACATAATCTCATTACCTAGAGTGATTAACTCCATCAGAAGACACTGCGTTTGCATTCCATAAGTCTAAGAAGGTACTTTATACTATGAAGGTAAAATTGACTAAAATTTTAATGGAAAAGTTTGTCACCATAATTTATAGCAAGACTTAAAGGCATTATATAGGCTCTGGAATTGAGGTACAGACATGAAGAAAATTAATTCGCTAATTTTATTCTGCTGCACATATTTTCTGACAGTCAGCTGTTAATTCTGTAATTACTGCATAGAAAAATTTATACATGAAGAGAGGCATGCCTATGTGTGAATAGTCGTGTAGGGTTCCTCCCCAAGTTTGGAGAATATAGGGCCAATTACCATATCAACATATTATGAAAGAGAACAGTATAGCAATTCAAATGTCAAATTATCTTTGACTTGCGCTACAAACAAACAAAATCATAAATCCTATGAGCGAGGACACTTTAAGAGTTCAAAGAACTTAGGTTAAGATATCCTACATTAGAGGTTCTGAAAATACCGTTTTTATGATTTTGAAAACCAGAAAGCCTAGCTTCTTTTAGGGCAGTTCAAATTCAAGCTAATAGACCATATGGCTTTGAAGGGCCACACAATGATTCAAGTCCATCTAGTTATTCACCCGGAAGGGCTTTACTTTGCCAATGGGTAGGGCTGTGGATACAAACCATGACAGTTAAAGCAGAAATGCTTAGGCATGCAGCATAGCAAGGAAGTCTTTTCTTTCCCCCCCCTAAAAAGCAACATCACCTGAGATATTAGATCTAGAGTTGGAAGAGACCTTAGAGGTCCTCTAGACCACTCCTTCCAGTTTACATATGAGGAAAGTGAGACCCAAGGAGATTAAGTGATTTACCCAAGGTTACATAGGTTGTATGCAGAAAAGCTGGGATGTGAATTTATATCCCACAGCTCTAAAGTAATTCTTCTTTCCACTGTACCACACAGATTCCCAACAGATAACACCACTCCAAAAGTCCTCCACTTAATGTGCTGTTTACTCAACAGAGTAATATAAAACTTATTTTCACACTTTCCCCTGAGAAAAGACACCTTCATTTTTCTTCAACTCATTGACCTTTCTGTTTTAAAGACACAAAATCAACCAAGCAGACTTGTGCTCTCCCTCCCAACAGTGAGACGAGGCAGGTGTGTGTGAAGGTAACGTTAAGTTTATAGCAAATGTCTTCCATCCCTCCCTGCCCCCCACTTTCCGGGCCTGCCCTAAGGCATCCAAAGTGGGATCTATTTCCATCCCAATCCTAAATGTCTGATTTTTCTGCTCTGTTTCCATTCCTATCCTACATAAGTTCAAGTCCTTATTAGGAGACCCTAATACCAAGAAGTGAACAAACAGGACCCCGCACACAGCTGGAGAAGGCACAAGTCAGCTTCATAAAGAAGATTTATACTTTTTCTACACAGGGAAGTAAAACAAACTTAAGGTTTTTGGGAAGTTTTACAGTTTAACTACAGACTTGATTCAGTCTAATCCATTAACTGAATTATCTTCTTTGGAAACTATACAAAACTGAGAGAGTCTTCTAAATAACAAGGTGAGCTTCGTGTAAGTAGTACAGGTGTCCTCCCCACCACCAGCAACTCACACACACACACACACATGCACAAACACAGACACAGACACACCAAGAGTTTCCCATAAACATCCTTCCAGATTGGCTAATAATTAAGGAAGAAAGCATCCAAAGCAATATTTTAATTTGTTTACTTATTTGATAACGTTAAAGTTTTCTAAGACAATCCAGAAAACCATTCTGATTATGTCATAAGATCACAGATTTCAAATTAGAAGTGGTTTCGGAAGTCATCCAGTCTAATATCCTCACTGTACATATGGGGAAACTGAGTCCTGGAGAAATTATGACTTCCCCAACTCTTACAATGACTCAGGTCCTTTGAATGCTGAGTTGGTGCTCTCACCACCAAACAACACTGCCTTCATTTCTCTGCTCAAAAATCTCTAATGCTTTCTTATATTTTACAGGCTAAAGACCAAATTCCTTAGCCTTTGTGGTATACAAGGTCCTCTGAAAATTGGTCATTTGGAAATCTAGAAGCCTGAAACTCTACATTTAACTCCTGCTACTTCCTGATATGCAAAACTCATCAACCTCTGAAGACATATGTGCCCCATCCAATCAAATTCAAATCAATTACTATGGACTTCATGCCTTCTATTTGTACCATATTATGCACTGGAAATTTAATACAAAAATGAAATATAGTCTGTGCCTTCAAGAAACTTGGTGGGGATATAATATGTGATCAAGTAAGTCTACACATGAGGAGGAGAGAGCCAGACCTAGCAACTAAGGGGATCCAGAAATGCTTCTTGTGGGAAAGGGTAGTTGATCTGAGTCTTGAAGGGGGCTAAGGAGTAGAAGAGGGAGAAGTGAAAAGGGGATGTAGTCTAGGCATTGGTGACAGCCTTTGCAAGGACACAAAGGAAGGAAGTGGGACCCTCGTTTTAGGGAATAAGAAAATAGGTCATTTTAGACAGAAAGTGTGAACGAAGAAACCTAGAAAAGTAGACTGGAGTCACATTGTAAAGGGTGCTAGAAGCTAAGCTGAGAAATTTTCATGTCATTTAGGTGGTGTGACAAATAAGGTGCTGGACTTTGACTTAGAAAAATCTGAGTTCAAATCCTACTGCCAACACTTTCTAGCTCTGTGACTCTTGGTAAATCACTTAACTTTTCTTAGTCTCAGATCACTCTCCTGTAAAATGAGGATAATTACAGTACCTATTTCACAGAGTTGTTGTGAAGAACAAATGAGATAATACAGATGAAGCACTTCGTAAACCCTAAAGTACTATGTAATAATAATAATAAATTATATAGTACCATTATTATTTTATTTCAAAATTTTAATAAATATTTATAAATTAAATTAAATATTGATTTTATTTTTGTAATTTTATATTTATATTTATTATTTCCCACATGCCTTAGAAACATCAATTAATATTTATTATTTATATTTACAATTTTAAAATAAATTTTATAAATTAAATATTTTATAAAATACATAAGTTTATAATATAAACATAAAATGTATAAATAACAATAAACAGAAAAATATACATACATAAAATATAAACAAATATAATTTGTGAATAAATATTATTTATTACTCTAGAGGCAATAGAAAGTGACTGAAGTTTTGAGCAGGGAAACAACATAATCTATGCTGATCTTTCTGTTTTGACATCTCTAAGGAGGATGGACTAGAAAAAGAAAAGAGTCTCTGCTCCTTCACTCATGCTGTTCTTACCGCCCAGAAAATCCCATCCACCCATCTCTGCCTATGGAAACTTTCCCCTCCTTCCAGTGTTCCCTATGCTACGCAGCCTTCCCTGATCATCCCAGGCAGGAGTGCTGGGAACTGAAGAAAGCAGTCATGGAGAACCCATATACTCTCTTGTACTGGGTGAGCCTGTTTCATATCTTCATCTAGTGAAAAATTCTAGAGGGCAACAAGAGTCATATGCTTCCCTTGTATTCACCAGTAACATCAAAT
Source organism: Bettongia penicillata ogilbyi (assembly GCA_023548195.1). Lineage (NCBI taxonomy): Eukaryota > Metazoa > Chordata > Mammalia > Diprotodontia > Potoroidae > Bettongia > Bettongia penicillata. The sequence goes on from JAJHZJ010000336.1 coordinate 39,557, forward strand.
ACAGAGCAAGTGAAATTGAAAGATATTCTTTAAAGGAGTTTCCTGTTCCATCATCTCCATATTCAGCTAATCTTAGATTCTAGGGGTTTTCCATTCCCTAAAGGTCAGGGATTTTTAATTGTCAGACTGAACTGGTTATAACTGACAGCTCACCTTTGAATGGATCTGGCACCTTTATTACTCAAGGCTCAAGGGATTCCAAGCATCTCTCTCATTAATGTTCCCTTCACACCCTTTCTGTGAAGTCAACTACTGCTGCTAATGATTATCCCACTTTACAGATGGCTAATTGATTCCCAAGGTGACTGAGCAAATAGGTTCAAGACCTTCATCAGGTCTTAGGATCCTGAACCTGTTTGCCTTCCTTCTTTCTTTCCTTCTGGAATACAGTGTTTCCCTGAGATATTTCTAGCCAAAAACCTTCCCAGAATCTTATTATTGTTACTATTTAATACAGAACCCTTAAAAGACTACAGCGTCTCTTGGCCTGTCTGTGTCACAAACCGGCATTTGAGATGTCCTTCAAAATCTGCCTCAAGGATCACCTTCCTCAAGAAGGTTTCCCTAACTGACCCTACCCTTTGCCTGCTACATACCTAACTTGGTGTTTCTAGGGTATGTGGGAAAGTGACCATCTAGACCAACCCACACCTGGAAAACAATGGTCTTCTCTGAAGACCTGATAACTGGTCTTCCATCTGACACTTGATGACTTCTACCATGGTCATCACAAAATTGGAGTCATCACTCCAATTTTGGACTGTTCTAATTGTTAGTAATTTGTTTTTTTTATATCAAGCTCAAATTTGCATCTCTACAATCTCTACCCATTCCCTAAAGTTTTCTCTTCCCAATGCCAAACATCTCTGTTCCTTCAACTGATACTCATACGTCATGGTTTAAGGCCCTTTCCCAGTCTGGTTGCTGTCCTCTCAGCACTCTCCACTTTATGAATGTTGTAGAATACACCAGATGTGGTCTGACAAGAGTAGAGTACAAGACTTCCACATTCTTATTTCTGGATGTTATGTCTAAATTTAGGTATAAATTTAGAAGGCATTCATGGAACAATCCTTAGGCAACGTTGAAACAATAGGACTCCACATAATTATTCACAATAATCAGTTAAAATAGGAAGGTATCGTGCCAGTTGGATGAATTCCTCTCCTCCTACTCCAGTCCTGTTCTATTCCTCCATTCCCAATTCAAATGAGGCCTCTTCACATCACTTGCCCTGGAGATTTTCCATGGCTGCAAAATTTCCTAGTTATGGTTCTGGCTCTGCCCTTCTTATTGCACCTAATGTCATATCAGCTTCCTTGGATGCGCTGTTAACTCATATTAAGCATGTAGTCCATTGAAAACCATAAAACTTTTTTCCAGACAAACTGCTAACTATGCTTCCCCATATTGTTCTTTTAAAGTCAATTTTTTGAACCCAAGAATAAGTGCATATTTATTATCATTCTATTTCATCTTATTAAATAAAACCAAATGGCTTAGCCTATCAAGATCTCATAAAATCCTGGTTCTATAATCCAGTGAATTGGCTGTCCTACCCAGACTTGTACATCTGAATATTTCGCAAACTTCCCATATATGCCCTTATCCAAGTCACAAGCAAAACATTATATAACAATTAAATTGCAGTGACTAGGTGGCGTAACAGATAGAGCTGGTCCTGAAGTCAGGAAGACCTGAGTTCAAATGCAGCCTCGGATACTCATTAGTGTGTGACTCCAGGCAAGTCACTTAACCCTTGTTTGCCTCAGTTTCCTCAAATGTAAAAAATAAGAACAATAAAACATTTCATCAGTAAAAATGTCAACAATGAAACAATATACCAAAAGTAATGGGACACCACTTAAACTGTCCTTAGGGGAATATAAAATTATATCTGTATGTGATACACACATGTATGTATGCACGTGTTTATATGTATATATACACATGTGTGCACATGCATGTATGTACACATGTCTATTTATATAAACATGCATGTGTATACACATTATGTATACACACATGTATGTACGCATGGCTATTTATATAGACATGTATATGTACACACATATTATGTATACACACGTGTATGTATGCATGTATATTTATATAGACATGTATGTGTATACACATGTGTGTACACACATGTATGTGTGCATGTATATTTATATGGACATGTATATGTATACACATATTTTGTATTATACACATGTGTATACAACCATATACACATACATATGTACATACTACTATATGTAATATATTCCACACATACATAAGTTGTCCCTCTCCGATGATGATTGGCTCCTGCCTTCCTTCTGATGATTTTCTCCAATTGGTGCTGTGTATACTTTGCTTATACATAGTTATTAGTATCTCATCTACTTCATTAAACTGTGAGCTCCTTGAGAGCAAGCCCATCCTTATATTTCTCATGCTTAGCACAGTGCCTGGCACCTAGTAGGTTGTTTAATAAATATTTGTTGATTTGACATGACTTGCGGCTCAGATTTTCTGACCTAGGCTCCTGAACCTCTGTGCTCCAGTGTCCTGACTTGAGGTCTCAATCCTTGATGCCTGACCTCTTGGACTCGGGACTTAGTCTATGACTAGACTCATAATGCCTGTCTGCTTCTCTCAGTATTTTCTGACTATGCTTCACTTTACTTTTTGACCACTTGATTTAAAGTGCCAGCTGGCCTCCTGAACATCTATGAACACTCCATCTTGCTCCATTACTCCTCAGACTCTGGCATGCCCAAAGCTTATTAGATAAAAAAGGCACTATTCAACATGAATATGTATATGGTAGAATTTTTGAGGTACTGGGCATCTACTTTGCAGGGAGTGGAGGGGCATATGGGAAGTGATGACCCAGAATCCACCTCTGACCATGTGTATGAAATGAAATTGATTGAATAGCCCAATCCAACTCTATTAGAGAACCATCAGAATTGGGGTACTGATCTGCCCTTACCACAAATGCCTGATGGGCATAGATGTATGTTTCATGGCCACAAGAGCTCCTCCCCAATCCAAGAACCAAATGTTATACTCTTCATCAAAAATCTGAAAAAAAAATCAGGTCGGGAGAGGAGAGGAGAAGGGTGAGGAGAATTAGAATCATTCAGTCAACAAATTCACTCAGAAGACTATTCGACTTTAGCTTACTTCAGGCGTGTGAAGATTCCACCTATACAATATAGCTTTTTACACAATACAGTTTGGAGATTTCTGCAAGTTTTCTTCTGCCAGTCAGCATCCCTTTCTTCTGTCTGATCTACACCGATGATTATTAGGTTCAGACAAGAGCAGATTGGACAATTTCCTCTATGCAGAATTAGCTGTTCCCTGTCCTGCACTGCCACATATATTCTGCTACTTGTGTTCTATTTCCCCATCCTCACCGTAACATGACTCACTTCTTAAAGACAAAGATCACATCTCTGCATTCCCTATAGCACCTAGAACAGGGCTTTGTGTGTGGCATGTGTTCATCAAAAGCCTGTTGACAATGCTTTATAAAGCATTGCCCCCAAATATGAACTGATCTAAAAAGTGAATTCCTTGGCTATTGTCTTATATCACCAATCAGTGAAAACACATATATCTATGTATAATTCATGGCTCTTCAGGCAAATTATTCAACTGGTCTAAAATCACTCTAAAGCTGTATTTATACATACCAGGATGGCTATAGAATTAAGAAAAGTAAATCTGAAAAGGGAGTTTAGATATCATTTATTCTAAATGTTTTGTTTCACAGAGGAAGAAACTGAAGCTAAAGGTTAAGTGACCCCTCTAAGACTCCAGAGCTGTATAGGACAGATCCAGGAGTAGAACCCAAGTCTTCTGACATACAGCACAGTGACCCCTACAATTAGTTTGCCTGGTTTTTATGCTGAACTGACCCAAAGGAACCAACATTTGGGTATTGAGTAGTCCTCACCTAAGATTCCTACACAATTTGAGTACCTACAGGCAAGGGTTGTAGCTACAGACAGATACAGATATGCCTCCCTCTGCCCTTCCCCAAGTTACCTGTCTCCAGGTGTTTCCCCCATCCGAAGAGACAAACATGCCAACTTCTGTGTATGAGAGTTCCGTGCCGACGTTGCCTGAAATAGAAGCAAATCATCTGAGAAGCATACGGCAACTTTGAGAATAAACTGGTTTGTAGCGAGCAATTTACTGAACAGCTTTTGTTTGGTTTTTATTTTTCTATCTCAGACCCACAGTACATGGCAGGAAAAGAAACCCAGTGTGGGAAGAAAAAATGAGCTCTAATAAAAAAAAATCAAGAAAATGTCACATTACTCCAAGACTTGGAGTTTCCAAGGAGTAGAGATCTTGTACATCTTTAGCTCTTTTGGATAATGGAATTGTAGAAACTTAAATTTTTGAGACTGGCCAGTAATAGGCCCTGTGCAAGCATCTTCTCCCTAATCAGTAGTCATTCAGCCTCTATTAACCTATGTCTTACAACAGGGACTGCATGATTTAATGAAGCAATTCAACCCACTATAGGAAGGCCAAAGCAAAACCCCCAGGACAACTTGGGGACCTCCAATCAAAGCAGAATAAAATATGTGGCTATACTTCTTTCGGAGTGCCTTAAGGTACATTCATTTTTAAAGGTGCCCTATCCCACCAGACTCATTTTCCTTAGCCAGTAAGCATGTATGTACTACTACAAATTGTTTGAAAATTATTGCCTCTTCTTTTTGTGGTGGCAAAGAATTGGAAATTGAAGGGATGCCCCTCAATGGGGAATGGCTAAACGAGTTGTGCTACATGAATATAATAGAATATTATTGTGTTATAAAAAATGATGAGCAGGTGGATTTCAGAAAAACCTGGAGATACTTATATGAACTAATGCTAAATGAAGTGAGGAGAACCAGGAGAACACTGTACACAGCAACAGCAACATTCGACTGTGAAGGGCTTAACTCTTCTCAGCAATCAATGATCCAAGACAATTCCAAAAGACTTGTGATAGAAAATGCTAACCAGAGGAAAAAAAAATCTATGGAGCCTGAATGCAGATTGAAGCATCCTACTTTTATGTTTTTTGCTGTTTTTTTTCTTTCTCATTTTTCTTTTTTCTTTCTTTTCCCTTTTGTTCTGATTGATTCTTCTTTCACATGACTAATGTGGAAATACGTTTAAATGATTGCATATGTATAACCTATAACTGATTGTTTTCTGTCTTGGGGAGGGGGAAAGGAAGGGAAGGAGAGAGAAAAACATTTGTAACTCAAATTTTTGTAAAAATGGATGTTGAAAACTATCTTTACATGTAATTGAAAAAAAAGCTGTTAAGAAAAAAGGAACATTATGAACTCTTTATTGTACTAGAACTTAATGCCTTTTCACTCCAACCCACTGGCCCTAATTCTATCTTGTTTTAGAACCACCCAGTATCAATCTACTTGTTCCTTTCATTGAGATTCCTTTGCCTCTTTCTTCATTGTTGCCCTCTCCTCTTTCTCTTCTTTAAGCTAAGAATCTTTTTAAATTTTTTTAAGCAGATCTGTAACTTTATAAATGTAAGGAGCCTCAGCAATCATTCCCTCTGCCATCACATTCTTTACCACTGATAATTTTGGAGAGTTACCTAGGACACTAAGAAGTAAACTGACTTGCCCAGGGTCACAGGGCCAGTATACAATGTGAGAGGCAGGACTGGTCTTCCTGACTCCAAGGTCAATTCTCTATCATGTGTACCACACTGCCTCTTGAATATCTGTAGTCCCTTTAATTCAACCAGCATTTGTTTCATTTGTTCCTTGTATGACACAATTTTGAGTTTCCTCAGTGTCCTATTTTTCATTTCCCGGATAATATTCAGATTATTAATTTATTTTTAAAATGTGGCATTCAGAGCTTAAATAATGATCCAGATGTGTCCCAACTGGGGCACAATAAAGTCAGAGATTCTATTTAATTTCTTAGTGTCTTAAGTTACATTAGATTTTGAAGCAGTCTGATCATACCAATGACTTTCATTTTCCTTAAGTCTCAGCAAGTGTATACTAACTCTTGAAAGCTCCATAAAAACTTTGATTTATTTTTGTTCCTTATATAGCACATGGGACCAAGAACAGTCATCTATGGTAGGTTATTGGATCACCCAATCAGAAGCTGCTTGGAGCATTAGTCTGAAAGAAAACTGAAAATATCCCCCTCATTCCCCATTCCTCATAACCTTTCACGGACCCCATTGCCTTCCAACTTCTTGACTTCTGAAAGGTTTGTGTTCTCCACCACCATCCCATCCCTCCCAGTGGGGATGTACTCTGTGCAGTTCAATCTTGATAGGCCTCATGCAGAGCCCCAGAAGTGAAGCTATAAGACCTGGGTTTACCTTGGTCAAGTGATTTAGCCTTTTTCCTTTGTAAAACAGATAGTTCTCTTTTTTTTCATTCACAGCACTGTTGTGAGAATAAAATATTTGTAATACGTATGGGGTCATCTTTAACCATAATCTGTATCTTTTTCAGCATAGTGATAAATGAATGTTTGCTGAATGAATGAAAGTATCCCAGTTCCTCAGAACAAATCCACCATTGAAATGAAGTCAATGAGTATAGGTGTATGGGTTTTGTGTGGGGGTGGGGGAGAGAGGGAAATGTTTCTGTGTGGCAAAAAGAAAAAAAAATACATACATGCATGTGAAAATGCATTGCTGTGGCTGAAATTTTTTGTTAAAATAGCAGGAAAGGAATGTTAGCTCCTACAAATCTGTAACCTAAATAAGAGTACAATAAAAAGGCAATAATGAAAATGTTAATTGAGCTCCTGACATTTAATGCTCCAAAATGAGAAATTAAAGCCCTTCTACTGCCTGTCAAACCCCTATCAGCATTAGAAAGCGCACAACTAGCCAACTTATTTTGGCACGCAAGCTTCCAAAAATAAACCCCCAGGTTCTGTATACCGGTAGAGCTGGGAAGAGATTTGAGAGAAGTTTGGTGAACAGCTCCAAAGACTAGCTATCTAGAGTAAAAGATCCCATTACCCTCACTGGAGATTGGAGAAGGCATCACCATAAAAAGGAGAAGCTACTGATCTTTTTGGGAAAGCTGTCTTCCCATGGAATTATGGAACTGAGAGGGAGCCTTCATTTTGCATATATGCTTATCAATGCCCACCCAACTGTCCATGAAGAACAGCTAACTGTTTATATTGCTTTACTGACAAGAATTGAAAATGTTCTCATCTCTAGTCAACAAGTAAGGAATCGAAGGCTTGAGGATGGAAATATTAACAATTAGCAATAGCATTTATACCATTCTTTAAGGTTTACAAAGTGCTTTGTATGTATTATATCTTTTTAAGTGTTATTATTAACTCCATTTTACATAGGAAGAAACTAAGGTTGAAAGATATTGAATGACCTGTTCAAGGTTTCAAAATTAAGTGTCTGAGTAGGATTTGAACTCTGGTCTTTCTTATTCCAAGTACAGCATTCTTTCCATTGCACCACCAAGCTTCTGTAAGGAGAGTTGGGTCACTCAACTAGTAATTCTTTGGGGCAGAAACGACTTGCAAACAGAATTAATGGCAGAGCCAACACTAGAGCTCAAGTTGATGGAGCCTTGGAGAGTATCTAGTAATAAGATCAGTGAGGAAATTGAAGTAGACGGAAGTTCAACAACTTGTCTAAAGTCCTTCAGGTAATGTCAGAAATGGGATGTGAACCAAAGTCCTCTAACTCCAAAGCCAGAGTTCTGCTCACTAAACCCCACTATCTCCCCAAAAGGCAGATGTCTGGCATATTAGATGAGACTTTGCTTCCTGAGGAAAGTGAACCTCAAGGGTCATTTAGTACAACTTCTTTGTTTTACAGATATGGAAACTAAGAGGGATTTGCCTAAAGATGTGCAGAAAATAAATAACAGAGAAGGAATTCAAATCCACATCTTAACTCCCAATCCACTTTCTTTCTACTCCACCGAAGCTGCCTTTTGGGTTATATCTTGACTCCCAGTTCAGTGTGTCTTAGTGTAGTGATAAAAACACTGAGTTGGGATTCAGAAAACTGGATACCAATCTGGCCTCTAACACCTGCTATTTGTAGGATGAGCAAATCATTTGTCTTTGTGGGTTTCATTTTCTCCATTTGAAAAGGGGGATAATACTTGCATTGCTTGTCAGGAAGTCATGTTGTAAGAAATGTGAGCTAATCTTCATGAGTGTTTGGGTGGGCACTGGGGAACTGCTTTTACCTTACCCTTCATATGTCTCTTCTGGGTTGGATGTTTACCACCATAGAAATCAGCTCATTGGTAAAGCTTTGCTCTGAATTAAAAGGGGTCTGAGCAGCAGTCAGTTTATCTTATTCTCTGCAGTTGATAAAATATGATTATCTTAAAATATTAAAGCTAAGAAGAAACAACCCCCTTATTTTACAAATGAGGAAACTGAGACTCAGGGAACTTTAAACACGTCCCCTAGACCATGTATACAAAGCTGGCATTCTAATCTAGATCCTCTTCTTCTAAATCCAGATCTCATTCCACCACAACAGAAGAAATGGAAGTGTCTCCATCAATTTCTCTAAATGCTCTGACACCTTGCCTTACCTCATGAAATGTCCCTTTGGCCCCCTGTGCCAGACATTTCTTGCATGGCTCAGAAAAAGGCTATTTTGGACCCATTTTCTAAACAGATAAAGTGGCAGAGGCGGTAAGAATCAGTCAAAATACCTAGAAAGATTAGTTAAGCCTCTGTTCCCTATAGGTTATGTACTGTGGAGTAAGAGAGAGGAAAAGAGAGACTACCTTTTAAAGGTTAATTGGAACACTTAATAAAGTTTCATTACCCACAGTGACAATTTTAACATTCCCCCTCTAAATCACATTGCTCGGGGTTGGGACTTAGTTATCTTTTCCAGAACTGAGATATCAATGTCCCTTCTGGAATGGGGATGCTTAGTTTCATATAACCAAGAGCCTGAGGCAAACTTAGGCGGAGATAGAGTTGCTAGTTACTTAGGGAGTGTGATACTATGGGCTCTCCAGTTTGTTTTTTGTTTTTTTTTTGCTGCTGCCTGACATTCTATTTCCAGGAAGACACAGCCTTTCCTTCCATTAGGAGAGAAGACAGATGGTGTAGATTTCTGTAGGAGATGGCATATAGGAAGGACCTGAAATTCATGTTCAAGTGTAAACCATTGACACAGAAGAGCCTATAGAATTGGCTATGAAGTAAAGGTGAAAAGATTAGTAGAGCAGTGAGCCTTAAAGAGAGAGAGAGAGAAAGAGAGAGAGACAGAGAGAGAGAGAGAGAGAGAGAGAGAGAGAGAGAGAGAGAGAGAGAGAGAGAGAGAGAGAGAGAGAGAGAGAGAGAGGAGGAGGAGGAGTAGTTGTAGTGGGAGGAATGGGGAGGGAACCTTGTTGAAGAGATAAAAAAATGCAAAAAGGGAGGTCCAGACAAGCAGAGATTTTGCTAACAACACTACAACCTTGCCACAAGGAAGCCCTGACAGTATCTGCCAGGGAAGAAGTCAGGAGTAGGTTCAGAGACAAACTCCAGTGATTCCAACTCTGTCTTTTAATCCAGCATTTGCAAAACATTTTTTGAATGCAAACAGTGTCTTCCTCCCAGACTCCCTGTGGCATATCATCAAATCCATTAATCCTAAACCCAAAATACAGGGAAGAAAAAAATAACTTTGAGATGTTGATATTCTGAGCTATGTACAGTGCATATTCATGAAACCATGGTGGGTTTTCTTTAAGCAAAGAATGAATTTGAAGTTATTTTAGAATTCATAGGTGAAACATTAAGTTCATATATATGCATATATATGCACATATACATATATATGTGCGTATATATGTATATATATTATATATATACATATATATTATATATATACATACACAGTTTTGAAGTAACCTTAGGAAACATGTGGGAGAGCTTTGTGAGTATGATTTTGAGGCAGGGTGGGAAGGGTGTCATTTCAGGTTTTCACTGCTGAACTTTCTTAAGGTCTCCAGGCTCACAGGCACAAATAAATACTTATTTTGGTACATGCTAAATACTATCTCTTTGATGAAAATAGAGATTTATAGAGATTTATATTGTTTGTTTGTTTGTTTGTTTTTGCCAGACCTGCGCTTTCATCAGTGTATTTCAGGAAATACTATTCTACCCAGGCAGATCAATGCCTTCTCTGAAACTTAAGAGAGTTTGCCTGAGGAAACTGAGGGTAACTATTGTTCCACAGAGTGGACAGAAGTTGTGAGGTCTAGTCCAACTCCCTCATTTTACAGATGAAGAAACTGAGGCAGAGAGAGGTTTATATAATTTGCTCAGTGTCACACATGTAGGAAGTAGCAGATATTTAACATTAAGTCAACCACCTAAGGTTACAGAATTCATTAGTATCCAATCTAGGAACTAATTCTAGGACCTTGATTATCAGTACACTATTTTGAGTGAATAGTGTGTGAATGAATGAAAGAAGGAAGGAAGGAAGAAAGGAAAGAGGGGGAAGAAGGAAGGAAGGAAAATGTATTTATTAAGTGCAAAGCACTGTATTATGCACTAGGCATACAAACAGAAAAATAACACCATTCCCAATCTCAAGAAGATCACATTCTACTGGAATAGACAATACATATAGAAGGTTTTATGGGCAAGTTAGATATAAATATCTCATGGCCAATAAAGTGCAGAAGCAAAACAGATGGCAATGCCTTTTTTAAATGACATTTTCATGGATAAAGTCAATGACTTTTATGAATAGTATTTTCTTTTCTATGTTTTTGGCAGCTGTGAGTCTAGCACCTAAAGAGAGGGTCGCCAATCCCCACCTCCATGGGGGTTAATTCCTTAGATAATGGTCACAGGGGCTGGACTGGAAGCAGGTTCTGTGGTCCAGGAGATGCTGCCATTCCTGGGGCTCCTGGATGGACCTGCTAGTCAGAGTCAGTTGGTAGTGGTGGTAGCAAGGAAGGAGAGTGATCTCTATAGTGATGGCTCCCCTCAGTGTCAACTGAGAGGCCCAGGCTGGGAGCAGGTCTGATGGTCTATGGAGCACTCCTGGCTCCTAGACACAAGAATCAAGACTTTCTCCCTTAAGTTTCAAGCGGAGGCATTAATCAAAGGATTAATGTGTTCCAAAGGAGTAAAGTGTTCTGAAAACCCTGCTGGCCTGGCCCCACAAGTGGCAGTTGGTCAGCAAGTGGTAGGGATGGCTGGAAGTGTTAGACCTGCAAGAAATCTCAAATATCATGTAGTCAAACTCCTTCAATTTACACATGAGGTATCCTATATGACTCTTGGAAAGTCATTTAACCACTGAGGGCCTTCCAAACACATCTCTATAACTTTAAATTGCAGAGAATATGCTGACCTTCATTAGTAAAGGGAGTTTCCTCATTCATCCTCCTGGATACTCTGTACCAACAAAATCCTAAGTCTAGCCTCTATGCATTTTTGACAGTAAGCTAGAGGTGTAGAGTAACCTTACAAAGTAAAGAAGAAAAAAACAAAGAATTTCAAAATCCTTGGGATGAGATTTGGAAGTGTTCATCCAAAGGAAATATTTTCTTTTTCCAAAGAAGTTCAGTTCCCTAACATTCAGACATGCTATCCATGCTAGGCTAGTTCATATTACTTCCTCATGACCCAAAGACACTCCAGTGACCCCCAAGAAAGGTGAAACCTACTGATAACATTTAGCAGAAAGAGTATTTGACTTGGAGTCAAAACAAGTAGGTTCACGTTTCTGCTTTGACAATGCCTTTACCATGCTGAAACTAATTTTTTTTAAAATCTGTAAAATGGCCTTGCTGTGAGAATCAAATGATAATGTATATAAAATAATGTGTAATTATCAAGTACTCTAGTGATTTTCAGTTTAATCTAAAATTTCTTTATCTCTTCTTCCCAGATTGTCCATCAAATTGCAAATCATTTGTAAACTAAGATTTGAATGGAACTTATTAGTTAAAATAAAGAATCCTGATAAGAATTCTTTTTATAAGATGAGTAATCATTTCTAATTTATATGCTTTACAAGCTGAGGTTTTCCTGTGTTGGGATTTTTTAAAGAGGGAACCCCTATATAAATACAGTTTTAGTCTTTGTCTTTAGTAGTAGATAAGCTATTGCTAAACCCTGATGACCATGAGTATCTAGAGTGTGGGACAAGGGAGAGAGTGCTAGATTTGGAGGAAGAAGCCCTAGGTTCAGTTCTGTCACTTGCAACTTTTGTGATCTCAGGCAAATCACTTAACCTATCTGGGCCTCAGTTTCCTAATCTGTCATTTGAAGGCATTAGTTTTGATGGCCTTTGAGGTCCTTCCCAGGCCTCAACCTATGATCCTGTCATCATATAATAACTGACTTGGCTATTACAATTGCTTATTCCATTGCTTATATATTTCTGAGGACCCTCAATTACATGCACTCAGAAAAAATGGGGAAAAGCTGAGAAAAAACACTGGCCTAGGACAGAGAAAATCTGGGTTTGAGTCTTCCTTTTTCACTAACTTGCTGTGTGACTTTGGGCAAATCATTCTACCCCTCTCATCACTCATTTCTTCATCTGCAAAGGGACAAGTTTACAGCGTTACCTATGCACCATGTGGTTCTGAAGATTCCATGAGAAGAGGGATGGAAAAATACTTATAAACTTGAATCTTTTTAGATACAAGTGAGCTATGATTACAATCCATAACTAGCATCATCCTCATGATGGTCACTGCTATCACTGTTTCAAGGAAATGATCTATGAACTGGAAGAAGTAGCATTATCCTTACCTGTGGCTACCACCAGCCCAGGGGCTGTGTCCTTGCTGGAGATTCGGCCTGATGAGTATGGGTTTTCAGAGATCTGCAGATGGAGATGTAAGGAACAAAAGGGCTGCAGAAGGAAAGGAAAAAGAGAGCAGCATTATGTATAGAAACCACCACTTGAGGGGCGAGGTTAGGGGAATAACAGCTCCCCGAAAGAGCATGGATTAAAAAAAAGGCTAGTGCTGACATCTTCTTCCTAGCTTTGTATATGCCTTGCATATAGATGACCATTCTGTTATCATTTAAAATCTTCCCTATGCACTGGAACAGCCACTCTCTGCCTTAACCAGCCAAGATAACTCAGTCCACCCCAACTCCATAAATATATCATGTAAATTGTTGCTTCCTCATCCTTCCTCAAGTCATTCACCCAAAACTAAGAGACTCCCCCTACTTCCTATCTAAATTATTCCCCTCCTTCAAAGCACACACCTTCTCCAGGAGGTTTTCCCAATCCTTTGGAAGTGATCCTTTCCCTTAGGACTATGTACCTTTTCTGGCACTGATCACACTGTTTTGTAGTATAGTTATCTCTCTCATCTCCCTGATTAGACTGTAAGGTCCTTGAAGGAAGGAGATGCATTTTATTCATTCTTGAATTCCACTTAGCACCAAGTATGAGGCCCAGCATATAGCAGGCAGAGACTCAGTTTCTCAGTATGAACTGAATGATTCTTTGCTGACTGATAGATAACACATAAATCAATGAGAGTTAGGGGCTGCCCATCCTGGCTTTTGTGTTACCTAAGGATGAAAGCTGTGGTTACCAAAGAAGTCATAGGAGTTCTCTGAACAAATTTGACTGAATACATGGGCAATCTTTACCAAGAGATGCCTCCATAAGCAGTAGCCCTTGGCCCTAATCACCCTGCCTAGTGGAGTTCAGAAAAAAAACCCACTAAGTACTGTAAGACCTACCAACAAGCAATTGACAGGGTTCCCTCTCAGATCAGTTTCTGGAGCCTGCAGCAGACGCCAATCCCTGCCTTTGTTGTAAGTGATGTAAGTCTTCACTTGGTCATCCACTTTTTTGTTGGCCAGGAATATCCCTTTGATGCCTGCTACCTAGGATAAGTAGAGAGAGAAAGAAGAAAAAATACAATTGGAGAAAAGAGCTAGCAGCCAGAACTTGATGAAAAAGTTACAAAAACAGTCAACATAAGCTTTATTCATTTGAGAGTGGGAAGAGACATTAGACGTCATCTAGTTTAGTCCTTTCATTTTACAAATGGACAAACTGAGGCCCAGAAAGGAGTAACTCAAGGACACTAAAATAGTAACAAGGAGGCCAAGAATCCAGATATTTTGATTCCTAATTTATCTCTCCTTCAAGAGGACCACACTGCCCAGTTACATGAAGGTATTTGAAGGAAGAAAATAGGAAAGAGACATCAAGGGGCATATTTATAGAGAGGAAGCCCTCAGGAAAAATCTCAAAGGACAGTGGAGCTTGCCTCCACTAAAAGGGAGCACCCTCCCTTTTCAGAGCCTCTCTATTACCCTCTGCTGCCCTAGTTCCTATAAGGACTTGCTCAAGTGACTATCAGCTAATTTCAGCTAAGGTGTTGACTGATAAAGGTTTAAGGGGTCATCTCTTCTCTGAAATAACTGTTGGCTGATAAGGTGGCTACTGGAGATAGGGAAACCTCAAAACAGAAAGGAAGGAATCCTTAATGGAGAATGTCAGACACCAAAATGGCAACATGGGAGGTACTTCAGAACCAACATCCATATGTCAGCCCATGCTGATCTGCTTATTCGTTCTAGTTATTCGCAAAATCTGTACATATTTTTCAAACAAAGAAAACATGACGGGGAAATCAAGTCTCAATTCTGCTCCTTTCCCCCCCTAAAAATTAGCCTTTATCTATTACAGCAAGTGATTTTATGTCTGTGGTCCTCACTTTCAGGTAGGGGAGAGGAAAAATTATTTTTAGTGGTATATTTGCTACTAAAGTTTATTGAATTGGATGTGAGGCAGATCTATGCTAAGATGATCTATGAAGATCAGTCTGACAGCTAAGTACCAGGCACTACGCTAAGCACAGTGGATATAAAAATACACAAAATCAGGGTCCTCAAGGAGTTCTCTTTCTAATAGTAGAGTCAAATGTTAATAACTGTGTACATACAAGTTATATACAAAATAGCTGGAAACTAAGCTCAGAAGGAAAGCACATGCAGAAGGAAGAACTGGAATCAAGCCAACCCCTCATTTCTCAAGCATGGTAGAGGCCCAGGTTCCAGGGTAGCTATGAAAGGAGTTGTTTGGGTAGAAGAAAGTGCTCTTCAGATTCCGAAATCACATCGTATTCATTTAGTTAATGAAAAAAAGGCTTTTTTTAACAGAAATTTCACTGGCCCAGAGAAGAAGCTGCCAATCTAGATAAAAGATTAACAAAAAAAAATCAAAGAGAAGATGGAGTTTATCTGGAAAAGACCCAATTTGGAAGGTTTGGAAAATGGCCAACAGTTTAATTAATTAAATGTCTTAGTAGGAAAAAATGGTAAGGATGAGAAGGGAGAGAGGTGCCTGGAGAAGACACCGAAGGAAGGCAACATTGTTAGGAAAAGTCTTTTCTACCAGTTACCCACCCTGGTGAGTAAATTCCCAATAACTTCAGGAAAAGGAATATTCTTGTTAGTTGGCACAGAGCATTGGGACAAAAAGGCCCCTTAGTTCATGCCTTTAATTGTGGCAGAAAAGGATGCCAGTTTTCCTTCCTCCCTCTACCAGCCAGGGAAGACTATTCCAGTCCACAATTCCCTGATGTTGCTCTTGGCCTGAGTTGGTGTATGGTTTGTCAAGCCCCCTGTATCTTTTCTGAAACCAGATGACTGGTACATTGTAGATAAATGAATTTCGCATTCACCATCTCTTTTCCCCAAATCAACTGATCCCATTCCTGAGATGTCAGGACACTGCAAATTACCATGGGCTTAAGCCACTCTTGCTTCTTTCTCATTCCAGAGATGTGAATAATCATTTCATATAACCAGGTAAAATTATATCTTATTTTTCATAATAGCTTTGTAATTTTAATGACTCTCTCTCATCCCATCAATCTTAAAGCTATATATCACTATGATTTATCACCACATGTATATCTTTGACTGGTTTTTGTTTTCTGTTAATCCATTTGTTCTTTATTTCCAACTTTAATGTAGCCTTTGCAATCTCAGGAAATTGCTTAGAATTTTCTAGAAGCCCTAAAATTCCTTTATTAAAATGGGACAGTTGACTGGTAGGGGAAATTTCTATACCAGACATCCATTCTCTGAGAAGCGTAGAGGATATGGATCAACAATCCCACTGACTTTTTTCTATAGAGATAGATACTGAGATAGTGGAAAAAGTGTTTTACAGATAAAGTTGAATTAAATGCAACTCCTTCCCCTTAGTAAACAGCTTTGGAAAGCCAAGATCATAGATCCAGAATTAGAAAGAATTTGAGAGGACATGTAGTCCCAATGCCAAAATTTTACAAATGAGAAAACTGTGACATGGGAAGGTCAAGTCACTTGTTCAATGTCAAATAATTAGTAAAGCTTCACAGGTGGGATTTAAACCTCAGGTTCTCTAACTCCAGAAATTAGTGCCCTTTTTGCTTTGTTATAATGAACAAATATGTCTGCTACTGAAAGTCAATACCTCCAGGGAGAGGGCAGAAGATCAGGGATGCTGCCAAAGAGAACATGGCACTGTAATATAATCATCCACTCCTCGTGGAAACTTTGTTCTCTTGGGCATTGCATCTGACAACTGGCTACTTGCTTGAGGCCACCATTTCCAGGTGGCACAAGCATCTGACCCTTACCTCCCAGGACAAAGAGGTCTGGGTCCAGCAGAGAAATTCAATTATTATTGTGTACCCTGGGGATGCTTCCTCTAGCATAGCCTCTGATGAGGAATAGGTGAAAGGGATAGAATAGTCACTTTCACATAGTGAGTCCTGGCTGAAACTTGTCAGCAGCTGCCCATCTGGCTTTTAACCAGGGTTAAAGAATGTGGGAAGAAAGAAGGACAGGTGTATTTCATCAAGGAGATTCAAGGGCAAAAAGACATTAGAGAGAAGTGACACGAGAGAAAAGGAGGACAATGTAAGGGTATTACCATTGCCTAGCTAAATCAGATAAATTTAAACTGCTCCAGCCCTGCCCAGTCATTTTGAAGATGGGAATACTGAGACAGTATGCCACAGTGAAATACTAGATAGAGAGTTAAGAGAACCTGAGTTCAAATCATGGATCAGCCACCAGACCACCTGTATAACCTTGGGCAATATTACTTTACCTTTCTGGGGCTTGGTTTCTTCATCTGTAAAGTGAGGATTGAACTGGATGAACTCCGAAATCCTTTCAGGCTTTAAAGCTAGGATCCTCTGAGGACCAGAGACTTAAATAACTTGCCCCACATCATTCATTAAATAACAGAGTATTCAATAACAAAATCAGGCCCAGGTCCCTCCGACTCCAAATCCTGTGCTCTTTCCTTTATGCCATGATGACTCACATGGTGTACTTATCTAAGTTATCTGTGAAGCACATGAGTCAGACCAGCTCTCCCATGCATTCCTCTAAACAGCATGGCCTGTATCTTTGAAAATTATATCTTCCAATGAGTAATGCCCGAGAAAAGACCCCATGTTGAGGTATATGTTAGAGCATCTAGGAATAATATCTAGGATATATATATATATATATATATATATATATATACACATATATATGTATGAATGTATATGTATATATATATGTATGTATGTATGTATATGTATATATATTAGTATCTCACTGTGAGATTTGAGACTTATTTCTGGTACCTTATCTTAGCTGGCTGACCATAGATAAGTTACTTAACCCCTCCAATCTCACATGGAAAATAATAATAATGCCACCTCATAAGCTGTTATAAGCAAAGCTTGTAAAACAATGCTTCACCACAATCATTTAAGGATCAGAGGTTTTGTTGGTGAAGGATCCTCTCAGTCAGTACAGAAGACAATACTTCCCTCCTATAAATCAGTAAGGGTGGCTACATGGCACAGGAGATAGAGCACTGTGCTTGGAATGCAGAAAACTCAGCTTCCTGAGTTCAAATATGACTTAAGACACTAGCTGTGTAAACCTGGGTAAGTCACTTAATCCTGCTTGCCTCAGTTTCCTCCTCTGTAAAATGCGCTGGGAAAGTTAATGGCTATCCACTCCCGTATCTTTGCTGAGAAGACCCTAAATGGGGTCACAAAGAGTCAGACACAACTGAAAAATAATCGATTAATCAATCAATGAGCCTCATTTGATGCATTATGTCCTAGGTACTAGGGCCACAGATACAATAAATGCATGAGGAGCTTACATTCTGATGCAGCAGATGACAAGGACATATAAAAGTATATACAGAATAAATTTAAAGCAAAGAAATTTAAATACACTCAATAGTGAAGTAAAATACTAGGATGAGGGGGGAAGTCAAAAAAGGATTAATGTAGATGGTATTTCTTGAGAGTTGAATCCTGAAGGAAGAGAAGGATTCAATGAGGGAGGTGAGGGAGGAATGCATTCCAGGCATGGGGGCAACCAATACAAAAGATGAGAAATGGGAGATGGAAATCCCATGTGAAGAGCGGAGATAAGGCCAGTTGGGTAGGATGGCTGAGTATAGGAAGATGAAAATGTATAATGAGATAGGTTAGCACAAAATGTAATTAGGACTAAGTTGTGAGGGGCTCTAAAAGATAAGCATAAGGACTGTATACTTGTTTCTGGAGGGAATAAGGAGCCACTGAATTTATGGAGTACAGAAGTTACATGGTCAGAGTAGCACTGGTTGAAAAATATATCATCAACATATGGCTAACCTGATAATTAGTCTCTCTCCAAATTTAGCTATACTGGTCCTCAGACAAGACAAATAGTAATTGCAACTGGGGTTGAAGATTTTTCAGCTTGGTAGGTCTGATCAGAGCTTAAAATCTATCAGCTTAGCCTCTGAGATCCCAGGGTCACCTTTGCATCACAATGCACAATTGAAGTAAGATGAACAGTGGCTATACATCTTAGCTATTGGAGAAACTGACTGAAAGTTTGAAAATCACCAGGATTTTAGAAAGAGCTACCAAGAATGAAAGCACTGCCTCACTTGGTCACCTTCTCATGCTGCATTAGGGATATTCTCAAATCTCAAGCACTGAGTTGGGGAAGGACGGACATTGATGAACTAAAAGAACTCTTCTCCTGCCTTCATGATGACATGAATCTATAATTGACAACTTTAACTACTTAAATCGGTCCCATCCAGCATCAAATGGACTTCTGACACCTCAAAGACAAGATGAATTATATGGCCTTGAAATCTTCTTATCTCTTCTGATTATTTAATTACAGGGAGAAAAAATAACTTGCTTCCATGCAGAGACAAGAGGGAGATTTTCTCTCTCATCAAGAAAGAACTAGAACATCAGGCAGACAACATAATAAAGTCTGGCTTACTTGTCCTCCTAGACACTTGTTGGGAAGGGAGAAGGGAAAGCAGTAAGTGTTATGTAACACTTACTAAGTGCCAAGCACTCTGCTGAGAGTTTTTATAATTATTACCTCATTTGGTCATCACAACAACCCTGCGAGGTAGCTTGATGTTATTTTAATCATTCTGCAGTTTAAGAAACTGAGGCAAACAGATCACATGATTTTGCTCAGGGTCATCCAGCTAGGAAAGTGTCTAAAACTGATTTGAACTCATGTCTTCCTGACTCCATGTCCAGCTATGTATCCACTGTGCTACCTAGCTGGCTATCTATAGAGTTTGATGAGGTTAACCATTTTGGCGGGCAGTTTCACTCAGTATCAACAGCTGTCTTAATAAATTACTCAAGAGACCCTCTCTAACCCTAGCCCCTTGCGATGCTAACCAGATAGTGTTAACAATGTCTGCTTTCGAAGTGAGTCTCCAATGATTCACATGGAAGATGGATTAACGTATTAATTTTAGCACCTTGTCATATGTCAGTCTAAGTCTCCATATGATTGACATTACTTCACTGACCTCAACGTCTATGGAAAGTTACAAGAGATATCTAGCTTACTCTGGCTCAAGAGGATTCTAAAATGAAGGTCTCATCTGAGTTCTTTTAAGGGAAAAGGCCACTGCATGTCTTGAAGTATATCATCCATAGACATAATGTGCCCCAAACTAAGGACCCAGAGAGCATTTTCCCCTACCCTACATTGTTGGAGAGTACACAATCCTGGGCCCTAAGGCCACCGTCATGGAGCTATTTAGGTTTAAATAAACTAAAAGAAGGAGAGTGGATAGGGCACTGGGTCTACAGTTAGTAAGACTCATTCTCATGTGTTCAAATCCAGCCTCAGACATTTACTAGTTGTGTGATCCTGGGCAAGTCACTCAATCCTGCTTGCCTCAGTTACTCATCATCTGTAAAAAAAGCTGGAGAAGAAAATGGCAAAGCACTTAGTATCTTTGCCAAGACAACCCCAAAGAGGGTCATGAAGTGTCAGATATGACTGCAAATTGGCTTAACAACAAGGAAAGAAGCCTTCCTCTCAAGTCACAGGAAGTTCTGGTACAAGGCAAATAAGTATGTTCGTCCTTTGTTGCCGAAGAAGACCATGCCATCAGAGAAATGATGACATGATTTGCACTTGACTTTGTTTTGAGTGAGGGAGGGCTGTGCAGGTCACCAGCTTCACTTTTTCTCCAGAGTCATCTGAATCTAGTGACCAGATATTCATCAGGATGGGACTGGAGATGACCTAGGATGAGGCAATTTGGTTAAATTACTTGCTCAAGGCCACACAGCTAGTGAGTGTCAAGTGTCTGAGGTGAGACTTGAACTTGGGTCCTCTTAACTCCTGCACTGGTGCTCTAGCCACTGCACCACCTAGCTGCCCCAAGGCAAATACGTACCACTTGCTCAAAAACTTCCAGTGCTTCCTCATGGCCAAGGTCCAAATGCTTCTGTCTAGTTTACTCAACAGCTCAAACCTAACTTTTCAGCTTTATATCCTGGTTTTGCCTGGAGTTGTATCCTCACTGTCCTCTAAAGGTAACCTCTTCATTTCTAAATCTGTTCTTTCAATTGAGTCTTTAAACTCTGTATTTCTCATCTCCTCTCTAGAATATTTCTATCCTAATTTCTGCTTATCTAAAGCTTCTTCATTCTTCAAGACCCACTTAATCTCGATATCTTCCTTCAAGTATTCCATCATTACTGTTAGTTGTCCAAATTTCTGCATCATCTACACAAATCACCTGTTTCTTGTGCCTAGAAATGGATTCAGGAAGCCCTAGGATCAGACACTGCTCTAGAAACTTAAAGCTGAGTGACCCTGAGCAAGTCACTGTCCTAAGCCTTGGTTTCTTCATTTGTTAAAGGGGAGAAATAACAGCACCTGTCTTACAGGGTTGTTCTGAAAATCAAACGAGCTGATACATGCAAGCTTTATTTGTTTCATATTCTTTGCAAATCTGAGGGTACAGTATAAATGTGAATTATTATTATCTCCAATTAGGCTGTACATTTTTTAGCTTCTTCCAAAAGGCTGAGCACATAGCAGATTCTTAAGAGACAATCACTAAATTGAATTAAAAATGAGACTTTCCTACACCAACACTGCATCAAGCAAGTGCTGTTTTAAACAAACTGCCAGAATCTTGGGCAAGCTCAGTATTTGCCCACATTTTTTAGTTGCACAGACATCATAAACTTTTCTCCCAAAGACAGAAAGTATACATTAGCAAGGAAGGGGGGAAAAGTGTACCTCTTGCCTCATATATCATTTTGATTCATGCCCTACTTCAGAGCAATGCATCTCACCATTCTAAATGTCCAAGCAATCCTCTCACTTCCCTTCACTGAAAGGTGAAAGGTCCAGAGCAGCAAGTCTACTTAGCCTGCTGAATGGTCAAGTACAGATGTATTCCTCAAGTTCCTCCATGAAGCCTTCCCTGATCTACTGCTCTTCTCCCAACCTTCTCACTGAAGAAATGACATTATGTTTGTTTGCTTCTTTGAAGATAACAGCGTAAAGGAGGAAAAAATTGGACTTTAAATCAGAAGAGAATTGAGTTTGTATCCTGCCTCTAATACTTACTAAGTATGCGACCGTAAGCAAGTCACAAATGCTGAGTCTCACGTCATTTGTTAAATGGGAGTAAACAGGGCCAGTCATCCAAGCCTCACAGATCCTTTGTAAGTATCAAGTGAAAGAAGGCAAAGTGCTTTCCAAACCTTAAAAGTGCCTGCAAATATCAGATATTATGATCATCTTTGTTATTTGTGCTCTACCTGCTGTAGTTAAGGACATTTTTACTTTCATGGTAGATAATTACGCAGTTAGATGTCTCCTCCTCCCTATTAGGATAGTGACATTGCCTTTGTCATCTTCGGTATGTTTTGCCAAGCCAAGTACAAGGCTCCTGAACATAATTAGAGTTCAGTGTTTGTTGTCCTGTATTGATTCAGCTGAATAAAATTGAATTTCTGGGATTAAAAATCATTTGGGGATTTTTTTACCATTTTTTCTTTTTGAAATTCTAAAGGCAAAAAAACTGTTCCAAAGGTAACCTTCTTATTTATGCCCCTTATCAGAGCCAGGTTAAAAAAAAAAAAAAGAAGAGGTTGTGATAGGCTTTAGTACCCAAAAATCATTACCATAACAATCCAAGCCAAGCTAGGCCAAATAACTAAGAAACACATTTAGGGTTTGTTGTCTCTTATGTGGACATTATTGTCTCTTATGTGGACAACTTAAAGAACTATGGGAGAATGTCAGTTAGAACTAGCCTCTGCAAACCCCAGCAAACTTCTTTATAAACATTATGGCACTACAGAGCAATCATCCCATCTCAAGAGCTTGGCTTTTTGCAATCAGGCCATTACCTTTCAGTTGTACATCACAATATAATGCTTGGTGACTTTTAGAGAGGGAGAAGGGAAATTAATGGATCTACTTTTCATTTTCTCCATTCTCCATTTTCCGTCTGTCTTTATGAACTGTCTCTCATTCCATTCCCATCCATCCTACCGTGGGATAGAATTGTATCAAATTAAGCCATGATCCTGTCAATTTCAGGTATGTAGCAGCCAACATGGTCCCCATCTCTACAAGCAAGGTAACCTTGAGGATGTCAGACACATGCACAGTACTCCTACCAAAGCCTAAGTCCTAATGGAGAATCTTAAAGGACCTTCATCAATCATACTGTATGGATACGCTAGGGCACTGGATTTACCATCAGAGGGTATGAGTTCAAATCTTGCCTCTACTATTTACTATATCTGAGACCTTGGGCAAGTCTTTTACATTTCTTTTGGCTCCACTTTCGTGTCAAATAAGGAAACTGATGAAATGATCTCTCCAGTTCCTTCTAATTCTTGACTCGATGAGATAATTGGGACCAGTCCCTACCTCCTGTTTCAGGCAGACAAGTCTATTCAATGACATTAACAGGTACCCTGTGGGTGATAAAGAACCAGGCAATGACTACAACATCCTTTGCAATGGTGTCTCCTAGAGTAGACAGATGATTCCAAAGAATAACTTCAACCACATACCTCATATAGGTCAATGATGATATTGCCCTCTAGACCCCGACTACTCTTGACGTTCTCCAGGGCCAAGGTAAAGTAGACACCACGTGTGTCAGAGATGTAGAGATTATATGTATCATTTTGGTTCCATTCTTGAACTGCTGCAAATACCTGGTTCTCATCTGTACTGATGATATGCATGTCCTGTTGAAAGAAAATGGAAGACCTGTTACTCTGCAGTTCTCCATATCCATTCTCCTGCCCACAAGGACTCCAGGTAATTACCCTGTCTTAGGAAACATTTCATAAGGAGCATGAGTTATAGGTGCTGTTAAACAATTTCGTGTTAGAGTGAGAATATAAATTATGAATGTCATGATTCCTTTCCCTTTCTTAATGACTATAGGATGGGTGACAGGGGCTTTGGTGGTTGTCATTTTCCAGGTCTTTGCAGGATTCATACATATCCTTTTTTTACACCCAAATGTTAATGTTACCGCTAATACAAAGATAGCTTTGGGAAGGGGAGTATATCTGGAGTGGAAACTTATTACTGGTGCTACAGAACTCTTGATATCTTCTTGTGAGGTCCTTGAGCTGCTCCTCACTGGATATAGAATCTTTGAAAATGGCATCACTCTACTAGTTTACTCAGGCTTGACCTCTGCTGAGTTAGGTGTGTGGCTTCACTTCTCGACTTCACTTCTTCAACTTCACTCTGCTATTTGGCCAGATATCCCAAGATCCTGAACTTGAAAATAACAGTCCCCTAGACCACTGACAGGCTTCCACCTTTGATCCTGTAGCCATCACTGAGGTGAACAACCATGTAGAGAAGGGGCCTACCTTCATTACCATAATCAACACTATTGATGAATTGTCACTAACTGGCAGATAAGCCCAAGAGCCCGAGGACTGGCATCAGTCTGTGGAAATGCAGACTGACAATTGCTTGTAAAGATACTACAGCCACAGCTCCTGAAGACCTATAAAAAAAAAGTTCTTGCAGTCAAAGTATTTGGCACTATAAAATGGTGAAATATCAAAAACTCATGTTATTTTATCAGTGGAAATGACATTAAAGAAGCATTACCTTTTGATTTGCTGCTATATCCTAACTTTCCATCTGACTTATAGCTCAAAACCTATACTTGTATTGTTTTCCTCATTAGAATGTAAGTTCCTTGGGAGTAGGAACTTTTTCATCCATCCATCCATCCATCCATTCCTGTTATTTTAGAATATCATCCTGGTGTAGATGATGGAACGGAAAGGAGAGGCAGGGAAACCAATCAGGAGAATATCACTATAGTGTAGTCAAGAGGAGATGAGACCCTGAATATAAAAGGTGACTATATGAATGTAGACATGGGGATCTGGCAACTGGATCATTACGAAGAATGAGAAAGGATGACTCAAAGGTCGTGAACCTGGGGGATTGGAAGGATGACAGTGCCCTCAGTAGGAAAAAAAAGAGATAAGAAAATAAGAAGGACTGGGGTGGTTGGGGGTATGGAAAAGATGAAGACTGCACTGAATTATTCAGAAGTAGGTATTTGAGATATAACAGGTTAGTGAACAGGTGTTTCTTATGATTAATGTACTAGAAATCAACTTAGTTCAACTCAATTCAAGAAAAAAATATTTTGAAAAGATCTCTAGAGAAGTCTCAATTGGTAGACTTGAACTTTCATATTCAACTTGACAGAATCCTCATTTTCTCTCCCATCTAACACATTTTTCAAAAGTCCAGGTTTTCTAAAAAGCACATGGCAAATCCAATGATGCTGCTTGCAAAAAGAACATGGGATGAAATTGCTTTGTTGTCCAGTGAACACCCCAGGACTCAATGGAAGGGGGAGAATAGAAACAAAACAATACAAAAACAAAACAAAAAAGGAGGAAATAAAAAATAAATCCATGTACTTTGTTCAAAATACAATACAAATGCCTAGGTTTTCCCATATAGAATGGTCATAAAAATGAATGAGTTATTTCAGACAGACAAAAGGAGGAGGAAACAAAGGATGAGCCAAACTGGGGATGGTCTTCTACAATGATAGATTTGAACTGAATTAATAGTGCTACATGAATTTAGACTAGTTTCATGGGCTAAGAGAATCCAAGAAAGCCTGTTTGCCCTATTGCAACATCTCTCCCAACCTTTTCTAATGCCATGAATGCAAGGAATCCAAGGGCCAAAGATATGAGTGAATTCAATGGACGGGTGAGGAAGACAGAAAGGGGAGTCAATCAATAATTATTTCAAAGATATAATACCAGATACCATACCTTAACAGTAAGAGAAGGTAGCCTTGGCTGAGACTTGTCTAGTTGGATTCAGAAAAGGGCAGATCTCATAAGTTGGATCAATCTATCTCTAAATCATAAGACTGAGTCCTCATCTTTGAGAAATTATCTACTAGCTTTGAGAATTTCCATGGAGAAATTAATTTTAGGGTGAACAGACATACCAAGTAGAAAAACACTGGTTTAAAATATAAATTTGGACCCATTAACACAACATTTTTAATGTTAAGACATGACATAATGGCTCTGTTAAATTAAAAGTTGAAAATAATTTCTTCCTTTGTGAAGTTCAAGGTCTTACTAGCAAGTAATGAACACCCTACCTAACACTGGTGGTACTGGTGATTGTCAGTTGCTGCTGCTGCTATTGCTGTTTTTAAACAAAAG
The DNA here is from genome assembly GCA_023548195.1 of Bettongia penicillata ogilbyi. NCBI lineage: Eukaryota > Metazoa > Chordata > Mammalia > Diprotodontia > Potoroidae > Bettongia > Bettongia penicillata. Next base: position 65,626 of record JAJHZJ010000336.1, read on the forward strand.
ACTCAATGAACATGGGATCCCGTCACCATATTCTCAACTTCAGGTCTAGAAATTAATTATGTTATGTTAAATAATATTCATGTTTGTGATACATTTTTATCATGAGCTATCCAAGGGTTCTTAAATTTTATTATGTAATGGATCCTTTTGACAGTCTGGTTTTGGGCACCATCTCTGAATTATATTTTGAGTAAAAGTAAAGTCCATAGGATTGGAAAGGAAACTATGAAATACATGGAGTGGGGCAGAGCCAAGATAGTGGAGTAACAGCATAGACCTGCTAGCACTTTCCCCTCAAACCCAGCCAAATACCTGTAAAAAATGACTCTGAACAAATTCTGGAGATGCAGATCCCACAGAATGATGGAGTGAAGTGAATCTCTAGACCAAGAGAACCTGTAAGGTCATCAGGAAATGTCTATAGCTCTGCACTAGGAGCAGACCACAGTTCAGTGTGGGCCATGCTGGCACAGATGGGACCTGAGCAGGCCTTGGTGGGGAGACTGAATCTTGGGTACCTATGGTGGTTTCCAAATTTCAAGATGCCAAAACAGAAAAATTGGAAGGTCAGTGGAAAAAAAACCTGTGGGACATATGTAAGAGAGTAGAGGGGTTGGTCCCCAGCCCAAGGGCAGCAGAGAGGGTGAAGGAGCCTGTGGCAGCAGCAGCAGGGACAGGGGCAGTGGAAGTGACTGTTTCCAAAGCTCTAGGCCCACAAATTCTGGGGGGATCAAATGGCTGATAGTATACCCCCCCACCCTCACTGGAAGCAGAGAGCTACCTTCACAAAGAGCTCAAAAGTCAAGGAAATAGCTGGGGAAATGATCAAAAACCAGAAAAATAATCAGACTATAGAATCTTATTTTGGTGACAAAGAAGACCAAAGTATATAAACAGAGGAAGAGACAATAAAGTCAAAGCTCCTACATTCAAAGCCTCCAAGAAAAACATGAATTTGTTTCAGCCTATGTATGAGCTCAAAAAAGATTGTGAACATCAAGTAAGAGAAGTAAAGCAAAAATTGGGAAGAGAAATGAGACTGGTGCAAGCAAATCATGAAAAATGAGTCAACTTCTTGCTAAAGGAAACCCCAAAAATGCTAAAGAAAATGACACTGAAAAATAGACTAACCCAAATGACAAAAGAGATCCACAAAGCCAATGAGGAGAAGAATGTCCTAAAAAGGAGAACTGACCAGATGGGAAAGGAGGTGCAAAAGCTCACTAAAGAAAATAATTCCTTAAAGATTAGAATGGAGCAGATGAAAGCTAATGACTTCATGAAAAATCTAGAAATTATTTTTAAAAAAGGTCAAAGGAATGAATAAGTAACAGACAATGTGAAATATCTCATTGGAAAAACAAACTGAACTGGAAAATAGATCCAAAAGAGACAATTTAAAAATTATGGGACTACCTGAAAGCCATGATCTTTAAAAAAAGCCTAGACATCATCTTTCAAGAAATTATCAAGGAAAACTGCCCTGATATTGTAGAACCAGAGGGTAAAACAGATATTGAAAGAATCTATTGATAACTTCCTGAAAGAGATACCAAAAGGAAAACTCCTAGGAATATTATAGCCAAATTCCAGATTTCCCATGTCAAGGAGAAACTATGATAAGAAGAAAGAAACAATTCGAATATTGTGGAAATACAATCAAGATCTAGCAGCTTCTACATTAAGGGATCGCAGGGCTTGGAATATGATATTTCAGAGATCAAAGGAGCTAGGATTAAAACCAAGAATCACCTACTCAGCAAAAATCAGTATAATATTTCAAGGTAAAAAAGATCATTAAGTGAAATAGAGAACTTTCAAGCATTCTTATTGAAAAGACCAGAGCTAAATAGAAAATTTAACTTTCAAACACAAGTATGGAAAGGTAAACAGGAAAGAGAAATCATAAGGGACTTACTAAAGTTGAACTATTTACATTCCTACATGGAAAGATAGTATTTGTAACTCTTGAGACTTTTGTCAGTATTAGGGTAGTTGGAGGGATTATATACATATACACAGGGGACACAGGATGAGTTGAATAGGTAAGGATGGTGTCTAAAAAATAAAATTAAGGGGTAGAATTATGAATATATTGGGAGCAGAAAGGGAGAAATAGAATAGGATAAATTATCTTACATAAAAGAGGCAAGAAAAAGCTTTTTCAATGGAAGGGAAGAGGGAGGAGATGAGAGGGAGAGAGTGAACCTTACTCTCTTTGCTTTTGGCTTAAGGAGGGAATAATATACACACTCAGTTTGGTATGAAAATCTATCTTACATTACAGGGAAGCAGGGGGAAGGGGGACCAACGAGGTTAGGGGGTTTGGGGTAATAATAGAAGGGAGGGCAAATGGGAGGAGGGGGTAATTTGAAGTAAATACTTTTGAGGAAGGATAGGGTCAAAAGAAAATAGAATGAATGGGTGGCAAGATAGGATGGAGGAAATATAATCTTTCATGATATGACTATTATTGAAGTGTTTTGCATAACTACACATGTATAACAACCTATATTGAAATGCTTGGGGATGGGTGGGGAGGGAGGAAGGAGAGTAGTTGAAACTCAAAGTTTTTGAAGTTTTTAAAAGTTTAAAGATGAATGTTAAAAATTGTTTTTACATGAAACTGAGAAATAAGATATACAGGCAATGGGGTATAGATATGTATCCTGCTCTACATGAAAATAGAGGAGATAGGCATAAGAGAAGGAAGGGGTGTGATAGAAGGGAGGGCATATTGGGGGAAGGGGTAATCAGAACCCAGGATTTCTTTGGGTGGGCAGAGGGGAGAGATGGGAAGAAAATATGTAACTCAAAATCTTGTGGAAGTGTCTGTTGAAAACTAAAATATACAAGTATATTAAAAAAAAGAAAATTGATGTATGTAGACAAAATTGTATTGATATCTCTTTTCTTTTACTATTTTCAATAGATAAGAATCTTTTTCTCTCCTTCCTATATTTCCCTGCTTGAAAAAGGAAGGAAGGAAAGAAGAAGGAAGAAAGGAAGGAAGGAAGGAAGGAAGGAAGGAAGGAAGGAAGGAAGGAAGGAAGGAAGGAAGGAAGGAAGGAAGGAAGGAAGGAAGGAAGGAAGGAAGGAAGGAAAGAAGGAAGGAAGGAGGGAGGGAGGGAGGGAGGGAGGGAGGGAGGGAAGGAAGGAAGGAAGGAAGGAAGGAAGGAAGGAAGGAAGGAAGGAAGGAAGGAAGGAAGGAAGGAAGGAAGGAAGGAAGACAATCATAAATATCTATAATCAGGCAAAATAAATTCTTAAATTGATCATGTTAAAAAAAAAGTCTCATTCTGCAACTTCAGTTCTGTCCTAGACATACTGTATTTGAGATGTCTATAAGACATTCAGTTTCAGAAGTCTAAGAGGGCCTTGATGGTACATAACTAGCTCAGGAGACAAACTAAGTTTTGAATAAAGGTGTATTTCTTTAAAAAGAAAAAAAATAATCTCCCAATGTCTTGGATCTTCGTTTAAAAAAAAGAGTAACTGATAACAGACTGGATTTCCATTCTTTGCTGGTATGATTTAAAAATTTCCAGAGTCCCTCCCCTCCCTCTCCTGAAGCCCACACAAGCAGAAGAGCAGTGGTGCTCTGGCTCCAGTGCTAGCCTCCCAGGAGTCACCACCAATCTGGCACACCGTTTCTCCTCCTAAGCCCTCCCCTTGCCTGGGGTTCTACCATGATCTAAGCTATGCTCTTCACCTTCGGTAACCAAGAGAAACTCCAGCTCTCCAAGTTTTACCAACCCTATAGTGAAGATTGTGTTCAGTCATTTACAACCATGTTCAACTCTTCATGACCCCATTTGAGGTTTTCTTGGCATAGATACTGGAATGATTTGCCTTCTGCAGCTCATTTTTACAGATGAGGAAACTGAGGCAGGGTGAAGTGCCTTGTCCAGGGTCACACAGCTAACTAGTGTCTGAAGCCAGATTTGAAATTGGGAAAAGAAGTCTTCATGACTCTAGGCCCAGCACGCTGCACCATATAGTATAGTGAAGATACCATAGCAACAAATCATCAGAAAAACTTTCCATTTGGTGTCTAAATGAGATCAAAATATGTGTAACTTCCTATAAGGAGGCTTGCTAATAGGTGACTCTGACAGCAAACTTATTTAAAGACATTATGCCACATTCTATTTTGTCTCCCTCGTGGATTCTTCACAAAGTGAACCTGGCATTTTAGATCTAATACAAGTATTCATGGAGACTCTAGACAAGTGTTTTGAAAATGTCTGTGAACTGGATTTAATTTTCCATGTAGATAAGATCTTCAATATTCTGGCAGAAATGGTAATAAGGGTAATGGTTTTAGAGACCAACATGAATGAAATTGCTACTCAGATTAATGTGTAAAATAAGCTGAAGAAATCTGAATTTGGCTTAGCAGGAGCTTCAGCCCTTGCAGTATCTATTGTAAGGAATATGAATCTTCCTGAGATCACAAGAAATAATAACATTGGTGACGTTAGCGTAAAAGTGCCACACCTGACCACTTTTAAATAAAAGGCTACTCCCAGGTAAAATCTGGGAGGGAAAAAATTATCTAGGTTTACCATTTGTTTACAAAAAAAGAGAGTCAACTTTTACTGCTGGGTTGATTTAAGAAAAGATATTGTATAGAATTGTGCATTGAAGGAAAGGATTATTTCTCTCTCATAGTAATAACTAATTATTGATTTTTCCCCTCTTCTACTTCCTCATACAGAAATTAACCAGGTTGAGAAATCTTTCTCAAAGACTTACCCAGCCAGGATATCTGAGATCTAATCAAAGAGAGTAAAAGAAAGTCTAAGTTTAGGCTAATGTGTTTTGCTCAGACAGGTCTGGGAAAATGTGAATCCTCCCTTTTGTCTGACAGGTGATATGGAAATTGATTTGGGTGAATCAAGGTGCATACACTCAAGAATCTCACTGGAATATAGCCCAGCAGCCTCTCATCTTAATATTCATTTTCTCATTAATTGTTAACCAATCAGAGTCGATTGCCACCCTCAGGAACACCTACTCTTCCAAAAGCATGTAAACTGTGAGCTGACAACCATGAGGAGTCTTTGGTGTTTGAGAGGACCTCTGATCTCCTTTTATTAATAAACTTGCAGGCATTAATAATAAAATGGTCAAATTACCAGAACCTATGTTCCTCAAACTTTTTAAACACTACAGTATAAAAATCAGTTTATTAAGGTAAATATTGTTTTTGCCTTGCTCAGTGATTTTTAAGACAATGGGTAGTTCTGTGTAATTTTTTTTCCCTAAATTATATTCCTATGACCTCATAAGATATGTCATCTTGGTTACAACAGTATTTTGAAAATGTATTTAAGGTATTCCTTTATTATGTATAACCTAAAATATTGGGACATTTTGTATATTTCATGGAATTCTAGGAGTACAGAGTTCCTTAACTCTTCCTGCCATTTGGCATGATTATTTAAAAACTACATCTATGTTTCATAAAAGTATTCAGTTTATTTTTAGAAGAAAAAATAACCCTGGAAATTAACTGGAAAAAATGAAATAAAAACTCCCAGGGAAGAATTTGTTTTTCCCTTTTTGTTGAATAACACACAGGAAAATCTGATGAAGGCCTCGGGTCATGTAGAGACCTAGGCCATGCTCTAGGCCAAGCTGAGACATGAGCTTTATTTGAACTACTTGAAAGAAAGGTGATGTATTGATTCAAGTTACTGTTGTTGCTTTCCTGGGTATGATTTTTCCTTGGATAGGTTTCCTATTCTTCCCTCAGGCATATGGTTTTTTGGCCATTGCTGGGTAGAATGAGCAAACAGCGCCCTGGGCTGGTGTCTGCCTGCATTCTTCATTGGATTCAGCCCATTACTGATGCTTCCCTCTAAGGTACCAGTAGTTTTTAGTTAGTGTGGTGATGTTCATTTCAAGTCAGTACAAAGACACCCCAAAGCTCAAGTACCATCCCCTCCCCCAGAAGGCAGATTCAGTTGAGATCACAGAGTCATGGAATCAAAGCAAATTAAAGCTAGAAAGGACCTTAGGCATCAACTGATCCAATGCTCTCAATTCATCCAGAAGGAAAATGAGGCCCAGCGATGTGAGGTGACCTGCCCAAGGCCATGTAGTAAATTTATATCAGAGCCAAGTCTAGAAGCATTTCTCTAGCCCCTTGGGTTCACCGCCTTTTCTCAGTCCCAATAATTAAATTTACCCTGTTTTAGGCATATGGGAAAGGATTTTAAGTGTAGTCAAACAGTGATGCTTTTATGTTGTGTTGTCTTTCTATAAAAAATAAAAGTAAAGAAGCAAGATCACACTGAGCTCTTACAATGACAACCTGATGCAAAGTCATATCTTTTTCTAAGCAACAGAATGAGCCAGCCGACAAGCTACCCGTCCTGGTGATGATTGCCTCTGATAACACAGGCTAATAAAGGGGATCAATAAGCAGATGGTGATTTTCCCAGTAGCCATCATGTTAATGAGAGGCAGCTTTTGATGTAGCTCTGCAAATGGGTCTAGCAGACAGTGCTGCTACAGAATAAATTGCCACAGGGTTGCTGTTCCTTAATGGACTGGCCCAATATTGTGATCAATTTTGGAACCTCATTTGCATCTTCCTTCTCCCAACCATTCCCCTCACCTCCACCTAGAGCTCAGGTCCACATAGGAATGAATTTGTTTTCCATTTTAAGTAAACACATAAGATTAAAATCAAATTTCAAATCCCCTCCCTTCCAATAGATACCATATTAGCACAAATTTAGAGAAACATAGCAGGCCCATTTCCCCCAGGAAAATATATGGAGATCCTCATGTTCTGGTGAACATCTTCTCTTCGTTTCTCCTTATTTCTACTATAAAGGATATTTTTGGTTCTTGTGATAATTAGATAATAAACGAGACTTGGAATCAAGCTGTATGATTCTGGACAGGTCACTTAACCTCTCTGTGTCCCAATATCCTCATTTGTAGAAGGAAGGGGTTAGACTTAATAATCTAAAGATTCTTTTCAATCATAAATCTAGGACCCTAATGAATTTTTTCCCTTGGTTAATAAGATTGTAAAATTTTGGAGTTTCAAAGAATCGTGAAAATCATTTCAAGATGATGAAAATCATCAGCTCTCTCATTCCTACAAATGGAGATATCAAAGGCCAGACAGGAGGAATACCTTGCCTAAGGTCCCAAACATCACTGGCAGAAGCAGGAACCCAGGATGCTCAATTCCAGTAAGTTTAGGTCTCCATCTACTACATTACTCCCATTTTCCAATTTGTGACTCACACACTTAAGCAGCCCTAGGTTGGTTTCAGGTATGTCTAGAGACTACCTCAGACTTTAATATTCCATAGGTAATGAGAGTAAATGCAGTTTGTGCTTATTATCGGTCTACAGAATCACAGTCATAGACCATTAGAGATGGAGTTCATCTAGTCCAACCCCTAATTGTGGAAGAGAAAGGAAATAGTTACAAAATGAGCTGGAACTAGGAACCAAGATTCCAGACATTTGGGCAAGTGCCTTTTCCATAATACTATACCTTACTCTAAGACTTATCTCTTCCTAGCTACTAAGGTTTATTGGGAAACTATAAGTATATTAAATGCACATCTAGAAAAGGAAGAAGCGAACACAAAGAGCCATCATGGCTCCATCAAGAATAGGTCATGCTGGACTAAGGTTGTTTCCATTTTTGACAGGGTTACTAAACTTGTAGAGTTGGCCTAGATTTTTGTAAAACATTAGCTAAATGACATTATGCGATTCTTCTATTTAAAAAAAGGGAGAGATGTAGACTAAGTTATAATTGAATTAAATGGATTCAAAATTAGTCCAATGGCCAGACTCAAAGAGTGCCTAGTATCAGTTTGGCAGGAATTCTCTAGGGGCATACCCCAAGGGTCTTTGCTTGGCCTTGTGATCATTAACATTTTATCAATGACTTGGACAAAAGAATAGATGACATTTGTATCCAACTAAAGTTGGGAGGGACATCTAATACAATGTATGACAGTCAGGTTCCTTGGAAGGAAAGCCATGGCAAATCTGGAGAGCATCCTAAAAAGCAGACATATCACCTTGCTCACAAAGTCTGTATGATCATAGCTATGGTTCTTCAAGTAGTAATGTATGTTTGAAAGTTGGACTATAAGGAAAGCTGAGCACTGCAGAATTGATATTTTGAATTGTGCTGCTGGAGAAGGCTTTTGAAAGGCCTTTGGACAGGAAGGAGATCAAATCAGTCAATATTTAAAGAAATTAATTCAGTCTTTTCATTAGCAGGTCAAATATTGAAACTGAAGCTAGTATTTCTACCACATAAAGACAAGACAGGACTCAATGGAAAAGACCCTGATGTTGGGAAAGATTGAAGGGAAAAGGAAAAGGGGATGGCAGAGGATGAAACAAATGACTATGTCATGAAACAATGAAAATGAACTTGGACAGACTTCCAGAAATAGTGGTGTGTAAAAGGGGAAGTTGTGCTATGGTCCATGGAGTCACAAAGAGTTGGACACAATTGAATAACAACTACCGGTTCCCAAAAGATTTTGATAGGCTGGGAGATTGGACTGAATCTAATGAGATAAAATTTAATGAGAATACAGGTAGTCATACTTCATTTTAAAATTTTTACTTCATACCAACAAGATGGAGAAGGCATGGTTAGGCAGCACTCTGTCTGAAGAAAGATTAGTGAGCTACAAACTTATATGAGTCAATAGTAAAATATGGTGGCTGGCAAACTTGAGCTTGTGTTAGGAGAGATCCAGCTGCCAGAAGCAAGAAAGTTACTCTCTGTGTAATCCATCTGATTAGAACCCATCTAAAACTTACTCTTAGTTATGGACATGGATAGGATAGTTATGTATAGGACATGGATAAACTGAAGAGTGTGCAGAATGGTAAAGGGACTTTTAACCCATGTCATATGAGGTATGATATATATGTCATATGATTAGCCTCATAGAAAAGATAGAGCAGGTATGATTTTGCAAATACCTAAAAGGCTTTCACTTGGAAAAAGGATTAGACTCATTCCACTTGGCCCAAGAAAACAGAACTGGGAGGAAGGAATGGTAGTTTCAAGGAGATACATTTGGGCTCGTGGTAAGCAAAACTTTCTGATAAGTAGATCTGTCTCAAAGTGGGATGGGATGCCTCAGGAAGTTAAGGGTTCTCCTCATTGGAAGGTTTCAAGCTGCATAAACCAGTTGTCGGGCATGTTGTAGTGGGGATTGAACTAGGTTCGACTGAGATCCCTTCTAATTCTACAGTTCTATAATTCTGGAAGGGGAGATTGGAAGATCTACAATTACACCCCCCAAAAAGGACAAAAACGTGATAGAATATTGGTATTTCAATATTGACAATGCAGTCAAATTTCAACTGTCCACATTGACAAAGGAAAGGATAATCCAAAACACATTTACAATAACTTTGAAATACAACCAGAGAAACTGAAGCACATCGCCACAAACTTAAACATATGTATTCCTAGCTTTTTGCCTGATTATGTGACATCCCAGCTAAACACCAACTCTGGCTGTCTAGGACTCAGCATGGATTGGGAAAGAGGCTGTAGATTAACCACAGACTGCATGCGTGAAAACTGATTGTTAAAAGATTTTTTAAATTCAAATTCAATGACTTTCCTTTCAAGAGCTCAGAGCAATTTCACAAAGACAATCTAATGCTTCCATCCTCAGAATATCCCATCTTTATGTTGGCAAATTAAGGCCTAGAAAGGTTAAGCAAATTCCATAATGTTCATATTCAATGTTGAAGTAGGGGCCTCGAGTGATGACTTACTTCAAAGATGGCATATTTCCCACAAAGATGAGCTACCTCTGCAGGAAAATCTAACCAGTTAGTATCTGTGTCACCAAGGGGCCATCAAGGAAAATTAAAGGTCTCTGACTGCATGTAGATTCTAAAAAGTAAAAACAAAGGACCTAAACATAGAAAGTCAGGCAACCAAAATAAATTCTGCCCTAGATTATCACCATGGGACAAAATATCCAACAGCTTAAAAAGACAGCCTCATAAAAACTGTTTTGTTTTGTTTTTTTAAGACAAAGAGGCAACTCACTTTTGGCAGGGAATACTTGGGCAGTTTGATCTGGGCAAAGGGCTCTCTTCTGTAGGACACGTAGTAGCTAGCTCTTCCACCTGATGTCACCTAGAGGACAAAGCAAGATAAGATATTCAATAAAGTATCCAATATTATGTGCTTACTGCTTCTTGGGCACCATGTTAGGTGTGAAAGAATATAAAAATACAAATGAAATGATCGCTGCCTTCAGAGAACTCAGAGAATTCCACTGGGGGAAAGAACATGTCCATCTGCAAGTATAGATAAAATACATCCAGAATCACAGAGTCTGAGAACAGGAAAAGACCATTTAGTCTAAACCATGAATATATGGAACCTCCAGTAGAGTAATATATCCAACAAATGATCATCTGGTCTCTGCAAGAAGACCTCCAAGGAGAGGGAACTGACTATATGGCCCATCCCACTTTTGGACAGTTCTAATTTTTAGGAATGCTTTCCTGAGGTCAAGATTAAATTTGCCGCTTTGGACCTTCCACTCATTGTTCTTGGATGGACAGATTTGTTCTGTGACAAGAACAGATCTTGTCTCTCCTATACATCACATCTCTTCAAATACTTGCAGACAACTGTCATTCTCCTTCCCCTTCTCTGCTAGTCTGTCTTCTTGGGGCGAAACATCCCTAATTCTTTACACTAGCTCATATATGACAAAGTATAAAGGTCCCCCAGCTATCCTAATTAATTACTTTGAACACCCTCTAGTTAACTAGTAATGAGAACTGAACCCAATGTTCTACAGTTAGTTACCCTTCCACATCAGAACTTCCCCTCTCACAGTTTTAATATATCCCAGATTGATATAAGAAATGAAATGGGAATGTTGAAGGAGTTTTGTAGAAGCCATGAATGACATGCAAAGGGCAGTAGATGGCACAGAAAAAAAAGTTTAGAAACTCATAAATATATATGTATAGTATTGTATGATATCAATACATTTTGTCTTTTAATACCATAATAATTTAGACTTCTTTACTGGTACAAAGTGAGGGTCAAAAATTTTATGTGAATTTTCCAGATCATGGGGGTGCCACATGTAACCCCTATGATGTGGAAGAGATAAATACGAATGATAACTTACTAGAGCATAGCATGGTGTGACTCAGACCTTCCTATTCCTGGAAGTTTTGCTTTCTTAACACAGCCCAAGATGACATTAGATAATTTTGACTATCACATCATACTTTTGATACATATTGAGCTTGCAGTCCACTAAAATCCTCAGATCGTTTCCAAGATAAATTGCAACCAAGCCATACCTTCCCCATATTATATTTAAAAACTTCATTTTTTGCATCAAGACTCTACATTTATTGCTATTTAATTTTACATTGTTAGATTTAGTTCAGTGCCCTAAGCCTGGCAAGATCTTTTTTGATCTTGATTCTTTTGTCCAGTGTGTTAGCTACCCTTACTAGCTTTGTATTGACTGTACATTTCACAAGTATGCCATCTATGCCCCATCTAACTCATTGATAAAAATGTGAAATAACCCAGTTCCAAGCACAAAGCCCAGGGTATCCCTAGGAGTTCTGTCACATTGACATTGAGCCTCTAACATCACTTCAAATATGACCCTCCAACGAGTTCTCAAATCAGTCTAATTATAGCCTCACTTAATCCACAGCTCCTCATCTATTCCACAAGAAGAGTGTGATATACTTTATCAGATGCTTTGCTAATATCTAGGTAAACTATATCCAGAAAATTTTCTTTATCTACTAGTTTCGTAATCCAGTTAATAAAGGACATGAGATTAACCCAGGGTGGCTCACTCTTGATGAATCCACACCAGTTCTTTACCACTCACTGCTTCCTTTACTATATCTACCTTCCTTTCCTTACCTTCCATCTCTTTAATGATCCATTATAGATAGGAATGGAAGTAAAACTCAGCTATAGTTTGCAGACTCTGTTCTATTCCCCTTTTAGAAAATAGGGTCAGTTGTTCCTCTCCAATTTGCAATCTCTCTTCCACAATCCAAAGTCTTTCAAATATTATTGGCAGATGCTCTGTAATCACATTTGTCATTTCTTTCAGTAACAGAAGATATAGCTCATCTGGGCCAGGATAACTAGGCACTTACTATTTTGTTTCTTGGGTATCATCTCCCTCTAATTGTTGGGTCACTTCCAGCGAAAACAAGCACACTCAGAACTGAGCTGCTCTGCTTTCTCTCTTTTGTCAATTCAAGACATCTTTTCGTAGAATAAAAGAGCTGTAAGGGAACTTAGAAACCACCTAGTCTAATTCCTTCCTTTTACACATATGTAAGATGGGACCTGGAAGTTAAGTGGCAGTTTAAGATGCTCTTGGCAAAGATGCTCTTTTTTCTCCTCTATCCTCGATTCTTGAAACCTCTCACAGTTATGAAGGGTTGTAACTCCTCATAATCAACCAGGTGTAGGATTGGGACTTCATTTTGGGAAATAGGTTTTGTTGGCTCTTTGAGTACATCATCAAGACATTCAGAGGAAGGACATCTGCACGCTGGCCTACATACAGCCCCTCTCATTCTCTGGTCTTTGAAATGTGTGTTACCCTTTTGATTGAGGGGCCACACTGTTGTTAGAAGAAGCAAATCCTTGTAAATGATATTATTTATATGTTCTGGCAATTCTAAGCAGACTCTCTGAGGGTACTAATTACTCTGAACTTAAATTACTCTGATTTGTGCAAAATGAGTCTATTTGCTATTTTCAGATGAAAGCATAAGCAATTATTTACAAAAAATAAAAAGGCAGTTCTGTGATGAAATTGTCTGCTCAATTATGGGAAGATATCCAACAGTGTTAAAGGAGAATCATTATTCCATCTATGGTGTAGACCCATCGATCAGTCTCATCTTTATTGAACTTCTTCTATGTGCTCCACACGATGGGACATACAAAGATTTATGAGATATGCTCCCTTATTATGCCATAGTTTGTACTGCCCTTATTTGAGGATGTTTATTATCTCCCTTAAAAAACTCTGAGTGCCTCAAAAGAGAGAATATGCATTATTTATTTTATATCATCAACAGTACTGAGTATGGCAGATATTTAATAAATGTTTGTTGAATTTGAATTCCCTGTCGTTCATCCACATAAGAACCCAACAACAAAATGAGAAAAGTAACTGTTGATCACCATAAGTAAAGGCTGAGTCCTTTACTAAATGGACTTGCTCTGAACCAAATTTTGTCAGATAGGAGAGTCTGGCCCTCTCCTACCTACTGGCTGGAGGTGACAAACTTCAGAACCCAGTATCTGAAGGAATCAAAGAGGAGAGGTCTCTGCCAGTCTTAGTTGGAGTCACTGTTCTTGCTCAAAGGGCCCATTACCAATCCTGCTGAAAGGAGAATTATAGACCTCCAAGCTGAAGAAAGTGCAGTTAACACATAGTGGTAGTGAAGGTTGCAGCTGCCCAAAAGGGAGCCAGTCCAGGTAGTATAGCAGACTGATCCAGCCAGCAGACACATCACGACCTATGGAAAGCCAGTGACCAAGTAGTCAGCTTGACCTGCTTTGTAACAGTAGCCCAGTGGTGAAGCAACTTGATATTTCACCCAATGAAGAACCAGATCTAAAGTCAAGTATCATGCTTGACCTACCCTAATTGAGGATTTATCTGTTGAGCTGAGACATCATGTACTAGAAAGAGTCAGTTTAGCTGAGTAGCTGTGGAAAAAACTTATCCATCACTGATGCCACACTCTGCAGTGAACTTCATGAGAAACCTCTAGAGAAAGAAAGGACATTGAAGTTCCGTGGTACTTCATGTGTACTCCTGTACTCATGTGTACATGTGTACTCCTTACATATGTGTGTCCCCACCACTGTACTGAAAGTTTATGCCCATTCTTTCCTTCATGGACTCTCTATATATTTGTGAGGGAGGAATTCCCAGATTTATAGGACAATATTTTATAATTATTGCTCTTATTATGACATTTCTGTAAATACCTTTTCTAAAAAGATAATTGAGTTGACTGGCTGATTGTTAAGGGAAAGAACATTGGAGACTCACATATCATGATATTAGGAGGATAACAGCCAATAGGGTTGCCCCCATAACTTTCAGAGTGGTAGCAGCCAGTCTCTGGCTACTATCTGTCCTGTATCAGTGTGGTTTGGGAAAGGAAACCCAGAGGGGTTGTTTAACATTATTTTTTTTTCACTTGTGGTAAAAACAATTTAGAGAGGGATGGACAGAGGAAAGCCCAAATGAAGGTGAAGTCTCTGGGAACAGAAGTGATCTTTTCCCCAGCGTATCGGGCTTCTTCCCAATAGAGATCATTGTAAAGGAAGGGAGGCTTTTTGATGGGGCATAAATATGATAGGACCCTGGGGATAGTAGACATAAAATAGGTGAGGGTATGAGGATGCAACTGAAGGCCCAGTGAAAGAGATGTGGGGGCAGTTTTCTCTGGACTCCCCTCTCCTCAAGGAGAAGCATGCCCTCTCCAGGGAAATAGCCTCTGGAAATAAGGACCTTGAGTCAAATCCCTGTCTGCTGTCCTGCCCTAGTTAAGGTTCTGAATATATACTAAGTTCCAGTAAGCAGTACAGAGAGAGCATGTCCTTAGGAGTTCAGGGGAAGGAGAGGACAGATGCTGAGACGCTTCAACATCAGCTTTGCTTCTTTAGCTCCTTTGGGTTTTTCTAATGCTTATGTGGATACCCTTCAATTGGCACTTAACAAAAATGGCCTTGTATTGTTAATTATATTTTCATGTGTATCTCCTATTTTCCCATTTCTATAGGCAGCTCTGGGAGACCAAGGGCCACATTTCTTACATCTCTCTCTCCCCTAGTAAACCCATCTCAAGGAAGAGAAAAATAAATCGCTCAATAAATATTGGTTGATTTATAGTGTGACTTCATACGACTTTGACAAGTCTTGGGAGATGTCTATGATTTTTGAGCTTTATAATCCTAGAGGGTTGTGTCCAAGGTCAAGTTGGTTTTCGTTGAAATGTGGGCTGATAATTCTCCTACCTACAGAATGCCCTCATTTCCTAAGTCATTATTTCTCCCAACTAAAATAAAAGCTCATTTGTAAGGGGGTCACCCCAGAGGGGGGAAATGCTGAGGGAATTGGGAAAGTATTTATCCATGGATCTGAACCAACTCCCTGAGGGCAAAGAATTGAAACGTCCTCCAGACTTTCATGCCACAATTACTAAATCCACATTAAATACTCCAAATTCTTTCTCTCACAGGTATATATGACCATAGAATAGCAGTCCTACCACTCTCCAGAAATTTTGATTGAGTCCCCTTTAACACATTTGTTAAATTTCCTAACCACCTGCCTTGATCCAAGGACATTGCAATTTATTTGCTGGAACAGAACTATCACCAAGATTTGAAGATAGAGTAACAAAGGCAGAAATCCAAGTTACTTACAAACTACAAAAAAAAAAAAAAGAAGAAGAAATAAGACATAAAAATAAGACAATGGAACTGTCCATTGCTATGAACTAAATTAGGATAAGGTCCTCAAAAGATTCCCAAGACACTTGTCATCTTTCTTTCCAAATGAAAAGATGAATTCTTAAGAAAAAGGGAGAAGAGACCTACTCTAGGGATGGAGCCTCTCTCTCTTCATTTGCTGCAGAGTCCCAGGAATGTGGTCCAGCCTTGCAGATGGCCACTCGGCAGTCTATTGTCCTAACACAGAGGGAAATTAATATTCACAGGAGAAGATAACATGTCACATTCATGGGAAACAGCAGAACAACAATAGCCAAAAGGCTGATTGCATTTAAACACTAGCTCTGGTCCCCATCAAATCTCCCTCTTATTCCTGGAAGGAGGCCAGATTTCCACACTATGCCTGAAACTGGCTCCTGTCCATTGTGCCTGCCAGGAAGATAGAAAGTTTAATATCTCTGTGGAAAGAAGTTTAATATCCCTATCAGAAAGGGCTCAGTACTTCTTACCATGAGAAACAGTACTAGAAAACCATCCCCTCAGGGTTGCCTCTCAAACAAAGAGGAAAGGAATAGTCTAGCTTCCTTCTGGAGACTCCACCAGTGAAAGTGAGTTGGGTGAATCCCAGGGGGCACTAAATAGTTAATAATCCTTATCAGCTTCCATCATCATTACATTCCAATTCACTAAGCCTCCTCCTGGCTTCTAAGGAAAACAGTGTCAATAATACATCCTGAAACAGGAGAGAATGGTGCTTGGTTCACTGAATGTGAAGACAAGAGGCTGGAAAATGAAAGCATAAGAATTCAAGGACCTTCTATAGTTACCAAGATCTGGCTAGCACCCAGCCACTCCTATGGCAGTCACAGCATTTTTCTCCTGAAATTAACCACCATTACAAAAGTATGCCAAAGCATTTACTGCATCTTTGGTGTTATTGTGCATATCTGGCAACTGCATTAGGAAGGAATAAAGTTTAGAGACTGCTAATCTATTTTGATGAACTTTTCCTTCCCCTAGAAGCAAACTCACTGCCACTGTAAATCCCAAAGATTATTACTACTTTTCCTTGCAGTGACACCTTTTATTTCATGTTAGATGAATGCCATCCAATTATTTGCTCTAGGCTCATCCATCATGCTCAACACAGAATTAGCTGGGTCTTTTCCTTTGCTAATGACTGGCTCGTTAATCTGATGTTCTGGACTTCCATTTTACAGGTTTAATTGGGCTCCTGGCCAGTGATGTATTCATCATCAAACACATCTGTCTCTTATGACTACTTTCCTTTCTTGCTGTTTCTAAATACAACGTGACATATTCTTTGCCCCCTCTCCTTCTTACTCTGTCCTAGAGTTGTTTATAGAGAACTGGTAGAATCACTTCCCCAAAGTAGAATTTAAGGTTGTGGAGTCATTTCATTTGAGGATATAAACATCCCAATCTGTGATTTGGAAACTGAGCCCACCAGAACCATCCTTTAGAGAAAATAACAAATTACATTTAGTGTAGCATGCACTCATTAAACATCTACCATAAATGCACGTTCTGAACTATGCATAAGGGAGACAAGACAGAAAAAACAATTTTTGACACAAAGAGCTTATATTCTGGTGAAAAGACATAATATGTCTTAACTATCATACATATGAAGCAGGGCAGGGCAAAGTGATTTGGAATATTTGAGGATGGAAAGAGACCATCACCTACTAGGATAACAAGGCAAGGTTTGAAAACTAAAGGGCTAACTCTAACTTCTGAGTTTTTCTTGAGTCAAGATGAGTTTCAAACTAAATCTGGGAATTCTATAATGTTACCTTTTCAACCTCTCAATCTCAAGCTTTGTTTTTTCTCCATTTTGGGAAAATAGAATCTATTCCTGCTAACTTCATGATTCCCAGATAAGACAATTCCTGGCTCCCACTTTATCACCCTATTACAAGGGGAGGTATATTTCTGTCTTCAAGGCCTGATATTCAAGGCTACATTCCTGAGAAGATGATATTGGGCGGCTGGTGAAGTGGATACTTGTCCATGAAGAAATGGAATGAGGATAGACTCATTTCACACATGATCTGTCTTTTTCATAGGAAAAAGAGTCTAAAGCCTTATAGGAGCATGCTCCAAGTGAATGGTTGTGTCCAGTGGATTGTGAATAATTTCTCCAAGCAGAATGAAATGACCTTTTTGCCAGTATGCAGAAATGACTTCTCACACAATCTCTGTATTGTTTTCCCTCTTTCATCGAAATGGAAGGGAATGGCAATGCTATTATGTTACACAATTAATTTTTCCAATTTCTTTGTTCATTAATCCTGTTCATATTATTTAGAATGAAATCTGAAGGCCTTAGGTTGCTCCCTCCCTCCACTTTTCCCCCACCTACACAATTTCTTCTATATCTCATTTCTCCTTTAAAGAACAATGAGCTAGTGTCCCAGTCAGCTGGACCAGGTCACAGAGGTCCAAAAACTGCAAACAGGTCCCAAGTACAATGGTAAATTACCACCAGAATGAAGTTTGCCACCAAGGTAGCCCTTGGAACAACCAATGATAACTTTGATCATTGTCTCCTTTTATTGGCTTAAGATATAATATTGGATGCCCCAAAAGATCTTATTGCATCACATCTTATCAAAGAGTACTATTTCCATCTGGACTGTGAGTGATTTAAAATATATTTGATAAATGGACACAAGCTGATTTGATATCATGTAAGTTATCTGACATTGACATAATGTACAATCTTACCTGCCCATGTCTTTGAAAAAAACAATCTCTGTATTGTTGGATATTTATCTGAGCCTCTAGTGTAAGAGATTTTGCTTATAAAATGCTTTATTTTGCTCTAGTCCATCAACCCCTAAGTTACTCCACTATAGGACTGAGAAGTTATAGAGATATTGGATTCATCTGTCAGTGAGGAAAAACACATACACACGTATTGTCTTAGCAAAGATTATCTCTACCCACACTCATGTCTGCCCTGAGGATACCCGTAGACTTTAACAACTGCCTGGTGGAAACACTGGTCTGATAGTGGATCATAGCATAATAGATATAGAACCAGAAAAGCCCTCAGAAGTTATTGAGTCCTTTTCCTTCTTTTACAGATAAAAAAAGAGTCCTAGAAAAGTTAAGTGAATGACCCAAGATCATACAGGTAGTAAATAGTGAAAACAGGATTTGAACCCAGGTCTTTTGACCTCAAAATCTTTGTTTTTTCTTTGCACCCATGACAAAGCAGAGTACGACTGAAAGAGTGAAAAATATGACCTCAAAGTGAAAAATATTCTCAGTCCCAGCTCTGCTAAAAAAAAAAAAAACCAAAACTAAACAGCAACAAAAACTAGCCATCTGACCAGGGATAAGTCATTTTACTTCCTTGGGCTGAATAACCTTATTTGCAAATGGAGGATAATAAAGAGAAGTAGTATAATCGGAGGATTTTGAATTTGAAGTTAAGAAGACCTGGATTTGAAAACTGACTCACACACACACACACACACACACACACACACACACACGAGTTCTGTAACACGGGAAGCTCACTTCACTTTTCTAGGGCTCATTTCTTTATCTGTACAATGAGGGGACTGGAGCTGATGACCTCTCAATATTCCATCCTCTGAGCAGTCTACCTGGCAAAAATATGATGGGAATCAAATGGGACCATGGATAGGAAAATGCTTTACAAATTCTGAAACACAAATATATTATTAGTTAAGTCCATAGCGATTATGGTCTTCTATATACCAGATATTGTGTTAATGTGTTTGTGACATAGCTCTAATATTTTCAAAAGTCCAAATATAGCCAGCAATAGTGATGTGACTAAATTAAATGCCCCAGCTCTCCTTAGCATGTCATTTGCATTGCAGTTATGTGCAGACCATGGGGCAGAAAGTGTACCTGCAAAACAAAAGACTAAGAGTCACCAGAGTTGAGTTGAACAGCAACTTCCCCAAAAACTCTAGGGAAAAAATTAATTTCATTGATATTTTAAGACATTTGCAAAAACCCAGAACGGGCAGGGCAAGTAAAATAGCTGATTTCCCAAAGAAACAAGAACACTGGAATCTGAAACTTCAGATGGACACAGAGAAATGTGGACTTCTGGGAATTCACGACAACTTGAACTGGAAGCATCTAGTCTTCACAAAGGAATCCCTGGAGAGTCCCTATCCATTCTCCTCCAGGACAACACTTTCTAAAGTTTGTGATCAAACTAAGAAAATCATCAATATCTGTGAAATTCCCAAATCCATTTTTCTGACAGATCCCAATCACCACATTCATTTCATCCTTCTTAGTTGTACTGCTAAAAATTCAATTGAAGAAACGTCTAATCACTATTCATATATATGCAGGGCCCAGTGCAATGTACCGTAAAAGACATGAAGATTAATAAGAAATATTCCTTAGGGAGCATACATCTGATGAAGAGAAATAAAGGTAGCAGCACAAACAACCGTCATATAAGGCAGAATGTGACCAGTGTGCTCTCTAGGACTAGTGATCCTTCTTGATCTCAAGGCAGCCCTTGATAGTGACAACTTCTCCTTGATATCCTCTTCTCTCCATATTTTTGTGAGACTATTCTCTTTGGGTTCTCCTATCTCTCTGTCCTTTCCTTTGGTCACCTCTCCTGGACCTTTATCCAGGTTCTCCCACTAACTGCTGGTGTCTCCCAATAATCTGTCCTAGGTCCTAACCTCATCTCCCTCTATATTATTTCATTCAGAGAAAATAAAAAAAAAATTTAATTTTCATCAGCTAACATGGATCCAATTACACCATCATTCTACAGATAATTACCAGATCTTTTTTATCTAGACCTAACTTCTAGTCTCTTATCTCCAACTGCTTATTAGAAATCTTGAACTGAATATCTTATAGACCTATTAAATTCATTATATACAAAACCGAACTCATTGTCTTCTCCCTAAAGCTTTCCCTTCTTCCAAATTTCCTTATTACCATTGAGGGCATCTATCTCCATCCTTCCACTCACCTATATTTAGAAACTCAGTGGCATCCTGAACTCCACACTATCTCTCATTCCTCCAAATCTAATCAATTCTACCTTCTAACATCATTGTCACATATCCCCATATTACATGTACTATTGCAACAGTTTGCTGCTGGTTGGTCTCCTGCCATATATATTCCTCCACACCATACTCCACTCAGCTAGCAGAATGATTTTCCTAAAGTACAAGTCTGACCATGTCACTCTCTTGCTCAATAAATTCAGTGGCTTCCTATCACCTCCAAAATAAAATCTAAAATCCTCTTTTTGGCATTCAAAATCCTTCATAATATATCCCCCTATTCTACCTTTCCAGTCTTCTCATACCTTAAACACCTCCATGCAAATGCTGATCTAGTGACAGTGGCCTCATTGTCACGCTTCAAACATAATACTCTGACTCCAGGCATTTTTATGGGATATTCCCCAGGCTCCTTTTCTTTATCTCTGTCTCCTCCTGGCTTCCCTGGCTTTTTTCAAGTCTCAGCTAAAACACTACTTTCAGAAAGAAGTTTTACTCAGTCCTCAATTTTAGTGCCTTCCCTCTGAGATGATTTGCAATTTATCCCGTAGGTGTCATGTTTATACATAGCTGTTTGAACACTGTCTGCCTCCCCCATTATGCGGCGAACTATTTGGAAACAGGGATCATTTTAGATCTTTTGTTTGTTTTACATTGTTTTGTTTTGTTTTTCTTTGTCTCTTTATTTGCCTTCCCTTATGTTGTCAGGGCTTGGCACATTGCCTGGCAAATAGTACGTACTTTAACAAATGCTTGCTGACTTGATTTGACTTGATGTGTGGTTTTAGAGAAGTAAACACAACAAGTTTTTGAGATGTGAGAAGCCTTCATAGAAGAGGTGGCATTTGAGGTAGATTTGGAAGGATCAGTCACATGCTGACAATTGGAAATTGTGTGTTGAAGGAGGAGGATCTAGAGGGAGGAGAGAATAAACCAAATTATCAAGGATATAGGTTCTTCAGGCATTCGTCTAGGACTCTCCTTACTAAAAAAACTCTTGGGGTTTCGACCCTGCCCTCTGTCTTCTACCTCTACCAACTGATTTTGATACTGTTATATCGTAGGGAAGAAGTTATCAATTACTACACTTCTTTTTAATAAATGGACCCATTATTTCCCAGAAAATAGTTAAAATCAAAATAAAATAACTCTCCCCCCCAAAAAAACACCTTTGAGTAAATAACTCAAAACTATGCAAAAAATCAAAACCTGCTTCTGGAATGAAAACATGGGCTATATAACAGTTCGCCTCTAAATTTCAATTCTAGAGTCAGGATTGAAGAGTGTTTCTGTACTGAAACTCATTCCTTGAACTTTTTGCAGTTTTATAGAAACATTGGTAAAAAGTTGGAAGGGACATCTAACACAACTCCCCTACTCCATTCCCCATTTTACAGATGAGGAAACTGAAGTCTTCACAGTTAAGTGACTTCTTATTGTCTATGCAGTAAGTAGCAGAGCTACAACATTATTAATACTTATTCTATTTCTGTCATGTTTTTATCTATTAAATAATTAAGTATTCAGTGAGTGCCTCTAGGCAATAAGTATAATGGAAAGAGCATTCAATTTAGCATTTGAAAACTTGAGTTGGCATTCGAGCTTGATGGAACTTTGGCGCTGCCAAATTCCTCTACACCAAAAACGGTACTATTGGTGCTACTTAGCTCACATAGTTGCCATGCTTAATAGACCTGCGTGCACCTTATGTGTATCGTCACGATTTCTTCCTCAGACCTGTGTGGGGCAACGTGGAAGAGTCTGAGACAGGAGTCCCTGCTACTAAGTACTCATAATCTGGGGAGCGGGAGTCAGGACAAACACAAAAAAACATAGCAAACAGTACAAGAAAAGAATAATTAAGTAGCAAAATCTACTGATGTCATATAGACACATTAAACTTCACAGATCAGCATGAATAACCTTTTTAATAACCTCTTTCCTATAGTAATATTACACCTGATTTACGCTGTCATCTTTTCCATGTCTTAATTTTTAAATTAATGTTTCTAAAGAAGTATTCCCCTAGTTGATATAAATTCTTTATGAAAGAAGGCAATGAATAACTAAAGGCCAGAAAAATTAAAGGCTCTGAGTTCAGTACCACTCCATCTACCAAAAAAAAAGTGTTTTTTTTTATGTTACTCACTTTACCTTATCTGTAAAATAGGGCTGTTAGTAACACCATTCTAAAACATTTTGCATATTTTTGCAGTTATATATACCAGTGCCCCCCAAGGAGGCATACAACAATTTTTAATGAATAATAGACACTGTTCATTTGATAGGCAATATTAGGTAGATGGAATTCTCTTACAGAAAATTTCGCAAACTCAGTGGATAGAGTAGTGGGCCTGGAATCAGGAAGACCTGAACTCCAATCCTGAGCTGTGTGGCCCTGGGCAAGTCACT
This sequence comes from Bettongia penicillata ogilbyi, assembly GCA_023548195.1. Classification (NCBI taxonomy): domain Eukaryota; kingdom Metazoa; phylum Chordata; class Mammalia; order Diprotodontia; family Potoroidae; genus Bettongia; species Bettongia penicillata. The sequence goes on from JAJHZJ010000336.1 coordinate 88,618, forward strand.
AAGCCTCTGTTTGCCTTAATCCATTAGGGAAGGAAATGGTAAACTACTTCAGTATCTTTGCCAAGAAAACTCCATGGACAGTATTGGTGCGCTGCGGTCTGCAGGACGATAGAGTCTGACACAACTGAATAGCAATAAGCGTTTGTAAATGGAATTACAAATTTTCATATTCTACCAAGAATTACACAGTTATGTTTTCTCGTGTTTAGAAGAATTATCCTCCTTCTTCCCTACTCTCCCCACCCCCAAACACCTGGGGAGTAATTATACATTACAACCAAATAATAAACACAATAGTCTTCCTGGAATCTGAGTTTCTTTTATCTCAATCTGGAAAAAATAATCTCTCAGGGTATCTGAGAATTTAAAGACAGGTAGTAAAAATACAGAAGTTGATTCCTGAGAATTGAACAGATAGCCTTGGGTATTGTACACCATTCCAAATGCCTTCTGTAGAATTATCACTGAATGTTATTACAAGTTCTGCCTTCCTTGGGAAAAAAAAAAAATCCTGCAAGAAAGCTAGAGATCCTGCCCTCCCCAGGGGGATGGGGCAAGGAGAGGGGGCCTTTTCTGGTTAAATTTTCACTCCTGCCATACACGTACTGGATTAGACGAAAACAAAGTGTGAGAAGGATAAAATTGAGGTTAAACTTAAAAGCCCAAGAAGCACAGGGCAGAGGGAAGGGGAAAACATCAATCAATTTTTAGCAACAGATGTGTAGCTTCCAGTTCCAAAGTCGATAACAGTTGGGGCAGTAAAGATAAAATTGTACCAGGAGAAAAGGAGAGTGGGAGGGAAAGAAAGAGAAAAAGGAGGGAGGGAAGGAGGCTGGACTAGAAATTCCTGTCCACACACTAGATCAGAATCAGCTTTCATGAGGACTTTTGATTTTACCTCTTCAAAGACTAGCAGGGTTTCTAGAATACTTCATTGCTCTCTAGAGCTATCTTCCTTTACCAAGGAAAGCTGCTGCTCTAATACCTTAAGCTTCTTCACCAAGAAAATGGGTATAATTAGGCCCATCCTTTTGAACATCCCCATTCTATGCGTTTCATAATCAGTTCTAATGTTTTATTGCCATTGTGCAGAGCATACCAAGTACTTGAATAGCTGTATGGTCTCATGAAACTATTCTCAGTGCCATTGATTACAAAGGTAAAAAATCAATCCCAGTTAAGGAGGAAGAAGTTAAAAATAAATTGCATGGATTGATTTCTATTAAGACCTTTTGACTCTCAGTTCAGAGAGGGAAAAGAAAAAAAGTGAACATGGTATCTTTGGCAGTCATGATCTCACAGTATTTTGCCCAGGAAGAAAATCTGGATGTACTCCACGTCCCTTCTCAATGATTCTGGGAGTTCTACCAGTACCTCTCAGGAGGCCAAAAGGTGTCCTCAAATGATCATAGCTCTAGAGCTAGAGTTCTAGAGCTGAAAGGAAATGAAGGGGACATTCCAGTTCATCCCCTTCATTTTACAGTTCAGGAGTGAGGCCTAGATGTTTTAAATAACTTGCCAAAGACCACACAATCAGAGGAACTTTCAGTCTATCACCATGCTTCCCAAATGCCCCCTCTTTACAGTCAAATAGTCTGTAGTATGGTACATTGGCAAGAGTGCTGTATTTATAGTCAGAAGAAGTGGATTCAGATCTGAACAATGTAATTTATTATCTGTGTGACTGGGGAAAAGTCATGCCCCTTCTCTTGGCCTCTGTTTCCCAATATATAATATATTTCCTAATATATGATAATATAATAATATGTTTCCCAATACATAATAAAATAAAATCAATAAAATAAAATCAAAATAAAATCAAGCTCTTAATGGTTCTATAATTTTATAGGATGTCAGTTTCAAGAATCTACCTCCTACTATCAATGGCTTCCTCCTTTACACTGGCTGGTCCTAAGGAGAATTCATTCCTTCCTTCTTTCATTCACAGTTGTTACTTTTCAGGATAACTTCTTATTTCTTCAAGGCCCAACTCAAGTCTTATGTACCCCTATGAAGCCTTTACTTATCTCCCTTTCCTCTGAACACCTGCAGCACTCACAGTCAGCATTAAATACTTAAGCATTTGGGTCAATCTTTGATGTCTGTAATCTTACCAAACAACCACATTGTGAACTCCTTGTAGTCTTGCTTACCCTGCACACATACAGTAAGCATTAACTAAATAAATTCTTGTCAAGTAACTGATCACAATGCCCTTGATAAGTCTAGGAGAGCATCCATTTTGGCTTCCCGTGATCAGAGGGTTCTAAAAGCTCTTTCTATAAATGAGGAAATTTTTGTTTATCCCATTAGCTAAGTAACTGGATTTAAGGTGGGGAGCATTTGTAGATACCCTGAAACACTAAAAATAGAAGTTATATGCAAACCAATATAGTAACAAAGAAACTTAATTTTCTAGTTATCAGCAGAAAGCTGGGACGTTCTGTCTTATCAGAACCTCTCCTTTTACAATGGCATGATTATCTCTAATAACAGAAGTCCCAGAAAAGCAAATCACTGTGGACACTGTCTTCTTCCAGGCAGTTTCAAGGACTTGCTAGAATGTGGCAGGTGAATGGGGATGCTTACCCTGGTCATGACTTGTAAACTCCCTTGATTTAGAGCCCAAAGACATTGCAGTCCTCACTGAAATATATTCGGGAAGCTGGCTTACAAAGAAGGACAGCAAAAGTTGTGAGATTGGGGAGGGTCTAGAGAGGAGCAGAGACCTAAGAAAGAATGATGTCTAACCAGGCATCACTGGACATTACCAGTCATTTGGACCCCAAGAAGCAATTACCTGAGCAGCACTTCTAAATGAATCCAATGGACAGGAGTTTTGGCTTCTTTTCTTAGAGATAGTGGAATAATGCTCTCCTTTGGTTAGTGAAGCAGAAAGTTTCTGATCTAAAGTGGATTTGAAACATATATGAAGCAGCATACTGGATTGTGGAAAAGACTAGTGATTAAGGTTTTCTGCAATCACTTTAACTAACCCACTGGAAAACATGTGCCCACCTCTGCAGCCACCTGGAAACTTTCCTGGAAACATCAGCTTTGCTTTGCCAGTCTAGAGTTCTCCAAATGCAAACAAGGGTCTGAGAAAGAGGTGATTATTCTCATCTGTGAATCTGTACAAAATAGCCCCATTTCGGGACCTATCTGCTTTAGACTTTATACTCTTAGTATAAAGGAAGGAGAGGTAGAGAAAATTTATTGACAGCTAGTCTGAAGTCTGCAGAGGAAGAGATGATTTCTGTAGATTAGGAGACCTTAAAAATACAAAATTTAATTGCCCCTAGGCAAGGATGTAGTCAGCCAAGACCAATGATGGTTTGAATTATTCTGATGGAGTCACATAGGAAACAATTCTGCTCTGTTCCTGGGTAATTCATCTCATAGTTTAACAGTCTCTAGAATTAGAAAGTACTCTCTCTCTTACGTACCTTCAAGCCTTGAATTGTTCCATATAAGCCTATTTTCTCTGGTTTGGACTTAGTCCTGATAAAGAACTCTATTATCATGTTGCTTCAAATTGACTTTCTTATGCTTTAAGATCCTTTTGTTTGTTTTATTGTCGATCAAATCCTGTTATTTCATTGTGTAGGAAAACTCCCTTCACCAAAGCAGACAATCAACCCATCCATCTTTTATAGATTTGCCTAGGGCAATGAGAGGTTAAGTGATTTGCCCTGGGATAGATATACTGCTAGCATGAGTGTGAGCAAGGCTAACTCTATCCATTATGCAACGTTGCCTTTTCCAAGGTTATTACTAAGAAGTTATCCTTTCTTCCTTCATTTCAACATAAACACCTTGCTCTAAGTTAAATATTCTGGGTGCACCCTATCTTCTCTGTCGATAAAATCTCCACAGCTGGGGACATGATATGGTTGATGATTCAGCAAAGACCGAGAAGGAGTGGTCAGATAGGTATCAAGAGAACCAGGAGGCAGTTCTGTCATGAAACCCCAGAGATGAGTGTTTCAGTGTCAAATGCTGCAAAGAAGTGAGGAAGGGTGAGATTCAAGAAAAGATGACTAAATTTGGCGATTAAGACATCCTTGTTGGCATCAGTTGAGTGATGTTGTCAGAAGCCAGATTGTAGAAAATGAAGAAAGTGGAAAGAGAGGAAGTAGGGGTGGTGAGCCTTTTTTTGGACTTTGGCAGCTTCGAAAAGGCTACAGGACAAAAGCTTGACTAATAAGCAATCAAGGTGCCGTAAGAGAGAAAGCAATACTTAATTTTATGGGACAAACCTTTTATCCTCTTTTCATCAAATTAACAAAAGAAATATTATTTGTAAATCACTTTGCACAGTGCCTGGCACTTAATAAATTCTTATTCCCTTTTCCTTGGCTCCTTTACCACCACACAGAGCTGATGGAAGAATCAAGCCAATCTTCTCCTTTTTCTACTTTTCCTTCTTTATTGACCTTCAAACTCTCTCTGATAGATTCTCTTCCATTTTCACAACATTGTTGAGCAATTCTACCCACGTAGTAGGCATTCTACCTTGAAAACAACTCTGCAATCTTAGTAAGCACCGTATGAGAAAAGTAGCATCACCATTATGATGGTGGTGGTGATAATACACTGTGGGGCTAATTTTCCTTTTATTATTCACAAAACAAACCCAATATCCAAAATTTTCAAAAGGTATTGATGAAGTTGAAAAACAGAAGACCTAGGATGGATTGATACTGTCTTGAGGGTTTTAAGAAGCAAAACAAGGCAAGCAAAAGAAATATACTAGTATGAAAAAGAAAAAGGGCAGAAAAATTTGCCATTTCTCATAATTGGAAGGTTTGAGAAGAGTAATAAAAACATGGAGGAAGGAACAGGCATGAGAAGAACTTCACTGTTTGAAATGGATAAATAAGGATTATACAAGGCCAGGGGAAGAGGGAGAGAGAGTTTGTATAGAAATGCATCAAACTCAATGGGAAAAGAAGGGAGAATGCTGACTGGGGGAAGGAATTACTTGCAAGTGAAACAAATTTCCTGTTCCTGAAGGAAAGATAAAAGGAAAAAAGAAATGAAAAAATCTAAAATCTCAAGATGTGCCCAACAATTGAGAGAATTTTCAGTTAGTCAGTTTATAAACATTAAGTGCTCACTATCTGCCAGGCATTTTTCCAAGCTGTAGGCATACAAGGGCAAAAGACAGTTACTGGTTTCAAGAAGCTCATAGTCCAGTGGAGGAGATACATGAAAATAACTATGTACAAACATGCTATATTTAGGATAAGCTGGAGGTAATCACAGAGGGATGGCCTTGGAATAAAGTAGTATCAGAATAAGCTTCCTGTAGAAGGTAAAGCTTTAGACAAATCGTGAGAACATGCACTGTAAGAAATGGAAGGTGATTATTTCAGAAAATCTTGGGTGGTATGAAACTGAAGCAGAGGGAAAGGAGCAGGAGCAAGAGAACGAATTATACAATGACAACAACATTGCAAATAAAACAACTTTGAACACTATAACTCCAATCAATGAAATGACTAATCATTTTGCCAGAATATTTATGAAGCATGTTACCTACTTCCTAAAAAAAAGGTGACAAGCTCAAAGTACAGAAAGGGACACACATTTTTGGAAATGGCAAAAGCATATATTGATTTTGTTTGACAGTGCTTATTAATTAAAAGTGTCTTTTTGTTTCATTTTGCTTTGTTTTAGTGGGGTAGGAAGCCTTTAGGGGAAGGAGAGTTAGCAATAAAGATGCCAAAAAAAAGAAGGGACACTGAAATATTTTTTAAAGCATAGAAGAGAATGAAGTTCACTAGGAACCACAAACAGAATGGTTTTGAAAGTAAAATATTGCATTTATAATATACTTTTTTTTTAAAAGGCAAGGGGTATGAAATAGAAATTTGTGGTTTTAAATACAACCCTTTATTTGTGTTCTGCTGTGTATATGAAAATGCTCTTTTACATTGGATCCTGCCTTGGATACTTTCTTAGTGTGTGACCCTAGCAAGTTACTTAATCTCTCTAAGCCTCAGTTTTCTCATGTATAAAATAAGGATAATAATACCACCTTCCAGGGTTGTTGTGAAAATTAAATGAGATAACATATAAATTATTTTATAAACTTTAAATTACCACATAAATTTCTAGCTATAAATACTAACCAGTGTTTAAGTTCAGAATTGAAAGAAATAAATAAAAATAAGCAAAACATATTATGATATCTCTACCATGCAAAGAAGTTCCCCAGATATTCCAAGGAAACTTTTAAAGGTTATTATGGATACACACACACACACATATATCTATAGTGAATGTGAGCAAAGGGATATCAGTGGCTCAAAGAGGGAGCTCAATAACCATCTCATCCCTCTCTTGGGCAAGTGGGAGGCTTTCACTGACTTAAAGAGCACTATAGAAACCTAGCCAAAGGTTTGGCTGCAAAATGTTTAACAACTGGCTTTCCAGGAAAGAAAAAATGATTCAATGATTTTCCATTTTCCGAGAAGTGATTACATAATACTTATCCTATTTAATAAAGTTGCATTTATCACTATTTTAAAGATAATCTCAATTAATGCTGGCAGTTCAGAGAGCTTTCACTTGATGCTCTGAAAGCTCTTCAGGAATATCTGCTTGAAATGTCTTTATTGAGCTTTTAAAAACTGTCACTGTAACTTCTATTCCTGCTAAAACCCTTGTACTGTAAATGTGCTGCTAATGATGAAATTAGTATTTATTTAACATTCAAAATTTCTCCCATCAAGTCTAAATTAACCTCAGTTAAAATATTGCCAAACAATCTTACTTTGAATAATTAGACTCTATTAATTTGTGCCTCTGGGCGTTTTATTTCCAGTAGATAACAATTTAAAGGAAGATAGCAGTCACGCCATTGGGGCATCTCCACATCCCTCATCCATCAGTCATACCTAACATAGGATCTCAAATTTTCTTTCCAAACATTTTGGTTCTAGAAGAAAAGAAATACTCAAAAGACTCTCAAGAGACTTGAAAGACAATTAACCTCTCAAATGCCCTAAAACCGTACATGGAATTCAACTCAACATAACTCAATTCAGTATGTATTAAGCAGTAGTAGGAATACGAACATGGACTTTTGTTATTCTCCCAAAATGCATGATTTTCAAAGTGAAGTTATAGGAAGAAAAGGTGGCATGGGGATTGTGATGTTATGGAGACTTGGAGTCAAAAAATCCTAGGTTGGGGTCCTTCCTCTGACACATACTAACTCTTGCTCTACCCCTTCCCTACATGACCAAATGCCACAGGCTTACCTAAATGAAGACATATTTGTTCTGGACAATCAGTGAACTGATGTTGATGGGGTGGGCAAAGGACATGCTCTGGATGGTTTCAGAACATTTCTAGATATGAAAGATAGAAGACCCTGGGCAAGTCTCCTAACCTTCAAAGCTCAGGCAACTAATAAAAATTCTAAATTATAAACTAGCTGCCATTATTCAGTGCAAGAAGATACTCCAACTAAGTTATAGGTTTCGACAATAAATACACACATATTTTAAAATCTTGATAAAATAATACTAAAATATATTTATACACAGAGCAGCTATATTTATAATTTTTAAAAAACTGAATACAGTATAATATTTTATATTCTAGATTTGTACAAATATCTAAAAGTACAACAGTAGATAAAGTGTGATGATTATGTACTGAGACTGGTTTTGGTGCTTGTTTCTTTGAAGATAGTCCCCCCCTATAGGTTACTGATAGTTACTTGTGCTTGGGAGCTATTCTTGGGCCTTTTTTGCACAAAGACCTAAGTGAATTTTAACATGTGATAGCCACACTCAGTGGCACAAAGTTGGAAGGAACAGCTAAGCCATTGAACCAGAGTCTGAATTCCAAAAGATATTGATCAACTAGAACACTGAGTTGAACAAGATGATATTTGATAGGGATAAATGTAAAGTCTTTCAGTTGAGCTTTTAAAAAATGTACTTCACAAGTATAAGAGAAGAGGCATTTAGTTAAATAGCACTTCTTTGAGAAAATCTGAGAGTTTCAGCGTCCTACAAAATTAGTGTGAGTCAAGACTGCCATACAGCAACCAAAACAGTCAATGTGAACATGGTATTCACTCAAAGAAGCATGGATTCCAGAAAGGAGGAGGAGGAGGAGAAAGAGGAGTAAGACAGTGATGATGATGGTGGTGATGAAGATGGTGATAATGACACTTATAGTGTTAGTGGTGATGAAGATGATGATGGTGGTGGTGATAGCTAGCTGGTGATTGCACATCATTTTAAGGTACATAAAGCACTTTACAAATATCTAATTTTATCCTTTACAATAAACAGATGAGGAAACTGAGGTAAACAAAGCCTAAGCAACACATCTAAAGTCACACAGCTAGTAAGTATCTAAGGCTGCATTTGAACTCAGGTCTTCCTGATTCCAAGTCCAGCATCTTATGTGCTATGCTACCCAGCTGCTCTGCCCTAGACTAACCACATCTAAAGACTTGTCTTCACCTCTGGGGAACACATTTTAGGAAGGATATTAATAAGTTGAAAAAGGTCTAGAAAAAATATAATTAGAATGGAGGCAGGAGTAGGGAAACTTCTGCCAGAGTAGCAATTTAGAGGGTGCTGCAAGTACTTTCCTAGGAGAGTTTGTACCCTCTCACTATCACTGGTTTAATGCACCAGCATTCTTCAACACTTTTCACTCCTAACCACTGCCCATTCCTTCCTCCTGAAGCTATGCTACAAACTCCTTATTTTGAATCGAACAGCTGGCATGGATTCCTCTCCTGTCAGCTTGTCCACTGATGCCTTTGTGTCCCTGATCAACTCTATACCTATAGCATGAATTTTTCTCTTCCTGGAGCTGAGGCAACAGGTGTGAGACTGTGGTCAGACTGATCCAGAGAACAAAAGGAAAGCAAGGAACCATCGTAAGGCCATGCTCTGCTTCTGCCAATGGGAGGCCAGGCTGCAGATGGAACTGAGAGGGCCAAGGGAAGATCTACAATAGCCTAGCCCTAGCGAAGGTCTCCTTACAGGCAGCAACCCTCATTCTAAGGGAGTCAGCATTGCGAAGGTAATAGCTATGTGGTTACCGGCCTTTATCAAACTCATGAATGTGTAAGGATATCAGTTCAAAACAGGTGATCCTCAGAATTTCAGGGTAATACAATGACATCATACTCATCATGACAGATAAAACTGATTTTAGGATGGAGGAACATCATAAAATTAAATGGAAGTGATTACTGCAAAGAGCTTCCAGAAGCCCAAATACGTGCACATTTTTATAAGCTCATGGATGATAATACAAAGGATCTCAGTCTCTGGTCTTTCCGCTCTCCAGACTATGCTCCACAGACTTACCAAATTCTACCTTCCCCAACACTGTGACCCAGTGGATTGAAAGCTCAACCCAGAGAAAACCTAGGTTTAAGTTCTATTTCCGGCACTTATGACCTTTAATCTCTCGGTAACCCAGGCAGCTGTGCAAGACAATAATGTAGAGTGGGAAGGAGTTGCCTCTATGGGACTTCCGCATTACACTGGAGTCACAGATCTAGTTGTCCAAAGACAAAAAGTAACAGCGCTGGTCACCTGCCCAGGATGTTTCAGTAGCATCCCACCGCCTTAAAGAAGGGAGTAACAATTAAAATCCCTTACAATTTGGTTCCATTTACCAAATCCCATCCCTCTTTTCCATATCCTCCTCATTTTCCTCCTCTTTCTCCCTTCATCCTCCTCATCACTAATATTTACATAATGCTTTAAAGTTGTAAAGCATTTCATAGGTGTTATCCCATTTGAGAGTAGAGGATCAGCTGTCAAATTCTGCTATCCTAGTGGATTCTTTCTCAATTGTGTGTTGCTAAAACTCTTTGAATGAAGGAATGAATGAAGTGAACTGAAGAATATTTGTTACCTGAACACTTTGTGCCCTCACTGAACTAGTGAAAAATATTGATCTTTTGGAGCCTTTTAAAATCAGCAAAAGAGGCAGCATGTTGCAATAGCAGAGGAGCTGCCTTGGCATTAGGAGGATCAAGGTGCAAGTCTTGCCCCTCTGCACACCCTAGTTAGGTGTCCTTGGACAAGTCACATAACCATCTGGTAGCACAGGATGTAAGAGCACTGGAGATGGAGTCAGGAAGACCTGAGTTCAGATCTGGACTCAAACACTAAGTAGCTGCATGAACTGGGGCAAGTAATTTTATCGCTGCCTCAGTTCCTTAATTGCAATATGGGGTTAATAACAGTACAGGGTTGTTATGAAGATTACAGGAGATAATATCTGTAAAAAAAAAAGTTCCTAGAATAGTGCCTAGCCCATAATGCTATATATTTATATTTATATGTATATTCATATATACAACATATCATATTATATATCTACTTCCTTCTCTTTTCCCTTTCCCTTCCCTTTTGCTCTCCACAGTCACTGCTCCAGGCAATGGTCTAATGCTATAAACTTTAGACTGTGGTGGTTGATCTGCATTAGGTAGAGAGAATTTTCATATTAGAAGCTTCCTATAGTAATTAAATCCCAGGTCCAGATAGCCTTTCCTCCACCAAAAGAGGAGTCTAGAAACCTCAGAGGAACCCAAGGTATACTTCCTTTACGACAGCCTGAAGTCTCACTTCCCGCACGTTCCACATTCTGCTTCACCTGCCGCTTGCTTCAGATAAAAATATTGCTAGTAATGACTCTGGTAAGATTTGTTAGTTCTGGTAAGAAGTTGTTTAACAATTAGAGCTATTCAGAAATGGAGAGGAGTGCCTCTGGAGGTCATGGGCTGCCTTCATTGGAAGGATGTGCTAAAGTCAGGAGGACCACTTATCAGCTTCTACTCTTTATGTCTACGTATGGCTTGCATTAGATGTGTGCTGAGGTTTCTTCCAATTCTGAAGTTGTGTGATATGTCTCTGTATCTTGTAGAAACTAAAAGGTAACTTTTAAATCAGACCACAAAGGGACTTTGATAAAATATTTAGAGGTACATTTAGACTGCTGAATTCACCACTAGCCTCCAGAGTTTCACTATTCCAGGTCTTTCTCCTACAGAGGCTATGCCCATATAGGCTGTGTCTATGTCATTACTACAGGTTAAAATGAAGATAATGATGTTAACAGTAGTAACAACAAGTCATATTCATATGACACTTCAAGATTTACAAAATGCTTTCTTCGCAACAATAATTGGGCTATAAGAGTCTAGACAAGGTCAAAGAACTGATCTACTACTTTCATTGAATTGCCTGAATCCAGCTGTGCTTTAGCTATATGGGGCAGACAGCCCTGCAGCAGCTCTGTATACCACAAAGACTAGACAGTCCTTCTCATTTCAATATCAGACTCTGGCAAACACTAAATGAATCCTAGGGAAAATAGTGGAGTTAGCAGTGTTGGTTTGGGGACCTCTGAACTCTCTCCTCAGAGATATCCTTCCCAACCATACAACTGCCACACTCACACAAACTCAGATACCCAGTATGCTCTTGTTTCAGGAAAGCATTTGGTATCAGTCTTTTATATCTCTGTGCAAGTGCCTTATTATTCCCTTAACCATGGACCTGTCCCCTAGCGGGGTAGCAAAATGTTCTTTTCACCATGGCTTTTATTTTTTCACTGTGAAATGTCCAGTACAGGGCCTTGTACACAATTAGTGTTTAATAAATATCTGTTAAATGGATGGATTGATGGTTGACTATCATCAAACAAGACCTAGAAAGAATTTCCTGAGAATCAGGGATTAAAAGAATTTTCTCTAATTAACACAGCATATATTATACCTTTTCCAGGATGGAGTTAACTGTGTTTGTTCTGTTTTGTTGGTTTGTTTTGTCTACATAAGATCTCACTCTACCAACTGAGTAGTTATCTCCCAAGTTCAAATGAATAGTAACCATATAAATCAATCAACGAGTGCATGTTTTGTGAAAAGCCCTGTGCTGAATGGGTACAAAAAAGGACCAGATACCATTTCTGAATGTAAAGCTCAGCAAGCAAGAATTACAAACGTAAAAAGTTAACAGTATGTATCATATAAACAGAGTAATTTGTATGATGTCTCTCCATAGGAAAGGTTGGTATCCTGATTTCCTGGAGAGCTGTGATGATACACAAGGAAAGTGCCTTGAAATTGTGGGCTGTGTATACACAGTGTCAAAGTCCATCTTTCTTCTTGCTTGTATTTGTTGTTTTCAGAACTTCAACAGAGTAGAAATGTAGCAAATGCTCGTAGACTGCCTGCTAACCATGTGGGGAATGGAGGATTCCTTGACTGACTATTGGAGCATTCCAAAGGATTTAGCCACCATGTTCCTCTATCATCAACATGAGAGATAAACATCAAAAAATCAATGGCCAATGGCTAAAGGCCTTAAATCACAGGCTAAGAAGTTAGGAATCTATCAAATGATACAATATACGATACACAGTAATTCCTAGGTAGACCATGATGCTACCTACTACCTGTATGAACTAAGGAAAGTTATATGATGTCCTTTGAACTCAGTTTCCTTAACTGTAAAATCAAAAGGGGTGGGGTCACATGTGACCTGGAGGCCACAAATTCCCTACCTCTGGACTACATGGTGCCTAAAACCCCTCCAAAATGAAAATAAATAATACTATAGCCACTAAACTTCATACTATTTCTAATTAAATGAAAAGCCAAAAGGGTCACTTCTTTCCCTATCCGTCAAAGCACTAGCCGACCACATTCATGCCAGAAAAAAAAAAGTCTTTTTTGTTTTGGGTTTCTTTTTTTAGAAGTGGATAATTTTGAACAAAGGTATTCATAATGTATTATGAGTAGAAGGAGGATAGAGGGGAAGTCTTTATATTCTAGTATATTTCCAGAAAGAAATTTTTGTGTATATTCAACGATGTGGTTAACCCTTAACTGAAATGGCTAGGCCTCCATTCCATATTATCATCTTTTCACATTTGCTATTCTTGCTAGCAGAGATAGACTAAAGTCTTTAGACTCAGGAACTGTGTTTCATAGTTGTCTGTGTACCACTCAGTACCTACAGCAGGGCCTTTCTCATAGTAGGATAAACAACTTTTAGCCATATTTTCTAATGGTTCAAACTCATCATGAGTCTATTCACAGAATATCCTTAAATTCCAAAATTCCAGTTCATAATCTACTTTTTTTAAAGCTATTTACAATAAAACAAAATGGCATTCCAACCCCAAGAATGCAAACAGTCCCTCAGAATAACATAAATCCTCTGTGTGCCTCCACCACCATCATAGATAATTAGTGTTCTCTTCCATTGTAAATGGTCTTTTCCTGATCTTTAGAGAAAGATGCTGATATGTATTCATTTCCCCATTCAAACTCTTTCTCTGCATAACCGTGAAAGGAGCCTTACCAGAGAATTCCATCTCGTAGGCGCCTCCCCCTCCATGTATCACTTATCAAATGCCATGTACTCACCTGAATGAAAACATATTCATCCTGGACCACCAATGAACTAATGTCAATGGAGCGTGCAAAGGGCCCACTCTTGGTAGTTTCTGAACACTCCTGGATACGGCAGGTGAGATAGTGGGCGTCTGAAATGGGAAGTTGGAGAAGGGCATCGTTACTATATGTAGATAGAGATCAAAACGAAGTAGAAAGAAAAATGACTTTATTCAGCAGTTTCCATCAAACTTCTACCATAAACCAAGGTAAAGATCAGGGTGAAAAGAGGACAATATCACAGTCCTTTTCTATTACACTGAATGGGTTTCAAGTGCTGAGAAGAAAGAGGGTAGGATGAGGAGGGGGGGGAAATTCGCAAAATGTGACTGGTGTAAGTAGAAGGCTGTAAAATTCTAAAGCCCAGAGGTTAGCAAACAAATCCATTCAAGGTTAATGCTACTCATCCAGCAAAAGCAGGGAGGATAGGGATCCTAAATGAATGAATTAGAAATCCATTGTTCCATTTTGAGAAGTCATTTTTTACTAGTAATGAGGCAGAGAGAACCGAAGGGGCACAAAAGCTCGGAATAAGCCTAATACAGTCTTTACTGGGAGAAATCAAAAGCAGTTTCTCCTTGACATGGAGGTGGTTAGAAGAGGACATATTCAGAGTTAAGGGTATGACATTAACAAGGCATCTGAATACACTTCCTAAGTGGTCTGAAGAGACTGGATCAGATGGTAAGGGGCTTGTGGGAAGCTGTGAATAAATCTGGGTGCCAATAGAATTTAGTGACAAAGATTTTACCTATATTTTTACCAAAGATTTTTAATGACTCTTTTTACCTAGGAATTAATATTTCTTTAAATATCCCCTGGCTTATATGTAATGCAATTTATATTTAGAAACTAGAGAATATCCTGTAGTTTGTACTATTGTAATAAAAAAAAAACAACTTTTTTGATTTAAATGCATGAACAAATCAAATGTGTGTTGGATACCTGCTTCTCTCATTTTCCACATCTGAAAAAAAATCCTAATCATTTGACCTTTGTTAAAATAATCAAGCATCAGTGCTCCACCAGTGGATATTACTTAAATTACAATATAGCACCTAGGAGAAAATAATCAGCTTCAATGATATTATCATACCGTAAACTCTTAAGAGCTGAAAAGGAACTCTAAGGTGATCTAATTTAACCCCTACCTGAGATGTCTTGATTTGTGAGTCCATAAGGGCAAACTCACCTAACCCATTTTATAAGACTATATTTGAAATTTCCATACGAGCTATACAACCTTTGCCATCTGTCTTGGTTCCATGGGTTAAAATCCTTCCCCCAACTCTTCCATATACATTTTCTACCTCTTCCTTTAGGCACAGTAATGAAATCAACAGTATCATTCATTTTTTTTGAAACAGTATGCCAATCAATTTTACTATAGATCGCTGTGGATCCCAACATCTCTGTGGCTCTCCAGTCCAACCTCCCTTCTCTGACCATCACTACTCCTCAAGGGTTCTTTCTGCATATCACAATTTAAACTTCATTATTACATGAGCTCTTGAGTTTTTCTATTTATAATCCTAACAGCACAGTGTCTGGCATAAAATAAGTGCTTAATAAATATTCTTTTCTTTTATTCATTCACTATCATTTCTGGCTACAATGTTGCCCCAATGGTTCACATTGACTTTGTAATCCATAAAAACCTCCAGACTGTGTTACTATCCTTGAATAAATTGAGGTAATAGCATTTTAAACTAAAACTCATATGCACAAAGACTTTGAATTATTTTAAATTTTATATTTTCTCCTGAAAACAACATTGTTCAAAGAGACCCAGATATGAGAGATCCCACATTCTCCTGGAGAAAAGACTGAAAAATGATATTAATTCAGAATTGTTGCTAATCATAGTTTATAACAAATAATGGAACCAACCTAATTTTTAAAAAAATGACACAATAGCCAATTGGGGCCATTTCCTGATGTAATTTGAGCCTCACTTAGATAATACACTTATCTGGTTCTATTTTTAAGAATGGACTCCTCCTCCCTCCTCCATTCTACAGTACCTCTTCAACCATGGCATCAGAGAGAAGGAGAAACATGGCATGGACCCTTTGTCTTTTTCAAGGCATGTGTCAATTCAAATCCTCACAGCAAGTTAGAATAAAATCAGCAGGAGCATTTAGCAGGTTTATACCAAAGGCTGGATCGCTTAGGGGCAAAATATTAAATACTCAGAGGTGGTTGGTGCTCACAGGTACTATGAGGTGATTGAGGACATAGGGAGTTTTAGAATACAGCATCCTAAGGTACCCCCAAATTAGGGTGCTCACTGCACCCTAGGTTCAAGATATTCTTTTGGTCCCACTGACGTTCTATCCTTAATCTGAGCAGCAAATACACTTAAAGAAAAGACATTTATATCTCTCTTCCAAGGATGGAGCCAAGGTGGCAAAGTAGAGAAGAATTCAGTTGAGTTCTCTTACTATCCTCTAAAGAACTTTAAAATTATGCTTCAAATCAAACTCTGGAGTGGCAGAGACAATCAAAGGTCAGAATGAGACATGCTTCAAGTCGAAAATAACACATGCAGTCAAAAAGAGAGTGACGTGGGGGAGGAGCCTGATCCAGAGTCCATGTAGATGAAACAACAGTTGTGGGATTAGGTGGTAGTGTAAGCAGTAGACTCTTCAATAGATCCCAAGCCAGAGATGGTAAAGAGACCTGGCAACTTGTCAGAAAGAGGTTATAGGGTACCCTTGTTCTGGCACTAGGCACAAGATGAGATGCTTTTTGGCAACTCCATTGCCTATATCCACTGCTGGGTCATGGTTCAAGGGCAGAGAGGAGCACTTTTGGCCAAAAGGGAGTAGAAGCTCTAAGGGCAGTACCACTTTGTGCCACAAAGGATCAAAGACCCTATAGACCAGTATCATTTCCAGTCCCAAGGGAAGAGGAATCCTGAGAAGCAAGTATTGATTATATTTCCAAGGAATCTGGGGTAATTCCAGGGTAAGGAACAGAATGCAGACCAAGAGAACAGTAACCACACTTCTCCCCAGCTCACACCACCCTGGAAGCACTGAAAACTTCTAAAACCCCAGAACTAGCTCTGAAAACAATAGTGAAAAAATGCCTGATGTTTGAGACTGAGTCCTTCCCTCTACCTCATGCCAGGAACAAAGCCCAACTTTAACATAAAGTTTCAAATCAAGAAATAGGGTGGAAAATGGGTAAACAATAAAAAGAATGTGATCATTTTACACACACACACACAGGGTTAAAATAAGGGGTTGGAGCAGAATGAATTATGCTTCAGTTGAGGCAAAAACAAATTCACAGTTAGCTATCATCATCTCAGACAAAGAAAAACCAAAAAAAAAGGCCTAATTATAAGGGATAAGCAAGAAAATTATATTTTGCTAAAAGGAACCACAGACAATTAAGGAATAGCAAAAGTAAATATATATGTATTAAATAACATAGCATTCATATTCTTAAAGGAAAAATTAAATAAATTATGAGAAGAAATAGGCAAGAAAACTCTACCAGTAAGAGACCTCAACTTTCCCCTCAGAGGAGCTCGATAAATCTAACCATAAAATAAATAATAAAGAAGTCAAGGAGATAAATTGAATTTTAGAAAAAATTGTATATGATAAACCTCTAGAGAAAACTGAATGGGAATAGAAAAGAGTATACTTTTTCCTCAGCTATATGTGGTACCTCAAAAAAAAAAAAACTGACCATGAATTAGGATATAAAAATGTCACAACCAAATGCAGGAAAGCAGAACTAGTAAAAGCACCCTTGTCAGACCATAATCAAAAAAATAACTACATTTAATAAAGGGTTATGGAAGTATAGATTAACAGCTAATTAGAAAATCAATAATCTAATCCTAAAGAATGACTGGATCAAAGAACAAATCATGGAAAAAATCAATAATTCTATTAAAGAGCATGATAATGGTGAGACAATATTAAAAAATTTGGGTGACACAGTCAAAACAGTACTAATGGGAAATTGTGTATCTATAAATGTGTTTGCACACAAACATGTAAGCATACATATACAAATATACACATTATATTTATATTACATATATACACACATATACATGTGTATATGTGTATTTGCGTACAGAGAGAGACAGGGAGAGGGAGAGACAAAGAGAAAGAACAGATCAATGAAATTACTTGTATCAAAAATGAAAAGCATGAATGTACCACCAATGAAGATGAAATTAAAGCAAATATTAGGAGTTATTTTGCCCAGTTATAAGTCAATAGAACTAACAATCAAAGTGAAATGGAAGAATATTTACATAAATACAAATTGCCCAGATTAATAGAGGAGGAAATCAAATACTTAAATAATCTTATCTCAGAAAAAGAAATTAAACAAGTCATCAATGAGTTCCATTAAAAAAAAAATTCCAGGCCCAGATAGATTTACAAGTGAATTCTAACAAGCATTTAAGGAACAATTAATCCTGATACTATATAAACTATGTGAAAAAAAATCTAAAAATTAAGGAGTCCTACCAAATACCTTTCATGACACAAATATGGTTTTCAGACCTATACTAGAGAGAGCAAAAACAGAGAAAGAAAACTATGGATTGTAAGGGAATTGCCAACCCCCAGCCTCTTGGATGGCATTCACTAGTCACGACTCAGGTAAACTGAGGGGAGACTGGTAAGGCATGAACAAGATGGCGCTGGGAGGAACGGTTCCACCCCTGTTTTGCTCAAGGCTATTTTTCAGGGCTTTTCTGAGAACAAAGAAGCCAAAAATGTTTTCCTTTCTAGGGGCTACATGTCCACCCTGGGCAGTCCTGGCCTAAAGTAAATTACTTCCTTATAAGGGCAAACTACTAGCTGATAGGTTCACTTAGGGCACTGGTGTCAGAAAAGAGATAAAAGCACCGCTCACTGCTTGAATAAACCAAGTTCTTACTATCTTGTCTCCCGCCTCAATCACTGCTTACAGCTACACTCCACCAAGGCCTACACATCTCTGCTGGTCAGATAATGGCCCGAGAGATCAGGCTCAGACTCCCGGGGTCCCTAACAATGGACCAATTTCTTTAATGAATACTCATGCAAAAATTTTAAACAAAATATTAAAATGGAGATTGCAGCAATATATCATAAAAATCATACGCTATGACCAAGTGGAATTTATACCAAGAAGACAGAGCTGGTTCAGCTTTAGAAAACTATCAGCATAATTGGCCATGTCAGTACATATAACAACAAAAATATATGATTATACGAATACGCTCAGAAATTGCCTTTTGACAAAATACAACACTTATTCCTATTAGAAACTCCAAAAAGCTTAGGAATCAATGGAACCTTTCTAAAAAATGCTAAATGTTGTCATTCAGTTGATCAGTTGCTTGTGACTCCTCATGATCCCTTGGACCAGCCGTCCTTAAGGTTTTCTTGGCAAAGATACTGGATTGGCTTGCTATATCCTTCTCCAGTAGCTTCTTTTGTCAGGCAGTCAGAGGTAAAGTAATTTTCCCAGGGTAACACACTTAGGAAGTGACAGAGGCTGGATTTGAACATGGGCTCCCTGACTCCAGACCTAGTCTTCTATCCACCAAGTCACCTAAAAATGATAAATATTGTCCTTCTAAAGCCAACAGCAAGCATGATGCGTAATAGCGATAAACTTGAATCTTTCTCAGTAAGATCAGGAGTGAAGGAAGGATATCTATTATCAACATCATCACAATTATTCAATATTATACTAGGAATGTAGCTATAACAATAAGACAAGAAAAAGATATTGAAAGAATAAAAATAGGAAATGAGGAAACAAGCCTATCACTCTTTGCCGATGATAGGATGGTACACTTACAGAATCCTAGAGAATTAATTTAAAAAAAACTACTTGAAACAATTAACTTCAGCAAAGTTCCAGGATATAAAATTAACCCACATAAAATATCACCTTTTCTATATAGTGCCAACAAAACCAAGCAGGAAGAGATAGAGAAATTCCATTTAAAATAATGGCAGACAAAAGAAATATTTGAAATCTACCTGCCAAGACAAACTTAGGGGTTGTATGAATACAAATATGAAACAGTTTTCATATAAATAAAGACAGGTGTAAAGAACTAAGAAAATATTGATTGCTCATGGGTAGGCCAAGTCAAAATAAAAAAAATGACAATTCTACCTATTAATCTACTTAGTGCCATACCAATGAAACTACCAAAGAATAATTTTCTAGACATAGAAAAAAAATAGAAACAAAATTTACCTTGAATATCCAGAAATACCAAGGGAATAAAAAAAAAATGTCAAGGAAGGTAGCCTAGCAGCTTCAGCTTTCAAACTATATTAAAAAGCAGTAATTATTTTAAAAAAAATCTGGTACTGGCTAAGAAATAGAGTCGTCAGTGAGCTAGATCAGCTACACAATTGCTATTATTCAGTTTTTTCAATCATATCTAACTCTTTATGACTCCATTTGAGAACAGTGGTTTTTCATTTCCTTATTCAGTCATTTTTACAGATGAGGAAACTGAGGTAAATTTTAAAGGAATTAGGGTCACAAAGCTAGTAAATATCTGAGGCTAGATTTGAACTCAGAAAGTTCTGAGTCTTCCTGAATCTGGGCCCAGCACTCTATACACCATGCCACCTAGCTGCCCTAAGTACACAATACATAATAATAAAGGACCATAATAATGTAGTGTTCAATAAACTGAAAGACCCAAGTTTTGGGGCAAGAATTCACTATCTGACAAAAATTGCTTGGAAAACTGGAAAATAGTTTGGCAGAAACTAGGCATAGACCAACATCTCACACTGCATACCAAGGAAAGGTGAAAATAGAGAAATGATTTTGACATAAAGAGTAACATTATAAGCAAATTAGAAGATTTGAAAACTTTATCATGACATAAAACCACCCCTCTTACTAGGTGTCTGGTCTCCTGGTACCATGCTCTTTTCACTACAGCTGGCTCCCACTTGTTTTTACAGCTCAGTGCACGCAGTCTCATAGATTCAACCACTGAGCTGATTAAATGGTCCAGTGAAAAGAAGCTATCTGTCCTGTACAGTAACAGAACCCAATAACTCAAGCAGTAGTTGGGAGGCAGGTTATTCCTCAAGTCTTAGCCAGTGGACTAAATGTTGATGCCAAAGAGGAAAAAGTGAAGCCACCTCTTCTTTCTCTTCATCTTAAGCAATCTATTTCCATCCCCAACAACATTTAGCATTAGTACCAAACGTTAACACTTAATTGTATTCTGTCATCATTACTTAACTTCTCTGGGTCTCCGTTTCCTCCTTGCCAAATAAGCGGATTGGCTAGAATGATCTCTAAGATCTATCTCAACACTAGTATTCTGGAATTCCAACTTTTCAAGAATACCACCACATTCCACAAATTCACCATTATCATATCAATAATCTTTGTTCCACTTATCCCATATCCTTTGAGTCATTTTTCAGTCATCGCCAACTTTGTTGGGGTTGTCTTGACAAAGATACTGGAGTGATTAGTCATTTCCTTCCCTAGCTCATTTTACAAATGAGGAAACTGAGACAAACGGGGTTAAATGACTTGCTCAGGGTGACACATCTAGTGTCTGGGGTAGGATTTGAGTTCAGGAAGGGCAGTCTTCCTGACTACAGGCCCAGCACTCTATCTACTGTACCACCTAGCTGTTCATTCTATGCTTATACAATTACATAAGTATTTACACATTTAAATATTTACTTATATAAGTATAGCATTGTTAAAATATATTGCATAGCATGTTAATTAAAATATAATTACAGGATTATTATTAAGTACTTGTAGAAGTATATAAGTATAGGATTATTATTATTAAGTAAGTACTTATATAATAAGCTTATGTAGTGCAAAGTCCCTTCCTTTTCTCATCCCCATAGACCATAACACAAGGCTGGGGATACAGAGAGTACTCAATAAAGACATGCCAATTGATGGACTGCTGCTTCCCTGTAAAGATAGCATGCATATTTCTCACACCAATTACATTCTTTTTTCCCCTTTTGACTGATTTATTTTATAGCCACTTAAAATATCATCCAACCCAAGGACAATATTTACAGCAGGTATAGGTTTACACAACACAAAGGCATTTACAATCCATTGTACCCATTGAATAATAATTTTACTGATTAAATTTTTTTAAAATGTATCAAATGTTTTAAAAAATGCTGAACAAAATGAGGGGAATATTTCAGTGTGGTCTGTTCTTTTCAATTTGCTTTTAAAAAAAAGGAAAAATGTCCTGTTTTCCAGAAAACCGGTAATAAGCAAGAACTACATACAGCAGTATGGCTGTTAAGGCATTTTTCAAAGTCTTTGCAAATAAGTCCAAGATGGGAATGAGAGGATGAGGAAATCAATAGAGAGGCATTACTATAGATGCCATAATATACAATAAATTTAGATAATTTAAAATAAAAAAGGGAAAAAGGAGACAAGAGGCAGCATTTTAGCAGCAAATGACTCTACAGAAAATTATATTTATAAAGAGATAAATACAAGGAACTTGGGGGAGGGTAGAAAAATGGATCAGTAGAATGAATGAAGGCCTCAAAAAACATGGCATGGTCATTCTAAAAGCAATTGCATGTTCCAAATCTGAAACTTTCCAGAATAATTTTGGTTTTCTTGAATTTACCTCTTTGAATACCACAATTGAGGTTATATTTATACAGTGGTAGCAATAATTGGGAGCTGACCATACTGTCACCAACTTTTCATCAAATGTAAATTCATACCCTTCATGAACCAGTTGACGTGCTCTGCAAATAAGTTTTAAGTTGCTGAAATGAACAACTCCTTTGTGACTTTCCCTCCAAAAGGTTAACCTGTTCTCTGTGGACCCACTGCCTAAATATCTTATATCTCCCAGATCTGACCACATCAAGTCACAAAATGCTCCTTTGTAAAGAAGTTCCTTATTCTTTTCAATGGTTTAGATTTGATTGAGTGGTTTTATGCTATAAGGGAGAGAGACTATTAAAACTGCCACTGTGATCATATCAAAGATTTTGGTATAGTATTTTCAGGCAATGACATTCCTATATTGTGCCTGGAATTCATCTTCAGATCACCCTCTAACAATTACTTATAGAGCTGTATAATCTCCACATACTTGTCCCATCCAGG
Organism: Bettongia penicillata ogilbyi; assembly: GCA_023548195.1. Taxonomy (NCBI): domain Eukaryota; kingdom Metazoa; phylum Chordata; class Mammalia; order Diprotodontia; family Potoroidae; genus Bettongia; species Bettongia penicillata. The sequence goes on from JAJHZJ010000336.1 coordinate 111,218, forward strand.
GGTACCATTTTGGATATAACAACCCACAGGGGCAGTGACATCAATTAGATTCTTGAAAAAAGGTATCTATAACCATTCCCTGACAACTCAAACTCTCCTGATAATGCTTTCCCAGAGCATTATCTCAACCTGTCTTCTGAAACAGCAATATCTTTTTTTCAATTGATTTATTTGTTTTTAGTTTTCAACATTCACTTCCATAAGTTTTAAATTTTCTCCCCCTCCCTCCCCCTTCCCTCCTCAAGACGGCATGCAATCTGAATAGGCTCTACACTTACATTCCTATTAAACACATTTTTATATTAGCCATGTTGCATAGAAGAATTAAAACGAATGGGAGAAATCATGAAAAAGAAAGAAAAAACTACAAAAAAGAAAATGGTTTGCTTCACTCTGCATTCTGACTCCATTATGGCCTTTTGCATCATGAGTCCTTTGAAATTATTTTAGGTCCTTGCATAGCTGAGAAGGGCTAAGTCTATTAAAAGCAGTCATCAGACACTCGGCTGTTACTGTGTACAATGTTCTCCTGGTTCTGCTCACTTCACTCCACATTAGTTCATACAAGTCTTTCCAGGTTTTTCTGAAGTCCATCTGTTTGTCATTTCTTATAGCACAATAGTGTTCCATTACATTCATATACCACAGCTTCTTCAGTCATTCCCCAATTGATGGACATCCCCCTGATTTCCAGTTCTTGGACACTACAAAAAGAGCTGCTTTAAATATTTTTGTACATGTGGGTCCTTTTCCCATTTTTACGGTCTCTTTGGGATACAGTCCTGGAAGCGGTGTTGCTGGGTCAAAGGGTATGCACACTTTAGAGCCCTTTGGGCAAAGTTCCACATTGCTCTCCAGTATGGTTGGATCAGCTCACAGCTCCACCAACAATGACTTAGTGTTCCAACTCTCCCACATCTTCTCCAACATTTATCATCTTCCTGTTTTGTCTTGTTAACCAATGGGATAGGTGTGATGTGTTGCCTCAGAGATGTTTTGATTTGCATCTCTCTAATCAGTAGAGTTTTAGAGTATTTTTTCATATGACTATAGACAGCTTTAATTTCTTCCTCTGAAAACTTCAACAGTAGTCTCTTAATCATCAAATTCAATGTATGTTTTTTAATCTACATTTCTCTTGAACTCTCTGTAGCTTCTGATACTGCTGACTACCTCTTCCTACTAGATACTGTCTCCTTTCTTAGGCATAAGAGATATCATCACCTTATAGCTGCCTGACTTCTCAAACGCTTCTCTGTTTCCCACAGTGACTACTCATCACATTCCTGACCTGTTAAATTGTGCTTTTCCAAAAATCAAACTTTAATTCTCTTTACTTTTCTATATCATTCTCATATTCATCCTTAACTACCACCTCTATAGAAATGACTCACAAACCTTTGTCTCCAGTATGATTCTTCTCTTCTGAGTTACAGATTCCTATTTCTAGCTGCCTATTGGACATCAGGATGTCTGCCCAATATCTCAATATTAACTTGTTCAGGCTTAGTTTCTTTCTCGCAGGTCTTTTTTTTTAACTCAATCTTCCTTCACCATTGATGTTACTAGCACCATTATTTATTCAGTTTTAGTTCCATATATTTTAGTACTTTGACCTGTGCAACTTCATCTCATTTACCAAGTCTCCAAATCTTTCCAATACACACAATAACCCACTGTTGCCACTCTAATAGGAGTCCTCAATAATATCCATCTAGACTACTGCAAATTTCCCTCTCAATAATGTTCAAACCCATTTGCCTGGCACACAAGACCTTCCCTACTGTATCTCTGGGGAATCTTTCTTATCCTAATTTACATTAAATACCACTCCATGCACTCTATACTCCAAACTAGCCTTATCTTTCCAAACATCATTCTTCCTTATAACTCTGTTACTTAAATTATAATATTTTGCATCTGTGCAATACCAGCCACTTAAAACTCAGTTCAAATGTCACCTTCCCCATGAAGCCAAAACTGACCTTAAGTGAAAATAATTGCCTTCCCACTTTTACTTCACATAGCACTTTATTCTGGAATGTCCTTATTGTGTGATGTTGCGCCACTATCTGTGTGTGTTTTGTATTCAGTTACTGGACCTCATAAGAGCAAGGATGTATTTTTTCTACACTTTGTACCTTCCCAAGAGCTTAACTCAGTTCTGAGCATGCAAAAGGTATTTGATAAATATCTCTTGAAATGTAATGAAGCTATCTCAGAAGTCAGCAAGAAAGGAGTAGATAGATACAAAATTGCAAAATTTTTCATATGACAACAAGTCAAATAAAATTGACAAGCATTTATTAAGAATTTACTATGTGTCAGGCACTGTGCTAAGTGCTGGGGAGACAAACATAAGCTATCCTCAAGAAGTTTACATTCTAAAAAATCACATAAATGAGAGTTGGAAAGAAGAAAAGTGAATACACCCAACTGTGGGGAGGGGGCATAGTAAAGAAAGTCCTATGGAGACAAAGCATCAGTGCAGTCTAACATTTGGGAATGCTGTTGCATATCCCCTGGGAATATTCTCAGACCCACATATCCAAAAAAACCCCCAAAAAACCAAAACAGAATCGCCACAGTGGTTTTCAGGTCGATCCATCAGTCATTCATGCAGCTATGGAGTAGATCATGGCTGATCAGTTCACTTCAAAGCTATAGTTCAAATGATTATATAATATTCATTCTATAACATTTGCAAAGGGTCTGTTGTATGAAAGATTGTGATTGGGAAAAAATAGTGAGAAAAGAAAAAAATTAAAAATAGACGAGTCCCTTGCCCTCAGTGAATTTATAGTTTGAGAGGGGTGATAAAAATATGTACATAGTGCGATACAAAATAGATTATAATCCTGGATTGGATACAGAAATGACATTAGATGGCTTCATATCATAGATGTTTTGAAAGTATAACACTGAGGCGACAAAATAAACCTGATTCCCCAAATCCCAAACAAGTAGCCATGACACCTGGGGTAACAAATCTCAATAAGCACTTTTTTGCTTGGCCTGAAAGAAGACTTATGCTGAAAACCACTGGTTTATCTGAATGTGCATCACAACCTTATACTCTCAGGGTAGAAAAGCAGAAAGGTCCAAGATGCTTAGATACATCTGGGACAAGTTCCATCTATCCCCTGAGAATATTCGCAGACCCACATAGCCTATATAATTTGCTCCTTGGAAAAAAGGAAAAGCTATAGCAAATACATACAAATAAACCTCCCGTTGACATGACAACTGGCTTTTTCCCTGCTGCGAAGTATGTCATCACAAGAGCTTATACTAGTAATCAAACCTTCTCATTGAAGGACACCTGCTTTTCGCTGGAAAAAAAGGTATATTGTTTCCCTTGCCTATTTACTCTTTGGTCTCTTATTTAAGCATTTTAAGAACACAATTAAGTATATCTGGAGTTCCCATACAAAGCCAAAATTTACCTAACCCCTGTCCAATTGCAATGGAAGATTGTTCCACTCCAGCCCTACTTCTTGGCTCATGAGCTACTCCCCACAGCCCATTATGAAATGAAAGGCCTAATCTAAAAGGATCACCTAATTAAAATGACTAGTGCAAATACCACTTACAAATGAAAGGAATTGTGACTTTTTTTCTGAGCTAACGTTTTTGAAGTCTCAAACCTTATATTTTGAAAAATGTATGAAGGAGATAATAACCTCCTTGGTACCTAATGTTTAATGAAAGTACCAGACTATTGATCAGTGGGAAAGTCACTAACAAGGCCTGGAAGCAAGGTGGAAATGGCATGGCTTGCACATAGTAGATATTTATAAAAAAGGCTAGAAATGAAGGAATTTTACTTTCTCCGTAATTCAAACACTCCATTTGCTCATTTATTCAGAAAGGGATTTCCCCCAGATATTTTTTTATCAACTCAACTCAGATTTCCTCGTGTCTAACCCCTAACAGGATAAGAACTCTTCTTATGATATATTCAACAAATGGTCCTCCAGAGGTCTTTGCTTGAAAACCTCCAACGAAGCACTCCCCATGAAACTCCAGAACTAAACCCTTTTGTTTTCAGATAGCTCTAATGTTGCCTGTAAGATGTATGTGATCAAAAGATACATGAAATGTAGTCCTTGCCCTACAGAAAATTATGTGGGTCAAGTCATAAATATGAAATTTTTAAAGAATACAAAGCGAAATATAAGGTCTCCCCACCCCATGACCTTATATAATATGCTACTTGAACTTCTCTTACGAAGTTTCCATTAGGGATAGAAGGTTAGAAGCTGCACTTTCTCTGTTATTTATAGCCTAATGAGTTGCCTAGATAGAGTACTGAGAGAGAAATTTCTCCAACACACATTCAGCGTTCTCCATATTCAAGATCCAACCTATGCTTTGAACCTGATTTCATATTATTCCCTTTTATATATTCTATCCCATGAACGCTGCTAAAAGAGCAGGCCAACCAACGATTTAGATTAAGTAGATGATATGAGCGGCAGATTCGACAGATGAGAATAGAGGCAGAGCAGATATCCCATTTGATCAGGGACACAAGAATGAAAGAAATCAGTTTTCAATGGACCACTCCCTACACAGAGAGACAAAATTTTAATAAAAAAAAGAAATGAGTAGAACCCAAGACATTTCTCACTGATTCAATTGCAAAATCCCTCCTTTATTCTAGTTTTCGTATATTTTATCAGTTACTTATTTGGGGATGACTAGCTATAATTTCTGCCTCTTCAACTAAATTGTAAAGTCCTTGAGGGCAAGGGTCCTGTCTGATTTCCCTATGCAGAGTCATAATTAGGAATCTGTGTGCCAGGGTCGGGGGTGGCAGAAGTGCGAAGGACACTATAACCACAAAGTCACGCTTTGAAAGGGACATCTCATTTTCTAAAGAATCTAGTTGCCATACCTGCAGGGATTGGACTGGTGGTAAGGAGGGAAGTGACTCTAGGAGAAGGGGAACGTAGTGACTGAACCTGGAGTCTAGAGATCCTGACCAATAGAAGATCAAAAGGAAATTCATAGAGGTTACTATGGGGAAGACATTTACGCTGATGAAATATCAGTGCCATGGAACAAAGTCTCAGTCACCTAACCCTTGTTGGGGCTGTTCTTCTATGATCTCAACAGCACTCTCTCCCTCAGTGACCTTATAGTATTCTGTAATCTAATTGTTCACTCATTATATAACAGATTTGTATATATGTTTTATAGAATCTGTTAGATTACAAACTCTTTGAGGGTGGGTACTTGGTAAACAATCAGACCAGTGCCTACTGGCCTTCTATAGTACTCTGTGTATACTAAAGTGCTGAATAAGTGTTTTCAGGATAAATGAACACTTCTGTGAATATTTAAATCACTTTCTATTAAAAGAGGGATGAAGTAGCTCCTTTGCCTAGTCTATGTGGTCTCCTCATTGTATGGATTACTATGAGGGAATTCACATTACTCCATTTACCCCACTACCCATTCCTCCCCAGTAGATACATCTCTTCCCTGCATACACCTCATGGAAGTTATGCAAGGATGGAAATCTAGACTCTGGTTTCAGCTAGTTTCTTTGGGTGTGGTTATACATTTTCCAGTCTGAGGTTCTGGAAATAGGATGTACTCGGATGTTTAGAAAGGGATATAATAACAAGACCTAATAAGACATGTGGAAAGTGAAGGGAATCAGGAACCACATTTGGAGCTATCAATCAGCAGCTATGAAAGCGAAGTGGCTTTTACCCTCAGATCTGGAAAGCATCATGAAGGAAAAGAAAGCTTTCTCTGTGAAAAGTCAAAAATATCTAGTTTAACCTTTCTTTTTACAGACTGGTAAACTGGGACCCAGAGACAGCTAATGACTTAACCAAGGTCACACAGCAGAATGAAAACTGGAATGTGGATCTCTTGATGCCTAATTGAGTGTCATCTGTTTACACAAAAGCTCACCAAACTCACTCCCTCATCCCCTAGCCTCAAAAAGCAACTAGATAAGGGCATGGCTGTACCAATTCAAACTTGTGGTCAAGGACAGTTAAGGCATCCCCCAATAAAAGAGAAATGATCACGCCTCCAGTTCTATCCTCAGCTCAGTCCTCATCCCCAAGGAATTGGTGGCTCCTTGTCTCTAAAAGCTCAGGAGGTGACACCTTCCCCTCTCCTCCTTTATGTCTCCCTAGCTCTGCCTTTCTAACCCATCTGGCTGCCAGGTTAGTCAAGCCCTGTGCCACAAGTGGAGAGAAGTCAGACATGGAAGAAGGGGCTCCTAATAAACCATTTCAATAAAAACATGCTGACCAGCGCTGGGAAGTAGAACCACTAAAGAGAGAAATGAGATATTATTTGCAAAGTGTTTAGCACCATACCTGATGCATAGTAGGTACTATACAAAAACTATTATTATTCTTTTTAATTTTGTTACCATTATTATCATTACTAATGGGAAGGAAACCTCCCCACCCCCCTTGATCTGAGGACATAGGCCTGAGTTATCGGAAGCAATAGAAGGAAATAACATAAATATTCCACTCTTCAGGCTCATTCCTTCGCAATAAGCCAATTTGTTCAGGATTGAGTAAAAAAACTGAATCAAAGACTTCCCTTGCTCTAGTCTAAAAACTGAGTCTGAACCAGTTACAGGAGTATAGCTTATGAGAGTAGGGGGCTTAGTGCAATATAATGGAAGTCTGTCTTAATACGGTAAATCCTATGTTCTCAAATAATAAAACCAAAAACGAACAGGTTCACATCACCTGCTACCATTATAAAAGCACAACAGGTATCATTTGGGGAAAGCACAGATTTATATCATGAAGTTACATAGCAGGGAACTCTGAATAAACCAATCTCTAGTTAATGAGGTTTTGATGTATGAAAAGGTTAGGATGCCTCTACAGTTATGAGACCCATTCCATTTCTCCAGAATCTTGTTAATATATGCATTATCTGCAAGTCTGAAACTGGGTGGTTGGAATACATTTTTAGCCTATACAGAATAGGCAATAAAATTTAAATAGGATAGGAAAGTAAAGTCTGAATTCACGTTCAAAAAATCAATGGCACAAGTACAAGATGAGGAGGAAGAGGAACTGGCATTGACAAGAACAGTTCTGGTCTCACTCAGAGAAGGACCCTGGCAGCACTGTGCTGCCCTTTCCCCCCATTACCCACCCTCTTTCTGAGGCCTTGGCTTCCCCCAGGCTCCTTGCAGCTTCCTAGTCCATCATCATAATATGCTGCAGCCTTTGGGTCACTGGTCCTTGCTGAGTACCTAGGATGTGAGCACATCCTGGGGCCAATATGTCTGCACAAATATGCAGCTTTATGCCTTTGTCACAAACATCTATTGAATAACACATTCAAAAGATGGTCTTGTTGATATGGAGAAATTGACAGTTCATGTTGTATCTGCCCAAGAGAAACTCGATCAAATTGGTTCTTCCTTGGCTCACAGATTGAGCAGAGATGTTGTCTGACACTGGTCTGGGTGTGTTTTCATTGCTATAGAGGTGTTGAACCAGTGGCTAATGGGTTGCCACTCTCAAAGCATTGAGCCATTTGTACAAAGCTTTCTGCATATGGTAGCAAAGCTGCCAGAGTCAGGAGAACGAAAACTACAAGTTCTTGGAACTCATTCTTTTGACAAATTTGCAAATATTGAAAAGGACACACCCTCTTATTACAGACATTGTGACATTTTTGTTTCTCAATTCAGTGCCATGTGTTATTCCTGTCATGATGATCCAGAAATACAGGCAGAAATCCACATAGCTAGGATCCAAAGAATTCAGGGTAGGGTTTGCAAAACAACTAATGATGAGTTGTGGCCAACTATATGGGAACCAAGCATATGGACAAAATTTCCATCTTTGTTATTTAACATCCAAAAATCAAGAATATTTACAGTCCAATAGACTCTCCTTCATCTCTTTCTGGAGGTGACCAAGATGAAAACCCTGTTGTATTGGCTAAAAACTGTTTCAGAGAATTTCTGAACCAAACAACATATAAGAATAGGAATAATCCTGTTTGATCAGTTGTTGGACATTTAGATCATCACAAACTCTGGAATCCCAATGAATTTGAAGTCCACTGCTTTAAAATTATAATATATTGCATTAAGACACAATATTACCATGTGATCCAAGAGGCTCTAGGGCATCTTAATGCTCAGAAAAAAAGATTCTCCATGCATTCAAACAGGAATTTTTCAGGTTCTATTAAAAGCAGTTGTCATTCTCTAAAGGATCAGCAGACCCCACAATAACGGAAGTATTTAACACTTTTTCTCAGTGTTGAATTTTCTGGGGCAGCTAGGTGGTGTGGTGCATGGAGTGTTGTTCCAATCTGGCCTCAGACACTTACTAGGTGTCTGACCCTGGACAAGTCAATTAACCCTTTTTGCCTCAGTTCCTCATCTGTAAAATGAGGCAGAGAAGGAAATGGCAAAACAATCTAGTATTTTTTGCCAAGAAAACCCCAAATGGGATCACAGAGAGTCAGACACAACTGAAATGACTCAACAACTGAATTTGAAGCTGGCAAAAGATGGGATTGTATGGGTCAACATAAGCACAAGAACCAAACGCAATGATAAGAAGATTGTCCAGAATGCTATTATTGAAACAATAGGGAAACATGGGAAGACTTCTATGAACTGATGAAAAGCGAAGTGAGAAGAATCAGAAGACCGTTGTAGGTAATTATAGCAATGTTATTAAGAATGATCAACTGTGAAAGACTTAGCTACCCTGTTCAAGACAATGATCCAAGAAAATGCCAAAGGACCCAAGGTGAAAAACACATTCCACCTCCAGAGAGGGAACTAATGAACTCTAAATGCAGATTGAAGGATACTATTTTTTTTACTTTATTTATATTGTCTTATTTTGTTCGTATTTTCTTGTGCAACATGGCTAATATGAATTTATGTCCGGTATAACTTCACATGTATAACTGAAACCAAAATGCTTGCCTTCTCAAGAAAGAGGGAGGGGCAGGAGGTAAAGAATTTGGAATTCAAAATTAAAAAAAAAAAAGATTATTTAAAACTTTTACATGTAATTGGGAAATATCTAATGAAATGAATAATAACTTTTTTTAAAGTGTAGGATGAGGTCACTAGAAGTGTGATCAGAGAGAAAGAAGTTACTGCCATTAAAATAAGCTCCTTAAAGTCACAGGGGCTGTAAGTTCTATTTTGGCCAACATAGTGATGTAGCTATTTTTTTTAAATGTCATTTTTTTGCTTATATCAATGAAATCACAGGTCCTTGACCTATCCTTAATGTGCCCAAATTGAAGCAGGCAAGAAAGTAACTGAACTCTGAACCAGTCAGATTATATCTGGACATATTCCAGATATAATTCCAATTCTGAGTGTTATATTTTCAAAGTTCTATTAGAAAAATAAATATATAGGAAAGCAGAAAAATGATTTTGGTAGTCTCAAAACCATGCCATATTAATTCACTCAATAAATAGTCTGTCATTCAATAAATGTTTATTACTGAATGAATTCATGCGACACAAAATGTTTCAAGAGCTAGGGATATTTAGCCTGGAGAAGAAAGTGGGGGGAAGGGTCATCATTTCATATTTTGGGGCTTTCATGTAGGCACAAAAGAGACATTCTATATGACTCCAGAAATCAGAATAAGAATCATTAGAAGCCAGAGGATGGTAGATTTCAACTCAATATAAAGATGAACTTTCTAACAGTAATGAAGCAGCCTGCCTGGTTGGGTAGGGAGCTCTATCACTTAAAGTGTTCAGAAGCAAATATAGCCTGTTAGAAGTTTCTTGCATGGAGTAGGTCAGTTAGCCTAACTCTCTAATTGTATGATGCCGATTCCACAATTCAGCTTCTGCGAACACATCACCATCAATTCATGTGTCACACAATGAATCAAGACAAAAAACATAAATCAAGTGTCTATTATGTGCTGGACACTGGGCTAAGATCTGGGTATACCAAAAAAAGGCAAAAGACAATCCCTATTCTAAAGGAGTCCACAGTCTGAAGAGGGGAGATTGCATGCAAACAACTGTATACAAACAAGAGAAATTGGAGATAATACCAGGGGAAAGGCCATAGTATTAAGGTAGATTGGGAAAGATATCACAGAGGTCAGAATTTTATCTAGGCCTTGAAACGAGGGAAACCAGGAGGTATATATGAGGCAGGTGAGAGTTCCAGAGATTAGGGACAACCAGTGAAAATGCATGCAGTTGGGAGATAGGATATCTTGAGTAAGGAATAGTATGGAGGCCAACGTCACTGGACTGAAGAGCATATAAGAGGGAAATGAGCTACAAAAAGACAAGAAAAGTAGAAGTGAGGATGATGATGAAAGACTTTTAATGCCAAGCAGATGATTTTATATCTGCTCCTGGAGGTCATCAGGAACCACTGGAATTTACTGACTAGGTGAGTGATGTGGTCAGATCCATACTTTAGGAAAATCAGTTTTGCCACTAAGTGGATGACAATAGAGTGAGGAAAGACTCAAGGCAGGTATACAAATTAGTACAATAGTCCTGGCATGATTGGTACCAAGGTGGTGGCATGGAGAGAAGGGGAGATGTTAGAAGGTAAAATCAACAGGACTTGGCAACTACTTTGGTAAGAGGAGACAAAAGAACAAGGACTAGAGGATCACATCTAGTTTATGAGCCTGAGTGATAGGGAGGCACTTGTCCTTCAACCGTAATAGAGAAGTTACCAAGGTCCCTTAGGCAGGGGCTGCTATTGATGGTGCAAACCAAGATCATCTGTAGTAGTGTTTAAATGGTGGAATTCTATGGGAAAAGATCATGTGTAGATAGTTGGTAAAATGACTATTTCAAGATAACAGAGGAGCTGGGTAATTCTACCTGCAGGCCCATATCTTTGATTTGTTTACTATTTACTTTGGAGGAGGAAACCACTAGTATTATGCTTTATTTAATATTAAAAATATGTTCCTGGATTACATGTACAAGCTTCCCTGAATAAGATCACTTTGACAAAAAAAAAAAAATCTCACAACTCCATTAGGCTATTTCCCTAAAAATCATGATTAATATTAGATTGTAAATTTCCACGGGAGGATGTGGGTGTGTTTGGGCATTGCTTTGATCAGAGAGAAAGTTCTAAGAGGTGACCAGATAACTGATCTCCCCTCATGACATCATGTTGCTGTGCCAAGTTTGTGACATTTTCTAAATTCCTAATCTATTTCTTCTTTCTCTACTGTATACTTCAAAGGTAATATCACGTCTAAGTCTGCCTCTATAAACTTTACCCACATGCTGACCACTAGTTTTTACTGGATTTTCTTATGTGAATTTATATAGTTATCACAGAGCTACTCCACCTCTCTTTTTCCTTATCCTACTGTTTTTGTATAAGGTGTATCCTTCAAGAAGCATGTTACCATCACCATTACCTGGTGATATCTTTGAAATCAAATACACCTCCTGGTTTTAAGCCTATCTCACTTTGCATTTTTTCCCAAAGTCTGTGAATTTTTGTATAAACTTCCAAGGTTATAATTTTACTGCTGGTTCTTGTCTGGAATTTTGTCTCTTATGAATTTCTATGACTTCTTCCTACATTGGAGATACTACTGTCTATGGTACCTAGTAAGGTGATGATGTGTGTGCGTGTGTATGTATGTGCACGTGTAATTTTCTTCCTTCCCCTGCCTTTTCAGTTTAATAACTTATGAATTTAATTTAACTAATGTATTAAAACTTGCCCTAATCATAATAAAGCAAAACACTGCTGTAACAGGACTTGATCTCTAGAGACAAAAATCATCTCTGGCCTCTGACTTATGGATAGGAGCTCAATTGGGAACCTTCAAAATTCAAGCCAATGAGAAAAAGGTTGCTTGCGGCACTTTAGAGACATGCTGGCAAATCACAAGCTTCCCCCCACCCCTCCTCAAAGCATGAAAGCTAAACCACAGCACTGGGATTTTAATATAGCTTCATGTAGCTTTAGCCCCTTGATGCCTCAGGACCTCCAAGAACAGTGTAAATGGTTTGGCTACTTGTCCTCTTCACCCTAAGAGTTTCTGAGACAAGGGGAATTTATAGGAGACAGAAGGGAAGGAGAGGAAAGGGAATTGGTTTACAAAGATTCAATAGTCCTGGCCCTCTGAAATATATAATTTCAAGTGTTTGTAGTCTGGATATTGGGCATTCTGGAATGTATCTTACAAACTACATGGATACACAGTGCATAGATACTATGTGCTATGAGATATAATTTTCTCTAATACTGTATTTTCATGGAACCAATGAACAATGCTAAGCAGGATATGCTTATACACATTTTTAGGTAGTGATGGGCTACATTCTTGATCTGCTTCAGCAGATAACGAGGAATGTAGAGATCACCTTCCCCTAAGAAAAGTGGAATACCTTTTGCCCCATGGCAAAAGTCATTTGGAATTGGAGGTCTCCTTTACAACACACCAATACAAGGGGAGGTCGTCTACTCTTTATTTCCCTTCATTACTTCTAGACTCTCCTTCTGCAGCTTCACATAGCAATCTATGTCCTTTCAGGCTAACATCATCATTCTCTATAATGTGGTTCACATCTTCATTGCTGTCACTTGCCCAGCCTCTAGGTCATTTTCCCTTATTTCTCAAGGGTTCATTATTTAGATCAGTCTTATCTATTCCCAACCCCTGCCTGGTTATTTCAGTATTCACAGTGATGTAAATCTGACCATCCAGGTCTCTCATTCCATTAGCATCCTCAGCTCCCCCAACATTCTAGTTCAATTGCCAACGATAACTTAGACTTCACTGCTATCACCCCGAACTGTTCTATCCCCATGATCTTGACCTCTGATGTTCCCATAATCTCCTGTCATTATGTTCTCACTCTGTTTTTTCTGTGTCTTTCTGTCTCTGTCTCTCTCTTTATCTCTCTCTATCTCTCTCTCTTTATCTCTCTCTCTTTACCTCTCTCTATCTCTCTCTCTTTATCTCTCTCTTTCTCTTTATCTCTCTCTCTCTCTGTCTCTCTCTCTGTCTCTCTCTCTCTCTCTCTCTCTCCTTTTCCTCTTCCTTCTCCTCCTCCTCCTCTCTTTCTTCATCTTCGTTATGGCCTCCAATTCTTACGTTTTTTTCAATTTGCCCAGTCCACCGTCTGCTCTGGTTTCACTTTTCTCACTTTGTAATTTTGACTCCCAACTACATGCTGACAGTCATCCTTAAAATCTTACTTCCTTGTCTTTCTGAAATTTTCATTTTGCCAAACTACAATCCAGAGTCATGCTCTTCCCCTTTCTCCCCAGTTATCTGCTTTTTTCTCCCACTTGTGAACAGCAGAATGCTATCAAAGGAAGTCCAAAGGGGTGACAGTTCCAACCCCACCTCAATTAATACAAACACCAAAGGTCCAGACATCACAACTGAATCAATCAATAGTTTAAATGAAGTATTAAGGAATTTTTCTACAACTCCATTATAAGGTGTGAAAGAGTTTTTAATTAATTTGTGAAGATTATAAGGCTCTAGTAATTGGATGAATGCAAATGATACCACATAGGAACTCTCTTATAATTGGCTAAGAACAAGTTACACCTTTTGACCTATATATAAAAATAGCAAGTCAGTTGTGAGTTCATCAATCAAGTGGTGGATCAGTCCAGATGTAGAGGATTTCAGTACAGAAAATTCCAGACTTAAGGTTGAAGCCAAGACCTAGATAACTCTTGGGGGTAAGGAAAATTTATTTTTTCCTCTTTTTCTTCCTTAACCACTTCCTCATTCCACTGGCTATGTCATCAGAGAGTTGGACCAGTAGCTGGCAATATATCTGAATGGGATCAGAGAGACTAGAATGATAACTAACACACGCAGTCTGGAGCAGAAAGAAGATGGACATAAAAAGAAAGACAGATATGGAAAAGTAAAGAGTTGGCAGGTTAGGAAGCAACTAGAACTACTGGCTGTGGATTCAAGAAAAAGGAATTTTAGACCATAAAGCTCCAGGAATTGTCTACCATCCCTTCCCTGTGTGTATTTTTGAGAGCTTACGTTTCTGGGATATAGGAAAAAATGTTTGTGATAACTATTTTTCCTATGCCACTTAGTAAATGCCTCTGGTAAAAGCTAAATGAAGCTACTGACTGATTATTAATAGAAAGCACACCAGTAGGGGTTTCTAAGTAATAGAATTAGAAACCTCGCTCCTGGAACCCTGAGTTGTGACAGTCAAGCTGCCCCAGTCTGTAAATATGGACTCCAGATTTGGGGCTACACTAAAAGTCCATGTTATCCAATCTCACCTAGGTTATCTGCTACACAGAAATCCTTTAAAAAAATTAAAAATTAAAAAATTCCTGATTGATTCTCTATCTTATCCCCCACAGCAACTGTTTCAAGTCTTTCTCCTCCCAACTCAATCCACTCTCCTCTTTCATGAAGGATGATGTCATCTACTTTCCTGTGAAAGTTGAGGCCATCTCTCATGAAATCCCTCCTTTCTCATATGCTGTGCTGCAAAACCGTTCTACATCTCCTCCCGTCCTCTTGTCCTTTGCCACTTGTCTGAGGAACAATAATAACAGTTAAAGAGGTTATTTATAAGGCCCTTAAAGGTTTTCAAAGTGTTTTACAAATATTATCTCATTTGATCCCTACAACATCCTTGGCAGGTAGGTGCTATTTTTATACTCATTTTACAGATAGTAACCTAAGCCCTTGTGTTCCTCAAATCTGTCTTGGACTCATTTCTTCTATGTATTTTCTCCTTTGTTGAGTTCATTGACTTTCCATTAGTCATCTTTATGCATGTGACAATCAGATCTCTCTGTCTCTCTGTCTCTCTCTGTCTCTGTCTCTCTTTCTACATATATATATATATATATATACATAGATAGCGATATATCTACCTATATATATATATAAATAAAAAGATAAACATAGATAAGCATAGAGATATGTCTATATAAATATATTTACCTAGATATATAGTTTAAGTTATTTCTCAGGGCAGCTAGTTGGTGCAATAGTTAGAGTACCAGGCCTGGAGATAGGAAGATTTGTCTTTTGTCCCTTAATCCCCCATTTCTCCTGCTTCTATTTAAGGCACCACAATATTCTGAAGCCTCATTATCACCTTCAAGTCTTCTCTTTCCCTTCTGAGGAATCTCCCACATATACAGGCAAACAAATGAAGAAGAAAGAGATCAGTGATATCTACTAGGCTCCCCTTACTGGTTTTCTTTTATTTTTGTCCTTGGTGTCTATCACATTGTATTTAGTAAATGCTGATTGTCTATCTTCAAGGAAAATACCATTTAAAGGAGCCTTGGCAGTGAGTTCTGTCAGTCAACAAGCATTTTTAAGTGCTTACTATGTGGTAATTCAAATAATTATCCAATTACTCTTGGTATAGAAAATCTGAATTTTTGCATAGCACATTTTCTTAAAGCAAAGCACACTTTCATATAAATGCAAACTTCACTTAAAAATAAACACTGTATGTTGGTATACATTTCTTTTAGAATTATACCAAAGGCAGCATGAAATTATGGTGGAGGAAACTGTGAATATCATCACATCAAAATTCTTACTCTAAAGGCCAAGGAAATATTTAGAGATTGATCCATGTTGGTCTATTTCCATGGGGCTTCTCAAAGGACTGAAGAAGCCTCTCCCCCTCCTTCTTCTTCCCCCCTGCCCAAGAGGTCAAAGATAAGGAGAGATGTCAGTAATGGAGCTCTGCATCCTACATCTTCCCAGTCCATTAAAATGTAAATTAGAGAGCAATGGCTGGTTCCCCCTGGCCCTAGCTCAGCACGGCTGTGTATCAACCTTGCTTCCGCAGCACTCACATCCGTCAGTCGTCCTCGCCTCCATGTGTACAAGGTCAGGCTCTTTATCCAAGCCTGTGACTGACCTGGGGAAGAAAGAGAGTAGTGGTGAGAATGTGGCAACAAACAGACCAAGTCTAGAGCACACAATCCTCTCCCTTCAGGAAGATTTGGTCAAATATACCATATAGCAGAGATACACCATCACCAAACTCTGAGGTCCTACAAGACTGCTCTGTAGTGAAGGCGCAAGATGTGATAGAGTCCTCTGAAACCTTCTTTGTGTTGCTGCTGTGATATAGTAAAAAAAAGCACTAAGTTTAGAGTCAAAAGACCTAGGGTGAATTCCAAAATCTAACCACAGTGCTCTGTGTAATATGGACAAGGCTCTGGGACTCAGTTTTCTTATCTGCAAAATGGGATGTTAAATGTTAACACCAGAAGGAAGGCATTGTGGCCAAACTATAGGGAATAAAAATATTGCTTGTGTCAGGAGGGAGGGGAAGGATCCCATCTTACTCTTTCCATGCTGGGGTAGGTATTAAGCAAATGAATGTGGCAAGAATTAACAGTTCATAGACCAGCCCTTTTGATTCTGATTTTGCAGAAATTCATAGAGTAAGATGAGAGAAATGCAGAAACTTACTATAGTAGAGTTTCAAAGCCGGATGATTCCACAGTTGTACTAAGTGTATGTGTTTCCTGAAAGAGTTCTGTGTACATGGCTATGATGCTGAACTGTTCAAAGTCTGGTACCCAGAGACTATCAAAAGAACCTGATGAGGCTGTATCTATGCAACAAGGTCAGTATCAGCTGTTTTCTCAAAGACATTTTCTTTGCATTTCTCCTCTTCCCAAGGACATGTCAAATGTCAGAGATTTGAGGATCCCGAGTGTCAGAGATCATGAGATTCTGAAAATTAAAATACGTAGGTATCTCTCTCTAGGGATATTGTAATGATTGAATGAAAAATGATTGCTAAGTAACTTGTAACCTGTAAAATCACTATATAAATGTCACTCATATACCACCAGAATAATCATCATGGTAATCACACTTAGCTAGGGGTCATTTAGCTGGCAACCTTAACTATCTGGAACATTTATTTTGAATCATGAAGAAAACGTCAGAGACTGACAATATGCCACAGTTTTTTTGCAAAGTCCATGCACTGAAACTGATGCATTTTATTCATGGGGAAGACCCCAATCCCTCCTTTCAATTCTGTTTACTCTTGTTGCTGAAATAAATCTAACACAGTCGATTATCTGTTTTCCTAGCACAACTTATATTTGAAGAAGCAAATTGCAAGGGGAATTGCTAAAAGCATGAATACTGATAGAGGGGGAAAGATACCGCTCAGCTGACATACTGACATCAGGTAGAAAGATGCAGAAAACTGATTTACAAACACACACACAAATTGAAAAACCATAGCAGACTGAGGCCATTTAGGTAGTTCAGTGGCTAGTGCCCTGGAGCCCAAGTCAGAAAGATCTGAGCCTCATGCTGTGTGACCTTAGTCAAGTCACTTAACCTTTGTCAGTCTCAGTTTAAAAGGGGTATAATAATAACATCTACCTTCCAGGGTTGCTGTCTGGATAAAATGAGGTAATATTTGGAAAGCACTTCGCAAATCACCTAGTACTATTATTACTGCTACTGCTGTTGTTATTTGCTGCCTGGGCAAACAAGGCAGTGAAGTGTGATCAGCCCTGAGGGCATCATTTTATTCAGCACAGGATAAACACTCATGGAACATTTAGGTAGATGACATTGAGTCATCAAGAACTAGTTTTATTCAGTTCTCTCTTCTTAACAAGGCTGAGATTTCTGTGGGAAAAAAATTATTCATTTGGAAAATTAACAACTTTTTTTAGATCAACTTCTGTTATCTACAAAATCCACATGTTTAAAAAAACTCCTTACCTGTAGACATGTAATAATGATGACCATTATATTACCTATATGGCAATTTTACTTTACAAAGAACTTTTATATCTATTATCTCATTTGCTCCTAAAGTAGGGCAGGTATCAGAATCATAAAAGAATAGAATCTTAGAGTACAAAGGGACCTTAGGGGTACAGTTCAATCCTCACCTGAAATAAAAATCCCTCCTGCAACATCCTGTCAAGTGCTCATCTATCACTAAACTATATATATCCTGTAGAGATATCATTATTGCCATCATACAGTGGGACTCCAAGGGGTTAAGGTAAGAGTCCAAAGCCACACAGTGCTTTAGTGGCAGAACTGGGGTTAGATTCCCAGCCCCAGAACCCACATGAGGGAACTGAATACTTAAGGAGCTCCAGTATCACTTAGTATCACTTCTTCCCTGATATTAGAGACAATCTGGTTGGCTAGGTGACCCAATGTACAGGGCCGCTGACTTGGAGTCAGAAAGACTCATCTGCCTGAGTTTAAATCTGGCCTCAGATACTTACTAGCTGTGAGACTCCAGGCAAGTCACTTAACCCTGTTTGTCTCAGTTTTCTCATCTGTAAAATAAGCCGGAGAAAGGCAAGGAAAGGGCAAACCACTCTAATATGTTTGTCAAGAAAAACCAAAATGCAGTCATGAAGAGGGGAACCTGACCGAAAAACGACTAAACAGCAACCAAAACAAAACTGGTTGGTTCGGTACGTTGTACTAGTTCAGAGAAACTGGAAGACCTGGATTTGGTATTAGAGGGCAGTGATAAAGGCAGTATGATATGGTTGAAGAATCACCCAGCCAGCACTAAGCTGGAAGAGACAAGCTGTCTACATTCTCAAACCATCAATATCAAATATCTTAAAATCTAGTTGAGATAACCAAATTGCACAAAAGAAACTACTGGAAAACCATACAAGGACATCATGAAGATTCAAGGTATAGTAACAGAAACAGGGATGTTAAGTGTGAGAAAATCTGAGGCACTCTGAGTGTTGCAGAGATTGAGAGGAAAAAAACCTGTAGTGCAGACATTGAAGAAGGCTTTCTAGAAGGAGATCTGACTGGAAATAACCTGAGGACACCAGTTGTTTGTGACAAGATACCACCCATTGTTTCATCAATGAAGGCTCTGATGGATAGCACAGGAGATTATCTTAAAATTCAGTTCACCTGAAAATCATTCCTGCCATTTTCTACATTCTCCCAAGGCCTAAAGAATGTCTTTAGTATCAGAACCCAGTTTATGAAACATTCACATTGACATGGAACACTACAAGCATCAAGAAAGGAAGACGCAAGCCCTGTCTACTGAGAGCTAATATGTAACGGAAGGCAACATTGAGGAGTCCACCATGAATATCGCTATCAGCACATATGCTCTCCTTTCTGCTTATTCAACACCTACTCATTCTCCGAGACCCCCTCACTAGGGCTGTTTCCAGCAAGACGTTTTCTTTACCTCCTTCAAACCCCCCTGTTCTTCCCCACTCCTGCATCCTGTGAAATTCTCCAACACTATGTAGCATCCCTACAGTTCAATACCTCATTATATTCCATCTTACACAGTTTTTCAATTGATTCCTCAATAAATCTTATCACCCCAACTGGACTTCGTGGAGAGAAAGAAACATGTTTTCTTTCTCATAAGCAACCATACAGTGATTATAACAGTTTTGGCACTAGAAGGATAGGGTACATCAACTGATAGAATAATTTTATTATAATTTTACTTTGAAATAAAAAAACCATCCAATTTCTATTTTTTTTTTTGTCTTATGGATGAAAAAATTGCATGTTGTAATTTCACAAAGTTTAGTCCTTCCAGGTATAAATTGTATTCCTTCTAGTGTCAAACCTGCAACAACTATACAGTTTAATTGTCCTTTATTCATGAAGAGGACCAAAATGATGTCACTATGTTAGAGTCAAATTACAGAGTGTCTGGTTGTGGCTGATCAGATCAAGATGAGTTCAGAATGCTCTACCATTAAATCAGGCACAAAAGTCCATGGGAACATCTGGTGGATTCTCTAAATTTGCACATCTCACTTTTCTTTTGAGCTACTTCAATTCTGCTTTGCTGATACAGCAAAGTGCCTTCTTTAATGAAGGCACTCCATACTGGGAGGTCCTGTGCCAATGTCTCCCATGTCGCAGAATCTATTCCCAAGTCCTTCACAGAGACCTTGAGAGTGTCCTTGTATCATTTCTTCTGATCACCATTGTGAACACTTGCCTTACTTTTAGGTAAGTATACATTTGGCATTCAAACAACAGGGCCAGTCCATCAGAGTTGCCTTTCCTGGAGCAGAATTTGAATGCTTGGCAACTTGGTTCAAGAAAGCACCTCAGTGTCCAGTACCTTATCCTGCCAGGTGGTCCTCAGAACCTTCCTATGACAATTCAAATAGAAGCGATTCAGTTTCCTTGCATGGTGCTGGTAGACTGTCCAGGTTTCACAAAATCAAATACTTGACTAATTAATGGACAGACTGGGAACACTGTATAGAAACTTTATTTCATTGAATTTTTATAGATTTCTATGTTTCCAACTCTTCATTTTGTCTCATGTTAGGAGCCTGCTGGGGGCCAAATGTAAAAAAAAATCTCTCTCAGCTTTTTGATGAATAAGAAGTTCTCATCATTAGATTTTGAGCATATTGAGGGCAGGGACTGTCTTTTGCTTCTTTTTGTATCCCTAGTGCTTAGCACAGTACCTCGCATATACAGGCATTTAATAAATGTTTATTGACAAACAGTTAGGTGCAGTCCATAGGGTAGAGACTCCTAGAAAAGAAATAACTTCCTAGTTCCCACAGGAACTGGGGCAATCAGACTCTGAGTTAACAAATTCAATTTGAAATCTCCTGCACCCTGGGCAGCCTGTTCTCTCCATATCCTGGCGATGACAAGGATGGTTACCTATGTCCTGGCAGATGAGTATTCTCCATGAAAATGCAGGTTGATGCTAGGCCCATTTCCCTCATACCATAGCCCCATCAGCTTCCCAGCCAAGAGGCAGAAGCATCAGAAAAGAATCCGGTCATTACCAGATAGGCAAGTAAATATATAAGTAGTGGTGGAGGTGAATAGGATGATATTAGGAAAGCATGTTTTGTTTTTTTTTTCATGCATACACCTTCATTCTCTCCTAATTAGAGTCCATCTGCAAGCGTGGGACAAGGCATTTTTTAATAAATTCTGAGGGGTCTCATGATATATTTTGCACAGGGACTCTGTTACCACATACCCATAATGATAAATATTTGTTGAATCTACATTCCAGGGATTGCGCATGATACACTCATCTTCCTGGCAGTTAGGTGGAGCAGTGGATAGAATGCTAAACTTGAAGTCAGGAAGACCTGAGTACGAGTCCAGCCTCAGACACTTACTAGCTGTATGACTCTGGGCAAGTCACTTAATATCTGTTTCCTCAATTTCTTCTACTGTAAAATGGAGATAATAATAGAATCTACTTCACAAGGTTATTGGGAGGATCAAAAGAGATATCTGTAAAGCTGTTAGCACAGTGCCTGGCACATAGTAGATGTTATATAAATGTGCATTCTCTTCCCCCTTCTGGGACCCACCTCAGTGAACTAATTCCTTTGTGAAGCTTGTGCCATCGCACAAGTCAGCTCTCTGATGTCTCTAGATTCTACCAGAAGGAATGCGAGGGTGCTCTCATCTCCCCTATATGTACCTTCCTGATGGTGACTACTGAGCTATAATCACAGAAAAGAGACAAAGTAACCTACTTCAGGAATATGAAAAAATATTTCCCAAATAAAGAACTATATACTATTAACCACATGAAAGAGTAAAAGAAATGTCCATTAAAATAACCCTAAGATTTCATCTCCTGGCCAGAAACTTGGCAGAGGTACCAAAAAGGTAGGAATAATTTATGCTGAAGGGGTTGTGGAAAGACAGTCACACTAATATATTACCAGTACAGTTAAGAATCCGTACAGTCTTTCAGGAAAACAATTTGGAATTGTGAAAAGAAAGTGGTTAAAATGTCCATACTGGTTGACCTAAAGGTTCCATTTGCAAGGCGTATATTCCAAAGAAATTAATGACTTAAAGAAAGGTCCCATAGAAATCAAAACATTTATAGCCATACTTTTTTGTGGTAGCAAGAACTAGAAGCAAAATAGATGTTCATCATTTGGGAGCATGATTAATGTAATAAAATATTACTGTATTATAAGAATGATGCCCATGATTAAGACAGAGAAGAGTGGAAAGATGTATGTGAGCTGATGCAAAATGAAGTAAGCAGAGCCAGGAAAATATCATGCGATGTAAAACAAACACCAATGGAAAATGGGGTTTGGGGGCCAGGGAAACACTAACCAAAAAACAATCAAAGATAATATTGAGAAAGTATAAAGAGCTAGACTTGGCCCCAAAGAAAAGCTATTAAAAGTGACCTTCAGATGGTCAAATACTGAAGACAAGTGAAATAATTTAATTAAGAAAAGAAAAAGAAGTGACCTTCACTCTTCCCCAAACTCCTTTAGGGAAGCGGGATAAAGGTTCAATACAGGTACGGAATGTCACATCTAACATCAAATATACTCAATATCTTGATTTGGTTGGATGGGTTTTTTTGAAATCTTTCTATTTTCATTATTTAAAAAATCTTTGTTATTAGAAATGACATTCTGGGAGGAAGAAGGATACAGGGGAAAATATAGACAATGTAAAAACAAAAGCTATAATAACAATAAATTTTTAAAAAGAACCTAATTTGCATCAAGACTTTTTTATTAGAAGTAATATTTATTCACAACCTGAGCATCTCAGTCCATTTAGAAAAAGTGATTGATTGGCCCAAGGTAATAACGAAAGCAAGTGTTAAAAGAAGCATTTGACCTCAGGTCCCTGGAATCAAGACAACATATTTGTGTGTCTGGCTGCTTCTCTTCTAAGTAGGCCAGTTTCTCCTGGTACCCTTGATTTCCTATGTATCTGGCATCTTCCATGCTAGAATCTTCTAAACTCATGTTTACTCAGTTACCAGACAACCTCAGGCCTCTTGCCCTGTCAGGGATATCAGGCTAGAGGTTGAGAGTGAGAATATGTCAATTAATGTATAATCTCAGCATGTAGGTACTCCTTCCACAATGCAAAGGTCAAATCTTCTATCTGTAAATGATCTCTGAGAGTGGCTGTGAACAAAAAATATCATCACTGTCAGTAGTCAAGCTGAGGAAGCCCCTTTCCAAATCTAGCTAGACTGATCCCCTGACCCTTTACTCAATACCTTACCAGCTGGCAGATACCTGTCAGAGTTTTGGTGGCACAGTCTTAATGAACCCAAGGTACCTCCACACCAGGATGGGATTGGAATAGGACTTTAATACAGGAATCATGTAACAGTCATGTAATAATAATAACCTTCAGGACAATTTCCATAGCAAATAAGCAAAGTCTCACATGATTTTAACTTTTCCACTAGGAAAAATGTATTTTGAAAGTCTTTCATTCCAAGAAGTTTGACAATTATGCATTTATTCAATATGGCAACATCTACTACCATGTTTTAAAATTTTCAATGAAGAAATGTCATATCCATTGATGATATCAACCAGAGGAGGGGCAAAAGAATAAACATTGATATAGTGCCTATGCACTATCTAAGTGCTTTTTACAAATATTAACAGCTCTAATATAGTTTATTTGTCAGTTTCTTTAGGATATTTTCAATTTGTATTCATAGTATAGGGATTTACTGTTACTTTATAAAGGCTAGAGAGCTTCCAGTATGTGAATTCCATCCAACTGACTGTGTCTTCTTAAGTATCTAATAGATGCTAAGTTTTAATACAATTCAGTGACATATTAATCAGTTCCCACCACTTCATTGAAGTCATGCATTCAGTCAGCTATTATTTATCAAGCACCTACTATGTGCCAAGCACTGAGGATACAAAGAAAGGGGAAAGGAGATGGGAAACCTGTCCTTGCTCTCAAGGATTAATGTGGGAGACAGAAGGCAAAAAGATACATGCAGGATAAACTGAAAGTCATCTCAGAGCACCAAAATTAAGGAAGACAGGAAAAAGTATTTTGCAGAAAGTAGGATTTTAACTGAGATTTGAAAGAAGCCAGAAAATCCAGGAACCAGAGATGAGGAGGGAGAACATTCCAAGCATGGAGGAAAGAAAGCATGTAAAGTACTCAGATTCCTATCTGGATGAATATGGAATGTCTAATGGAATGTCCTCTTTGAAGAAGACAAAGGAGGCCACTGTCACTGGATAATCAAGTACATGAATGGGGGGTAAAATGGAAGAAAACTGACTAGGAAGGTTATGAAGGCAGGCATTAAAATCCCCAGAGATTTTGTAGCTGGATTCTGTAGATGATAGAGAAGTATGGAAGTTTCTTGAATTGGGATTGGAGGGGGAGTCATATGATCAGACTTGCACTTTAGGATGATCACTTTGACAGTAGAGTGGAGGATGGAGTGGAGTGGGGAGATACTAAGGGAAGGGGGGCCAACTAGCAGTTTGTTGCAATAGTCTGGGACTGGGGAGCTAAGGGCCTGTGCCATGGTGGTGAGCGTGTCAGAGGAGAGAAAGGGACATAATGGAGAGATGTTACAAAAGTCAGGGGAGGAAGAATGAAGAGGACCAGGAGAAAGAGAAGAGTGATGGTGATGATGGTGATGATGGTGATGATGGTGATGAGGATGATGGTGATGGTGATGATGGTGATGGTAATGATGGTGATGATGACAATGATGGTGATGATGGTCATGATGGTGTTGGTGATGATGGTGATGATGATGGTGATGATGGTGATGGTGATGATGGTGATGATAGTGATGGTGATGATGGTGATGATGACGATGATGGTGATGATGGTGATGGTGATGATGGTGATGGTGATGATGATGATGATGATGGTGATGGTGATGATGGTGATGGTGATGATGGTGATGATGAAGATGATGGTGATGATGGTGATGGTGATGATGGTGATGGTGATGGTGATGATGGTGATGGTGATGATGGTGATGGTGATGATGATGATGATGATGATGATGGTGATGGTGATGGTGATGATGGTGATGATAGTGATGATGGTGATGATAGTGATGATGGAGGTGGTGGTGATTGTTTTACAATACAGAGATTTGATCAAGGAGATTGAAATGCAGTAGGTGCTGGATGAGGGACTAATTACCCCTTTCATACTGTCTATAAGTAGAGGTACACTGAGGATGTTTTCTGTTGAGTCTAGGGAAGATGAGCTTGCCCCATAATGCTTGTGTTCTAGTATCAAAAATGTATTTTATTCACATAATGCCTGTAGAATATCAAATAGAAAAGAATGATAGCAGGAGAGCAATAGGCTCCAGGAAAACTTCTCTCTGGATCCCAATAACAACAAAGATGGGACTGCCGCCAAAAAAAAATAAAAATAATAACAATAACTACATTTATGCACAGTGCCACAAAAGCCTTAGTACAGTTCTAAACTAAAATTATGGTAATTCTGCTGTTGCAGTTCAGTAGTTTCAGCCATGTTCCACTCTTCATGACTCTATTTGGGGTTTTCTTGGCAAAGATACTGGAATGGTTTGCCATGTCTTTCTCCAGCTCATTTTACAGATGAGGAAACTGAGGCAAACAGGTTAAAGTGACTTGCCCAAGGTCATGTAGCTAGGAAGCATCTGGGGTCAAGTTTGAATTCAGGAAGATGAGTCTTCCCAATTCCAAAGCCCAGTGCTCTATCCACTGTGCCACACAGTCACCCAAAATGGAACTACAGTAAGATTTTCAGGACACGTATAAATGGCAGCTTTTATTATTGTTGTATTTGTCCCATTTTTGTTGTCGGGCTTCAGAGAGATGTTTTAAACTTAAAGCTGCACTAAAACTTTTGGAACATTTTGTATATCACTTTAGGGTTAAAAAGTTCTTTACATTGACCAATAATCTCCTTTAATACTCATCAATCCCCTACAGATAGTATAATCCGCATTTCACAAATAAGGGAATTCAGAGGTTAAATGATTTGCCCATTTATCAAGTAGTTGGTAAAGTCTGAGGCATAATTAAAACTCAGGACTCTGACTCGGTTCATTGCTCTTTCTCTTTTAGCATAAACAATAAATTTTTAAAAGTTGGTTTGGGGGGCTTTCAATGCCCTCCTTTAATGACTAAATAAATTTGATTGCATCTTTTAAGCAATGACAAGTCATTGTATAACTATGTCCATTATCTGAAGAATTTGTTCTAATAAATTAATATATTTAAACAATACACACACATACACATGTATGCACACACACACATTTATATTATTTTCTATACATGTTTTTTCTTCAATTGGTTTAAACCAACATTGGTCTAATTGTACTGTCTCTAACAATTTATTTATTCAATTCCTTCAGAAATATGGTCATTCAAATTTGGATGACCTTTTACAAAAACCTGTTGTATCTTATTTAGGATTTTGGTTAATTTTGTGATTTTCAAATTAGAGGTGTACCCAACAAAGCATAGTTTGACATAAGAATTTCTCTAAGATTGAGAAGACTGCATTGAATTTCTTCATCATTTCCCAAATGTCTTTTATGTCCATAACTGCACAAATATCTATTTTCTATCTAACATGGATCTCAACAAAGAGAAGCAAAGCAAGTCCCTAATCAGAGATTACCCTTCCCTTTTGAAGGGTCTGGTCAAAATCTGGTGAGGCACCAAGGAAAGTTTCAGAATACACTACCTTTGTCCCCAGAAAGTAGGAAAATGGAAAGCAAGAGATAGATACTTTCTCAAAATCAATCCCAGTGAGACACATTCTACCCTACCAACCCCCAAATCATCTATGCTTCCAGAATACTCAGATTTCAAATATATATATATATACATATATACATATATAGTTGGGATCTAAGTGGAGATGTGGTTGACAAATAAGAGTTACTAGAGACAACAAAATAAGAGAATCTCAAATCAAGTGAATTAACAAATTGATTGAGCACCTACTGTGCTAATCAAGGAAGAGGATATAAAGATGTGGAAGCCATGACCTTGGCCATCAAGATGCTTCCTCTGGAAACAAAACAAACTCAGAGCACCAAATAAGAAAGCAGAACTTGGATCAAAAGAGGAAAGGAAGGCGGATGCCAAGGGTGCAACACAGAGGGAACACAGTGAGGAGTACCTTTTTATGTGCCTTTTTGTAAATGTGAATTTTGTTAAAAACAAAAACATTTAAAAGTCTACTCTCCATGCCCAACCAAGAAACATTATTTTGTAAGTAGTCAGTTGGGAAGGAGTAAGGACCAGTGTGGAATCATGAATACACAACCAGCCTTGGAGTGAGGAAGACTTGAATTCAAGTCTTGCCTATGTTACATAACGACTATGTGACTAGGGAGATGTCACTTAATTTTTCTATAACCCAGGGAAGTATCTAAGCTAAATTAGGGTCAAATTGCTAGTCTGCATTGCTGCAGCTAGTTTCCAGAAACCAGGTTCTCCATACCAAGATAAACAGAGATCTAGACTCCCTATGCACTCCCCGCCCCCACATTAGTTCCCAATCATCAGACTCAGAGCGTCTACATAGCAGTACAATTTATCAAACAAAACTGAGGTAGAGAAGAGGATGAGTAGAAGCAGCTCAGCAGAGGGAAAGGAGAGAGCATCAATTTATAAAGCTTGCGTAGATAATACCAATGCCTCCTCAACCCTGGTGCTTTGGGAAGAACACTGCCTCTGGAGTCAGAGAATTCTGGTTCAAATTCTGCCCCGACTGCTTATTATGTATGTGACCTTTGGTAAGAATCATTTAGCTTCCCTGGTTTGAATTCTCCTCATACACAAATGGAAGGCATTTGGATAAGATGATCTCTGAGGACCTCTGGAGCTCAGGATCAAATACTCCTGCAAGAAAAAAAGGGACATGCCCTTCAGTGAGCCACTTTTCCCCTCTGAACTTGGTCTCTTCTCCCATGTTCCTTAGCTGATACCTAAAGTTTCTTCTAGTCTTAAAAATTCTATGGTTCTGTAATCCTACAATTCTCTGACTCCAAATGAGGATGAAATAAACTGTTAGATGTTGTGGTACAGGCTAAGGACTCACACAATGAGTTACTTTGAGAACATAAAGGTCACAGAAAGAGGATGCTCAAAAGGATCCTTTATAAAAATTCTGGAGAGAAAAAAAGGAAAAGGAGCAAGGTGCATTTACAGGTTAAAAATGTGCAGAAGGGAAAACGCTGTGCTGTCTCTGGTCATTCTAATCAAGTGAATGGATGTTGCCAATTAGTACAGTAACATCATTAATAAAACGCTCTTCTCCCAAGTTTCATCATATAGTTAGCTGTATAGAAGGATACACATTCTGCAGACTCAGCACAGTGACACACAGTTGGGAAGTCTCTGTGCTACTGAATCTATCTCCAAGTTTACTTCACATACTGGCCTAACCTAGTGAAAACATCTTTGGCAAAATATTCCTGCCTTTTGGAAAGATAGATGCATTTTAACAGGGGCCCAATGGAGCCCATTTACACTGAATATTCTAGGATATGTTATTACACAAATTCTGATACATGAGCTCTCATTTTATACGCCACAGGGCACATTATGTCCCCAAAACCAAAGTCCCAAGCCCAAATGACAGAAAGAGAGCAAAGTTAGATCATACAATGAGTATCTGCCCTTCTGCACCTGCTCCTTCCCTAGGTGGCACAGTGGATAGGCCTGGAATCTGGATGACCTGAGTTCAAATGAGGCCTTAGATATCATTTGCATGACCCTAGCAAGTCACTTTACCTCTGTTTGCCTTTAGTTTCCTCATCTTTAAAAAGGGGGATAATAAAAGCACATACTTCCCAGGATCATTACGCAAATCAAATGAGAAAATATATCTAAAGCACTTGGCATATCATAAATTCTATATAAGTGTTATTGTTATCATCAGGTTTGGAAAAAATGTGACATTCCATCTCAGTATCTACCCATATCTTTTCCATCCATTCCTGGTATCCATTTATATCACTTTCACAGGACCACATAATGTTAGAGTTATGATAGAAGGGATCTTGGATCAGCTGATAAAAACAACTGGTTTTATTAGTATGAACTCCATAGAGTTAAAGGGATTAGGCCACAGTTACACACTGAACTCCAGACCAGGATTAGAACTTAGTTCTTCTGACTCCCTGCTCTCTCAACAATGAATCTTCCACCACTCTACCCTACAACATATTGCACAGTTTTATGATTTACACATAAATGGACATATCACATAGACCTGTATTGTAATATAGTCATTGAGCAATCACATCTACTGCTCTGCAGGCCTGGTATAGATGGTTTATTTGGTATCCCTGAGAACAAATAAGGCACTGATCCCTCCTGACCAAAATATCAAGAAATCATTCAAATGGACATTTATTAGCCTATAGCAGGTATTCTCAAAGGAAATATTGGAACCCTGGGACTATTCAAGTTAAACTGGACCAGATTCTCAGGAGTCCTCTCTAGGGAGCAGTTCTGAATCAGCCAGGGATGGGGCTGGATCATTTAATGGCCTTTTTCTTCTTTAATTTCTTTGATTCAGAAAGTGCCTAAGAGCAATGTAAGCTATACTAATGGGCAGAGATGAGACAGCAAGTTGCTAAGTGTCCACAGCCTGCTAACTCACTTTGCTTCTAACCAGAGCCAAGAGAGCCTACTTATTTACCCCAACTCCTACACTTCACAGCAAATAACTCCTTTACCTCCTCCAAAAGTAATCCTAAATAAGGAATATAAATTGCAATTTAGCAGAAAAAAGGATCAACTTTAAGCCAATCAACACTCCTCTTGGCATGTTACTTAAATATGAATCTGCTGACATGTACATCCCTTGTGTCCACAACCTTTATGTTTCAGTCTCCTAAAATTATGAAGGAGCTGGGGAGTCTTGTATAATACAGACCTTACCCCTTGGAAAATCATCTGTCCTTCCAATTTATTATACCATTCTAAAGATCCATTCAGAATACTGTGAGTATTTGATGATCAATAAAAGACACAAAGAGCTGTATCAGACAATGACATTGTCATGTTCCAAGGAAAAGATTTGGACAGAAATAGGTCAGGGAAAGATAATCTCCCAATTTTCTTTTGGCCAATGTTGACTAAATCTGATAGCATCAACTGTAGCCTGTACTATACTTACTGCTACTTACTCCCAAACTAAAAAAACAAACAAACAAAAAAAACCCCAAAAAACAAGTGGGTAAAAGAGAGGGAGATAAGACATGGGATTATAGGATCAAGGTTTAGAGCTGGAAAAGGAACTTAGAGGACCCATCTAACTCCCTCATTTTCATAAATGAGGTCACGGAAATCTAGGAAAGTTCAGTATTTGCCCAAGGCAGCATCAAACATGGGATTTGAACCCAGTTTCTATGTCTCCTTAGCTAGTGCTCCGCTCTTATCTGGCTGATTAGGCTTTTACAATTATGCATGAAAACGGTTTACCAATCTACCAGCCAGCTGACCTTCTTCCCCTCATTCAAAGGAAGCATTCCCTGATGACAGAAGTTATGCAAATATATTGGGTCCAGGATACTTCCTCCAAGAACCTGCAATTTGCCTGACAGGACACTTCCTTTCTCACTTCCTCCAGTCATCTCATGCATGCTCTCTTTAATGACCAAGGAATTATACTAAACTCATTCTGCACAGTTGGCTCAAGGGTATTCCGGAAGACCAGGGAAGGAAGTTTCAATTTGTTCTCTCACAGAGAATGAATTCTGCCTCATATAACTGCTGACAAATTACCATTTTTACAGGGTTTGTTAATTTCCAATGAGCAAACTGCACATCAGATATCTCTTTTATTCAACAGATGCTCCTGAGCTAAACAAATGGTTCTTGTTTAACAAACATGGAAACATCTTGTCGGTTTTTGCCAAAGATCGTATCCTGTTTAATCACCCAGGGTGAGTCCTGTTGTTTGCTGTGAATACCAGCACCCCATCCTTCCCTATTGAATCTCAAACGAGTCAGGGGAATTGGTTGTGTCTAGATAAACTCACATCATACTATGTAAGGACAGTGAAAAGAATACAGATTTAGAATACAAAGTATGTGGGTTGTCATATTTCCTTGACCATTCAGTCAGTGCATGACGTTGAACCTTTTTGAGCCCTTATTTACACATCTGTAAAATCATAGAAGTGATCTTGAACGTCCCCCTTTATTTAGGTCATATGTCATATTTGGCAGCTTATGCATCTGCTCAAGTCAGAAAACCAAATCACCACTGAGGTCCATAGCAGAACTGAGGGAGACACCACCTCATCAACAGTACCTACCATAGAGCAGAAATGTTAAGAGTCTGCCTTTGTTAATCAGAAAGAGGAGGAGACTAGACAGAGCAAGGAGCTCCAGTCTCCTGTCTCCTGTCATTTGGGAAAAGAGGAATGTGACATGTCTGATATACGGTGACTGAGTGACCCAGGTTTTACATAAATGCTAAGCAGGGACCAGAATGCCTTCAAAGCTCTGACTTGATATCTTAATTATCAAATCCCCCTAGAAAACAGGGTTGGGGGAAGGAAGTGACTGGAGGAGAATTTGCAGGGAGAGGATAGGCAAGGGCACTCTGTGGAAGATGTAAACTGACTATTCTCGGGCACAAATTATTAATGATCATTCTGCCAATTGGGGCAACACAACACTATGTATTAATTAAAAGAGAGATGGCTTTTCAACGCCTCCCCTCACCTGCTGAAATGAATAATAGTGAATTACCTTGAGATAATATCTGACTCACTGAAGATTAATTGGCTCTTAAGTTTATATGCTTAAGGAAAAGATGTGAGGTGAGGCCTTGGCTGAGCTCAACGTGGCTACTGTTGTGTGAGTGAAGAGAAGAAATTCATTAGCACAATGGATTTAGGAAGAACCTGTGAGACAGAATCTTTCAAAAGTAACACAATTTCTTTCCTCTTTTCTCTGCAGACTAGACTCATACAAGCAACGTGGCCAGGTAAAAGGCAGTAGCCCAGGTAAATAAGAATCAACAAAGAATTCAATGACCATAAACTATGTGCCCAGCCCTCTCTGAAGTGTAGTGGGAGATATCAAGAAATATAATAACAGTGTCTTGATTCTGGCCAGAATTAGCAAACATGATATGGCTGGATTAGGAATTGCCCTACTTATTTACAAAAAGAATGTGCATTTCCCCTCTCCTCTAATAGAATATAAAATCCTATTTTTAAATATTTGCATAAGTACCTAATTTAATGTGCTGCATATAGTCAGTGCTTAATAAATGTTTCTTGAACTGCATGGTTGAACTGATTAACGAATTGGTGTTACCTGGGAGGAAGTCTCTAGTGGCGTACCACAGAGCTCTATTCTTAGTCTCGCTTTTAGAGATTCTTGGCAATAACTTGGATGAAGGTACACATGGCATGCATCCAAATTTTGGCACACAAAACAATGAGGATAGTTATTTCATTTGGTAATAGAAATGGGATCCAAAAAATCTGCAATAGTAAAGTTTACAAGAGGGAATTTACAAGGGAGAGATGTTAAACCTAGATCTAAGTGTTCTTTTAAAACTTAACAAAATGCTTTATTGGTACTGCTGTTTCTACACTTGGGTTTAGAAATTCAAATACTAGATTAGGAAACATTTTTGAAATATAATCTAATTTGCATTTATCAATTAATCAGCAAGTATTTGTTAAGGATCTATTCTGCACCAGATGATGTGGTAAGGAAGCACTGGGGATGAAGAGACAGAACTGAGACAGGCTGTATGTACCTGCTGGAACTTTATTCTAACAGGGTAGGGGAAGGGGGAAAACATGTACATATGTAAGTACATGCAGAATATATGCAAATATATGCAAAATGAATATAAGATAGTTTGGGGATAGAAAGCAAAAAGTTTTCATGGATTAAGAAGCACTTGAGCTGAGGTGTTGGGGGGTTTATTCAGTGATATTTCATTTTTCCCCAATTACCCTTAAAAATATTTTTTAACATTTATTCTTCTTTTAAAGTTTTGTATTCTAAATTCTATCCCTCCCTCCATTCCTTCCCTCCTCTCTCCCTGGAACAGTAAGCAAATTGATATAGGTTATACATATGCGATCATATAAAACATTTCCATATTAGTCATTTTGTGGAAGAAAACAAAAAGAAAGGAAGGAAGAGAAAGAAAGAAAAAAGGAAGGAAGTTTTAGTCTGAATTCAGATGCCATTATTTTTTTTTCCTCCAGGGGCAAACATTAAGCTGAGTTTTGAAGGAAATAAGAGGCAGAGATGAAGGGCACAGAGAGGAGGATATGGGGGGCAGCCACTACAAAGGCATCAATACAGGTGTTGGAGTGGTGTGTCCGTGTGCAGTGTGCATGTGCATTTGTGTGTATATGTAACAAGCAGGTCATTAGTGCCAAACTGCATAGTATATGAAGCAGAGTCATGTGTAGGAAAACTGGAAAGGTAGAAAAAGACCAGACTATGATACATTTTTAATATCAAACAGAGGAGTTTATGCTTGGTCTGAGGGTGATGAATGGACTACAAACTCACTGGGAGTTTGCAGGTGTGATGTGATAGCCAAAAAAGATAATATGGTCACAGGTAGCATTAATAAAACAAGAGAAGGGAGAGTCCTCTTATACTCTATCTTGAACAGACCCAACCTAACACATCAGGTCGAATTCTGCAGTTCAACTTTTAAAAGTGACGTTGACAAGCCAGATTTTGTACAAAGATGCTGAGGAAGCAAAAAAACAAGGATGCATGTAAATATTACCTGAGGTCTGATCAGTTTGACAAGACAGAAGACAAAGGAAGAAGGAGATCTGAAAGTTGTATTTCCAGCTAGAAACTTCTCACAGGTATCCACTGAGGGCAGGCTATCATTTGAACTGAGGCTTTGGCTGAGAGCTGCCAAATTGTTCTACAAATCTTTGAGGGTTATTTTAATGTTCTAGAATGAATCTACAAGCAGTAGCACCCTTTCACAATGAAAATATCTCCACAAGTGGAAAAAAAGGGAAATCTGAAAAAAGAAAAAAAGTATGGATAGCATGAATGTTATAAGGTCTGTAGGAAAACAGCCAAGCTAATTCACAGCTGGTGAACTAGAGATATGTTCCTACCATTCCAAAAAACAAGTTGGAAATCTGTGAGAAACATTACTATAAAATTTATGTCCCTTGACCAAATAATCCAACTGGATTTATATCACAGTGAGGTTATTGACAACAACATATGGACCATAATGTACCAAAACATTCATAGTGGAATTATTTGTAATAACAAAAAACTAGAAATGAAATCTTCACCTAGCGATTAGGGAATGCATAGACAAGCTGATATATAAATGTCATAGATATTATTGTATTGTATGGAATGATAAATATGAAGAGTTCAGAGAATGATGGGGTGGGAGACAACTGGATGATTATATCACCTACTTCTTGTGATTCACATGGGCACAAATTATTCAGCTAGATGGAATCCAGAAAACATTGCCAAAGATTATATAGACTTTGGCAACAAAATGAAGACCTTACAGGTATCATTAGAGATTTTGTCACTGCTACTTATCTAACTCAAGAGCTTAGGAGGAGAAAGAGAAATCTGAGAAATGAATTGGTTAAGATGCTTCAAAGAGTGACAGGGCACCTGGACCACAGAGAATAGTGTATTTGCCTAGGGCCTTGCAAATATAATTAAAAAAAGGTCTCCATTGAAAAGGAAGGGAAGAGGGATAAAATTGACCAGATGTCTTATATACTATAGCTTGAGAATAAGTTACAACCTAGGGAGAACAGCAATGGAAACAGAAGAAATTCACAGGAAACAAAATCTTAGAGAGAAGCCAGCAATAAAACTCATATCATCTATATACCCAAAAACACAAAATATAGATTAAAAAGCTGTACCCCATGGGATAGGACACTATTTGTTCAGAACAAGCAAGGTGAGCTAGAGATACTAACACAAGAGGGCAGGTTTAATCTCACTGCTATCACTGAAGTGTGGATGGATGGCATCCATGACTAGAATATGAATCAGGGAAAATATGTATTTTCCAAAATATGTCGGACAGGCAGAGGGGTAAGGAGAGAGGGTAAAGTAGAGATGCATCGTATATTGGGAAGATACTCTCATGAGAGGAAATGCAGGAACGGAATAGTGGCTCAAGGATCACATCTATCAGACCTTTCAGTTTCCAAAGATATGGTTTATCTGGGCCTGTCATTTTAATTCATCAATCTATTGAAAAAATTAAGTTATCTAATCTGTTTTAGCATTTGTGATAGAGAAGTAGAGGAAAGTAGAGTAAAGTCTGACATGTACCCAAGATTTGAGAAGGGAAGACTTCCAAGGGTTTAGAGAAATTATAGGTAAGATCCCATGGAACAAATTTGACAGAGGAATCAAACCAGGAGGTCTCAAGAATTATACTCTGTTCAAAAAAGACCGCAAGTATAGGGTACTTACGCACATTTTTTTAAAATTATACACAGAAAACAGTAATAAGGGCAAGTAAAGTAAGAAAAATACAAAAAATATGGCATAGATTCATAAGAATTGTGCCAGGAGAGCTAATACTCAGAATAAGCTGCTGCTGAAAAGGAAGGTTAAAGAACACAAAGGGTGTTATTTTTAGCTATATTTAGAAGTAGAGCATAGTCAGAGCAGTAATAGGACAACTGCTTAGGAGGATAAGATTATGATAACCAATGACAGAGAGAAAGCAGAGCTATTACTCCCCTCTCCCTTTTTTGCCTGTTCTCTCTGCCAAGGAGAAATAGTGTGGGAATGGAAAAAATAGGTCAAAAATAGATAATAGGAGGTTAACATCCAAGACATGTAGGAAGTTAGTAAAAGAACATACATGTGTTCTTGATGAGCTCAAGACACCAGGCCCCGATGAACTACAAACCATGGAAACTGAAAGAATTAGTGAATGTTTTTGTTGAGACACTATCAGCGATCTTTTAAAAATAATGGAAATTGAGAGAAGCACCACAGGATTGGAGAAGAAAATGTTCAAGAAAAAGAAAAAAGTGGACAATACCTGCAAACTAGATACTAGTGAGTTGGACTTTGATTTGCGGTAGGGAGGGGGAAAGGAAGGGAGAGAATCTAGAACAGATTCAAGCAATAGTTAATAAACATCTAGAAAAGAAAGCAAACAAAGCCTTTGTCAAGAATGGGTCATGTCCGGTTCTAAAGGAGCCATGATGGAATATGCTGTCTATATCCAGAGAGAGAAATGATGGAGTCTGAGTGAAGGTTGAAGCATATTTTTTAAACTTTATTTTTCTTGGGGTATTTTTGAGTGTTTTCTTTTGCAACATGGTTAATATGGAAAAATGTTTTGCATAATTTCACACATCTAATAAAAATATGGTTTTCCTTCTCAAGGGAGAGGGAGGGAATTTGGAAGCCAAAATTTTTAAAAATGAATGTTAACATTTTTACATGTAATAGGAAAATATTTAATGAAATATATGTATGTATATATATATATATATGAATTAAAATTTATTAACAACCATTGAGTGGCTCAAATCATTAATAAATCGAAAAAGGCAAACTGAAACAACTTGGAAGTTTCACTGAGTATACAGCAAATTGACAAATTAATGTTGAAGGGGCTATGGAAGGATCACCATACCAACCTACTAGTTGTGAGACTGTGAATGGTCTGACCATTCTAGATAGAAAGTTGAAATTAGGCTAAGACAATGACTAAAATGTCCGTAGCCTTTCATGTATTCCAAGGAGGTCAAAGAGAAAATTATTTCAATATATTCATAACAGTACTTCTTTGTGGCAGAAAACATTGGGAAATAAAGTAGATGACCTCTGATTGGGGATTAGATAAAACAATTGTAGCATCTGAATTTAATGAAATATTTCCACATTTCAACAAGGAATGAAGAATTCAGGTTTATATTAATTAATTCAGGTTTATATTAACTAATGTACAGTGTAGTAAGCAAAAACCAGAAAAATAATATACACAATGATCATGAAGCAGAAATGGAAAGAACACAATAATAAATCCCAAAACAATGAAATATAAAGATAAAATTTAGCTTGAAAGAGGAGATAAGATGTACTTCATTTTCTTCTCTTAAAAGATGGATTATGAGTATGTGACATTTAATAAACTGCCATACTAGATCGATGTGAAGTTTAGTTTTTCAGAAAGGCACCCCCCCATTCTCTCAAATATTTTTGTTGTTGTTACTACAAGGGATGCCCTGTGGGGAAGGGAAATATATATGGCAACTAAGTGGCACATCAATTAGAACACTGGACTTGGAATCAGGAAAACATCTTTCTGAGTTCAAATCCAGCTTTAGACACTTATTAGCTCTATGACCCTGAATAAGTTACTTAACCTTGTTTACCTCAGTACTTCATCCCTAAAATGAATCAGAGAAGGAAATGGCAAACCACTCCAGTATCTTTGCAAAAAAAAATCTCAAATGGGTACTAGATAATGAACCTGGCCCAGGGTTGGGGAACCTGTGGCTTTAAGGCCACATGTGGCCTTCTGGGTCCTTGGATGCAGCCTTTTGACTGGGTCTGGGTTTTACAGAACAAATCCTTTTATTAAGGGGATTGGTTCTATGAAGTTTGGATTCAGTCAGGAAGTCATGTGTGGCCTCGGGGCTTCAGATTCCCCACCCTGGATCTGGCCCATGGTCTGCTATCCACTCACTGTCTCAGATTCTTCCTTAGGTGTCCCATCTTCTCTATGTTTTTAATAACATAGCACATAATGACCAAGGGTCAGAGTATGGCAATCAAAGGGTTGTGGTGACTTTCTCAAAGAAGTGTTCTGGAGCATGTTCTTTTCTACAACTGACCGAGAAAAATCATGGACTCCAATCTCCCCCAAAAGTTAAGGTGATCCCCATTTATCTGTCCTTCAAAGTCTTCATGAAGTAAGATGAAGTGTCCTTCAGCAAATGACTACACTATCAATTTCAAAAGTCTATAAGAAATATTGATTGAGCTTCAGATCACTCCCATGAGGTATTGGAACATATGAGGTAAACTAAGCAGACACAAGAAATAAAGAAATTCTTACCATAATGGGTCGCAAAAATCTTACTAAATGAAATATGTTTATATTTTATGTTATTCCTATGTTTGTGTTGTATATTAAATTTTAATTAATTAAATTTCTAGCAAAAAAAAAATAAAGGAAATCCCAAATGGGATCAGAGAGAGTCAGAAACAACCAAAGAAGAATGAGGTTTACTGGACTGAAAGCTAACCTTGGAACTAAGACCTGGTTTCAAGTTCTTATCTCCAAAACATATTGGCTGTGTGACCTTGGGGAAAAGTAAGCTTTACTATGCTTAATAATTAAGTATTCATGATTGAACGTTACACTGTGCTGCTGGGCGTTGTGCTAAGTTCTTTACAAATATTATCTCATTAATCCTCACAATAACCCTGTGAAGTAGGTTATTAATTTACTCTCATTTCTACAACGGAGGAAACTGAGGCAGACAGTGGTTAAGTGACGTTCCTAGGGTCACACAGCTAGTAAGTATCCGACACTGTATTTGAATTCAGGTCTTCCTGACTTCAGGCCTGACACTCTAGCTACTGTGCCATCTTGGGCATGTCACTTAATTTCTCTGGGATCTAAGAAATTCTCTAAGACTATAGAGTGCAGAGAGGCAGCTGACCTGCACTGAATGAGTTTCTTCTTCTGAGAAATCACTATATGAATGAAGTCACAGACTCAGTCCCTACCTGTCCTTCAGCAAATTCCTCCAGATTCAAATGCTCTGATCAGCAATTGACTTTCAAGTCTGGCTAAATCCCTTCAACAGCAACACCTCACATCTGAGCAGTTATCTGACCACACCACTGATTGGCCTTCTGATATATATATACATGTATATATATATACATGTATATATATATATATACACACATATGTACACATACATATACATATGGAACAACTTACTCCAGGTCACATAGGTAACAAGCGGCCAAGATGGAATTCAATCCCAATACCATGATTCCAAACCCAGGGTTAGTTCTGCTATATAACCTATCCTTCCTCAGTTCTCCCAGTCAAAGGAGCTCTTTAGAGCTAGAAGGAGCCTTGGAAGTCACCCCAGTCAACCTGTTCATTTTATAGACAGGGGGACATTAAGATTCATAGAGGTTCAATAAATAGCCTAAAGAGATGATAGGGGCATTGGTAGTGGAACCAAATTTCATCTTTTGTCTTCTGCTTCCAGCCAACACTTTGATTACAAACTCTTCCCTGCCTTCTGAGCCCTACCTCTCCAAATTCCCTCCTAAATATTCCCCAAGGAGGTCATACTATCCAAGCACCCTCCTAACAAATGGCAGGGAATGGGATGGTTAAGACTGTGCATACTAGCAAAGTCTGCTTGGTAGGGCCTGGAAGTAGGGGCTGAAGCATCTTCATCCCCATCTGCAGCCCTTAGGTATATGCTACTCTCATGATATAAGCCACAGACTATTCCACAGCTCATCCTATGAATGGGAATTGATCATAATAAATACATAGACCCAGTTTTCTGGAGTGCTCAACATTTCCCCTAAGGCTTCTCCCCACCAATGGAAGCAACATCTGGTTTCCCCCCATTCCCAGGAAATTGAAAGCCTTTAAGTAAGTTCCCTGATTCAGCTTGAGCAGCAGTGACTTTTCAAACTTTAAACTGTTTTCATTTCAGGCTTTGCACCCCCAACAAGGTTTGTCTGTAATATGGGAATGAAAGGGCACAAATGTCTTTGTGAGTGACCTGGCTTCTCAGTTCAAAGACTTAAATTGCCACTGGTTAGTTTTTCTAAGAGGGCAGCTAGATAGTGTAGTGGAGAGAGTGCTAGGTCTGGAGTCTGGAAGGCTCATCTTCCTGATTTCAAATCCAACATTAGATATCCACTACCTGTGTGACCCTGGACAAGTCATTTAACCCTGTTTGCCTCATCTGTAAAATGAGTTGGAGAAGGAAATGGTAAGCCATTCCAGTATCTTTGCCAAGAAAACCCCAAATGGGGTCACAAAGAGTTAGCAGCTGGTGACTCAATGCATAGAGCACTGGGCCTGGAGTCAGGAAGACCCAAATTCAAATCCAGCCTCAGACAATTTCTGGCTGTAATCAAGTCAATTTAACCTCTTTGAGCCTCAGTTTCCCTAGCTATAAAATGAGAGGGTTAGTCTGAATGACCTCTGAGTTACTTTTCAACTAAAATCCATGATCTTATGATACTATGCTAGAACTATAACACTTTAAATGCAAGAAGTGCTTGTGATCACCACTGTTCCCAAGAACATTAAAGTTTTTCCAGAAGAAATTGGATGCCCCGTAAGTGACAAATCCTCCAAAGGACTCAAACTAAGGTATTCAAGGGCATGATTTTGCTCTAGAAATGTTCAGCTCTACAAAATATCCTTGATATCAACATCAATATCAACTTGGCTACAGATCTCCAGTGGGAAAGTCAACATACTTTATCTATGGTTTGGATAGATATATGGATTATATGCTTATAAAACTTCCAAGACTTGAAGGAATAATTGAATGTTAGATGAAAGAGTCAAGATCTAAAAAGATCTCAGTAGGCTAAAAGAGCTGGTCTGAAGTGAGTGAGATGAAATTTAAAATTTGAAAGTTCCACATTTGGGTTAAAAAAAATTCAACTTCACAAGTATAGGATGGGGGAGAGATGAGTAGATAATAATTTTGTGTGCATAAAACCAGGAGTCTGAACAAACTGAAAATTCAGGAAGTATCAACAGAGTGACATCTTATCAATAACAATAGTGACAACAAAAACAATACTTATGACAGCAACAATAACAATAATTGTCATTTGTATAGCAAACACTATCTCATTTGACCTCAAAAGGTCATGCAACGTTCGATTGCATTAATAGAAGCACAACCCCCCCAAAAGACTGAATTCTGTTCTAGTCAAGACCACACCTGGCACACTATGTCCATCCAGTTCAAGACTCCATATTTTTAGGAGGATATTGACAAGCAGAAGCAAGCACAGAGAAGGGCCTGTGAGACCACTGGAGATGGGGCCCTGCTAACATCGCCTGAAGGCCCTGGGGAGGCCCAGGCTGAGGAAAGTTGGGATATCTATCTTTAACAATGTGATCTAGGGAATCTGTGGGAAGAAATCAGAGACGTTTGAACTCCATGTGAGAGTGGGGATGTGGGTAGGGCAGGAATCCCTTCCTAACAAGGCAATCACAAAATGGACTAAGTAACCATAAGAGGCAGTAGTTCTTGCTC
Organism: Bettongia penicillata ogilbyi; assembly: GCA_023548195.1. Lineage (NCBI taxonomy): Eukaryota > Metazoa > Chordata > Mammalia > Diprotodontia > Potoroidae > Bettongia > Bettongia penicillata. Next base: position 152,297 of record JAJHZJ010000336.1, read on the forward strand.
ACTGGAAATTTTAAAGCAAAAGCTGGGGACCACCTATCATGGATGCTATAGAAGGGATAATGACAATATTATCTATATAGTATCTCATCTATATAGTACCTCAAAGTTTGTGAAACAAAACTCTTCACATGTATTCACCACATTTGAAGAGATCTCTTCAGATCCTGAGATTCTTTAATCCAATGATCTCTCCCATAATAAAGACTATGTCAATTCCAGTTGATGACTCATTTACACCATACTTACTGGAAAGAAATTTTACAGATTAAAAAAAAAAAAAACAGACCCAGATAGGGAGAGTAATTTATGCAAAATCACACCATTATTAAGAGAAAGAGTAAGTTTTCTTACAAAGCACAAGTTGTCAGATTCCACTTTCTGGTTAGGTTTGGTACCATCATAACTTTCAGTAGTTTGACTGTGGATAGCACTATCTCCTCATGTATACAAGGGTGGAAGCAGTAAGCAGAAATGGGCTAGGACAGGTGCTTCTCTGTGCATCATCCCCTTCTCTTGGCCCAGGTCTCTGTAGGCAGTAATTAATCCCATTCATCCTCAGGGATGGCAGACAAAGCTATTAGTTTCTGTGTGGTTAATATGAACAGTTGTAACATATGCCACCCAGGGGACCAGCACTCCTGCAGCAGACCAAGTCAAGTGGAAAGGTCCACATGCAAGCAGATAGTTATCCATAGTCAGAGGAACTGTGATCATGCCTGGTATGACTAGTGACCACTTTCTAATGGACTTCTACAGCCATGCCACTGAATTATGTTCAGTGTGACGTCATTTGTTAACACCTTCTATTTCTGCCCTGGGAGCAATAAAGTTTTTCAAGGTTCCCTACTCCTTCACCTCTCAACTTTTCTGGGGTAATGAACTCATTCAGCAAATGGGGAGGGATTGGACTCATAATCTTCCATCCTGGGTGGGGGGGGTTTGGAGAAGATGCACTGGTTTACTGGGGTGTTACAGGAGTGTCTATTTTTGATGTATTCCCTTAAATCTACTACCCTCTTCGAAATATATTTAAAATGCTGTTTAACTATGAACTTGAAACCCTGAGAAATTTGTGAATGCTATGCAGGATCTAAGAGAAAGAGGAGGTTTTCCAGTGAGATAATGGTATGTGACCCAAGGAGAAGTGAATCTGGGAGCAAATGCCTTATGGCATTTGGAGGAAAGTCACCGTGTTCTAAACTCTGATGTCCTATGATCATTGTCCATCCCAGGTTTAATTTTCTGGTACTATTTTATACTATTTAAAACTTAGATATTTCCTTGTCAGAAATAATACTAAAAAAAAAAAAGAGGTCAGGTCAACAAGCATTTATTAGGCACCGACTATTTTCTAGGCACTTAGTCTTATAATTCCCTAACACCTTCATTAGTACTTACTGAACATAGTTAGTCAGTGGTCAAACTGTATTTGTTTTTCAATTGATTGAAGGGCAGTGGGGTATTGTAGAACAAGTCCTAGACATGGAGGAATGACAGAATTGGGTTTAAATTCCAGGTCCAAGACTAACTAGCTGTACAATGCTGGCTATGCTATTTAATATTTCTGGGCCTTATTTTCCTCTGGAAAATATGGATAATAATACCTGCACTAATTACTTCACTGTGAGGAAAGTACTCTGTAAGTTTTAAGGCCCTCTGTAAATGTGAGTAATTATTAAAGGACTTAAGTTGCTGAATCAAAGCAACATATCTTTAGACCTCTCTGGAAACAAGCAGCACTCCCCATGATGAAAAAGCAATCTTTGAAAAGCAAAAGCACATCCTATATTAAATTGAGGGAGAAGAGGGATAAGGAGGGAGTGGGGAGAAAGGAAATAAGGAATGAACAGAGTGAAGGAAAAGAGGCAGATGAATGAAGGAAAGCAGGCAGGGAGGTTAGAAGAAAGGAAAAAGAAAAAAGAAAAAATTGAAGAAAGGAAGGAAGGAAGGGCAAGAGAGAGACAGAGTGGAAGGGAGGTATGGAGAGTGAGAAAAGGAAGATAAAAAGAGAGAAGAAATAAAGAAAGATAGAGTGGGAAGGAAGGGACTGAAAGAGAGGAAAGAAAGAAAGAAAGAAAGAAAGAAAGGAAGGAAGGAAGGAAGGAAGGAAGGAAGGAAGGAAGGAAGGAAGGAAGGAAGGAAGGAAGGAAGAGAAAAAGAAAGAGAAAAAGAAAGAGAAAAAGAAAGAGAAAAGAGAAAGAAAGAAAGAGAGAGAGAAGGAAGGAAGGGAAAGAGAAAGAAAGGAAAGAAAAGAACAAAGGAAGAAAATACATGAGATAAGTAATAGGACAGTCTGAGTGGAGAATAATTATTAGGATTCCATAGATGCCCAGAGAAACCAGTTGTTCTCCTCTTATTCCCCCCACCCCAAGGTCACACCGGCTGATTCTGAGTCCATAGGTGTATTCTGGTGAGCATCCAGAAGGAAATGATTCTTCCTCATTACAGGGCTCCATAAATTACCCCAACTCCACAGAACATTTAATGTGGAATTACTTAATTTAATAGTCATTTTGACACAAGGAATTGTTTTCTTAAAGCAAGAATTGGCTGTAAAACCTCAAGTGATATTTTATGACTGCTGTATAATAAAGTCATTCTGCAATTAGTGATTAATAGCCTACAACAGTGAGTTTCCCCAGTTGCTTCCCAACTTCTCTTTATTCCCGCTCCCCCCACCCCCATTTCCCAAACCAGCAATTACTCCAGGATGGAATTAGCCTATGTCTCAATTACCAGGTTAGATTTTCTGAGATTATTTCTATTCCATTCAACAAAAGTTAAGAGCTGACAATGCTTATGGCACTGGAAATGAAAAGTTCCCTTAAAGAAGCTTAAATTCTACTGGGTGATTATCTTGTATGGACACAGTCTGCTGGCTGTTGTATCTTCCATTAGAATACAGGTTACTTGAGGCCAGGAACCAGGGAGCTGGTTTTTATCTTTCTTTGTATCTCTAATGCTTAGCACAATGTCTGGTCCACAGTAAGCCCTTAATAAATGTCTATTGCCTGATTGATGTGTGCAGATAAGTATAATAGATGATATAGAGGGATAGGGGCAGAGAAAAGATTCTAGATAAAGTGTTCTTAAAAAATTAAGGAAGAAAAGCAAACTTTTAGTTAGAGGGATCAGGAAAACTAAGGTGGAGGAGGAAGAGATGGCAAATGAACTAATCCTCAAAGAAGGTGAAAGATTTTAAAATAATAATAAGAATTTGAAGAAGAATAATAGTGAACATGAACATATATCTTCAAAATGGACAACATGCTTTACACATATCTCCTTTGATCCCCACAATCACCCTGTGAAGTAGGTGCTACTTTTATCCCCATTTTAGAGATGAGAGATTAAGTAACTTGTTTAATTAATTAAGTCACACAGCTAAGTGTCTGAGTCTGGATTTGAATGTACCTCTTCCTGGTTCCAAGTACAACACTCATCTACTACAGCAGAGTTGACAAATATATGACCCCATTTCCTAGCCCTCCCCCAACCAGATCAAAATGTAACTGACTGACATTTAACAAAATAAGTAAAAATACAATAAAAGATAGATAATATCATATTTTAATATCAAATCAATATGATGCCTAAAGGGATTTTTATGTATGGATTAGAGGCCCCTGTTTCTACTTGAGTTTGACACCACTGGATTATCTATAAGGAATTGGGTTCAGGTCCATGTTGTAGCTAATCTTCTGTATGACCTTGAGAAAAGATGCCCTCCCTTCTCTGGGCCTCAGTTTCCCCACTGAGAAAGGTTAAGTGATTTGCCCAGGATCACATGGATGTTGTGTCTGGGGCAGGATTCAAGCTCTGGTCTTTCTGACTCCAAGTCTAGCATTGTATTCACTCCTGATGTGTCAAATTCACAGAGAAAGAAATAGAGAAAGATGGAAGGAAGGAAAGAAGGAAAAAACTGATGCAAAAACTCCCAATTCCATGAACCTGATAAAAATGTAACTGGGAAATGTTTAACAAAATACATGAAAATGAAAGACACATTAGAAAATGTCATTTGTCATTTTCAAGTCAACATGAAGCTGGCAGGAATCCATTTCTATTTCATTTTGACACCAGTAGCTACACCATCCAGATGAAAGGTGAAGTTGCGTAGTTGAATTGCATTCATGGAGTGGAGAAATATCATAGTCCAGGTGAGGAAACTGAACAGGTCAGTTTCATTGGAATATAAAAGTATTTGAAGGGAAATAACATGCAACAAGACTGGAAATGTAGACTATAGTCAAATTGCATTGAGTTCAAGAAAAAGATCTGTATTTAATCTTAAAGACAATAGGAAGCCACTGAAGGGTTTTGAGTAGGAGGGGAATAGGGTGGGAGGTCTTAGCCTTAGGAAAGTTATATTTGCAGGTGAATAAAAGAAGGATGAGTTAGAGGAGGGAATGAAAGCAGTCGGGCCACTTAATTAGAAGGCTATTATAATAGTCCAACTGAGAAGTGATGAGAACCTAAATTAGATTAAGAGACCATTATCACTATTACCTGAAAGTGCTGAACTACATCTCCTGCTGGGCAAGTCACTGTAAGGGAATAATCAGGCACTGCAGCCCCTGGCCTCCAGGAGAGCACATCGTATCCAGAATAGGCTTCGCTGGAGATAAATCCCATCAGGCTTTGCTGTCAGCACTGAGATAAAAAGTCAGATCAGGGCTGGGCACAACTTCAAAGTCATTCTTAATTATCTTCTAAATTCCTAGTCCTAGACAAGGACCTTTTAGTCCTCTGGATGCTATATTCAACATACTCCAAGTAATGACCTAGCCTCCTCCATTAGGTCATATGATCAAAATCTTAAACTCCTCTGTCACCAAAGTTCTTTTTTTCTTGTTAAAGAAAGCATCTGTTTTGGAAATGATTGCATAAACTTACCTACTCTATGATAGAGAAAGCCCCTGCATTAATGTGGTAGCCCTCTCAGGGGCATCTATCGAGAGGTAACAATTCTGTCTCCCAAAGCAATTAGTCAAATTAGTTTCTCTTCTTGAGATTTCCAAGCTATTTCAGATTGGCAGGAAAATTTTTCCCTCCTAATTGTAGGGGTGCATCTTTAAATTACACTTTACATCATAATATATAGGAGTTTATATTATACTTTCATACAAAGCTAATCTTGCCTGTGGTCTTTACTAAAATGGACATCAGAATCTTAGCATTGCAAGGTACCTCAGAGGTCATCTTGGGCACCCCAAGAATCTCAAGTGGTAATCCAGACTGTACTGGAATCCTTCCAGTGACTAGGGATCAGCTATTGACAAGGGCTTTTCAATAGCTCTAAATGTGAGAAAATTCTTCTTTAAGATGATCAGGAACCTTTGAAAGATGCAACAGTTAAAACTGGAAAGTAGTCTGGAGGAAACTGGTTTTCAGTCAATAGTCTATACCATATGCCCCGATAAGCTCCAAATGAATACATTTGGATAATTCATGATTCATAATTCATAGGTTCATAGAATCATCAATTTTAAGATGGAAGGGACCTTAGAGGATATTGGGTCCAAACACTTTATTTTACAGATGAAAAAACTAAGGCATGTAAAGTTAAAAGATCATACCATAAAGACAGGAGAATGGAAAGAGACAGTTTTCACAAATATGGCAAGGGAAATAATTCTTAACTAAATATGGGACAGAAGTTATCATAAAAGAAATGGCGGTTTTGATTCATACAATTGAAAAGCTTTGTTACAATCAAAATCAAAGTAGCTAAAATTAGAAAAGATGCCATTAAATGCAGAGAAAATCTAAACAACAATACTCTGATTAAAGTCTGATAACTAAGATATATAGTTAATTAATACAAATATGTAAAAATAACAGCCATTCCTAAATAGATATATTTTTCAAGAATATTAAAAGGTACCTTTTAAAAGAAGAAACAAAAGCTATGATAAATCATATGAAAGAATGCTCAAATAATTAATAATGGAAGAAATGTGAATTTTAAAATTTAAATTTTATCTCACACCTATCAAATTTGGCAAAGATAAGATGCAAAAAGGGGGAAAATGGCAAGTGTTGAAGGTTATCAGAACTTAGGCACACTAATAAACTGTTTGTAGAACTTTAAATTGTTCTGTTTCGCAAAGCAATCTGAAACTATCCCTCAGAAGTCACTTAACTGAGCATACCCTTTGATCCAGTAATACCATCACTAGACATATATCCCAAAGAGGACAAAGATAGAGGGAAAGTATCCATCATGTACAAAAAATAGAACAGTACTTTTTGCTATAGCAAAGAACTAGAAACAAAGAAAGACCCTATCAATTGGAGAATTGTTGAGCACTATGTGATATAAGAATATGATGGATGAGTATTAATGTACTTGTAAGAAATGATGAATATGAAGAAATCAGAGAAATTTGGGAAAAGTTAAATGACTTGATCCACGATAAAATAAACAGAACCAGGCAAAACATTTACACAATAACCATAATAAATACATGATCCAATCTAATTCTCCATGGATTAACCTTGAAAATGGGCAAGAAGGTCTAGTCCTGCAAGCAGAATCCTGATGAGAGGGCTGGGGAGAAGTACGGATGATCCATAGAATTGGCGTTTGTTTATCTGACTATCAGCAGCTGATATCAGAGGAAAGCAGAAGCCCTTTACTAGATACATACACACACACATACACACACACACGCAAACACACACACACATGCACTTCCTTTGTCTTCTCTCTGTTGATTTCTCTCTTTGATCACTTTCCTGTCTCTGCAGTCTGTGCCTATCTCACACACACACACACACACACACACACACACACACACACACACACACACACACACACTCCCGTTATCTTTCAAAAGCACTAGGTTGCCAGAGCAGAAAAGAAAGAGAAACTGTCTAAGAAAATTCTCTATTTTGAAATGAAAAATATACATTGTTAGGTAAAGAATGCCCGACCAGAAGGGGGAAGGTTTAGAACAAATCACTAATTAGCAAATATGGAGTTGAAACATTCCTACCTTGACACTATTGGATGGTTTTCCTTCAAAGGGGTCCAGACTGACTTTTTACAAGAAAGACAGTAACAGTATCTATTTCTTCCAGTTCATTCTCCCTGTCAAAGCTTACTTCCCATGCTGCAAACCATGGGGAACTCACTCTAAAGGTATCTAGGAAAAGCCAGGTTTCTTTTTATTTCCACTGGAAATGAGACACTTGGTTTCCCAACAAACATATGTCCTCAGGACAGTGTCTGCACTAACCAATTAATTCAGATGCTGGCAAAAAATCCCGGGTTGCTGCATTTCTGCCTGTACTGTGAATGTGAACATTAGGAGAGGAAGTGCAATAAAATGGAGAGATGGAGAACCAGGGTTTGCAAATCCCACCCCTGATATTTAATTATGTGTGACGTTCAGCCAGCTCTTAATCTCTTCGGGCCTCAGTTGGCTCATCTGTAAAATGAGGGAGTTAGACTGAAATGACCTCTATGGGCCCTTCCATTTCTAGATATACAATCCTATGATTTAAGAAATGTCTACTTTTTTTTTTCTTTGAAGCTCAAGTATCTGGATGTTCCAAGAAGATTTGAATCTGTTTTGGAAAGAATCCAGCCTTTTACAGATATGGAAAAATTTATAGGCCTCAAGAATAATTGTTATATCATAGGGTCATAGATCTAGACTTTGCCTTCCAGGGCTAAATGACCTTAGACATCATCTAGTCCAAGCCCTCATTTTACAGATGAAGAAACTAAATTTTGGAGAAAGGAATCCAAGGCTTAACTAAAGTCAATAGGGGCCACAGCCAGAATTCTAGAATAGGTCTTTTTAGTGCCCTTTCCTATGGTCCATAATGCCTCCCTAAAGTGCACTTCAACGTACTTTATTTAGCACCCAAATCTCTCTCTCCCTCTCCCTAACTCAGTCATCTACCCTCATAGACCCTACTATAGGGTTCTAAGGAAGGATACAAAGAAAGAGGAGATCAACACCGACAAGATTCTGTTTATTTTCCCTCCTGCCCTCTCCTCACCTCATTCTTTCCATCTAACATGCAAGCACTGAATAAGAAGTCCCCTCTCCAGAAATACTACAAAACTACACAAGTTATATTATATTCTGGAGGGTGGGGGTTCTAACCTCAGACCTCACACGATGATAAAATAGTTTAAATCTCACCCTGTGTGAGAACAATCTAATTTGCCATCTTGAAGAGTTTATTATCATTGGAATCCCACTGCCTTTAAGCAGAATAAAGATTTCTCATTTCCCTGTCATAATCATCTATGCAATAAGGCTTCAGATGCCATGATTGATCTAATACCTGAATGCGCAGACAGAAAAGAAATCTCAACTTGTACCTTGGGAGACAGATGCTCTCTTGACTCCCTCTATGACCCAAAGTGACACTGGAAATATCTGTGTCTCTCTTTTCATGTTCCTGTTTCATCCCTGAAATTTATATCCATTCCTTAGTCTAAGAGGCACAGTGAAGCTAGTGACAGACTTAGGCCAGGGAGACCTGAATTTGAATCCTGACTCAGACATCTCCTGGTACAATTGTACTCTACAATTCATAAGATTTTTCCCAGCCTCAGTCTCCACCACTCTAAAAGGAAGGAGTGGATTTAAATGTTTCTAATTTCCCTTTCAGCTCAAAGTCAATTAGTATCAGTCAAATATTTCTCATGTTTTCCTGAATGGGGCTGTGCCTGAGTTATTCCAGCAAATCTATCTTGTCCTCCCCATTTCACATTGCCCAAGTGTAACTTTATTGGTGCCCAGCTCTTCTTCATTCTCTAAACCAGATGCCAATTCCCTGATTTAGCCTCTGGACAGTGTACTTTGCTCAAAGCATGAAGACATTTCTACCAAAGCAAGGATGTCAGCTGGCTTGCTGCACCAGAAATCCATGCCACCACAGACAGAGAGACCATCTCTGCTTCCAAGCTGTGCTCCCAAACCTCCCCTATTGACCTCATATGTATTACTTTGAATGCAATGCATTTTTAAATTGCTGCACCACTTTAAAAATGTAAAGGAAAGCTAAATTAAATATTATTTGTGGTGCACTCTGCTTTTCAAAGGGTCTCTCAAGCTGTTCCCACATATCAGGTCGATGTCTAAATTCTATTACTTGAGATTGCCAATGACTGTGTTTGCAAAATTGTAAATGTAAATTTGGAGGCAGCTTTGGAAAATTCAGCCAGTAATGTTAACTGTATTTGAAAAGATCTTGATTTTCCAGGAAGCAATCTCAAGCCTCTCTCTCTCTCTCTCTCTCTCTCTCTCTCTCTCTCTCTCTCTCTCTCTCTCTCTCTCTCTCTCTCTCACATAATATGTTAATACTATCTATGGATAGTTCTGCATATAGTTATTAAGGAATTCTATCATCTCCAGGGATCAAGAAGATAACCCTGGATGAAAAAAAGGAAGCTATTTCCTAAGCACAACCTTCACTACATCACAACACAGGTGTGATCATAGCTGGAGACAAGAATTAGTAAAGGGATCCTGACTTAGAGTCTTCCACAGCAAACACAGCTCCCCGCACCACACTACATGTTTACAGTCATTTTAAAAGACACTGCATTCAATATCATTCAAGGAAGATCAAGAGGAGAAAGTAGAAAAAAGAGCTGACTGCTTCTGGCTGATTTCCATGATTGCAGGCACTCAAATACCTATGCACCACAATTGAAAGACAAGAATGACGCCTTGTAGGAGAAAGAGAAAGGAGGGACATCTTGTTCGTTAAATTTCTAGAATGCTGACCCAAGAATGGGTTTTAGAGACCATCTGGTCTATCCCCTTTATTATAGAAATAGCAAAAAAATGAAGCCTCTAATAATAGCTAGCATTTATATGACACTTTGGAATTTGCAAAGTGCTTTGCAAATTTTATCTCATTTGACCTTTATAACAACTCTAGGAGGTACGTTCCATTATTATCCCTATTTTACAGCTGAAGAAACTGAGGTGGAGAGACACCAGGGTCACATATCTAGTAAGTGTATGATGCTGGATTTGAACTCAGTCCTTACTGACTTCTCATCTAGCACTCTATTCACCAAGCTAACCTAAAAAGACTAGAGAAATTTAGGAGCTGGCTCCAGGGAATAAAGCTATTTAGTGGCAGTGATGAGCCTTGAATGATTATGACAATGAAGATGATGATGGTGGTGATGGTATCTGCCATTTAAATGGAGTCTTGAAACTTAAAAAGTGGACTCCTCACAACAGCCCTTTGGAGGAGGCAGTATAAATTATTATCTCCCTTTTGCATATGAGGAAAGTGAGACTAAGTGAGATTAAATAACAGATGGCAAAGTAGGAAGAGCCCTCAGAGGCTGATTAAACAAACATAAGACTAGAGTATAGGACCCATCCAATTTAACTATGTATACCTCCTCCCCTAAAAAAATCAATTGGTTTATATGTTATCATTTAGGAAGGAAAGTAGCAATCACTAAGAGGCAATAAGTGCTCAAACCCAGGTCATAGCATATACATAACTAATATAGGGTGACTATATTTTCCTCCCCAAACAAGTCCAAATTCTACATGTCCCTCTACCACATGTCACAACTAACCATGCTTGTCACCATAAGAGTCACCTATTCTGGGATTTGCCTCCTCCCAAAACTGAGCTACCCACTTATTTCTCCCTGACATACACCATCTTTGGTCTCTTCCTGGTGCCTAGTTGGCAGTTATCATCTGCTGTGAGAATATAGGTCAGGTCAGAAACTCAAAGTCAGATGAGATATCAGATATCATTTCTTCCAATCTCTTTCCTAGAGGAGCAATCCTCTCTAAAGCATTCCTGACAAGTGGCCAAGCAGCCTCACTTTATCTCCCTTGGCTTATTTTCCTCATCCATAAAATTACGTGGTTAAATAACATGGCTTTTGAGGTCTCTTCCAACTCTGAATTTGTAAGCCATTGAAAGTAATGAAAGTACAATTTTTAGTTATGGGAGGGGGTTCTCTATTTAGTGGGGCAGCCCATTCTGATGTTGACAACTTGTTACTTTTTAATGTTACCATATTGTCTCTCTGCCAAGCTGAAATCTGCCTCCCCATAATTTCTACAATATTTCCCCCATCTGAATTAAGTCAACATTTATTTTTAAGGGCTTACTATTTGACACTCTATACACTGGAGATACAAAGAGAACTAAAAAAGAGAGATCCTTGCCTCAAGAAGTTTACATTATAATGAGGCAAGACAATACATAAAAGGAAACTAAAGGGTCACATTGAACACACGTGTGTGTATATATACACACTTATGTATATATATGCACACATATGTATATATATTCTTGTGTATGTGTAAATATAAAGTTAATAAAATACTTACATAACTATCATATACATATATGTGTATATATGTGTATAGGAATTAAGTACAATTTAATAAGGAACATCAATATAGGCTGATTTCTTTAAAGACGGGAGAGACTTGGACATATTTGAAAGGAATAGGGAAAGAACTAGTTGATAAGGAGAGTGAAGATTTGAATCAAAGAGTTTGCAATTAGCTGTAAAATATCAGAGAGACTGGACATATGTAAAAGAGAAGAGGGTATAGGTAAAAGTTGGGTGTGGGTTTGAGTGTGTGGAGGCTGGTAGAGAGATCATATCTAATGAGGAAAGAAAGATAGATCAAGAACAAGTTATATATATCTTTGAAAACCAAATAAAGGTGTTTATGTTTTATCCCAAAGGCAATAGGAAGCAACTGGAGTTGACTGAATAAGGATGTCAAATGATCAGATCAGTGCTTAAAGAAAATTACTTTCTCCTCACTACGTAAGATGAACAGGGGTGGTAAGACAAAAGACAGGAAGATCAATTAAGAATTAAGTCATGCCACAATCGAAACAGCAAGATTTGGCAACTAAGCAGACATGTGAGGTATGTGACATGATGCTGAGTATACTAACCTAGAAATTGAAAAAATGGTGGTAGCTCTGACAAACAGAAATATCTAGAAGAGGAAAAGGTTGAGGCAGAAAGAAAATGAGTTCAGTTTTAGGCATGTTGAATATATTTCAAGGACATTCAGTCTGAAATGTCCAATAGGCAATTGGTAATATGTAACTAAAGCTCAGGGTAGAGTACAGACTGGCTATATGGAACTGGGAGTCATCCACATAGAGATAATTGTTAAATCCTAAAGATCTGGTGAGTTTATTAAGAAAGAGGATATGGAAGTAGAAAAGTGAAGGGCCTATAACGGAATCTTTTCAGAAGCAGCTGCAGTTATGGGGGAATGATTTGGATGATAAGAGAGCAAAGGAGACTAATGAGAGGTCTTAAAAGTAGGAGGCAAATCAGGAGACAGTGATATCATGAAAACATAGAGACAAGACAGTATTCAGGAGGAGAGGCTGGTCCAAAGGTGGGGAACCTGAAGCCTTGAGGCTACATGTAGTTTTCTAGGTCCTCAATTACTGCCCTTTGAATCCAAATGTCACAGAATAAATCCCCTTAATAAAGGGTCAATTGCATCAAATGCAAGGTCAAGGAAGAATAAGACTGGGAAAAGACCATCAAACTGGGCAATCAAGAGATGATCGGAGAGAGCAGTTTCAATTAAGGGATGAAGTCAGGAGGCAGCTTGCAAAGGCTTGAGGAGTGAGTGAGAGAGGAGGAAGTGAATGTTTATATTCTATATAACGTTTGAGGAGTTTGGCTGAACTAGGGAGGAGAGATACACAGAAATATTTTGAGGGGATGGTAGGGTCTAGAGAAGTTTTTTGATTTTGTTTTTTTAAGAATGTAGGAGATGGGCATATTTGAAAGCAATGGAAAAGAACTAGCTGATAAAGAGAGGTTAAAGATTTGGGTCAAAGGTTTGCAATTTGTAGTAGAAGATGGGAGAGGATGAGATTCAGTGTACATATAGAAATATTGACCTGTCAAAGAGAAGGACTTTGTCAGAGACTAGGGGAAAGGAGAAGAGTGGGAGATGATGCCCAGGAGTTTTGAAGAGAAAGAGAGAGAGCACTCACATCCGATGGCCTTCTTTTCAGTAAAGTAACAAGGAAGACCTTGGGCTGAGAGAAATAAAGGTGAGTAGAAGGTGCAGGGGGCTTGAGGATGTCATACAGACCTGAACTCAGGTGGTAAATATGTGACAGGAGAATAGGGGTCAACTCTGAGAGATGCTGTGAAAGTAGGAATGACAAGATTTGGCAAGAAGGAAAGATCTGAGGAAGGAAAAGATTTGCGGAAAAAAAAAAAGATTTGTGGGAGTGACGTAAGGAATCAGAGTAGGACTCTCACAATCTTCCTCAATCCTTCCAACAAGGGCAAACTCTAGAAGTGGAGAGAGGCTATAGAGGAAAATCTGTGAACAAAAATAAGGATCCCCAAAGAGAAGAGAAAAAATCTTTCCATCATTCCCCAATTGATAAATGATCAAAGGATATGAACAGGCAGTTTTCAGATGAAGACTATATCCATATAAAAATGTTCTAGATCACAATTGATTAGAGAAATGCAAATCAAAACAACTCTGAGGTACCACATACCTATCAGGTTGGCTAATGTGACATAAAAAGAAAATTATAAATCCTAGAGAAGGTGTGGGAAAATTGGAACACTAAAGCATTTTGGGGGAAGTTGTGAACTGATCCAAACATTCTGGAGAGCAATTTGGAACTATATCCAAAGGGCTATAAAAATGTGTATACTCTTTCACCCAGAAATATCACTTCTAAGTCTGTATCTCAAAGAAACCATACAAATGGGAAAGGGGCCCATGTATAACAAAATATTTATAGCAGCTCTTTTTGTGATGGCAAAGAATTGGAAATTGAGGGGAATGTCCGTCAGTTGGGGAATGACTGAATAAGTTGTGGTGTATGAATGTAATGGAATACTATTGTGCTATAAGAAATGATGAGCAGGCAGACTTCAGAAAAACCTGGAAAGTCTTGAATGAACTGATGCTGAATGAAGTAAGCAGAACCAGGAGAACACTGTACACAGTCACAACTACAACATACAGCTACAATGTATGATGACTAACTTTGATAGACCTGTCTTTTCTTAGCAATGCAAGGATCCTAAGGTCTCATGATGGAAAATGCTATCCACATCCAGAAAAAGAACTATGGAGTGTGAATGTAGATTGAAGCATATTATTTGTGCTCTCTCTCTCTCTCTCTCTCTCTCTCTCTCTCTCTCTCTCTCTCTCTCTCTCTCTCTCTCTCTCTCTCTCTCCTTTTTTGGCTTGTGTCTTCTTTCTCATGGTTTCTCCAATTAGTTCTGATTCTTCTTTACAACATGACTAATGTGAAAATAAGATCAATATGAATATATATGTAGAGTCTATATCAAATTGCATTGGGGTAGGGGGAGAGGAGAGATGGGGAGAAAATTTGAAACTCAAAATCTTATGTAAGTAAATGTTGAAAATTAAAAATGAATAAATAAATTTTTTAAGAAATCTCTCCACTCTAGGGCCCACTGGACTATGAAACTTATCTAAAAGGCAGGGTTGAAAATTGTATAACATTTACTAGATGGATACCAAAGGATAGAATGTTGTGGAACAGAACTTCCCACAGAGGGAAGGTGGAAAATAGAAGGAAAGCATTTGGGAACTAATTTCATTTATGTCTATTCTCTATACCATGCACAGCAAGGAAAACAGAAGGGAAGGAGAATGACAAATAAGGTTTGCTAGGTAGTTATGGTTAATAGTCTGATAATAACAGATAAGAACTGGGATTTGCCTAAGGAAAGGAAAGAAAAAGGATGCTCACAAGACAGGTATCTGATATGTACAGCTGCCCAATGGCTTCCTCTTCTTAGGATGGGACTTGGTGACTAAGACAGTCCATTGAAAAAGTTTCCTACAAGTTTAGCCTTAGCTCATGTAGCACATCTGGAATTTGGGGGCAGGGAGAAATGGCAGGTTCAGATAAGTTTTCCTACTCAGAGGGATAATGGGGGATAATAATATCTGCCCTACCTTACTCACAGGGTAGCTATGAGGATGAAATGAGATAATGGATGTCAAAGGGTTGTGGAAAGTAGAAAGGGTTGTACAGATGTAAGGTATTATTATCATTAATATTATTATTGTCAGATACTTTCCCGGCCCTCAGCCATGATTCCCGCCTCAGATGTCTCAGGGGAAGAAAACACGTCTTCCAAAGCTGGTCTTCATAAGTAGGATACATATGTAGAGATAGATAAATAGATGCCCCCTCTCCTTTTGCCCACCGCTGTACCTCTTCAAAATTTCAAGCATCCCCACATCCTATTCCATCTCACTGCTACTGTTGCCCATTCAACCATATTGGAAATAGGGAACTGAGGCACATTTGGTTTTAGTCAACAAAAAACATGCCTTATGAAATGAAATGTTGCTTCATGCCTCCTATGACAAAAAAAGAAGTAATTGAGGCAATTATGTATCAGAAAAGAATGAGCAGTAATTGCAAACCAAAGCTTTCAGCCATTACTTGGTAAGTGATCATAGACACTAACTTTTATTTTCTCCCACGGGGGCAGGTAAGAAGAAAGTGCAGAGTAAGCGGACCTGGGGTATAATTAACAGGAACCAGCAGGGCTTGGGAATTTATTCTTTTCTCTTTATAAAGGAAGGGGATAAAACCCCGGGGTCAGAACACTTTTTTCCCTCTCTTTTTATCAAAAAAGGGAAAATGAAGTCCCCAGTCCATTTAATTTAATTTCTTTCAGAATTGATGACAAAGCTTATTCAGTCTACTGTACTGCTTTTCTTCATCTACTTAGCTCCTCCGGATGGCTGGCCACCTCAATTTTTTAATAGTTTGAATAAGAGATAGTTTTCATTTAGAAGCCCTGAGCATCAGACCTTGGAGAAATTGGCCTATTTCGGTGGGCAGCTGATGAAAGCCACCTGAAAAGGCCAAAAAATCCTGGCCTACTCTGAGTTAACATACTATAATGCTTTGCATGCTTTCTGAGTGAACCTAAAATGCCCCTTTTTGTGTCAGTAACTCCAAGGCTAGATAAAGCAGGATCATTCTTCTGTTATGACTGATAAGGACCTGGCACCTTGAACTGGACACTATCTTGATTAACTGGCATTTCCCTTACCTTCTTATTTTATGGACACTATCCTGTTATGGTATTTTTCTTGGCTAACAAAAGGATAGAGATACTGAAATCAGTACTTCTTTGCCTTATGAAGACCATCATTTTAGCTGACACAGGCATCCTGAGTCAGGGGGTAAAAAGGAAGGGGCACTTCCTTACTCTGTGGATAAAAGTCTCCTTCAACTGGCCCTTCTTTGAGTCAGTTTATTCTGACTTCCATATTTATGTTTTTGCTTGCTGAAAAGGGAATTAACAGCACACATTAACTTAATTTCATTTGTCTCTTTTTAGAGAAAATTCTGGAGGTTCACCTAATCTCATTTGTCCCTTCTTAGAACAAACTCTGTGGGTTAACCTAATTTCATTGTCTCTTTTTAGACCAAACTCCAAAGGTTGACAGATCATACAAAGAGTATTTCCTTTTCCTCACAGCTTGTTAAAGACTCCTACTTTTCCCAAATGGGAGAAAAAGTGACTTTGGCTCACAAAGCCTAGAAATACTCCAACTTTGGGAAAAGGAAGGGAATGGAGTTTGATAGCCATTATTCTCCCTGCTTCCCATCCCAAACTGAGCATAGAGGTACAGGAAAAACTCATTGGTCATTAATTCTTCATTTCAAATAATCCCAAGGGCTCAGACAATCTATTATGGTTCAACACAAAAAATAATTTGTGATTGAAGAAGGCAGGCTGTGGAACTGCTGTTCGCCATAGGAAAGCATCTCTGGTTGACTTCATCAGGGATACACAAACCCATTTGGTCATCAACCATTAACTATCTCTCAAATGCAAGGCACAACACAGCATACAAAAGAGGATGAAGTATTATAGCTGGAAGGGATTATCTTGTGAAGCCTTGTCATTTTACAAAAGAGAAAACTGAGACCCAGAAAGATGAAACAATTTACCCAAGTTTCAAGTTAACTAACTGCAGAGTTGGGACTAGAATCCAAGTCTTTTGATTTTAAATCCAATCTAATGTTCTTTCCATTGCAACATAATCATACTAGAGACCATAGTATAGCATGGACTCTTATCATCCTCCATGCCTTCCCACCCTCACCAGACTCCAGTGATCATGAAGTTACTGCTTCTTGTTACCTATTTAGCTGGCAATCAGAATGAGCCAAAGAGTATAGTGGAAAGAACACTGGATTTATAGTCAAAAAACTTGAATCATAATAACATCCTGGCCACTTAAAACTAATCTGATCTTAGGCAAGTAAATTTACCTATTTGACCTTGGAAAAATAAAACAATTAGACTTAATGACCTACCTATAAGGTCCTTTCTAATTGGAAATTGTTAATCCTAAGAATTCTTCTGAGATCTTTTTTTTAAAAAGTAAGGAAATTAATAGTGACCTAAGGGCACGCTAACAGAGAGTGGTAGCACAGAACCTATAGCACTGAGGCTATGTATATATGTGATCATTTCATATAAGGTGTAAATAATAGCTTCCTTCTGTTTGTGTTACCCCACCCCAAGCACAAGAACAGTCCTTCACATAGAATAGGCGGTCAATAAATATTTAAGTTAATGAATGAATATCAATGAGACTAAGAACTTACCAGTAAAACCTGTTGGGTGTGATGTGCTCATGCATCAGTTGCCATCTTCTCCCAAAATCCATGGAGCTATAGAGCTGCAAAACACAAAGTGGGGTGGGGGATAAAGAGACAATGAGTATCAAGGGGTCACAAAAAACTGGTTGCATTGTTGTGGACATATTTATGGTAGAACATCAAGGTACTGCTTAAAAAATAGATTTCACCTAGAATTAACACCATTCCCAGAAGATCTAGATAAACCAAATTTAAGACTAGATGTCTACCATATGACCTTGCACATAGTAGGCATGTGAAAAGCACCTGTTAACTGATGATCATGTAACATCAATCTATAGTTTCAATGCTCGTAAACAACTGTGTCAACAATAATCCTATGAAAGAAGCAGTGCAAGTGCCATTATTCCCATTTTAAAGAGGGGGAATCTGAATGTATGAGAAGTTAGGTGGCATCATATTTCTAAGATCATATTTCCTACGGTCACACAGCCAGTAAGTCTCAAAATTAGAGTAAAAACCCAGGTTTTCTATCACCAAGAATGGTGCTACTTTCAGTACACCACATCAGTACTTGAGCCAAGAGAGTGGATTGCCAATTGTCCAGTGATGCCTACAGATGCATTCTTTAATAGTAGTCCCTCTAGCAAAGTTATGTCATTTTAAGTAAACATTGATTTCATCTAGGCTTAATTAGTAATAGTCAATAGATCCAAAGTCTGCCTATTCTTGAAGACCTAATTTAAATTCCAGATCTAGAAACCTTCCATCACTATGCTAGACCACAGTTACTTCTTCTTCCTGTAAATGTCTGTAGGTAGATAAGCTTTCTAGTATCTTTCATTGCATAGCCAGGATCCAAAATCATGATGAGTTAGAATGTTGAACTGAATCTAATAAGATGAAATTCAATAAAAATCGATGTAAAATCATATATTTGAGTTAAAAAATAAATCAGCTTACAACAATCAGATGAGGAATGCATGGTTAGATAATAGTTTCTGGGGGGGGGAAACTGGAACCTTCAATGTAATGTAAACTCAATATGAGTCAAATGGGAATTACGGCAAATAAAAACTAATGTGATGTTAGGATGTATTAAGACAGGTGGTTTTTACCTGGAAAGACTTATATGAACTGAGGAAAAGTGAACCGAGCAGAACCAGGAGAGTACTGTTCACAGGAATTGCAATATAGTAATGATGATCAACTACGAAAGACTTAGCTACTCAGATCAAGACAGAGATCCAAGACAATTCCAAAGGACCTTTGATGAAAAATGCTATCTATCTCTAAAGAGAGAGAGAAAAATGATGAATTCTGAGTGCAGATTGAAGCATAACTTTTTTCACTGTCTTTATGTTTCTTACTTTTCTTGTTTTGGTTTCTTTGGCAACATGGATACTATGGAAATATGTTTTGCATGACTTCACATATGCAATTGATAACATTGCTTGCTTTCTCAGTGGGAATAGGAGAAAATTTGGAACTCAAAATTTTTAAATTTACATTTTTAAAATGAATGTTAAAATAAATAAATTAGTTAACAATAATAAATGAATGTTAATAAGATGAATATTAAGATAAATAAATAAAATAAATTTAAGCATCCTAAAGAGAAAGTGTTGGGGTAGGTTTTAGTTTTCTCTATTTTACTCATGGAAATTTTCTGAAGCACTACATTTTGTGATTGACACCAATTTTAGGAAGGATATTGATCAGGTGGAAAGTGTCCAAAGGAAAGTGATGAGGACAGGGAAAGGCCTCAATATCATGTGATATGACAATTAAAGAAATCAGGCATGTTTAGCCTGGGGGAGACTTCCTAAAGACATAATAACTGCCTTTAAGTATTTAAAGTACCATGTGGGTCTGATTAGACATGTCCCAAGCTCCCTGGAGCCTGGCTCCAGTGAGCAAAAGTAGGCATAATAGGTGAAAGTTGCAAGGAGATTTAGTGTTGATATAAGTGAAAAACTTTCTGATATTTGGAAATATCCAAAAGTGAAACAGGTTTCTTTGAGAGGTGATGGGTCTTTAATATCATTAAGTCTTTAAGTCAAGACTAGATGACCTTTGTTAAGCATAGGAGGGATTGCTTTTAAGCATAGAAGGGATTGCTATATTAATGAAGCTTGGAATTGATGTCCTTTAAGATCTTTTCCAACCATAAGACATATGCTGTCTCTCAGTTATCCTTGTTTCCCTTTATAAAGGCTACCAAACAACTGAATGCAGTTCTTCTCTTCTAATGGTAAGGCCCACAGTATCATAATTTATATGGGTAGATCACATTCCCTGTGATTCTTGGGTTTGTCTAAGTCAGGGGTGGGAAACCTGTGACCTCAAAGCCACATGTGGCCTTGTAAGTTCTCAAGTGTGGCCTTTTGACTGGATTCAAACTTCACAGTACAAATCTCCTTACTAAAAGGATTTGTTCTATAAAACTTTGACTCAGTAAAAAGGCCACACCCAAGGACCTAGAAGGCCACATGTGGCCTCAAGGTTGCAGATTCCCCACCCCTGATCTAAGCATTCAACTTGGATGACCTTGATGAATTCATGTTTCCCAATCACTCTCCTTAAGGAATATGCATCTGATTTCTCTCTACTTTATTGATTTATATCATTCTATCTGTTCAGATCCCAACTACACTAGCCAGAGCATCAATGTCTGTGCAAATGAAACCTTGATCTAATCATCTCCTCATTTGTCAGGGAAGCCAGAGCAAAGGAGAGAGAGACAATGACAGCCACAACCCCCAAGGATGCTATGCTCATTTCTGCCTCTTTGGCATCTGCCTCTACTGATTTTTCTGCCTTTTCTTTCAGAGTAGATATCTGTAACTTATCTATGTTCACAAAAGATGTGGTGATACTTGATTCTCTGAAAAGATATATTTCCTCTTTCATTCTTTTTTCTGCATTCTCATCACTCTCAGAGAAAATACACCTAGCAAGAAAAACCCAGAGACTATCTGCTTTTGGATTTCCACTACCTTCATTCACCTTTTTATATCAGACCCTATGCTTGACTGCTGGCAAGAGACTAAATTGAATTCCTTGCCTAGAGCCTGACTAGAGCTAGGATTAGGATAAACAGAAAGAGTAAATTTATCTGGAAGGCTTGGGGTTACATAGTCTATAGAGTCAAAGCAAACTACTGAGGTCTATCACTATTTTCTTCTAGGATAAGCAACATCTCAGTATCTTTCAACTGATTAGTTTTTCCAAGATCAAATGTTTCAGGTTATAGTTTCACATATAACAAATATCTGACCATATAATCAGCCAGTCAAGAAAAAATAATTAAGCACCTACTTGGTGCCAGACCCTGTCCTAAGTGCTGAAGATACAAAAAGAGTCAAAAGCCAGTCTCTGCCCTCAAAGTGGTCACAATCTAATGGGAGAGGCAACAAGCAAATGTACAAACAAGCTATAGACGTGAAAAATAGGAAATAAGAGAACAAAGGAGCGAGAATTAAAAGGGTTGCAAAAAGCTTCCCATAGAAGATGGGATTTTAGCTGAGACTTAAAAGGAAAGTAGGGAAGGCAGCAGGCAGAGATGAGGAAGGACAGCTTAGGGACAGAAAGAAATAACGCCCAGAGCTAAGTGATGGCATGTCTTGTTTGTGTAACAACAAAGAGACATGTCAGTTGACTGAAAAGTACGTGATAGGGAGTAAGGCATAAGAAGTCTGGAAAGATAGAAAGGGGCTAAGGGCAGCTAGATGGCAAAGTAGATGGAGTACCCAGTGTGAAGTCAGAAAAACCTCAGTTCAAATCTGCCCTCAGACAACTCTTAGTGGTGAAATCCTCTTGCCTCAGTTTCCTCATATGTAAAATGAGCTGGACTACTCTAGCATCTTTGTCAAAAAAATCCCACATGGGATCACAAAGATTTGGAAATTACGGAACAACAGTGAAAGGTTATGCAGAGCTTTGACAAGTAGAGGATTTTGTATTTAATTCTGGAGAAGACAGAGAACTACTGGAGTTCGTTGAGTAAGCGGATGATATGATAGGACCTGTGCTTTAGGAAAATCACTTTAGTGACTGAATGAAGATGGACTGGAATGAGGAAATACCTAAGGTAGGCAGACCCACTAGCAGGTGATTATAGTAATTCAAGCATGAGGTGAAAGTAGTGTCAAAGAAGAGAAGGGGGCTCATTCAAGAGATGTTACCAAGGTGAAATGGGTAGGCCATGGCAACAGATTGGATATGGGATGGGATTGGAGGGGTATGGAGGGGTGAGAGATAGTAGGGTGAATGATGACATCTAGGTTGCAATACTGAAGGACTGAGAAAATGTTGTTTCCCTAGACAGTAATAAGGAAGTTAGGATGAAGGAGGATTTAGGGAGAAAGAAAATCAGTTCAGTTTTAGACATGTTGAAGTTAAGATATCTACTGGACATTCACGTTGAGATGTCTAAAAGGCAGCTGGAGAAGCAAAATTGGAGGAAGGTAGAGAAGTTGGGGCAGGATAGGTAGGTAGGTTTGAGAATGATCAGCAAAAAGATGGTAATTAAATCCATGGAAGCTGATGAGATCAGTAAGTGAATTATTAGAGAAAGAGAAGGGAAGAGGACCCAGGATAGAATCTTGTAGGACACCAATAGTTAGAAGGCATGATCTGGATGAAGACCCAGCAAAGGAGACTGAAAAGAATTGGTTAGATAAGTGGTAGGAGAACCTGGAGATGGGGTGCCCCATAAATCTAGAGAGAAGGGGTAATCAAGGAGACACTGATCAATAAAGTCAAAGGCTACAGAGAGGCTGAAGATAATGAAGACTGAGAAGTGGTCACTGGATTTGAAAAAAGGCCATATGAGAGAGTCTTAGAGCTTCAAGGGCCTGGATATAATCTGATACAACCCTGTCATGCTATATAGGGAGAAAGTGAGGTCTAAAAATTCAAGGGACACATCCTAGGTCACATAATAATCATAATATAATAACACTTAGTATTTAAGGCCTCCAAAGCTCTTTAAAGATACTACTTGACTCTCAAAATGACCCTGTGAGTTAAGTACTATCAACAATTAGACCTGCTTTCAGCAGAGACCTTAAGGTCATAATTGAGGAAAGAAATCCTTGTTGAGAGGGGCCCCCCCTTCCTCATCCACCAGACATAATTGCTGACCAACTGTCAGGAATAGGCAAATAAGTAAAGGAGCACTGCCCCATCCCTTCTCAAGATCACCAATGCTATTTCCAGCCCACCCCCAGAGCCCTCATCCAGGAAAGCAATTTTTGTGCAGAGGGAACCAGCCATCCCTGCCCACTGACCACACACTCCCACTCACAGGCAGACAAGCCAGCCTAACTGAGGCAACAAAGCTCCCTGGACAGGGGACAGCACATGCCATGCAAGGCAAACAATGACTTCAACTATCATTTCTCCTCAGACCCTGATATAGACAACTCAGGACCTTGAACCCAAGAGCCAGTGCTTCCAGCTCAGTGCCCTCAGCCATTACCTTGAGCAGCAATCCCTGGGGAGATACAGCCTGGCCACTGCTTCTGCAGATGAGAGAGCCACAGCTACTGGAGACCCAGGAGAAAAGAATGCTCTTGCCACCAACATCCATGGCAATTTGAAACACTTTAATACCATGGACAGATATGGTTTTATGGAAATGACTTAAAGAAGATGCATTTCCATCTGCTTTGTTGATGCATCCTAATGCCCACAGGACCTTTCTGACTTGCAGCTCAAATATTCCATATGAATTATATCCCCCATTAGAAGGTGAGCTCCTTGAGACCAGGGATCACCTAACTTTTCTATTTACATCTCTAGAACTCAGCACAATGTTTTGTACCTAGGACACATTTAATAAATAATTTATTCATTTATTCCCCCATGCTTTATAGATCAGGAAACTGTGGATGAAAGGTTAGGTGATTTTTCTGTGGTTAGAGTGAGGGTTTGTATTTAGGTCTTTTACATCACACCACTCTCTCTTGTAAGTAAATGGAAAAACAGGATAGAGTTGAGTGTCCTGCTGGTCTATTCAAAGTCCCTGGAGAATTGTAACCAGCAGCCATAAGAAGTTAAAAAAAAAAAACAAAACAAAACCCAAGGGTTCTCTATCTGTAAACAGAGCCTGAAAGAGGAAAGTTCTTTCTGTTGTCTTATATAACCAGGTCCATAGATGTGCTTTTGGCATATATTTGCCTATTCATTCCAAAAGCCTAAATAAAAAACATAAATCATAGGTTGGTATTCATCTTCTAAACATCAACATGCATTAACGAAGCCTCCAAACCATTTCTGCAATGAACTTTGCTTCTTCCCCACCACTCCCCCAAGCTTCCAATCCCAGTCCCACCAATAATTACAGGATCAAACTCCTTATCCTATGCTATAAAGTTTTCCATTATTGCCCTACCCCTCTTGGTACCACCTCTACTCTCTACAGCATTTCATATCATTTCTATTCGCACTCAAGCTCCCACTTGAAGAATGTCCTTCCTACAGCTCTCCATTTTATCAATACTTCAAGGCCCAGCTCAATCCTACATCTTTTGTAAAGCCTTCATTGACCACTTAACCTTAGTGAACCCTTTATCCACCGTAAGACAGTAACACAGTGCATGTATGATTCACTATGACGGAAGCCAAGGAGTTAAACTGGCTTGAGGGCTGGGGTGATGAGCCAGCAACACCTAAGCAAGAACCAGCTCAGGTTCAAGGATGTAAAGTTCAACAATACACTTAGTGACTTAAGAGAATTTGTGTAACCTACTCTTTCATTACTTTCCTTGGTAGAGAATGTGACACTATAGCAGAGATTGATTCCTGCTTACCTAGAATGAGGGAGGACTGGCTTGATAAAGAGAGGGATAATTCTTCACTTTCTTCTAACCTCCTTTTATTTCTTAGCAGTAGCTATCATTCTTTTTAATTAAAATCCCTTTTCCAAAGCTGCTTTCTCCTTCTTTTATCAAGTCAGTCCTTCTTAATCCTAGATAACCAGGACTCCATCCCTGGAGAAACCTGGAAAGACAGTTATGAAATAATGTGAGAAATGATGAAGTGAGTAGAACCAGGAGAGCAATTTATACATAACAACAATGTTTAAAAAAAAAAGAACCTTGAAAAATTTAAGAATAGTGATCCATACAAGGACTAACTACGACTGCAGAGGACCCACGATAAAAAGAACGCTCACCTCCTGACAAAGAAGTATGCAAAATGAGACGCAGTTTTGTACTTGGCCAAAGTGGGAATTTGTTTTACATGACTGTGTATTATCTGCTGGAAGTGCATTGCTGCAGTTGCTTTGCTGCTGCAGTGGGGGAGAGAGAGAGCAACTAAAAGCTTGTTAATTAAAAATTGTGATTTAAAAAGAGGGGTGGAGAAGAGAGGAGGAAGCAGAGATGATATAAAGTACACTGTAGTAACCTTGATATTTATTGGGGTGGAGACTGTTTTCACACAAGCTGAGAGTTTTGAGGGATGAACGGGAAGGGTGGAACATGAAACAGAGGTAAATATATGGAACGATGCCCATACATATCACAGATAAAGCAGAGATAGAGAGCAACAGCATGATTTACTTTGACTTTTTTTTCCTCAATTGTTTTTACTTCAATAGACTGGCCAGCACTGTGGGGTCCACAAGTCGTACTCACAGCCTGGGTGGAGGTGACACCAAATCTGGCTGTCTATCTGAAGCTGAGTTCACTGACTCTATCCAACTTGGGTTTATTGCAATTTGTGGACTCTCCTATGTATCTTACACTTGCTAAGCTCACAATGACACTTCCATGGATCCTATCAGTCATTCCCTCCAAAGATCTAAATCTTGTAGCATCTCTCCATCTCAGTTTCCTCAGCTGTAAGAGAAGGACAGTAGCAACAACTACTTCACAGTGTGGTTCAACTACTTCACAGTGCGGTTTTGAGGTGCCCAAATACATGGAAAGGGCTTGGCAAACCTTAGAGAGCTGTGGAAATACAAGCTGTTGGTCATCTTTTTCATATCCTGTGTGCTGCTGTCTATAACCTGCACAAAAGGCCCATGCTGGAGATTGGCAGACTTCCTCTAACCATTTCAACTTAACTGTATCAAAGGAACATATGGGTGATCCACTGATTATCTCATGCCTTCCTGAATGGCATGACCACTCCACATCCAGCTGGTGAATCTGATGATTGATTTTTTAGTTCTCCCAGTCAATAATTCTCTGTTGCCAATAGGCTATGGCTCATTTATACCCTTTCCCCCATGTGCCTCTCCTTTGTCCTTTGGGTAACTTGTAACTTCTTTCTTGAGAAAATGGGATAATTCATGATTTGCATCACCAGAAAAGCAATGTTTCAGTCTATAGCTTCAAGAAGAAGCTCACGGGTCATTAAAAAAGCATTGTGTATATATTGTTATTTAATTCTTCATGAACACTAGTCTTGTCTCCACAACTAGACTCTAAGATCCTTGAGGGCAGGATTATATATCTTGATAACCCTGGAGCACTTAGCCCAGTGCTCCGTAAGTACTTGTTAAATGAGTTAAAGGCCAAAGTACGAATGTCCCGATTTTGTGATAGGGGAAACTGAAGTTGAACAGGGCAACATGGGGAGTGTAAGACCCCAATTTTTCACATGGCACATCACAGAGACCATGAATATCATACCCTGGACAGCCAATCCATTTGTTCATGAGGCTTTTATATCAATCATTCATAGATCCTGACCAAAACATTATAATGCATCAGTCAAAGAAATCGTGCTTACTTAGATGTGTGACTCAGGCAGGGAACTGAGAACGCAGCTCATTTCCCCAGCTGTGCATAGACAGGGAGTCTATACACATAATTATCTCTCTGGGTGATGCCCAGGAAGGTACAAGTCTCCTGGACAGAAGAACAAAGTACAGTGCCAGTCCACTCATCTCTTAAATCTACTGCACGCCTGAATCTCACATCTCCTAATAGACACTCACTCAGCAGCAATACACATAACACTCCCCTAAATGAATCATCAGAATGGCTGGAAAATGAGGGAGTACACGTGTTTTTTCCTCATTGATTTAATTATTAATTTTCTAATCACATCTTCCTAGAAAAGTAAAACTTCTGGTACCTACAGAACTAAGGATAGAATTTGAGTAACTAGATCATTTAATCTAGTCCACATTTGAAAGAATACTGAGTTACAGCTAGACCTTCTGAGTTCCATGGATGTAAAAACTGCTGGAATGGTAAATAACTCAAATCCACCCCATGGTAGATGAACAACCCAGAGAGGTAGAGTCTTCCGGGCCTGGTCTTTGGCCCTGGGCTTTCTGACCCTGCATCTGTGTCCCATCAATTAAGTCCCTTGCTCTAGGCTGATCCTTAGTCATTTTCTGATAATTCTCTATTAGATAAACTCGAATTTATAGATCCCACCAGGGACAATCAACCACTCTAATTTGCTTTAAGCCCCTCCCATGTATATCAGACTCAGTGAAAGCCTCAAAAAAAATAAGAAAACCCAGTAACAGAGAGGCTGTGTGGCTACTGGACCTGGAGTCAGGAGACCCACATTCAAATCCTAATGCAGCTTCTCTTTAGCTATGTGATCATGGATGAATGAATCATTTAAATCCTCAGAGCCTTAGTTTCCCCATATGTTAAAAGAGTGATAATGCTTGCAGTACCTACCTAATAGGGCTGTGATGTAAAAAGTTCTTTGCACACCATAAAGCCCTATATATATGTAGGTTATTATTAACTTGAGGTGAGCAATATTTTTCATACCTGACTTCACCTGAGATTATAACAGTCATTTCAAGAAGATCAGCCCCCACTCTGATCTTAATACCTATTGAAAGTGTACCAATCCTTTAAGCCCCAGTTCAAATGTTACCTCCTAAAAGAAGCTTTCCTTGATCGATTCTGTCTAGAACAATCCTGCTCCTTGACTCTCATGGAGCATTTGGTTTGTGCCTTTGATGTCCTCAGCAAACATTACTTTGTAGGAGTCTTATTTGTGAATATAATGTAGCCCCCTGTGATTTTTTGAGCTCTGTGAGGGCAAAGACCAGGTTCAGGTAAATCTTTGTGTCTCTCTCAGCACACAACACCATCCTCTTTGGTAGGAGAAACTATAAACACCTGTTCAAGTTCAAATTGAAATTGATCCCCAAGGCCTTCCCTTTGCCTACAAACAAACACCAAACACACTTTTTGGTCGAACAGCTTCTACCCTCCACAGGACATAGGCATGTGCATACCTATAAGCAAGAATTTATTAAGTATCTACTATGTGCCAGGCACTGAGCTAAACACGGGAATATAAAGACAGAAAACATAATAGCCTCTACCCTTAAGCCAGTTACATTTTGTTGGGGGAGATAATGTGGCAGTATACACATAATTAATCATATACAAGACAGAAACAAAATTAATACAAGGGGAATTGGTTGTGTAGCAGACATTAGCCCCTAGGAGGATTAGAAAAGTTTTTATATTTAAGGTATCACTTGAGCAGAGTTTGGGAGGAAGCAAGAGATTCTTAGAGGCAGAGTTTGAGTAGGAGTGCATTCCAGGCATGGAGGAGAGCCAGGGCAAAGTGACAGAGATAGGAGAAGAGGTGCATGGAGGAGGCTAGCAAAATCACACAGTGCATTTGAGAGAGAGACAGAGAGACAGAGAGAGAGGAAGAAGAAGAAGAACAAGAAGAAGAAGAAGAAGAAGAGGAAAAGGAAGAAGAAGAAGAGGAAGAAGAAGAAGAAGGAGAAGGAGAAGGAGAAGGAGAAGAAGAAGAAGGAGAAGGAGAAGAAGAAGAAGAAGGAGAAGAAGAAGAAGAAGAAGAAGAAGAAGAAGAAGGAGAAGAAGAAGAAGAAGAAGAGGAAGAGGAAGAAAAAGAAGAAGAGGAAGAAGAAGAGGAAGAGGAAGAAAAAGAGGAAGAGGAAGAAGAAGAAGAAGAGGAAGAAGAAGAGGAAGAGGAAGAGGAAGAAGAAGAGGAAGAGGAAGAAGAAGAAGAAGAAGAAGAAGAAGAAGAAGAAGAAGAAGAAGAAGGAGAAGAAGGAGAAGAAGAAGAAGAAGAAGGAGAAGGAGGAGAAGAAGAGGAAGAGGAGAAGGAAGAAAAGGAGAAGGAGGAGGGGGAGGAGAAGAAGAGAAGGAGGGAGATAAAGGAAGGGAAGTCACACTCTGATCAGGAATGTGCTGAGTGTTCTCATGAGTTATGTGATTATGGGATGCCTATGCCTCTCAGAGCCTTAGTTTCCCAATCTGTTTAAAATGTAGATAATGCTTATGTTACATATCTCAAGGAGCTGTCAGAAATGACTGTAATTGTGAGCACAAGAATAGAGGCACAGGAAAAAAGAGGAAATTCATGCAGGAGGCCCTAAAGTCAAGTAGCAGATAGCTGTCATATTGCAAAATAACACCACAGACATGCCAGTGGGAAGGGCCTGTTTTATGCACAAGCTCCCCAGCCCCAAGTTCCTGAGAAGCTGGCTCCTTTAGGGGCTGTCCTATAATTGGCCTCCCACAGAGAGATGGTAAGAAAAGCAATCGTAGCTTTACTTCTACAGTACTCATCCCCATTCTTCACTGTCCTGCCCATCCCCAGTGATTGCAGAGTGGGCAGGGGCACCTATTGCCCTGTGCCCTCCTTCCTGCCTGCGTTGCAATGCAGCTGTGTTTCTCCCTGTTGTTTATGATTATATAGGCAGTCTGTGGCACATTCATGCCTATTCTCCTTCCCATGTCTGCTGTGAAGGCATACTAGCAGTGATACAGGGATCCTGATGCATACCGCCATAAACACATGTATGAGGAGGATCATGAGTGTTAACCTACCCATGATATTTATTTTGGAAGTCTTAAAGGTCCGTTTTGAATCTTCAAATCAAAAGTCTTCAAAACAAGTACAGCCAACTATCTATTTTAGACATTTATGAACATGGGACATGATGACCTTAGATTCATGTTTTGGAAGAGAGAAGAGAAAAGACAATGTTGTTTAGAGAAGGCTTCAAGAGAAAGGAATCACAGAACTATTGACAATTACTCCCTTTGGTCCCTTTAGATCTCTTTTTCGGCCTGTCTCTTCACTTGGTGAACTCTTCAGTTCCCATGGATTTAATTACTATCTCTACATTATGCTTATGTTCTACCTATCCTACCCCAAAGACATCTTGAACTGGATACGCAGTAGACGTCTTAAGCTCAATTATGTCCAAAACCAAACTCACTATGTTTTCCCCTAAACTCTCAACATTCTCCTCCTAGTTTCTCAGTCTTACAACCTAGGAGGCATCTTGAACTTGCCACTTTCTCTCCCCTACCCTTATCCAATCTGTTGCCTATTGACTTCATCTTTGCAACCTGTATATGCCCTCTTCTCTTCTCTGACACTGACAGTTGACTAGAAGCCCTCAACACCTCAGGAATAGATTACTGCAATAGCCTACTGGTGGGTGGACCTACCTCAAGTCTATCCCCATTCCAATCCATCCTCCATTCAGCCACTAAAGTGATCTAAATCTCAGTTCTGATCATGTCCCACCCCTTCCCACTCAACAAACTACTGGGACTTCCTATAGCCTCCAGTATCAAATACAAAATTCTTTGTTTGACATTCAAAGCCCTTTATGACCTAGTCCCCTTCTATCTTTCCAGTCTTCTTATACGTTACTCCCTGAAAGAAATTGGATCTTTCTTTGATCCAGACACTGGCCCCCTTGCTGTTCCATAAACAAGCCACTTCCTCCATCTTTTAGCTCCAGGCATTTTCTCTGAAATCCCTCATGGCTGGAATGCTCTCCTTTTGCTCTTACTACTGACCTCCCTGGCTTTCTTTAGATCTTCACTAAAATCTTACCTGCTACAGGAAACTTTCCCCAACCCTTCTTAATTCTAATGCCTTCTTGCTATTAATAATTCCCTCTTTTTCCTGTATATAATTTGCTTTACGCATATTTGTTTGCATGCTGCCTTCTCTATTAGCTTATGAACTCCTCAAGGGCCAGGACTGTCTTTTGCCTTTTTTTGTATCCCTAGTTCTTAGAACAGTGCTTGGAACACAGTAGGCACTCAATGTTGATGGATTGATTGAGAATCAAATATTTATTAAGTGACTATTTTGTGCTAGGCTCTGGAAATACAAAAACAGACAGAAGAGAGGCCTGACCTCAAAAAGTTTACAATCTAAAGAGGAAGACAAAATGCAAACAACTACGTAGAAACAAGCTATATAACATATTAAATAAGAGATAATCAACAGAGTTAAGGCACTGGAATTAAGGGGGCTCAGGAAAGACTTCAAGGTGTAGGGGAGTGGGGCTTTAGTTGGTACTCAAAGGAAGCCCAGAAAGCCAGAAGCATTGAGATTAAGAGGAAAAGAATTCCAGGTATGGGAAAGAGCCAGTGAAAATTCCCAAAGTTGTAAAATGAAAAGAGCAAAAAGATCCGTACCACTGGATCAGTGAGTATATGAAGAGTGACTGTAAGTTCCTCAAGGGTATGGAGTATACCTTAATCACTAAATGGGTGTTGCCTTAGTCAAAACGAGACATGGGAAAGACCTTAGCTTAAAAAGGTCAAGGTCTCCCAGTGCATCTGTGGCCATCTCCACTCATCCTGACCACATCTTGCCACAGGACCCAGATGGCTCTGGGGATGAGAGTGAGGCTGGTGACTTTGGACTGCCTTCTTTCACTTAAATCGAATTCACTTGCAAGTTATGTGACATCACCTTCCTGACGTCATGGTCTTTCAGAAGGAAGGACAAAACAACAGTGAAGAATGATATAGCACAAAACATTATTGACAAAACAATAATTAGGGTGATATTTATTTCATGATTTCTATAAACAAGGTACTTTATTAATATTACCTATATGGTTGGCTTCATCCAACTTTCCTGTCTCTGTCCTGGAGCTCTGCTGTCCGGAATGCCCTTCCTCCTCCTCTGCACATATCCAAATCAGGAAAACTTGATCAAATCCCATATCTTCCATGAAATTTTTTGCTAATCATTCTGATCCCTAGTAATCACTGCCTATTCTCCTACCATAAACAGTCTAACCAATCATTGAAGATTTTTGTTCTCATTACATCATACTTATACATCTCATCACCCCAGGGACACTGGAAATCACTTGAGGGCAGGGGAATATCTATTACAGGGTTTCTGTCTCCCTGATAGGATAGCCCAAGACAGTGCTATATACATGGCAGGCACACTAAAAGGCCTTGTTGGCCAGCTATTTGAAAAAAAATAAAGAAGAAAAATGAACCCTACAAATAAAGTTCTATAAAAAGAATAGCTCATTTACACATAGTATTAGAGCACTTCAGCATTTTAATTCTGTGGATATTTGTATTTCTAAATCATTTTCGGAACTTATTTAAACTCTTATAAGGATTGTTGTGTTTTATTTTTGAATAGGTCTTCTCCAAAGTGATTGAGAAATGAAGAATTCACAAAATACAATTCAAATTGCATGATTTACCCAAATTCATTCTTCTGGCTCCACATTGTCTCTTGCATATTTTCCTAAATCTAAATTTATTTATTTACTACATAATTTTTAGGAGCATCTCATATTACAGAGGACATAAGACACAAAAGCAGGTATTCCCAGACCTACCTTCCACTTTATCTCCTTAGAACTTATTAGAATCATATAGCTGGAAGTGGTCTTAATGGTCACATCTACTTCCCTTCCCTTTACCTTCAAGTCTTATCTCCTATTAATTTCCTAATTTGGAATTTCTCTGATTTTTAAAATCCTACTTTCCTCTCCCTGTGCCCCCTTCTCCTTTCTGAGATCCTACATCCCTCCCCACCTTGGCCCCCACCAAGGGCCTCTTATGACAATTTTAAATGAGATGGAGAAAACCTAGATTTTTTTCTTCTAAGATTAACTCATCAAAACAACATCCAAAAAGAAACTGTTGCTGCCTGAGAGGAAAATGGAGCTTCTCCACACTCCCTCATTTACTAAGGATTTCACTTGAAAAGGTATGCCCTGATCTATATTTAATCATGGAAATGATTACAGCTCTTTAAAAAATTTAAGAGTGAATTGAGGTAAGTGTCCTTGAACAGCCCTATTCCTAGGATCCATTTTATGAATGTACTAACATGCGGATATGAACATTACCTTGAACTAGAATGCTGCAAGCCCCTCGGACATAGTCTCTGAAAGGAGGTAGTATTAGAATTGAAAGCGCCTTCAACTTTGGCCTAAGCCAGGGTTGGTACATGATACCCACCTAGTGTTAAAAGATCAACTAGTGCTAAATCAGGGACCTGGATCTTCATTTTTCTCATTGATGTTAAAGCAACTTTACTATGTGACTTTTGAAAGCTCACTTTATTATATCACATATCAGGGTTTTTTTCATCTTTAAAATAAATGGGTTAGACTGGTATAGCATTTTCCAAATGATGCTAGCCAGGGATCATTTGGAAGCTTAAAATACTTAGCTGTAGTCAACAAATGCCAGTCTTGGGTAACAGGAGTTGTAGACTATCCCTATGTTAAAGTAGGGGTAGAAAAAAGGAAAATTAAAATAAAAATGGAGGGATTAAACCTGTTTCAACCAAAAAAAAATGACTACGTATAAGAAGAATTTTAGTTTAAAGGATTTGAGATTTAGAAGAGTCCTAAAAGAACATCTCATTGAAAACACTAATTTACATTTGACTGATGCATTGGGGATTTTTTTTCACATTACTGTCAATTCCTAATAATCCTTCCCTTTAGAATGAATCCTCAATTCTAAAAAAAGAAAACATGAAAACAAAAAAATACATAAACTCTACCCAACAGTATAACAGTGTTCCGCACCCATAGCCTACCATCTCTCTACAGTAAAGAGATAAATCTATTTTATCATCATTCCTCTGGAAACACAGCTAGTCAATATCCATATGAATTCTGACATTTTTAGTACCATTTTTCTTTAAATCAGTGGAGTGGAACTCAGATAGAAACAGATCTCTCCTGCCATATATTGACTTAGAAAACCTGAAATAAATATTATCTTTATTACATTGCATTTTTTATTTACTTTGTTAAACATTTCCCAATTCCATTTTAATCTGGTTCTAGGTATACTTTACAGCACTGTGTCCACTGTATATGGTACCTCAGATCTATTCCACACCTTCTGCAACAATCAATGGAATTCTTTCAAGGTTTCTCCAACTTTCTCTTCTTCATCATGTCTTAGGGCATAGCAATATTTCCCTAAATTCACATCATAGCTTTTAGAGATAAAGAACCTATAACCTACTGAAAGAAAATAAGAGCAGCAGAAGCAAGATTCATATGGAGGCTCTTTGGTTTGGAATCCAGTGGTCTCCCTGGTAGACCACTTGACTTCATCCAAACATTCAATAGTTTAGAGACATACTGAATTAAAGTCTATTCTATGGGTGCCCAAAGCACCCCACCCATTCATTATTATAGAGGAATGCTGAATTGTTATTCAATAACTTAGAAAAAATATTGAATTGCCATTCCATATTTTAGAGGAAAAATACTGATAATACCAAAGCTTTCTCACAGAGACTATATGGAACATGATGGTTCTGTGGAACACAGCATTAGAAACATTGAACTAGATAATCTCTATGATCCCCTAAAACTTTATAAATAAATCAATCAATAAACATAAATGTCTCCTATGTGCCAGGCACTGTGCTAAGTGCTAGAGATAGAAAAAAAAAGGCCAAAGACGGTCCCTGTCCCCAAGGAGCTTTCAATCTAATGGGGGAGATAACATGCAAACAAACATATACAAAGTGTACAGGACAAAGGAAATAATTAAGAGAGGGAAGGCAATAGAATTAAGAGGAGTTACAGAAAGTATCCAATAAAAGAAGGGATTAAAGTTGGGACTTAGAAGAAGTCAAGGAGGTCAGTAGGTGGAACAGAAGAGGGAGAGCATTTCAAACATGAGAGACAGCCAAAGAAAATGTCCTGAGCCAAGAGATGGAGCTTTTGCATCTTGTATCTATTTCATGTAGGCCATCTCCACAATTCCAACCAGATGCTATCAAAAGTGCTTCAGATATTTGACATCTTGACGAAGTCATAAAACTAGGAATCCATAGAAAGAAGAGTAACTTTAACCTCATCAGAGAACTTTTTTTTAATCACTTGTGTAAGCACTGGGGAACTGACTTCTGTGCCAGCCAAAGAAGCCTTGGCTTTGACAGTTCAGAGAAGCAGGCTGAGTCCATCCAGAACTTTTCTTGTCCAGCTGCCAACGCTAGAATACAATTAAATATCAGGAAGTACAACCTCAGCAAAAAAAATGTGCAGGAACAGCTGGATAGTAGTCATAGGAAGTAAAATTCATTTATTACTCACATAATTAGGCTTCCCTCTCTAAATACAAAAATAACCACTTTATGCATTAACTAAAGAGGGGATCATCACAGACTGTCCAGCCAGTCCACTGACAGAAAGACCCAATGCTATTCTCTTTTGGTTCTTAAAAGAAATTTTTTGGGGGGAGGTCAATGAACGGTAGGGGATGCAGCAAGGTGGCACAATGGATAGAGTGCTAGACCTGGAATCAGGAAGACTTATCTTCCAAAGTTCAAATCCAGCCTCAGAGACTTATTAGCTGTGTGACCCTGGACAAGTCATCTGATCTTATTTGCCTCAGTTTCCTCATCTATAAAATTAGCTGGAGAAGGAAATGACAAACCACTCCACTATCTCGGCCAAGAAAATCTAAATGGGGTCATGAAGAGCTGGATATGACTGAAAATAGCGAGCAACCACAAAAGGTGGTGGAGCCTTGGACTTGGCATCAGGTAACAATCATTTGAACACCAATGCTGCCAGTTCTAGGTGATCAACCTCTGAATTCACTTTCCCTCTCTAGGTATCAGTCTCTTCAACTATAAAATGAATGGGTTGGTAGAGATGAGCAAAAAAATCCCTTCCAGTTCCGTAGTATAAAGATCATTGAGTTTATAAAATTTGCACCTTTGTATACCAAAGACCCTTGAGCACAAAGGGCCAAAGTCAAAGGATCATGGATGAAGACATGGAAGAAACTTCAGAGGCTACTAAGTCCAAGCTCTTCATTTTACAGATGAGGAAACTGAGGCCTTGATCAGCTAAGTGACTTTTCAATGGCCACACAGGAAAAACTGTAAGTAGCAAAAGTGGGATTGGAGACCACTACTCTGACTTCAACTCCTGAGCTCTTTCCAACGTCCTATGCCGCCTTGGATTAGAGAGTTAAAGTCTACCCTATAGCACCAGTTGCCCAAAGCACCCATTCAACCCTATCAATTAATCAAGAAGCATGTTTTGAATACCCTTTGAAAGACAATATGATCAATGATGATAATACAAAGACAAAAATAAAACAGTCCCTGTCTTGAAGAAACTTTCATTTTAATCAACCATCTCTTGTTGAGACAAGAAGGAGACAATACCGCCTTTTTCTTTCAACAGTAGAGATTCTTAACATAAGGCCCACATACTTCAATCGATAGATTTAAGGGGTTCTGTAAATTTGGGCGGGAGTAAATATGACATCTTTATTTTCACTAACCTCTCACTGACCTTTAACATCACTTTCAATTATTTAAAAGCATTATTCTGGTCGATAGCCTTCACCAGATTGCCAAAGGGGTCCATAAGACACGTACAAAATTCCAAACTCTTGTTTAATAGGATCATTTATCCAAAGCATTCAAAGTCACATTGCCTCATTCATCTTCGAAGACTTTCTTAATAGCAGTGAGGGAAAGTAAAGTTTTATAACGGTGTTTGTCATTCACCCTAAGGAGGATAGGCCACGTGAAAACATTTATATAATTGAAAGGATTGTAAAGCAATACGTAGATATAGATATATACACACACATGTATACATGTGTATGTATATGTATGTATATATGTATACATGTCTATATTTCTATATACACATGTGTTCATAACCTTATATGACATATATAAGAGAGAGAAACAATTATACTGACATATAATTATACTTATTACAACCCTGGGAGGTTAGGGGTACTTTTATTCTACTTTTCAGGTAAGGGAATTGAGTGGTTTATGCAGAGCTGCACAAGAAGTAGGTGTCTGAGACAGGATTTGAACTCAAGCCTTTATGACTCTTCAGTACTCTACCCACCATACTGTCTGGAAAAAAAATGGCAAGAAAATAGTGGACTAGAAGTTGAGACAGTCTAGTTCTAGCTCTGACACCATCTTATGAAAGAAACATGAGTTTTCTTATCTGTAAAACAGGCTTTAGCACCTCCACCCATCTCCCAGGGGTGTTATGAATATCAAAAAAAGAAATCAATAAAGGGGAAAGAAATTCAATGGCATTATACATTTAATATAATATACATTATAAATTTTATATCACAGACTTAATTACAAAGTAGTTGAAGAATATACTAATGTTCTCATTACCAAATACAGTTAAACAGGTCATCCATTTAATTAGAACAAACATTACCTAAGACAACAATGTGAGTCCAATCTGCGGTAGCCAAAACATATTACTGTCTGTTGCCTATATCTTTCATAGCATCTGCCATCTCCCAAACTGGTCAAGCTATCTCTTGGACCTGGAATGTACTCATTCCTCCTCCTTTGCTTCTCAGAATTCTTATTTCCCTTTCAACTCAGCTGAAATATCACTTTTTCCAAGAAATCTACACTAATATTACCCCCTCAGATAAATATTCTCTACCTCTTCAAATTAATCTTGTTTTTTTTTTAATCTGTATACGAGTGCTCACCCTTCCACCAATCTTAAATTGCTAGAGGCTAGGGTGGATTTCATCTTTATATCCCCAGTGCGTAGCACATACTAGGCATTTAATAATCATTTTTTAATTGATTTACCAAATATTAATTAAATTTAAAGGAAGAAGTCAGGCTGGATTAAAATTTGGAAAATAATTACAAATTGTTCACTACCATAAAAACACATATTTACGAAACCAATATTAATATATCCCCTTTGGAAGGGAATCAGGACCTATGAGCAAATTGAATTTTATGAATTTTAGGAAATTCCTGATGAGGAGACATTTTCTACCAATGATGATAGGCAGTTAAGAGCTGTGGGGCCCTCTGAAGGTAGGTGCCTTGCCCAGCATCACATACATGGGTCAGGGAAGGGACTTGCCTCACTCTTCCAGACTTAGTTGGTTCTCTATCCACTATACTGCAGTCCTTTCTTTTATTATTTAGAGGACATTTTAAAACTTACAAAGCCATTTTCTTCCAACAACCATGTTAAATAGGTAATGTATGATTAGTGTGTTATTGCCTCCAATTTAAAGACGATAAGAATAAGATTTAGCTAGGTCTTAGTAAAAGAGCTGAAAAGTATCAGAGGCAGGGTCTGTCCCTAGACAGACAGACTGAATATTAAACAAGTCAGACTATGTGCCAGACATTGTACTGAGCATGTATGATGCAAATTCAAGGACACAAGACAATTCCTATCCTCAAAGTGCTTGCGTTCTACTAAATGAAGATGATGCATAAAGGGAAACTAGAGAGGGTGGACAGGAAAAGGCACCCAGGGAGGAGGGAAAAGGCACCCAGACCTTTTGAGGTTTATCTCAACTGTTACTATCACCTTCCATGTATTTTCTTCCTTTTATAAATACTCAGTTATCTATTATACATGCCCCACTCCCACCCCCTCCATCTTAGAAAATATAAGCTTCTTGAGAGCAGGGACTGCTTTGGTTTTTGTTCCTGTATCCCCCAAAGCTAGCACAGTACCTGGCACAGAGAGAATAATTAATAATGATTCTTGAATTTAATTGCGTTAGCAATTTAATTTTATGTGATCACATAGCTAGTTCATGTCTGAGGCAGGATTTGAACCTGGGACTTCTTGAGTCTGCATGCAGCATGCCCTTCTATTGTCTTTCTTTCAAGCTATGCCATGTAAAAGAAACTAGTCCAGTCCCTAATAGACCCATATCTCCCCTATAGTAGCCCTGACAAGTAGTCATTCATGGACTCTTCACAGAAATACCTCTAATAAAGGGGAATTCCTAATTAATCAAGGGGCCTCCTTCCATTTTTGGACAACTCTAATCATTAACATTAAAGCTTTTCTGTCGCTTCCACACTTGGCCCTCTGTGATCATGGGGGACACACTTAATGCCTTTTCTACATGAAGTCACACAATAAATGCTCCAACTCCGAAACTAAATGAAAGATAGATAGATAATGGAATAAGTTTTCTTGTTTGATATCAAGTGGCTGAAAATGAAAACCCCATTCCTTCCTGAGATTGTCTGCATGTGCGATTTTTCAGTGTGGGTGGACTGATGGTACTAGCGGTGGATGAGTACTTATAGAACTGTGGCAAGTTGCTGCTGGAAGGAATTTGGAAATTATCTAATTCTTTTACGGATGAAGCAACACAAAGCACAGTAAGAAAGGACTTGGTCAAAGTCATACCAATAGTAGTAGGAGGAAACTGATGATAATCTAGGCTTCCTGATTTGGGGATCTCAAGTCAGTCAGCAAACAAGGATTTGTTAAGCTCCCAATGAGTGGTAGGCACAGTGCTAAGAGCTGGAGGCACATATAAAAGGTAAAATCAAATGAAACAAAACCAAACCCAGTCCTTACTTTCAAGAAGCTCACAGCCTAATGGAAAAGTGGATTCCATCGAGAAGACACTTTAAGGTACAGAGATATACATGGTATAAAGAAAACTGAGAAGGGGGAGAATACTGACAACAGGGGAAGGCTTCTCAGAGGAGATGGTATCAATCAGAGTTGAGCCTTGAGGGAAGAAAATGATTTGGAAATGCGGTGATGAGAAGGGAGTGCATTTCAGAGATGATTCTAAAGGCACAGGGGAGAGAGACAAGAGGAGGAAGTGAGGATGCTGGCTAGTTGTAGAGTTTAGCTAAAAATAAAGTATGTACAGAAGAGGAGAATGAAATAAAACTGCAATGGTTGAAGGCAGCCAAATTATAGAAAGCCTTAAATGCCAACCTAAGATGTGCTGGTTTATTCTATGGGCAATGGGGGAGCCACTGAAGGCTTTTTGAGCAGGGAGGTTCATAGTAAGAGCTGTGCTTTAGGAAGATTGATGTGGTGGCTGTGTAGAGGATGAACTGGAGGGGGCAGGCACTGTAAGTAGGGAGTCAAATAAGGAAGCTGAGAGAAATGATTATTTCCCTCTCATATTAATGGTCAATTATTAAAACTGGGGAGACTCAAGCTTTTTTTTCCTGTTGTTCTGTTTCCTAGTCTAGTCTCTCAAGAACAGTGCTGATGTATGGTAGGATTAGCACTCCTCATTCCGAGTATTGCTACTCTACTCAACAAGATCTGGCTTGGGTGGGGAATATAGAGTCTTTGTCTAAATTGCCCAAGACTGGAGTGATCTGGGGATAGGGATAGTCTCTATCAAGAGTAATATGACTTCTCCCTCAGCCCCTCTTTGGAGTGAGCTCATCTGTCTTTGTAAAATCCCCCCCTCAATAATTGTTAACCAATTAAGAGTTGATTGCCACCCTTAGGAATACATCTCTTCCAAAACAGTATATAAGCCATGAGCCCATCACCATGACTACCTTTGATCTAAGAGAGAGATGACCAAATGGCCATCCTTTTATTGAAATGCTGGCATTATTAATAAAATGATTATATTACCCATAAATTATATCTCTTGAATCTTTTTAAATGTCACAAGGCCCTCACAGATCTTCCGCGAAGAAGTAACGGGATACTCCACTAGAATGGGGTCTATATGAATGGAGAAAAGTAGACCAGGTTGTTTTCTTATTTTGAGAGTGGAGAAAGGCTGAACCCTAAATAAAAAGGGCACTTGCCAGGGACCTCTCTATTAGGATTTTCTGCTTTGAGAACCTCTGACTGAAGGAAAGTTGGCCCATAGGCTTCCCCTCTCTATTTGGATGGCTGGGACATGATTTTTTTTTTGCAGGGAGGAGGATGTAATGCTCAGCTTTCATCTCCCTCCCACTTCTTCTTTCTTCTTTGCCACGTAATTCTCCAAAAGGGAGCCCTGGCATGATTCCCTACATGTTCCATATCTAGGCCCATGACAAAACTCCAACTAAGCTCAGAGCTCGGCACCTCTCCTCTCCTGTGACATAATTTATGGAGATGCAGTTTCCACTACAATCTCTCCTGCTACTGGCATCAACTTAAATGCTGCAAACTCACAATTGCCAAGATGGCACTGTACAAAGCCTCCAAGTCAGCCAGCTTTCTGCATAAAACCTGAAGCATAAGCTGACACTGGCAGAAGCCAGGCCCCCATCAGAGCTAGAGGAGGAAGTGTGGGTGCCATCCTCTGTTTTTCCTAACTTGGAAAGGTGATCCCCCCTCCAATATAGGTCATCTCCCTTGAACAAACATTAGAAAACATAAGTCTTCTTTTTTCTGGCAGGCTGCGTGGAGGAATCCACTGTTCTGAGCCAAGCAATTCCTATAACAGCAGCCAGCAGGAGACAGGAAATTGGGGATAAAACCTATCTACATATGTGCTTCTATTTACAGCCCGTGTTTACACACAGTTATAAAAGGGGAGGAGGCAAAAACTAAGAATGGAAATGAAAACAAATCGACCCGTTTATCTCCCTTCTTTAATTTCACTTTTTGCTCTTTATTGGGAGTCAGGCAGGGATTCCAAAACAGCTCTTCACCCAACATGAGGATTTGTAGAAACCGTGTGCCCTAGCTGCTTCCAGATACTTTCACTGGATGAGTTGCATGCTGGGAAGTCTGTGCTTGTTTAGTGCTTTCGCTTAGGATCTATCTGCCTTTGGGTAGGTTTATTTATAATACTGCCCATGGGTAGATACTTGGAAGAATAAGTATTTAATGGATATCTAGTAGATTCAGGTCACTGGGATAGCCAGGAAAATACAAAGATGAGAAAGACACAGTTTCTGCCCTTCAGAAAAGTAATCATGCAATTAACCAAGAACCATTTACTAAGCACCTATTGTGTTATCAAGCAATATGCTGAATAGTAGGGATGCAAATATAAAAATGAAGCAGTCCTTAACCCCAAGGAGCTTACATTCAGTGGGAGGAGACAGTAGGCATATTTCTTGTATAAGTATATGCAAAATATATAGAAAATAAATACAAGGCTATTGG
This sequence comes from Bettongia penicillata ogilbyi, assembly GCA_023548195.1. Taxonomy (NCBI): domain Eukaryota; kingdom Metazoa; phylum Chordata; class Mammalia; order Diprotodontia; family Potoroidae; genus Bettongia; species Bettongia penicillata. Next base: position 194,076 of record JAJHZJ010000336.1, read on the forward strand.
AGGGACAAGTGGAAGCTGGGAGGATCAGGAAAAGCTGATTGTTAAAGGTAGTGCTTGAGTTGGGCTTTGAAGAAGAGGGCATTCTAAGAGGATTCTAAGAGCAAATGAATAACAGGCAGAGGTAGGCATATGCACAAACAATTAAAATGCACAGCCATGAGGGATAAATGTCCAATAAGAGGTATGAATAATACCCCCATGTTGTGTCAGTTCACAGAAAAAGGAGAGGGAGAAAGGGAGGGAGGAGGAAGAGGAGAGAGAGACAAACAGAAAGAGAGAAACAGAGGAGGGGAAAGGTGAGGGGAGACAGTGAGACGAGACACAAAAAGAGAAGACAGAGACAGAGTGAGAAAGAGAAAGGAGACAGAGAGACACAAAAAGATGGAGAAGAGAGAGACAAGGGGGAAGAAATACAGATATGGAGAGGAAGACAGTTGGAGATAGCAACAGAAGATAGATGAAAAGACATGGGGGGGCAGGGAGAGAGGGAAAGGGAGAGAGAGAGAGAGAGATCTATGGGCTTGAGGAACCAGAGAAGGCATAAATGGATAACTGAGATTTTAATTTTATCCTTAAAAATAATAAAAATGAAAACGAACATTTATACATCACTTTACATCTGCAAAGTGCTTTACATATATTTGCTTATTTGATACAACAACCCAGTGAAATAGCTGCTATTATTCCCCTCATCTATAGATGAGGAAACTGAGATTAAACCACTTATTCAGGGTTGTACAGTTAGTGGGCGCACGAGGCAGAATTTACACTCTCTCTACTACCCGTTGTAGTAGTAGAGGTCTGGGGGGGTGGGGGGTGGGTGGGAAGGGGAACAGGGTGTATGACAGGTGGGGAGAATAACCCAAAAGAAGACACGGAGTTAAGGAAAGAACCAGAGATGTTACAAGGTTAGAAAACAGACCCTTTGTGCTGGATAGAAAGTTCGTGGCTTTGATTTGAGCTCTAGAATGCAGAGACAAAAGTCAGGTCGTTGCCTGCTATAAATCCTATGAAACTACGGACTTAGTGGGAAATACAATTGGTCAAATAGGTTGGATCCAAATCATGTAAGGTCTTATGTTAAGAAAATGTGCTTTGGACTTTATCACCTAGAAAAATGTGAGCCACTAGAAATTATGAGTTGCATTAGGGAAGAGAACATGTTATATGACTGCCGTAGATAATACTGATTATAATATTTATTATTACAACTCATTTACATGGTGCTTTAAGATTCTTAAGACACTTTCCTCTGTTAATGTACTCAGTCTCTCATCTTAATGAATTAGTTCTGTATTCTGGTCTCAGCCCTCCATACGTTTGCTCACAGTATGTTCCTATACTTTGAAAGTCTCCTCATCTTCCACCTTCAACCTCTCTTTACCTATTCAATTTTCCCTTATATTTTAAAGCTCAACTCATGTGTCACCTCCTACAGGAGGCTTACCCTGACTCCCCCACTGCCACCATCACCACATCCCTCTCCCTCTTCCCTTCCTCCCTCTTCCTCTTTGACTCCTGTCAGTAGTAACTTTCCCCTTCCGACCTTAACTAACATTTAGTTATGTAAATGGCTAATGTACATCATGTTTCCCTTTTCTATTGACAAGGTGAGAATATTGGGAGATGGGTTGAATTTAATCCTCTTTGTGACCACAAGTAAGTCACTTAACTAATCTGATATTCGTTTTCTTTAAGTGAAAAAAAAAAGAACCATATCCCTAACCTTAAAAAAAAAAAGTTATTCACTTGCTCTTAGAAGACTAAATGAGATGATGGGTGTGACACACTTTGCAAAACTTAAATAACTAGAGAAATGCCTGAGGGGGTGGGGGAAGCAAAAGCTATTGCTGCTGCAGCTGCTGCTTCTGCTGTTGTCATTGCAGACTCAGAGAGGAAGCCCCGAATTCAAATTCTGCTTCAGATCATTATCAGCTACGTGACCCAGGCCAAGGCAGATAACCACTCTTTGTTTCAGTTTTCTCATGTATTAATTGGCAGGGGGCTGGAGGGGTCAGCCTCAATAGCCTTTTCAGTTCCAATCCTATGATTCTGCGATCCCAAACTAATAGAAGGAAATAAATATTAACTAAGTACCTCCTCGGTGCCAGGCACTGTGCTAAGTTTTTTGTTTGTTTGCTTTTTCTTACAAGTATCTCATTTTTTTCTCACAACAACCCAAGAAGGTAAAGTATCCATTGATATGATTCCCATTATATAGCTAAGGAAACAGAGGCAAAGTGAGGTCAAATGAGTTGCCCAAGGACACATAGCTAGTAAGTGCCTAGTATAGTGCCTGGCACATAGTTGGCACTTGATAACTGTTTCCTGAATGAATGAATGAAATGCCTGGAGCCAGATTAGAACTCACATCTTCCTAACTCTGGACCCAGCATGCTATCCCCTGAGAAGCAACTTGAGAAGAGACATCATATCTTCTTTAAATTTTGTGTCAATAGTGTTATGTACCCAGTGTATGCAATAGGTATTTTATATTGTATTGTAATACGCTATATTATGCTAGTAGATAAATGATCAAAATGCCATACTTTGGACATCCAACAGCTAATAAGTATAAATATACTCCTTTTATGATGTGGTTTCAAAAGAAATATCCAGGGTGGTTTTATCACAGAAATATAGCTAGGACTACGCTGGTGAAGAACGCAGGCACATTCTGTTTCATCAAGGCAGCAAAAGGTCTCTTTACTTCCCTGATTTCTAAAAACCCTGTGTTTGAGTACCTTGAAGTCTGCATCCACAGAAAGTAAACAGGAGAATATCATGGCAGTCTGAACCATAGCCAAGGTACAATACAGGGGAAGAGGGAGAGTTTCTATGGTAACAAGGACCTCTATTATATATAAAACAAAACCCAGCATGTGATACCATGCTGGGTGAATGAGGAAGTATAATGGACACAGTCATAGCCACTGCTCATCTTCCAAAGAGGACAGAAACATTCCTCTGGGTCCCTGGATAGACCAGAAATAGGTTCCTCAAGTCCATTGGAAAAAGGAGACAGACATTATCTTCACTCATCACATGTACTATCCTCAAATTTTCTCATATTTATTTATCAACAAGTAAGATGTAAGTTCCTTGAGGAGAACTGTTTTTTTCATTTTCCTCAATGTTTCTCCAGTACTTGGGAAAGTGACTTGCACATAATAAATGTTTATTGAATTGAATTACACTGGTGAGTAATGATTAGCATATGTAAAATAATTAGAAAGCAATGCTGGACAATTTATAATTATAAATTGTGATTGGTACAGACTCTAGGGGCTGGAGGTATTCAGAGAAGGAAATACAAGTGTGAACCGAAATAATCTGAAGAGCTGTAAGAAAGAAGCAGGTACTGAGCTAGATCTATAAGAGATGAAAGTCAGAAAAAATGGAAATGATCGCTATTGGAGGTGTTGTAGAAAGTGTATTGTTAGTGGAGTTGTCAATTAGTACAAACATTCTAGAAAATAGCTTATATTAACACAAAAAAAGCAGGTAAAATTTCTCTCCCTTTGATCTATTGCTAGATATATGCACCAAGAATAATCACACATAAATATATACATCATGAAAAAAAAGAAATGTTCCATTTACATCAAAATATCTATAGCTGTACTTTTTATGGCAGCAAGTTTTCTGTCATCAACTCCTTTGGCAGTCTGGTGAAACCTATGGATACCTTATCACAATAATATGTTTAAAGTCATAAAATAAAGTACCTAGTATTACAAAAGAAAATATTTATTCTGAAGTGTAGTTTCAAAAAAAACCAAAAACAAACTTCAGTCTTCATGTTAAGACATCTCATCCCCAGAATATTAACCGAAGAAGATTCTGGGCCAGATAAACACCTGGGTGGATTCTGCACTGTGCACATACATAGTAGACTCTCAGTCAGTATGTGCTTAAACTAAATGATTTCAAAGCCCTATTCCAGTTCTAACATTCTAAATTCTTAATCAAACAAACAACATCAGCATAGAAAGCCAATATCCCTTGTTGTTCATGACCCCCATGGTGTATATGTCTAGCAATGGAACCTCTGGAACCTATGGAAATTTTATCCACTTTATTTGCATAATTAAAAATTGTTTTACAGAATGATTGTGCTAATTGACAGTTCCACCAATAATGTTGTTATGCCTGGGTGTCCCCTGCACTGACCAGCAGGTATTATCTTGATTTTGAAAACTGCCTTTCTGAATGTTTCTTGGCTTCTTTGAGAGTCTGCCCACTGTCCTGAGACTCAGGGAAAGTTCATCACCTGCCTGTGGAAAACAAGGTCCTCTCTGAAGCTTTCCTCAGTCTGAAATTCTCTCCTTTAGGAAGAAAACAGAATATCCGTACTCCTGAACAAACCCAGTCACTGAAAACCACTTCAAGGCAGAGCCAAGCAAGAGGAGCAGATGGCTCCCTTGAGAGAAACCCCTCCTTTAGAACAATAAATAACCTTGCTAATTACCCCAAGTGGCAGAAAAAATATTAGCACTGATAGGAGAACAAGTGGGATCCAATCCTTAAGTGAGATAGATTGGACCTTCTCCCAGTCCATCCAAGTCACTCTTTAACATGTTGCCACCAAACGAGCTTTGTGTCCTCCTTATTCCATAAAGTCCAATCACTTTAAATACATTTATTCCCCAGAGGATATTTCCTTAAGATTCATAATATTGCACCAGTCATTTAGAAAACATGTTATTTTCCTGCTGCAGTTAGGCATAAAATTTATTTTGTGAGCTTTGGGCAGGCCATCTATCCCCCAAGTGAAGAGATATGAGACAATCTTTGACAGAACAAAGGAGGACTGTGCAGTTTAGATTCAGTCAAAGGATCTCACCTGAGGACCCAGAGGACCACATGTGACCTTGAGGTCACAGATTTCCCACCCCTGCTCTAGGGCATTGCTGCCCATCTCCATGGTGAATAGGAAACAGAACATCACAGCCTTCATATTTAAATCCACACACATGTATCATGTCCAAAATGTGAAGAACATTATTCTGATTGCTATGGACATCTTGAGATTTAACAGGAGTTTAACAGGTTAACTTCTCAAGAGAATCAGAGCTGAAGGTACAACTGAGCACTCTCTCCCTCTCCCTCCTCCAGGTGAATGCCTAAAACTTCCTGGCAGGTCAACAGTGATCAGCTACTTGATCAAGGAGTGAGATGTAAAGTAAGTAAAATGTCATCTTGAAATACCTTCAGGCTCAGGGCTCCCATCATTCATACATCCAAAGGCCATAGGGAACTGGCTTCTGCAAAGGCTACTGGGTACTTCTAACTAGGGGTGAAGAGGATAGAGGAGGGAGAAGAGGATAGAAGAGGGGGAAGGGGGGGAGAGAAAAAGAGAAGGGGGAAAGGAGAGAAGAAGAGGAGAGAACTACCAGAAATTCTTTCTTCTTCTTCCTATTTTTCCTATGCATAACATACTTTTATGACACAACCTTCTATATTTGCCTTCATCATCCCACTACCCTGATGGACCATGAGGTTTTAGGTGATTAATAGACCATCCCTATCATTTCTGAAAGGTCAAGGGCCCGTGGTGTAGATCATGCAATCCTTCTTGACTTATCGTTCAATGATTTCTTGAAGATCTCCAGGGAGAGAGGCTTAATAACCTTCCTCTGGTCATCCAATCAATCAATATTCAGAAAGTTCTTCTTCATGTCTAACTTGCCATTTAGAAATGGAGGATCACAGATTTAGAGCAAGAAGTTACCTTAGAAGCCCCTTGGAAGGGGTCTTAAATGAAATTGCAAGGGACCTTAGAGGCCAATTGAAAATCATTCCTTTCTGATTGGTCCTCTGTGGAAATAGAAAACAAGTTCTCAGAATCACCTTCACAAAATTCAAATATAGTCATTGTCACCTCTTCAGATTTCTTTTCAGAATTCTTCAGCAGCCACCAAATTCAGGGTTAAAGCTTCATTAACCTATTGCTCTTCTCTTTAGTGACTTATGCATATTTTCTCTGGATTTCCTCCAGGTTATTTTCTGGAAGTTCTCTTCAAAGTGTGGGGATCAGACCAGCCTTTAAATAAGCTATGGTCACAGGCCCTGTCATCTTCAAGAGCTGGAGACTTTATAGATGCAAAAACGATAGGGATTTTTAAGATTTAGACATTAAATTTTTCACTCTTTCAATTGTTTTAAGAACTCGCTCACCTTCTAGAGGTAAGATTTCGGAGTGTTTCTAGACTCGATTCATGTTGGAGACCCAAGGATCAATAAAGCAATCCATCCCCCTACTAAAACTTGAAAAGGTGACAATGTATATCCCTCCAGAATGAAAGTCAGTTGGCTTTTCAAGGAGCCAACTCCACCAGCAGTCACTAAGTGGAGACTTATCATCATAAGCTCTCACAACGGAACAAAGAACGAAAAGCAGCATATGCAGGAAGAGTTTTGTTTCCTGGCTTTTTTTTTGGGGGGGGGGTAGGTAAAGTCAACAAGTCAGAAGGAATCAAGAATTGTCTATGTAAATACTCTAGCATCTGAATTCCTTTCACCCCACCACAGCATCTGATCCCCACCCCTGTCTGAAACTTTAAAACACATCATCTTTTCTTCCACATTTTCATTGTTTATTATTAGAGGCTTTCTGGAAGGGGGTAGAGAGGAGGGATATAATAGGAAATGTAGGTTATATAAAAAAATCAATAAAATGTAGATTTTAAAATAACAAAATGCTTCCAAGCTGTGTTGGACATGGACATTGTAAGAAATTATTTTGCTTAATTCTATGTATGGTTTAAAATGAGTTTGCTATTCCTTTTTTAGCTTTTGAATTGAGAGAGAAGAGAAAAATAACTGCTTGTTAATTGAAAATTAAGGGAAAAAAATAATGTGCTATGCAAAAAAAAAAAAGAAAGTCATCATCCCACACATCAATTTTATCCATCAGTTCCATTGACTCTCTTGGGCATATGGGTCAAAGATCTCTGCCTGTCAGCATGCAAAGCTCTGCTAACGCTGACCCTGGTTCAAAGCCAGACTTGCAGTTCCATATCTCCTCAGCACACTCTTGTCCTGACCCTGGACTGCCCTCTCCTGCTCCCTCAGAAGTGTTTAAACATCAGAAAAGTTCAGCAATGGGAGGGAAAAAAATAGAAACCATATTTCTAATGGAAAGATTTTTCATTTAAATGTACTTTATTGTGTGATGTATTCCTTTAATTAAAGTGTGTGTCTGTGTGCATTGGTTGCTATTATGGTACAATTCCTCATGTTTATTGAACACAAGAGTGGCTGGAGCAATGCACTGGGAACTTGCATATTAGCTAGAAAGATACTTAAAGCTACAGTTCTCCAATCTTTGGAGGCTTGTTGAGGAGGAAATTTTTCAGGATGGGCTATGGAAGGACCAGTTCTGCCTAGACATGCATAGTTACTGTCTGCAAAGATGTTTCTTTCCAAATCAAAAGCAGACAGACCCCCTTCCCCTCTTTCACTAGACTACATTCTCCATAGTTATCTGAAAAGTGCAATTGACCTGCAAAGCAGAAAAGTTTCCACCTTTTTGTAAAGGGGCTTTATCAGAATGCTTGAATATAGTCGGATAAATGGTACCACTAAGATTACAGATTTAGAATTCGAAGGGATTTTAATTCGGGGTTATTCTAGTCCAACATTCTCACTTTACAGATGGACCACAAAATGTCAAGTGACTAGGTCAAGATCACAAGGCAGTATCAAAGGTGGGATCTGTACGCTTTTCTTCTGGTTCCAATGCTAGATGACCTCTTCACGTCTATACTCTATACTGATACTGATATTCTGATCCTCTGTAAGTTGAGAATCAGCTTAAGCTTTCTTTTCATCTGAAGCCAAATTAAATCATCCTCTCATGAATGCTACTGTTCAGAAGAAAGTAATCAATGCTTTCTTATGTTATGTTGGCTAGAAGTGTGCCTACATAATTCTGTGTTTTTATTGCTTTTTACTTCACATGGCACAATATGGAAGACTATGGACACACAGGAGGTGCTCGGTGAGTATCTGATTAACTGATCCATTTATATATTTCCTTGTCCCAATCTTTTAACAATGACTTTCCTCTTCTACCAATTTAAAACTTGTTAAACAAAACTGATTTCCTTTCATCCATTCGTTTCTGTTTTCCCCATTTCCATTCTCAATCAAAATTTGATAAAAGTACCCCAAACAGAGCTACATCACAGCTCAGCACTGTCTTCAGCGAACTGCCTTTAGTCAAGCCTCTTGCTAACACTCACTACAAACGATACCGCTTCTTTTTCTGAAAGTCCTGTCATCATAAATGACTCACACCAAGCTTTTTCCCATAAGACATCACAGCTGCAAATAGCAACCCCAGCCACCAAAGCAGGGCAGACAAATATCATCGAAGAACCCTGGGAAGTGGGGTTTAGAGCCTTCAGAGTCAAGAATCAAAGACTGTATTCTGTAAAGGAAGAGGAAAGAGATCCCCCTAGGGAAATTCCTGCCCATCCAAGTAACCAATTTAAATTTATTAAATTGCTGGGATTTCCCCTTCCAATCACTTTCCCCTATCTAAATTCTATCCATCCTGTGAGCCATACTCAAAGTTTTACCTTATAGATAAAGTCTTACTCCTAAATTTGCCATGTCACAGGGATATCATATAATAATAAGATATATTAGAAACATACATTTATATACTACAAATAAACATTTATTAAGTGCCTCCTATGTTACTCACTACGGTGAGGATACAAATAAGAAAAAGAAAGACAGTCCCTACTTCGAAGGAGTTTACAGTCTGATGGAGGACGACAATACAGAAAAGGGACTGGAAAGAAGGGCCAGGGCATCAGAGTGTACCCAGCTTGGGCATGATAATAATGATGGTGGAGTAAAAACCAAGTACAGTAGCTGGTGGCAAGTGATCTTCTCTTTCTCTGAATTCCTGTAACACTGAAAACCTGGGCCTGCCCTTTGCCACATGCCAGATACAGTCTCATATGGTGAGACAGAAATTTAGAAAGACTCTGGGATATGAAGTAAGGAGAAACATATTCAAATCTCTGTTATGCACTAATTGTGTGATCATGGACTTATACTTTCTCGCCTTAGTTTCCTCATCTGTGTAATGGGGATAATAATACTGAAGTACTTGTCTGATAGGACTATTGTGAGAACCAAGTAAGACAATATATGTAATTGCTGTTCATTACCTTTGTATGGATCATGTCTCTGTAGTTAGACTATAATCTCCATAAAGGCAAAAAGCATGCTTTTATACTTTTATAATTTTCTGCATCATTTATGAATCCCATCACTTTGGATAGTAGATGCCCAGTAAACATTCACTGATTGATTGCAATGCCTAACCATCTATATTTCACTTTGAATTGGGGGATGAAGGGTATTGCACTAGGAGAAATCCCAGAGCAGGAATCAGGAAACATGCCTTAATTAGTATGGCTCCACTTTTTAATCCTGTCTGACATTGAACAATTTATTCTAGTTTCTCTGGGCTTCAATTTCATCATTTGAAAGATGAGGGGGTTGGATTAGCTTACTTTTAAGGGCCCTTCTAATTCTAGAATATAATTTTGTATATTCCCATGTAATAATTTGCCTTCTTGCCCTCATAAGTTGAAGCAAATACCACCAAAGATAAAGTCTTGGGAAATGAATCTTGTTTGGAAACTTTTGTGAGGAGCAAATGAGGTATTTGTAAAAAGCACTTAGTACAGTGCCTGGCATACAGTAAGTGCTACAGAAATGAATATTCCTTTCCCTCATTTCATGAATGAGGAAACCAGCTCAAACAGCCAAATAGTCTCTCTATGCCACCTTCTGCAGGAGTCTCTGATCCCAGTAGTTGCTATCACCTTCTGATCTTTTATTTTTTTCCAAATTTATTAACTTACTTGTTTTCACTTTTCAATAATCATTTTCATAAGTTCCAAATTTTCTCCCCCTTCCTCCCCAAGGCAGCATGCAATTTTATACGGGTTCTACACATACATTTCTATTACACACATTTTCACATTAGTCATGACCATGGAAGAATTAAAATGAATGAGAAATCATGAGAAAAACAAAGCATAACAAAAGAGAAAATAGTTTCCTTCATTCTACGTTCTTCCAGAGTTCTTCCTCTGGATGTGAATGGCATTTTGCATCATGAATCCTTCGGAAATGTTTTAGGTCGTTACATTGCTGTGAATGGCAGTCTATCAGAAACAGTCCTCGCACATTGCAGCTGTTACTGTGTATAATGTTCTCCTAGTTCTGCTCATTTCACTCAGCATCAATTCATATAAGTCTTTCCAGGTTTTCCTGAAGTCCTCCTGTTCATCATTTCTTATAGCACAATAGTATTCCATTGCATTCACACCACATTTTGGTCAGCCATCCCTCAGTTGATGGGCATCCCCTCAATTTCCAGTTCTTGGCCACAAAAGAGCTGCTTTAAATATTTTTGTACATGTGGGTCTTTTTCCCGTTTTTATGATCTCTTTGGGATACAGCCCTAGAAGAAGTATTGCTGGGTCAAAAGGTATGAACATCTTTATAGCCCTTTGGGCATAGTTCCAAATTGCTCTCCAGAATGGTTAGATCAACTCACAGCTCTACCAATAATGAAATGGTTTTCCAACTCCCCAACATCTTCTCCAATATTTATCATTTTCCTCTTTTGTCATGGTAGCCAATCTGATAGGTGTGATGTGGTACATCAAAGTTGTTTTGATTTGCATCTCTCTAACCAATAGTGATTTAGACCATTTTTTCATATGACTGTAGATAGCTTTAATTTCTTCCTCTGAAAAATGCCTGTTCATATCCTTTGATCATTTATCAACTGGAGAATGACTTGTATTCTTGTAAATTTGACTCAGTTCTCTATATATTTTAGAAATGAGACCTTTATCACAGAAAATTCTTTCCCAGTTTTCTGCTTCCCTCCTAATCTTAGATGCATTGGCTTTGCTTGTGCAAAAACTTCAATTTAATGTAATCAAAGGTATCCATTTTCATTTCATAATATTCTCTATCTCCTGTTTGGTCAGAAATTCCTCCATTCTCCACAAATCCGACAAATAAACTATCCCTTGCTCTGCTAATTTGTTTATGGTAACAGCCTTTGTACCTAGATTGTGAACCTATTTGGACTTTATTCTGGTATACGGTGCCAGTCATTGGTCTATGCCCGGTTTCCACGAGGTTATTTTCCAGTTTTCTCAGTAGTTTTTCTCAAACAATGAGTTTTTTATCCCAAAAGCTGGGGTCCTTGTGTTTATCAAAGAGTAGATTGCTATAGTCATTGACTACTGTGTCTTGTCATTTTTATTATATTAGCTCAGCTTACCCACGAGCAAGTGATGTTTTTCCAATTATTTTTAGATCCGACTCTGTGAAAAAATTGTTTTGTAATTGTGTTCATATAGTTCCCTGGGTTTGGTCTGGCAGGTAGACTCCCAAATATTTTATAGGGTCTACAGTAACTTTAAATGTGATTTCTTTTTCTATCTCTTGCCTTTGGGCTTTGTTAGTAATATACAGAAATGCAGATGATATGTGTGGATTTATTTTGTATCCTGCAACTTTGCTAGTTGTTTATTATTTCCAGTAGTTTTTTACTTGATTCCCTAGGATTCCCTAAGTATATCATCACACAATTTGCAAACAGTGATGACTTAGTTTCTTCTTTTCCTATTACAATTCCTTCAATTTTGTTTTCTTCTCTTACTGCTAAAGCTAAGAGTTCTAGTACCATAATGAATAATGGTGGTGATGATGGACATCTTTGTTTCACCCCCAATCTTACTGGAAATGCATTTAGTTTATCCCCATTACATATAATGCTTGCTGGTGGTTTTAGATAGATACTACTTATTATTTTAATGAATGTTCTATTTATTCCTATGCTCTCTAGTTTTCCTTCCAATCATTTGTAATCTCTTATAACCTTCCATCCTTTCCTTATGAATCCTATGTCTACTTATGTTATTTCCTTGTTTGTCTCCCCAATTATCATATGAGTTCCTGGAGTACAGGACCTATTTTGTCACTCTTTGTATCCCCACCATTTATCACAGTGCCTGTTATGTAGTAAACACTTAAATACTTGCTGATTGACTGACTGACTGACTCGAGATCATAGGGTTACTTCTGTAACTGGTAGAGCTAGAGTCATATTATTCTGTTCTTTTTCCACCTCACTGATCTGTGGCTTCTGAAAAAGTTAAGAGGGATTACTATATTCAAGGGTAGACTTGGAACAACACAGGAGAAAGAGACAGAGATTTTCCACACACTTCCACCCCCATCTCTTTATCACCCCTAGTTATTTCCTTCCCTCCCATCTCAGATGCAATATCCTTATTCATTGCTTAGTCGGAGGTGGAGAACTTGTGACCATGAGACCACCTGTAGCCCTCTAGGTCCTCAAGTGTGGCCCTTTGACTGAACTCAAACTTCACAGAATAAATCCCCTTAAAAGGATTTCTTCTGTAAATCTGGAGACAGTCAAAAGGCCATACCCAAGGACCTATAAGGCCACCTTAAGGCTGCACGTTCCCCACCTCTATCTGTGCCTTCAATCCTATCCCTCTTTGCATTCTACGTAGAGCTTTGCCCCATCAATTAACAACCCTTCTTTCTCATATATTTTCAAACTCTCTTTCTACTAGTTCCTCCCATCTGACTATAAATAGGCTCAGGATTCCCCAGTTCAATGCTTCCCCTGAGAAAGTCTGCCTTCAAATGAACAGAACTACATTTCCATCTGTCTCCTTCCTTCAGGATATAAATTCTAGACATATCCATCCAGTACTAGGTATTCCAAAAGGTTTAAAAGTGCACTAAGACTTTTGGGATACCCTGTATTTGACATGAGGAATTGAATAACTGAGAAGGGGAAAAATATTTTTGTTAAAATGTCTCTTTTGATTTTCTTCATTCACTCTTACAAGCAAATATATTTCTGTTTCTGTTACTCTCTGTATCAACCTTTCTCCTCTCCATATCTGATGTTTTTCTATTTCTTCCTCTCTCTTTATTTCTATTTCTATCTTTCTCTGTATCTGTCTCCTTGTCTCTTAACACCCCCCACAAACATGCTTTTAAAGAAGCTGCCTACCTCACACCCCCATCTTCTCTCATCTGCTCCTTCGTTCTGACAGTTCCTCCTTTCCTGACTGCCTCTACCAGATCTGGATCATTGGGAAGACTGATGAACTGGGCCATACTTCTGTTTTATAGCTGTCCACAGTCCCATAAAAACCAATTGAACAAAAACCCAGAGAATTTTTTTCACGCCTGAGTAATTTCTCATAACTACCACAAAGTTGTACTAGACCTCCTGAGGTAAAACTTAAGCAAATGAAAAAGGAAGATTTGACATCCAGGTGTAAACTACCCGAGGTTTCTGTCTTCTGCTCTGACTCAATGAAAAATGGAGTGTCACTGTGATGCTGGGTACCTTGGAGGACAGAGATAATGTTTCCTGAGTCTCCCAACTCCAGGAAGGCACCACATGCATAAACATTTTCAAATTCTAGTTCCAAGGTGCGTGGGAGGGAGCCCACTACATAAATCATAGCTCCATCAGGATGAAAAGTGTGGGGGAACCTGTTTCCATACCTGGCTGACAGTTTCCACACCCTTGCACTGCTTACTGAGCCTGGTGAGTACAATTAATGACCCAGTGGTTTGCAGAGTTTATGTAAACATATTAAACATCTTGCCTGTGCACATTTATCTGGCATTAAATGATTAGCCAATTGCATAAAGTAATATTTATACATGACTTGCAAATGTGCCATATAAATTAAGCTTCATTTATCATCAACTCAGGTGAGAGGCAGAGTGACCACCTGACCTAATTTGCTAAAGAATGGTCTAATTCAGGGAAGTAGGTTCTTTCTACTCTTGGTTTAACCTCAGGAGGAAAGGAAGAAGGAGACAAGAAATGTCATTTGCAAAGCACTTTAACTTTTATTCTATGACCAAATGAAAGCCCTTTTTTCCCTTCTCTGCCCTAGCCTATGATGCTGATATCAATGCTCCAAAAACTTCCTTTTAAAAATGGAAGTCCTACATTGCCTTTCTGTCTTGCTGTCTGTGGGAAGATTTCCTGGTGACTAAGAAAAATGGGTACAATACAGCTTATCCTCCATGCTACCATCAAATTAATCTTTGTAACGCACAGATCTGTTCCTATCACTGCACCCATCAGAAAACTTCAATGGCTCCCTAACTGCTTACTGAATAAGCTCTAAAACAACTTTAAAAACCCTAAGCAATGGGACTCCAACATAAGTTTCCAGCTATTCCTCCTACTGCTCAACTCCCTCATAAACTCTATACTCCAGACAGACTAGATTGAACACTGCCCCCAAAACATGCACTGAATTTTCCCATGTGACTTTGCTCAGGCTATTTACTCCCTATACTTGGAACATCTCCCTCCACCCCTATCACCATTCATAGAAAACCACATCCCACTCCCAGCTCCCATTCAATCCTTTGTCAGTGGTATCTGACTCTTTGTAACCCCATTTGAAGTTTCCTTGGTAAAGATACTGGAGTAGTTTGTCATTTCCTTCTCCAGCTCATTTTACAGATGAGGAAACTGAGGCAAACAGGGCTAAATTACTTGCCCAGGGTCACATAGCTGTCTGAAACCAGATCTGATCAAGAAGAGTCTTCCTAATTTCACAGCCAGCACTCCATTCACTGTGCCATCTGCCTGCCCATAACGTGTCATTAAAATGCATTTAGAGGCCGTTTCTACCTAGGGTGATTTATATGAACTGAGGAAAAGTGCAGTGACCAGACCAGGAGAACCCCGTTCACAGTAATAGAAATATCATAACATTGATCAATTGTGAAATACTTAGTTACATTGATCAACATGGTGATCCAGACAATTCCAAAGGACCCATGATAAAAAATATTATCCATTTTCTTGATTCCAGACTCAGCACTCTATCTACTGATCGATCTAGCTGCCCTTCCCTACTCATATGCCACCTTCAAAAATATTTCTTTGATTACTTATGGAAGTACACAAATGTCTCTCATTTTGGAGAGGGAGATAGCTTAAAGTGAAAGAGGTGATAATTAAAGCATGCCAGAGAGAAGAACTTATCTGTATTCACTGCCAAAGGAGACTAATCTCTGAATTGGAAAGGACAGACCAAAAATAACTGTTAGTGATGTCATACATCTAGAAAGTGTACAGAGAAACCAGCATAAGTGAGGATATAGTAAGAGGACACATAGGTGCCCTTTAATGAGTTCAAGATATCCAGTCCAAGTGAACTACATTTCAGGATACCCAAAGAACTGGCAGGTATGATTACTGATGCACTCACTACAACTGAATTTTGACTATAGGCCAATCTGCTTAACAGTAAGTCTCATGACTTGGTGAATAAAACATTGGAGTGGAGTCAAGAAATTCTGAGTACACTTGTTGTGCCACCATAGGCACATCAGTATGAACGGCAGTATGGCTTTGAGAATAGGCTGCTGAATCTAAAGGCAGGAAGATCCAGGCTTAAAGTCTACCTCTGATACTTAGTAATTCTGTGATTGTTCGCAAGTGAATTAAATTCTCTGAGCTTCAGCAGCATCATCTGTAAAATGGAGAAAATACTGCTTGTAATATTTACTTTACAGGTTTCCAACGAGAGCATGTGTGGAACACATTTTACAAACTTTAAATCACCTTAACAATATCAGACTTCATCATTGTCATCATCATTACTGGGAATTCTCATGCTAATGAAATCAAAGGTATTGCTTTTAATGAAAAATCTTACACTTTGCTTGCAACAATCAATTTCACATTACAAGATGGGGGAAGGTATGACTATGTTAGCAATTATCTGAAAAAAATCAAGTCTGCTGTGATTCGGTGGTGTCATGTGGCAGAATTGGGATCGATGGAAGGCAGTCAAAGAGGGGTGGTGGAAGGAAAACTTTCCTAAAACTTGGAGCTGTTTATTAGTGAATCGTGCTGCTTTGGGAGATGATGATGCTGAGGATGATGATAATAGCAGACTGCATTTATATAATTCCTTAAGACTTGCAAAGCACTTTACAAACATCACCTCATTTTTATCCTCACAGAAACCCTGGGAGATAGGTGCTATTACCACCCTCACTTTACAGATGAAAAAACCAAGTCTGAGAGGTTAAGTATCACACAGCTAATAGAACCTAAGGCAGAATTTGAAGTCAATTACAAATCCAGCTCACTATCCACTGTGCCACACAGCTGCCTCACTGTAGGTCTTCAAGCAAGGACTGGATGGCCAACTAACTGGTCATGTAAAAAAATGGCTTCTTATTTCGGTCTGAGTTTGACTAAATAGTGTCTCAGGTCACTTCCCTGGATTTTAAAAGATATCTGCTGAAAACTATTGTATATTTCTGCTTAATTTAACTTCCTATTGTTTCCCAATATTCCCTAACATTTTTCCTGTACTGATGGCCAATGAAACTATTTCCCTGCCCTCAAATACAGTCCATGCTTCCCCCACCATGCTGCTGGTCAAACATGGTTTGGAAGGGATTCCTCCTGAATGGGGATTGGGCTGCTTAATCGCTGAGGTCCCTTTTAACTCAGAATTACTGGATTCCGGATCTCAGCCCTAGAGCACTCTGGAGGTCTTTCTCTCACCTGATGAAACTCACTTCTTTCTTCAAGGCTTAACTTCAATTCTCCCCATTCTACAAATTCTTATCTCTCAGAATTGGGGTAATCCCTACTCTCTGTGAAGTGATAGAGGTGAGTTTTACTGGTGGTAGTGGTGGTGGTGGACAGGGGGAAGGAGGAAAGGGGAATTGTTTGTTCTATACCTCTTTTAGGATACATCACTTACTATAGTAGATGAAATTCAATTCATTCTAGTCCATATCAATCCAGCTGTGATGATTAAAAAGGCATGAGAGATAGTCTCTGGGTAATTTAGTGATTTTATTAATAAGGCTAGCAGGTTGTTAATAAAAGGTTAATAATTTGTCTCTCTTAGACCAAAGACCCCTAATGGCAGTGGGGTCACAGTTTATATGCCCTTTGAAGGGCTGGTGTTCCTGAAGGATGACAATCAACTTGGACTGGCTAATGCAATGGAATATGTAGGCTATATTAAAACAAAGGTCTTGGGATACTGATGTCACTCAAATCTTAGTCAAAGAGAAATCAATTTCTATATCACCTGTCTTGATAATAGGGAGAATCAACCTTTCCCCAGACCTGTCTGAGCAAACATAATGAGTAGAAATACCCCCATTAGCCCAAACATAGAATTTTTTTTGTCTGATTAGATCTTGGCCTGGGTAAATTTCTAAGAGAGATTTCCCACATTGGTTGGTTTCTGGATGAGGAAGTAGAAAAGAGGAAAATCCTTGGTCCCAATGCAATAATTTATTTTTAACTACAAGAAATATCCATTTCTCACAAAATGTTTCTCTAACACCACCATCTTTCAAGGGTCCATGATAAAGCAGATATGAGATAAAAAACAAACAAACAAAACAGGTTTCTGCCTTCATGGTCTTGACACTCCACATCTGAAACACATTCGCAAATAACTATAATGCAAAATAAACTTTACAGAACATGAGCAAGAGAGCAGAATTAAGTGTTGTCTTCATTGGACTATAAGCTGCTTGAGGGAAAGGACTGAGCCTTAATTCTCTTATCCCTCACAATACCCAGTGTGAAACCTTGTGCACAGTATATACATGGTAAATATTTGTTTTTAAACTCTGCCTCGAAGAGTTCATCACCAAGAAGAAGATAATCTGTTACCTGTATTAAGCTTGTCTTCTATGAACTAGAGAACGAATGTATTAAAATTAAAAATATTCCAAACTACATGGCACCAGAGAGAACTTGCAAAAACATTACTTCTAGAAATATGCAAGAGGAATCCCAGAGCAAGTCTTACTGTATTAAAAAGACACTTAATGAAATAAGAGGTAATGAGAATGTTCTTTCTTACTTTCTTTTCCTGCTATTTCTTTGCCCACCCACCTTATTGGAGTTAAACCAGAATAAGAAAATATGATCTGGAAAAACACAGGCAGGTATAACTAGCAAATTAAAATGCTAAAAATGTCATAGTTCATGTAGGGCTTTAACTTTTCCCTTTGAGCGTGTTTCAATGATAGACAGAAATAGTTGAGAGAATCCGGATATTGCCAGTTTCAACTTTGTAATTAGAGAACAGGAGCCCTGATGAATGCAAATGCAGAAGGAGGTTGGCAAGTGACTTAATGAGCATAGATAGACCAGCAACAGATTTTTAACCTCTTTATTAATTGAGGGTTGATGATTCCCTGTTAGGAAGTGCTCTTCTATGATACATCATCTTATTAACATTACTATTACTGGGATGGCCTGCTTTCTCCCAGGCCTCTGGCTTTTTGAATCTTAAGGTTGATTAACCAGGTGTTGACTGGGCCAAGAGAGTCAAGAAGATTTGCTCAGGAGACTTTATTTAAGAGGAAATTCTCCTGGAGATCTCAAAAGGGTTAATATTTTACAAAAGATACAGCAGAAAAGTAACAGCTTCTGGAATAATGAAGCAATGGACCGGGCAACATGAAAATAAGTCATCAGCTCAGCCCTAGCACCTCCTGGGAATGTTACTTGGAAGTGATGGCACAGTTCTGCAGATTAGCTGGCAGAGAGTTACAGTTAAACCAAGTGGTCATCATTCAATGCAACCATAGGGAGAAAGTCTCACTCTTGGATAAAGTCCAGGCAGAGACTCTTCCCTTGTCCCCACTAGGCTCCTAGTGGCACCTTTCCTACATCTGCTCTTTGCCTGTTTAAAATGTTCATAGCCTACAAGTACAAAAAAAAGCACACTATATTTCCTCAGTCATTTCTTGGAATATGGCTAAGCGGAAGTAAAATGGCATTGAAGGAAATTATTTTTTTTTTCTGGTAAGTACACTTTAAGCTACATTTTCATCCATAGGTGCCCTCTAAATCCCTCTTAACCCAGATCCTTCTCCCTAGTGGCTCTTTGTATGCCAGATGTTCCTAAGGTAGGGGCAACATGTACTTTCTACTTTTATAGTACCATTAATGGCTTTAAAGTTCTTTCTATCTATTATGTCATTTTCAGTTTAAGAGGAAGCTGATAGACCTCATTTACAGATGGGAAAAGTAAGTCACAGAGCAGTTGGATGATTTGCCATAGGTCACACAAGAAGATAGCAGTAAAGACTATAATAGAACCCAAATGTGTGAAAGTAATGCTGACCAAAAGCCAGGAGATGTGCCATTATCTCACCGGGTGACCTTATGAGGAAGGTCCTTAACCTCCCTAAAACCCTTTCCTTAAGTGCAAAATGAAGGTGCTGGACAAAATAAGGAATTCTTAGACTGGGATCCCTGAATAAGTTTTGAAAAAATATTCTGAAAACCATATTTGAACAAAATTATCTCCCTTTGTAATAGTACATGTTGTTTTATGCATGTGAAAATGTGATTCTGAAAAGCAGCCCAAAGGCTACACCAGACTGCTAACAGGGTCCCTGACACAGAAAACATTAGGAAGCCTTGAATAGTTGATCTCTAAGATCTTCCCTAACTCAAAAATTCTTTGAATATTATAATGTTCTCTTCTCTTGATGAAGTTACTAATTATCATAATACCTATTTTTTATCTTTTTCAGTTGTATCTGACTCTTCATGACTCTATCTGGGGTTTTCTTGTCAGAGATACCAGAGTGGTTTGCCACTGCTTTCTCCAGTTCATTTTACAGATGGGGAAACTGAGGCAAACAGGGTGAAGTGACTTGCCCAGGGTCACACAGTTAGAAAGTGACTGAGGCCAGATTTGAACTCAGGAAGGTGAGTCTTCCTGACTCGAGGCTAGGCGCTCTGTTATTCACTCTGCCACACAGCTTGTCCCAATAGCTACACTGCGTGGTTTCTCTCTGATTCTACAGGGGCTTTTCTTCTGCCCATTACCCACAAGGCAGTGTGTTACCCTTCTATTTGTCAGCTACTTTAAAGAAAAGAAAAAGAATTGCTTTCCAACGCTCTCTCCCTGAGACTTCTCCCCACTCCATCTCACCACAAGCATTTAGCAGACCAATTATATGCAGAAGAAAATAAGTCAGGGTTAAAGACAGTGCCTGAGAATTTAAAGGAAAATCTGTAGCATGTATATTTTCCTAAGGAAAAAAAGAGTATTAGTACCCTGAATCCATAGACCTAGGGCAGAGTGTGCATTCATTGTAGATACTCATTAAATATTTGTTGATCGAATCCATACTCAAAGCCTTCTCAAAGCCTTCAAAAATCTGGGATAGGGTCATCCTACCTCAAACTTAATATAATTAAATTCATCATCTCTTTTCACCCCTCCAAAATAATCCCCTCCTCCCAACTTCCCATTTCCGTTACTGGTGTCACCACCTCACTATCAATGCTCAGCTATGAAACTATGGAGTCAACTTTGACATTTCCATGTATTTATACATAGTGTGGTATGAAGGCCAGAAGTGTTATCAAAGTGGAAAGGGAATGGAGACAGGAAAATCTGTTAAGATATGATGATGGCATTGGTGAGTGATAATAAGGACATATTAGCATCACTACAATGGGAAGAAAAATCAAAAGACATACGAAAGATTGCAGAATCAATAGTATTTGGTAACTAATTCTATATGAGGAGGGGGAAGATAACATTAATGTTTCAAAGCATGGGACTGAGTTAATAGCACCAAAGAAGAGGACTCAATGGGAAACCCTGGGTTGGTGGCAGGGGGAATAATAATTACTGTTTGGAATATGGAAAACATGAGGAAGTTTTAGGAAACTCAGTAGGAATGTACTACATGCAGGTGAAGATGTTTGTGTATAGAAGAAATATGGGAATATGGGAAATATGGGAATCACTTGCATAAAGGTAATATGCAAAAAAAACCTATGAGATTGAAGAACCTGCCTAGGGAAAGAGAATAGAGAAAAAAGAGAAGGTACAGTGTAAAATCTTAGTATATACTCAATTTAAAGGAGTAGAAAAGAGGGAAGAGAGAAGAGGCTATTAGAAAAGTTAGAGAATGTGCACACTATCATACAATCACAGAGTTCGAGAGATGAAAGGACTTCATTTACCTGGTCCAAAGAAATCTCTACTACAATAACACCTAAAAAGCTGTTATCCAGGCTCATCTTAAAGGATGGGAGGGACCTACCACTTACCAAGACAACCCATTCCACTTTTGAATAGTTCTAAATAGAAGGAAGTTTTTGTTTTCTCCTGACATTAAGCTTAAATTTGGCTCTTTGTGGCTGCCAGTCATTGCAGATGGTTTTGAAACCTAGGGCTAAACAAAATACTTCTAAAGCCTTCTCCACAAGACTGATCCTTACATATCATGCCCCCTAAAGTCTTCTCTTTTCAAGGCTAACCACCCAAAGTTTCTTGAACTGATTCTTTTATGTCATGGATTAAATGCTCAATCAGCATCCAGGTTACTCTGCTCAGAATTCTCTTAACTGATCAAATGGTGGTGATAGAACAGAACACATCCTGATGATGTCTGAGAAGGGCAGAATACATAATATCACCTCCTTATACATGGAAACTATGCTTTCCTCAATGAAGCGCAAGATTGTAGTAAATTTTTTTTCTTCTGAATTACACTGTAGATTCTTACTGAACTTGCTTACAATCCACTCAAACTTCCTGAAACTGCTACCTAGCCATGCCTTCTTTTCCCATGTATTTTAAAGAGAATTTTTTTTGTACCCAACTGTAAGACTCTATATTTATTTCTTCTGGATGTCATCTTGTTAAAATATGCCCAATGCTTTGGCTTGTCAGCATCTTTTGGGGATCTTTTCTCTGTCATCCTGTGTTAGATCTCTCTTCCAGCTTGGTGTCATCAGCATATTTGATAGGCATGCCATCTACATTTCCCACATCACTGATCCAGAAATCCAAATTTCACTTTCCAAATTAATTTTTCTCTCCTGTATCCATAATCCTAGAGAGGCAACAGTGAGAAAAACAATATATGTTCTTATGATCTTCAGATCCTTGCCCAAGACTTTGTAATCATTGGTAATACTTTTGCTGTTTCCTGTAACAAATATCATTTGTATCCATATGAATCATGAAAGTGGATAGTTGTCATACATTTAAATGAGACTGGGAAGATTCTCTATTATATCATAGATATATGCCTCAGAAGATTACAGACCGCTCTATTGCTAGCAGAATCACAAGGAATTGCCTTAGTACCCTTGAACAAGTAAGCACCAAACTTCGCCTTCCTCCAACATATTATTTTTCCTTCTGATTCATAGAGGTTGATTTTTCACCTGCTAGCTTCTTTGTGATATCAAGATATATCAATCTTTATCAATATCAGTATCAAGATATATCAAACATAATCAAGATCAAAATACATCAGTCTTCAGAGGACACAAAGCTTCTATCTCCTTGGAACACCCATCTCCCCCCCTTCCCTTCAAGAAGAGTCTTAAATCTTCTTTTAAAATCTAAGTATACCATTAACCTCTTTCCCTTTCTTCTTTAGGTAACACTTCTCTATTCTTCAATCTCCTGACAAGAGTCAAATCTCTCCTCATTCTCATTCCCCTTAGATCCCTTTTCCTCCAATAAATCTTCATTTCTGTTTTCTTTAGGAATGCTTATTGCTCTTAACAACCTGGAGTGTACAGAGGCATTTCCAAATCCCTTCACCTACTGTTTGAGGAGGGAAATCTGCCTACATTTGAAGCAAAGGTAGCAGTCATCCAGCAGGGGCAGAAATACAAACACTGCCAACTAGGAAAGCATGGTATTTCAGAAGCCAAGGAAAAAATGTGTATCTGGAAAGAAGTGGTCAATAGTGTCGAAAGTTACAAAGAGGTCAAAGAAATGAGGAATAAAATCACAATCGGATTTGGTTATCATGATATGACTTTTGTGATATGACCTGCAGGTTCACTGTTATTGTAGAATACTAGGCTGTAAAGGACATTAGAGAATGTTTATTGTGCTTCCAGATTTTTTATCAGGCAATCTGCTGTATAGTTTCATGTAAAGATAAACTGAGGTCCATAAGGACCACATTGAAAAGCATGGAATCCAGGATTAGGGAGGTGACAGTCTCATTTTCAGTTAGACAATATTTGGAGAATTATATCCAGATATGGAAATCCCATTTTAAGACCACTGACAAGCCAGAGAGCGTCCGAAGGAGGGCAATCAGTATGATGGAGAGCCTTGAGTTCTTGCCAGGTAGGAGGTACAGGGGATAGATAGAGTAGGAGGGCTGGAGTCAAGAAAACCTGAGTTCAAATCCTTCTCAATGCTTATTAGCTGAATGATCTGTTTGCCTCAGTGTTTTCAACTGTAAAATGAAGATAATAAAAATAGCATCTACCTCTCAGGATTGTTGGGAGGATTAAATGAGGTATTTTTAAAGCACTTAGCACAGTGCCTGGCACATAACTGACATGATATAAATACATGTTCTACCACCCCCACTTACCTCTCTCTTGACATATTTGGTGTTACTGAAGAAAATGAGAATATTTAGTTTGGAGTAAAAGATAATATAATGGAGACATGATAGCAATAAGAGTGTTCATATAAAAGAGGGACTGAACTTGTTTCCCTCTAGAAGTATAGAATTAAGAGTTGGAGGTGGAAGCTGCAGAGGTGGATGAAAGCCTCTGAATCAAGAAGGTAAAAACTTAATAATTAGAGCTTTCAAAAGAAGGAAGGAGATGTCTTAGAAAGCAGCAGGTTTCTCTTCATTAGAAGTCTTTAAACAAAGGCTACATGACCACATGTTCAGTATATTATAGAATATATAAATCTTCAAGGATAGCCTGAATTGGGTAGCCCTCTTGCAACTCAAAGTTTTCATGACATTCCCAAGGTCACCTGGCTAAGAAATTGTATAGTCAATTGTATACTCAGTTTGGTACCAGAAACTGAAACTGACTATAAGAGAATTAGGGTATTGTATGTAATAAGGAAGCAGAACCATTGATATAGACAAGACAAACTTGTTTTAAAAGATTACAATAAAGGACATATGAAATGGGACATCATCATATGGGATAGAAGAGATAAGGTGCTGAGAAAACTTTTTTGGTTGGGTAAAATATAAGCATATTTGTAGTCACATGGGAAGATCCAGTGGAGGGGAGGTTGATTGAAAATGTGTGAGAAAAGAAGGATGCTTATTGGAGCAAGGTCTTCTGGTATCAGGAAGGGGAAAGAGATCAAGGATGAAGGCTGTTAGTAAGGATTATGGACTCTATTTCCTCTGGGACAGGAGTGAAGAAAGGTTAAAATTCTGAGATGCTTGACATAGGTGGAAAGGAAAAATTGTGGCAGTTGCTATCAGATGGGCCCTCCCCACCCTAAGAGTTCATGGATCTCAGAATCCTAGAGAATGCCAAGTCAGCTTTAGGAAATTCTCCCTTTTCCTCGCCTTTTCTCATCCTTCTAGGTAACTTTCTTAGGGCACTGCAGCTAAAAAGTCAAAGAACTATCTGTGCCTTAGATAGAGACAGAAGAGATTACTTAGTCTACTGTCAGCTCCTTAATTATGAAAATGTTCAAACCCAATATTAGTTCAGCACTATTTGAAGAAGGAAAAGTTAATATGCCTTTTTTTACCCTATGTTCACTCCCCAGCTGCCTGTTAAGAAACCCTCAGATTATGAGCCCCCAGTATATCTCTACCAAATCACTTAAATTAAAAATACTCCATGTTAGAAAGCTTTGCTTCAATAATTTATTGACACAGTTGCTGTCACCTTATGAAATGGAGCAAAGGGGTCAGTATGGTACCTGAGGGGAAAGAAGGCACCAGAATTAGAGGAATTGTTTCCCATTGTCATTTCAACCAGCATAGAGCCATAGAATCTCAACATATTAGAACTGGAAAGGACTTCATGAATTATTAGAGATGGAGGATTTACAGAAGAGGAAAATCAGATTCAGAAAGCAATCAGTCAACATGTACTTAGAAGGTATCTATTATGTGCTAGATGTTCCCAGGCAGAATGGGCAAATGATAACAGTTTATTCCAATGGTACAAAGGTGGCTAAAGCAGGCACTGCGGAGAATTTAGAGCTTGGTCAGGCATTGAAGACACCAAGGTCATCCACTATATCCTGAGTCATCACCAGTCATCTCGACTTTTATCCTGCCATTGGACTTTGATGACTGAGGAACAGAGTGCAAAGTTGACAGTTTAAGTGAGGCAACTGTGCCTCACTTAAATGCAACTCACAAGCAAGTCATGACAACACCCATAATATCACTGGTCCTTTTTGAACATGAAAGATGAACAAAGTCAACAAATTTTAAGACACTCTTTACCTGAGGGCATATTATGAGTGACAGTGTTTAGGATTAGGATCTCCTAATCCGTAGGGATCTTTCAAATACCCCTCATGATAATTTGTGAATAGTTAATGTCGACAATGTTTTATTAATCAAGAGTTCATTTTATAGATAAAAGGCAAAATCAAGTAGTATATATTTCAATATGAAACTCAGTTATCCCAACTGAGTACTGAAAGAGACAAGGACTTCAACAAATCTGATTAGTTGAATTCATAGTCCAATATGAGATATATCACCCTCAGTTACTTTGGGTTGTAACTGCCAAACTGATACCATGTAAAACTCCAATTAAGTTCCTGAGGTCCCAATTCTACTTGGTGAATTCTTAGTAATGATCTCCCTGCCATATTACTCTACACATTTCAATCCATCCTCCATTCAGCTGCCGAAGTGATTTTCCCAACATGTAGGTCTAACCATTTACATTCAACAAACTCCTTATTACCTCTAAGATCAAATATAAATGCTTTGGAATTCAAGTCTCTTTACTATCTGACTCCTCTCCATTTGTATACTCTTCTTACCCATTACTCCCTTCTAAGTAGTCTATGGTCCAGTGATACTGGCCTATATCCTGCTCCTTACACACAAAGCTCCATTTCCCACCTTGGTGATTTAATCCAAGCTGTTACCATTCCTAGAATGTCATTTCTATTCACCTCCGTCTTTTACAATCCATGGTTTACTTCAAGATGTAGCTTAAATGCCACCTTTTGAAGTAGGGAGTACAGGCCCTCCAGGTTTAGTGCTTTAATCTCTAAGGTTACCTTATATGTCTATTCTGTATGTAATGTGCAAATTTATATACATGTTGCACCCCATTAGAATGTATATTCCATTAAGAGCATGGCCTATTTTCAATATGTCTTTGTATTCCCCGCACATAAATGTAGTGCATCATACCCAGTAAGAACTCAGTAAATGCTTTTTGATGAGTGTTGGAGGAAGGAACATCTGTACCAACAGCTTCTATCATCAGAGGATCCAAGAAGCTTGAGTCTCCAAACAACTGGTACTTCCTCAGTCCTATAGCCTATTCCTCTAGTTGAGTGATTTAGAGTCACCATATCATGAGTAGGAGGAGGGAACAAAATAGTTCACCATAATTTCGTACCTATCCAGCTCAGTAGCCCATGGGTTCTCAATCTTCTTTTATTTGTCATGGTTGACAGGTGAGTGAAGCCTATGAATCCTTTCTTATAATAATGCTTTTAAATTTATAAAATAGAACACATAGAATCATAACCAAAGGTTAGTGAAAAGATGTAATTTTCACCCCATCCCAATTCATAGATCTCCTGAAATCTGTGCATAGATGGTTTGGAGCCCAGATTAAGACCCCTACTCTTGTCCCTTTCCCCTTTTGTCATCTCTTTTCATTGTGTTCTGTGAAACATCTTTTCAATTGTTAACAAACTCCCCTTCATCCTCAAGCTGTGTTTTTAATATATTCTTTCCATATTCTCACAGGGATGAAAATCCAATCCTTCCTAAACTTACTGCATTCTTGACTACTCTTCTCTCCAGTGCTCATGGATCCTTATTTCACATTCTCTGACACATCAGACCAGATTGCCTCAATTAAATTGTCAGCTTCACTTTCTCTTCCTGAATTATCAAAGTTCAGTGGCAGGATAAAAGTCAAGACGACTGGTGATGACTCAGGATATAGTGGACAACCTTAGTGTCTTCAATGCCTGACAAAGCTCTAAGTTCTCCACAGTGCCTGCTTTAGCCACCTTCATACCATTGAATTTTGAAGTTCAAAATCATGGAAGTGCCACAGTTTGGGGGATAGTGAGATGAAAGCTATATCATTCCTTTGGGTGGCTTTGTTAGACTACTCTAAATTTTCCTCTCTGATCATAATTTCCTATCCTTCCATTTATCCCCTTCTGCTTCCTTACTCATAAAAATATCTTTTATCCTCAACAAAACTCTCCCAGTATCATCCACCTTCTTCAATTGTACTCCTGAGATGTTAAATGACGTTGGAGGAAGTCAGACTATTGGGACCACTATAGATTAATGTTATATACATTAATGTTACTTGGGTTGTTACTACTGCATAGGCACAGCACTTTGAACAGCAAAACTTTGGTTCTTCCCGGATTGATCCTTGACATTTCTTACAACAACCATGTGAAGTTGTTAGTATAAACATTATAATCCCATTTGCAAATGAGAAAGCCAAGACTCAGAGATATTAAGTGATTTGTCAAATATCTTGCAATTAGTCCATTCAACAACTGTTTTGATCCTTGTCTTCTCTTCTCAAGCTCCCAATCCTTCCACAACACTAGACTCAACAAATGTACTTATCTTCTATTTTATTCAGAAAATCAACAACATCCATTTTGAACTTATTCAACTGTCCTACCCCATACATTAAAACTCTTCTACATCTTTGTCAGTACCTCTCTCTTTTATTCCTCCTGTCTCTGAAGAAGAAATTCCCTTCTTCTGGTCAAGACCAGCCAGTCTATTTGTTCCCTCAATCCATCCATTCCTGACTTTTCAGGAGCTTTCTCAATCAATTAATTATCCAATATCTCTTGCAACCAGTCTTCTCCATCTACTGACTCTTTCTTATTTGTTTAATAAGCATTCTCAGTTCTCCTCAGCCTTAAAAAAAGAAAAAAAACCCTTCATTTGAGTCTTCCATCCCCTCAAGCTTTGTTCTCTACCTCTCTTCCCTTTCCCTGCCAAACTCCATTCTCCAAATCACCTAGATTTGGTGATTTGGAATCAATCATGGTTTTTCTTCTCCCTCATTCTAGTTTCTTCCTCTACTTTTCCTGTCTTATTGCCTTCTACTCCTCTTTGTGAACTCTGTTTTGTATCTAAACTAGATAAATAGGTTTTCTCTTAAACTGGGAGTCTAAGTACAAATATCTTCATTACTAGAATGAACTTTATTCTCATCATCTCCATCCTTCAGAATCTTTGCCTTCTTCCGAAGTTCAACTCAGCTCAAGGGATGCCTCCTAAATGCTTCTTTCTCATATTAGTGGCCTCTCCCTTTTTAATTTTACTTATATATTTATTCGCATGCATACATACACTCCCTTCCCCTTTTAGAATATAAGCCCTGAGGGCAGGAACATTTTTCTTATTCCCAGCCTCTATCACAGTACCTTACATATAGTATGTACTCAACAAATTAATTGAATTTCATTGACCACTCTGACCCTGAGGTTATAACTCTAACAATAATTACACTTCTAACCCATTTGTTAACACCTTAGCATATTAAAGTTTATACAACTTGTAACCTACAACAACCCCATGAAGTACAAGTTCTATTATTCCGTTTGACAAATGAGCAAGCCCAGTCTCCGAGATTGGTCCCCAGTCTCACATTTAGTCAATGCCATCTCTTGACTATGAAGCCCTGTCATCTTTCTGCTGTTTGTTCAAACTATTTGAATAAGGGCTAAGAGGGAATTGCAGAATTTTACAATTGAAGAAAATTTTAGAGCTCATCTAGTCCAAGCTCTCATCCCAAACAGAAGCTTTTTCTATAACATCCTGGACAATGACACAACTAGTTTCCGTTTGAAGCACCTTCAACAATGGGGAGCTCATTGCCTTAGGAGAAAGTTTGTTATGTTGCAGCTCAAATCAAATTGTTAGGTCTTTTTTAAATTGTGAAAAATTTGCTTCCCAGTAATTCTTACCCATTTTCCTAATTTTTTTGCTGTTTGAAGTCACACAGAATGAATCTGCTACTTCTTTGGCATGACATCCCTTCAATTATTTGCAGAAATCTGTCACTTCCCTCTAAATCTTTCCTTCTCCAGGTTAAATATGCCCAGGTACTTTAATTGCTCTTTAGTATAAACACTAGTATAAACACTATAGGACAGTTTCTCAAATGCTCACCATCTTGGCCATTCATCTTTGAATTTTGGGCTAGACTGGGAGTCAGAAAATTCAGCAGGATTTTAAATGAGGGCATCGTATTGTAGAGACAAGAGGGTACGAACTCGAGAACTGGACAGGTACTGTGAAGATCCTTGATTTATCTAAGTCTTTTAATATTTTTCCCATTAGTATATCATCTATCACATAAGGAAAGATAGTAAGTTTTGTTTGGAGATTTCTCAGATTCATTTATTAGATCTAATAATTGTCACCTTGCAAAGCAGAGGCAACAGACCTGGGGGTGGAAGGGAATGGGTTGGCATACAAGAGAGCTAAATCTCTGTGCTTAAGAGAGAGGAAGTAAAAAGTGAACTTGGCAGCAATTAACAGTGACTTGATGGGTAGGTTCTGAAAGTGGTAGGCCATGGGGCAGGTGTCCTTACCTATGGTTAAGGTAACAGAGAACTGAGACCCAAACTCAAATTCCTTCCCCACTGTCTGACATGTTAGACAGAACCTAGAGAAATGGACTCATCATTTTGCTGAAAATGAAGATGACATAAATCTTTCAACCAGTCAGTCAGTCAACAAGCATTAATTAAAGACTTACTATTTCCATCCATTGTGGTAAGGTTTGGGAATATTTAAAAAAAGGCATAGATGTGACCCAATTCATAAAGGAGAACCCAGCTGGCTCCCATCCTTATCAAATTCCTACTGTGTGTCTAGTTTCCCTGTATCCCAGAATATACCCTCCCCACAAAATAAGTCCTGAGCTCCACGATCTGCACATCAACTAGAGGAAAAACACTTTCTCTCTGTCCATAGACAAGAGCTTTGTTCTGCTCTTTCAATTTCACAAATGGGGGATTATTCCCCTAGATCAGTTCCAATTAATCTTCTCTTTTTCCTCTCACCACTCCTGCCACAACTGCTCTTCTGAGGGACACCAATTGGTTTCTAGAAGTTTACCTTAGTCTGCCATTCTGGAAAAGAAGGAACACTTTTGGGTGACACTTTCTCCCTCAACCTTAAATCAAATAGTCAAACAAACAAAAAATCTGGAAAAGCAGATATTCTAATCCAGCTCTTCCCTTTCTTCCCCACCTATCACTTGGTATGGCAGAGGGATCTTCTCTACTGTTCATTCCTGGTCTCCCTGGAACAATACATGTCCAGGCTCTTTTAAATTAGGAGTCAGTATTCCATAATTTAATTTTCCCCTCTCATATTAAACCTGCCAGCCTTCACATAATCAGAGTGATAAATGCAGAGTCAGATATAGTCTTTCTGATATTAATACCCATCAGTACTTCAAATGCAAACAATTACAACATTTGACTTTATAAAAATTACCAAGTACAGAGACTCCTGCTTAATTAAACCATTTAAAAAGTTGCTTTTGTTACATTTAATGAGTGATATATTACACTGCAATGAAGCATCCAGCAGGACAAATACTTCACAATGCTGCCAATTAAGACTCACTTCACTTATGCCTATTGAAGACAGGAGTGTTCCACACTCCATTCAGTTTGTGCATTTGAAATGAACTGGTTAGTGAGAAGGGTGCTTCTTTGCTAATGAGTTTTGTAATCAAGGCATCTATTTTAATTTCAAATTGGCTAGATTGGGGGAAATTGCTAGACTAAATGACTGGTACTAATTAGGATTATAAAAATATTCATCATGCCAGGGAATTAACATGGGGGTCTGATTTGCCTGCATTTGCATAGCGCTAGAGTTTTGAAAAAAATCTTGACAAATTGTCTTCTCTTTAACAAATTGAGCAAACACTAGATCTGTTTTAGTCTTTCTTTTCATTTGAAGCAGGAATACATATTCACGATTTGTAAATGAAGTTAAACTTCTCTTTATTACCATATGCAAGATGCTGGTCTCCCCAAGCCTCCCAAAGCACTCTTAGCTATTATGATGACAAACACTTGGCATCCCCAGTTGCCTAGCCCCTCCAAGCAGAACCAATGAAAGCGAGAGGTGGAAAAAGCCTGGAGACAAAATTGGAACCTCAGAAACATCTGGCTTTGCTGCTGCTCTTAATTCTTCCCTCCTTGCAAGGAGCTGAATAAGTATCCTACCACCCCCTTCTCGTGGTAAGGTACCTGTTTAAAGATTAGTTCTCTTCAAAGTTCCAACAGGGAAATTCCCCTGGGATTTCTGCGAGAACATCATTGGGTCAGTTGTACTTCTTTACAAATATGTCTCTGTTACCTCACTAAAAAAATTTGTAGTGTGAACTTCAATATATGGTGGATTCCAGTCAAAAGTGTTGGTACATTCCATCCCTAACAATCCATCTATATTAGAATTTCTTAACCTTTTTGCACCATAGACATCTTGGGGAATCCAATGAAACCTATGGACCACCTATGGACCACTCACTAAAAAAATTTGTAGTGTGAACTTCAATATATGGTGGATTCCAGTCAAAAGTGTTGGTACATTCCATCCCTAACAATCCATCTATATTAGAATTTCTTAAACTTTTTGCACCATAGACATCTTGGGGAATCCAATGAAACCTATGGACCACTCAGAATATTCTAAAATGCTTAGAATAACATATATAGGATTGCAAAGGAAACCAACTACATGAAATGCAGTTCCATTTATATTTATTTGTTTGTTCACTTATTTATATATTTTGAAGTATATGGACCTGAAGTTAAGATTTTGTGATCTATTAGATGCAATGGCAGTTTACAGAGGGGCTGAAGAACAGTTGGGTGCTGCCTGTGACTGTCAAAAGTGAATTAATAGAAAGAAAAAAAGATAACTAATTCTAAAACCTGGGTGAAAAGGAAAATGGTGGACCACTGACAAAAACACAGAAGTAAGAAGAGGTAGTAAATTTGCAGGGTTCATTAGGAAATATTGAGTTTACTGTGCCTGTGGAATATGCAAAGAGACAATCACTAGACATAGAAAGAAATGTAGATCTGGAGCAGGAGAAGGTAGGTCAAAACTGGAAGTTTAGGTTTAGGAGCTGTCCAAATGAAGATGGTTTAGGTAGAAGTCAGGGAAGTATGAGATGAAGAGAAACAAGTATGGAACCTTGGGAGACATACTTTAAGGGGTCACAAAAATAAGACATGTCAAAGGAGACAGGGAAGGATCAGGCAGAGGAGTAGGAGGAGAACTAATGAGATGATGTATATGCCACAAGTGAAAAGCATTATGCAAATTATTTGGCAAATTACAAGCACAATACAAATGTGATTGCTATTAACACTATTTTTCATTTTATTATAAACACACTAGAATGTTAATGGAGCCTGGCTGGCTGAAACTATTCTTTCCAATTCCACTTTATCTTCTGCTTTGAGATGTTATGAAAAAGTCCCATAAAATAAGATACCTCTGCTCCCAGCTGCCATGTCTCATTATAAAAGTAATTGAGGGAAAAAAATCAGTTAGCTACATTATGGGAGCTCAAGTCATTGAATGTTTAGTAAACGCTAAAATACATTCAGAAGCCCAGAAATACCTAGTACAAACTGGATCTCCTAAGGAGACTTGGATGTTTTTGCCCTGAATGCTGTTTACTCCCAGTGGGATCTCTGCAAATTTAAAGTAAACTGATGCCTTCCCACTGTCATTCTGCTGTTACTTCTTTCCTTTTATGGGAGATACAGATCAGCTCACGTGGCCCACAACAGTCATAGTCATGCCTCTGTCACTTCCTCAATTGAGGTGAAATCCAATCATGGTCTCTCATCTTTTCCAGGGAGCTACCCTGTCCACTCTGTGTCCAGGATTCCTGCCGGCTACTTTTTCAAAGTGAAAAATAGCCAGCATTCTGGATGAGCTTGTCTGACAAATGGGGCTATAGGGCAGAAAGGAGATATTAATTAATGATAACTTCAGACAAAGACTACAAAAAAGGGCTCTCAGAATGTGATTTCCTATTAGTAGGTCAGAATTTAAAGAGTTCTGAGCTAGGAGTCAAGAAACCTCTGCCCTGAATTCTTTCTCTACACCCCAGGACAACTGTGTCTACAATTCCCCCAATTAGAGATGAAAAGCACTGGGTTACAGAATCATAGGGACTATCTAGTATGACTGTGTCCATTTCCAAATGAGGAAACTGAAGCCTGGAGCAGTGAAATGACTGACTTGCCCAAAGTCTCCCAGCAAGTCCCAAGTAGAGTTGTGATTTTAACAAATTTCTCCTGACTCTCAAAGCTCCTTCTATTATTTCTTAGCTGTCATCCACAAAGTTCTTTTTTAAAATGTAAATACTCTTAGAGGAAGTAATATGTTTACTCATTAGCACAGCAGAATAAATTCATGGTATTTTTCTCCTTGACAAGAGAGACCTAGATTGGAAAGAACAGGACAGGGAAAGGAACAAAGGAAGGGCCTTAGTTCTCCTTTCTGGACCATGGTTTCTTTTGGGGGGAACCAGATGACTTAAAATATTCCCTTCCAATTTCCATTTCTCCATGGTTCTCGATATATGCTAATGGTCCTTGATCAACATATGGCTCTTGTTGTTTTATTTATCCCAGCATTGTTGAACGCAAATAGGTATGCACCTAGAAGGTGTAGTGAACAGACAGCTGGACCTGGAATCAAGAAGACTTGAGTTTGCATTCTGAGTCATTTACTAGCTGTGCAAACCTGAGTAAGTACCTTATTTTCTGTCTGCCTCAGTTTTCTCATCTGTAATATGGAGATAACAATTACACTATATCCCACGGTGGTTGTGGGGTTAGAAAAAGGAAATATTGGGGGGCAGAGCCAAGATGGCAGAGTAGAAAGATGCATATACACTTCCCCCACAGCCCACAAAATTATCTGTAAAAAATTATTCTCAACAAATTCCAGAGCAGAAGAAGCCACACAACAACAGAGTGAAAGAGGTTTCCAGTCAAAGGTAACCTGGAAGGCTGACAAGAAAGGTCTATCTCACGGGACACTGAGTGGAGGAGAGCCCCGCCCTGGCCATGAAGCACTGGGAGGAACAGGACCTGAACAAACCTCTGGGGCAGAATTCTCAGCAGAGAGGGTCTCAGATCCCTCAACCCACAAACAAGAAAGAAAGCTCCAAAGGTCAGTGTGAGAGGGCTTTCTTAGCTGGGTGAGAGGAGAGTGGGGTCCCCCCAGCACTGGCCCCAGGTGGCGGTAGAGATGGCAGCAGCAGCAGGCTGCAGGTGGCTATGGTGGCCATGGAAACAACCTGGGTCCATTGTCCAGGCAGCTCAGCTTAAAGCCTCTGGGGGAACTGAGCAGTTGATCTGAATCTCAGCCTTCAGCATGATACTGGGGGGAGGAGGAGCATTAGGACCCTCCTCTTGAGAAAGGATTCAGAAGTCAAGTAACTGGCAGGGAAAATGCAAAAAAGGGACAAAAAATAAGACCATAGAAGGTTAGTTTCTTGGTGAACAGGTGTCTCCTCCCATCCTTTCAGATGAGGAAGAACAAGGCTT
The DNA here is from genome assembly GCA_023548195.1 of Bettongia penicillata ogilbyi. Taxonomy (NCBI): domain Eukaryota; kingdom Metazoa; phylum Chordata; class Mammalia; order Diprotodontia; family Potoroidae; genus Bettongia; species Bettongia penicillata. Next base: position 228,788 of record JAJHZJ010000336.1, read on the forward strand.
ACTGTCAGAGAAAGTCAAGGCTTCTGCCTCTAGTCCTTAAAAATGAATATGAAATGGACCAAGACCATAGAAGAGCTTGAAAAGCTAGTCAGCAGCTTGATAAAGGAGAATCAAAACAATGCTGAGAAAAATCAAACCTTTAAAAATAAGCTCACTCAACTGGAAAAAGAGGTCCAAAAAGTCAATGAGGAGAAGGAGGCTTTGAAAAGCAGAATTAGCCAAATGGAAAAGAAGGTTCAAAAGCTCACTGAACAAAATACTTTTTAAAAGACAGAGTGGAGTTCAGGGAAGCTAATGACTATGAGATAAACCAAGAAGTTATGAAAGAAAACCAAAAGATTGAAAAAATAGAAGATAATGTGAAACATCTCATTGGAAAATCAACTGACCTGGAAAATAGATCCAGGAGAGACAATTTAAAAATTATGAGACTACCTGAAAGCCATGATCAAAAAAAAGGGCCTAGATGTTATCTTTCATGAAATTATCAAGAAAAACTGCCCTAATATTCTAGAACTAGAGGGTAAAATAAATACTGAAAGAATCCACCAATCACCTCCTGAAAGAGACTCAAAAAGAGAAACTCCTAGGAATATTGTGGCCAAATTTCAGAGTTCCCAGGTCAAGGAGAAAATATTGCAATCAGCTAGAAAAAAACAATTTCAGTATTGTGGAAATACAATCAGGATAACACAGGATCTGGCAGCTTCTACATTAAGGGATCAAAGGGCTTGGAACAGGATATTCCAGAAGTCAAAGGAACTGGGATTAAAACCAAGAATCACCTACACAGCAAAACTGAGTATAATACTTCAAGGGAATAAATGGTAACTCAATGATACAGAAGACTTTCAAGCATTCATGATGAAAAGAAAAAAACTGAGTAGAAAATTTGACTTTCAAACACAAGAATCAAGAAAGGCATGAAAAGGTAAACACGAAAGAGAAATCATAAAGGACTTTCTAAAACTGAACTGTTTACATTCCTACATAGAAAGATAATATTTGTAACTCTTGAGACTTTTCTCAGTATTTTGGTAGGTGGAATGATTGTACACATACACACACACACACACACACACACACACACATATAGACAGAAAGTATAGGTTAACTTAAATCCAAAGACATACCCATAAAAAATAAAATTAAATTAAGGGGTGAGAGAGGAAAATACTTGGAGGAAAAAGGGAGAAATGGAATGCAGCAAGCTATCACTCGTAAAAGAGCTAATAAAAATCTTGTTCAATGGAGGAGAAAAGGGAGGAAGTAAGAGGGGAAAAGTGAAGCTTACTCTTCACATATCACTTAAGGAGGGAATAACATGCTCACTAAATTTGGTATGAAAATCTATCTTACACTACAGGAAAGTAGGGGAGAAGGGCACAAGTGGGGTGAGGGGGATGACAGATGGGAGGGCAAATGGGAGAAAGGAGTAACTAGAAGTAAACATTTTTGGAAAGGGACAAAGTCAAATGAGAGAATAGAAAAAAAAGAGGGGGACAGGGTAGGATGGAGGGCAATATAGTTAGTCTTACATAACATGACTATTCTGGAAGTCTTTTGCAAAATGACACATATATAGCCTGTATTGAATTATTTGCCTTCTCAGTTGGGATGGGTAGGGAGGAAGGGAGGGAGAGAAGTTGAAATTCAAAGTATTAGAAATAAATGTTGAGAATAATTATTGCATATAACTGGGAAATATGAAATATAGGTAATGGGGTATAGAAATTTATCTTGCCCTACAAGAAAAGAGAGAAGATGAAGATAAGGGAAGGGTGGGGTGTGATAGAAGCGAGGGTACATTGAGGGAAGGGGTAATCAGAATGCAAGGTATTTTGGGGTGGGTAGGGGAGAGATGGGGAGAAAAATAGGAATTCAAAATTTTGTGGAAATGAATATCAAAATCTAAAAATAAATAAATTTAACAAAAAAAGAAAACCCCAAATGGGGTCATAAAGAATTGGACACAACTGAAAATGACTTTAAAAAATTATGATTATGCTCCATTAAATTTCACTGATTTTTGTTCATTCTATTTACAAAAATGAAAACATTTACTCTCATAATATTTATAAAGATAATATTTCACAAATATTAAGGTATTAATATTATCATACCAATTATTATCATTGTCGTCATCACCACCACTTTCATCATCATTATTCATATAAGATCAAGTTTTATCATTTGCAGATTAAATATGTTTAGCAGAATAAGACTTCATCTCTGATGAGTCTTAGCAACTTTGTGCTAATTGATCATCTGCAGATTTGGCCTTATTGAATAGCATCAGGATGTGATCCCAACCACAATGAGTTTAGATGCTTCTCTTACCAGATGATCCAACTCCATTATCCTTGGTGATGTCATAGTTCACATGGGACAGCCATCCGCTCATCAGCCACATAAAAGAGCCTGCCTTCTCCCAACCCCCAATAGTTCTAGTCAGTATGGATATGTTCCCTAAATGGGTCCTACAACTGAGTGTGTGACTTGGTTATTCCAGACTTGGTTTGAAACCCTTTAATTCAGAGATGACATCCTAGAAGGATATTAAGAACTGGATTAAGGGAAGTGACTTCTGTCCTGTCATTCCCATGAGAATTTTTCACTGACAGAATTTCTGATAACTCACCTTCAGAGGCAAAGTATAGGTTTAATGTTGTTCTATAGTAGGAAGGCATGAAATTGTAGACAAATAACCTAATTTGACCAGAAGAGGTAAGCAGGGCTTCAAGAGGTTTCCTCCTGACCTTCTTGTTCTGTTGTTTTCCAGATAGTCACATGGCAGCAGCTGTATGAACTGGCCCCCTCTCCTCTTTGTTTCATGGACAAAGTATTGAATGGTAGGGGAGACTGGGAGATTCTAAGCTTCTCTGTTAGAAGGAGTAGACAAAATGCTACTCATTTGTTGAGCAATCAAGTATTTATTGGGGACGATCTCCAGTCATCCTGATATAAACCTTGCCACTGGACCCAGATGACTTTGGAGGAGAAAGTGAGGCTGACCTTGCATAGCCCTCCCTCACTTAAATCCAAATGACTTGCAAGTCATGGCATCCTCTCCCTGATGTTATAGAGAATCAAAGACAAACGACAACAACAAATGTCTACAGACTGTCTCTCTCTCTCTCTCCTAGAAGCTGGAAAGTCCATATGAACTCATGTTAAAGTGTTTATGGTTGTTGATGATGATGACTCTTTGTGACTCCTTTTGTGGTTTTCTTGGCAAAGACACTGGAGTAGTTTGCCATTTCCTTCTCCAGATTATTTTATAGGTGAGGAAACTGAGGCAAATAGGATTAAAGGACTTGCCTAGGGTCACATGTTTATTACGTGTCTTAGGTCAGATTTGAACCCAGGAAGATGATTCTCCTTAATTTCAGGCCAGGAACTCTATTCATTACACACCTAAATCAGGATAATCTCTTTATGGGAGTGATTATGTACCTTATTTAGAATAAGTATTCGTTATTTTATTTTCATCACACTGATGAAAGAACTGAGAACTGAGAGGCAGATGTGGTATAGTAGATAGAGTGATGTCTTCACCGTCAAGAAACTCTGGGTTTAGAGATTGCTTCTGACATATACAGACTGTATGACTTAAGAGGTCACTCAGGAACCCCACTGATGAGGTTCAGCTTTGCAAGAAGACAATGATCAAAGCTGGGAGATTCTAGGAGTTTACACTCTTTTCACCAGATAGATGTGTAGTGCTCCAGATAATAGCTGGGGGAAATTGTATATTTCCAGTATATTAGTTAAGATTTCTCAAACTAACCTTAACCTTGTATGGAAGCTATACTTTCCAACCATACTGATCTGCAGCCTGGATCTTCTGTGCCTGATTCTATCTAGACACCTGGACATGATCCTGTATACATCCTATCCCCTTTCTTGCCCAGAGTTTGTTTCCCCTGACATGGTGGTTAAGAGTAAAAGGGTTGAGCTAGATAATCCTCAGGCACTTTATAGGATAACAATCCTTTGACTACAAGATGTCATAGGCCAACAGGGCTATGTGTGGTGGTGGTTGTCCTCTCTGAATTAAATATAGATGGTGCTGGGAGGGAGGGGGGAGGAAGATATTAGTAAAAATGTTGTGGGGATGGAGTCATAGATAAAAAAAGAGAAAAGCTTTTGTCCTACTCTTTTTCCTAGCTCAAATGAAATTCAATGCTACAAATCACAGCTAGTTAATCTATAATGACTTTATCCCCACAGTGTAGCAAGTCACTAATCCTAGTATTGCTGAAGGCTTCCAGTGAAAAATATCATCACCTGCTAATCCTACAGCCTAAGAGTACAATTACATCTTCTAATCTGAGGACTGAAAAAGCCAATCCAAATGGAAGTTAAGGCTTCATCTGCATTTAACTGGGCAGAAACATATTTACATTCTAGTTTGCTTTTACTAACTGGGATCTAAATGTATCACAGAATGATAATCTCCTAGAATTTGAAAATTCCTTAAATTAAATCTGTTCCAACCTCCTCCTCCCACTATGAGAATATTTTTTAATAGCAAATTGACAGGTGGTCATCTGTATCCTGCTTGAACACCTCATGTGATGGCAAGCTTACTACCTTACTACCTCATTGTTAGAAAATTCTTCCTGCATTGAACTCAAATCTGCTTCCTCGAAATTTGGAACTGTTAAGGATAGTTTCAGCAATATAAAAAAGGACCAATATTTCTTCCCTATAAAAAGTCTTCGGATATTTGCAGAAAGTGATCATTCTCTTGTTAATTCCATGCTTGTCTAGGCTAAACAGATGAAAGTCACTTGACTAACTAACTTAACCCTTTTACAAACCGGTTTTGAGTCTCCTCATCAGCCGAATGACCCTTATCTGTCATACTCTATTTTCTCAATGTGGTAACAATAACTGAACACAATGATCCAGATGTAGTCTGACAATGTCAGAATACAAATAGATTATCACTTAAATACCCTTTACCTCTAATAATGCAACCTGAAGTCACATTTGGGATTGGGGGGAGGAGACAGCAGGGCTACATGTGTCCCTGTTGACTCACATTAAGCTCATGTTCAACTAGCACTTTCAAATCTTTTTCACATGAATTATCTATCCAGCAGAGTCTCTCCTGTCCTGTATTATCTTGTTTCAAGATATATGAATATGCATGTGAATATATTTATATTTCTGACACTAAATGCTTGAGTAGACAAGCAGCCTGTAATTCTATAAAGTTTCTTACCCCAACTCTCTACTTTTAGCTACACTTGGAGTTTAACTTTGCCAAGAAGATGGATGATAACAGGGAGATTTCCAAATCTCCATTCATATAAAAATAGCTATTTTTAATTTTTCCTCTTCCTTGAAACACACCTGTAAAGTAAGGACTAGGGATGAGGGGGAGGAAAAGAGGAAAAGGACATATGCTAAATCCTGCATTCATTTTTGCTTTTGTTTTGTTTTGTTTTTTGTCACAACACATTTCTTGTTAAAAAGATGATTTCTGCAATTTCTAATACTGTGCAGGCATGAGATGATAGCAACATTTATCTGTCCAAAGGTTCATCTTCAATCTTCAAAACCAATCTTCAAATCTTGTAAGAAATCTTCCTAATGAGAAAACTGGTCTTCGGGTTAGTCAAACATTCCCCCTGCCTCCCAACTAAGAGCAGAGATGTTCTTGGCCATAATGGGAAACAACCTATTGGGAATAGAAATCCAATTCCATAATAATACAATAAGTATATACCTCTGTGTGCAGAGGTCACAGAGGAAGAAGAAGAGTTTAGGCCACTTAGAAAGAAAATGAGACCCAGAGAGATGAATTGACTTGTTGAAGATTGTAACGTATTAGGCAAAATGTATGGGATATGAAATCGCCAAGTGTAGTGGGGTACGGTGGATTCTGAAAGTTCAGAATCCAGTTCAGAAGACTGGAGTTAAAATCGAGCCTCTAACACTTACTAATTATGTCATCCTGGGCAAGTCGCAACCTCTTTTTGCCTCATACTCTTCAGTTGCAATGTATGGATAATAGCAGCACCTATCTCCTAGGGTTGTTGTAAAGATCAAGTGGGATATTTGAGGGTTTTCCCACTAAATAATATTTTATTTTTTTTAAATTACATGTAAAGACAGTTTTCAACATTCATTTTTATAAGATTTTTAGCTCCAAATTTTTTCTCTCCTTTTCTTCCCTCACCCTTCCCCAAGATAGCAAGCAATCTGATGTAGGTTATACAGTTACAGTGATAATAAACATATTTCCCAAGTGGGATACTTATTAAGTGCTTAGCACAGATCCTGGCATATAGCAGGCACTCTCTCCCTCCCTTCTTTCCTTCTTTCCCCTTCCTTCCTTCTTTCCTTCCTTCCCTCCTTCCTTCCTCTCTTTCTTCCTTGCTTCCTTCCTGCTTTCCTTCCTTCCATACCCACAGAGTGGCTTGTAACTTATTCAAAATATAGGCCTGGGTCATTTGATAGCTACTCTATGGCTCAGACTATATCCCTTCCTAAAAGGCCTTAACCCAGAGAATATTTTCTCCTGCTTTTATCCAGTGTCTGTCCAGTACAAATGCCACCAAAGAAATATAATCCTCAGACTACCACACTTCTCTAATTACATTTTTTTTTAAACAGTAGGTATGGCTTTCTTGTAATCGTAGTTTTCTGTTTCTTTAACTATGCATTTAAGCATTTCATGATTCCTGACAAATACTGAGGGTTAATATGTGCACCCTATCCCTTTAAAATATTGCCCAATTAGGGCTCTTTGTGATACACAAAAGTTAACCAGATGGGCTCCAGGATTCGTGAAATCCTCAAAGGGCATCTTACCAAAGCAGTTCTAATGGTGGGATCTATAGACCCTGCATGCAAACAACCTCTCTCAGAGATAGATACCAGAATGCCTCAACAGAAAACATTCTCATTTTCTTCCGAAGAAAGAAGGTATCTCAGCCTCTCTGGTGCACATTAGCATTTCAAACTTGAAAGTAACAAGATTGCGTCTCAATTCTGGAAGACACCTGCATTTTAATCTGCTGCTCAAAGGGACCACTCTCAATCCTTAAGCTACAAAACAGGAAAAGGGAAGAGACCCCTTCTTTAATGGAAAGGTTTGTGAGGTTTGCTGTTTGCAGGGAGGGCAATGGAAGAATAGAAAGAAATGCTTTATGGCAGATTTCTATGTGTGGCCTGGGGCATTTTGTGACTTCGTGGTTATTTATTTCTGTGAGGAATAGCAGGGCATCAGGTGGGATTTTTATGGGCACAAGGAACACTCAGTCACTCAGTCACTTTATGCAAAGTTGTCAACAAGAAGGAGCACCGAAGGACTGTAGCTTCTCCAAAGATCTGTCGAATGATTAAGAAAATCCATCAATGCTTATGACACATCTTTCCCATATTTCAACTAAGCAAAAAGCAGCCAAGAAGTCTAGAAGCATTTTGATAGCATCGTATCTCTACATATAATATGTCAGTAATGGTACAGATTGTGGGTTCTACCAAGGGATAAAGTAAAGGGGCAAAGTACTCTTCTCCATCCCACCCCCAGATGTATGCTATGCATATTCAGTTCAGTTTATCACCTCTGGGGCATGTAAACCACCAGCTGCTTTCCCCCCCCTAGACTTGCTTCCATACTAACACAAGTGTAGTTCATTCAACATCACTAGCTTGGCTTGAAAAAAATGGCATTGAAACATTTAGTGTCGTAAAAATAATATATTATTTTTTCAACCCTACTTTAAAATTTGCAGTTACACCAAAAACCTAAGCCTATAAACTATCTGACATTTGACAAAGTCTTTTTTTTTTATGACATCCACTTGACACTGTGAAAGAATTGTATTTACAATAGCTGTACTTCCATAAATGTCATTTGAGGACTCATGGGGAGGGGGTAGGAATAAGCATTTGGTATTGTTAATACAGTTTCCTTGTTGAGAGAAAAAAAGGGTTATACTGAAGTGATTGTTTAAGGTGCAGACATCACACACTCAATTATACGTTGAAATGTGTCTCTTCCCCCAACCCCTCCAAAAAAAAGCTACTATTTTGTCAATCTAAGGAAGAGAGAAGGAGGAAGGAAAAGGTTTGTGTTTGTTTTAAATCAAGATAATTTCTAGGACTGGTCTATGCAAGACAGAACACTGGACGTATCCAGTGTGTATGGGACCTAGGAAAGTTGCATGCAGATTCTGCAATAACACTTGGGGGAAGGTCATTAAATTATCAGAAGGAAAGAAAGATGAATGAATTCCTCTCAGGTCTCTTTTTGCTACTAAAACACTCTGATAAATTCTAAAATCACTAATGAAAAAGAATATTACTCTAAAGGTGGACCAAGAAGGGGCGAGAGAAAGTGTCAGAGCACAGAGAGCAGATTCTAAGCATGGAAAACTAGCTATTCAAATTGAAATGATGAAATGAAATTTGCTTCAGATGTTTTCTCACTACAAAATCTTACCAGAAATCCTAAGAAAACAGACACGCATATAGGGCATGCTATGTTTACCCAGACACACCTTGATTTTCCCCCCAAAAAAATCATATTTTATATCTTCCCTTTTTAGGTTTATATTTTTGGTGCAAATTTAGTTAATTTTTAAAAATCATGTTTAGTTATATTTTAGTTTCTTTAGTTTGATGAGGTAGCTCAGACTAATGAATAAGCACTTGTCTTAGAATCAGGAAGACCTTAGTTCGAATACTGCCCTAGCTTCTTAGTAGTTGTATGACCCACTTAAGTTTTTTTGGGTCTGAAGGGTTTGTTTAGGTTTGATGGTCCCTTTACTTCCTTCCAGCTCTAAATCTAGGATTCAATGATGGGTTACTCAATTAATGTTTGTTTGCTTTTTAAATTCCCTGGATATATATCCTAAGGAAATGCGCATATCAGAAGCATGTCCACTCACCTTTTGGTCCAAGCTATAGGCGAGGATCCAGTCTTCTTGCAGAGGATGGAAGAGCAGGCTCTGAATGTAAAAGTTCAGCCGGTACTTTTGGTAGGTTGCACCTTCATCTGAGCTAATCAAAATGCTGCTCTCTATCTCAGGATCACTGAGAAGCATTATCTGAGAAATACAAAGGGAAGAAAATAGAGAAGGAATTAGTAGAGATGCCAGTGGAATAAATGCAAGAAATTAAACCATAAATGTTAAGTTATTTATACTTGGGTATCCTAGAATAAGATGGGGTTGGTAGAGTTTCCAAATGAACAACTGGTGTTATCTTTTTGTTTTTCCTGATCTCTTCCTTTAGTGATACCTAGAACAGAATTAGTGTTCAGGAACAGCTCTGAATGCAAAGGAGACTAAGTCTTCAACCTCAATTAGTAAGTATGTACTGAAAGCCTTTTCCTTTTGCTCCTTGCTTTCTGGCTTGTGGCAATTGTTCTCTACTTCACTATTTTTAAAATTTCTTCTTTTACATCACTCAAAGACTAGCCCTATTATTCTTTCATAATATTTATCTTCCAAAGGAAATGCCTCTGGTAAGAAAAAAATCTTTCTAATTACACAGAAACGTGGCATGTGCCATCATTTTGCAACTTTGGAATTATAGTTCACCTTGAGACTGCATATATATGGATATACATACACACATATACACATGTATGCATATAGTCTTTTCTTGGTAACCCTTCCCCCATAAATAGACAACACCATCATTAAGTATCAATCATAAGATATGACTCCAAAGAATGCTATCCAAGGTCCATATTAAAACCAAGAGAACAAATAATCATTAAAGAGCAAGTTATTTAAAGAAATGAACATCTAAGTACAATTTGGTACCAATCCCATTAATCATTTAACATTTATGATTTATAGACCTTTGCCCTTTTTACTCCCTTTATGGTTTCCCTTCTACCTTCTTTGGCTTTTGGCAAAAGCCCTACACTCACACATGATTCCTTAAAATCTGCAGGTGAGACTGAGTCAAAGTCTCAATTGTTTTCTTTGGTCTTTTGGATTTCTGATTCACTGATTCTGAATTTCATATTGGGAAACCTTTGGTGGAGTTACAGAGGAATGGGACGATTCATGCTTCGCTCCTTGGAGAACAAGCAGAGTAGCTGCTTTTTCCTGGCCTTTCATAAGATTTATTCACTATTGTCAAGTCAGTGTAGGGGCTGAGGAGAATGGATGGATATCTTAAAGCAGGATCCAATCAATAGCAAAATGGGACACTTGGGCTGGATGGAAACTGTATTTTAAAATGCATGAACTTAGCATAGTTAGTACTTCCTTATGGGTTATACTGTGGGCAATTAAACCATCTTTTTTCCCCTAGTGCACTGAAACTAAACTGTTTATTGTATACAGGTATAAAGATAGCTTCATGCTTCTGGTTTTAATTAGAAGATAAGACTAACATCATAAACTGGTTTTATTTGATATGACAGTTACAATGCGTTTAATAAACTAACACCTCTCCACTCACTAAATATAAATACACATAAAATATAAAATCAATCCATTATATGGTTTATTAGAGTACATTTTTTTCATTTCAAGTTCTTTTTGACATCGTCAACAGAATTCAACCAAAATTCAACTAGATGAAGTTATTATATTCCTACTATGTAAGAGACTCTGTTTTAGTACAGTCTTTTTTATTGCTAGTAGATGCAGTAGATAGAGCACTGACTCTGGAGTCAGGAAGATCTAAATTAAAATCCAACTTCAGATATTTACTAGCTTGGTGACCCTGGGTAAGTCACTTAACCTCTGTTTGTCACAGTTCCACATCTGTGAAATGGGGACATCCTGAAAAGTAGCAAGTGGCAAACCAGTATATTTGCCAAGAAAACCCTACGCACAAAACCCATTGGGTCACATAGAATCAGACATGGCTGAATGACTGGACAACAACCAGGATTTTCTATCCCACTCCCCGCAGACACTCTCCTACATGTTATCTACTCAACAGTTCCCATGTATTTTCAGAAGAAAATCTTACCTCTTTCTTTATTGAGAAAATTGAGGGCATTCAGTGTGAGCTCTTCTTCCATTTCAAAATCCTTTGACAACATTCTACACTCTCCCTTCATCTATACTAGCCTCTGATAATGGGGTAGTTCTTCTTTTCACCAAAACCTACCATTCTATACATGGACCCTTGAATCCAATTTACTTTTGCCTCTTCTCTTTATCTTTCTCTATCTCCTGCTTTCTTCCCTATTGCCATCTTCCCCATCCTTAAAAACGTCTTTCAGTAAACCTTTACATCTTCTTGAACTATCATTCAATATCTTCTCTCTCCCTTTCGCAGTCAAACTCCTAGGAAAAAAACTGTCTACAATCAAGTGCCTCTACTTTCTCTCCTTTCGTTCACTTATTAACCCTTTGAAATCTGGCTTCTGAACTTACCAGTCATCAAAAACCCAAGCCCCGTGAGTTTAAAGGTCGCATTATATGGTGTCAATCATTATGTCTTTGTATCAGCAACACCTAGCACTGCACCTGACACATGGTGCATCAAGTACACAGACAAATGTATTAAGAGTAAGATACGAAATGATGAGAGTAAAGGAGAGAATAGACAAAATAGCTTTAGGGATATTTCAAGAGGAAGAGAACACTCTAGACTATGGGGAACAGGGAAAGCTACGAAGAGGAAACAGCACCTCAGCTGAACCTGGAAAAGAGATAAGGAAGTAGAAAGGTGGAGGCTAGAAGAGGGTATGCATTCCAGGCTTAAGAAATGAACTGTTTAAACGTACTGCACGGGAAAATAGTTTTCTTCCTTATGATGAAGGGCTAGGAATCCAGTTTGACTATGACATGAAGTACCCAAGACTGGTAGGATAAATGGGAACCAGTCTGTATTGGACTTTAAACAGCAGGCTAAAGACTATGAATTTTATCCTAGAGGTAACCAGAAGTAACTGAATATTTTTGAGCTCAGTAATGGCAGGTTTAGACTTGTGCCTTATTTATATCTATGGGTCTTTGATCTCATCAAAGTAGGACACAGGGTAGTACAGTGGATAGAACGCTCCACCTAGAGTCAAGAAGACTCCGAATTCTAATCCAAGACACTTACTAGCTGTGTAATCATGAGCAAATCACTTAACCTATCTGCCTCAGCTTGTTTCTTTGTAAAACGGGGATAAAAATAGCACCGACTTTCCAGGATCATTGTGAGATCAAATGACAAAATATTTTAAAACACTTAGCAAATCTTAAAGTGCCATAGAAATGCTAGCACGATTGCTCATTATTATTATTCCTCTAATAGGGTAGATCATAAACTATTTTGTCCTTCATATCCTGTGCTCCAAGGATCTGTTCTGGACCCTCAGTTCTTCTTCCTCTATGTTCTCTCACTTGGTCATATCATCAGTTCCTATGAGTTTAATGGTTCAATTATCATATCTAGGCAGATGATTTGAAAAGGAAATTGATTACTATTGATTACTTTGATTTATTTTTAGTTTGGTTATAGGATTAAACTTCTTTCTTTAGGAAAAGCTAGTCCCAATAACTAACAGATAGTCTCTTAAGTGTAGGTTACCTGTAGATTTAGTGAATGGATAGATTGATTAGACTTTGTCATTAGTAGCAGATAATTTAGAAGAATAAAATAATTATAAGATCCTAAGTTCTTTAAAAAGCTAAGTTTCATTTTTTAGCAGAATGGGAGGTTGACCAAAGGCTAAATTCCCCTTTCTAGCAGAAAGGTTAGGTTACCCTTTCTGACAGCTGGAGAAAGGTTAGTCAGAGAAGTTCTTCTTTGCAGTCTTAGTGGATAAGCTCCTTTTTTTTTTCTTGAGTTATATTCTAACTTGAGTAAAGGAATCTTCTAAGGAATTCTCTAAGGGTGACTTCTAACTGCTGACCACAAGTTCCTCTTTCCCGATATTCTTTCTGGTTACAAAAGACACCACCTATAAGCAAAGGATGTCTGAGGTAATATTAAGGAAACCTGGGAGAAGCTACCTAGTCAGGTGACCTCTGCCTTATCTAACTCAATGATACTCAAATCAAGTTTTTGTAATTTTTTAATTCCTCATTTTTGCTATAAAAATCCTCTCTGTAAACCTCTCCTTGTCTCTCACCTCTGAGGAGTCAGAGGACCTGATTTGATATGCCAATGCTAGCTTTGCAAATTAAATCATAGATGCTCAATAATTTTATCCTTGGTTTCCTTTTATTTCAGATAATTAATTTTAACAGATTTCCAGATATACAATATGTATATGCATATGCAGACTGATAGATAGATAAATTGATAGATAGATAGATAGCTCCCATTCTCTTTCCTGAGCTTCAACCTCACATCTCCAAATATTTCTTAGACATCTCCAATTAGGTATCCTGTAGACATTTCAAACTTGCAATGACCAAAACAACTCAATATAGTTCCCCTAAATCTAGCCACTCTTGTGAACTTTGTTATTATCGTCAAGGGTATCTTCTCAATCACTCAGATTTACCACTTTAGTATCATCTTCAATTTCATATTCACTTACCACACATACGAAATCTCTTGTCAGTTATGTTATTTCCACCTTTCCATCTCCCATTTCATCTCATGAGGCGTCTTCTGATATTTCTTCTTTGGGGCTATGCCTTTTCTTGGTAATTTTGCAACATTCATTTTCCAATATTTTGTGGTGATTATTTCTATTTTCATTATTATAGTTATTGTACATATTGTTTTCTTGGCTTTTAGTTCTTTTATATCATTCCAAGTCTTTTGATACTTCTCTGTATTCATCATATTCACTTTTTCTTATAGCACAATGCTATTGCATTACATCCCAATATCAAAACATGTTTAGTCATTCCCTAGCTGATAGACATCTAATTTCTAGTGCTTTTCTGCCATAAAGTGTTGCTACAAGTATTTTAATCTATTTGGGGGCATTCTTTTCACAAATGACCTCCTTGGGGTACATGCCTAATAGCAGGTTTTCTGAGTTATTTTCTTTGCTTAATTCCAAATTCCTTTCCAGGATGGTTGTACATTTCCACCAACACTGCATTAGTAAACCTCCTTTCACCTCCCCTCCAACACTGAATACTCCTACTCTCCCTACTCTTTTTTAACATCACCAATTTTGTGGGTGTGGGATAAAACTTTTGGTTATTTTGACTTGAGTTTCTCTTACTACTAGTTATTTGTAAAATCATTTCATATGGTTCTTAATAGTTTGTAATTCTGTTTTGGAGAACTGTTCATATTCATTGATCACTTACCTACTTTACTACTAGGGAATGGCATACCTTTTGGTATATGCACACATATACACATACTTTTATCTTAGCTATCTATATGTCTTGGATACCAAACCCTTATATGTAACATTTGTTACAATGATTTTTTTTTTATTCAACTTCTTCCCTTCTAATCTGAGACAAATTAATTTCATTGGTGCAGAAGGATTTTGGTGTGGTCATCAAAATGATCTATTCTGTCATTTGTAAATGCCTTATCTTTTGTTTGGTTAAGAAAAAGATCTACCTAGAGCCATATAAGGTATGTGATCTGTTTCTGTTCTAATTTTTCTTACAGAATGATCTTTAATATCCAGATCAAGGAACCATTTTGAATTTATTATAGAATGTGGTATGTCATTGACCTAAGCCCACCATCTTGCTAGCCTGCTTCCTAGTTTTTCTATCAGTTTGTATCAAATAGGGGCTTCTCTGTTTGATTTTTAAAGTCCTACATGACTTCTTCCCTCCCTACCTTTCCCCTCTCCTTACTCTTTCCACTCTTCCATGATCGTTTCTCATTGACTTTCTTGTTCCTCAAACATGGTACTGTCTCTGAACTCTGTGCCTTTGTACTGGCTGTCCACTCCTGGGATGCTCTCCTTCCTCACCTCCACCTTCTCCCCTAATTCCCCTCAAAACCCACCTTCGGCAGGAAGACTTTCCAAATGCCTCCCACTGACAATGCCTTCCCTCTAAAGTTACCATCCATGATGCTGTATAGTATTCCTATTACAATATGAACTCCTTGAGGACAGAGACTATACTTTTGCCACTCTTTGTATTCTGGTATTTAGCACAGTGCTAGGTACAAAGTAGGTATTTAATAAATGTTGATGGACTGACTTTGTATCCCCAGTATCAGCAAAGTGCTTAGAACCTGCAAGTATTCATTAAGTGCCCATCAACTAAGCAAATGATCAAGACTCTTGTTCAAGTCCTTTGGGAAACGGAAGATTTTATACAAATTAAGCCTACTGGTCATCCATTAGACATACCATTGCCAATCCACCTCCTTACCCAATCAGACATTTCCCTCAGATATCTTTTACACCACTTCTGCATAACACTTAATGTGTAGCAGAGGACTTATATCTTCTCTGCTGCCCCGTGAGTGGCCCACTGCTTTAATTCTTTAGAAACTATATTTATCCAATGACTCATAGTCATACCAAATCACCAGAAGAATACTAATGTTCAAATGAGTCTTTTGTCACACCTATGTCTTTGGAAAATTATTTTGTCAGTTATATGAAGGATTGGATGAAGATAGTAGTGGGTGAAGACATGGAAACCAATACAAAGTTTGTTTCAATAATAAAGGCAACTGAGACAAGGCCTTGAACAAGGGTGGTACCGATGGGGACAGAGGTGAGAAATGTCATGAAGACAGAATAGTGGGATTTGGCAGTAGCTTAGAACTGAGTCGGGGAGAGAGAAGGAGAGAATCGAAGATGAATTAATCCAAGGTTCCATCTACTCTGTGGTAGAGAAGAAAAATAACGTTGGCAACTGCTGTATGTATTACCTTGACTCCCCTAGAAAGAGCGGAAGCCAGAAGGGCCA
This sequence comes from Bettongia penicillata ogilbyi, assembly GCA_023548195.1. Classification (NCBI taxonomy): domain Eukaryota; kingdom Metazoa; phylum Chordata; class Mammalia; order Diprotodontia; family Potoroidae; genus Bettongia; species Bettongia penicillata. Next base: position 244,579 of record JAJHZJ010000336.1, read on the forward strand.
AACATTTAAAGAGAGTCCAGCACTTTATAGATGACCTCTGTTTCAGTCTGAGAAGTGACACTACTCATGCACTAGCATCAAGGGTACATAGGGATTATTAATAGGAAGTACAAAAGGAAACAAGAATTTCTTTAAAAATCTGCTTTGTGCTGGCACTGTGCTAAACGCTTTACAGAATTATCTTATTTTATTTGCATAAAACCCTGGGGCCTAGGTGCTATCATTGTTCCCATTTTACAGTTGAGAAAACTGAGGCAGAAGGAGGCTAAGTAGCTTGTTCAGGGTTAGGCAACAAGTATGAATCTGAAGTCAAATCTCAACTCATGTCTGGTCTTCCTGACTCTAGCCTCAGCCCTTTCACTAGATGAGGAAACAGGTTCAGAAAAGTTATGACTTGCCCAAGGTCATAGAGGTAGTACTTTTATTATGCATCGTTACGCACACAGAAGGAGTGTAAGATGCCAGGTTATTCCCTGATTCTGCTCATTTCAAATGAGAAGTCTTTTGTCAGACCTATGAGTTTGAAGACTTTTTTTGCCAGTTATGTGAAGTTCTTTGCCCCAGCTTCTCCTGATATGTATCTTTACAGCAGGACATCATTGCTTGGTTTGAATACCCATACCTTCCTGTATCCATACATCAAGCTAAACATAAGCCAACTGTCCCCTACAATGGGGAACTAACTCTACTGGCCAACAGAGACAGTCTTAACATAATTTATTTCTTTATAATATTCTGAGAAAAAATTAGATTGAAGTAAATTTCCAAGCCACAAAATAAACACCAGACAACTGGTGAATAAGCCAAGATTTATTAAATATAGCAGGTCAGTCATATGATAGCTATTTGGGAAACCAATGCTGGGCCTCACCCTATGTCCACATTGACACAGTCTTCAATGCTAAGTCTTCAACAAGGTTCAATTAAATAAATATTTTCTGGTTACCTGCCATATGCAAAATCCCAGACTAGGCACAATGAGTGATCTGGGGGTAAGATATAGCCCCACCCCTCCAAGAGCTTACCATCTTTCATGGGAAATAAGACACATAACAAGTAATATTCATTAAAATACTAATTATTCAGAATATTTTGGGTACAAACCTCAAAGACAAATAACTGGTATTGATACAGGCATAGAAGCACATGGGTTAGGTACTATGAGTTTTATAATTCCCATTTTACAGATGAGGAAGCTGGGTCTCAGAAAGTTTGACTGATTGTGATTGCCCACAAGAACAAAGCAAATCAAAATTAGTGGCAGAATTTGAAGCCAGATCTCTGATTAGTTAACAATTAATGACACGATGAATATTACAATGAGAAGTGGGCCTGCTCCAATGAGGGACTGAGGGAGGGACATCATATCACTCTTGGTCAAAGGACCATCCAGACCACTCTTAGCATGGAACAATCTAATCAAATAATTTATCCTCCCTCAAACCTGAGTAAAACACAGTGGGCTTCCCTACCTAATTTTGAGTGGAGTCTGACCAAGATTGAGGGGAGTTAATTCAATTTTATTATCAATAATGTACTTCAAGAGACTGCATTTTGAAATGAGCACTATAGAAAAAGGGGGGATTCCGGACCTCCTCAAATCACTGGTTATTTATAATTATTTCTCTCAATCCTAAAGACAAAAAAGTACAGGGAGTGTACAGGGATTGAGGATGACTGGTACATAGAGGTGGAGCCTAGGAGCAGTTAGAGGGGGAAAGCGAAGTCCTTAAAAACACTTATTTTGCATCATTTTCAGAGAAATTCCATTCAAACTGGTTCCATATATTTGAATGGCATAGAAAAAGGAGACTCAGAGGATGCATTAAGAAATGTTCATTTTCTGCACTTCCCCAAAATACTAAAATTCAATTTAAATGGCTTCTTGTTTACTCCTGTGTGTGTGTGTGTGTGTCGAGGAGGGTTTGCTTGTTTTTGCTACCAGGGGAAGGTCCCTCAGTTATAAGAAAGGTCATATCATGTCACTTGCACCTTAGTATGAATTTTAACAAACACTAGGAATATTTGCATTTTTAAAAAGGAGAGAAAAACAACAAAAAATCAAAACAAGCCAGCCTCTCAAGATCAAATCTCTGTCACTGAGTGGAAGAGAGATTTAGAGCAGAGGGAAAAGCAGGGTGCTCCATAGACCCTCAAATCACAGAGCACATCATTTCATCTTTTCTTCTTTATAGATAATTCTACTGTCTCTCAGAATCTCCAATTCCCTAACAACTATTTGCTACTATTAAGAAAATCTGAGATGAAATTTTAAAGGGGAGGGGACAAAGCTGAGCAAAAATATTTCTCTAAGTTTTAGGGAAAGCCTATGTGGATGCAGAATGACACAACGAAAGGACTAGTGGACTGGGAAATGGGAAACATGGGATTCAAGAAATAACTTTCTTTACTGCCTAGGCTTCAGTTCCATAGGATTACAGCATCTGAGAGTTCAAGAAAACCCAAGAAGGCATTAGTTGAACCCATAGCTGACCATGTCATTCCCTACTCCATAAACTACAGTGGCTCACAAACACCACTGGGATCAAATATAAAGTCCTCTATTGAGCATTCAAAACCATTCATAACTCTTTCATCTTTTCTAGTCTCTTACATCATACATCGCTCACCTGGCCTCCCTGTTATTCCTCATGCAAGACATTCCATCTCTAGACTAGCTGTCCTCCATTTTTGAAAGCTCTCCCCCCTCCTCATCTCTGCCTTCTGGCTTCTATCAAGTCCCACCTAAAATCCCACCTTCAACAGGAAGTCTTCTTTGAGTCCCTTTAATTCTAGTTTCTTCCCTCTGTTGATTATTTTCAATTTTTTTTTTGTAAATAGCTTGTTTGTAGACAGTTATTTACATGATATCTCCCCTGTTAGACTGTGAGCTCCTTGACAACAAGTATTTCTTTTGCCATTTTTTGTATCTCCAGCGTTTTTAGCACAATGCCTGGCACATAGTAGACAAATAATAAATATTGACTGACTGACCATGCCCTAATCCAAGTCAATGAAATAGAATTTTAACAACACCAAATTTTAACAGGGTAAGGACATATCCTTGCAGCACACCACCACAAACTTCTAAGTAGAACCCATGGTCAGGTATGGGTTCAACTAATGCCTTCTTGGGTTTTCTTGAACTCTCAGATGCCATAATCCTATGATATTCAACCAGTGTTTAATCCATTTACCTATGCTATCATTTCAGCCATATCTCTTCATTTTATCATGAAAGATTTAGAGTTCAGCAAAGCATTTTAAAAATTACAGTACATTTCCAGGATTCTCATTGAAGGAACAGGAAAGGAAAGGAAAGGAAAGGAAAGGAAAGGAAAGGAAAGGAAAGGAAAGGAAAGGAAAGGAAAGGAAAGGAAAGGAAAGGAAAGGAAAGGAAAGGAAAGGAAAGGAAAGGAAAGGAAAGGAAAGGAAAGGAAAGGAAAGGAAAAGAAAAAGAGAAAGAGAAAGAAGGAAAGCAAAGTAGAAAAAGAAAGAGAAAGAAAGAAAAGGAAAAATGAGAAAGACTAAGAAAGGAAGAATAAAAGGGAAAGAAGAAGGAAGGAAGGAAGGAAGGAAGGAAGGAAGGAAGGAAGGAAGGAAGGAAGGAAGGAAGGAAGGAAGGAAGGAAGGAAGGAAGGAAGGAAGGAAGGAAGGAAGAGAAAGAAAGACAGAAAAATCTGGTATGACCTGTTCTTAATGAAACTAAGTTGAATGAGTATTTGCTCTTCCCCATTCTCAGTGTTTACAAACCATCTCTTTAATCATTTGTTCTAGAATTTGGCCAGGAATTAAATTTGAGTCTATAGTTTTCAGACAACATCTGCTTCCCTTGTTTGAAAATGAGACATGTGCCTTTCTCCAGCCCTGTGACACCTGTCCTGTTTTGCTCAGATCTTGCAGTTAAATATGTGTCTATCCTTTCAGAACCTGATGATGTAATTCGTCCAAGCCTGGTGACTTAAACTATCTGACTTTAAGTCAGATAAATACAATCTTCCTTTCTCAACATTTATTCTGGTTTTCCAGTCCCTGCTTACCATTTTCTCATTTACAAAATGAAGGGAATGTACTACATAATCTGAGTTTCCCAGATTCCGAGATTTTAAGTTACCATCTAAATTGCACATCTACAGGCATGCTGGGACTAGCTCTAACTACTTCTCAAGAGTGAGGTGTTAAATTTTTAGTGTCAGGATTTACATCTTGAAAACCAACAAATGCCAAAAATTAGGGTTTGATTTATTGTTTTGTTAACTATCTGGACTTAAGAAAGTGAAGAAAATGTTAATAACAAAGATTACCCTTAAAAATGTGCCAGCATACATTTTATTTTCCTGGGAAAACTAGTTAAATATTTATAAGCACATTCTTGGTCAGATTCAAGAAGCTATAATAGGATTCCATGTTATACCACTGGAAAAGATGCATTATCAGCATTTAGTCAACCACAGGGCAGATGGATGTATAAAGAGATGAAGGGAGAGAAGAAAAGGAAGAAGAAAGTCTCTGCAGCTTAAGGACTGGAACCCTTCAGAGCACAGCACAGTGGGTCAAAAAACATCCCAGACACTCACAGTAGGATGCAAACAAGTCTCTGGAGCTCCCAGTCTCTCCCTCCTCCAATCCATCCTACATAGCACTTGCTGGAAAGAACTTCCTAAACTATGGCTCTGATCACACCACTGCTCTTCCTTGGAATGGTCAACAGCTTCCTGCTTTCAAACTCCTTAACATCTGGAATTGAAGGTCTTCCAATGTTTGCCTGCCAGCAATCTCACCAGGCTTAGTTTCTGGTATGCAGCACCTGGCTTGTACTTTCACCTTTATCTGAACATGCCTTACTTACTCTTTCTCCACTTCTATCACCCTGATAGCATCTCCATTCTCGTCTACCTCTCTATCTTTTAAAGTCAAGTTCAATTTCTTCTTCCAGGAAGCTTCCCTTTGACCACTCCAATCTATTGTATGCTCCCTGCCCTTGGAACTACTAAGGTACTTTACACACCATCCATTTGGATTCCAAATACATGTAGCCTTATAAAATATGCCATAGTGTTATCTAGAGTGAATATTTAATTTTGAGAGTATCCTGCCTAGTCAATTAGATCATAAATTCTTTGAGGGTAATGACCAAATCTCAGTTCTTATTTCCCCATAATAGTGAGCAAAGAATAATATTCAGAGTACATATTCCATTAAGTATTTGCCAAATGAATATATGAATATAGCTACAGAATTTCTTTTAAAATGTCATTGTTGGAAAACAAAAAAGATGTCAGTATACATTGACTAGAGATTTTCAAACACTCTCAGATATTCAGATAGAGAATGAGACTGTGTGATCTCCAAGGGCCCTGATAATTCTGACACGCTATGAACTCTAAATGATGTTCTCAAAATCTAAAGAGATAGAAACTCTGAATCCTCCACTTATCCCCCTCCATTGATGCAGGTAATGGTTAGTCATTTGTTCTGTGTCAATTCTGACTTGTCATACAAGGTTTGGGTCCGACCTAGGTACCATTTAGGCGCTATTTATTTGTCTCCAATCAGTGTTTCATTTCTAGAGATTCTCATGCAAATCAATTCTAGTTATGATGTGGGAGAAGAGAACCGATCTGGTTAACAGATTATCACTCTATAAACCTGGTTAAGTTATTTCTTCTCTCTAGGCTTCAAGGTCCCATACCTTAAAAGGGAAATACAGATAGATGCTTTCTGAGATAAGTTCCTTCTGGCTTTAAATATGATTTTTCAATGCTTCTCTGAAGATAATTACAGAGCAAAGGCAGCTTTCTTCTGACATTTTTATCCTGAGTAAAGAAGAAACCCAGGGGAGATGAGGGCACAGTCATTACTAAAGTTTCCTCTCTTGACTTTAAACTAGAATGAAAAAAAAATGGCTCATTCTCCTGGGTGACTGCAAGGATTGTGGTTTAACTACTACAGCTGGACTAGAGCTATGGTGAACCTTGGCGGGTGTTCAGAGGGCGAAGGAATGCAAAGCTCCCTGAAGATCTTGTTTGTATGTTATATACCTCATTAGCCTATACCCCATAATATACATATAGATAAATAGACAGATAGATATAGATAGATATAATTATATCTCTCTATATGAAACTATATATATATATATATATATATGTATATATAGTTATATACCCCACAAAAGAAGGAACATTTTGGCTTTTGTTCATATCCTAGCATTTAGCACAGTGACTGTCATGGGACCTTTTATGTGCTATGACTAAGAGACCTAGATTTGGAGTTAAGAAGACCTGAGTTCAAATCCTTCCTCAGATACTTAGTGACTGTGTGATCCTAGGCAAGTCATGTAGTCTCTCAGCCCCATGTAAAATGGGGATAATGGGGGTTTTTGTAAGGATCAAAGAAGATATCATATATAAGGCCCTTTACAAACCTAAAAAGTATTATATAAATGCTAGCTATTTTTACTAATAAATACTTGTTAATGAGACTTGATATTAAAGAGGTTAACAACAGAAATAAAATTCTGTGAACTTAGATGTCTCCAGCAGGGAATAGGGCTTCATATGGACATGCATGGTAAGAGTGTCAAGACCCAAGACAGTAAGACAGTAAATAGCCAAGAAGGAGTTAAGGGAAAGCAGATAAAAAAAAAAGTTAGAAGTGATGAAAGGGGAGGGGAGACAGCAAATGGAAACTGAAAGGGAAAAAAATGCTGACAGCTTCTCTTGTAAAATGCTCCTTGCCAGTGGTATTCTTGTCCGTGCCCCCTCCTTTTCTTCTCTCCCATTACAGATTTCGCAAAAAAGCTTTATTTCTTCCCCCTACCTCTTCTCATTGTAAAGCAATGAGGGAGGGTACGGAGAAGTAGCAATTTTGCCAGGTGGGGTTCTCTGAGTAATGATCTGTCATTCTGTGCCAGGATGGGGCCAGACAAGCAGCTTAGAGAAAGTTACAATAACAGTAATAAAGAAAGAAGTGAACTTCTTGGATAACAACCTATTGAGGACCTTGGGCCACCATAGGGCGATGGGAAGAGGCAGGAGAGGAAAGGAAGGGACCTGAGGGACAGGAGTCCTTGTGGTTCTGCAATTTTGTATTTTCCCCACAGTTTCCTTTTCTCTTTCTCTAATTAGGCAGGAAGGGAGGAAGGAAGGGAGGAAGAGAGGAAGGAAGGAAGGAAGGAAGGAAGGAAGGAAGGAAGGAAGGAAGGAAGGAAGGAAGGAAGGAAGGAAGGAAGGAAGGAAAAGAGAGAAAGAGGAAAAAGAAAGAAGAGGGGGAGGAGAGGGAAAGGAAGAGGGAGAAGGAAAGGGAGGGGGGGGGGAGAAAGTGAAAAAGAGAGAGAGAATGAACACACCTCCCCCACCCCCCACCCCAAATGTTAGGGAAATAACAGCACATTTGTCAAAGGGTAAAAGTGCCACTTCTGATTATAGGACTCCAGCAATGGATCCACCCCTACAGTGATTTAGATTAATCACTTTTCATTAAGAGCCAATAAACACACTCCAGTCAGGAGGCGCCTCTCTGCCCTGGCCCTCTGTTGCCATTTATAATTGCCATAAGGACCAGCAAAGGCACACCAGAGAGTTGTCAAATATAATTTATAGGTTTTTAAGATCTAATCATTTTCTATAATATTAGATTAAATGACAACCTTTAATAAAGAGGAAATTACATTTCACCTTGCTTTCATGATTTCTTTTTCTTTTCAGCCAGAGAGTTTAAAGAAAGCTTTCCCTTTAATTCCCCATTAAATGACCAGAGAAAGTCCTTGAAAACGTACTTGAGACAATTTACCAAAAAGACTCCGGTCCAACCCAGCTTGCAGCCCACAGACTGTGCAGAGTGGTTGGCCAGGAGATGAATGGGAATAACCTCATGTCAACAGCATGGAACTCTTGTGGCGGAAAGCAGCTCAATCAGAAAACACTATACCCCTGTAGTAGTAGGAGGACGGGGTCACACTGACCACAGAACCGCTGCCAAAGATGAGAAGGTAAAAAAAAATAATGTGCAAGGTCAGAGAGAGGCCTCATTCATTCACTTATTACACAGATATTTACAGAGCACCTACTTTTCTTCTGGTGGGGATTTGGTTTGGAAAGATATATGTATTCCAAAATTAAATAAGACCTAAGAGGCTAAGTTCCAATCTTCTGGGAAGAAGAACTGTCAGAAAGGCTACCAAATTCACACAGCTTCTCTCCTGCAATGACTCATCCCAGCACAGAAAGTCAGTGGAATGAGCATTTACTGGATTCAAAGTCAGAGGTCCCAGATTTGAATACCAGTTTCTACATGATAGTGGCAAGTCACATCTGCTGTTCAAAAGATGAAGTTGAACCAGCTAATCTCCTAAGGTCCTTCCTAGTTCCATGACTACCTTTTACTAATGGTGATGTTAAGGCAAGGGGAACACCAAAGACCTAGATCAGATCACCAGCACTACTACTAAAGTGATGCCAAATGGCTTTCATAAACTGGACTTAGCACTTTCATACTTTAACTATTACTACCATTGTCACAACTCTTCTCTTTCACTATGAATTTCCATATGAAGCCCTGTTCCCTGATACGGATTTCTAGGTTCACAAAATTTTGCTTTAACAGTTAAATGAAAGCATGAGATTGGGAGGACATGCCCTGTTAGCACTGCTGCATTGCATTGTCCCTATTCTTCTAAAATGTGCCTTTCATTTTCACCATACTTTTCACTTCAGGTTTCTTAGCAGGAATCTTACTATTTATCCTTCTAGGGTGACCATGGCTCCCATTGCATTCCGGTAGTCCCATTATATTTTGTTCCTGTGGCAATCACCTATTTCATTTGCTCTCCAATTAATCTGCTAACAGGTATTTATTAAATTTTGACTATGTGGAAGGCAGGTGCCTCTTGAAGCAGGTATGACTTGCACTATCTATTCACAGTTTATCTGTCACCTGCCTACATATTCATAAAAGAAGGAATTTCCTCCCTCACAATCTAGGTGCTTTTTATGCATATTTTAAAATCATGCTTATGCTAACAACAAATAAGATCCCTTAAAAGATGTAATGATGACAATAACTTCTGTTCAATGATGCTCTAATTATTTATATAAATAAAGAATAAAGCATGGCACTGAATACTTGCCAGAAGTATTTACCACTGCCATACAATACATCCAGAAAAGGGTCTGATTGGGAGAGAGAGTTCCCATAGTGAGGTCTTCCATAAACTCTTATTTTCAGATGACACTGGATATTGGATAACAGATGTGAAGTTCTGGGATACTGCAAAATCTCCTAAATGAGATTCATCCTCACTCAGAAAGTTCTAACTATCCATATGTAGAAACTAAATGGATGAAGAATGGCTCTTGTCCAGGTGGACATTAAATTGGGTAGACAACCCTTCAAGCTGGTTCATTATTACATACATTTTGAATAATTTAGGTAGTAAATTTATCACATATGGACAATGACCTGGGCCAACAACTGAACAAGAGGAGGAAAATAGGTTGGATTGCATTTGGTAAACTGCCATAGTGTTTCTAAAAAGTTTGAGCTTCTCCCTAAAACAAAGACCTACCATTTTAACATCAATTTTCTTCTAATGAAGTAATATCACTTCAAGTCATGGTATACTACCACTATCTTCATTCATGGTAAAGATTATGATGAGTATGGCTAGGATGTAGAATATAACAATGAAGTTTTTGTAGTCATGGCAAAAACAACATCTTCAAATAGATATATAATAACCTGGAAATGTAGTGGGTTAGTCATGTAGCAAGGGATACTGTCTCCTGGCTCATTCCCTAATGCCCAGAATATGCCCATATCTCCCCTTTTCTTAAAAAAAAAACCCTCACTTTATCTTTCCATTTTTACTATCACTCAGTATCTCTGTTGCTTTTTGTAGCTCAGTCCCTTAAAAAGCCCATCTACAACAAGGCTCTTCACTTTCTCTCAGTTCATTCTCTCCTTAACCCCTTACAATCCAGCTTCTGACCCTACCCTTCCACCAAAACAACTTTCTCCAGTTACTAGAGATCTCTTCTTAGTAGCCAAATCCAATGGCCTTTTCTCAATGCTCATCCTCCTCCATGTCTCTTCAGTCTTTCACAGTGCTGATCATGCTATCCTTGATCCCCTCTTTTCTTCTGTCTCCTTTGCTGAATCCTCCTCTAAATCACACCTAACAGGGATCCTTCAGGTTCTGTCCTGGGTCCTCTTCTCTCTCTATAATACTTCACTTGGTGATTTTATCAGAGCCCTGGGATTTAATTAGCATATCTGTGCTGGTAATTCTCAAATCATCCTATCCTGCCCCAAACGCTCTGCTGACCTCCAACATTACATCTCTAACTACCTTTCAGATATCTCAAACTTGACATCTAGCAGATACTTTAAACACAAAATGTCCTCACCCTAAATACTTCCCCATCCACTTTCCTTATTATTACAAGAGGAAACACCATCCTCCTATTCCATCAGACTCAGAAACTTGGAGTCTTCCTGTACTCCTCACTATCTCTCACCTGTTCATATCCAATCTGTTGACAAGGTCTATTGACTTCACCTTTGCAACATCTCTTGGTTATGTCCCCTTCTGTCCTCTGACACCACCACCATTCTAGGGCAGGCCTTCATTACCTTAGGCCTGGATTATTGCAATAACCTGCTGGTGAGTCTGCCTGCCTCAAGTTTCTCCTCATACCAGTTCATCCACTATTGATCCACTAAAGTGATTTTTCTAAAGCACCAGTTTTATCATGTCACCCTCTTACTCAATAAACTCCTGTGGCTCCCTATTACCTCCAGAATCAGATACAAAATACTCTGTTTGACATTCAAAGAAAGCTCTTCACAACCTATCCCTCCAACTTTTCAGTCTTACACCTTACTCCCTGATATGAACTCTACAACCCCCGATCTCCTGGCTTGTCCACAAACAAGACATGCCATCTCTCAGTTCCAGCCATTTTTTTTTTCTGTCCCCCAGGCCTGGAACACCGACTATTGAATTCTCTGGCTTTCTTTACATCCCAACTAAACTCCCATCTTCTACAGGAAGATTTCTTCTGTTAATTACTTCCTGTTTATCATATATTATGTACATATATACATACAAACATACATATATACAGAGAGAGAGAGTTCACTTTGCATATTTTTGCATGCTTGTGATCTCCCCCATTAGAATTTAAGCTTCTTAAGGGCCAAAATTGTCTTTTGCCTGTCTTTGTATCAGCAGTCCCTGAAAGGTGACTGTGATAGTAGCTGCTTCATAAACTTTTACTCATTGAATAACTGCATAATCAATGGACCTCCTATGTTGTATGACATCTTTGCAATATTGAGCAACTGGGAAGAGGGCCCCTAGCATAGTGCACCTCCTGAGGCAAACTAATGGAAAGAAAAGAATGAGTTGTATAGGATCAGAAAGTATAGAGGGAGTTTACCTAACATTGAGATCAAAGATCCAACAAAGTGTTGAAATACTTTCCACCTTCCCACCATATGATCACAGATAGCTGAATTTCTCATTTTTCACATTCAACAAGTATTTGCCAAGTCCCTAATAACTTTAAGGTGTTTTGATAGGGGTTGCAGGAGATAAAAGTACAAGACAAGGTTCCTGACGGCATAAAATTTATCTCCTACTAGAGAGATAAGATTGCAACATAGATAACTATAATCCACAAAGATTATCTTAAATAAAGTAGGCATTCAGATATTCCAAATGAATTCAATAAATATTTATGAAATCACAGTTAGCACTTATATTGCACTTTAATGTTTACAAAACACTTCACATATGTTAACTTATTAGATCCTCATGAAAATCCTCTGAGGTAATACAAACCCTGTTTTACAAATGGAGAAACTGGGGCTGAGCAATGTTATGTGACTTTTCCAAGGTCACACAAACAGCAAATGTCTCAGGCAGGATACAAACTAAGATTTTCCTGACTCCAATTCTGTATCTCTATTGGTGACACCACCTTGCTACCTTCTACCATACAGAAGAATGTCCCTCTTTTCATTCTTCATCATCTTGACCTTTTCATAATTTTTAATACTACTGACCACTTTCTCTTTCTAAATATCCTCTTTTTTCTTTTGCTTTCTGAGTCATCCAGTGTCATGTCTCTCCTGTTTCTCTAGCCACTAATTCTTTCTATCTCCTCTGCTGACTTTTCTCCTTCAAAATTCCTTAGGATGGATGTTCCCACTTAAATTTACCCTCTGTTCTCTTCTCTCTTTACATTTTCTCCTTTGAAAAATCTTCTCCATTCCTCTCACTTCAACAATCATCTCTTATTTGGCTAGGCACACTTCCATGGAGGAAGGGATGAATGCTGCATCTCTCTCTCCAATTCCTGACAATCTGCCGTCCCCTTTCAACGTTCCAAACCTATGTATATAATCACCTACAGGCCCCTCTTACTGAATATTTAAAAAATACTTCAAATGCAACATGTTCAAACATGAACTTATTATCTGATCCATTTACCAATTCCTTTTTCTTCTCCCACTGTCTGTACCTCTCTACCAAGACTTGTCAATCCCATCTCTGCAATATCTTCACTCCTACTCTTTGGTATAAACTCTTATTACTACCTACCCAGAAAATTCCCAACCAATGTGCCCAACTCTACGTTACTCTTCCTCCAATCCATCCTTCATATTACTACCAAACTAATATTCTTTATGCTCAAATTTTATCATTTCATTCTGTCTCATAACCCTTCAATGATTCCCTTACATATCAAACTCAAAATTTTTAGCCTTTCATTGAAAGCTCCCCACAATGTGGTGCCACTGTACATATCATGCTGCTTCCTTCAAGATACTACTCTATGCTCAAGCCAAACTATACTCCTTAGCATTCCCATTTATGCCCCATTCTTTTTTGCCTATGTACTTTTCAGCACCCTGTTTCAGATTTCTGTACCCCCTCTTAATCTTGAAATACTACACATGTTTTAAAGCCCAACTTAAATCTTATCTACTTGATAAAGCTTCCTCTGATTCACTAATGAATAACAAAATCTCTCCCTGTCCCAATCCTTGCATCATAATTTGCTTGCAGTTTTCAATAAGGAGTAGTAATATTATTAGAATTCTTTGTATACACTTCATATTCTCCTAGTTGACTATAAACTCAGTAAGGGCATAAATCACATTTTTATCCAAAACTTAACATCTCTCACAAACATAGCACAGCACTCTGAAAATAGTTGCTGTTCATTGTTATTTGGCCATTTGTCAGTCATATCTGACTCTTTGGGATGCCTATTTGGGGTATTTCTTGGTAAAAATACTGGAGTGATTTGTCATTTTCTTCTACAGTTCATTTTACAGATGAGGAAACTAAGGCAAAGAGGGATTAGTGATTTGTCCAGGGTCAACTAGCAAGTATCTGAGACTGGATTTGAACTCAGGAGGATGTCTACCTGACCAGGCACTTGATCCACCTAGCTACCCTTTCCTACATACAGATAGTACGTAATAAATAATGTTATCTGTTTGTATTTGCAAATTGTCTTACCACTAAGATCTTATCACGAAATGTGTGGTCTATATAAAATTGTGCCCTATACACAATTTGAAGAGGCTAAGTAAGGCATATTTGACTGAACAAATGTGTGACAAGAGATACCATTACTCAGGAGATAGGTACTATATGTTCAGGGCAGGGATAAGTACTGAATCCTTTGGTGAGACAGAAAATACATACAGTTTCTGCTCTCTAGGAACCTTCAGCCTGGTAGGGCACAAATTCTCCCCGGACTCTAGAAACTTTCAGTCAAATAAGAGAAACATTGTTTGTATTCCTTTTTCTCAGGGATGTCCTCATAACTATATATATATATATATATATATATGTATATATATATACTCCTACTCCTAGTATAAATAGTAGGAACTGCTACCATGGTAGCATTATGGACCAGGTGGGGGTTATGACTCCTTGACTGTCCACTCACTTGTAGTGATTCTCTGTATTTTAGTTGTACTTTTCACTACATGGAGCGACCATTCTCTGCCTCTAGGGACAGTAGGCAAATGTGTCAAGGCTGAGATGACAAAATTCATGGTAGCTGATTGATAAACTTCTGAAGTTTTCTAAAGATATAGAATCTAATCCTACAAATCCTGTCTCAATTTTCTACCCCTCACCAACTTTCTATTCTTTTACAAATAATTGTTCAAATAAGCTAAAAAGAAACTCAAGTATCTCTATGGTTTCCTCTCTGAATATTTTCCTCTTAGAAATGCAGATGTGAACTCAGTCTTCCCAGCTCCATCAGAATGACTCTTGACCAACAAATTCCTCCAACAAATTCAACAACACAAGGGGTCTTTCCAGCACACTGAAGGTATGCCTTGATTTTTCTCAATATTGAAAGAATGTCTACGGAAGATGAAGACTACATACTGGTGATCCCTCACTTACCTTATGACCAGCCAATCTTCCTTTACCACAGTCAAACATTCCCTCTATAGCACACTTTGCTTCAATCCTACTTTAAAACTGCCTAACTATAATCTGTTCTGGGATATCCACCCAATTCACACTTGTAGGTGTGATCCCCTAGTGTGATCCAAGCAGTCCACAGAGCCCAGACTACAGTTTGAAAGTTTTCACAGATTCAGTTATTTTTATCTCTAGTGACCGAGAGAATACAATCAGCTCAAAGCAAAGCCATTTATTGAAATGGCATATTTAGGACAGTAGTAACAAACATCTCCCCTGTATACCTGGGGCAAACTCTCCCACAAACACAAAGCACCTGAATGAGAAGAGTGGATATTCAGGAAGTTTATAAATAGAGAGGCACATTGTAGGGAACCCATGTACCAATGCATATGAGAGAGAGAGCAACTCATTCCTCTCATGTTGATGCTGCAGGGCCATTAATGTCCTTATCCAGTTCCCATTTTCCTTGGTTTCACAGATTTTACTAGATGATGTTTTATTACTTGACTCCAGTCAGTAATACCTTAAGCTACTGGCTCCTCTGAAATCCTGGTAGAGGGCACTGTTACATCTTTTATCAGAAAATCAAAATACTTATCCTGGAATCAATAGGAGCCTCCCCAGCTCTTTTCTTGGACTTAACTAAGCAATAAAGGTGCCTTCCCCAGGTCCCAAATTCTAACTCCTATCACCAATAACAACTCTATAGTTGGATTTACTTTGCTCCATTGGATGTTGCCGTGTATTGATGATGTAAGAAACTATCACAAATGGACATATGGGAAGCAAGAAATGCTCCTTACCCATGTTACCATTGCCAAGAGTTTCAAGTAAATTAAGCGCTCACTTCTGCCATAGTTGGCTCTCCTTTCAACTCTGCTCCCACAAAACTAAGAGCAGGTCATGCAATCCAGTCCCTAGAATGTCCCCATTTCTCTCAATGCTCTTCATTCAGTGACCAAAGCACAATGATTCTATCAGACTGAGTAAATTCTTCACGTATGTGGTAGTCAGATGGCAGCAAAACACCTTTATCTGATCACAGACATTCACTTCCTTGAGCCATCGTGTATATTGCAACCTGCTTTTACCCACCCTTCACCTCACAATTGACCTCTGTGTGATACTCATTCTTAGTTCTTCCAACACTGTAGTGCTCCACGACTCATAGCAATAGACTCAGTATAAAAGAGATGGGCCTCTGTTCTGGGAGAAGTTAGGGGTCATTTCAAAAGAGCAGGCTGGCTTGCATACAGGAAAATGAAAACCTCATTCAAAGATTAGTAGCCATCAATGAATAAACATTTATTACGTGCCTATTGTGTGCCAAGTACCATGTGAAGTGCTGAGTATACAAAAAGAAGCAAACGATAACCTCTGCCATCAAGGAGCTTATAATCTAACGGAGGAAATAATATGCAATCAAATAAAACTAGTACTTGCAATCAAATGAAACTAGCTCTTCCGTGCTTCAAAGGTGTGAGATTTTATTTGTTTAGGTGTTTGTAATGAAATAAAGAACATTCCTGATGACTTGAAAGAGTCTTTCAGCACAGGGATAACAAAAAAATGCATCAACCCAGTGTCAGTGTCCATCCTGCTAAATAAGCCTCTCCATAGTCAGCTATAGGTATGTACCTTATTGGAGCACTACCTCATGACTTTTTGACTTCTTAGGACCTGCCCAAACTTCCATCGTGTTGACATTGACTTTGAGAACTAAAGGTCACCTGCAAGCCACAAGTTGACATTGGAGGAGGACTCTCTATCTGACATGGGTGGGAAACCTGCAGCTTTGATGCTACATGTGGCCCTCTGGGTCCTCAAGTGTGGCCCTTTGATTTAGTCACACTTGAGGACCTAGAGGGCCACACGTGGTCGCACTTGAGGACCTAGAGGATCATATGTGGCCTCAAGGCTGCAGGTTCCTCTTTACTGTTCCAGTGAAAGAAATAAGAAAAATGAAGGAATAAAATTCAAACTATATTTTGATTTTTAAAAATAATCTCAATAAAAAACAATTTATTTGCTAGTTGGTCCTTACGATCACTTTGCTGTCACTGTAATTTTTGAAGATTTTGGGGTTATTTTTTCCATAGGCTCAGTAGGCATCTTTCAATTCTGATTCCTTTTTTGTATATCATCTCATTTGTCTTCTCTTATTTTTGCATGCTTCATATGTATCATGTTTGTGACAATAATACTCCATTATATTCATATATCACAATTTGCTCAGTTATTGAACAATTTTGGGATATAAATGCTGCCTCCAAGTTTTTCCCCCTACTATAATTAAAGTAGCTATAAATGTTATTGCAGAGATAGGTTTTGATTTCCTTTTAATAACATCCTGAGGATATAATCCTAGTACTGTGCTAATTATGTCAAAAAGGTATGATCGGTTTTCCAGTTTTCATTGTGCATTGTCAAAGTGCTCTAAAAAATTATACCAATTTACAGTTGTACCAACAAGATATCATCCCTTCTTGTCATAGCCCTGAATTTTCACCAGTCTTAAATTTTTTGTCAATTTTATATGTATAACATAGTACTTAAAATTGTTTTGACTTGCATTTTTCTGAGTATTAGAACTATTTAATTTTTTTTATTACTATTAGTAATCATCTATGGGTTTTTTATCTCAAAATATGTCTATATACTTTGACAAGGTTCCACTGGGAAAAGAAAGCATTCTTATGTTTACATCAGATAGGCAGAGGCAACACTGAGGAGCAACAGAAAGATGAATTCATCCACACAGCCTGTTCAAGAGAATCTAAGAAAATGCATTAGATTGAGTCCTAAGTGGAAAATCTAAGAAAAAATAATCATAGTAAGCTATTTTTTCAAACTCTGATCAACCTAAGGAGACATACAGTGAGGTTTGCAGACACTGGAAACTCAGTCTCATCAATAATAGCCAGGCGGAGTATTTCAGTGCAAGGAGAGGCTGTGTAGCAGGGTAAGAACAGATCTCCAATCCAGTATAGACTGACCAAACTTGTGCAGGGAACAAGGATGGGTGACAATTGGAAGCTCTGTTGTTTACCATAAATCCAGGACTAACTCAGGAGAGGATGTGCATTCAGAGGTAGCACTCTAGGATGAAGAGTGGTGGTGGTTTTTGGGCAGCGCCCCAGCAAGTGTAAGTTCAGAAGCAGGCAGCAGCTATATGTTTCTGACCCCCAGGAGCAATGGGATCTCAGTGGTAGCCTCTAGCTCAATCATAAGCTGCAGAGAAATAACCTGGGCAAAAATACCTAACTAAAGGGCAACATTCAGCTCTTTCCCTCAGAAATGTCAGAGCTTTCCAGATAATGGCGAACTATAACTACTGGAAGTCCAACTAGGGTCAAGCCGATAGCATGTTGCTCTGACCAAAATCCAGTAAGGAACTTGTAGAATTCAGAAGAGGGCAGAAATCAGATTTTCCCCTGGACCAGATGATTCTGAGAGTACTGAAAGCTTGCAATCCCTGGGCTAAGCTACTGCTAAGATCTTAATATAGCACTCAATAGGGCCCCAAGAAAGCAGCAGTAAGACTAACTCCTGAACTACACCGAGCCCATCCTAATATAAGGCAGAAAATAGGCAGAAAAAATAAGTAAGCAACAATTTTAAAAACCACCATAAGAAGCAATAATGGTGACAGAGATAGTCAAAACACAAACCCAAAAGAAATGAATGACTCTAAACTATTAACGACCAAAACAAAAAAACCAGTTTGGACATAGGTTCAATTAGAATTCCTGAAAGAGATACATCAAAAGTTTTTTAATTAAAAATGTTTTATATATGAAATGAAAATGCTAGAGAAAATGCAAAAGAAATTAGAGGAGTGTATGAAAGAACTGGAAAGGTACTTAACAGGTCAACATAAGAAACACAGAAGTTTTTCAAACAAGAAAACTCCCTGACAACTAGAATGCAATAAATAGAAGGTGATGACTTCATGAGACAAAGGGAAGCATTAAAACAGTCAAAAGACTGAAAAATAGGGAGGGGGGATATAAGTTATGTCATAGCAACAACAACAGACATGGAGAATAGACCAAGGACAGATCATTTAAGAATCAATGAACTACCTGAAAACTGTGACAAAAAAAGATCCTAGACGTAATTTCAAGAAACCAAAAAAGAAAACTGCTCAGATCTCTTAGTTGGGGGAGTTTAGAGATAGAAAGAATATGCCATTCACCTCCTGAAAGAAAGGAAAACCATAATAAAAATTACAAAGATCATAATGGCCAAAATTCAGACTTCCGAGGTCAAAGTAGCCATAAAGAATTCAAATACCAAGATGCCATGATCAGGATCACACACGATTTAGAAGCTACTATTATAAAGGATTGTAGAGTTTGAAAGATGATATTCCAGAAGGCAAAAAGCATAGGATTACAATCAGGAATAATTTATCCAGCAAAAGTCGAGTACAATCTTAGAGGGTCATGGGAAAATGAAAATTTAAAGGAATAGAGGACTTCCAAGCATCCCTAATGAAAAGACTAGGGCTGCATCAAAATTTTGTGATGCAAACACAGGAATCAAGAGAAACATAAGAAAGGTAAACATGAGCAAATAATCATAAAGAACTGAAAAAGAAAAAGGATAAACTTTGCATTCTAATATAGGGAGATGATACATGTGTTGTCCCCTTAGAGGCTTAACATCTGAGACCATAAAGGGAGTCTACTTAGGCAGAGGGCTTAGGATGATTCTATTATGGTTTGGTGGCCTTGATATAGATACAGGTATGTGTGTGTACATGTGTGTGCATGTGTGTGCATGTGCGTGTGTGTGCATGTATGGAAGAGAAAAGTAATATACTAGGGAAGGAGAGGAAGGGAGATGAAAGATGGCAGAAATTATCTCAACTACTTAGGGGACAAAGTAGAAATCTGTACAAAGGAGGAAGAGATGGGGGAACAGCTGATGTTTGAACCTCTCTCTTAAACTGAACTGGTCAAAGGAGGTGAAAATATACGGGCTGTTGGGCACAGAAATATATTTCCTTTGACAGAAAAACAGCTAGGAAAATGCAGAAGGAAGAAGGGGAAGATCAAAGAGAGGATAGATGAAAGGCTTAGCAGTTACCAAACACAAAGTATGGATTTACAAAAATATTTATGGAAGCTATTTTTGTAGTGGTAAAGAATTGGAAACTGAGGTATGTCCACTGAATAAGGAATGTCTGAATAAGCTGTGACATGTAAATGAGAAAGAAGACCATTTTGCTGTAAAAATGATAAAGGGGATAGCTTCAGAGAATCTCGGGAAGACTTGTATCAATTGATGCAGAGTGAGATGAGAACAGGAACTATTAATAGTTTACAGTCTCAGTGATAACAATATTGTAAAGACAAAAATCTTTGAAAGACTTAAGAACTTTGATCAATGCAATGACCAATCACAGCTCCAGAGGATTCATGATGAAACACAACTAATTATATAGAGGTGAAACTCATAATGCAGGTTGAAACAGTATTTTTTTGTTTTTGAAAAAGGATAATGGGGTAATTTGTTTTGTTGGACCATGCATGTTTGTAACAGGAGTTCTGTGTTTATTAAATAGGGAAAAAAGAGGTGGAAGGGAAAATAACCAGCTTTTTGTTGATTGAAAAAATGAAATTAAAGAACAAATTCCTATTCACTTTTTACATTTAATGAGATTTTTACAAAATAGAT
This sequence comes from Bettongia penicillata ogilbyi, assembly GCA_023548195.1. Lineage (NCBI taxonomy): Eukaryota > Metazoa > Chordata > Mammalia > Diprotodontia > Potoroidae > Bettongia > Bettongia penicillata. The sequence goes on from JAJHZJ010000336.1 coordinate 264,734, forward strand.
TTACTCATTTTTCTACTATTTTTTCCTTTGACTATACTGCCTTGAGTTGTGCATTTTAATACCATCATATTAATTAATTGTACCATCATATTAATCTATTTTGATGACAGATTTCTTCCATTGCTTGAGAGAGAAGATTCTTTCTCCTTTCTATATTCAAATACACAAATGACTCTGTGATCACATTGATGAAGATATGACCTCCAGTAATTCAGATCACAACTATCTATGCTTGATTATCCTAGATGATTTTTGCCCATGTCAATCTGTAAATTTGCTACAAGGGGTGTAACCAACTACCCTTTCTGGCTGTTTCCTGACATTGTGAAGGTACCAATGGGGCACATGGGATGTCTCCTGATTATCCTTCATTTTCCATATATGATCAGCTCATACTCTTTTTCCATGACATCCTTTACTCTAATAATTCTCTAAAGTTTCTTATTTATTATATGGTGCAGTACTATGCTCACAACCCACCACATGTCTCTCTATTGTCCTATGACCTAAACTCATTTCATGTCTTTCAGAAACTATAGTGAGTTATAATTCATACCAAAACATAAGCAGAATATAGCCACTAAAGAGGTATATTTTTGCTTTTGGGGAAAGTCTAGGATCACTTAAAGGATCTCTGCAATTTCCTGAAGATATTCTAACTCACTTCCTATTCGGCTTTTGGTTTAACTTAATGTTCATTTGTGCTTTCTACTCCAAATATTTCTATATTGATGGACAAACTCTACAGATTATCCTTTTAGCTTATATGTCATATTTTAGATATTCACCATCTGTTTGTTTTTCTTCTTCTAGAAATGATCATACAAATGTCTTCCAAAAGGTTCTGTGACACTTTGTGACTTGATGTAAGCAATATATTATCACCTACAATAAGAGCATCTGGAGGACCTCTCTATCCCTCCTCACCTCTACCCCATATCTCCTCTATGGCACTTATGAACATTTGGCAAGCACATCTCCTTATTTTATGCCATACAATCAGAAGAATCTCAAATAGTTTCAACATATGGAATTGGGGAGAGCTTATTGAGAGATAACCCTTAAGCTGACAGTTTCCTCAAATGAATCAATTTTTTATATAGCCACCAAACAACAAGCACAGTGGGAGCTTGTAAGAAAATAAAGATAAAGTCTACCACGGAATGTCACTTGAAAAAGCCTTCATCACCTAACACTTCCTCAAGAATATCTTTAAAAGCTATGTAGATTATTTTCACAAAAATCATACAAAGGGAAAGTAAATGCATGGTAGCTTCAGAAGTTATATTTTTTGAGTACTAATAAGGTCTGAGATATTTACATACCTTTAATACATCAACTCTCCTCCCCCCCAGACACACTAATAACTCAGAAGTTTTGTAAACTGGTCTCTACACAAAATTCTGTTATCTCCAGCATGAATCTCTTCTACATACACTTGGCCTAATCATTATGCTTTTCTCACCTTTGTCCTCTTCAGAGAAAGTTGATAAATGCTTATTGACTGATGGAGTGATATTTCTGTTTCCTCATGTTGGAATCCAAGTATGGTATTTCTATGGTTGAAAAGTTTACTATAAAATTCTTGGAAGAATTTTTCCATTTTTGTTCTATTTTCTGTCCTTTCATTTTTCATCCTGAAATGACCTTAGTATGTCCTTGATTAGTTGGGCTTCTCACTAAGCTTTTCCTATATTGTTTTGACTTTCCATTGCCCCATAGGGGACCTAATTGAGGGCATTACAGCTCTTCCTTCCTTCCTTCTTATCTTCCTTCCTTCCTTTCTTCCTTATTTCCTTCCTTCCTTCCCTCCTTTCCCTTCCCTCTGTCCACATAGGGTATCACATCCTTACCTTCAGGTGCTCTACCCAAAGAAACATAAGTTTTGATCACTGAAACCTTGCAAGATATCTTGGGCTTTACAAGCTAGATTTATTTCTTAGGGGCCTTGCCTTAAACCCAAATCACTCTGGCTTTCATTGATTGGCCAACAACAGGTTTCAAGCAAAGAACCACATGGTCATTGTTTGAGCCTTGAATGGCTCATAGTGAATGTAAATAGCAATTATTTCTGTTTTGGCCAGAAACACTGAGGGTCTTCCCCAAAATCCAGATTTATTTTATACTAAGTAAAGGAAGCCATTTTCAGGCTCGTTTCTTAGCAAGCCTTAATCATGGATTGGGCATTGCCTTGGTCAGACTGAGACCTGTTAAAGGCCTTAGTTTAAAAGGGTCAACGTCTCCAACTGCATCCAGGGCCATCTCCAGTTGTCTTGATCAATATCTCACCACTGGACTCAAATGGCTCTGGAGGAGAGAATGAAGCTAGTGACTTTGCACAGTCCTCCCTCACTGAAATCCAAATCACTTACATGTCATGGCATCACCTCTCTGAAGTCATGGTCCTCTTTGTGAACAAAAGACAAGCCAAAACAACATGAAACAATGGATCGAAATATGGATCGTAATATTCCATCTCCTTTCTCTGAAATATTTTATAAACGAGTTTATATTCCAAACTCTTATTGCCCTTCACTGCTGTATCTCTCTTCCTTTTAAGGAAAGTCAGGGCTTTTTAAAATTTCTTTTTATGGAATTTAATTTCTTTTAACAGAAATCAATTTACAATTGATTTACACCAGTTAAATTTCTACATGAAATTATTATATTCTGAGTCTATGTTCTTTCTTCTATTGATATTCCATTTTTATAGCATAACTGCTCTAGGTGGGTTGAAACAGAATTGTTTTAACTGTACACTATACATTTTTCCCCATTTTTAAATTTTTCGAGCTTTGTGATAATTTTGATGTTTGCTTGATCAAATCAGTGTCTGATTATAAAAATATAGCTAATTCATAAATTATTCCCATAAGAGTGATGAGTGACTTTCTGACTGTAAAAATATAATCGATTTACTTTTTAAAAAAATATATTCAGTCATTGCCATGCCTAGTACGTAGGGGTTCATCCTCAGAAGGCTGGCCACTTCTTAAATCTTTTTTGTCTGTAATGAATCATGAAACAATGAAAAATCTAAGAAAATGAGTCTTAGTCACATCCAGCCCCTCTTGTACTTCTGCAGTGATGATGGCAGAGGGGTACAAAGGAGGCAGATGATGAGAACAATCATAGATTTTATACAGTCTATATAATTGAATTTCACTATGGTTATTTTAAATGTGAGATCCTCATACAATGACTGAGTAGATGTAGAAAGAAATGAAACATGCAAATCCTGACCTCCTCATTTTAAGTGAGGAGACTTTGAGTTAAATCAAAGTATGGCACATGGATCCTCTTTGAAGAAACAAAAAAGGCAGCTGAAATTGTTGGTTTTTATCATGCAACCAAAAGCAAATAGAAACAATGATCATCTTGTATTACAGTGTTCATGATAAGTATTTGCAAAAAGACTTCCAAGAAAATTATTGCCGTTTATGCAACTCTGTTACAGAGAATAAAGAGGTAGAGAAATCCCTCAAAGAACTATATGAGATGTAAATATATTATTCCTCATTATGGTGCTAGAAAAACTATAAATATTAAGACCTAATAAAATTTGAAATGACTTTTTTGAGGTGATTCAGTTTGAAATAAAAAGAAATAGAAATGTACATGTGGCTACGTTATGTGCATACTAACTACAACAAAATAAAAACAAAAAGAAGACAGACCCGAAGTTAACAGACTATCGGGCTGACCTGGAAGAAAACAAAGAATAAAAGTATTTCTTTTGTCTTTTCAATGAAACTTAACTCTTGGTTTTTTTGTTGTTAAAAGACTAGGTGCATAGGGTAAGATTTTGTCCTTTATTTTGAAAGTTTATCTAATTCATCTTTCTGATGCCCATTATGTTTATAAAAATAATTTTTAACTTACAGTATTTCTTTGAAGTGATTTTAGTGCCTTATTCATTGTTCTAATTGGAATTTATTGAAGTATATAGCATATGACACAGATTGAAGCACATTTTCACCATATTTCATTTAGTATTTCATTTTTCTCTGGTTACATGTAAAAACAATTTTTAACATTTCTTTTTTAAAACTTTGAGTTCCAGATTCTCTCCTTCCCTCCTTAATGGACCCCTCTCATTGAGAAGATAAGCAATTTGATATAGGTTATATATATGTGTGTAGTGATGCAAAATATTTCCATAATAGTCATGTTGTGAAAGAAAACCTAGACCAAAAAAAAAACCCTCGAGAAAATTAAAGTAAAAAAAAAAAGTATGCTTCAATCTGGGGATGGATAGGATTTTTCATCATTAGTCAGTTAGAGTTGTCTGATCATTTTACAATATTACTGTTACTCTGCACATAGTACATTTCACTTTTCATCAGCTCATGCAAGTCTCTCCAGACTTTTCCAAGAGCATCCCACTCATCATTTCCCATAGCACAATGCTGCATCACAATTACATACCACAACTTCTTTAGCCAATTGATAGGCATCCCCTCCATTTATAATTTTTGCCCCCATAAAAGAGCTGTTTACACATATAAATCTTTTTCCTTTTTGTTTGGGATACACACTTAGTAGTGGCATTGCTAGGTCAAAGAGTATGATTTTATGATCCTGGGGGTATGGTTCCAAATTGCTCTACCAAATGGTTGAATGAGTTCACAACTCCATCAACAGTACATTAATGCCCCATTTTTCCTACATCCTCTCTAACAATTGTCATTTTCCTTTTCTGTATCATTAGACAATCTAATAGGTGTGAGGTAGGACCTCAGAATTGTTTTAATTTGCATTTCTCTAAACAATTCTGAGTTAGAGTATTTTTTTCCTGTGGCTATAGATAGCTTTGAATACTTCATCTGAAAACAGATCATATCTTTTGATAATTTATCAATTGGGAAATGGCTCTTATTTTTATAAATTTGACTCAGGTCTCTATATGTTTGAGAAATGAGGCCTTTATCAGACAAACTGACTTCAAAATTTTTTTCACTTACTATTGCTAACTATATTTCCCTCCACCAAATGTCTCCCCATTTATTCTATTTTCTCTCTCCTTTCATCCTGTACCTCCTCAAGAGTATTTTGGTTCTATCCCCTCCCCCAACCTGCCCTCCCTTTTATCACACCCCTTTCTCTTATCCCCTTTCCCTACTACTTTCCTGCAGTGTAAGATAAATTTATACACACAATTGAGTGTGTATAAATGAGTGTGTATGTTATACCCTTTTTAAGCCAGTTCTCATGTTAGCAAGGTTCACTCGCTTCCGCTCAACTCCTTCTTTCCCTCATTGTAAAAGCTTTTCTTACATCATTATGTGAGATAATTTACCTCCTTGCACCACTCTCCTTCTCTTTCTCCAATATATTCTTCTCTCACCCTTTAATTTTAGCTATTTACATATCATTCCTTCATATTCAACTCATACCTGTGGCAACTGTCTATATATACTCCTTCTATCTGCCCTAATAATGAGCAAGTTCTTATGAGTTACAAGCATCATCTTCCCATATAGGAATGTCAACAGTTTAATCTTATTATGTACCTTATGATTTCCCTTTTCTGTTTGCAATTATATGCTTCTCTTAAGTCTTGTATTTGAAATTTCCTATTCAGCTCTGATCTTTTCATCAGGATGCTTGAAAGCCTCCATTTCATTGAATGTCCATTTTCCCTCTGAAGGCTTATACTCAGTTTTGCTGGGAAGATAATTCTTAGTTGTAATCTTAGGCCTTTGCCTTTCAGAATATAATACTCCAAGCCCTCCAATCCTTTAGTGTAGAAGCTGCTAAATCTTGTGTTATCCTGACAGCTGCTCCACCATACTTGAATTGTTTCTTTCTGGTTGTTTGTAGTATTTTCTCATTGACCTGGTATCTCTGGAATTTGGCCATAATATTCCTGGGAGTTTTCATTTTGGGACCTCTTTCAGGAGGTGATTGGTAGATTCTTTCAATTTCTATTTCAACCTCTGATTCTAGGCTATAAGGGCAGTTTTCCTTGATAATTTCTTTAATGGTGACGCCCAGGCTCTTTTTTTTTAACATGACTTTCAGGTAGTCCAATAATTTTTAAAATATCTTTCTTGGATCTATTTTCCAGATTAGTTGTTTTTCCAATGAGATATTTCACATAGTCTTCTATTTTTTTCATTCTTTGGTTTTTTATTCTTTCTTGATTTCTCATAAAGTCATTAGCTTCCATTTCTCAATTCTAAATTTTAAGGAATCACTTTCTTCAGTGAGCTTTTGAATCCCTTTTTGCACTTGGCCAATTCTAATTTTAGGAATTTTTTTTCTTCGGTGAATTTTTGTGTGTCTTTTACCATTTGGCCTAGTCTGTTTTTTTAAGATAATGTCTTCTTCAGTAACTTTTGGTGTCTCCTTTACCAAGCTGTTGGCTAGTTTTTCATGATTTTCTTGTTTTCCTCTCATTTTTCTTCCCAATTTTTCTTCTACCTCTCTTACTTGGTTTTCAAAATCCTTTCTGAGCTCTTCCATGGCCTGAGATCAATTCATATTTTTCTTGGAGACTTTGGATGTAGGAGCTTTGACTTTGTTATCTTCTTCTGAGTATGTGTATTTTGATCTTCCTTATTACCATAGTAACTTTATGTTCAGAATATTTTTTCTGTTGTTTGTTCATATTCCCAGACTATTACTTGACTTTTAACTCTTTGTTAAAGTAGAGTTCTGCTTCCAGTGTGGAAAGTGCACCATCCCAAGGTAAAGGGGTTTTGTTACGCTGTTTTCAGAGATAATTCTTGGGACCTGTAAGTTTTCAGTTCTTTCAAAGTGGTATGATCTAAGGGAGAGGTGTTTACTACTCTCCTTTACCATGTGCTGGTCTGTGAGTGACCACAAGCTGTCTTTTCTGTCCTAGAACTGTGACCCCACAATCTGGTATGGTAGTGCTCCTCCCTGCCCTTGAACTGCCACCCAGTACTGTGACCCTGACCTGAGTATGGGCAAAGAAACAGAGTCCTGCTTCAGTGCTAGCAAAGAGACTCCTATAACCTCCTTCTGACCAGTTGTTTGACCCCCTTACCACCTGTGGGCTGAGGAATACAGAGGCAGCAGCTACCACTGCTGATGCAGTCATTCCCAAAGCTGCATCTGGTTTGCTGGGGCCAAGGCTGTGCTGGTGTGGTCTGCACTGGACTGTGCACCACTCTCACCCAGGTGCAACAGACCTTTTGTGATGGTCTTGTAAGTTGTTTTTAATGTCTGTGGGCTGAAAGTTTAAAAACCACCACTGCTGCCACTGATTCAGTCCCACTGAGAACTGCTCCTGCTTTGCTGGGGCCTGGTATGTGCTGGTGCAGCTGGCACTGGACTGCACTCCTCTCTCACCCTGGTATAACAGACTTTTCCCACCAACCCCCTAAAATGTCTTGGGTTGGAAATTAGTTTCATTCTGTGGCTCTATAATTTGTTTAGTGTCATTACTTAGAGTTTAGAGTCATTATTTAAAGGTATTTGGAGGGTTTAGGGGAGAACTCAGGCACATCTCTGCCTTTACTCTACCATCTTGGTTCCACTTCTTTTCACTATATTTCGAATTTTCCCAGAATAGTTTAAAATGATGACCCCATTCCCCATTGCCTTCTCATGTTAATCTCAATTATATTTTGTCTCAGTTTAGGATTCTTTATGCCATTCCACTCACCCAGTTTTTTTTTTTCCATTTTTAAAAATATTTTCATAACATGGCTGAACAAGCACCCTTTCATAAGTTTCTCCCATAGGTTCTCTTGAGAGTAATTTCTTACATGTTTTTAATGTAGATCTTATTATTATATATTTAATTCTAGAGTGTAGTTCATTGATATTTTGCTTGTAATATTAAATCTACAGACATTTATTTTGTAAACATTAAAAATTTTGTTATATTGCTTCAACCAAGCCATGTGCCTAGGCTATCTCTCTATTTGGAGGGTTCTTTCTACCTTTCTGCCATGGAGTGAACACTCCAATGAAAGTGGGAAGACCTGAAATCTATCTGTCAGCTCCTAAATTCCAAGGCAGCATGGTACAATGCAATTGTGCCCCATCTGTGGAATGTGGATCCGTGAGAGACTGCACAGTTATTGCATGTTGTCTCAGAACTCACATATGAGCAAGGATTGTCATTCTGTAGATTGAATAATGTCTTGCATGAATATTACTATATTTCAAATGTGGATAGATCCTGAAGTCAATAATAGAAAATAAATTTAATTAGAAGCACTATTAAATTAGTAACTTTTTTCATTATGCATTTTCTCAGTTATTAAATAATAATAGTATAATTGTACCATGCTAGGGATGATAATCGGGACTAGTCTGTGATTTCATTGGCTTAGGGAACCCATCGAGATGAGAATATTCCTTTTACTAAAGCACCTACTCTGCAGTATATCATCCTAGAAAATTGCTTGGAATATTGATAAGTTAAATGAATTGTCGAGAGTCACAAAATCAGCATATCCAAGACATAAGACTTTAACCCATGCCTTCCCGACTTAGAGGAAAGTCTCTCTATTCACTGCTCCATGCTGTCTCTTCTTATATTATAATCTTACATGACTATACAATTGTTTGATGTTGCAAAAGGGCCTGCACACTCAAAAAGATTAGGAATTATAGGAATAGTAGTAAAGGCCCTTGATTTAGTGTGACTAGACTTGTGTTTAAACTTTGCTTCTACATACTACCTATGTGATACTAAGAAAATCACTTGATCTTTCTATGCTTCAGTAGTATTTGTAAAATGAGGAAGTTAGATTAGAGATGCTATCATAGGTCACTTTCAACTCCACCTTCTATAAGCCTAAAATATTGGGCTAATGAGGGATTTCTAGTTGACGAGGTTGTGAAAAAGTCAAGGAGACCATACACTCCATGACAGTTAATGGCAGGGACAATCCAAAGCAATCCCAACATCCATGTGTTCCTGTGAATTAGGAAAGCAGGGCCAGCCAGCACACGGTCAAGTTTAAAATGTGTTTGTATGTGTCTGTGCGATCTTTGAGCATGACAAATTACATTCATATACATACATACAATTGCCTTGTCAAACTTGACTTCTCAACTATCTTCTGGAACTAAATTTTTACTACCTGAAATGCCATGCCTTGCTCCTCAGATCCTGTTGTAAATCTCTGGTTGAATGGATTTCAAACTAAAACACAGCCTCTTGGCCCTGTCTAACTAATCAACTTGTCTGCTTGATCCCCTAATAACTGCCCTGAGGCAATTACTCCTCTATGCTAGAATTTCCTGTTTGCCTTCTACTCCTGGGATAATACAGTCAACAAACATTTATTAAGCCTTTACTATACACCAAACACTATTTCTTTGTTTTTCCTCAAGAAGCTTTAATATTAAGGAAAGAATTACTCTTGATTCATGCATCTTACCTATTCACATGTCCTAGCTGGACCAACAAAGGACTGGTTCCAATGTCAGACTACATCAGATAGCTCAGGTTTGTGTTCTGGCTCCCACACTCACTAGGTTTATGAATATGAACCAATCTCTTGACTTCTCTGAGTCTCCTTTTCCTCACTTTTCACTTTTAAACAGGAAATAAGTTTATTCTACCTACTTTTCACATTTATTTTGAGGAAAGCACTTTGTAAATCATAAAGAACATCATAAATATGAACCATTGTCAATTTTTGTGAAAATCATTTTAAAGATCATATGTGCCTTGTTAAGATAATATCTAAATATCTGGGGTGTTTTGCTATTATAAATGATTTTTCCTTATTTTTACTAATGATCTAGATCTAAAGATCTAAAATATTTATTTTTGTTTTCTCTTTTATTCTGCCACATCTGGAATAAGAAAACCTGAGTTCAAATCCTGACTTGACTACTTTCTACCAATGTTTAAGTGGGAACAAGTTGCTTTAGGACTCTGGGCCTTTGTTCCCTCATCTCTAAAGTGAGGGAGTTAGGCTAGAAGGCAGTCAAGGTCCCTTTAGCTCTACATCGGTGATTATATAACAATTAATTTTTTTTGTCCTTTGGAATTATCTAGATATGCAATTATGTCATAGAGGCAATTTAATCCTTTCAGTCATAATTTTAGTTCCTTTTCCACATCGTATTGCTACAGTTACTATTGCTATGTCAGAGGGCACTTGTAACAATGGGAAGTCCCCTACTTTATACCTGTTTTTAGTGGGAATGCCTCTAATATATCTGTATTTCATAAACTGTTAGGCTTTATTTTCAAATAGATAACTGCCATTATGTTAAGGAAAAATCTCCTATCCTTATGCTTTTTTTCAACATTTTTAATGTAAGCAAATGCCATTTTCCCAAAGCCCTTTTCTGAGTCCACTGACATAAACCCTCTTTACTTCTCAAAAATTAGCCTTGCCCACAGACTTTCCTAATGAGCAGGTTCCTGCACATTGCCAGTCAGCACTTAAACACCGTCGTAGTAAAGGATGGCGCCTACATGGTGTTCACTTTATCAAGGTTTATGAAGCGTGCATTATAAAAATACCTCAGCCATAAGGCTTTTATACCTTGGCAGTCAGTTCCATATAATCCCATAAAATCCCAGCAATCTTTAAGTATTAAAGGTGACTTTCACTCGGATATTTATTATTGGATAATGAAAAATGAGACAGAAATCCTTAGAAACCCTGGGCAACGAAGCAGACTAAAAGTACTTCTGAAGCTTTTAATAATCAGACCTTCCCAGTTTGCTGGAGGCAGTACAGACCTCTTGGGACCTTTCATATAAACCTTCAATGTGCAGAGGACTGCATGAACATTTTTATATCCAGGTGGTGATTTCACTTCAGGCCGATGCAATAGGCATGTAAAAGTACCCACTATGTGCCAAGCAGGTCCTAGGAATACAGAAACAATGTGAAAACAGCCTGAGTACCTGTTCTACTTGGAGGTAGGTGAGTAGGTATGGAATATGTGAATAGAAGAGTATGCCCATGGTCATTTGAAGAGGGAGAGAGAACAAAAAACTAGGGAACACAGAAAAAAATTCCTAAGAAGTGACACATGATCCACTTTAGTTAAGCACTAAAGAAATTCGAAAAATTGGAATTGAGGATAGAGTACATTCTGGGCATGAACAGCCTATGAAAATGTGTGGAGGGGATGCAGGGTTTGAGGAATAGGAAGCAGGCCCATTTAGCTGAAGGGTAGAGTATAAAGAAGTGCCATGTGAAAAAAAATCTAGAAAGGTAGGCAGGAGCCGAAAAAAACATCATTCTGAAGGCAACCAACTGGTCATGAGGTTTTATACTTTGCCCACCCTGGAAACTACCAGAGGGCAGGAACACTTGAAAGCTCCCAACAGCAGCCAGTATTAGACACACTGGGACTTGGTCCATGCTCAAATTCCAAGGCACAGCAGTTTCACAGAAATTATAAACTCATAACCTCTAAGAAGAAAAAACTTGGAAATCATCTTATCCCTTACACTGAGAAGGAAATTGAGGCTCAGAGTTTGGCGGGGCTTAATTATGCTTAAATCCCCACTGACAAACACTTCTCTTGCTCTAATTCTTGGCAGTTCCATGGTAACTCAGTGGAGCCATATATTCCCCCATTGGGAATGTGACCAGCAAGAGATTCAGAGGTTCACATGGAGGGAAATGGTGTGTTTAATGAAGACAAAACCAATCAGATGCCAAGCACTTGAGGAGTAAAAAGCTAAGCCCTTGGGACGAACGTACCTACCAAGAACAAGGGCACCAGTAAGTTAAATGTCCCTCTATAAGACACAACATGATTCCCGCATACCACTGCAGAAGTGGGATGCCCGCCTTGTTCCTACATTAGCTTTATTCTCTATGCAAGATTCCCCTACAAAATGTATGCACCTTTTCCCTAAACCTTCTAGATTATAAAGTTGCTATATATTGCCTGTTTACTGGCAGTATTGCACTGCCACAATTAACATAAACTATAGAACAATTAGTGGCTTCTGCAGTCTTCTACCCTCTGTTTCCGAAATGGAAATGAGCCAGAATGAGCAGTTCTCTTTGCTGGTCAATAGAAACATTTGTGGATTCTATACTTGTTGCAATCTGTTTCTTAGCTCCAGTTACTGAGTGCTGCTGTTGTCTACATTAAGGTAACAATTTGGGGAGACAATTTAAAGATTTGGCATAAATGAGCGTATATGTAAGTCCTATAGATATAAACAGATTGGGAAACTAAGATCTAATCTAAAAGGAGCCAATTCATCAACTCCAGTGCAAATAGGAAAACTTCAAAAACACTAGCCAGATTTGCCTCTGTACGAAAAGAGATTTGAAAATGGTCAAAAGGGATGAACAGATACATCTAATCCAGGTAGAATCAAGGACACCTAGGCTTAGCGAAAGAGAGCTTGGGATACTTTTCAGCACCATGAGGTTCTGGAGTCATCAGGGTTAGTCAAGTACAATGACATACAGCAGGCTTTAAGGGATGATGCCCTAGCTTGATCTCATCCCAGAAACATAATCACTATTTCCTTTTCAGGATCTTCTGATCCTTAGAAGATTTGATGGCTGCTTCTGTTGCTGGGTTCTGATAATCTTCTTTTTGTCTTTGATCACCAGCTTCTATGTACTTTTTGGGTTTTGACTGTTTACCCACTTTTGAATACTAGCTAGTCACACCATCCTACCGTTATTTTTGACAGTCTTCTCACTTTGACCTAATGCTATCTCAATCTACACCACTCATCTCATACTTCTGGTTTCCTGCCCTGTATCCTCAATTGATAGGAACTCACAATTCAGTCTAAAACTCCAACATGTTACCACTGTAACATATAATAAATATGTTCCTGAAAAAAGTATGTAAGTTGAATTTCCATACATTACATCCCTTTCACCAACTGAATTGCATTTGAATTTAAGTGAAGCTATGGTTCATTCTGCACCTTCAAAGAGTTATTTTTGTTTTAAGTTGTTCTGTTCCTTTCACATAATTCAAAGACCATTATTTTACAGATAAGGAAACTAAAGAACAGGGAGATTGGTGGCTTGCCTGTGGTCGCAAAGGTAGGAAACATCAGAGACAGAATTTGAGCCTTGTATCTTTGATCTCAGGAATAGTCCTGGTTGGACTTTACCACACCTAGTGCTTACAGTTAATTATCTACAAACATAAACACTTACATGTATTAAGGGCAAATAAAAAAAAGCATGCTTGGGTAAATTCTATGGTAATAAAATAAATCACAGGGCATTCCACAGGACAAACACTTAATAAATATTTGCTAAGTGAATTAATGAATCAAGTCATTCATATTCTTTAATTTATGTTTTGTAAGTTTATGTTTTTTTGCATTGAGTTTTCTTACCTAAAGCTACACACTTGTGGTAAGAATCCATTCTGCAAACAACAAGGAACAAAGAGCCTTGATCTCTTGCCTAAGTCGGACTGCTGTCTCAAGATTCTATTTATTAAGTGGCATGAGTTGAGAAAATAGAATGAAATGCTTCAAGGCGTTCCAAGAGAAATCCTAAAACTTTCCAATAAGTATAAGATGGTAGTCACATTTAACTTCTTTTTTTAATGCAACATACTTTCAAGCCCTGAGAGAATCCCTTCTTTTCTGTAAGTGTTTCACTCTCTTACTGAGAAAAATAATTCAGTTCATCTATCATTCCCCTGAAATGCCAATTCAAACTAAAGGGCTGACTTCCCCGCTCAAGCTACTTCCAAAACTATTTCTCTTTCCCTATGGTATATAAGCAAGAGCCCCCACCACTCCCTATCCCTCCCTGCAGACCCACAAACACACATATCAGGATCTGAAGAAAACATAGCAATTTAAAATCAAAGGCAAACATAGCAATTTTAAACACAGCCAACTCTCAATTTTCTGTGTCTTTTGGGGAGTGGGTGCACTGAAGAGACCTATTGATTTTTAAACGTGGAAGAAAAACAAATCCAGCTTTGTCTACTTTTAGTTATCAATGCCAGTGGAGGAGAACTGAAGAATTCATCATCTGAAACAGTGGATGATCAAAGAGTGCCTTAACTTGGCATGGAAAGGCAATAAGTGACATTTATGTAATTCAATTTGCTTCAATTTCACAAATATTTCTTAAATATCTAATATGTGTAGGGACTAATTTATGCTGGATCTTTGATCGCACTGAATTGATAATCTAGGAGGAGGCTACAAGCAATATACAAATATAAACGCCAAACTGAAACTCTTGTCATGACAAGAAAACCCACTTTACTGTAATTTCCTTTATGAAGCAGCAAAAGAATTTATTTTGTACAGAGTCATAAAGCAAGTCAGCATGAAGTAATAGTCAATAGCATGAAGAGTTGGTAGCATGAGATCCAGCCTCTAGGGTTTGGGGATGGAATAGGTTAGAATTACGCATACAGAGTAACTAAAATATCCTTACTCTTTGACCCACAGATTCTGCTAATATGGATGGAATACTCAACTGACAAAGTATACTGATAAACATTGACAAAAAATAAGGTATCTATCTAGACTATGAAAGTTACAACAGTATTTTTGTGGTACCAAAGAAATGGGGTGAGAGTATATACTTGTTAATCCGTGAATGCCTAAACAAATTGTTGTACATAAATGTAATGGAATATTACTGAATTCCAAGAAACAATGAATATGGTAAATAGGGAAAGCATGGAAAGTCTTATATAAGTCAACGCAAAAGTGAAGTCAGCATAGACAAGAAAAAAATACGCAAAATGACTAAATATAATGATAGCTAGCATTTATATAGTACTTGATGGCTTACAATGTGCTTTACAAACATCTCATTTTATCTCTACGACAACCCTATGAGGTAGGTTTTTATAGTTTAAATTTATAGCTGAGGACACTAAGATAGGCAGAAGTTAACTGGCTTTTCCAGCATCACATAGCTTGTAAATGTCTGTGGTCCCATTTGAACTCAAGTTTTCCTGACTACAGGTCCAGAGCTTTATGCAATATGCCATCTAGCTGGCTCACCAAGCTGCCTCAGGGTAGTTATAGTGATGAAAACAGAAAAAAGGTCTGCTGGATGGTGTAATAGATAGAGGGCCAGGCCATGAGTCAGGAAGACCTGAATTCAAATCTGACCTCAGGCCCTCACTAGCTGTGTGACACTACACAAGTCATTTAACCCTATTTGCCTGAGTTTCCTCATCTGTAAAATGAGCTGCAGAAGGAGGTGGAGAACAATTCCAGTATCTTTGCCAAGGAAACCCCAAAATGGACCACAAAGAGCTGAACGTGACAGGAACAAGTAAGTTCAATAAAAATAGAAAGAACAGCCTTAACACACTAGGAAACGGATTTTTAAAATTATAATGAGCAAGTTCAGTCCAATGAAATGACAGAGAAGAAGTCTTCCCTTCCCATTTGAAGAGGTAAGAGTCCATAGACCTGCAAACTACATATGACATCAGGAGTTTTGGATGGGTTGACTGTTTTTGTAGATGGCTTTTATAGATTTTATCATTTCTATGTATTTCTCCTTCCTTTTTTGAAGCTGAGATGGGGGAAATATAGACAGAAATGTATGTGATGCAAAAATAAACAGATTTTTAAAAAGATCTCAATAAAAAAAGCTTATTGAGAGCAGTGTGGATAGAAATCTAGTGTTGTCATCTAAGTGCTCAAGGTTAATGAAATGGCCAGAGATACTAAGCAGATAGAGATTAGTGCCATGAGTCAGAGGATATGAGAGACGTTGGCATAATCTAAAGTTGTTATAAGTGGCCTGAATAAGTTCGAGGTGTGGATTCCAAGAAGTCCGTGGGTCAGTATGAGTACAGAAGATCGTTATTGTCATTAAGAGAAACTATCATATATGAGAGCAAGAAAAATAAGTGCTGGGGCCTGTTAGAAACTCCTATATTCCATTAGTGCTCCAAGTCCTGAGGTTTTGAGAAGCTACGGTACCTCCTGAGTACCCTCCCAAGGGAGAATATTAGCATCTGAGAAGTGATAATGGAAGAGTATTATTTCTGCATGCCTGGGATGGAGACTGTAAATGGACAATGAGTTAGAAGCAAAGTTGAACAGGAGAATGGACTAGATGTTTTTGGGAAAATTGCAATGTTTACATAGTGACCCCAATCTTCTCATGCTGCTATACCGAATAAGAAACAAGAAAGTTAGAGCAGCACTTTAATGATGTCTAAATATTATGATGTTTAAAGAAATAAAAATCCATCCTCTTTATACCAAAGTTCTATCTATGGTGCTGTATGTCAGTAGAAAGGGAAGAGAAGGGAATACACATCTGGTACGTGATCCACCAGGGGTAGCTAGGTAGTGCAGAGGATGCTGGGCCTGGAGTCAGAAAAACTCATCTTTGTGAGTTCAGATCTGGCCTCAGACACTTATAAGCTGTATAAGCCTGGGCAAGTCACTTAACACTGTTTGCTTCAGCTTCTTTATCTGTAAAATAAGCAGAAGAAATGGCAAATCATTCCAGTATCTTTGCCCAAAAAATATCAAATGGGGTTACAAAGAGGCAGATATGACAGAAAACAATGCAACAACGAAAAGTACCTGCTGTAGGGGCAGCAGAGCATTGGGCCTAGAATCAGGAAGATCTGTGTTCAAATCTGGCCTCAGACCCTTAGTAGTTTTGTTAACCCTTATTTGCCTCAATTCCTCATCTGTAAAATGACATAGAGAAGGAAATGGCAAACTGCTCCAGTATCTTTGCCAAGAAAAACTCATGGACAAGTCCATGGGGTCAAAAAGAGTCAGACACAACTGAACACCAGCATCAGGTACCTAATACGTAATGGGCACTGCACTGAGGCCTTTACAAATGTTATCAGATTTGATCCTCATAACAACCATAGGAGGTAGATGGCATTATTTCCATTTTACAGTTCAAGATAACTGATGGAGTGACTTGCCCAGGATCACACAGCTAAAAAATGACTAAGGCTGGATTGTAATTCAGGTCTTCTTGACTCCAAAACCATCAGTTTATGCCTTGTGCCACCTAGTTACCTCCAGTAGGCAGAGAATAAAACTATCTTTGAAAAATTAAAGATGCATATAACACTAAGGTCAGCAGCTAGGCACATGGTTAAACATGAGCAAGTTGCAACATAAAACTAATGATGATTGTTTTAAGAACATGAGTACAAGATGTCATCAGGAAAGTATACATTAGGAAGAGATGATAATAAGCTATTTACATGATGAGGCTGTATTATTGCAGAGCTTCAATTATATCTTTATGATACAAAGAGAAATTGATGAAAACCTCCAGCCCAGTGAGGACAACTTATGGCAGGACATAGACAAGAGCTGAACAGTACAGACAGCCATGGGTAGGTTGCAATCTGCATCCTCGGAGGGACTATCTGAGCTGACAAGATCACAAATCCATTTGAGTATTAAAAAGGGAAACATAACAGATACTATACTTGAACAGCACAGGTTTGAAGTCTCAGTAATATATGTATGAGTAAAGAGATTAGCTTGGGAGTTGGGGAGTGGGGAGGAAAGGGGAATACCAGCAAACCTGGGAAATAAAGAATGAATGAAAATGATGACCATAAGCACATGGGTCAACACAAACAATTGTGGCACAAAGGACATGCTATAATTTTACTTTCCTAAGCAGGATATGAGCATAAGATTGCTTCTTCTGAAAAAATAAACACATCAGAGAAATCATAGAGACAGTGTGGTATAGTGGATAAAGTGACAGACTTAAGACTTGCATTCAAATGCTGTCTCTTGTAATTGCTAGCTGTAATTACTACCAAGAATAAGTCAATGAAGCTAAGTTTGTTTCCCTAACTGTAAAATGGTGATAATACCTACAAAACCTACCTCACAAGGTCATTATGAGGATCAAATGATCTAGATAATGTATGTACATTTTCAGATGTGGCTAATGTACTTCGGCAGGACTCTGGAGGGTTGGGGAGGCACTGAGAAGTAACGGTGATGTTTTTAAAAAGGAAAAGCAGCAAAAAAGTAAGTAACGGTGATGTTTTTAAAAAGGAAAAGCAGCAATAATGTAAAGAAAAGCTTTGCTTTTCTCCAACTGCTAGTATCCTTCCTTTGTAAACTACCTTTCATATTCAAGTATTTTGTATTTATTTGTATTTATGCCTTTTGTATTTATTTCATAGGTATGTATATATGTGCACATATATGCATAAGCATACACATCTCTATGAGCACACACATATATTGTGTGTGTGTATATATATACATATATATACACATATACATATGTACATACATATTTGTTATCTTACTCATTAAAATCTAAGCCCCCTGTGGGCAAGGATTGTCTCATCCTTTGTATTTGCGTCCCCAAAACTGATCTCAATGCCTGACAAATAATAGACACTTGATAAATGTTTGTTGATGGATTGATTTCCCAACTTTGAAACATCATTTAAACAGTATCCTTGTTGTTTCAATTATTAGCTTTACTATTATTATAGCCAAACTGAGACTAAATTTAAGAGAAACACTTCACCGAAATAAAGTAGAGCACAAAGTCTACATATGGTTAACAAAATTAACGTCTTTTTCCATGCATCTGGTTGATGGAAGAAGGAACAATAACACCTCCCATAAGCAGAGGACATGAGATACAAGTGAGCAGTTTTTTTTAAAGGTATTCAATATTATTTTTATTTTATGTAATTTATTGATACTTTATCGAAAAATAACGTTCATTTCTCAGTATATATTCCCTTCCCAGGAAGTGATCCCTTATAACAAAGATTTAAAGAGAAGGAAGGAGTTTCTTAGAAAAAGTAGTTCAGTAAAGCTAACCAATAGATTAATACATGACAGTAGATACAATATGCCACAACCATAGTCTCCCACCTCTACAATTAGAGAAGGGAAATGCATTTTTTGTTGTCTAGATAATCAAGTTTCATTATTAATAATTACACATTATTTGGATTCATTTTATAGGGGATTTTTTCATATTTACATTAATGTAGCAAATATATTTGCATGTATTTTCCTAATCATGCTGAATTTACTCTGCTTTATCACATATACGGCTAACTACGCTTCTCTGGATTCTTCATATTTGTTGCTTCTTACAAGGAGTAATATTATATTTCATTCACTTAAAATTTTGTTCAGTCATTTTCAAGTCAATGGACATCTACCTAATTTTCCATTCTTTGCTGCCACAGAAAGTGCTGCTTGGTGTGCCTGGGACATCTCTGTCAATCATCAACTTTACAGAAGTGTCACATTTCCTCAATAAGGTTGGGAGTGGGAGTAGGAGGAATGTGCTGATAACACATCTAATTCAAGCATCTAGAGGTCTCAGGGAGAGAAGAGACAGCTGAGACACATGGAAGAGTTTTTAAAAGGTTCTCTATTTCTCCAGCCGAAGCCAGCCACCACATCAACAAAAATTACACTGTTCATGACACCTATAGCAAGCATATCATGATACAGTGTTTGACTTCTGTAAAGATAAATTGGACCACAATTGTCTTATTCCCATGGATGAATTTAAGATTCTCTCTTTACTGCCATCTGTATGGAGCATCTACCATGAGCTATAACAATAGGCTGGCTTCTCAAAGAAGCTACAACAATTTCTTTTGCCACAAGGCATTTAATTTTCCTAGAGGACTTTTAAGCCTACAATAAAGAGGAGAATTCTCTCCTAAAGTCAAATGTAGATTTTTTTGCCATGGCAGAGAGATGGGTTCTAGGAAGCTTTGTCAATTTAAAGCTTTTAGCAGGTCCTACCCAAGTTGAAAACGCTTTTTGAATAAACTGAGTAAGCCCACTGTCTATCATCACTAACTGTTTGTTTTTGTTTGATTTCACAGCAATTCCTTTGAGAAATACTGTGGTGAAGTAAATAGGACTTTATTTGTAATCATAAGACTTAATTTTCAAACCTCAGATCTGCTATTTAGTACTTGCTTGACCTTGGGAAACTTTCTTAACTTCATTGAGATTAAGTTTCCTTGTCTGTAAAATGATGTGTATAGATGAATATCATGACTCATACCTGTAATCCATGCTATTGGGGAAGCTGAGGCTCATGGATCATGAGCTGAAGAATATTGAACTAAAGTTGATTGGATACCTGATACCAATATGGTGAGTGGGGGGTGGAACCCACCAGGCTGCCAAGTCAGAAAAAGATAGGGTCAAATTTTCTGTGCCAATCTGTAGTTGAAATGAGATTTTGGGTGGCCACTGTTTTCAGTTTAGGCTATATAGGAAGTGTCTAAGTCTCTTATACTTAGAGTTAGACTCTTAAGGCTGTAAGAAATAGATAGATAGATAGATAGATAGATAGATAGATAGATAGATAGATAGATAGATAAAGGGGGATGGACTAGAAATTCATTCTTGATCCAAGTCTCTAATCCAAAAAAGATACTCTACATCATTGGACAGTAGACCCACTTTGACAAAATTACAAATCACTGAAGTATAAAGAAAAGAATATGCATATATTTTCAGTCACATGTGTTTGATACTGGGGAAATGCCAAAGGAGAATGTTTATTTTTATTTTGTATACAAAGGGAAGGCGTCAGAAAGGGGGTGATAAGAAGTAATACTCTTCCTGTAATGAGTCAGCACCCTGGCTAGTGGACTGCAGGCATCTATTTTCAAGTTAATCTACAGAATCAGCCATGCTGCCAGCCCCTGGGCAGCTTTCTATCACAAAGTGAGATCTGGACTGGAGTTCAATGGTTGTTTTAAGAGCTCACTTTCCACGTCAAAGCTCCCAGTGATGGCTCAAATGCAACAAAAACTTGTTTAACCACTTTTGGGCTACTGCTGATAATATGAAAATAGCCTGGATCCAATGTAAACTCAGCAACACAGGCTATCTTTATGGGATTTGGAGCAGAACTATACCACTTGAGTTGATGGGTGCCAGGAAGTAGGAAGCAATGATAGGAAGTGAATATACATAGCAGGAGAGTCAAAGATGAGGTCAGAGAGTCTGGTAGATTAAGCACAGATAAATTTACCTCATATAAAGGCGTCCTCAAAAGCTACAATCTGTCCTTCCTGCTTCAAGTCCTCATTTGTCTCTCCTACAGAAATAATTTTCAAACACCATATCTTTAGAAAGAAGTACAATCCTAGTACTACAGGGTTTCAAACTTAAGAATATTGGATAAATGGGGGCACAGCCAACATGGCAGAGTGAGAGCGACTACTCACCTAAGATCTTAGACAAACTCCTTCAGACACCTCTAAAAAGAGAATCTGACCAAATTTGGGAGGGACAGAATCCAGTAAAAGACAGACTGTGGCAGATTCGCAGCCCAGGACAGACTGGAAGGTCGACAAGAAGGTTCTGTTCTGTGGGGGTAGAGGAGCACACAGTGCAGTGTGTCCCTGCCATGGCAGCACCGAGAAGGAAGCTCCAGGTGCTCTGAGGCAGTAGCTGCACCAAGGAATCTTGGGCATATCATCCCAGGAGAGGAGTCCAGCAGAACTGAGCGAGTGAGAGCCATGGAGCCTCAGGTGTCTGCAGCAGCTACTCCTGAGACTATCAGCCCACAGATTAAATGTCTCTAAGTCACTTACTTGAACTTCTAGGAGCCAAATGTCAGAGTGATTGGTAAATGCTTTCTCCCCCTCCCGTTGTTGACCCTGAAAGAACCATAAAATATTTTTAGAAGAAGGGGCAAACACTCTTGTAACACGTGAGGCCAGGAAAATCACTAAGGAGGATCCCTCTGGCTATGGCAGAAGGGGACCAATGCAGGACCAGAGTTGTCCCAGATAGCCCCACCTCAGCTAACCAGGAGAAGATCAGCAGTGCCTCAGTACCTAGGGGAAACAGGAAGAAATTAGGGCAGCGAGGATCACCAACCCCTGAGCTTGCCTTTACTCTAGCTCAGCTGAGAAGACCTCCCATGGCCAGACCACTACTCCCCAACACTTAACAAGCTAGCTCCAAGGTAAATCTGGGAAAACAAAAAAGACTTCACTTGGCTTCTGCTTTCTCACACCAGCCAGCTCAGCACCAGGTTCTTTAGCTTCTAGATGAAAAGAAACAGAGGCTACAACACACAAAACTTCATCATCATGAGTAAGAAGCAAAGTAGGAAAGAAAAAGCCATAGAATCATCCTATGGGGACAAGGATCAAAAGAGGAGTAACATAGAGGTCAGCATTGAGATTATACTCCCATTTGAAACTTCAGAAGGGACTATGAATTGGTTACGAGCACAAAGAGCACTCTTGGAAGAGTTGAAGAATGATTTTAGAAGCCAAAGTAGAGAAATAGAAGAAAAACTGGCTAATGATTTTAAAAAGGATGAAAAAAGAATTCAATAAAGAGAATAGTTCCTTATAAAGGAAAATTGGACAAATGGAAAAGTACAAAAATTAACGGGAGAAAATAATTTCCTAAAAGAAATAATTGGACAGACGGAAAAGGAGATGTAAAAGTTAACTGAAGAAAACAATTTGATAAAAAATAGAATTTGGCAAATAGAAGCTAATGACTATGAGATATCACGAATCAGTCAAACAAAATCTAAAGAATGAAAATGTAAAATATCTAATTGGAAAAACAAAACTAACCTGGAAAATAGATCCAGGAGAGAAAAATCTAAGAATTATTGTCCTACGAGAAAGCCATGATGATAAAAAGAGCTTGGATAATATCTTCCAAGAAATCATCAAGGAAAACTGCCCAGAAGTGCTAGATGCAGAGAGGAAAACAATCATTGAAAGAGTCCACCATTCACTTCCCGAAAGGGATCCCAAACTAAAAACACTAAGGAATATCGTGGCCAAATTCCAGAACTATCAAGTGAAGGAGAAAATACTACAGGCAGCCAGAAATGAACCATTCAAATATTGAGGAACTGTACTCAGGATCACACAGGACCTTGCAGCTTCTATATTAAAAGATCAAAGGAATTGGAATATGATATTCCATAAGGCAAAGGAGCTCAGACTACAACCCAGTAAAGCTGAGCATAATACTTCAGGCAAGGAGATGGAATTCAATAAAATAAGGGATTTCCAGACCTTCCTGATAAAAAGGCCAGAACTAGAAAATTCAATCATCAAATGAAGGTCTCAAGAAAGACATAAAAAGGCAAAGCAGTAAGAGGGGAAGGGGGAAAGAAAGGGGAGAGGAGGCTAAAAGGAGGGGGGAAGAAGTAGTAATGGTAAAGGGGATTAAAAGGGAGGGGGGCTGAAAGAAGGAAGGGAAGACTGTGGAAGGTGATGGTCAAAAATTAAAACTACTGTGGAGGAGAAGGGAGAAGGGAGAAGTAAAAGCACAAAAGGTTGGGGAAAGGATGAAGGGAAAGACACACATGGTAATCATAATCGTGAATGTGAATGGGATGAACTCTCCCATAAAATGGAGATAGATAGCAGAAGGGATTAAAGAACATAATCCAACAATATGTTCTTTACAAGAAACACATTTGAAATGAGGGGATACACAGGGTAAAGGTAAAAGCTTGTAGCAGAATTTATTGTGCTTCATCTGATGTAAAATAAGCAGGGGTAGAAATTCTAATCTCAAACAAAACAAAAGCAGAAATAGATCTAATTAAAAGAGATAAGGAAGGAGACTATATGCTGCTAAAAGGCACCACAGACAATGAAGCAATATCATTAATAAACATATATGCTCCAAGTGGTGTAGCATCCAAATTCTTAGAGAAGAGTTACAGGAAGAAATAGACAGCAAAACTATACTAGTGGGGAAACTCAACCTCCCCTTCTCTGAACTTGATAAATCTAACCTCAAAATAAACAATAAAGAAGTTAAGGAGGTGAATAAAACTTTTGATAAGGTAGACATGATATATCTGTAGAGAAAACTGAATGGGGATAGAAATGAATATACTTTTTTCGCAGCAGTACATGGAACATATACAAAACTTGACAATGAATTAGGGCATAAAAACCTCACAATCAAGTGCAGAAAGGCAAATAGTCAATGCATCCTTCTCAGATCATAATGCAATAAAATTATATGTAATAAAAGGCCATGGAAAGATAGATCAAAAATTAATTGTAAACTAAATAATCTAATCCTAAAGAATGAGTGGGTTAAACAACAAATCATAAAAACAATCAACAACTTCATTCAAGAAAATGACAATAATCAGACAACCTACCAAATCTTATGGGATACTGCAAAAGCAGTTCTTAGGGAAAGATTTATATCTTTGAATACCTACATGAATAAAACAGAGAAAGAGATCAGTGACTTGGGCATGTAGCTGAAAAAGCTAGACAAAGAGCAAACTTAAAATCCGCAAGTAAATACCAAATT
Organism: Bettongia penicillata ogilbyi; assembly: GCA_023548195.1. Lineage (NCBI taxonomy): Eukaryota > Metazoa > Chordata > Mammalia > Diprotodontia > Potoroidae > Bettongia > Bettongia penicillata. Next base: position 288,957 of record JAJHZJ010000336.1, read on the forward strand.
AGAAATACTGAAAACTAAAGGAGAGATTAATAAAACTGATATTAAGAAAACTATTGAGCTAATAAATAAAACTAAGAGTTACTTTTATGAAAAAACCAATAAAATTGATAAATCTTTGGTCAATTTGATTAAAAAAGAAGAAAACCAAATTACCAATATCAAAAATGAAAACAGTGAACTCACCTTCAATGAGGAGGAAATTAAAACAATAATTAGAAATTACTTTGCCCAACTGTATGCCCACAAATTCAACAATCTAAATGAGATGGATGATGATTTTAAAAAAACATAAATTGCCCAGATTAAAAAAAGAGGAAGTTGAATACTTAAATAACCCCATCTCAGAAAAAGAAATTGAACAAATCATTAATGAACTCTCTAGGAAAAAATCTCCAGAGCTAGATGGATTTACAAGTGAATTCTATCAAACATTTAAAGAACAGTTATTTTCAATACTATATATACTATTTGGGAAAATTGGGGAAGAAGGAATACTCCCAAATTCTTTTTATGATAAAAATATGTTTTTGTTACCTAAAACCAGGAAGAACCAAACAGAGAAAGAAAATTATAAAACAATTTCTCTAATGAATATAGGTGCAAAAAATTTAAATAAGATTTCTGCAAAAATAATACAGTAACTTATCATGAGAATAATACATTATGATCAGGTAGGATTTATATTAGGAAGCAGGGCTGGTTCAATATTAGGAAAACCATAAGCATTATTGATCATATCAACAACAAAACTAACAGAAACCACATGATTATCTCAATAGATGCAGAAAAACTTTTGACAAAATACAACACCCATTCCTATTGAAAACACTGGAGAGCATAGGCATAAATAGAACTTTCCATAAAATAATAAGCTGTATCTACCTAAAACCTTCAGCAAACATTATATTCAATGGAGACAGGCTAGATGCATTTCCAATAAGATCAGGGGTGAAACAAGGATGACCATTATCACTACTATTATTCAGTATGGTAGTAGAAATGTTAGCTGTAGCAATAAAAGAAGAAAAAGAAACTGAAGGAATTAGAATAGGCAAACAAGAAACTAAGTTATCGCTCTTTGCAGATGATATGATGATATACTTAGAGAATCCCAGAGATTTGAGTAAGAAAACTACTTGAAATAATAAGCAACTTTGGAAAAGTTGCAGGTTATAAAATAAACCCACACAAATCCAAGAATTTGGATACTACACCACTCGGAGCATTTGTATATATTACTAACAAAGCCCAACAGGAAGAGATAGAAAAAGAAATCCCATTTAAAGCTAGGGTAGACACTATAACATATTTGGGAGTCTACCTGCCAGGGACTATATGAACACAATTATAAAACACTTTTCACACAAATAAAGTCAAATCTAAGTAAGTGGAAAAACATCAGTTGCTCATGGGTAGACAGCCAATATAATAAAAATGACAATTCTACCTAAATTAATTTACTTATTCAGTACCATACTAATCAAACTATAGGATGATTATTTTCTAGAGCTAGAAAAAAATAATATCAAAATTCATATGGAAGAACAAAAGGTTCAGAATATCAAGGGAACTAATGAAAAGAAATGCTAAGGAAGGTGGTCTTGTTCTACCAGATCTCAAATTGTATTATAAAGCAGCAATTATCAAAACCACTTGATACTAGCTAAGAAACAAAAGGGTAGGCATGTGGAATATGTTAGGAACTCAAGACACAGTAGGCAATAAATATAGCAATCTACTGTTTGATAAACCCAAGGACCTCAGCTTTTGGAATAAGAACTCATTGTTCAACAAAAATTGCTGGGAAAACTGAATAAAAGTGTAGTGGAAACTAGGCATAGACCAAAGTCTGATACTGTACACAAGAATGAAGTCCAAATGGGTACATGACGTAGGTATAAATATTGATATTATAAACAAATTAGTGGAGTAAAGAATAGTGTATTTATCACATTTATGGAGAAGGGAAGAATTTTTGACTAAACAAGAGATAGAAAACATTATGAAGTGCAAAATGGATAATTCTGATTACATTAAACTGAAAAGTTTTTGCACAAACAAACCCAATGCAACCAAGATTAGAAGAAAAGCAGAAAACTGGGAAAGAATTTTTGCAAATAGTGTCTGTGGTAAAGGTCTCATTTCTAAAATATATAAAGAACTGAGTCAAATGTACAGTAATACGAGTCATTCCCCAATTGATAAATGGTCAAAGGATATGAATAGACACTTTTCAGAGGAAGAAATTAAAGATAGCTATAGTCCTATGAAAAAATGCTCTAAATCACTATTGATTAGAGAGATGCAAATCAAAAAAAACTCTGAGATACATCACACTTATCAGATTGACTAACATGACAAAACAGGAAGATGAGAAATGTTCTAGAAAATGTAGGAGAGTTGAAACACTAATTCATTGTTTGTGGAGCTGTGGGATGATCGAGCTATTCTGGAGAGCAATTTAGAACTATGCCCAAAGGGTACAAAAATGTGCATACCCTTTGACCCAGCAATATCACTTCTAGGACTGTATTCCCAAGAGATTATAAAAATGGGAAAGGGTCCCACATGTACAAAAATATTTATAGCAGCTCTCTTTGTAGTGGCCAAAACCTGGAAATCAAGGGAATACCCATCAATTGGGGAATGGTTGAATAAAGTGTGGTATATGAATGTAATGGAATACTATTGTGCTATAAAAAATGGTGAAAAGGAAGACTTCAGAGAAGCCTGGAAAGACTTATATGAACTGATGCTGAGTGAAAGGAGAAGAACGAGGAGAACTTTGTACACAGTAACAACCACAGTGTGCGAGGAATTTTCCTGGTAGACTTAGTACTTCACTGAGATGCAAAGACTTAAAAAATTCCCAGTGGTCTCTTAAGGAAAAATATCTTCCATATCCAGGGAAAGAACTATGGAATTCTATCGCAGAATGAAGCAGATCATTTTTTGGTATTATATTTTGGTGTGTTTTATGATTTCTCCAGTTCATTTTATTTCTTCTATACAACATGACTAAGGAGAAAATGTATGTAATAGGAATGTATGTATAGAACCTATATAAAATTACATGCCATCTCAGGGAGGGAGTGAGGATTTAGGGGGGAAGGAGTGGAAAAATCTAAGATATATGGAAGGAATTCTAGAGCACTGAAAACAAATAAAATAATAAAAAAAGAATATTGGATCAATGTCTAAATCACATATCCACGGACAATAGTAAGACACGAATCTCCAGTTAGTAGAGAGATCTATGCCATACAACCAGTATCAGAAAACCCAGGTTTGATTTTATTTCTCATTAGCTATGTGACTTTGGGCACATTATTTTAATCTCTTTTGGTCTTTTCTTTACCGTGTCTAGAAAATGGGAATAAAATAATATCCATCCTGACCATCTTAAAGAGATGATATAATTGAATGAGGTAATATACATGCAGATTCTTTGTAAACTGGAAACTAGTATGCAAACATAACTGTAACATACTGTAAACTAATGAACAAATATAAGTTATTATGTATTGTGATGATCATGATGGTTAGAAACAGCAGGAATTAGTGAATAAAAAACTGACTTTGGAATAAGGAAAATCTAGTTTCAAGACCTGCTTTTGGCTTAATATCTATAGTTAAGTCACAACTCAGAGTTTCACGCAACATCCTAGAAAATATGACTTGCCAATCTTCAAAGGGAGGGGGTGTATTAAAATATGAAGTTTTCTATATAGAAGAAATTACATGTCTAAACCAAAAAAGAAAAAGAAATTATGACACTGATTGATCATTACAGAGGTATGTCTAACCGGCCACATATTCTACATATCTCATATCTTTATTGAGGGAACAAAAAGTATCCCAGGAAACTACAATTTGCAATTCAACAACAAAGTCTTCTAGTGACCAACACTATTCCAATAGGACTAGGAGGGTGGAAAGCGACCAGTGTAAACACTATTTGGGTTTCAGTGTTGAGGATGACACAGATGTGTGGATTCTCATACATGCACAGGAATATACAAGTAGGGCCCAAGCAATGGTCCCCAATAAGAGTGGTACTGCCCCAACTCCTGACAGAGAAAGGTGTAAAAAGGAGTTGAAATCTGGGGAACTAATGAGAGAACTCATGCTTTACTATGTCAGATGCACTTAGTTGAGAGCTCCTCAAGGATCAACTTGCATTGGATTTATTCCAATCTGTTTCTTTAGATCCTATAGAAGATACCCCAGGAAGCAGTAAATCCTCCTGTGACAGCTCAGCAATTACCGATGCACCAAGGGTAAAGGGACACTAATGGGGCTGGAAGCCAACGTGAGTCATTGGGTGAATAATGTTTCTGCTCAGCTCAGGCAGATCTGAGGCCACATCCTACCTCAGACACTAAATACCTTTGTGACCCTGGCCAAGTCACTTAACCTCCCATGTCTGTTTTCTTATCTCTATAACAAAGAGTTGAACTCAATGGTGTCTAAAGACCTTTTTGGGACTAAATCTATGATTCCATGATCTTATGTAAATTACTTACAAAATGGTTACATTTTACTATCTCACTCAGAGTACATCCCTATTCACTCCTACTTCCAAGTCAAAGATATCAAAATGGACATTAATAATAGCTGCATTTACTGAACCTCCCCTGTATACCCATTCCTGTATTAGATGCTGCTTAAGGTCAGGCTGAAAGGTCTATACTTTATTCCATAATGAATGGAGAACAAAGAAGGACTCTTAAGTTGAACCGAACATGGGGAGGAAGAATTCTATGATGAAAGCAGTTTTAGGGAAAAAAATTTTTTACATCATTGTTGTTCAGGAACCCTCAATGAAGCTTTCATCTGCTTGATTATCCAGGCACTGGTTAGCAGTCCTGCAGTCCTGGAGATAGGGACCCAAAGGCCTCTGATGAGAATATGTTGAAAGCCTTGAAGTTATAAAAAAAAATTAAAAAGATCTTGCTCATTGCTAAAGTGAAGGCAGTGCCATGTAGCACTGCTGACCATTTACAGCAAGCTTTGAGTCCAAGAGACAGGTTCTCCAGACAGCAGAGATGAGAAGTCATTAAAGCAGAGAGAATGTTCTCAGCAAAATAACTTTTTACAACCTTTGTGTCTGTGAGCTTGGTCTCCTTTAAGCCATCAAATGCTAATGCTATATGATCTGGGATCAAGAAGGGCCAGCTAAAACCAGGAAGCTAGCAGTTCATTATTCCACGCACAGTTTTTCTGAATAGTTCCTGCTACTCCATCCTCTCTGACACTACCAACTTCTCTCAGCAGGGCCAGGAATAGAATCAAGGATTCTTCCAGAAAAAGAAATGGGGTGGGGAAGTAGAAAGAATATTATCCCCTCCTATCAGGCTCAGCTCCTGACTCTCTAAACTACAGTTTTCTTATAGTAGAGATGTCTCTGCTCCTGCTACCTCCTCCTCCAACTGGTAATATAATATTCATTTGACAAAGCATTAATGTCAGCCACACTCCCTTCTAACCTGGATCAGCTCCTGATTCTCTGAACTTTGTCTCCCCACTGTCCCTACTTGAGTAGCATTTTTCCCTCCCACCCCACCCCTATGGTTACATTTTTAAGTGTTTATTTTCCCCATAATTTCCTTGAAGACTCTGGTTTGGTTTTGTGGGTGTTTATTTTTGCTTGTATTTACATAGTACAGTGCCTGGTCCATAATAATTACTTAATAAACACTTTATATATGAAATGATTTAATATTCACAGTGGAGAATCCCAGCCAAAGTCTTAATTGGAGAACTATATCTTGCTTTCCATGGTATACTTAATATTTCTTTATCATTCACTTCCATGCTTAGCACCTTGACCCTAAATATAGTTTAAGCTCAAAAGTTTGTAGACTGTGATCTTGTCTGAGCCAATTTTCCAAGTACCAGTCCATCCTTTTTTACTTAATTACTCAGAACTGACTGCATGTAGATGCAAAAGGAGAGATATGTTTCAGAAATATATCTTAGTTCACAAGCATGTGCCATGACTTTGATATGGGATTTTGGGCAAGTCATTTCCCATACTTGACTTTCAATTTTTTCACTTGTTCAGCAAAAAGGTTCAAATTATATGACTTCCAGTTCTAACCTTCTCTGGGTCCCAGATATGGAGTCTCAACCAATAACTTGTTTGTTCATCATAGGATGTACACTCAAACATCATCCTAACACTTTTATAGAGTTTTTTTCTCATCACTCCTGCTGTTAGATATTTGCCATCTAACCTCATACTGTTTCATAAGCTTCTTACTTTGACCATATTCGAGTTTCTATTCCACTTATTTGACACATGATCTACGGTCTAGCCCTCACAGACATTATCCAAGGAAGAAAACTCTTTGGAGAAGGGACCCACCATCCTTATATAACCACTACCAACTGCTAAGCAACTACCATTGAGAAAGAAAGCAAGTCAGCCTAGTGGAAGTAGAAAGGCATCATAGGAGAGAGACAGGAGAGAGTATAGACAAGAGCCAGACAAGTAGAAAAAATGTTGCCACCTTGGTCATCTTCTCTGGTGGAGATAGTGTAGGACCTAGAGAGTCCAAGAGCCTCAGGAATTTCAGTACTTCCTGAACCACTGATCTTTCTTCCAGACCAATAGCCACCATCTAGTGGAAAACCTTGAGGAAAAGGAACTCATCATTCCCAACCTCATAAATGCCAGCTGCCAACCAGCTCCATCAATAGGCAGACAGGCCCTAAAGTCTGTGCAGCAACCATGCTCCCAAGACAACCAACCCTGCTACCAGCCTGCTTCCCAGAGCTATCATTCAGGGGGGCAACCTTTGTTGAGATGCAGTCTCTCAACTGCCTCTGTCTTAGACTCCCCTGTAACCACAGCTAACATACAACTAGGAAACAAGGCTCTCACTACCATCGAATGTTTTAACATCACAGATAGATACGGTTTTACCAAAGAAAACAACATAAAAAAGAGAGACTTACATATGCAGTGCCACTGTGCCCAAAGACCATGGGGTTCTACTTTCCATTCAAAACTTTCTCTTTTGTCTTCTCTTATTAGAATGGCAGCTCTTTGTTTCACGTATGCCTTGCTTTTCTGTTTGAATCCTTAGTGAGTAGCACAATGGCAGGCATTACTTCACATACTAAGCACTTAATAAATGTTTTTGCATTTGTCCATTCAATATTGCTAGTATGGCTGATTAATCTCAGGCCACTATGACCATGACAAATTGTTGACAGTGAACCAGCTCTCCTAGTTCTAAGTCTGGTGTTATCTTCTGAAGTCGACCTCAGCAAGGAGAGCTGACCTGGGGCATTTCCATCTCTCTGTTCACAGTGAGGCTCAGTCTACTGTGTTCTGAGGAATTGGAGCTCTCTGTGGTGCTGGCCTTCTCTGTCTCTCTCTGACCAGAAGCAGTTTGCCCACCTCTCCCCACCACGCTTTTAATCTTCTCTCACCTCTTCAAACCAAAGTTGCTAACTTCTTGTTACTGATTGATTATTCTGCTGATGGAGAGAAACAATTCCCCCCTCGTTAAATCCCAACTACTTCATTTTTCAAACCTTGTAAATTAACAGCTTTACAACAGGACATCAGTGCCACAGTCACTCTCTTTAGAGTTGAGGAATAAAAGAAAGAAAAAAGGATAGAAGGAAAATAAAAAAATAATTGAGACTGAACTGTTTTCTAGTTGTTCTCAAAGTTCAATCTTTTTCTTCTTAGATTCTTAGGGTCAAAGCCAGAGAACTAACCTTTGAGAATCACAGAAGTACTGACCTCATCAGGGGCCAAAATGGCCCAAGGGAAAATAGAAGAAGAGAAAGAGGGGAAGACGATCTCAAATATTCACTCTGCTTTTTAAGTGTTTCAAAAAGGAACAGGTCTGAGGCCATGTTCAATCCAGCATGATTCTTGGAAATTCATCCTTTACTAGCAAAGGACTTTTCTCAGAGGGAGATACACACACACACGCATATATTAATTTTTTCTGTGTATATATTAATTTTTTCTGCCCATATAAAGCACTGAAGACCAAAGCAGCTAGGAACTTATTTAGGGGCTCATTAAAATGATTATCAGGTTTTTTATTTCACATTTTATTTGAAAATTCAGAGCATATAAACCTGTAGCCTGGCTTCTCTCTGCAGAACCTTTTGTAGTTTGCATGTAGGATTTATTTTTAAAAATAAATGTATGACTTGCAATAAGACTATCCAGGCATTTTAAAGGAATAATAAAAAAAAATTAGCCATTTGTAGCCCTTCTTGGGGACTGTTTAAGTATGCTGAGCCAAGTCCTTAAATTGGATTTTTAGTATAGTGTTTTTGCAAAGAAACCTAACACAGAATATTACCCCCCAAAATCACAGATTTACACTGAAAAGAAAAATTTGTTCTTCTTTGACATGAAGTATCTGGTTAAGATTAGGCTGTAGATTTTTTAAAACACACTTTTCTGGGTGATCAAGAGCCATTCTGTCACTACTTTAACAGCTATTCCATTCCCAATGACTAGCACTGGTTTGGAAAAGGGAGGATACTGCTGGTAGAGCTAGTAGAGAACAGCCTAAACAGGAGGCCTTAACAAGAAGGATAGAACCACAGATGGAACAAGAATGAAGGGACTTAAAACTACAGCACCAGAGATTAAGGTTAGATAAAGGAAAAGCTCCCTGAGTGTGTTTGACATAGCCTGGAAGAGGTAGAAGAAATTCTTTCTTTGAATGTCTTTAAGAAAAACATAAGAAGGGAAGGGGTGTTTCAAGGGCAGGATGATGGATTACATGACCCCTCAAGGACCCTTACTGGAGTCTGATGATCCTATGATTTTGTATTCAGCTCTTTCTTGGCAGGAACACAGCTTCATATAGAGTGAAGACATGGAGTTTCCTTCATTCTGTCTAAGGCATAAGAAATGAGAAGGGAATGAACCCAGGCATCAAGCCCTCTAGGAGAGAAAGCTGCCCACAAGCCTCCATTTCTGCCAGCAAAGGCCTAACAAGACATCAAGAGTTCTCATTTCAAAAGTAAATCAGCAAATACTCATTTAGCTCCAACTATGGGTTCTGTACTTGAGCAATGACTAAGAGGCAGGGGGGAAGGGAAAAAGGATGACAAGAGCCGAATATATGAACTCCTCCAAGGACTTATCTAATCCAGTTGGTTAGAAAAGTTAAGATAATAATATTAATTTAATAATAATATGAGATAATATTATAATTATATTAATAATATAAGAGGTAACATCTATGTAACACCTTGTGCTTCATGATAATTTTGTAAGATATTATCTTCATTTTACAGATATGCACAAAGCTGTGAGAGCTCTCCCCCACTGAAACTACTTCATATTTTGTGTAAATTTTGTATTTATTTACTTTTGCCTCTCCGCATTCAGATGCAGGCAAGGGCTATTTCACTTTTGCCTTCACGACCCTATTGATTAGCACTGGGGTCTTATATGGAAAATATTCTTCATAAGGATTTGCTGAACTGAAGTGACTTGAGGAGAGAAGACATAAGCTAGAAAATGAAGGTTGAATAGACTAGACAGATAGGATACCTGTGCTTTTGTCACATCTCCCTTTAGGGTTGAGAGTAGCGGATGTGTTGGTAATTATTTAAAAACTATCTCTCTGTGGGAGGGGAGAAATATCCCCACAATACACTTCTAAGTTTAATCTATGTCTTTAACATTTTCTCCATCATTTTTTTGTCTGGACACAACACAATAAATCAAGATTTGCTGATGTCTGAGATGTAAATGTTCTCACTGAAAATTTCAAAATCTATTCTTGAGTATGAGTTGAGCTGGCTTCAGCATACTCCAAGTTACAAGCATCTGGAAAGCATGGACCCAATTCCTATTTAAGTGCACGTTGGTTGCTGATTAATTGTGTAATTAAGTCAAATTGAAGGAGAAAGGACCAAGGGTGCAGCTACGAGGCCTAGTTGGTAGAGTACTGGATATAGAGTCAGGAAACGTTGAGTTCAAATCTAGCCTGATATATTTACTAGACTGGGCGATTCTGGGCAGGTTGCTTAGCCCAGTGGTGTCAAATTCAAATAGAAATGGGGGCCTCTAAAACATACATAAGGATACTTATTTTGCTAAGTATTTACAAATTATAGTTTGATGTGGTTTTTGATGTGGTGTGCTCAAGCAAGCTACATGGTTTATATCTCTGATTTAGTTTCTATTTGTCTTCATTTCCTCATCTATAAAATAGGGATAATTACTTCTCAAGATTGTAAATAAGGATAAAATTAGATATTTGTAAAATGACTTGCAAACTTTAACTCACTGTATAAATGACAGATGTTATCATTATTATTCGAAGCATAGAGGTGGTATTGGACCTGGTGGTTGGAAGGTGACCCAGAAAGGTGACTATAGGCCAGGGTCTATGTTAAAGATGAGAGATGTGAATGGATAAACAGAATGGAGTCACATCATGTAGGGCCTTGAAAATCATCAGGGGAGGCTGGGATCCATTAGATAGAAAAACAAGGACCCTGAAGGTATGTGAGGAGGAGAAGTTAACAGGATCAAAGAAGCATGTAAGTAAAATACGTTAAGGAGGGAGGAAGGGCTGATGGTAAGCCTCTTATCCTAATGAGGCTGTCCAGCTTCTTACTTCCCAGAGAGGCATCAGCACTCTCACTTCCCCATGCCAGACTGTTTCAGCGTGAGCTTTCAGAGCACCTCAGGCAAGCATATTCTTATAGACAAAGGTACACTAAGGCAATGTATTCTCACTCTTGCCCCACACCGTTATAAATTAAACGGATTTCATTGGCCTTAAGGAACAGTTTTCTTTAACAACAACAGTCCAGAAAAAAAGGCTGCGTTTCTTCATGTTCAGTGAGATTAGCCAAGCAGAGAGATTGCTACTGGCAGGGAGCTCATCTCCCTCACCCTGTCCTCTCATTACCAGTCCAAGGTCAGAGTGACAGTAGTCAGTTCACAGCAGATACTGATGCTGAAACCATCTATATAATGAGCAGAGAGTTCCCTAGGATCCTCGAGACTACTAAATGGCTGGAGGGCTGATTCAGAGGCCTACACGCTGACCTGATAACCAAAGGCAAGAAGCTGGGATCAGGAACAAATGGAGGCCTGGGTCAGGGATGGTGGCCCTATCTTGAGGGTACCCTGGGACCAACAGCAGCAAATTCATTTTGGATTCTGGCTGCAACTCAGAGATTTGTCAAGGAGTCCCAGTGCTGATCAAACAGGAAGGGAAAACAGAAATTAGAGAAGAAGGCAAAGAAAAAGGCATCCTCATCCCATCCCCATCCCAGGAGTGACAGAGCAGAGGTTGGCTGCCTGGGGTGCCTCTGTCAGACAAACTACGTTCAAATTCTCTGCCATGCTACCTATGTGACCTCAGGCATATCATTTCACCTCTGGGGCCCTGTGCTAGCCTATCTATAGGATGGAAGGGTTGAATTAAGACATAGGATGGGGACAGAAGAAACCTTAAAGATCATCTTGCTCCAAAATTTAATATTTCAACCAAAGAAATTGCAACTATAGGCTACTGAAACATAAGTGAAATGACTTGTCAAAGCTGACAGGTAGAAAATGGCAGAATCAGAATTTGAACCAATGTCCTCTTACTCTTTCTACATTTCCATACTGATTCTATGGCTCATCATACCCAGTCCTACCATTCAGTTTTTAGCAAAGTGGCTGGAATATTGTATCACTTCAGTAATATCTGACTCTGTGACTCAATTTGAGGTTTTCTCGGCAAAGATATTGAAGTACTTTGCCATTTCTTTACCCAGCTCATTGTAGAAATCAGGAAACTGAAACAAACAAGGTTGGTTAAATGACTTGCCCAGGGTCATAGCTACTAAGTATCTGAGGATGGATTTGAACTCAGGTCTTCCTCACTCCAAGCCCAGTGTTCTATCCACTGTGACACTTATCTACTCAGCTAGCATATAGTAGGTACTTAATAAATGTTTGCTGACGTTACTTGATTTAATGCATGAAAACATCCATTTTCTACATTTATTGTTATTCAGTGGTAGTATGTAAAGATTCCCAACTTTGAGGAACCACTCCTGTCCCAATAGAATCACATTTTATACTTATAAGAGGGCATTCATTTAAAAAAAACTAGCATTCAGTGAATCATGCCCCATTCTAAAATTTTGAAAATATGTCCCTTTAAACCACTATTTAACTACCTGACCAGTCCCTCTCTCCCTAGATCATTGACTCCTTATACACATTCCCCATCAGATCATCCAAACCATCTCTGCTTCCATCACTGACTGTTCTATGAATTCTTCTGCCTGAGTCTGCCCTAGCACTCAGTCCTCCCAAGATTTAGTGCAGGGGGTCCATAACCAGTTTCACATTTTCTCCATCAACAGACACTAATAGTACAACTATTATCTTATGCTGGAACAAGTAATGTTTTGTTGGTACATACAATGAGCATATCTCAAAAATGTTGGAGATCACTGATCTACAACAAGCAACTTCTATGTTCAAGGTTCTATCACCAGGACCCTGGGGAATATAAAGATGAATTAGGAATTGTCCCTGTTGTCTGCATGCCTACAACTAGTTGAGGGTCACAGAACCTACTCATCACCCATACTACAGGATGTAAGCTTCTTGAGAGCAGGGACTTCTTAATTTTTATATTTGCTTTCTGAGTGCTTAACATAGGGTCTTTCACATTGTAGGAGGAGAGTAATTAAGAGAATGCATTCTAGACCTGTGATTTCATCACCATAGGGAACACTTAGTGTGGGACCCATGTATAGCCACTGGTTAATAGTTTATAGTCTTAGAAAGTTTCAGAGGTCCTGTTAATTAGGTGACTTGTCCAAGATTATATAGCTATTATGTTTCAAAGGCAGCAGGGACAGCTAGGTGGTGCTGTGGATAGAGTACTGTGTCCTCAAACTCAAGAAGATTAATCTTCCTGGCTTCAAATCCGGCCTTAGACACTTACTAGTTGTGTAACCCTGGGCAAATGGCTTAACTTTGCCTCAGTTTCCTTATCTGTAAAATTAGCTGGAAAATAAAATGGCAAACCACTCTAGTATCTTTGCTAAGAAAACCTCCAAAGAGGTCATGAGCAGTCAGACATGATTGAAATGACTGAACAAGGTATCCTACCTCCAAGGCCCACCTTCTAACCAGTCTACAAGACAGCTTCTCACTTTGCATTTAATTGATGTATAATAAATGTTTGTTGAATCAAATAGAAAACGCAATGGTGCCAACTAGTCTCTGTAAATTCCAAATGAGGTGCATGCCCAAGTCAACATAACATCGGCAGATGTTCTATAACCACTCTCAGCTGCTGCCCCTCCCAGCTGCTGCCCATTATTTGTTTTCCATATTTATGTATTTCCTTGCTATCAAACACGACTTTTATCATGTCATACTCGTTTTCAAGAACATATCATCCACCTAATAGCCACTTATTGTCTACAATATGGAATTTGACCTGCTCTGCCTGGCTCTCAAGGTTCTCCATAAATTGGCAGCAACTTCCCTGTTAAACCTTATTTCCCACTGCTTTCAGACATGTTTTATTCATCCCTATTCCACCTCAGCACCTAGCATAGATCTAGTCTTATATGAAATAGGTGTCAATATCTGTTGAATGAATAATTTGTTTCCTTATTGTTTCATATCTGTAAGTCTTACTTCACAACTAGTATAAAGGGAGGATCTCCGGCAGCCAGAAACAATATGAGTAAGTCACATACATATAAGCAAAGTCCCCAGGGACAAACTCACCTGAGATCACTAAATAGAAGTAGTGCAGGAATACCTAAAGCTTGCAAAAATGAGAAGGTAGGAAGTCCCTGGATACACATGAGTCAAGAAGAGGCTTGGAGCAATGAACATACTTCTTTTTTCTTGGAAATCTTTGGCTAAGGGCTGGACACCCACATGGAGAGATAACATACAGGGGATTACTGCCCAGAATCCTGCTCAGTCCTAAAGAGCAAACTAGCACAATCTAAAGTAATCAAGACCATCTGATGGAGATGCTGTCCTACTTAAATCTTAAAGAAAATATCAGTCCAAACAAGTTCAATTTACCTTCTCCCTGAGCTTCCTTGGAGAGCTGCCAAAATTCTAAGGGGATTGCTTTTTGCTGAACTAGATGTTGTAATCAAGAATCCTGCCTCCTTCCTTCCCATATGCTTGGTCCTCAAGTTCCCACTCACTGGACACAAGACTTTGTCTTTTATTATCACTATGTGTAATCATATTATCTCTTCCATAGGTTGTAAATGCTTTGATGACAAGCTCCATGCCCTGTTTATTTGGGCATTCTTCTAAAATGTTAAATAAGAATATATTTAAACTACACCTTTATGAAGTGCCTTAAGGTTAACAAAGCATTTTCCTTATGACTTTGAGGAAGTAGGTGTATTTTTACTCTAATTTCCAGATGAAAAAACTGAGGTTCAGAGAGGTAAATCAACATGCCCATGGTTAATATGTTCCCCCTTAAATGAATTAGCTGGTTTGGAGCTCTCTCTTGGTTTCTTCCCAGGGCATGGCTGTCCCCAAGATAAATCATTTGGCTCAGATTCTCAGGCTACAAAAGCTTGGAAATCTCAGATCTCTTGTTTTTTTGACATGTTAAGATAAGAAAAAAGAGAAAATAAATGGCAATCAGGAACTCTTCTTTCTATCTTCATGGCTGAACACATCTCATCCCCTGCAATGAATGGGAGACATACAACAGAGGAAGATCTCTTCACCTCCACCTGTGACACTTTCTCTATGAGGAAGGCATAAAGAGAAAGGCAATATGAGAGCAGCCCTAAGATTAACTGGTTAGTCTGCTTCATCATGGGTTGGGTTTTTTTGTACTGTTTGTCTTTAAAAGGCATTATCAGGCAAATCTATATTCTTTACGTGGAGGTGCCTTAGAAAGTCTCAAACAAAGGCTCACCCTGATCTAAGTTTTTCAATTCAATGGGGTGCTTCCGGACCCATCTCTTATACTCCTCTAGAACAGAGGTTGACAAACTTTCAGCAAACTATGGTTTCCCTACAGTCTGTGAGCTAACAGTGTTTTTTATCTTTTTACATGCAATAAAACTTTATTTACAGATGTAAAAATCATTGTTAGTTCAGACAAAAACAAGTGAACCAAATTCATCGTTTGTTGACCACTGCTCTAGACTATATACCCAATTTCTAAATCACGAAACACTGGGCTTAAAAGAGACCCTAGAGATAATAGGATCATAGATTTAGAGTTAGAAGAAAATGTCTAGATCATCTAGTGTAATGCTCTCATTTCTTCTTCAGGGTCTTTGGTCCTAATTATCAATACTGTTTCAATTTTTATTGTTTATTCTTTCAGCTTATACTCTTGTAGTCATTGTCCATACAGTTCTCCTGGACCTATTTATTTACTTCACTTTACATCAATTCATATATATCATTTACTGTTTTCTTTATTCTTCATATTCATTTGTTTATACTTGTGTACCATGGTTTGATAAGACCATTCCACAACTGATAGATAACTCTTTTGTTACTTATTGTTTGGTCATACAAGAAGCAGGGTCTATCGCTGATTTTTTTTTCCATATTAACACGTTGTGAAAGAAAACAGATCAAACACACACACACATAAAGCCTTTAAAAATTTGGATGCTATACCACTTGATGCATATATGTTTAGTATTGATATTACCTCATTGTCTATGGCACCTTTTAGCAGGATATAGTTTCCTTCCCTATCTTTTTAATTAAATCTACTTTTGCTTTGTCTAAGATCATGATCGCTACCCCTGCTTTTTTCTGCTTCAGATGAAACATAATAGATTCTTACCCTTAACTTTATCTTTATTCTGGGTGTATCTGCTGCTTCAAGTACGTTTCTTGTAAGTAACATATCATAGGATTGGGTTTTATTATCCTTGCTGCTATCCACTTCCATTTTATTGGCAAGTTAATCTCATTCACATGCACAGTTATAATCACTATGTATTTCCCTGTAACCTGTTTTTCCCATTTATTCTTTTCTGTCTGTCATTCACCCTGTCTCTCCTCACAAGTGTTTTATATCTGACTACCACCTCAGCCAATCTGCATCCCTTCCATTAAGTCCCTTCTCTTATTTCTTCTTCCTTATAGAGTATGATAGGTTTCTATTCCCAATTGAATGTGTACATAATTCCTTCTTTGAGCTAATTCCAACCAGAATAAGATTTTCAACCATTGCCTGCCACCATTACCTCTCCATCTTCAGTGTAATTGCTCTTTCAGACTCTTCTTTTATGTGACATAATTTACCCCATTTTATCTCTCTCTTTCCTCTTCTCCTAGTGCATCTCAACGCTTAATTTTGTTTTTTTTTCACATATCATCACATCATAGTCAACTCATAATTCAAACCCTATGTCTATGTGTATTCCTTCTAACTGCCCCAATAGTTATCAAGGTCTTAAGAGTAAAAGCATCATTTTCTCATCTAGGAATGTAAACAGTTTAACCTTGCTGAATCCTTTATGTTTTCTCTTTCTTGTCTACATTCTTATGTTTCTTTTGAGTCTTGTATTTGAAAATCAAACTTTCTATTCAGTTATAGTCTTTTAATCAGGAATGCTTAACAGTTTTCTATTTCATCAAATATCCATTCCACCTCCCAAAGGATCATTCTCAGTTTCAATGGTTTGGTGATTCTTGCTTGTAATCTTAGCTTCCTTGCCTTCTGTAATATCAATATGCCCTCCAATCCTTTAATGTAGAAGTTGCTAAATCTGGTGTAAGTCTGACTGTGACTCCACAATATTTGAATTGGTTCTTTTGGTCTGCTTGAAGTATTTTCTCCTTGGCAGCTGGGAGCTCTGGAATTTTGCTATAATATGCCTGGGAGTTTTTATTCTGGGATCTCTTTCAGGAGGTCATCAGTGGATTGTTTAAATTTTCATTTTTATCCTCCGGTTCTAGGATATCAAAGGGATTTTTCTTTGAAAATTTATTGAAATATGATTTCTATACTTTCTCTTTTTTATCATGGCTTTCAGGTAACCCAACAATTCTTAAATTATCTCTCTTTGATCGATTTTCTGGACAGTTGAGATATTCCACATTTTTTCTAATTTTTTCATTCTTTTGATTTTGTTTGCAATTCTACTTTTTAAGAAGTTGTTTTCTTCTGTGAAATTTGTGCTCCCTTTTCCATTTGGCCAATTCTCCTTTGGGCAATGTCACAGAGTTCAGCACCTGTCCCAACCAAGTGTCCTCTGTATCTTTCTGACCTGTGGTCTGGCCCCCTTACCATTTGTGGGCTGAGAGCTCTAGAAGTTGACGATGATTCAGTTGCCCCCAACACCTGCACTGACTTGCTGGGGCATGGCCTGCTTCTGGTTTTCCTAGGACCCCTGCACTGGACTGTACTCCACTCACCTCAGTGAGAGAGACCTCTTCTGTCAACCTTCTAATTTGTTTCACTTCATCTTTTTATTGATTCTGTCACTCCAGAATTCATTTTGAGACATTACTTTAAAGTTGTTTCGAAGAGAATTTGGGAGAGCTCAGTGAGTTCCTACCCTACTCTACCATCTTGGCTCTCCCCTACTATGGTTAATATATAATATCTGAACAGATTAAGAAGCTAAGATTTTATCATTGTGGCTGATGGTATTCCCAATACCTATAAAGCTAACAGTCTACTGTTTTACTGGACAAACCAAAACTCTGCTCCACTAGACTGCCTTTCTGATGCAAGATGCCAGTGGGGGAGGGGAAAGAAACCCTACCTCTACATCTTCCCCTCCTAGTTGTACTCTTGGAAAGGTAAAAGGGAGCCCTCAAAAACTGGGTTCTTCTTGCATAGCTAGCTCTCTTCTCCACTGACTCAGAGTTGAGTCAGCCTCTCTTATAAAGGCTACCATAAATGTAGCTGATCCTCATACATTTGCCTTCATTCAATGGCCAGTCCTTATAATGTTATCAGGTTATTTTTATTCTTACCAAGCTAATTCCTTACACCTATTTATGTTGTGAGAATATGGAATATTCAGGAAGGACTGGCACCTCTGATGTGAGAGCTTACTGAGTCCTTTTTAGGGCTATTCACTCACCTTTGGTGTCTACCTTCACCCAACTCTTGCCCATGTCTCTAAGAAGCTGTAGTATGCACAGCATCACAACAGCAGATAGGCTCAACCAGGTTGAAGGCAACTGACAGATCTCAAACTTATTAGTGTGTCAGGAGGATGTCTACTGCAAGGACATGAAGACTTTCCCTGGCAGAATGGCAAATGAGAACAATTTGGTCCAATGGCCATGAAGATGACTGAAGCAGGGACCATGGAATTCTTAGAGCTTGATCAGGCATCAATGTCACCTGGGCTATCATGAGTTGTCTTGATTTTTGTCCCCCCCCTGTACTTCAATGACTCAAGAAGGGAGAGTGAGGCCAATGACTTTGCACAACTATGCATCACTTAAATTCAAATCAAGTCCAGGTCAAGGCATCACCCAGGATGTCAAGGGGCCTCTTCAAAAGGAAGGACAACCAAAAACTTATGATACTATTTAAAAGAAAAGAAAAACTTCACCATCTCACATAAGCAAGTTCTATTAACCTGAGGAGATGAGACAATGTGATACATAACAGGAAGAAGTCTCGATCTAGAATCAGAAAATGTGAATTCAAATCTCAGGTCTGTCACTTAGCACTATATATGTGTCCCTGCATAAGAGACGCTTACTTATCATTAAAACAAGAAGGTTGGACTAGGTCATCGTAGTCAAACTCAAATAGAAATAGGGGTCTCTAAATTGTAGGATCACTTCAACTGTAGGATCAAGTCAACATATTGACTTAAAAACACATATTAACAAGATCTATGTTCTATTTTATTTTTATTTATGTTAAATATTTGTGAATTATATTTAAATCTGGTTTGGCTACACAGGAGTGTTGCAGCACTAATGCAGTCCATGTGTCTGACAGCTCTGATCTGGATTACCTCCAAGGCCCCTTTCTGTTTTACATAACTATGAAATAGACTTCCCACATTACTTCTTCTTCCTAAAGAAAAAATATTGGAACTTTCTTATGTAACTTGCCATCTTACCCCAAAAGAGTACCCTCTTCTATCTCCTATCCCAGGGTTAACCACTGCAGTAAAAACATATCTTAAAAAGATTATTTTAAGTGCAGTTGGGAGGGGGGTGGTGTTGTCACAAACCTTAACTGTGACCAACGGTTATGTTGTTGAATCACAAAAATGTTGTTGGTATAAATAGCATTCAACGAAATATACAATGCATATTTAACAACCAAACAGAACCCTTCTGTGCTTCAGAGAACTCTGACAGATAATTCCTATTGTACTTCTGCAGGGTAGCCTAGAAGTAATTATCCTTCTCACTAGTAAATCAATTAGGAATGGATAGATTTAACTCATTTCTCTTCCTCCAAGAAACAGCTAATACTTTAAATACTAATGAGTAAGAAGCCTCAGGTAATGGTGTTAAGGCTAATATAATCATGACAGAAACTCAACTGGTTCATACACCAGTTTTGCTGAGGAAGACTCTATGACTTATTGCTTCTCATCCTTTCATTCCTCTCCAAGCACACACGTGTATGCATGACACGCATGTGCGCGCGCGCACACGCACACAGAGACACCATATTATACCTATGAAGACCTTAGCTGTCTTTTCTACACTCACAGACAGCTTGTTCATGAAGCTGTCTCCAAACCTGCAGGTGGCTGTCATTTGCGAGCCCAGGCAATTAGGACAGAACATTTCTGAATTGTCCTGAAATATCAAAGGGAGGTTAACAAACAGCCCTATCAGCTAAGCCAAAAACTCTCCATGCTAATTCACAAGTCTATCAGACTCTTTGCCTAATCTGTCATCGAACAAAGGAAAGAATGCAGACTAGTAGAGAGACGGTAAATACTGGCAAGAGCTAAGGATGGGCCATTATGTGCCACTTCGAGCAGAGGGATCAATCCACACTAATGAGCTCCGAGATCCATATGAACATTTAGCTCTTCAGTGGAGAGGAGGTGAGCCACCACCACAAAGTTAACCCAGCAGCTAATCTGGCAGTCGCATGTCATCTCGCTTTTCATCTTCAAAGCCTCAAACCCAGCTAACACCTAGACAAAGAAGATAAGTAGAAGGTGGCTCACAAAAGGAAAAAACGTAGGAATTCAAGATTCATTCAAACACAGCCAGGGAAAAATGGAGTCATTAAAGCAGGGGCTCAGCTACCATCTAACTGGAACTTTCTTTGGAGGAGTTAAAATTATTTTCCCAGAAATTATTTCATTTGGAGGACTGAGAGTAAAATCTCAGCCCTGGAGCTTAAAAACCCCACTGGACACATTTCATCGACTAGAGTGACAAATGGAAAATGAGATAAAATGTACATATATTGACATTTCTCCTCTCAGATTAAATGCTTACTAGAAATCCACATTAGGAGCTCTTTGAACATTGAAAAGGCACCAAACTAACATTAATTTTCATTTTGAGGCTAAGTATATTTACGTATATATGTATACATATGTGTATATACATACATGCATATATATTACACATAGGTGTTATATGTATACATATTGCATATATGTGTGTGTATGTGCCTAATTTTTGTTTTGCTTGGATCAAAAAAGTCACATTTGTTAGTCTTACAACACTTATGAAGATAGAGTAGCCTTCTGTTAAACATACAAATCATTAGACTGAAAAAAAATGTTAACACAACCATAAATCTAATAATTTACTGACATCAAAATGATATCAGCTGGATAACAGAAAGGGAAGACTACAGATATTCCAAAGATAAAATAAAGAACAAAAAAGAATCTTCAATCATTACTCTGAAAATAATTTGAAATTCTATAATGTATTTAAGGAAAAATTTTCCTATCTTTGTCTTCATAACTCCCACAAAGTTTTTACTTCAAGAGAATAGGTGATGGATAAAATTCCACATAAAGTAAAATCCCAGTTATCCAGTATAGTTGAGGAAAGGGTAATTTTGTCAAACAGAATAATCGGAGGGTTTTAACAATTGAATGGCAGACTTTACAGAGCTCCCTGTCAAAAACGGCATTCCATTTGGGCTAAATGACCAGCAGTCAGGGATTTATAGAAGAAACTCATGCCTGAAAGAAGATCAAAGCACCTTTCGACTCTGAAATTGATAATTGTGTGAATATCCCAATTAAGTGCAGGTTGCCACATATGGCATATTTGGATTACCAATTTATTATATAATAAAACACTCCTTAGCACTAAAATCTCATAGAACATATTTCTGAATTGGTTTGATGACTCAAAAGTCACCTTAGGTTCTTACAGATCCATTATAAACATCCATACACACTGCTCTTTAAAATAAATCCCTGATATCAGCTTGTCACAATTCTGTGCTACCCATATTCTACATCAATGGGAGTTCACTTCTTGGGTGACTGTCTTGGAGAATGATGGAGACAAGAACTAGTCTTTGTTTGTTGGCACATGATGCCCGAAAAAAAATGAGCATTAAAAAAACCATATACTAGATGCTCTTTCTGAGAAGTGGGAAATGGAGATGCTGATACCCCCTAGGCTAGGTGAGTGTCCTTCAAGTTATACAGCATTAACGTCTACATGGAATTTTTCATTCATCAGTATGTCCCTTCTTCTGATCCGTGCCGTGTCTCATTTCCCCTCATAAACTTCTAGGTTAAAGGATCTAACATCATAAAGAAGACAATTGCAATAGTTTAGTGAGAAGAAAATGAGAAAGATCAAGAAGTTACAACTTAAAGAATAAATGTAATCAACTTGAAAATTGCTCCTGAATATGCTCTCATGAAGACACACACATACACACATAACGTGCAAAAAAACAAACCCCAAACCCTATAAATATGTGATTTACTCCCAAATGTAGATAGAATTACCTAATGAATCCATATGTCTGATTATGGAAGTGGAAGAAATATTGACAGACACTCATGACACAGCAGAAAGAACAATGTCTGGGGACCTAGATCCTAGCCTTCTACTTTTCTCCCCTGAAACTCACATGGTATTTTTTAAATCAAAACTTAAATACATATTAAGAAAAGGAACACATTGTAAACTTAAATATTAAAACAAATATAAAAGAAGAAAAGAAAAAACATGGCATGTGTACAGTAGAACTTAAGAGAGGATTCAAAATATATAACAATAAATTTCCATTTCAAGAAAGCCTATATATTAAACACTACATCTTGTGCTGAGAGCTGTCCATCCTTTCTTTGCTTTCTTACAGGTTTTTTTTTGTTCTCTGATATACAGTTTTTACTTTGTTCTAGATTTTTTTACATATTTTTAATGTACTTACTTCAAGGCTTTAAGGATCTGTGATTCTGTCAATGTGGACATTTCTTACATGGACTTGGATCACAACGTCCCTTTATAATTTATTGTGGTTGTTAAGTTATGTCAGTCATGTCCTTCTTTTAGT
Organism: Bettongia penicillata ogilbyi; assembly: GCA_023548195.1. Lineage (NCBI taxonomy): Eukaryota > Metazoa > Chordata > Mammalia > Diprotodontia > Potoroidae > Bettongia > Bettongia penicillata. The sequence goes on from JAJHZJ010000336.1 coordinate 311,435, forward strand.
GACCCTGGTTGGGGTTTTCTTGGCAAAGATAGTAGAATGGTTTGCCATTTTCTTTTCCTACTTATGTGACAAATAGGGAAACAGGGTTAAATAACTTTCCCAGGGTCACATAGCTAGACTGGATTTGAATACAGGTCTTCCTGACTACAAGTGTAGAGCTCTATCCACGGTGCCACCTAGCTGCCCTAGTTACAATTTATAGATGGCTTTTAAAAGATATTGCTATTTAAAAGTTCATCATACTGCAGCCAAACTGGCAATAAAGCTTTCCATGCTAGAAGGCTGATCCAAGGATAGAAGACACACAGTCTACCCCTGGAGCCATGCTAATACACTTATCATGTATAATTTTCACTGTATGCTTATCTGTGTACATGCCATATTTCCCTAATAAGTCCCACCAAGGGCAGTGACCATGATTTGTTTAAATTTTTATATTTTCTTCAGTGCCTTACAATGCTCTTCACTCACTGGAGTCATAAAAATTGTTTTGTTATGTGACCTCAGCTGAATCACTTAACTCAAATACCTAATATCTGGATGACCAATTCCAGGGAATTGTCCTAAGGAAAGCATTTTGCACTAATGCCATGGGGACCTTGTCCCTTAGATGACTCCTATTCTCTCTCATCTTCAATATCAATTTCATCTATTGGCTCCTTTCTTTCTGCCAACAAATACACATACATCTCTCTATTTCAGGGGTGGGGAACCTGTGGCCTTGTAGGTCCTTAAGTGTAGCTCTCTGACTGAATCCAAACTACACAGAACAGATCCCCTTAATAAAAGGTCACATGCATCTCCCACCACTGCATATTCTTTAAGAGATCATTGTTTAACTCTTATCATTCCCTTGAGATATCATCCTATTATGGTTCTCTCTTTAACAGTCAAATCCCTAGAAAGAGTTTTGCACCCTTGCTGTTGTAACTTCCTCATCTCCCATCAGTTTTTCAGGCTTCTAAAATCTGCCTTCTGATCCCATCACTCAAAACAAGATGGTCTCTCAAAGGTTATCAAAATCTTCATAATTATGAATATAACATATTTCTCCTCTTTCATCAACTCTAGATTCTAGCCAGTGGTCTACTAGGTAGTTCCCCATCCTAGGCTTTCTACCTTCTATGTCTGCACATTCACATAGGATGCCCTAAGATTCTGAAATACACTCCCTCCTCACATCCAACTATCAAGTGGCCCTTCCAGTGAAAATCTTTTCCTGACATCCCCATTGTCATTCCTCAAGGAACTTTATATTTGCTTATCTGAGTTTACGTTCTATCCTTCCAATGATTCTAATCATAGTGATAATGTTTATAAGCCTACAAATACTATTTAGGTTTGTCATTTTTTCTATCTATTATTTAGCACATAACCTGCTCAAAATAATTAAACAGTGGCTGATACAAATGCACACTTAAAGAGTTTCATCATATTTCTAACCTCCAAATCTTTGCACTTCTCAAAGTACACAGATCTCTCACATGCTTCCAAAGTATGTGAGACCACTTTCATTGTGTATGCTTGGCATGATGGAAAGAATACTGCACTAAGAGGCAGCTCTACCACTAATTCACAGCAGGGATGAAGCAAGTCACTTTCCCTCACAAAATCTTAGTTTCCTCTGCAAAAATGACAGAGTTGAACTAGATGATATCTAAGTCCCCTTCCAGGTAAAAAATGCTAGGACTTCATAATTGCTGATTAAAAAATCCTGCAGATAAATGAAAATGATTGAAATTAATGTAGCAAAAATAAACTCAGAAAGAGAAAAAATTAACCCACTGCAGTAGAGGAGAAGGTTTTCAACTTCATTTTGTTTGATTTTCTATTTTTCTGAACCATGACCCTGGCCATGGAGATACTAGTATTCAGCTGATAAAATGGATACCATCTGGACACAATAATGTTGATAGCTATCAAGGCACCTGAAGATAATAGGACTTCATCAGCCCGGAAATAGCATTACACCTGGACCTCAAAATTATACAAGCTTTGGCTGTAGAAAGCCAGCAACAGAGACAAGGAGAAAAGATGGAGACTAGAACTCAAGTTACTAAACATCCTTCAGTGTGCTGTCAAGATTTCCTTATCAGATATACAATACCATTTGCCGTAAGTGGCTGATACAGATACATACTTGAACTTGAGCAATTTAGGAACAACATAAACTATTCTTATGTGAGTTGTACTTCCTGATTTCAACCAACCTCGTCTGCTGGTTTAGCATTTCTGCCTTTGGAAGATGGCAATCTCTCTGGCTGCTTCTGATAAAGTGGAGGCTCTGCGGTGAAAGATGCAGGCACTTTGAAACGATGAACTGATCCCTAAATTGGCTGCTGAACCATGATATGGTGAGAGTTCAATATTTTCAATGTACCTAACTGCCGACCCAGTACAGGAGGTCAGTTGAGTTCAGGAAAGGTAGCTCAAAGAATGCTCCATGGAATTGTCCAAGTTACACTGTGATGAATATTCACACACAGTATAGTAGGAAAAAGATTACACTTAGAGTTAAAAGACCTGGGTGCAAGTCCTAGTTCTAAACTTCCTAGGTATGTGATTGTGGGCAAATAGTAATCTCCCTGAACTTCAGTTTCATATCTTCAGAATGAGAAAAATACTATCACTTGAAATTTCTACTTTACAGGGTTGTTGTAAGACATGTATCTTGTGGACCACAAAATACTACATTAAAGATGAATTATTATTATTTTTGTTATCATTATTCTGATTCAGAAATAATGTCAATTTAGATAGGACCTAAACTGTAGGTATCTGAATCTTTAAAGAAAGAGTTTACTGCTCCTTGTGCATTACATTTCAAGGGACAGTGGTTCAGTAGATAGGGCACCAAGCTTGGAGTCAAGAAGACCTGAGCCCAAATCTAGCTTACTAGCTTTCTGACCCAGGACAAGTTACTTAACCCTGTTTGCCTCAGTTTCCTCATCTGTAAAATAAGCTGAAGATGGAAATGGCAAACTACTTTAGTATCTTTGCCAAGAAAACCCCAACTGAAACAAGTAAACAACACAAAGTATTTAACATACTTCCATAGAAGGAAAAGCACAGGCTCAATCACTGAGAATATAAATCGCTATTTTTTCCAAATATTAATGTAGATTCACGAAAAATCTCTACTTAGCAATGTTTTTATGAGCCCTTGAGTCTAGATTTGCACTCATTGAGTGCAAAGACTGTCTTTTGCCTCATCTTGTATTCCTAGAACTACACATGCTACCGGCACATTGCAAGCACTTAACAGACTTGACTGTGTATACTTAGAAATAATTAAACTGCATTTTTAACCAAAATATTACATCATCTATTTTTGTTACTAGTCCAAGCTGGCCTCCTCCCAGTTGTCCCAAATCAGTGAGACTTGACTGTATGCAAACATAGCCAGTTTCCTGATTGTTGCGTTAGGAAGAAAGACAAAGAAATAAAGAGGAATAGCTATGGTTCTGTTTGCCCTCCATGATTCAGAAGAAAAACTATAGCTCAGGGAAACAGGGCATTGTTTATTTTCTCCCTGTTGGCAAATGTAGTTACAGTCTACTAATCCAAACTGAAGATTCTTTTCATTCTGAAAAGAGATGGAATGAAAGCTGAGCTAGAAAGGAGAATACCAGATAGCTCTCTGGTTTCCAGCTGGCCTATCACTGGGAGGCTTTGGCTTACCTTCCGTTTGTTGGTAGGATTGACATAAAGGTAACTCAGGACAGTCTTAAGCCCCACTTTGTCATTCAGTTTCTCATAGGTGGTGCCATAGTCTGTTGACCTATGGGGAGGAAGAAGAGAAAAACAGAGATAAAAGGAGATTGTTTTACAAAATGGGGTTTGTGCGTAAGTGGGAAACAGGTTCCTGTACCTCTACTTTTGTTTCCAAATCACATGAGTGCTTAAAAGTGTTCTTCAGAGATTAAAAGCCCCATTAATTTTAGAAGTGCAATTATACTAATGCATCTGCTCACTACCTGAGCTCACCACCCTTTGCTCCCTACCTTTTCTCAGAGACCTACTTTTCTGCCCTTTCTGAATCTGTGTCGGTAAAAAAGAACAGTCAGACACTTTACCACCTACACATTTAAAGTTCTTTGCTTCTACAACCCAATAGGGGAGATATAAATTCCCCCAGCAGGTCTTCACTTTTGCAATGGAGGATACCACCTTTAAGATACAGGGACGGTGTTAAAAATTCTGGTCTACCTTATTTCTGGCTGCTCTGCTGAGGTTGTCAGTAACAAGACCCTGATCAAGGGAAAGAGCTTGCCCCTGCAAAACAAAATTTTAAAGACCCCAAGAAATATCTCTTCCTTCGCCTTATAAATCCAGAAACCTTTCATTTCCTCCCTGTCTCAAAAAAGGATCTGAAGGTCATTCAGATTGTTTTATTTTAATTATTTCTGGCTTTATTATACATGACTATATGTACTCTACATTCTAACCAAATGACTTATTGTCACTCCACACATTCTACATTTCCTCTTCTTTTACTCTACCTTTGCATAGGCTGTCCTCTGTACCTAGAATGCCCTTACCTCTCACAACAGTCTTCTAGAACCACTCAGTTCTTTAAAGGCTCTGGGCAAGTGCCATGGACTGTAAAAAGCTAATCTGGATTCCCTCATATGCTAATGCTCCCTCCTCCTGGAAATTTTTTTGTATATTTTGTATTTATATATCTCTATACACATAATTCTCTCACCCCTAAGATCTGAACTCCTTTACAACAGGACTGAGTTGTTTGTTTTTCTTTTTTAATTCACTTTCATCACCGCAATGAAAAGCAAAATGTCTTGCCACATAGTAGATGTCTAATAAATTTGTGCTAGTGAATGAAACAAATGACTGATAATAAATATCTTAAAATCTTACATTCTTAACTTTGCTAAGTAGGTTTATATTTAAATAGGGATAGAAGTCTTCAATTAAAGGGATGAGTGACATTTCAGGTAACTGAAGCAGAGGACATCTTCCAGGGTGGTAGTGCCTTTCACAGGGCTCCCTGAAATTATAAACAAAGTTAGGCCTTATTCTTCCTAAGGTTAATGCTATCCCTATATGAAAAAGTAAAACTTTGGCAGGGCAGATACCCCAGGGGTATGCTGATAAAAGTTTAGCAACCAGTTCTCCAGAATTTATTTTTACACATATGAACACGCTTTAAATGTAATGTGTATAATTAGCACTTCTTAAGTCTAGACCATCTATTTTACACAATAAATCAAGCCCTGACGTGTAGCATTTACTGAATCACAAGGTGTAAATGCTCACATTGAAAATTTAATAATCAGCTCTTTGATTTAAGCTGTCTCCAACACACCCTTGGACCACCCAAAATGAACCTAACTCCAAAGCCCCTAATGACCAGATCTTCCAGAGTAAAATGTTTGCCAGCTAAGATTCTTAGGATTATTCCAAGAACAGACAGTGGGACATTGACAGGCCCTCATCATCACCAATGCCTAGTGAACTGCTCAGTTGAGTCACTTGCTTAGCAAACTGATTTCTCAAAAAATGAACACTTAAGTTATCTAATTTCTTATTGCTGGATTAAGGGGGTGCAGAGGACAGCCTATACAAAGATATTGTAAAAGGAGAGGAAATATAGAATATGAGGAGTGACAAATAAGCCATTTGGTTAGAATGTAGAGTACATATAGTCATGTGTAATAAAGCCAGAAATAATTAAAACAAAACAGTCTGAATCAACTTCAGATCATTTTTTGAGATAGTGGGGAAATGGAAGGTTTCTAGATTTCTAAAGTGAAGGAAAAGACATTTCTTGGGGTCTTTAAAATTTTGTTTTGCAGGGTTATTTAGGTACTTTACTTCCTCTTCTATTAATCTGGGAGGATTTACTGGCACAGAATTGGGCAAAATAACTCCTAATTTTTGTTTTAATTTCTTCTTCAATGGTGGCGAATTTACCCTTTTGTTTTTGATAGTTAACTTGGTTTTATTTTTTTTAATCAAATTAACCAAAGGTTGCTTTATTTTACTGCTTTTCTTCATGAAACTTGCTCTTACGTTTATTAGTTCAAGAGGGGTTTTTTTCACTTTCAATTTTATTAATTTCTCCTTTGATTTTCAGAATTTTTAATCTAGTATTTAATTGTATATTTTTAATTTGTTCTTTTCCTAGGTTTTTTAATTGCATATCCAATTCACTCATTGATATGCTCTTACTCTATTTTATTCATGTAAGCATTATAAATATAAAATTTCCTCTAAGGACTGTTTTGACTGCATCCCATAAATTTTGGTATGTTGTCTTATTATTGTCATTCTCTTAGATGAAATTGTTTTTATGATTTGTTGGTTGACCCACTCAAACTTTAGAATTCTTTATTATATCTAATTTTTATTCCATCATGATCTAAAAAGGATGCATTTAATATTTCTGTCTTTGTGTATTTGATTGTGAGGTTTTTATGCCCTAATACAGGGTCAGTTTTGTGTCGGTGCCACATACTGCTGAGAAAAAGGTACATTTCTTTCTATCTCCATTTATTTTTCTCTAGAGGTCTATCATAACTAACTTTTCTAAAATTCTATTTACCTCCTTAACTTCTTTCTTATTTTATGGTTAAATTTATTTAGTTCTGAGAGGGGGAGGGGGAGGTCCCCAATTAGTAAAGTTTTGTTGTCTATTTCTTCCTTAACTCATATAACTTCTCCTCTAAGAATTTGGATACTATAGCTCGTGGTGTATATATTTAGTACTAATACAACTTCACTGTCTACAGTACCTTTTAGTAAGATGTGGCTTCCTTGACTCTTCTAATTAAATCTATTTTTGCTTCTGCTCTGCCTGAGATTAGGATTACTACCCCGACTTTATTTTTTTTTACTTCAGCTGAAGCATAATATATCCTGCTCCAGCCTTTTACCTTAACTCTGTGTTTCTGTCTTATTTTAAACATGCTTCTTGTAAACAACATATTGTAATGTTCTGTTTTTTAATCCACTTTGCTATTCATTTCTCCTTTATAGGAGAGTTCATCCCATTCACATTCACATATGATGACTATGTATTTCCCTCCATTGTATTTCCCCTATTTATGTTTTTCTCTTTTCTTTCATCTTGTCCTTCCTCACCAGTATTTTGTTTCTGAACACCACCTCCCTCAATCTGGACTCTCTTCTATCAGTTTTCCCCTTTTCTTTACCCCTTCCCCTCTTACTTTCTTGTAGGGTAAGATCGATTTCTTTACCCAACTGAGGATGTTTGTTATTCCGTCTGAGCCCAAACCAACGAGAGTAAGATTCAAACAATGCTCACCCCTTCCTTTCCCTCTACTGTAATAAGTGTTTCATGCCTCTTCATATATTTTACCCCATTCTGCCTCCCACTTTCCTCTTCTTCCAGTAAAATCTTTTTTCACCCCTTAATTTTTTTTTTATCATCACCTCAAAGTCAATTTATACCACACCCTCTAAGTATACTCCTTCTAACTGTCCTAATAGAGATACAGTTCTTAAGAGTTATAAGTATTATCTTCCGATGTGGGGATGTAAAAAGTTTAACTTTATTGATTACCATGATATGTTTTTTGTTTCTTTCTGGTTTATCTTTTTATGCTTCTCTTGAGTCTTATATCTGAAGACTGAATTTTGTTTATAGCTCTGGTTTTCATCGAGAAAGTTTGAAAGTGCCCTACTGCGAGGGGACAGAGCCAAGATGGTACAGTAACAGTGTGGACTTTCTACAGCACTCTCACCAAGACCAGTCAAATACCTGTAAAATATGGCTCTGGAGAAGAACCCACAGAATGGTGGAGTGAAGCAAACCTCCAACCCAAGACAACCTGAAATGTCAATGGGAAGTGTCTGTCACACCAAGCTGGGAACAGAGCTCAGTCCAGTGTGGACTGCAAATGCACAGAGGGGACCTGAACAGGCCTTGGTGGGAAAGAATCTCTCATGCCTGTGATAGTTACCAGACTTCATGACCCCAAAATGGTGAGGATAAATTGGAAGGTCAGTGGAAAAAGCCTGTGGGACCAGTGCAGGAGAGCAGAGTGGTCCAGTCCCAGCCCCAGGGTGAGAGGGTGGAGGAGTGGAGGAACCTGAGTCAGTCAGAGCAGCAACAGGAGCAGTTTCAGTCACTGTTTCTGGAGTTCTAGGCCCACAGATTGTTGGGGGATCAAGTGGCTGACAGTATACCCCCACCCCCACTGGAAGCAGCAATCTACCTTGACAAAGAGTTAAAAGTCAAGTAAATGGTTGGGGAAATGAGCAAAAAGGGGGAAAAGAGTCAGACTAAAGAATCTTACTTTGGTGACAAGGAAGACCAAAGCATGCAAACAGAAGAAAACAAAGTCAAAGCTCCCCCATGCAAAGCCTCCAAGAAAAATATGAATTGGTCTCAGGCCACGGAAGAGCTCAAAAAGGATTCTGAAAACCAAGTAAGAGAAATAGAGCAAAAATTAGGAAGAGAAATGAGAATGATGCAAGAAAATTGTGAAAAATGAGTCAACTGTTTGCTAAAGGAGAACCAAAAAATGCTGAAGAAAATAACACTTTGAAAAATAGACTAACACAAATGGTAAAAGAGATCCAAAAAGAAAATGAGGATAAGAATGCCCTAAAAGGCAGAATTGGCCAGATAGAAAAGGAGATCCAAAAGCTCACTGAAGAAAATAATTCCTTAAATATTAGAATGGAGTAGATGGAAGCTAATGACTTTATGAAAAATCAAGAAATAATAAAACAAAACCAGAAGAATGAAAAAATAGCAGGTAATGTGAAATATCTCATTGGAAAAACAAGTGACCTGGAAAATAGGATCCAGGAGAGACAATTTAAAAATAATGGAGCTAACTGAAAGTCATGATGAATAAAAGAGTCTAGACATCATCTTTCATGAAATTATCAAGGAAAACTGCCCTGATATTCTGGAACCACAGGGTAAGATAAATATTGAAAGAATCTACAGATTACATCCTGAAAGAAATCCAAAAAGAGAAACTCCTAGGAATATTATAGCAAAATTCCAGAATTCCCTGGTCAAGGAGAAAATATTGCAAGCAGCTAGAAAAAAACAATTCAAGTATTGTGGAAATACAATTAGGATTACACAAGATCTAACAGTTTCTACATAAAGGGAATGAAGGACTTGGAATATGATATTCCAGGAGTCAAAGGAACTAGGACTAAAACCAAGAATCACCTACCCAGTAAAACTGAGTATAATACTCCAGGGGAAAAATGCTTATTCAATAAAATAGAGGACTTTCAAGCATTCTTGATGAAAAGACCAGAACTGAATAGAAAATTTGATGTTTGGACACAAGAATCAAGAGAAGGATGCAAAGGTAAACAGGAAAGAGAAATCATAAGGGATTTACTAAAGTTGAAGTGCATACATTCCTACATGTAAAGATATTTGTAACTCGAGATTTTTCTCAGTATTTGAGTAGTTGGAGGGATTATATACATATAGACAGAGGACACAGGGTGAGTTGTATAGAAAAGTATGATATCTACAAAATAAAATTAAGGGGTTAGAGAGGAATATATTGGGAGGAGAAAGATGAGAAGGAAATGTGAAGCTTCCTGTCATCACATTTCACTTAAGGAGGGAACAACATGCACACTCAATTTGGTATGAAAATCTGTCTTATACTACAGGAAAGTAGGGGAGAAGGGAATAAATGAGGTGTGCAGGGGGATGACAGAAGGGAGGGCAAATAGGAGAAGGGAGTAATTAGAAGTAAACACTTTTGGGGAGGGGCAAGTTCAAAAGAGAGTATAGAATAAATGAGGGTAGGATAGCATGGAGGGAAATATAGTCTTTCACAACATGACTTTTATGGAAGTCTTTTGCATAACTATACATGTATAACCTATATTGAATTGCTTGCCTTCTCAGTGGGTACGGGTGGGGAGGGAGGAAGGGAGAGAAAAGTTTTAAAAACAAATGTTAAAAATTATTTTTACATGCAACTGGGAAATAAGAAATATGGATAATGGGATATGAAAATCTGTCTTGCCCTACAAGAAAGGAGAAAGGTTGGGATAAGGGAAAGGAGGGGTGTGATAGAAGGGAGGGCAGATTGGGGGGAGAGGCAATCAGAATGCGCAGTATCTTGGGGTGGAGGGAAGGGAGAGATGGGGAGAAAATTTGGAACTCAAAATCTTGTGGAAATGAATGCTAAAAACTAAAAATAAATTAACTTTTAAAAAAAGAAAGTGCTCTATTTCACTGAATGTCCATCTTGTCTCCCTGAAGGTTTGTGCTCAGTTTTGCTGAGTTGTTGATTCTTGGTTGTAAACTCCTTTGCCTTCCAGAATACTACATCCCAAGTCTTCTAATCCTTTAATGTAGAAGCTAAGTACTGTGTAATCCTGACTGACTCCTTAACATCTGAATTGTTTCTTTCTTGTGCTTGCAGTATTTTTTCCTTGACTTGCTAGTTCTGGAATTTGGCTACACTATTCCTTGGATTTCTAATTTGGGGATCTCTTTCAGAAGGTGATTGATGGATTCTTTCAATTATGATTTTACCCTTTTATTCTAGGATATTAGGGCAGTTTTCCTTGAAAATTTCTTGAAAAATGCTGTCCAGTCTCCTTTTTCAATATGACTTTCAAGTAGTCCAGTAATTCTTAAATTATCTTTCTCAGATCTATCTTTCAGAGCAGTTGTTTTTCCAATGAGGTATTTTATTTTTTCATTTTTTAAATTTTGTTTCACTGAGCTTTGATGTCTTATATAATCATTAGCTTCCATTTGCCCAATTCTAACTTTTTAACATATATTTTCTTCAGTTAGATTTTGTACTTCCTTTTCCATTTTGTCAATTCTACTTTAAAAGGAGTTGTTTTCTTCAGTGGATTTTCTTACCACTAGGCCATTTCTATTTTTTAAGGAGTTGTTTTCTTTAGTCAGTATTTGTGCTTCCTTTTCCCAGCTGTTGATTTTTTTTTCACATTTCTCGTGCATAACTCTCATTTCTTCTTCCAATTTTTCTTCTAACTTTCTTATTTTATTTTTAAATCCTTTTTGAGCTCTTCCAAGAGGACTTTTTGGGCTTGAGACCAATTCACATTCTCCTTTGAGGTTTTCCATGTAGGCATTTTGACATTGTTGTGCAGTTCTGAATTTGTATCTTTATCTTCCCTGCTTCCAGGGAGCTTTTTTTGTTTTTATCATTTTTAAAAGTTGAACTTGGCTGGGGTATGGGGGCACTGTTCTAAGTTTCTTGCACTGGGGGCAGGGGTCTGGTCACTAGCTTTCTGTGCCAGGACCTCTGGGGCTGCTAATTTGCCCATTACGCTGGGATGGCCTGGTCTACTCATCTGTTATACCCTGGGTTCTGGGCCTGGCAATTTGTCTGCTGTTCTGGGGCTAGAAGCCTCAAAGCTGTTCTACTGTGCCACTGGTCTACTGAGCCAGGACCATGGGACCTCAGTTGCTGACCTGTGCTGTAGCTAAGAGCCCCCTGCTGGCTTTCCCAAACATCACCTGTGTGGAGATATGTTCCCCTTTTACCCAAGTGCATCATACCTTTCCTGAAGTCCTTATAAGTTATCTTGGACTGAAAAATTGTTTCCCTCTGTCTTTTCATGGATTCTGTTACTCCAGAATTCTGTCAGAGTCTTGATTTAATATTGTTTCTGAGGGAAAATGGTGAAAGCTAAGGCAGCTTTCTGGCTTCTCTCCACCATCTTGGCTTTCCCCCAACCCCATTTTGTCCTCTTTTCCCCTACCCCAGGGATATTCAGAGATATTTTCCTTACATTGTATGTAATCTTCCACAAAGGCCCTATAATAATGTTAGAATACTAAGATGCCTTGGGCAGCTGGGTGTCACAATAGATAGAGTGTTGGATCTGGAGTCAGGAAGACTCATCTTCCTGAGTTCAAATCTGAACTCAGACACTTACTAGTTTTGTGACTCTGAGCAAGTCATTTAATCTTGTTTGCCTCAGTTCTTCATCTTTAAAAAATTATCAGGAGGTTACAATGGCAAACCACTCCAGAATCTTTACTAAGAAAATTCAAAACGGTGTCATGAAGAGTCAGACATAATTGAAAAACAATACAATCCCACTGGGATGTTTTAGCTTTGGAGACAAAGTACTGTGTAGAAATGACTTTTAACAGTTTATATGAAAAATTCAGTGAGAAACTTAGGGTGATAGTATTATGGATATCATGGAAAGGGAAGTAAACTTGGAGTCAGGACAGATAGTTCTTCCAATAGCAATTAACTAAGTATCTATTGTAAAGTCACTTCTCTGCTCTGAGTACCAGTTTCCCCATGACTAAAATGTATATAACTATACTACCTAAGTCAAAGTGTTGTCATAAATATCAAAATTAATAATTGAACAAGCATTTATTAAGTGCATATTATATGACAAATACTGTGGTGAGTTCTTGTGATATAACAACAAAAACTAACAGTTCCAAAATAATAGATGTAAAGCACTTGCATTTTTAAGGTAGCTATAATGTGCCAGGCACCATGCTGAGTGCCAGGAATAGAAAAACAAAAGTAGAAGTCCTCACCCTCCCAGACACTACAGCTTAATACAGGAAACAGCATGTACATGGCAGCCCCATCCTCACAACATGTGGAGTGAGCTCTGGCTGCTCTTGGCCCATGCAGAAGAGGCAGGACAGTCAACTTCTTGAATGCCACGATGACCTGTCATAGAATGAGTCTGATCTCCATTTCAAAGAATGTACAGCTATTCTAATTGTTTCTGCCCCTTTAATACTTGAAAAACACAGAAAATTCCAACTGGTTTCTGAGTCAAAACAAAGGCATTAACTGGATAAGGCACTTTCTCTTTCTATTCTGGATGTGATAGAGTGAAAAAGGAAGGACTGTGGTAAGCTTCTGGTAGGGAAAGAGGCCTCTGACATTTCTCTCCTAAACAGAGCCACTACTATTTGGGCCCATGAGTATATGGCCACATTATTGCTTCCAGCTCCATTTCTTCTACTCTTAAGCAAAGAGAATTAGAGAAGAGCTACAATTTTGTGAACCTTAAAAGGGTAGGAAAGTGAACTTCCCAAAGTCCAGAAATAGGAATCCAAACCAGAGTTTGTTTGCAGTCAAGTCATCAGTACAAATCCAAGAAAAAGGAAACAATTTCATCTATGATAGAGTATTTCCCACCTTCAGGTTAAATAAAAAGCCATAACAACTGGTGAACAGTAAGCAAATCCATTTATTCAAACAAAGCAGCAAACAGAAATTGGAGATGTTTACAGGTTAAGATATACTAGGAAATATACACAAATGAATTAGCTCTTCAACCGGAAGCAAGATAACCTCTTAGCTCAAACTAAGAGAAACCACAATTCACTTAAGCAGGTCCATTCTAGTAGTCTGCAGAGAGGCAAAATGGAAATCAGGGCCATGCTTAGGAGTTATGTATCTATTGCTTCTTTCTCTGTGTGTCTCCTCTGCAGACTCTGTGGAACCAAATCAGCAAGTGTCTTGGTCTAGTACATAACTTCAAGTTACTGTGTTTAGAATTCTCTGCCAATCTAGTCACGTCTTTCTGGAAGCAGGCTCCCCAGCTGCTTTCAAATGGGTTGGCAACAAGCAGAGTACACAGTGCATGCCCTGAGTCAAGGGCTCACATTGGCTAGTGTCCCATTACATAAGTATATAGAGAATATTGGCAAAATTAATACACGCTACTTTTGAGTATTATTATATAGAGGTAATATAGTAGTATTTCATAGAGAGAAAGACATTCATTTTTCTGAGTGAATAGTAGATGGCCAGACATTGAGTTATGTGGCACTGATCATGGGAATATCAAGTAATGCATAAGAGTGGGAGTGGAGTCTCCTCCGCATAATAATAGTGATATGTGGGCTGTTCAGAGTGATGGTGAATGCCTGGGTCTTTCTCTTGTGGACCTATGTAGGGAATAAACAATGATGATACTGTAATATCAGAAAGAGTCTTGCATTGTTTAATAGGAAACATGAGCTCCTATTCATGCAGAAAGATATCTTCATGCCATATCAAAATTACCGAGCAACTTGACAGTTCCCTCCAACTCCCTTTGTTGGCAGGTGGTAACAGTGCAGTTTGGATATGGGCTTCATTGGTTCAGAGAACTCTCAATGAAAAATCTTTCTCTACAAATGTATATAGGCACCTTGTCTACAGCTTATAGGTTCTCTGGGGCATTGAAAGGTTAAGTGACTTGCCCAGGATACTTTAAATATGGTACCTCTTGCAGCCAGAATGCATCAGAATTGGAACTTGAATCTTGGTCTTTCTGACACATCTTGGCCAGTTGTCACTGGGCCATAATTTCTTTGCAACTTACAATACCAGAAAAACCAGAGTCAGTCATTTTTTCCTTCCCTGTTTCACAACGAGTAAGTTGATAGGCATAGTAAAGAAGCCAGGGTTGGGGGAGGCAGGGAGAGTTACAGCAACTACAGACACAGACCTCCAGAACAGTGAGTCAATTACAGTATTTGACACACATAAATGTCCCATATTAGTTATTCTGCTGCACAACAGAGTTGTAGCTCTACACATTTTGAGGGAGGAATTGTAACAAACTTTGCCATTTTTGGGGTAGGGACAACTTGTCTTTTATGGTGCAGCCTTGTAATTTTTCAACCATCATGTGCAAGTAGTCTTCTTGACTGAGAAACTGGGGAGAGTTATGTTTAATTGAGTAATGCCTTTAATGGGAAAAAGTTCCCTAACTATAGAACTTCCAAAAATGGGAAATGGATAGCTCTCAGGGGCTGTCAACATAGAACATATGAGGGCTTTAGATGTGGGACCCAAATCATTCAGCTGGCCATTACCCATCAGCACAGGATAAGAAAGTCTTTGAGTAGGAAAAAGAGCAAATGATAAGCCACTAGAGATCAGTCGAAGACCTCATTCTCAGGCTATAGCCCTGCTCAGACGTGTCTGTGCAGTACTGTGTTCTCTGATAATGTTTTCATGAATTGCTATCCTATATAGTGAACAATTATAATCAATCAATAATTGTGAATGAAAGAGAAAAAGCAAAAGGCTACATAAAATAAGCAGAATGGGTCAGACTGGGAACAAGGATGCTGACACTAAATATAGTCTTCTTTCTGGCCCCATCCTTGAGTGAGATTTTTTCCCCTCTGGTAATTGTTTTTGAGCCCTTCTACCCCAAATCTTTCAAGAACTTATATAACCTTGGGCATGTAACTTGCTCTCTCTGAACCTTAGTTTCCTCTTCTGCAAAATGAAGAGGTTGAATCTAATGGTCTCAAAGGTCTCTTTTATGTTTCACATGTAGGAGCTAACCGTCTGGTAATGATCCTGTCCATGCTTACGTAGACAGGTCCTCAGACAGCAACATGCTCACTGAGACCATACACGATACCTGCCCTCAAATATTTCAAGACTAACCCACAGAAGAGATATTTGACTTGTTCTGTTTGATCCCAAAAGGTAGAACCAGTAACAATGCGTAAAAGTGGCAGAAAAGTCGTTGTCATTCAGTTGTTTTTAGTCATGTCTGACTTCTTCACCCCATTTGGGATTTTCTTGGTGTGGAATGTTTGCTATTCCCCTTTCCAGTTCATTTTATGGATGAGAAAACTAGGCAAACAGGCTTACATGACTTGCCTAGGGTTATATAGCTAGTATGTGTCTACGGTCAGATTTGAAATCATAAAGAAGAGTCTTCTTGACTCTCAGCCTAGCACTCTATCTTCTGCACCACCTAGCTGTATTTGCTTTACAAATGTTTTCATTTTACCCTCACTCTGTTAAGTACTGTTATATTACAAGTGAGGAAACCAGGCAGACAGAAGCCAAGAAACTTGCCAAGAGTCACACGGGTTAGTAAGTGTCGGAGGCAAAATTGAATTCAGATCTTCCTAAATGCAGGGCTTGATCTCTATCCACTCTCCCAGCACTCTACCTCTTTCATTCAAAACCAGATGGCTCCTTGTTTAGTAGGGTATAGAGGGAAGCCATGTTGCATGGTGCTGGGAGGCCTCTGTGGTTCCTTCTGGCTCTGAGATCCCGCTAAGCCATTATTCTGCTGCATATTAACCTCAATAGTTAAAAGGTTTTACTTAACTAAATTGTTCTCCAACACCTCCCATATGCCCCTTATTGGAAGTGACCCCCATCAAACTTCCAAACAGGCTTCATTAAACATGGAAATCTTAAAGTTGAGCATGAATCTGTCCTCCGGAAACTAGCAAGGTCACAGGGACAGCCTGGGCCTGTGCTGGAAGTGTCTGCTGAGAGTCAGCTACTTCCTCGATGACAAGGCCAACATCCCTCTGGACATTCTGCTTGTTTTGCTCCCTCTTACTGTGGGTCATCTGAGTCCTCTGAGGCAAAGGGCGGGAGGGCTGTCATTTTTCCTCAGCCAGCTCCTTGGCCAGAGACTTGTCCAGCGGGAGAGATAGGAGTCAGAAATAATGGAGCTAGATTGCCAGAGCCAGGGCAGTGGCTGACGGCATAAGAATGAGATTTGCCTGTTTGTGATCCCAATGCCATAGGAGAAAACCAAGGTACATGAATTCCTTATTTGGTTTTCCAAGAGTAATTTTTCCAAGCTCTAATTAGGGTAAAAGTTGTGAGCATTCAGGAAAGTGTAACTACCCCAGAAGTGGGCTCAGAAAACAGAGTCATTTAGTTACCACTGCTAAACAGTGCTTGCTGCTCCATGCTTGGGTGCATGATTGTGCAGTTAGCAAAGCAGTGATGGCCATTAACTCAGCAGATAATTAATACTGTGCTGTCATGCATTAGGAACTAATTTTCCACATATAATAATAAGACCTGACATCTATGTCAGACTTTACAAACATTCTCCCATTTAATCCGCCCAACAATCATGCAGGGCAGATACTGTGTGGTTATTATAATCCCCATTTTACAGATGAGGAATCTGAAACCAAGATAGTCAATCGATTAACATTTATTAAGCACCTACTATGTGCCAGGCACTGTGCTAAATACTGGGGATACAAAAAAAGAAACAAAATAGAGCCTAAAATCTAATGGGGGAAACAAGACAATAAATATATACAAATAAGTTATGTACAGGAAAAATAGGAAATAATTAAAAGACAGAAAGTATGAAGGGGGGAGAGTTGCAGAGGCTTCTTGTACAAGACAGGAAACCAGAGAGGTCAATACACAGAGATGCAGAGGGAGAATTCTAAGCATAGGGACAAGATAAAATGTCCAGAGCCAAGCAATGAAGTGTCTTGTTGAAGAATTTCAGGGAAGCTAGTATCAGTGGTCTGAAAAGCACATAACAGGGAGTAAAGTACATGAGGACTGCAAAGGGAGGAGGGACGATTGCTAGTTTGGGAAAGGCTCTGAAAGCCAAACAGGGCACTTTGTATCTGATCCTGGATACCTTAGTCTAACTCCCCAGAGTTTTATGGATAAGAAAACTGAGGCGGTAAAATTACTTGCCCAATGTTAAAGCTATGGTGACTTTGTCAGGAAAAGTATGACCCCGTGCTGGGTACCATGAATTAACATAGCAGTGGAAGGTACTACTATTAACCTCAAAAAACGATGCAAGTTAGAAGGGTAGTTAAGGCAAATAAGTATAAAAGATAATTTAAAACACTAAGGAGTATATTATAACGGTCTGGCAAGAAGTACAGTGTGGGAAAAGTGAGAACTTTAGATCTGAAGGGAACCTTGAGAAATCTATGCAATCCAATTCTTTCATTTTACAGATAAGGAAAATAAGGAATAAAAAGGATGAATAACTTGCTCACGGTTACACACATAATTAGCAGCAATGGTGATCCCATAAATCAAATCAAATCTACTATTCTGAAAGCTCAACAGGTCACTATAGTCACTGTAGTCACACAAGTCAAAAGAACAGTATAAGTAGGAAAACCTCTGCAAGTCTTACAATGACCAACCTCTGCCATTAGAAGCCCAGACCTTTTCTTCAAAACCAATAAATAACGATTACCTGGGTGCTAGGTTTGAGGTGGTACCTCATAGCTGTTTTGATTTACATTCCCCTAACCAATAGTGATTTAGAGCACTGTTTTCATATGACTACGGACAGCATTAATTTTTTCTTTTGAAAACTTTGTGTTTTGATCATTTTAAAGTCAACTCAAGCATTTTTGATGATCACAGTTTGCTCTTAGGGGAGAGATGGGTGACAGGAAAGCATATGGAATAGTAATGTTAAAGGAAAAGGAAAAAAAGGGAAAGCTTCAAACCCACTGAACCAAAGCAACATCTACATGGAGCAGTTACTGCCAGTCACCCCCACTGTCCTGTTCCCAATCTGACTTTCCTGCCAGGGGTGAGAGGATTTTGGAGGACACCCTGCCAGTTCTCCCACCGTCCACCAGATGTTTTGGAGGCAGACCTCTGAGTTGGAGGTGGGCAGATACATTGTTTTGCTCACTCAGTCAATTCTAGTCTCACGTTTATCTCCCTTCCTCCTGTAGGTTGCCCTCCTCCCAGGCTGTGTTCTCAAGACGTGAAAAACTGTAAAAGAACAATGATATCATCTCAATTCTCTCTTCCTTTCACAATACAGTTAATGCAGCTTTTTTCATCTATTGTTAAGAGTTTTCAGAGTTAGACGCAGTTGGAACTTATCCCTGAGACCAAAAAACAGATGAAAACTTCTGCCGACCTGCTGACTACCCACTCTCTTTCCCCTGAAGCCTAAATTCTTCTCTTCTGTACTCGAGGTGGAATCCCTTCCGTATAGGTCTTTGTCCATGGCTGGCATAAAGCAAATGTCATAATGCTCTTTGATTTTTTCAGTCATAAATTCTGTTTTCCCCTCCTTCTCCAGGCAGCGACCCCCACCCCAACCATCCTTCGGGCTCTCTCTAACCTTACCGTCCAAGAAAGGAAGCCTTTGTAAGCCTCAAATGTCACAATTTCCCGTCACCTTCTCCGTACACTTTTCACTACATTAACATTCACCTGTTTCTATTTCCTACTAATGCCTCAGCTTCATTCATCTCCAGAAAATACCTAGTGGCTTTTCTGCTTAGTTCAAAATGCCTTTAGCAAATGCCTACTACACATTAATGCTCTGCGCTTAATGGCGAGAATACAAAGATAGTTGTGACATGGATACCGCTTTTTTTTATTCACTCATCAAGCATTTATTTAGAGCCTACTGTGCAATCTAAAATCATGTTGCTTACTCCAATTTGACAGTATTGCTATCATTTGCCGGGCTATCTCTTTCTTTTTTATTTTGTAATATTTATTTCATTATTTATATATATTTTAATTTTTAAGATTTTGAGTTACAAATTCTCTTTCTCCTTCTCAACCCTTTTCCACTCACTGAGAAGGCAAGCAATTTATCAACTACACTTGTGAAATCATGTAAAACATACTTCAATATTAGTCATATTTCCAAAAAAAAATCAAGAAAAATAAAATGAGACAATTATGCTTCAATTTGCCCTCAGAGTTCATCAGTTGTCTCTGTGAAGGTGGACAGTCTTTTCATGAATCCTTCGGAATTGTCTTGGATCATGCCATGTCACAATTGTCACAGTTGATATGGTGGCAAAGAATTAGAAATTTGGAAATGGTTGAATAAATTTTCGCATGTGATTATGATGGAGTACTCTTGTGCTGTAAAAATGATTGTATGTATACACACATGTATGTATGTGTATATATTCCATGTATGTGTATACACACATGCTGTGTCACAGCAGATCATCATTACAGCATTGAAGTTATCAAGCTCATTGATGTCCTGGTTTTTCTTATTTCACCTGCATCATTTCATCTAGGCCTTGCTATGTTTTTCTGAAACTACCCTCTTCAACATTTCTTTTTGTTGTTTTTTTTAATTCATATTTTATTTTAAATTTAAATACAAAATAAGAAAAGACAAAAAGAAACAGACTTAAATTCTAAAACTAAAATGATAGAAATGAAAGAAAAAGCATTGCCATGTGCATGGCAGGAGATAGAAAATTCAAAATATGCAACAAAAAATTTCTATTTCAAGAAAGCCTATATAATAAATACTACACTTTAACTTGAGAGCTGTTCATCTTTTTTTTGTTTCCTTGTACTTTTGCTCTCTGCTGCGCACTAATTACATTATTCGTTTTCCCTCTTCCTCCCCACTCCAGATATACACATGCACACACATGCATCTACACACATATGCATATTTACATACATGTGAATACACATACATACAATGATTCTTACAGCACAATAATACTCCATCATAATCACATGCCACAACTTGTTCAGCTATTCCCCAATTTCTAGTTCTTTGCCACCACAAAATGAGCTGCTACAAAAATGTTTATACATATAAGTGTTTTCCTTTTTCTTTGATTTCTTTAGGGTACAGACATAGTAGTGGTATTAGTTAGATCAAACAGTATGTAAGAATTTTATAGTCCTTTCGGTCTAGTTCCAAATCTTTCTCCAGAATGGTTGGAATACTTCATTACTTCACCAGTGGTTCATTTGTGTCCTTATTTTCCTTCATCCCTTCTAACATCTATCATTTCTGACAGATTTGAGGTGGTACCTCATAGTTTTGATTTACATTTCCCTAATGAATAGTGATTTAGAGCATTTTTTTCCATATGACTACAGATAGCATTATCTTTTTCTTTTGAAAACTTTGTGTTTTTATCATTTGGCCATTTATCAGTTGGGTAAGGGCTCTTATTGTTATAAATTTGATTCGATTCTATACTCAGTATATATTTGAGAACTAAGGCGTTTATCAGAGAAACTTGCTCAAGAAATTTTTTTACTTCATTGTCTATAGTATCTTTTAGCATAATGTGGTTTCCCTAATTATTTTTTTAATTAGATCTATTTTTGCTTTGAGGCATCTAGGTGGCATGGTAGATAGAGAACTGGGCCTGGAGTCAGGAAGGCCTGAGTTCATTCTGGCCTCAGACACTTTCTAGCTGTGTGGCCCTGGGCAAGTCACTTAACCTGGTTTGTCTCAGTTTTTTCATCTTTAAAATGAGCTAGAGTAGGAAATAGTCAATCACTCCAGGATCTTTGCCAAGAAAACTCCAAATGGAGTCACAAAGAGTTGGATATAACTGACAACAATTTTTTTGCTTTTGCTTTGTCTGAAATCATGATTGCTACCCTTGCCTTTTGTACATCTTCTGAAGTATAGTCCATTCTGCTCCACTTTTTTATTTTAACTCTATGCATGTCTTTCTATTTCAAATGTGTCTCTTGTAAGCAACACATTGCTGGGTTCTGGTTTCTAATCCATTCTTCTATCTACTTCCATTTTACGGGTGAGCTCATCCCATTCCCACTGAGAATTGTGAATCCTATGTGTTTTCCTCCATCCTGTTTTCTTCTGTTTCTTCCTCTTGTTTTCTTTTTATTCTGTCCCTCCTCAAAAGTTCATTTTGCTTCTAACCACTGCCTCCCTTAATCTGCCCTCCTTTTTATCATCCCTTCTCCTTCTCTTATCTCCTTCCCTTCCTATTTCCCTATTGGGTAAGTTACATTTCTATACAAAATTGAGCGTGTGTGTGTGTGTGTGTGTGTGTATATCCCTCTTTGAACCAATGCTGATGAAAACGAGGTTCAAGTATTGTGCACTCCCATTTTGTCTTCCACTGTAAAAGCTCTTCTTTCCACAATTCTTTTGAGAAAATTTTCTTCATTTTAACTCTCTCTTTCTCTCCCTTTCTCATTCCTAGATTTTTCTTGGAGAGCATTCCAATAGAAACTATTCACATCCATGCCCTCTGTATATGTAAATTCCTTTTAACTGCCCCCAAAATGATAAAGTTCTTAGGAATTACATGTATCATCTTCCTATATGGGAATTTAAACAGTTTAATTTTATTGAGACCCTTGTGATTACTCTTTCATATTTATGTTTTTATATTTATCTTGAGTCTTGTGTTTGAATGCCAAATTTTCTACTCAGCTTTGGTCTTTCCATCAGGGATAACTGAAAATCCTCAATTTCATTAAATATCCATTTCCCCCCCAAAGAATTATACTCAGTTTTGCTGGGTAGGCTATTTTTGTTTGTAATCCTAGCTCCTTTGTCTTCCAGAATATCATACTCCAAATTTCACGCTCCTTTAACATGGAAGGCATTAAATTTTGTGTGATCCTGACTGTGGCACCACCATATTTAAATTGAATCTTTTTGGCTGTTTGAAGTATATTCTCCTTGAACTGGGAATCCTTCTCACATGAAGTTCAAAGAACCAAGCTCAAACATCAAACTGAAGTCAAGAAATAGACTTGAAGAATGAACAAGCTAAAAAGAATTACATAAAAAACTCTTGTGGTGATAGGAATGCTTGAGAAACAAACCCAAAAGAAAAAAAAGAACTCAAAAATGTATGCAAGCAAAACCACAAATAGAAACATAGCTTGGGCACAAGTTCAAATCAAATTACTGGAAGAGATAAAGCAAGAATTTTTAAAAGAGCTAAAAACATTTTTTAATAAATGAAATGTAAGCAAGAGAGGAAAAAATTGGGAAAGAAATGAAAGTTATGGATGAAGAAATTGGAAACAAAATCAACAGCTTAGCACAAGGGGTACAAAACCTTGTCCAAAACTCAAACTCTCTGAAAGTTAGAATGGCCCTAGAAGTCAATGACTGCATGAGACAAAAAGAAATATTAAAACAAAGCTAAAAGCTAAAAGTAATAGACAATATCAGATTTCTCAGAGGAAAAAGAACTGACCTAGAAAAAAATATTGAGAAAAACATTTAAGAATTATTGGACAACCTAAATTTCATGACCAAAAATAAAAGAGATGACATAATTTCAAGAAATCTTAAAAGAAATCTGCCCAGTTTTTTTATAACTAGAAGGCAAAGTTAAAATAGAAAGAATCCATCAATCACCATAAGAAAGAAACCCCAAAATGACATTCCCAGGACCATTATAGTTAAAATTCAAAGTTTCTAGTTCAAAGGAAAAATACTTAAAATCTCCAGAAAGAAAGTAATCAACTACTAAGGAGCCACAGTCAGGACAATATATGATTTAGCAGCCATTACACTAAGGGAAAAGAGAGCTTGGAAGATGATATGCTAGAAAGCAAAGGATAAAAACTTAGAGCCAAGAATAGCTTACTCAGCAAAACTGAATATAATGCAATAGACTGGAAATGAAATGAAATTTAATGAAAGAGAGGACTTTTAGGCATTTCTGATAAAAATGCCAGAGATGGATAGAAACTTTGAAGTTCACAGAAGTTAAGAAATATAAAAAGGCAGTCATAATGATCTAAACTTCTAAATATGGGGAAATGATACATATCCATTCTGAATCCTAAAAGCATCAGGGATTTTAGAGGGAATCTTATAGTGCAAAACTTGGAAGATGTTCTTTGGCGTACTGATGATCTAAAGAAAAGAACAGAAAGAAAGGAGAAGAGCAATTAACTAAGGAGTTAAAAGAAAGATTATGGAAAATGATCTAACATAATCAGGATGCCAAAACAGATATCTATATAAACAAGGAGGAGGGAAGGGGGGAGAGCTTGCACTGGAGTTCCCTCTCATCTGAATTGCCCAAAGGAAAGAAGAATAAGACACAGAGTTGAGTACAAAAATATATTTCATTCAACAAAGAAATTGGAAAGGTTAAGAAGGAAAATTAAAGAGAAAGTAGATTAGGAAGGAACCCTAAGCAAAACAAACTCTGAGTAATGATACACCAAAACAACAAAGAGTATAGCTTTCCTGATGTAGCAAAGAATGGGAATCTGTGGGGATGTCAATCAATTGGGGAATATCTGAACAAGTGGTGGTATATAACTATGAATGAATATGATTGTGTTGTAAAAAATTACAAAGGGGATTATTTCAGAGAAATACGGAAACATAATACAAAGACACTGCAGTGCCCATGATTCCCAGAGAAACCTCCTTGTATTAATTGATGAAGAATGAGGTGGAATCAAGATAGTAATTTGTACAATAATGATAATATGGTAAAGACAAAGAATTTTGAAAGAATAAGGAACTCTGATCAGCATAATCACCAAGCACAATTCCAGAGGACTAATGTTGAAATATGCTACCCACATCCTGATGGAGATATGAAGGACTCACAGTGCAGAATGGAACGCTTAAGTTTTTAGACACGGCCAATGTAGAAATTTGTTCTGCTTGATTATTCAAGTTTGTAAAAAAGGGGGGGGGTTGGTTTTCTTTTGTTCTCAATTTGGGGCAGAAACTCGGGTGAAAGAAAAAAGCAGATTAATAATTCATTAAATTATTAAAAATTAAATAATTTTTAAAAACTTGAAGAGAGAAAGATAATTTTCATAATTTTGTGAAGCAGGTACTACTGCTGTAATCTCAGTTTTACAGATGAGGAAACTGAAGTTCAGAGAAGTTACAATTTGTTTCTGTCATACAGATAATGAGTTTCTGGGATGGGATCTGAATCCAAGTCTTTTGTCTCCAAAGCTAGCATGATCTGTGGTGTTTCACTGCCTCTCAGGTGAGTTGGACCTTGAAAGAAGGAAGGTTTCAATAGACAGAGCCTGATGGCAGAAGGGAGATGTAGCTGGAGGAAGTATAGGGAGAGAAGTCCAATCTCAGAATGAGAGATGACATGAGCAAAAAGGCAGAGAGATGGGAGAGGTAAAGTTTTATGACAGAACCAAGAATGGTCCAATGTGAATAGAACCTAGACTAAATAAAGTAGAGTATTAAGTTTAATTAACTATTAAAACCTACTTCCTCTTCACCTACCCAACTTTATTTCCTCCTCATCTCTAATACGAACGTTCCAGTCCAGGCGTGTTTCATTTTCTCCCATGCATTCTCCATTCATTCTCTCTTCTGTCACTGCCCATGTTACATTTCATCTCCTGTCTTCTCGTAAGTTTTGCCCATTCTTCAGGATTCTACCTGAATGCATGAGCCTTGCATCCTCCATGAAGCTTTCTCATACTTCGGTAATGCGGTTCTTACCGGCTTCACTTACATCTCTTATTTCACTTGTAGCTTCTCTTTTATGTAATGTATGTTGGATTTTGTCCTCACAGATAGACTGCTAGACCCTTGAAGGCAAGTAAGTCTTTTATTCTATAACTTGACACCCTCAATAAAGACCTGATACAATCTGACTATAAATTCTATCAGAGTATAAATCATTTTTCTTTCTTTCTCTACAATCACAGTACCCAATACAGAGCTGGACATATACTGAAGTAAATGGATAAACAATTGCTGATTTGTCAAACTTTACCTTTTGTCCACTACAATATTTTAACAACTATCCTCCCATCTGTATAGTTTTTAATTTTTTTCACCTTTGAGCCTCACGACATCTTACTTGATCCTCATTTAATATCTTATTTGACACTCATGACAACTTGTGCAGAAGGTGAGGCAAGTGTTGCTAGTCTTAGTTTCTGGATGGGGAACCTAAAATTTAGAGTGGACAGCTGAAAAGTCCAAGGTCACAAAGCTCATGACTCCATGGGCTAGAAACCTGGTCTTCTATTCACAGACTCAAGTACAATGCATCACATTGTTTCCAGTGAAAGGCAGAGTACAATCTAATTGCATAGAAAATAATGGATGGCACCAGCAACCAGACCACAACTCTTTAAACATAATGTTACAAAGGTAATATGGTGCCCAGTATGTGACAGTAAACTGCAACAAGTAGAGAGTGAAGGGATCGAGAGTTTGCAGTCAAAGCATAAAAAAAGTCTTGATCATTTAAACTATAAGCACACCTAAGAGGTTTTATGACCTTTGATTTTTTATCCCTCTTTGACCTTGAAAGACAAAAAAAAGCAAATGAATGTGGTATTTTTCAGTGGCACAAATCTCTCACGATCATTCAGGTACCCATTTTCAGATCTCAGACAAAATGCACATCATTTAAATATCTCCATAGGTCAGCATATTTCTGATCTATCTTCAATCTTCCTCCCTGGGCACTAAAGGAAAAAAAAACATATACATGCAGATTTCCCAAAATGCATCATGATGCCAAAGGTAGAGAAGTATAATGTTGTCAATGACCTTTTCTCATTATCTGATTTATCAGTCACATTACTTGCCATCACAAAGAACAGGTACAGAGGAAATGGGATAATTAATTTTCCCCAATGTCCTCAGGCTCCTGCTTCTATAATGAAAACCATCACTGAAGTTTCAAATGTTTAAAGTTGTAGAGAGTATATGGTTATTAGCTGGCCACCTCGGGAGCTCCAAACTTCTAGTCAAAGATGCAGAATACAATACAATTGGATATATTCTAAACTGCCCTGTTAGCCCATGAGGCTGGCAGGGTAAAGCTCCCACCTGGTAGAAATGCCTGGGCAGGGAATCGGAAGGACAACAACATGGATAAGTTCCTAAATTTAATCTCAATTGTCCAAAGGGACCTTATCCCCAAATAGTTGGGAAAGCCCAGTTTGTTGCATTGCTTACTGGACACATGAGGAATCAGAGTAGACTTATGGGAAGGGGCAGGGTGGGGAGCATCTAATTTGAGAAATAGAAGAGTCTTTAGATATCATCTAGGACCTAGGGAAGGTTCTTCACTTTATAAAGGATAAAAAGGAAAAGCAGAGGTGTTAAGTGATTTGGCCATGGAGTCATGGGACAATTTGCAATTGAAGGACTAGAAACCACATCTCCTGATTCCTAGTCTATACTTCAGAGCAAAACAAAAAGCATCATTCTGTAAGAAAATAAAACCATCTACAATCAGTTACGGGGAGAGTCCCAATAAAATAGGTCACCAAGACAGAAACAAAAACCATCAGGCAAGTCGTTGTATGTAACCCAGTATATGTTGTCCTATTCTGGGCACTGTAAGGTATCCAAGAAGAAGAATACCAGGCCCCTACCCTCATAGGCTTGTTTAATCAGGAAGATAGGACCTAGACATAGGAAGCATGAACAGCTTTCCAAAGCAATGTGAAACGAGCACCCCCAAAAGAGTACAGCTAATAAGTGGGATTGGAGTTCAGTATTTTGCTGGTAGACAGCAGACCAAATTCAGATTGTATCACCACCAACCATACAGCCCAATCCCATCCTATCACTATCACCTGTTGGGTGCTAGTGGGAAGACAGAGGGGCAGCAGCGTATAATCAAAGACAGCCTCCAGCAGGGGGGAAGCATTTGTAAATTAAAGTCTAGGGAAAACGGGCTCACTTTCTCTTTTCACTAAGTTTTCCTGGGGAAAAAATAATGAGGCCCAAACTAGGCAGCTTTAGACAGTTTTAGCAGCCAGCTGTATCAAGGGATAAAGTTTACATCATTTTAAAGATTCACACTGTCAGATCTCCGATGGGGCGGGGAGGGCACAAGTCAGTTTATTGTTCCAGAGAAATAAACACAGGTCATTTTGTGGGTGACCCAGCTGGACCCTCACTTCCCAGGGAGAACCAGATTCTCCCAAGTGAATCAGCTTCCTTTCAGGGCATGTTAGAGAATCACTGCAGCCCTTCTAGCTTCAGTTACTTCCATGAAGCCTTCCCTCCCAATTCTATCCCACTGTGATCTCTCTAGATTCTGAATTTACTTATTATTTGTGCTTCTCATTTGGAAATTTTCATGCACAGGCCTGTGACATCTCCCATACTGCTGTTTTATGTCATTTATTGTGTTATGATTCAATGTTTTATACATATTGGTCTATTTCCCTAACTAAACTACAGACCCCTTGATAGGAAACCCTTCGCCTTCTTCATATTCCCCACAGTCCCTAGTAATGTGCTTGGCACATAGTAGGCATTTAAATATTTGCTGAATTGAATAAGTAACTCTTTCCAGGAGACTATAGTAGTCATTTACAAATGGATTCTGTATTTGCTGTCAATACATTCTATCCCCAAATGTAGTCCAACATTTTCTATGCTTCATAGCCTCAATTTTATTTGATGAATGTTAAGCACCTACTCTGTTCAAGGTGCGCACACACACACACACACACATCGCTACATTTAGTCCAACAAATATATGCAGTGCCGTATCCTCAATATTACTCATGTGCCACATGCTGGTACTCCCAAAGGAATGATCCCCTTAATAGAATCTCCCAAAGAGAAAGAAAAATAAAAAAAGGTGCACAGGCATATCCTACTTAATGTTGCTAACATTTGCAAAATCACAATATTCAGTAAAGTTGCATTACAGAGAGTAGTTATTTCTTGGAATCATAGAATTTCTGAGTTGGAAGGGACATCAAAAGGCATCTCGTCAAACCCATATCTGATGAAAAGTGTCTTTTATAACACCCACAACAAGTGGTCATCCAGTCTCCTGTCTAAAGATCCCTTGGACTATCCATTCCACTTTTCGTGCCTAAGTCTACCTTCTGCCCCTTCTACCTATTGCTTGAAGTATCACTCTCTGGTTCTCTCACCACCCAAGTGATCCTCTGTATATGCTAATTTGCCAGTGGCTTTCCTTAAACATGCTACCTGTAACAACAACGATTTAGTGAAACCCAGACTCCTCAAAATAATATCTGCACTTTAGTAAGTGAAGAAAATGTTAACTTTCATTTAAGGGTTAGTGAAAATAAAGAGGCAATTTTTCCCATCCAAGTTCATGAACCCCCCCTGAAATCTGTGGACCCCTTGGTAGTCTGTGAATTCCAAGAAGTCTTAACTTCTGACATTAATATATAAGAGACATAAAGAAACCCAAATAAAGCTAATCTATTCCACCTAACTACATTCAATTTAACAAACATTTCTTGTACCTACTACATGCCAGGCACTATACTAGGTTTATCTGGGACAATGAGACAAAAAACAAGATAATTTTGGTCCTTAGGGAGTTTGCTTCTATTGGGCAACTATACACCATGTTTGTAAATAAGGTAGGTGCCAAATATATGTAAAATAAATGCAGGATAATTTTTTGAAGAGAGGTAGGGAGGAGTAGACACAGTAGATGGAATAACAATTAGGGGAGTCAGGAGAGTATTCTTGGAGGTAAAGACACTTGACCTGAGCCACTAATGAAGACATGGATTCTAAGAGGTAGAGTTGAGGGGAGAGGTTATTATAAAAATAGGTGACAGAAGCAGGAGATGGAATTTTGTATGCATGAAACAGGGAGTAAGCCAGTTTACCTGGAACATGGGGTAAGCAATGGTGAGAAATATGTCACCATCCTAGAAAGATAAACTGGAGTCAAATTCTAAAGGGTTTTCAATGTCAAAAAAGACATTTGTATTTTTTTGTGGTTCAGTTGTTTCAGTTGTGTCCAATGCTTCATGACTCCATTTGAGGTTTTTTTGGCAAAAAATATTGAACTGGTTTGCCATTTCCTTCTCTAGATAATTTTACATAAGAGGAAACTGAGGCAAACATGGTAAAGTGAACTGCCCAGGGCTGCATAACAGCAAGTGTCTGAGACCAGATTTGAACTCAGGAAGATGAGTCCTCCTGATTCCAGGCCTGGAACTCTATCCCCCATGCCTCTTAGCTGCTCACCTGGCTTTGGTTCTTTTTCCCTCTTCAGATTATTATGGATATATTCTTCTATTCACATATTTTATTCCCACTACCCACCTCCCAAGTAGAACACGTTTCTTAGGTATTGAGGCAGTTTTTCACAGTGTCTCTATTTTCGGGACCTGCCACAGCACTGTGTATTTTATCCAAGAGTAAACAAGGAACCACCAAGTCTTCTTGAGTAGGAAAATGCCATCCTGTAAACCATTCGCCTTCCCTTACTTTGTCTAGAAATCTGCTACTTTCGTAAATGGATGAGTAATTGCCATGTCCCTTGAACAACCTTCTACAATTGGAATTCTGGTGATGATTTTCATTACAGTAGAAGGAGCCCCAGGGACATTTTTTAAAAATTCTATTTCCTTTATAAGGATGAGCAAGGTGAATCCAATTAATTAGGAGCTGAATCCATTTTTTCAGACCACCAGCACAGGATTTTAGCAAGTTAGAGGAAGTATGGCATAGTGCAAGAGCTTTAAATTCAGGAGAGATCTAAATTTGAATCACAGTTCCAACACCCAATAGTTACATCATCATGTGGAAGTCTGTCTACCTCTTTGATCCTCAGTCTCTTTATCTGTAGGAGAAAGATTAAAGGCAATGCAATATAATATAACAAGACTGCACTTAGAGTCAAGACCACTTGCACCTGACAGACCATAGCTTATATGACCATGGGTGAGTCTCTTGGGTTAAATATCTAAGATTATAAAGTGTCAGACAAGTTACTGATCTATACTACTGCAGGCAGTCCCCAAACTGGGGGTTCTCTACATCACTGAAATCATATGTCCAGATCTGAAAAGTTATTTTTCTTGGCTTAGAAAACCTTATAGGAATGGAATTTATTATATTTATATTTCAGTAAAAGGAGTTTCCAGGCATTTTGTAAAGATCTCTTCCTCTCCTGTGTCAAGAGAGGAGTACCTTCCCCACCTCCAGCTATAGTCGGACTCATTTTACAGCAGAAAGATCACTCAATTGCAGAGCTTTGGGCACAGATATTTTAGAATAATAATGGTGAAAACCTTTAATATTACATGTGTTCAACGCTCTTTACTATACCACTACTTTCAGAGAACTTTCACAGACATGACCTCACGTCCATTAACAATCCAAGTAAAGATTGGCATCATCCTTCTATATATGAACTAATAGAGGTCCAACAGGCATCCAACAAAGTGAAATGACTTGATCAGAAAAAAGCAAACAACTAGTTAGTGACAGAGTCAGGCCAAGCACCCAGATCTTCTGAGATTTTGTCCATTGAGTGATCCTACTACTTACTACACCACACTACCTCTTATGGCTGTCTCCAATGCCAAATGCAATTTCTCCCAAGAGGAGCTAATGACTTGTTTCTGGGATTGCAAAAATTCTGGGAAGCTTTAAAATGGCTGCAATAGATTAATCCTAGGAGATTTGTGCACTATGTGAATATTCTTACGTTAGAAGATCACATTTCCCATTCAAGAGGCTTCCTGGTAACTAAGGATGATATTTTTTCAGCTCATTGGTTTCCTGGGAGGCCTCCATGATTAATATAGTTTGAATGCTACTTCCTCTGTATCAAATTCACTACCCCTTCTCTATCCATCCTTCCAGGTCTACATCATGATCTACCTTGTCCTCTCCCTTCTCTGCCTGGGCTCGTTTCTGATGACCTCAGTCTTCTCTAGACACCTGTGGTATAGAAACTCCTTCCCACAGAGTCATAATGTAATTGTTCTCTGATTGTGACACATGCTAATTTTATATCTTCCCAACTAGACTGAGTTAATTGAAATCAGTGACCATGCCTTTTGATTTTTTTTCTGAGTCTCTCTGAACACAGGTTGGGTGATATGGTGGTATTCAATTAATACTTAATGATGGTTTAATTGATTTAAATGAAAATCACTCTCCTAGATTATTTAAGGCTCTTTAAGCAGAATTTGATTATGTTGCTACAAATAACAAGGCAGACAGAGTTAGATTGATCCCATCCTTTCCCTCCTGGAGTTTTTGCTCTAATTGAGCACTTAAGACTAGCATATATGAAAAAGCTAAACCACAATCAGATCACACTCTTTATGTAAAGCATATAGGATTAAAGAATTTCCCAGAAGTTCAGAGAAGCTAAGAGACTTGTCTATGCTCGTAGAATTTAGTAAGTGTCAGAGGCAGGATATGAATTTGTCTCTCCTGGCTCCAAGTCCAGAACTCTATTCTATGATATGAATTTTGAACAACAGAAATCTAACCACAAAGATAAGACTCTACTGCAAAGGTGTCAAGTGGTTCCCAAAACCCCCAAGTGGGAACCAACTTGAAATGTCATTGGGAAACAGATAACAAAATAAAAATATAATACAACATAGCTAAGGTGAATTTGTGGTTTTCTAGGTTAATATGAGCCCACAGAGATTCATTTCTATCTGAAATCTATCGCTCCTCTAGAGTGTTATCTGAATAGGTACACTTCTTCTTATAAAGAATTTTTCAGTACAACTATCTTCCCTCTCCCATCATCTATCATATCCCATCTTCTATGGCTTTAATCAATAATTGTTTATTAAGCAACTAGTCTGTAGCAAGGCGCCATGCTAGAAGGAAAATACAGCAGTCTGTACTCAAGGAGCCAAATGACGCAAGAAAAAATAACAGATGGATTCTATTCATGAGTAAAAAGATTCCTTCCCATTCTTGTCATCCTGCCTAACTCAGACAAATTCAATTCAACTCATGAAATTGAATGCCTACTATCAGTTGGGCCCTGGATCAAGCCCTGAAGGGATATACAATGAGAACTAAGACACTGGACCTACTATGCCTATGATGGTCTAGAACAGGGAATAAGATACTTATATAAATGGCTACAATACAAGGAAGAATGTGATAAGTGTCAAGAGAGGTTGTTGTTGCGTTTGTCCTTCGTTCTCGAAGAGGGTCATGACATCAAGATGACGACATGACTTGCAGTTGACTTTGATTTGAGTGAGAGAGGGCTATGCAAGGTCACCAACTTCACTTTTTTCTCCTGAGTCATCTGGGTCCAGACTGGAGATGACCCAGGATGCAATGTGGAACCCTGACCCTTTCAGGCTAGCATCTTATCACCTTCTCACTTTGAGTGAGATACACCCATTCAATGAAGAGGCTTCTTTAAGTGACTCAAAGGATGGTCCCTTTAATCAAATTACTATTTAGTTATAACTAAATAGTCAAGAGAGGTATGGTTCTAATAAGAGAACAGAATAATCTGGCCTTTGATAAAACTAAAGATCCAAGTTTTTGGAATAAGAACTCATCATCTGACAAAAAAATGCTTGGAAAACTGGAGAGAATTTGGAAAAGACTAAGTATAGATCAACATTTCCCATCATATACCAAGATAAGGTCAAAATGGGTACAAGATTTAGACGTGAAAAGTGATGTCACAAATTAGGGGAGTATGGAATATTTTACCTATAAGATATAGGGATATGGGAAGAATTTATGATTGATGAGATAATGAGGATGATGGGAAATCATTTTGATTATGTGAAATTAAAAATGGTTGCACAAATAAAACTAGTATAGCCAAAATTAGAAGGAAAGCAGAAAACTGGGGGGGAAATTTTTTACAGCAAGTTTCTCTGATAAAGGCATCAATTCTGAAATATATATGAAACCAAGCCAGATTTATAAAGTTAAAAGTCATTCCCCAATTGATAAATGGTCAAAGGATATGAACAGGTGATTTTCAGAAGACAAATTCACAGCTATCAGTAGTCATATGAAAAATGTTGTAAATCATTATTACCTGAAGAAATGTAAATTAAAACAATTCTAAGGTACAACTTCACACCTATCAGATTGTCATATATGACAGAAAAGAAAAATGATAAATACTGGAGGGGAAGCAGAAAAATAGGTATACTAATGCACTATTTGTGAAGTTGTGAAATGGTCCAATCATTCTGGAGCTATGCCCACAGGGCTATAAAATGGCATGTACCCTTTGACTAAACAATACAAAGGGACTGCTAGTTGGCACAGTGGATAAAGTGCCAGGCCTAGGGTCAGGAATAATCACCTTTCTGAGTTCAAATACAACTTCAGGCGTTTTCTAGCTGTGTGACTCTAGGCAAGTCACTTAACCAGGCCTGCACATGTGACCTTCAAAAAATGTAGAGGATGTAAATACAAACCTGCACAACATACTGCCCACAGGCCATATGTCACACAGGCCTGCACTTAACCCTGTATGCCTCAGTTACTTTACTCATAAAATGAGTTAGAGAAGGAAATGGCAAACTACTCCAGTATCTTTACCAAGAAAACCCCAAACAAGGTCAAAAAGAGTCAGATGTGATTAAAACGAGTAAACAATGAGTTGATAGCACTGCTAGATATGTATCCCAAAGAGAACAAAGGAAAGGGACCTATTTGTATAAAATATTTAATAATGGCTCTTTTTATGATAGCAAAGAATTGGAAATTGAATGTATGCCCATCAATTGGGGAATGACTGTAACAAGTTGGGGTATATGATTGGGATGGAATACTATTGTGCTATAAGAAATGACAAGGAGAATGGGTTCAGAAAAACCTGGGAAGACTGACATTAACTAATGCAAAGTAGAGTAAAACCAGAACATTGTACACAGTATCAGCAATATTGTAAAGATGATCAACTGTGAATGAATTGACTGTGATTAAAACAATGAACCAAGACAATTCCAAAGGAATCATGATGAAAAATTCTATCTACCTCCAGAGAAAGATCTGATGAACTTTGGGTATAGATAGAAGAGATTTTTTCCACTTTATTTTGTTTCTTGCTTTCTTTTTTCCCCCAACCTAGCTAATATGGAAACATGGTTTCTTGAGTTCACATGTATAATTAATATATTGCTTACCTTCTCAATAAGTAGGAAAGGGGAAGGAAGGAGGAAGAGAAATTGAAAATCAAATTTTTTGAAATTAATATTCAAAATAAATATTTTTTTAAAAGAGGTAATCAGAGGCAAATACTATGACAGTATAGAAGGAGGGAAGGGTCACTTCCAGTTGAGGGGAGAGAAAACAAGAGTTAAAGCTCCCTAGAGGCATAAGCATTTGAGCTGAACCCTGAAAGATAAGGAGGATTTTCAACTGGTGGAGATGTGAGGGATGAGGAGAGAGAAGAGAAGAATGTGTTTCATTCTGAACTAGAGTTCCAACAAGCTTTGGGATACCAGAACAGCAGGCAGAGCACTAAGCCTAGGTGTCCTGCTGGGGAAGCTGCTGTTTTTAGAGAGTTTAGTTATCAGACAGCATTTACTGAGATTCCCTATATGTGTGCTATGAGGTGTATGTGGTCTACCCTAGGTGACTTGGCACCAGAAACCAGTTTCCTTTCTCTTGATCCACCCAATCTTTCTTATAACTGGAAAAATAAAAGTAAGCAAATCTCAGACTTCCAAGTCAAATCAACAGGCTTCAGGGCACCAAGCGTATTAGTGCCTACAAGCTGGATGGATGATTTCCTGCCCACATATAGAACTGCTCAATGAGCTATGTTAGACTAACAAGATAAGGTTTTCAATTGCACCAAGGGAAGTCACAGCCAGTGAGGCTATCAATATGAACAATGTGGGGCTAGAAGACAGATATGGATTGTAAACTTAAGGGAATGGTTTTAGAGCCATGAGGAGAGATTCTCCAAGAACGTTAGTTTCATTAAGTTACAGTTTT
Source organism: Bettongia penicillata ogilbyi (assembly GCA_023548195.1). Classification (NCBI taxonomy): domain Eukaryota; kingdom Metazoa; phylum Chordata; class Mammalia; order Diprotodontia; family Potoroidae; genus Bettongia; species Bettongia penicillata. Next base: position 346,604 of record JAJHZJ010000336.1, read on the forward strand.
AGCTTCTTTAAAGAAAAAAAACAGATCCTCTAGTTTGGACAAATTTGTCTCTGAATTTCCTTCTGGCTATATTCCCAACTTAGCTACCCTCAAAGGATGAAGATGTGCTAGCATTTAGGAAATTCATAACAATGAAGGTCATTTCCAAAGAGGGTCCAGCCAAAGTATATCTAGGCAATCACAGCCTCACTGACATGAGTCCATCTATTAAGATGACATCTTTGAAAGGGAAATTGCTTATTTGTCATGCTTAATTTTGGATTTCTTTGTTAAGAAATCAATCATTTGGAAGTGGAACTGGAGACTTGTTCTATTTGATCCCGGTGGTTAGAATTTGCACAAAGAACTAGATATTGGCTAAATATAAAGAAAAACATCCTAGAAGTTCCAATTGTTTGACCACACAAAAGGTGGCCCTGAAAGATAGTAGGATCTCCAACACTAAAGTTATTCAAGTAAAAGATAGGTAATCTAATAGGGGTGTTATAATGTGCATTTCCATATTTCATGGGATATTCCCTAGAAGGTCTCTCAGATACAATTCAGCTATTAGACTTGATGATGATGATATTAATAAGATTAGAGTTATTGAATGACATTTTCTAGGCACTATGCTAAGTGCTGAGGAGATAAAGAAGGGCAAAAACAAATAAACGGACAAACAAAAACTGCCTCTTCCTTCAAGGAGTTTATAATCTAATTAGGGAAAGAGTATACAAACAAATATTTTCAAATAAGAAATATGTAGAGTAAACTGCAGCAATCTTAGAGAGAAGGCATTCATATTGAGGAAGACTAGGAAAGGTTCTTTTTTTAATTTTAATTTTCAATTCTAAATTTTCTCCCTCCCTGTACCCTTCCTCCACCCATTGAGAAGGCAGGAAATACGATTCCCATTACACATATGAAGTTAAGCAAAATATATTCAGGAAATGCTTCTTACAGAAGATGAGATTTTTAACTGGAACTCAAAGGAGACAGGAAAAGTATAGTGCTTTCAAGTTTACAAAGTGCTTTACTGATGTCAATTTCATTTGATCCCCACAACAAACCTAGGAGGTAAGTACTGTTACTAGTTTTACAGAAGTAATCTATAAAATCCATTTTTACAGAAGAGGAAACTGAAATTAAGGTCAAGTGTCTTGCCCAGGATCACATAGCTGGAGTCAGAAGAAGATCTGAACTCAAGTTCATAATCCAACCCCAAGTTTATTATTCCACGTGACTTACAGTTACCCCCTTGTGCTTATTGATCACCTACTGCATACATAATTGTGCTAGGTGCTTAGGGAAGAGGAAATAAGGTTCCTAACTTCTAATTTCATATAGCTCAGCACAGGTGTGCATAAGGTCAATAAAGTACAAAGTACTTTATTAGGCACCAAAGATTCAATGACAAAAATAAAATAATTCCTGTCCCCATGAAACTTACATTCTCCTGATTAAGTATTATAAATTCTAACATGTGAGAAGATATGCAATACACTTAAAACTCACTGTCTCAGTTTTCTCATCTTTAAAATGAAAATAGCAACACTTGTACTACCTATTTCACAGGGATGCTGTGATAAAAGTGCTTTGCTCATCACAAAGGGCTAAAGAAACATCATGAATAGAATATTACACTAGCCATAAAGATAGCTTCAAATCCCACCTCTAAAAGTGGCTAGATGTGCAACCTTCAGCAAGTCATTAGAACTCTCCACCTCTCAGAAGACTCTCAAACTTAGACTGCTACGTCAGTGGGGAGAGATCATAGGAGCTAGACGTGGAATGGGAAAGTATCTCAGAGACTTTCTAGTCCAATCCTTTTATTTTATAGGTGAAGAAACTGAGGCCTAGAGTGGTTAAGTGATTTGCCTAAGATCACACAGGTAACAAGGGGCGAAGCTGGGATTTAAGCCAATGTTTTCTAATTCTAAAATTGGGGGTCATTCCATTGTATCATGATACCTCAAGTTCCCACACCAAAAGTGTCAACGCCAGAAATTCACAGGCTCTCGATACACTGATAGACCACTAGAAACAGGTCCTTCCTAAGAAGGTTCAGAAATTCTAGTAGTCAGGAATTGAGTGGAATGAGAAGGCGAAAAGAAGTGAATTATTTAGCAATTATTTATTGAAAGGCTAATTTTTGAAAGACATAGTGCTAGACTCTTAAGAAGATTCTTCCAAGGAGGAATAGCCTAGTTGGTAAATTAGTGGTATAGATGAAACAGAGTGCTAAAGAAAATGAGATACAATTAAGTGCCAAATTATGTGGTGTATAACTATTGCAAGGAGTCAAAGAAGGGATTTGTGGACTGGTATATTCAGGGAAGGAATTGGTTCTTGGGCTGAGTCTTGAAAGATAGATAATATTGGAATAGATAAAAAGGAAAAGATCTTGAACAAAGACATGGGGTTGGGAACGGTTATGATATGTTTGTGAGACAATGGATCAGATTGGGTAAAGTGAAATGTTCTTGGAAATAGCAGGAAGATAAATTTTGCATAGCACTATGGAGAGATATGAATCTCAAGCTAAGGAATTCAGACTTCATTTTACCAGTTTGACCATGACTTCTCACTCCTATTTAAGAAGCAAATTAAATTAAGACACTGAGGAATACATATATTTTCATTCCCTACCCTCTTCATTACAGAGTTAGAAACTAGCAAACAAAGAGCCTGTTGCTACACCATTACTGCAATCTTCAGTAAGAAATGCACCATAAAACAAATACTGCCAACCACCCCTCAGCTCCCATTCTAGCAATGCTGGTCTGAGTAAGAGTGATCATTAAGCACTGGGGAAAGCCAGAAGAGGCATAAATTAGCCAAAGCAGAATCAATGGCTAGTCAAGAGCAAACTTCATCTCCCTGGTGGCAGAATGGAAACAACTAAGTTTCTGAATGGATTTCATTCCACCTAGTGCTTGCTCAGAATAGCCAAGACTTTGGCAAATCACTCAAACTCTGAGTCTCAGCTTCCTCATCAGTATGAAAGTGTTGGCAAAAAATGACTGATAAGGTGCCCTTCAATTCTGAATCCTATGAATCAATAAACTACACTAAAATGTCAATTTGCCCAAAGGGAGAGAAGTTTTAGAGATATTATCCTGGCTTTCACCGCAGTCCTAATACAACACACATCTAGCAAGCCTCTAGCATGTGATGAGTATAGTAAAATGGAAAGCAGATTTTTTTTTCTGGGAGTAAGAAGACCTAGGTTTGAATCCCTATCCAACAGGAAGGTGGAGGGAGAAGAAGACATTGAGGAGGTCCCACAAACAAACTTCACTGCCTTAGTTTTGCTGAGAACCATTATTGCCCACAAGAGAAGAATCATACCTACCAAAGACATTCACCAACTCCTATCAAGTAGATTTCCCCCCCCTACACTAATATTCTTTGGAGATTACTAAGAGATCCTCAGGCAAAAAGGGCTAATAGGGTATTGGGTTTTGATTTGTTTCGAGGGGGACTAACCACAGATGGGCCAATAGAATTACTCTACAATTCTATTTGTCCTTCTACCACAGTCAAGTGGGAAGTAAGTTAGTCACCCTGTCAATTTCATTGTTTAGATATGAGGTATATTGCAGCAGGGAGGGAAACTGCTATCTTCAGAAGATGCCCCTGGACCCATCCAGTCAATGCTATCTAGCCTCGGATACATCACATACAAACACATTTCCTAAAGCCACTAATGCATATAGAGCAAATTACCCCTGCAAAAGAATCAGGCTCATTTCAAGAAGTAATAACAGACACAAAGAACTCGTTCAGCTAAGGTAGTGGATGGCCTCTGTTTAAAGAGGAAGAAAAAGTACACACACACACACACACACACACACACACACACACACACTATGTAAAGCACCTATATAAATACACACATGCACATATACTCTTCTTCCTCAAGCAACTTTCCTTGGAGTTAGAGAACTATGAATACTATTTTTCCCACAGGGTAAACATAGACACATAGGATTTATGAGCTCCATTACTTATTTACAATCCAGGAACTCTCCTCATACCATATGGTTGGGAAGTTTACAGAAAGACAAAGAGAGATAAAACTGCCTGCTTAATTCAATTGCCCTCACAAAATGGCCAAATAGAAATACCTTCCATATTTTTCTCCCAAGTCATGTTCAAGAGTATTTGGGGCAGAACAAAACTAGGGAAGGAGTGGGTGAAGGACATTGGCACCACCAAAACTCTAAGACAAGAAAGAAACTGCAAAATTACATGGATTCCCCAGAGACTCCATCTTCATAGTCTCATTCTCTGTACCAGTCACTTTGCTTCTTCTTTTCCTCTTGATTTCTGGTGGTAAATTAGGCAGGTTTCAGATTTGGGACTTGCTTTTTCTCTTTGCTCTTTGTTAAAGGAGAGATTGCAGTCTTCAAGGAAGGATAGAAAACTAAATTATAACTAATGTTTATAGAGCACTCTACAAAATATTTTCTTTATCATCTTATGAAATATGTAGCGAAGGTTTTCTTATTCCTACAGCACTAATGAGGAAACTGAGTCTTGGAAAGGTTGAGTTATTTGATTTGCTCACAATCATACAGCTAGTAAGTAGCCTGTTCTAAATTCAAGGCCAAATTCAAATTCTGTGATTCCCTGTGTGGTGTACATTTGGCTGTACTAGTCTATTCATTCATTCATTCAATCATCCATTAATTCAAGAAGTAGATTACTCATTCATTCAGTAAACATTTTGCCTGGAACTTCCAACAAATGAGATCCAGGTTCACTGACGCTGCAGTGACTATGTGTATATGTATATGTATGTGGATGTAACCTTGCTTTTCAGGTGATACGTAAAAAAAAAAGAGCACTGATTTTAGAGTCAGGCAAAGAACTAAATTCAAATCCTACCTCTTACACTTACTACCTGTATGACCCTGAGCAAGTTGTTAATTTTTCTGAACCCCAGTTTGCTCATCTGTAAAATGAAGTCCCTTCCAACTCTCAAGGTATGATCCTGTATCTTCTTCCAAGCCAGAGAAGACTTAAAATCCAAGTCTTCATCATTGTCTACAAAAGGAAAGGAAAGAAAATGTTTTGAGAAAGAATTATCAAAATCCAGATAAGAGATGAATGATCAAAGCAGAGTAGAAAGAATAGAACAACTGAGAAGAAGAAAAAGTTAGCTGTTAGTAAAGAGGAAAGACACTGAGGACGAAAGAGGTGAATCTCAAATCCCACCTTATTCATGACACCTGACCACCTCAGCTTCCAATGATCTCTCTCAAATCTCGATTCTGGAAGCAAGTTGAATGAATGAACTAAAAATTTACTATGTGACAAGCACTGAGCTAAATACTAGGGAATACAAAGAGAATAAATGAGTCCGCTTTCTCAAAGAACTCATATTCTAACTGAGACAACACAAATAAGGGGGTTTTGCTAAAAGATGAATGAAAAGTCCCTAAAATCTCAAAAGTCAGTACAGATATAAAACAAGATCCAGGGGTCCTTAGGGCACACTGGCCAAACAGACATCAGTGTCTAGGCATCTGGAGAGTATAATTATAGAGAAGATGGCAAGACCTAGAGGACCTTGGGATGCAATGGTAGTCAATCCACTAGATAACAAGCTTTTCTTAAGCACTTAATGCCCAAAGGAACATGACATAATGAATAGGGGTGATTTATCAAAAGGAGAGAGGACATTGCTAAGTAATGAAATTATTTCATCATCATGGAATGTTTCAGGAATGGAGGCAGTGGTAAGGCCTAATAAGCCTCCATCTCACCTGAAGGATTACAGCTGATGGTTCTCTGATAATCCAAGTGATTTGAGCAACCATGCTGCTCTTTGTACCGGACAGTAGAAATCAGGGAATAAAAGAGGAAAGGGGGTAAGAGAAAGGAGACTCTCCTAGAAGCTCCTCTCCTCTAGTTGTCCCCATGGGGACAACAATCCCCAAGTCTGGTGGAATGGAGATTGAGGCAGGGTAACGTCAATGGTTGTGGCTCTGTCTTCCCACTCCATGGAGTCTAGGCAGTCCTGGAATAGAAGAAAGAGATGAGGAGGGGGCACAGGGGAGTGTTTCTGCCTACTTAAAATATCTATTCCTGTCTACCCACCCCAGATGAACATTCTGTCCATAATCCTCATCTGACCAAATGCCTTGTGTTGTCTCTTCCATACATGTACACACAGCCTTGCACTGTCCATTGACTTTTTCTAACCTATCTTATTTCCCCATTTAGACCAAGAGATCTTTATTCATCTTTGAAACCCCAACTAACCCTAGCGCATAGAACGCAAACGGTAAATGTTTGAAACTTGAATATGAATGAGAAGTGCTAAGAAAATCATGGCTATATCCCTTTTTCTTTTGCTTCCTGAGGGATATCAAAAAACAAAACAAAAAACATGGAGTCTATAATACTGAACTATTTTGCCTGCTGCCTGCATGTGAAATAACAATAAGAAGATCAATGGTTTTCAGTCAAAAAAAAAAAGAGATTATATTCAGGAATCTAACTAAAAAAAACAGCAAGAATTACTTTAAGTGTATCAAGCAGAGAGGATGATGGTGAGGATAGGGAGTCCATGAAAGAGATCATGAGACATGAGATAATGAAAAAGAATGATTTATCAAGAGGACAGCAAATACTGTAAGCAATGAAATTATTTCATCTTACAATACATTTCTGTAATAGAAGCAGGGACAGGTGCAGAGAAGAGTCATATACCCCACCAGAACCACCCCAGGAGAAAATCTAAGAATATTATCACAGTGAAAGAAGGAGAACCTTAGAAGAATGAAAGATTGACCAAGGAATGGAACACATTCGAAGTTTGAGCAGAGAATACGTAAAAAGGTCAATGTCTTCCACTATTTAGTCTCTGTTTTATAATATGCTGATATGAAAGACATCATTTGTATGTCAGAGACATGACACCATAATTTTACACACACACACACACACACACATGTGTGTGTGTATACATGTGTCTATTCACCGGGGAAAAATTGACTAAAAGACACTTGCCAGAGCACTGGGCATGCTGCTCAGACTAGAAACAAGCAATAAGTCAAGACAGGCTGATTGTTTAAAGCATCATGATTCCAAATCAGACACAAGTACCAAGAATAGCCTTCAGATGCCACTAACTCTCATCCCTGAAGACCTAAGCACCAATTTGACTCATGTTAAATAGTGACAGGTTATAGCCTGCTCTGGGATCCCTTACAAACCACATGGCCAGGCAAATACCTGAAGGGAGTGATCCAAAAAGGAGCCTCAGAAAAGCCACATGAACAAGAGGCTCCTTGGTGAATTGGGGAAGAATAGTAAACTTAAGATCAGAAGGTCTGAGTGTGAGTCTTGAGGTTACTGCTATGTCAAATTATTTCTTTCAAATCTGAGTGGTCTTGGGGTAGGCCCCTCAGCAGATGACATAAATGATCTCCAAAGCCCCTGCATATTGTAGCATTCTCCAAATGACACTGAACCAAAAGTGGGGAAGGGCAAAGAGGAGACAACAGGTTTACCACTACAAGAGGCAGTGGTATCTAAATGTCATTCCTGGGTGCTTTTGTCTGATTAAAGAAAACCATTTTAGAAAGAGGCAAGGACTAAGACTTCCTCAACTGGCACTTAGGGTATATTCAACTCAACCATTGGTAGCATATGGGGAAAAAAGTGTCTAATTTGCACTTCCTGTTGCAAATTTCAATAGGTCTAGGATTTGGCTACCTGAGCTTCTTGTTCCAATCTTGGCCAAGCCACTTTGTGCCAGGTTGTAGATAGAGATTTATGGATTTGATCTCCACCTGCAGTTTTCAGTTTTTATTCTCCGAGTCAGGGGAATAAAAGACAGAGTAAAAACATTTAGAAGAGGTTAACTGTTACAATTTTGTGAGTCTGTTAAAAGTGGGTATGAACAGGGCAGCTTTTACAATGCTCAGTAAAAGAAATCTATGATGTCTCAATGCTGCACACCTGGGCAAATGGGGCCAGGAAGCTGATGCAACATCCCAGCTGATGGACCATATGAAAACCAACACTCATGGAAGTTTAGTTGTTGGAGAAACACCCACCTCCATAGTGCTTTTCTGCCCAGGTCCAACTTTAAAAGACCCTCTGACCAAGAAGCAAAACCACAATAACTTCACCTTTACACAAAATGCCTTGGTCTGGAAAGACAAAGAATGGAAGGAGAAATATGGCTTATGATAGAACCATAAAATTTAGAGTTGGAAGAGACTTTAGATATTTTCTAGAGGGTCAGTGAATCAATAAGCATTTACTGAGTACCTACTCCATGATAAATATTTTGCTAAACTCTGGGAATACAAAGAAAAGCAAAAGAATACGTCTATTCCAACCTTCTTATTTTATAGATGAGGAAGTTATGGATCAGAGATGGAAAGTGACTTGCAAAATTCCATCGCTAGTAAGCAGTAAAATCACCATTTTAAACCTAGATTCTTGGATCCCAGTCACTGTTCTTTCCTCTGTACTAAGCCATTAAATGCACCCCAGATAATATCATTCTTGTTGTGCTTGTCCTTCCTTGCTGAAGAAGACCACGCCATCAGAGAAATGATGATATGACTTGCACATGACTTTGTTTTGAGTGAGGGAGAGCTGTGCAGGTCACCAGCCTCACTTCTCCAGAGCCATCCTGATGAATATCTGGTACACTGGATTCAGATGACCACCAATAATAAGGGATAGAATGAATATGGACACATTCACCAAGTAGTAAAATATTATGATTGGGAAATCTGATGCCCAAGAAGTTTTTAGTATTAGGATACATGTTAGGAAGTTTTATAGCCCTTGGGATCCTCTCATTGTAACCCAACAAGAAGGAAAAGGACTGTGACCCTCCCAGCAGACACACGAACTTTGTTGCTGGGAGTCCACACCACATCATATGTCCTGGATCCAAAAGGAAACATCTAGGAGAGCTAGCCTTAGGGAGTATAGTCCCCAGGCTATCACTGACTGTTAATTAGTGACCAAGGTCAGAAGCAGAGGCATTCATTTTCCCTCCTTCTCCCAAAGTAAAATCAGTCCTATTTTTTCTTTCTTTGCTCTTTGTGTTTCCTTTGACATCTAGGCTTCTCCCCTACTATACTTTAGTGGAAAGATCACTGGATTTTGAGTTCGGAAAACCTGATTTCAAGATACTTCCTATTTATGTGATTTTGATTTAGTGACTTCATATCTCTGCATTGCAGTTTCTTCATCTCTAAAGTGAGTTCTTTGAATTAGATGACCTCAAAGGTACTTTCCAGTGCTAACTATGAATTCTAGATTTATTTTCCTCACATTATTTCAAATTTCTGGTGCTCATCAAAACCTATCTTTCTCTAAAGAAGTCACATCTCTTGGAATCTTCTCTAAGGTTGGCTAGGTTTTCTCTCACAGTTCCTGATGCTCACATCCATGAACAAGAGTTGTCTTACTTTTCACTCCCATCTTCTATGTTCCCAGCTTCAAATGTTCCCTCTGCCGTTATCACTCAGAAACCACTTTTTCTTCCCTAGAACTGTTTTTTGTCATCCTGTCTAGATCTTTGTTACTACCATCCAAATCATGCCCCCTTCCTGCCCTTTTAAGTTGAGTATCTCGCTCGCAGTCTCATCTATCCCAATCCTGATGCTTTCCAACCTGTAAGACCTTAGGCAAGTCACTTTTAACCTCCCTGGGCTTCAGTTTCTCCAACTGTAAAAAGAAGGGGGCTAGATGGATTAAGTGTCCTTTGAGGTCCCTCTTACCGCTTCAAATCTGTGATCATATGACCCACAATATAGCATACTGAGTCCCAATACTGGAGGTTATGGTTCAGAGTATCCTCTGGGGAGAGAATACTGATAGAGAACTTTTATAGCTTGTCCCTGGGGATAGAGTGACCCAAATAGTCTCTTTTCTCTCAAAAACAAGCCTACTCAGATAATCCTCATCAAAACCTGAAAAAGGAAAGATCACTTGTTTTCAAAACTGTAAGGCTGATCTCCTTTATATTGAAGAAATTAATTTCTTATCTCTGTCCTTAGCTACCACTGAATATCATTAACTCATCAGTCATAGAAAAGAAGAAAAACTTCACTCTTTGCTCTTTACTAACTTTTCCCACTAGACAATCATGAACCATGCACCACCCACACACACACACACACACTGATCCTCTTTCCAAGAGCTTTGAGTGAGAGTGAAGACATGATACTATCAGTCAGCATTTCTCAAACTAATTTGGCTACAGGATACTTCGGCAGCTTAGAAGATTAGCAGAACTGATAATGTTGTTATGTGGAACCTAAACATATGGAACACCTTTAGAATAAAAGAGAAGTTGCAGAAATTATGGAGTAAGCTAAAGGTAAATATTCTATTTTCATATTGAGAAATTGCTACCTGCAAAAAAAAGTATTTTATAGGTACATAGAATGATAGATGATAGACTTTGAGAGTTTGAAGGTGTCTCAATAGCCAAATAATCAAACCCACATGTAAAAAGAATTCTCATCATAAATTCTCAACAAGTGCTCATCGAGTCTCTGCTTGAAGACTTTTAAAGTGAGGAAATCCATCATTTCTCACAATTTTGGACAGGTTGGTTTGAGTACAGCTCGTTGGCACAGTGTGTAAAACACTCGTCCTGGAGTCAGGAAGATAAGAGTTAAAATTCAGCCTCTGAGACTTAGCAGATGTGTGCCCTTATATAAGTCACTTAACTTCTGTCTGTCTCAGTTTCCTCAACTATAAAATGGGGATAATAGCACCTACCTCCCAGGGTTACAGTAAGTATCAAACAAGATAATATTTGCAAAATGCTTAGCATGATGTCTAGCACATAGCAAGTTCTTAATAAATTCCTCTTTTTTCCCCTTCGTTCTTAATCATTAACACATTTCTCTTAATATCAAGCCAAATTAAATTAGCCTCTTTTAAACTTAGACCCATTACTACTACTACTTCTATCTTTTGCGACCCAACAGAACAATTCTAATCTTCTTCTATATGACAGCCCTTCAAAGATACAAGTCTTCTCTACTCCATGACAAACCTGTCTAGTTCCTTCAGATGAGTCTCATATAGCATGGACTCACACTCCTCCAAATTCTGTTTGCCCTCCTCTGAACACCATCCAGCTGATTAATGGCCTGCTTATAGTATAGCACCCAACTGAACATAATAATAAAGTTGAGATCTGATAAGGACAGAGAACAGCATGGCTATCACTTCCCTACTCCTGGCATCTATCCTCCCTCAAAATGTGGCCCAAAATGGCATTTGAATTTATTGGGGAATTTTTTGGCCACGTCACAATATTACCTCATATTAAGCTTGTAGTCCACTAAAATCCCCAGCTCCTTTTCAGAACAACTGCCATCAATATATGTTCACTAAATGTGAGCTCCGCATGTGATCGTAAACATATCCACTTTTCCTTGCTGATGCAATATATATGGGGTGGGGGAGCAAATATCCTAGCTTTCTGGGCAAAAGGTTGTACTTCTATTTTTCTTGTTATACTATTTCTTTAAATTCCTTTGCTTTGAATCATTGTTACCTTTTAACTAACTAGTAAATGTAATCAACTCAGGAAGGGCTAGCATGCTATGATTTTTGAAGGAGTACCTGGAACCCAGAATAGTTCCCCTTCAGGGGGCTCACATGCAAGAGAGAATGCCTTAGGTACTACACATGGATATATGAACCATATTTATGGAGGAAAGGAGGTAGGGAATCTCAAACCACAGAAAAAATTATTAAAACAATATGCATTAACAATTTTTTCTAATCCAAAGCAACATGAAAAACACTTAAAAAGGATGTACTTTAAAAGTCCTGCTGAGTACTTAAGACTACAGCATCCACCCACACAAGTACACAGTCTGAGGTCTTCTGAAAGGAAAATGAATATTTTAAAGTATTAAGTATTTCTCCCCTTCCATCTCTCATCTGAAACACACACACACACACACACACACACACACACACACACACCCTCCTCAATGTAGTATACTGGTAAAACAGTAGCTCGGAAGCCTACTGTGTGATCTTGGGAAAATTGACTCACCTCCATGGACCTGAATTTTGACACTACACATTTATAATAAGCAGCTGCATTACATAACTTAGGAAGTTACTTCCAACTCTAGCTATATTACTTTATGATCTTAGGTCAGATATATGCAAAACTCATTTCTTCCACATATTCAGGAGTCTCTAAATTATGCTGCCATGTACATTACAAAAAAGACCGGTGACAACCCCTCTATCAGAGACAATCATGGAGCTCGTCTCCAACACAACCATCCTCCTTTCATCCCAACAATTCTCCTTTCTGTCCCCTCCTTCTGCTGTGCAATTTCTCAACCTCCTCCCTTCTGAGACAGTAGGTAAGCCCTCAGGATAGTTGTAACATAACCATCAGTTAAGGACCAATTACAGCAGCTACATAAGTACCACTGAGAATATCCTCTCCCATCATATGTATTCTCTTCATCACATCTTAGTTGTGGCAGGCATCTCTCAAGAGGGCTCTAACACAGTTTTTTTTCATTTGGGGTAGGACACAATAAGTCACACAGGAGGAGTAGGCATAGATGAATTCATCTGACTGAATTAGAAAACCACAAGTTAACATTATCTATGTAAGATTGTATTTTTATTTATTTTGCCAAATATTTCTCAATTACATTTTAATGTGAGTCAGGCAGCATTCTGCTCGGGATTCCAGGCCTGTGAGTTTGATACTTTTAAATTTAAAACTTAGCCTTCTTCCAAATTTATCTTCTTCCACAAAATCTCTTGAATATGTTCCTTTGTCTTTATTTATACAGCCACTACCCTAACTCAGAATCATTCCTGAATTATTGTAGTAGCCTCCTAACTGGCTCTGTCTCAAAATTCTTCTCTCTTCAATCTACTCTTCTCACAGCTTCCAATGTGATTCTCCTAAAGTGCAGGTCAAACCAATGACCCCCTTATTCAAAAGAGTTTAAGAGCTTGTCATTAACTTTACAATCAAATATTTCATCTTTATCTCATCATGTAAAGTTCTATTTTGTGTTTTATTATGTAAAATTATTAATACAATAGAACATGTATGCAATTTATAAATAAACATATATGCATATATGTACATATATAATATCTTATTAATATCTACTCTCATGGATTCTGTGACATGGTTGAGTTGCATCTCCAATTATCAGTCTAGCCATACTTTTTCAGTCTCCTTTGCAAAATTGGTATGCATCTTTCATCAGTTAGGACTGCCCCACAATGCAATCCCAAAGCTCTATCCTGGGACAGTTTTTGTTTTCTCTCTTTCAGTGATCTTATACTCTATCATGAGTTCAATTATCAACTGTAGGCAAATTACATCAAAATATATCTTTAATCTCCTTTCTGAATTCCAACTTGAATATCCAACTGCCTTCCAGATATCCAACTGGATGTCTCACTTGAATTCCAAAATCAACATGTACAAAACAGAATTCCACAAATTTCTTCCTCAAATCATTTCTCCTCCAAAAGTGTCTAGTACTATTGAGGAGATCATCATCCTTTTAGTCACCCAGATTTACAATCTCAAAGACATCTCTGATTCTTTCCTCTTTGTCACTGCCCTATTAGTTGCCAAGACCTTGCTATGCCAACTTACAAATGTCTTATATCCATCCTCCTCTCTCCACTCAGTCATCTACTACCTTAATTTTCAAATCCTCATCACTTCTCACCTAAACCATTTGAATAGCTGCCTAAATGATCTTTTTGTAATCCATTCCATTCCCTTTGTAATCTGTCCTCCAAAAATGCCTAATCAGTACACAGGGCTGAAAATGTCACTTCCCTGCTCAAAGATCTTTAGTATCTCCCTACTGCCTCTGGGATAAAACATAAACTTCATTGTGGCATTTAAGTCTTCCACAATATGGATCCAACCTACCATTCTGGGCTCAACTCCTATCACTGATGTTTATGCACATTGCACTATAGTTAAATTGGCCTGTGACCTGGTGCCTAAATATGACATGCCATCTTTCATTGCCTTATTTGCATAGGTTTCTCTCCTACTTAAAATGCACCCTCTCTTTACTTCCTACACTTCTTAGAATCCCTAGTTTGATTCAAGTGCCACTTTCTATCAGAAGTCATTCTAGACAAAAACACCCTGAATATCTGTGGTTTTTCCTCTTCATATTAGGTTGTATTAATTTATGTATATGTCATAGCCCCCAGTAGAATGTAGTAAGCTCTTTGTTTCTCAATTTATCTTTGTATCACTAGCACATTGTTCTTTTCATCTTATAAGTGTTTAATAAATGTTTTCTGAATTTGAATTTGAATAAGACTGATATGGATAATAAACAGATAATACAGGAAACTCAATGCTGGTATGATGCATAAGTCTGTAACCTAGTGAATTAATAGAGCAGTAAGCTAAGGGGAATCAAGAAAGTTTCCAGTTTTGATAGACTGAACTTTGCACAACAGTCTCTTTCTGATCTGCCCTTTCTTTGAACCAGAGTTTTGCACAAGTATATAATATCTTATCTTTCCTTCTAATTGTTTTCTGTGTTAATCTTGTCTTATCACTATACTACAATGAAGTTGGAAAGCTGTATCTTACACTTATCTCATGAGTCAAAGAACTTAACCCTTACATGGACCTTAGAAATCATCGAGTCAAGCATCTGATTTTTTCCAGATGAGGAAACTAAGGTCCAAAGAATTTATGAAATTTGCCCAATGTCACTTCAGCAATAAAGAGCAGAGCCAGGATTTAAATTCACCTTCTATGGACAAACCTGTGTTCACTGAGGTTTGTATCCCTACAACAGTGTCTACAGAACATGCACTTTCATACTCACTATATAAACTTTCACATGACTGGATGACTGAGGAGGAATTAACAATCTTCTGATGAGACCAAAAAACTTGGAACTTCAGTAGCTCGCACCAACTATCTGTCTAAGCAAGCTCGGCCAGGTTGCTGGCCATGGTTCTGAACTAATGGTAGTGGAGTACTACTAGAGACTACTACATGAAATAAGCCCAGCCATGTAGGCTTTATAACTTTAGCATTGTACACACACACACACACACACACACACACACACACACACACACACACACACACACATATATGCAATCAGTTCCTGTGTGGCAATACCTTCACCTATCTCAGGAGAAACACAAACACATTTTAAGATCCCAAATTTATTGTCTACCCCTTGAAAGTTGCCTTCATTATATTTGTTCCTCCATCTACTCCAGTATGCTGAAAGATTTCTTTAGGGTGGTAGAGCTGAGAGACTTGTACATATGCATAATGTTCCAGGGTTGGACTACTGAAGAAAAGTTTGGGAGAGAAAAGGTATTAGACTCACTACCAAACTGAAGGTCTACAGAGCCATTGTGCTAACCTCATTGCTATATGTCTGTGAAACATGAACAGTCTACCAGTGCCATGCCAGGAAACTGAATCACTTCCACTTGAACTGTCTTAGGAAGATTCTGAGGCTCACCTGGCAGGATAAGGTACCAGACACTGAAGTCCTTGCTTGAGCTGAATTGCCAAGCATTCAGACTATGCTTCAGACAGTGCAACTCTGATGGGCTGGCCACATTGTTCTAATGCAAAAATGTAAGCTTACCAAAAAGACTATTTTATGGAGAATTTGCATGGGGCAGGCTATCGCACTGTTGTCAGAAGAAGCAATACAAGAACACTTTCAAGGTCTTTCTCATGAATTTTGGATTTGACTGTGCAACACGGGAGACACTGGTACAGGATTGCTCAGCACGGCATGCCCACATCAGAACAGGTGATATGCTCTATGAGCAAAGCAGAAATAAGACAGCACAAAGTAAATGTAGGATGTACAAATTTGGAATATCCACTCCAAATGTCCACACAGACTTTCTGTGCCTAATCTATGGTAGAGCATTTCGAGCTGAAATGCTGATCAGGCACAGTTGGACACACTGAAACTTGAGTTTATCATAGGTGATGTCATTAACGGAGGACAACCAACCAATCAACTGGATAACTCTATGGGTATAGTTTCTGATGGAAACCTTTACATCCCCAATGTAAATCCTACATCTCCGGTGTTGTATATTGTGTATCCTATTCCTGGCTATGGCTTCTAGGGCTGCCCCAAGAAAACTGTCTTCTTCCTCCATATTCCTTCCGTATTGTTTAATAGTATGTCTTTTGAGTTCTCTCATTTGGTATATGTTTCTGGGGAACTAAAAGGAACTGGGCTATGTCCTCAGCTGATTCAATCACTAGAAAATGTATGATCTCTGGCAAAAACTGGGTCTCAAGAAAATCTTTTTAATATCCTGAGTTATAAGATTCTAAGGTTACATGCTTATCTGGGGTATAAATATGGGGAAAGATGTCTACTAAAACACTTGAACTCCTGTTACCTCAGTTCAAGGGAAATAGGTTAACTGGCACCAGGCAAGCAGATCCCTCTCATGAAATCTCATGCATTTCAAAGAATATTGGAACGGAAACTCATGGTGTCCTTTGGAGTCCTAGGAGATATTCCATGACATCTCAACTAAGAAATATGACACATTCCATAGTCATAAGACCCAGTTGGCTGCTTAGGGTACATTACTATATTATTTGGCATAGGGGATAAATATTCTTAAAACAAGAAGACTTTTTCTTAGCCAAGAATACCTTTTATGTCTTTTATGATGCTAATAAATGAGGTAAACCCTTTAGTTTTGTTTCTTTTTTTTCATTTGAGGGGTTTTTTTTAATCTTTCTTATATTCTGAGTCACAGCCTTTTCACAGTCTGCCATACCAACATGGCACTTAATCTTCTCATCTAATGACAGCATCATATAGTAAGAAGTCACAATGTCTATACTCACCAATAGCCAGATCAATCATGTGTCTCTAAGAAAATGAAGTCTTACAATGCTAGTTTTTAACATTACTAAGGGAGTTATTAGAATCTAGGAGCCTCTCAACTGCCAGTAGGATAAGATAGAGTGTGATTAATTAGAAAGAAGTAGCAGCTTATTCAACATTAAACTAACTTCCCTCTTTTGCTTCTTTGCTGAGTTCATTCTATGCCATAAAGTGCCACTTGTTCACCAAATCATGCCACATCAATTGGAAGTAGAGATTCAGGACTCCTTTCTCATATCTTCTGCTCCCTTCTACCTAAAGGTCACTGAATTTCCTGTCCTGTGTATTGATAAAGAAGTTTTTCTATTAACCCAGCAGCCTTAGCTTTGGTCTTGAAAGAAGACTTCACCTCTAAGAGCAGCAGCAATAACAACAACAGTAATTATAATGATAATAGCTATCATTTATACAGAACTTTAAGGACAGCAAAGTACTTTTCATGTTACCTTATTTGATACCCACGATAATCCTATGAATTCAATGTCATTATTATCCCATTTTACTAATGAGGAAATTGAAGCTGAGAGAGATTGAGTGACTTGCACAAGATGCTAGGAAGTATCTGAGGCAAGATTTGAACTCAGATCTTCCTTAAGTCTAATGCTTTATTCACTGCCCCATTTAGCTGTCATAGTGAAAGGCAACATGATTTAGTGAACAGTTGATGGTACTCACACTTTGAAGCAAAACTCCAGGCAACGACAAAGCCATGATGACTCCAGCAAGAATTCCCAGTGTCATGAAGTGACCCTGATACCCCTCCAACATGAAAGACTGTAGCTACCCTGACCAGGGACATGGCTATGCTTTTTACATTATATGTCTGAACTACACAAACAATCTATAGCTATTAGTCAAGTTTCAAAATATCAGGCACATGAACATTTCACTGTGGATCTAAAAATTTTAGAAAAATCAGATATTCTAGGCCAAGATGATCCAGTAGAGTGGGGAATAAGTCTGAAATGGTCTTAAGGTCTTATCCACTTATTCTGAAATTCTGCTTCTGCCTTTTAACCAAGATAGAAATGAAGCCCTCCTATGGATAAGCCATCTTTTAAATTATAATGCCAATTCGGTAAGCACATACTCACAGCTGATTTCATTTCTATGTTAACGGTCTTCAGTAATAGGATTAAAATACCTTTGCCAAAGCAGTTTCAAAGTATTTACACACTATCTCATTTAGTCCTCACAATAATCCAGGAAGGAAGGCAGAGAATACATTGTTGTGCCCATTTTGTACATGATCCAAAGCCAAGAATGACTGGCTTTTCCAAAGCTGAAAAACTGGTTGGTGAAAAGAGGGGGCTGTAACAAAATACTCCAGACAGGCAAGGAATAGCATTTACAGTTAAATCTACTAACACCCCCTCCCTTAAAAGATACTCAGCATGACAGATCATAGGGCAATAATGGATAAATTTGGGAGGGATCTTAGATAGCTCATTCAAGATATATCTTAGGAATGCAGGTCACATCTTAGGAATGCAGGTCACAAATTCTACAGTCATTACAAGGTACTTCGATCTCCTTTTTGATCCTGACAAAGATTCAAATAAACTTTTACTTATCTTGGTTCAATGGAGACAAAGTTAAATTATTTAAGAAAGACTTTACCAGGTAGGAAAGTAAATAAACCCAATGAAAAGACAGAGTTGATAAATTTCAAGGGTGTACACATCCTTATACAATTTCATTCTGAATAGTTTGGTTGAGCTGGTACAATTTAGAAGTCCTTTTTCTCCCTTCCCACTGCTTGACTTAGCCACGGCTAAGGATGATCTTTCTATATCTGGTCTTAAATATTCTTTCCCTAGACTCAGGGAATCCTTTCAGATTTTTTCTTCCTTCCCCCCAGTTAATTTCTATAGGTGTTGTCATGGAAAGTGTTCTATGAACAGTAATCTGTGACAAATTCACTAGCCTGTTAAGATTGATTGTATCCATAGCATCATGCCCCTATATTTTGAATGTTCCCCAAGACTTGTCCCAAAGCATCTTTTCTGTTCTCTGTGTTTTTCTCTGTCTCTTTCTGTGACTATCTATCTCTCACTCTGTATTTCCCAATGTCTCTCTGTGTGTTTCTCTTTCCCTTGCCTTTTTCCCTCCTTCCCTCTCCTCATAAGCTCCTATGGAGTTAATTACTTCTCTATGTAGATTATCCACAGATCTTATTTCCAGTCTGTCTCTTCTCCTGAGCAGTTCCATGAAGCCAAGACATTTCAATCTAGATATCTCAGATACATCTCGAATTCAATACGTCCAAAACAGAACTCTTTAATTTGACCTTCAACCCCACCTCTCTTCTAAACTTTCCTGTTTCTGTCAAAAACAACACCATTCTTTCTGTCTCTCAAGTTTGCAATCTCAACAATACACTAAACTCTTCATTCTCCCTCACACCATATATCTTTCCAATCAATTGCAAATGCTGCCATTTCCACTTCTACAATATCTTTCACATCCAACTCCTATCTGTTTCACACATCCATTAATCAGTTCAAGCCCTCCTCATCTCTCACATCAAGATTGCTTCAATGGTCTCCCTAATTGTTCTAAACTCAAGTTCCTCTTCATGTGAGGCAATCTTAAATCCTGCTGCTAAAATTATTTTCCTTAAGCACAGGTCTGTTTATGTCACTCACCCATCCTATAAACATCAATGGTTCCCTACTGTCTCTAAGATAAAATGTAAACTTGTTTTTGTTTTAAGTTTTTAAAGCATTTTACAGACTAGCCCCAATCCATCTTTTTAGCATCCTATATATTACTCTGCCTCTCACATGATAAAAGTCAGTCAAAATGGCTTTATCTCTTTTCCTCACACGATACCTCATCCCATCTCACTACCTATTGTCTCATAGAATCATTCCTTTCCTTCAGTATGCAGCTCAAACACCACCACATACACAAAGTTTTTTCTGATCCCCTCCAACAGCTAATGTCCTTCCTCCCAAATTACCATGTATTTCATTACTTTTAAAATTTATTTTGTATTTATTCTATACATACTTATCTTCGTACCTGTCATGCCTCCAATAAATGTAAACTTCTTCAAAGTTAGGGTTATTTAATTAATTTTTTTAATTTTTGTCCCCAACACTTAGGTCAGTGCCAGCATACAGTATGTCCATGCTTATTGATCAATTAGGTAAAATTCAGCTTCTTGCAGCTGACTAGCAATCAAATCTAGTCTAAATCATGATGATATGGTCACTTATGGACATTATTATGATCCACTAGACCCTACCTTAAGCATAAATACTACTCATCAGACTCAGGTACAGACTCTTCCTCTTTCTGTCTCAAAGCATATGTCTGCTTAGGGGGATATCTTATCAAACTCCCTATTCATTGGTCAAGCTAAGATGATGGACATACCCTGAGAAATAGGAATACCCATGGCTTAATCAGACCAAGTCCCCAGATCCACTCAATTTCCAAGTCAGAATGCAATTATTGAGGTCATACTCCTAATTCTGGACTAGAAATTTTCTAATAGCAAGAGGAGTCTACAGAGGTCCACACAGATACACAGATTCTGCAGAACCTGAAGTCACAGAGTCATCATGGATTATCCCCAGATGGTGCAATGTGTTATTTGACACTAGAGTAGTGTGTCAAAGTAGTCAAAAATACATAGTCTCCTCAAGAGAAACACACAGCCTGCCTGCTTTCTTGGGGTCAACAACCAGGAGGGTGGACTCTGATAGACATGGAGAAGGGCAGCCATATGAGAATATGAAACCACTACTAACATACTGTGCCTCCACAACCAAAATCCTGTATGCTTCATTGTTTTTCTTATTTCTCCTGAGATACTCTAGGTCTAGAATAAGGAGTGTTAGTATACTATAATGCTTTAATGACTTTTTCTACATAAATAGTCTAACTCAGTGAAGTTTCTGCTTATGTGGAATACCTTCTTGGAACAAGAACCCCACTTGTTCCTTCCTTACTGTGTTCATGACTCATAACTGAGGGCAGGCCCCCTCAACTTGGGAGTCATTTTCCAGTGGTAATAGAATGGTTAAGGGCAGCTAGTTAGTGTAGTGGAAAAAGTGCCAGACCTGGAGTCAAGAAGACCCGAGTTCAAATTACTAACTGTGTCACTCTGAGCAAGTCATTTAACACTGTTTGCCTCAGCTTCCTCATAAGTAAAATGAGTTGAAGAAGGAAACATCAAACTACTCCAGTATCTTAGCCAAAACAACCCCATATGGGGTCATGAAGGGTTGGACAGAACTAAAAAATGACTCAACAACAGCACAGAATGGCGGAGCTAGAGGTGACTTTGGAGATGATCAGTCCCAATGAACTCACTTGGCCGAAAAAGAAACTGA
This sequence comes from Bettongia penicillata ogilbyi, assembly GCA_023548195.1. Taxonomy (NCBI): domain Eukaryota; kingdom Metazoa; phylum Chordata; class Mammalia; order Diprotodontia; family Potoroidae; genus Bettongia; species Bettongia penicillata. Next base: position 367,872 of record JAJHZJ010000336.1, read on the forward strand.
ACCCCACAGAGTGTTAAGTGACTTCCCCAAGATCATGCAACTATCATGCATATGTTTTCTGCCCCATTACAATGTAAGTTCCTATAAGAAAGAGAAAATGGATGGAGCCAAGATGGCAGAGTAACAACATGGACGTGCTAGCCTTCTCCCCCCAAACCTAGGCAAATACCTGTAAAAAGATGACTCTAATGGAGCTGCACAACCTATATATCCAGCCTAAGACAAGAAGGTCACTGGGAAGTGTGCATCATGCCATGCTGGGAGCAGAGCACAGTGTGGGCCATGCAAGCACAGATGAGACCTGAATAGACCTTGGCAGGGACTGAATATCAGGCACCAGTCGCCATTTCCAGACTTCACAACCTCCAAAACACCGAGCACAAATTGGAAGGTCAGTGGAAAAAACCAATGGGACCTGTATAAGAGAATAGAGTGGTCCAGCCCCAGCCCCAGGGCAGAAGAGTGGGGAGGTGCAGAGGAACTCACAGCAGCCACAGCAGCAGCAGGGGCAGCAGCAATGACTGTTTCTGGAGCTCTAGACCCACAGATTGTGGACAGATGAAGCAGATGACAGTACACCTCCCACTTCCACTGGAAGCAGAGAACTACCATGTCAAAGAGCTCAAAAGTCAAGTAAATGGCTGGAGGATTAAATAAAAACCAGAAGAGGAATCAGACTACAGAATATTACTTTGGTGACAAGGAAAACCAAAACATGCAAACCTAAGACAACAAAGTCAAAGCTCCTACATCCAAAGCCTCCAAGAAAAATATGAAATGGTCTCAGACCATGGAAGAGCTCAAAAAGGATTTTGAAAATCAAGTCAGAGAAGCAGTACAAAAATTGGGAAGAGAAATGAGAGTGATGCAAGAAAATCATGAAAAATGAGTCAACTGCTTGCTAAAGGAGACCCAAAAAAATGTTGAAGAAAATAACACCTTAATAAAATAGACTAACCCAAATGGCAAAAGAGACCCAAAAAGCCAATGTGGAGAAGAATACCCTAAAAAGCAGAATTGGCCAGATGGAAAAGGGGTAGAAAATTTCACTGAAGAAAATAATTCCTTAAAAATTAGAGTGGAACAGATGGAAACTAATGACTTTATGAAAAAATCAAGAAATTATAAAACAAAGCCAAAAGAATGAAAAATAGCAAACAATGTGTAATATTTCACTGGAAAAACAACAGACCTGGAAAATAAATCCAGGAGAGACAATTTTTAAATTATGGGACTACCTGAAAGCCATGATCAAAAAAGAACCTAGATATCATCTTTCAAGAAAATTATTGCTCTTCCTCTTCACCATCTTCCTCCCACTTGCTGCCACGAAGTTTGAGCTGTGCAGCTTCAGTGGGTACAAGATTTATCCAGGTCATGGGAGGTGCTATGCCCACACGAATGGGAAGGTTTTCCAATTTTTGAATGCAAAATGTGAGTCTGCATTCCTTTCAAAGAGGAACCCCCAGCAAATCAATTGGACTGTTCTGTATAGAAGAAAACACAAGATGGGACAGTTGGAAGAGATTCAAAAGAAAAGAACTAGCAGGGCTGTTAAATTCCAGAGGGCCATCACTGGGGCATCTCTTGCTGATATAATGGCCAAGAGGAACCAAAAATCTGAAGTTCGGAAGGCTCAAAAAGAACAGGCCATCAGGGCTGCCAAGGAAGCAAAAAAAGCAAAGCAAGCAACAAAGAAGACAGCTGCATCTGCTGCTGAGGCTCCTACAAAGGCAGAACCTAAATAAAAAATTGTGAGGCCTGTGCAAGTTTCTGCACCACAAGTTGGTTGAAAACATTAATTGTCTACTAAATTGAATTAAGTGAAATAAAATTTAAAGCAACAAAAAAAATATCTAGGAAAACTGCCCTGATATTCTAGAACCAGAGGGTAAAATAGATATTGAAAGAATCCACCTATCATCTCCTGAAAGAGATCCAAAAAGAAAAACACCTAGGAATATTGTAGCCAAATTACAACGTTCCCAGGTCAAGGAGAAAATATTGCAAGTAGTCAGAAAGAAATAATTCGAGTATTGTGGAAATACAAGCAGGATAACACAAGATCTAGCAGCTTCTGCATTAAGGGATTGCAGGGCTCAGAATATGATATTCCAGAGGTCAAAGGAGCTAGGATTAAAACCAAGAATCACATACCTAGCAAAACAATATAATAATTCAGGGGAAAAAATGTCATTCAATGAAATAGAGGACTTTCAAGCATTCTTGCTGAAAAGACCAGAGATGAATAGAAAATATTACTTTCAAACACAAGAAGCAAGAGAAGTAGGAAAAGGTATACAGGAAAGAGAAATCATAAGGGACTTACTAAGGTGGAACTGTTTACATTCCTACATGGAAAGATTACATTTGTAACTCTTGAGACTTTTCTCAGTATTAGAGTAGTTGGAGGGATTACATGCATATAGACAGAGGATACGGGTTGAGTTGAATAGGTAGGGATGATATCTGAAAAAATAAAATTAAGAGATTAGAGAGGAATATGTCAGGAGGGAAAAAGAAAGAAATAGATTGTCTCATATAAAATAGACAAGAAAAAGCTTTTTCAATGTAGGGGAAGAGGGAGAAGGTGAAAGGAAAAGAGTAAACCTTACCCTCATCATATTTGACTTAAGAAGGGAATAACATACACACTCAATTTGGTATGAAAATCTATCTTACACTACAGGAAAGTATGGGGGAAAGGGATAACTGGGGGTGGGTGAGGGAAAAATGGGAGGAGGGGGTAAGTAGAAGTAAACACTTTTGAGGAGGGATAGGGTCAAAAGAGAAAGTAGAATAAGTGAGGAGGCAGGATAGGATGGAGAGAAATATAATTAGTCTTTCACAGTATGACTGTTATGGAAATGTTTTGCATTATTACATATGTATAACCTATCTTGAATTGCTTGCCTTCTCAGTGGGGATGGATGGGGAGGGAGGAAAGGAGAGTAATTAGAACCCAAAGTTTTAAAAAATGAATGTTAAAAATTGTTTTTACATGTAGCTGGGAAATAAGATATACAGGCAATGAGGTATAGAAATCTATCTTGCCCTACAAGAAAATAGAGGGGATGGGAAGAAGAGAAGGGAGGGGTGTGATAGACAGGAGGGCAGATTCGAGGAAGTTGTCATCAGAATGCACACTGTGTTGGGCTGAGTGGACGGGAGAGAGGAGGAGAAAATTTAGAACTCAAAATCTCGTGGAAGTGTCTACTGAAAGCTAAAAATAAACAAATTAATTAATTTTAAAAAAAGAAGTAGAAAATATGTTTATTTTTCATTTCTAGTCTAAATGCTTAGTACAATGCCTGGCAAACAGTATTGTTTAATAAATGCATCCTAATGAACTAGTCACTAGCAAATCCAGAACTTGAACTCTTACAGTGCCATGAAATGTTTTAAAAATTAATTTTAAAAAATACCAGTTTATCTCTGGCAAGCAGTATTGTTTAATAAATGCTTCCTAATGAAGTAGTCACTAGCAGATCCAGAACTTAAACTCTTTCAGAGCTGTGAAATGCTTTAAAAATTAATAAAAAACTACCAGCTTATCTCATAAGACTGTTTTTACAATTTTACAATATAACTAACATTTACATACAGTCATATTGACAATTCATACCCACCACAAGAAGGGTTATTTTATTATCGGAATTAGGATCCAACTTTTCTGACCCCTATTCCATTGCCTTTTCACCACCACATGTTGTCAGATAAAATTCTAATTCTTGGACCCAGATCTGTTTGCCCTCCTTCAAATGACCATATAAATGTGTCTACTGTCTTCATAATTTTTAATAGGACAGTGTTCTACCTGCATTTATCAAGGCTCTCTTTCCTATTCTTTATAACATACATCTGAAAAATGAGCATGACTAGTCCTTCAATGCTTACCATGTAGTTGTTTAGTCTATTACAAGCATTATCTTTCATTAAGGAAAATCACACAGATTGCATGCTTGCATTCTAGCTTCTCTCTGAGGCTCCATCTTTGCAATTGAATATTTCCATTTAAATGCTCCATCAACTCAATCAAAATGTTAATATTCTTATTGCAAAGTATTACTTTTTTTGCATTCTGAATATATTTCTTTACCACCTCTCTTCCCCAGCAAAGCACTGAATTGGAGTTCACAAATAGGTCGTTTTGATTTAAAAGGGACAATTGCATGCCCCAGTGCTACAGTAATTGATCAGTAGAAATATTTCTAAAGATTAAACTACAATCTATATGCATCCACCCACATTTGTATTTCCTATTGTGATGTGTGCAAAGCTATTACACAGTCGCTGAACCTCTATGTATTTGCAATGATCAAGGGAGACTGGTAAAATAACAGCTGTCCTTTTAAATCTGCATTAAATACGTGTTTGGAGATGTTATCAAAAGGCGTTACTCTTTTTTCATACTTTGCCATATAAATGATGCTGAAGGCAGAGAAAATAAATAATAATGGTTTCCACTCCAAGGCATTATCTCTCAGACAGTAGAGATTACCCATTTTAACAAGTCAGATACATAGAAGAGTTGCAAGAATTTTAAAAATATTAATCTCTTTTTTCCCTGGATGTAAAATTGCAAACATGCTCCTTCAAAATGCAATAGTAGTTTGTGCCTTGTCATCTCCATTCCAAAATGGATCACCTGTTGAAATGAGAAAGTACCCTCTAACCTCCATCCAGTAGTACCCCCATCAATAACTGTTGCTGTTTATGTTTATCTGCATCTAACCTTACAGATGAAAACAGAGAAAGTAGCCTGGTGCATAAGATGACTTCCAACTCAGGGATATCCAAGCCATGTACACCAGCAATCATTTAAATCTCTTTTCCTAGGAGGAGAATTGACTTTATAAACACAAGAAAGCAGGTGGTACCTCTATGCATAGTACAATCTCATGACAAACCAAGAAAGGCTCCTGTCACCAAATCCTCTCCCACCTGCTTGATAACACCTAGAATTTTTCTAATAGAATAAAGTCTTTTCTTGGTGAGAAATAAGCTCTAAAATACAAATATCACTGAGAGAGGGAACTCTCTTCCAAACAGTTGTAAAGGATAATCACATATTTTACAGAGAGAAAGTTAATACAGTAGAAAGAAAACAGAAAGAGGGAACCTGGGCATGTATACAGGTAATTTTCTTAGTCTCATTTAGTCTGCTTTATCTACCCTGTGCTCTAGTTATCTTGGATATTTGCCACTCCCTAAGGGATATCATGGAGGAAAAAGAAGAGACTGATAATAGAAGAAATTTTTTTTTTCTAAATTTGCAGTTTTGTTCAAGGCTGGTTCTTCCAAGGAAAAGCACTGAAGAATGGCCACAAGAGCCCACAGTTTCCACCCAAACAGTTTAATAAATGGGAATTATTTTGATTCCTTAGAAAACACCCCATCTACCTGAAATCACATCATTACTGCTTCTTTTAATTGGTTCCCTTCCTTAAGACTAACCCATCCTGCCAAGTTCCTTAAAGAACTGTTCCCAATTCTACTAATCTGTTCATATCATACAAAAGAACTTTGGATAAGTCCCCAATGCTTACGTGATAAATTCTAAATTCCTTACCCTGGAATAAAGGACCACTCTCTGCCTGGATCAATCTGCCCTTCCAGTGTTATCTTCCTCTATTCCATTTCACCTATCCTATGCTCCAGCCAAACAAAATATTTGCCAAATGTATCCTGTATTTTCCAAAGCCTGCCACTTAAATCATTCCGATTGCCTACATTAACCTATTATTCAAATCCTGACTCTTATGGACTTAGAACATTTTGTATTGCAGTTATTTGCATATATTGCATATATATATATATATACATATATATATACACACACACACAGATGTATGTATATGTGTGTGTATAAAATCTCCCCTACTAGATATATACACAACATAAGACTTAGCACAAAATAAGTACTCAGTAAATATTTATTGAATCAATAAAATCTAAGTAAGTAATAAAAAACCACTAAGTACTGAGTTTTATGCAGGACTATTGGGGATATGAAGTGAACTTCATGGAAGAATTAGACTATCCCTTCAATACAAAGAAATAGATTTTTTTTATGTTCACAATAAGGTTATGTGGCTTAACTTAAAACACTCAAGATGGGTACATGGAGTGGAAAACATAGCCAACTGAATAAAATCCAACACACATTTATTATAACCTATGTGACAGAAAATAGCAATATAAAGACAAAACAGTCTCTATCTTCAGAAATCTTATATTATATTATGAAGATAAAACATGAATAGAGATAAAAGAAATGATTGAGTCTATGCTCTCACAGAGGACAACCTAGATGCAAATCTAGCAATCTCTGTTTCTTATTATGTGTAGGGTTTTAGAAAGTCACTTTAATCTTTGGGTCTTATTTGCTTCTGTATTCTGAGAAGGATGGAATAGAGGGTCTCTAAAGTAATTTCCAGCCCTAAATATATCATTCTAAAAGTAAATACAATTAATATACAACATAAAAACAGTATGCTTCTGAAAAACAAGGGAGGACCTGGGGAAGAACAGGAAATTCCTAAGGTAGACACTGTTAAACCTTGAAGGAAGCTTCCAAGAGGTAGCAGTGGAAAGAGAAAATATTTCAGACATGGTAAGGCCATCCAAAGACAAGGAGAGACAAAATGGAGTGTCAACTATAGGAAATAATGAGGATACTAGTTTGGCAGAAACATAGATATCATGGAGGGGAGATATAATGACATATATCAATTTTGTATAGAAAGATGACAGCCAGAACCACACTGTAAGAAGCAATAAAAGAAGTTGAAGACAGTTGGTGGTACTAACCCCCAAATCAAGGCAGCAGCTGCCATCTCCTCAAAAGGATAAAGAAGGGTAACAAACAGAGATGTCACCAGAACCGAAGGCATATGGTCTTCAGGTCATGGCAGGAGCAAGACAACTATGACTGCCCTGTGAAAGGTTGATCCCTAAACTGGTTGCTTCATTATACCAAGTTCTTGCCATTCCTTCACAGTTGATCAACTGGACTCCTGGGTCCATTGTTACTGCTTTCATCAGGGCAGCTCAGAGGTATGGAGAAGAGTCGGCTTTTGTACAAAGGAATGAGAGTCTCACTCAGGTGTATCTGCTGAATCTCTCACTCTCATGTTACAGACAAGGGAGGTGCCAATTAGGCTACATGGAAATAGGGGAAACAGTTTTTGAACGGTGATTTCCATCATAGAAGTTTTCTGAAAAGGAAGGAGGTCCTCAGAAAAGAGAAGGAAGCTACTTCTCCCCTCCATAAACAATGATTTTTAATTTTAAAAAATTTAGTATTATCATAAGTTTAAAATAACAAGATAACTCTCTGGGCTGGAATCATCAGATAAAAATTCACAGCTGACGGATAAGTACTGCTAAGCTCTCCATTCTGATCATGAAGTTCTTTAGTCTATAACAAACATTACCTTTCATTAAGGAAGTCTTGCAGATCCTATATGTGTGTTTTGATGGTAACATTTTTCAATTAAATATTTCCATTTAAATGTGCTGTCAACTCAATCAAAATGTTAATATTCCAATTACAAAGTATAACTCTAGGCATTACTCTAATACATTCCTTTACCACTTTCTTATTTCCAGCAATATACTGACCTGAAGAGATATAGGGGACTTAGGAAGGCAGAAAAATAGGAGAAGGCATCTCAGGGTATAGAGGGAATGGCAGGAGGGAAAACTTTTGATACACAAGGATGTGCACAGTAAGTTGGGGAGCAGAGGAAAAAATATCCAGGTAGTGTCTCCAAGTAATTAGAGATGGAACTGAAAAGGCTGGTTGGGGCAAATTATGGAGGGCCTTAAAGGGCTAATTTTTCACTTTCACAACTTTGCTGGAGGGAAGGGAAATGGAGAAGACTGAATGGGTATTATTTCCAGTTTTAGAAATGGGGAAACAACGTGATTGAAGGAAATTGATCTGAGCAAGAACACAGTGAGTTCACAGCAGACCAAAGACTGGAAGATAGATCTGTTTCCATTAGAGCACACTGGCATGTTATTGTTTCTGAGAAGGACAAGATCCAGAGCTTGAAGGAATCTCTAGGCCAAGGGTTATCTAATCCAATGATCTCATTTATTAGATAAAGAAAATGAGGCCCAGGGTGATTAGAGCCTTGACCAAGGTTACAAAGTTAGCTTCAGAGGCAGAATTTAAAGTTTGGTCCTCTGGTACATGGTCACTTTCTTTCCCATCATATCCCCAGAAACATATTGCTTATTGTCTTAACTAAGCTCACCATCTGGCATTATGCTCCTAGAAATATATTCCTAACAATCTATGTTCCAAGCATCATGCTGGGAACATGAAGACAAAAATGAAATGGTCCCTGGCTTCAAGCAGCTTATCTTCCACAACCTAGACTCCAGCAAGCACTTATTGAGTGATTATTATGTGCCAGACACTGTGGTAAGTGCTGCGGATAAGAAGAAAGGCAAAAAAAGCACAGTCTCTGCTTTCAAGGAACTCAAATTCTGTGTGTACACAATTACAAGATATAGGATATATACAGTAGAAGTGGAAGGTACTAGCATTGGGGGCACAGAAGGGCCTCTTGGAGGAGGTGGGACTTGAAGGCATACAAGGAAGTTAGAAAGAGGAGATGAGGAGGGAGAGCACTCCAGGTATGGGGGCAAGTCAGCGAAAAATCAGAGTTGGGAGATGGAGCAGCTAGGTGGCAAAGTGAATAGAACACCAGCCTTTGAGTCAGGAAGACTCAACTTCCTGGGTTTAAATCTGATTTCAGACATTTACTAGCTATATGAACCCCATGCAAGTCACTTAATCCTGTTTGCCTCAGTCTCCTCATCAAATGAGCTGGAGAAGGAAATGGCAAACCACTCCAGTATCTTTGCCAAGAAAACCCCAAATAAGGTCACAAAGCGTTGGACGTGAGTGACAAAACAAATGACTGAACAAGAACACATGGGAAATGTGGGGTCATGTGCAAGGAAAAGTGTTAAGCCTAGAGGAGTCAGAGTGTAGAGTTCATGGAACGGAGTAGAGAGTGAGAAAACTAAAAGGAGGAAGGGGCCAGGTTGGAAGGGCTTTAAAAGTCAAATAGAGAATTTTCCATATGGTCCTTGAGGTACTGGAGTTTATTGAGCAGAAAGACTGACATGGTGAGACTTGCACTTTAGGAAAATCACCTTGGCAGAGGAGTCAAAGGCAGACTGGAGTAGAGAGTGCCAAAAATCAACCAAAGGGCCAATGCAACGATTTGGGTATAAGACGATACGAGTTTGCTTCATGGTAGCAGTTATGTGATGGAGAGAAGGGGAACCTGCATGAGAGATGTCCTCAAGGAAAACATGACAAGGTTTGGTAACAAATTGATTGTGTCACATGAGAAGCAAAAGAAGACAATGAGTTTGTGAAACCAGTGACTGAAAAGATGATGGCGCCCTCAATAGCAACAGGGAAATCTGGAAGAGCAAAAGGATGAGGAGCAGGGAAGACAGATAAACACTGGGGCTGGATAAAAAGAGATGAGAATCATCTCCGTAGAGATGATCATTGAATCTAGAACAGTTGATGGGATCACAAAATGATGTAGTATAGAGAAAGAAGAGAAGAGGGCACAGGACAGACTTCTGGGGAAAAGTCAGAGTTAATGAGCATGACCCAGAAGAATAATGAGCCAGGGAATATAAGAAGGAGCAGTCAGACAATCAGTAGGAAAATCAGGAAAGAACAATGTTGGGAAACTTAAGGGAGGAGAGAATATCCATAAGATAGTGAGCTACAATGTCAAAGGTTGCAGAGAAGTAAAGAAGCATGAGGATTGAAAAAGGTCATTAGATTTGGCAACTCATAGATCACTGGTAACTTTGGACAGAGAAGTTTCAGTTGAATGATGAGTTTGGAAATCAAATTGCAAAGGGTTTAGAATTAAATGAAAGGCACAAATTATCGATAGCTTTTAGCCATGTGAAAGGGAAGGAGAATTAAGATAACCAACCAGGAAGACAGGATCAAGGAAAGGTTTTCTTTAAAGATGGGCATCAACATGTCTGTAGGAAGCAAGGAAACACTAGCAGAAAGGTAGGGATTGGGGATTGGCGAGACAGTGGGGATAACAGATTGGGAAATCCGCTAGAGAAGACAGGATGGAAGGAGATCAAAGCTGCATGTAGAGGGATTTGTTTCGGCAAGGAGAAGAGTTACTTTTCCTTGTAAGACAAGGTAAAGGAGGATCTAGGAAGGGAAGATATCTGCATGAGATGACATGAGATGAAGAGGAAGGGAGAAAAGAGAGATCTTGGAGAATAGTGAGGTTTTTTTGGTGAAGTAGGTGAGGTAGAAGGGAATGGCATGGGAGGCTAAAGGAGGGATGAAAAGATTTTGAATAGCAACTGTGCTGAGTGGGACAGTGAGTTGATTAAGGAGATATAAAAGGATTGCCTTGCTGAGGTGAGGCTCTACAAAGTGACAGGAAGTCTACAGAATTACTCAATTTCTTTGGGCTTTACAAGCTATAAAGCATAGTTCCAAACATCCAGATAGGATAAAGAGAAAGCCAACAAAAGTACTTTCAACAATATCCTTCAAATGATAGAACAAAGTAGCAGATCTCCGGCTCCTGAAAAATAATGCTGCTTCTCTAGGCCCCCGAGCTGCAAATTCAAGATTGGGAGCAGTGGGGCAGAGCAGGTAAGAGCAAAGGTGAGCTAGATGCTGCCTCCATAATGGGCTGAAGCTTTCTGCAAAGAGGCAGGCTACATCAGACAAACCAGAATTTCATGGATGCACCCTACAGAATTCCTCGTCATTTGTAGTAGACTTCCCAGAACTGAAAGCACTTCTTTGGCCCCCAAATTTTCTTCTTCCCACCTCATTCCATCCTTTCACTTACACTCACATGGCTACTGATAACCCTATTCCCTTTTCCCCAGAAGAGAAGGATTCTCTCAACCTTGGTGATTATCACAATCACCAGAAGGAGTGAAGGGGATAGGCTCATAGTATCATAGATTGAGAACTAGGTCATCAAGTTCAACATCTTCATTTTATAGATGAGGGCACTGAGGCAGAAAGAGATTAAGTGACTTGCCCAATGTCACACAGCTAGTGTCTGATGCAGCATTTGAACTTGGCCCTTTCTGACTCTAAACTCAGCATTCTATCCACTGCATCACCTCCTGGATTAAAGAACCTATCAAAAGGAATTTTTTGAAAAGATTAGTCAAACTCAATGTGATACCAAGGGATAGTGTCATAACCCACAATTTCTAATGCCTTCAGCACTGTAGGCTGCTCTTAGAGATCCAGACCACACTAAAGTCTACAATGCGCTGAGACAACAATAGCTACACCAAAACAAGAAAAATCTTATCGGCATGGTGGCTTGTTGGTCACTGGCACTTTGTCTCATTCTTGTGGAAGAAGACTAACAAGAGACAGAAAGAATTTTGAAATTCCCAAAGTATCCTCAAATGGCTATACATCTATGTTTGTGGACACAAGTGTTGACTTAGCAGTAATTACTTTACTTTTTCTGTTTATCTGTTTAGGCAGTCAAGTACCTTCCTAGATCAGTTCTGCAGTTTTCAGAGCTTCAAGAACATGAATAATTGTATTAGTTTTAAGGCTCTGTGCTGACCATCACCATGGCACTTAGTCACTCAGACAGGAATGCAAGTTTTACAACTTCAAAACATTTCCAATAAACACTTTGAGCTATATAAAATAGCTTTACCATTTTCCCACAGAAATTGAAAAGACAACAACAAAAATGCCTGCTGGTGACCAGACCTGGTAATTTTCATCCATTTTGTCAGATCTGAATCTGAATATGTCCAGGGAGGAGGGGCAAGCACATCCTAGCTCTGACACTGTGGCAGGACCTTGGTCCCTCCTCCTCAGCAAGTTGCAAGCAACTCAATATTATAAAAATGCAGCCAAAAACAACTTAATGTCTCTGGATGATTTCCTTTCTAGAGAACATTTCCAACCCTTCCTGACTTAACTTGACCCTGAATACATTGTGTCCTTGTGAAAAAGATTAGGATGAATTCTTCTCTCAAGAGTCCTCTCTTTTAGACTGTCCCATTATGCTAACCTAGGAAAAACTAATTTAATTGTATAAATAACCACTTAGCCATGAGAACATAAGCATTGGCCCAGTGAGTAAGACAAATGGTCCATTTCAATGGTCTGCCTCTAATTTGGCCAGTAGTAGCTTAGTTACTGTCTGCTATGATGCTGCCCTCACAGATTACAGAAGCTCAAGACATAGCCCTTCTTCATGCTATGTAAAAGACTTCTGTATATCTATTATCTTTAAATTTCCCTTCCTGTTCTAATGTTCTAGGAAGATAAGCAAAGCCACACTCACCCTAAACAAATTTTTCCAGATTGTATGGATGAAATAGCAGTGTGTGAGATCTGTGGGAGCAAGGGAGCCCGTAAATACAGTCTTGCAGCTTTAGAATAGCTCTTGAATTGCAAATATTTCATAAAGTCAAATATTGCTTTAAAAAAGATGTAAAAGAAATGAAAACAACTGACAAGAATGTAGACGAAAACCTGAATACTTCGGACAGCCTGCATCTCACCTAGGGTTACGAATGCTATGTAAACCCAGTTATCCAAACTAAATGAAGGACTATGCAAAAATCCCAACATTTTGCTTTTGGTGCAATGGCTAGTGCTGAACCTGGAGATTTTAGGACCTGAGTGTGGATCCCAAGTCAGAACTTTACTGTGTGACCCTGGACAAGTCACTTAAGCGCTCTCAGATGTTTTTCCTTGTTGGTAAAAATGAGACACCTACCTCGTAGAGTGGTTGTAAGGATCAAGTAAGATAATACATGTGAAGTACTTTGCAAGCCTTAAAGCACCATATAAATGCCAATCACTGTTATTAGTAAACAAATAGCACCCATTCAAACATGGCAGAGAAGAAACTCGATAAGCCCACCAGAGTTCCATCCATATTAATGTCACGGTTTTGCTTGCACATGTTCTGAGGAAGCTCCCTGTACTGCGTTATCCTTACCATGGCTCTGAATTTTTAATGCAAATCAACTGTTGAGCAGTATTTGTATTACAATAATAACTTGGAAGAACTTGTTTAATATCAGAAGACTTAGTGGAGCAGATGAATAGTTCCAACATGATATCCATGGGATAGAAATTCAATTAAAAACTGCAAGCGGTGCTGGAGAGGTAGTTATTGTTCAGCGGGTACCACAGGGTCCTTTGCCGAAACACAGCTATTAGCTGAACTGGTTGAGAAATTCTGTTTTCCTTTATGGCAATCTGTTAGCTTGTATAAAGTTAAATTAATAAAAAACACCGAGCTGCCTCTGCACCGAGAGACCATAATGAAGCCAAGGGCTACTTGCGTATTTTATAATTATGGATTAAGTGTATTATGCCAAGCAAATTAAAGATATGCCACAATTATAATAAAAATGAGAGATTGGTCTTCTTCGGATGCTGATTGCATGACAACTGCCTCCAAAATAGAATGGCTAAGGCCCTATCCAGGAACACAATAGCTTTGCTGAGAGCTAGGAGGAGGAAATTACCTTTCACGCTCTCCCTCAGAACAGGTGGGATACTGCTTGCTCTGCAAGCTACTCAGCTAAAATGGTAGATGTGGTGACTGATGCCCTTAGAACACATTCCAGCTGTTTGGGCACAACTCAGCTTCAAAGTAAGGCATCCTTTTGAAAGAAGAAAGAACCAATGGGTTGGTTTATTTTTTTTTCTTTTTGTAGTGAAAAAAATGACCTACAGAAGATCGTTAGTAGGAAGGACCCAGGGCCAGTCACAAAGCCAGAGATTTAGGGCTTGTGAGTTTTCTTTTCTCTCCATGTCTAAGACCTAGAGAGTCAGAGATATAAGGTAGTCCTGCTGTCCCCCTGTGCTTCATTCTGAAGCATCTGAGGCATTTACCATTCTATTACCCTTCTGGAGGCTTGCAAGCATGAAAACAAGAGCCCTCATAGTGAAATGACTGGCACATTTGCCTTCCTTTCTCTCCAGCACAGAGGGCATGAATTTTTAATGCGACTCTTTGCTCTTTTCTTAACATATTTGTTGGTGGTAGTAGGGGGTGTGTGTGTGTGCATGTGTATGCAAGTGTGTGTTGTGTGTGTATACACAAGTGGATGTGATTATAAATCACATTCTGCAAATGGAATATCAGCCCTTTCAGCCATAACCTTTCACGCATGGCAAATAATGATGCTTTCATTACATAATACAATTTTCTTTCTGCCAGGAGTCAAGCCTATGAGCCTTACAGGAAACAAACTTTTCTACCATATTGCTTTGAATGGTGTGTGGGAGTGGGTGTGAGTGAGAGCATTTGCTCACACGCATGTGTTACTCAGAGACAAGGGGTGGGGAGGGTGGGGATGGGAGGACAGGACTTGTGAAAAGAGGCTGAAAACAACCAGAGATTCTTTAAAAATTGGCACTCTTCCGCCTCAGGCTGCTCACTCAATGTTTCATTGATAGCTCTATATGCAGTGTCCTGTAGTGGGCAGCTAGGTGATGCAGTGGATAGAAAGCCAGGTCTGAGTTCGAATCTGACCTCAGATGCTCATTGTGTGACACTGGGCAAGTCAATTAACCCTGTTTTTCCCAGTTTCCTCATCTGTAAAATTATCTGCAGAAGAAAATGGCAAATCACTCTAGTGTCTTTGCCAAGGAAAGCCCAAATGAGATCAAGAAGAGTTAATGATGATTCACGGACTAAACAGCAGTAGCAGCAATAAAGGATCCTAGTATGGAAGTGGAACCATAGCATTTTTACAATTGGAAAACACTGTAAAGTCCATCTAATCCAAAACACTCATGTTATAGACTGGGAAACTGACAGGGAGGGAAAACGACATGCTCAAAGTCACACAGTTAATGAAAAATAGAGCTGAGACTAGAGCCCAGTCATTCCCATTTCAGGGCTCTTCTCCATGATGCTCCTTAAGGGGATGGCATAGAAACTGGTTGCCAGTAAAATTTGGGGAAGAAGGAAAGGTCCAGAGGATGCCTTAGAAGGAACCTGACAGGAATACTGAATGTTTAAAAATCAGCAAGTGTAAAACAACGGGGACATCAGTGAACTCTTGCTGATTTAGATAACTGTGCTGGATCTTAGTTACCGTAATGAAAAATTGTGCTGAATTTACGCAAAAGGAACTATATCGGCACTAACAAGAGACATGATATACTGCAGAAGCACAGTGTTTCTACTTTGTAAAGTGCTCACATCTCATTTACCTTCACCTCTCAGATCTTTTATCTTAAACTTGCATACCTTATATTCTTAAATATTCACAATATTTACAATACAGCCATACTTTGGTGAACACAAAATTAAGTGTGTAGCAATTTCTTAGACACACACAAAACTCACATTTTCATGGCTTTTCCTTCCCTTTTTTTAACCTCTTTTTCATGATACACATAATCCTCTTTCTGGTCAGTTCTCTCAATTCTCTCTCTCTCTTTTTTTTCATATTTAGAGATTTCTCTATTTCTGCTGTCTTGGTTAGTCTTTATCCTTGAGGTCAGGTGTCTTTGGTCTTACTCTTCCTTTCAAACTCTTTTAATGAAACGTAATATACACAATGTCTCTGAGAGCTTGGGAAGGCAGTTTTCAACAGTCCCATGAGAAAAATGGGGTGGAGGTATTTTAAGTAGCTTGCCTATTGTTTCATGGATAACTAGCAACATAACAAGGATTGTAAATCAAATATTCACTCTACTAGAGTCAGAACTGCAACCAGCAGTTCATGAGCCATGTGGGACTGGAAGTAAATATGAGCTGACCTTTCTGACCAAATAAATGAGCCATCTATGTATTAGCTCATCTGGTTCTGGTTAGTATCTGGTTAGTACTATGGACTGTTCCTTGAGGCAAGAAGTGTTCATGCCTAGAGCTCTGATGCTCCCCACATACTTCCCAACACAAGGAGTCCCCACGAGGCTGTCCTCTCCTTGGTCTTGCCATGTCCCGCCCCAACACTACAAAGCACCCAGCTGTCATCCTCTCCTATCCCAGATCTCATCTGTTTTCTCTTGTCTCATATATCATTTCCTCAGGGCCAAGCTCTTCCAAGCTTTCCAAGAGGATAAACTTTTTGTACTAATGTGTTTGTGAGAAGTTGGTAAGAGTAGTGAATAGATGGCCAGCCTTGGAGTTAGACAGATCTGGGTTCAAGTCCTGACTTTTCCAACCTCTTTTACTAGCCTTTTCCAACCTCTTTTACTAGCCTTTTCCAACCTCTTTTAATTTTAGGGCTTTCCTTCAATGTATTTATCCTGTATACAGGCTGCTTTGTATATATTTGTTGGCATGCTATCTCCTTCATTAGGCTGTAAATTCCTTGAGTGCAGAGTCTCTTTTCCCTCTTTTTGTATAGCCTGCATTTAGCATAGGACCTAGTAAGTAGTGAAAATTAAACAAAGACTGATTGATTGATTGGTCATAGACAAGACATTTAAATTATTACCATCCCCAAGAAAATCTCTGTGACTATACTCTATAGACAAGAGGTGTCAAACACAACCCCAACACTCCTGAATCTGGCCTGAAACAGATTAAAATAAAATTGGGAAATAGTTCATAAAATAATCATAGGCACAATAAAACACAGATAATGTTAATGTGTGATTTTTTAAGTCATTATGCAGCCTACAGGTATCTTTATCATTTTAGTCACCCCATTTCAAACTGAGTTTGACACCACTGCCATAGATAATTGACAGCTACATGAGTGGAGTTTCCAAACTAGAAAACTTGCCACATCGATAAAGTCACAGGTCCAGATTGTTGTACTTATGGGGAAAGGTTGTAGGAGCTTCTGCAGGCCCTCCTTCCAATTCTTATAGCTTCTTATAGCAAGGGCTTTTAGAGAAAATAATTAGTTGGTAATGTGCACTGTACTGAATAAAATAATAAATATATTTTAAGCAAGTACAGATGAAAATGGTATAAAAATCTCCCTGGCAATGACTAGATTTATAATCAACTTATAGAATTATGCAGAATATAATGCATGTATTATCCTTTGCTACATTATTTAGATATAAAATATGTATATATATTTATTGTATATATCTATATCATATATGACATATATGCTCTTCAAAAAGTTTCATTCTAAAACGCACTGGAATGTAGTTGATATCCCTTAAAAAATAGATAAGACCATACTGCCTCCTCAATAGTTCACCAACCATAGGACAAGAATTTAAAATTTGCTTTAGATTACTTTACTAGCAATGCTCTTTCACTTGGCACACCTCAAGGCTAATAATATGTGTTATAAGCTCCTTGAGGACAGAGATTGGGGCTTTTCCCCCACTGGAACTAGCCCAGAGACTAACGTACAGTAAGCCTTTACTGACTGTTAAATAATCGGGATACCACCTTAGTTGTGAAACAAAATGAAACTTACAGGATTAAACTAGGTTTGAATCTATGATCTTGGCTTCCTTAGCTCCATGATCTAACCATTAAACCAACTAGCCACCCCTTAGATCTCAATGCAAACTGATAAAACCTAAAATGACAAAGAGAGGCTAGAGAATGGGATACAATCTCTGGGGAAACCCAGGCCCCAGCTCAACAGGGTCGTTGACAGGACAGAAATGAGAGTGACTTTAAGCTGTGCCCCAGAGATGTGGGCACCTCTGATTCAATTCACAAACATTGATAGAAAGGATTATAGCAAGGTGACTAAAATAAAAGTGGATAGAGGATTCCAAACCAATTACCAAAGTATAATCTTCCTCAGATGGGCACGCTAAGAATAATTACTCTCCACAAGAAGAATGTCTGTTCTAGACATATTACAGAAGCCTGCATAATTAAATGTAGCATCTCATCCTCATTTATCTTTCCAGAGGTTTGCTTTCAAGGGTCCACCTGCCTGGCCTAAAAAGACACAGGTCTGGTGCAGATCCCACAAGGGGATTTGGTGTTCAGGGCATGAAGTTTCAAAAGTAGAAAATTATCCTATAATTGTGTGGAGACATCATCACCTGATAAGCAATAACCTTTAAAAGTCAATTTGCTCCTTCTATTTCCTGAAGACACCCCTCAACCCACCCCTTTTCACTTTTCCCTACCATGGATACCCTATGAACACACCATACTTATTCCTTTCTCTCTTCAGGAACTTGTTTTGTGACAATGAAGTCATTTAGTTTTTCTAAACCTCATCACCGTCAAAATGGGGATAATAAAAATCTATCTCAGAGCGTTGTGAACATCAAATGACATGTCACCCTACAAAAACTCAAAACACTGTATAAGTGTATTTTAGATGACCAAAATGCTAGCTTTAATTCTCCCATCACACAGATAATCCACCTCTATGCCAGTTTTGTGATCCATGTTATAATTTTGTCATCTATGCTCTTCCTTTGACCAGAGACCAGTTACAGCACACTTTTCCCACTACAATATTACTTGTTTCCCCCTTGTTATGCATAGTGTCCCAAAAGTCTTAAACCTTAATGTCTTAAAACTACACCAAGACTTTAAGAAAATGCTATTTTTTATCTTAAATCATCTCCATTACGCTTCCTTCCTGATATTCATCAATTTCTACTTAAATGTACATCAGTTTTATATATTATGCTATTCCACTACCCCTTCGATACATCTGTGTGTTTTAAATAAAGAATACACCTCAACTGAAACATTCTAGTCACGAGGCATATTTGACCAAAGTTTTGTGATATCTATGAAGTCATTTTCAACTTTCTATGATAAGGCATTAAGATTGATTTTTCTATAACCTATACTCAGAACATTGGTATGTAGGTCTTAAGTATAACTTCTACCCCACTTTCTAAGTTGTTTTATCCCATAAATTTCTGGGCATTTCTACTTTTTTCCATTCTATATCAATAAATGTGGCCTTTTAGATTATACAAGGAAAACTGCTCCATGCAGGAAAAAAATGATTATTCATGCAAATTGCCTTCTTTACTGACAGCCAGAGGTCCCTCTATATGCATGGAACTGGGCAATTAACATACCACCATGATAACAGTTTCCTTTCAAACAGACAGGTCTTGCCCTAAGTAAATTCTGCACAATACATACAAAACTTAAGCTTCTCAAAATGTTATGCTCATCAGAAAAAAAAATTAAGACTTCCTTTAGATTTCAAATGCCCCTACTGTCCTTAAAGTACAATTTGATTTATAAAAATCTGATTTATGTGATGTTTTTCAGTTAAATGCTCCTATTGCAGCACATAAGGAGGGATGGTTATATGCCTTCACCCTCAGTGAAGTTCCAAGCGTAGCAACGTATTATAGCAATAGAGAGTCCTGGCATTCTTATCTTCTAGGGAGCAGAGCAAGTTAATCCATAGTTTAAGAGGGCTACTGCCACTGCCATACCTCTAATGAGTACATCACCCTCTCCACTACTAGAAGACTGCAAATAGACAATAGATAACAACACGCAAAGCCCCATCTTCCAAGCTGGTATTAAGCTGGCCAATTGGGGTTGGCTGGTTTGTTTTGGAGGGAAAAATAAGGAAAAGATAGGTGAAACTTCAACATAGCAGAGCAGTGCAGTTCTAGGGACTCTTGCTACCTTTGCATTTTTTCCTGTTTATTGGCTCAGGTATTTCCTTATTTCGTTTGTAATCCTGGAGAAAAGCTTCCTCATCGGGCAATGCTATTTCTGAAAGCCTTGGGCTTCAAGAATATTCTAAAAGGTTGGCACATGATAATTCTGGGTCACAAGGTCAATAACAACACAACCTTAACAAAATCATCTGGGCTATTCCCTTTCTTTTAGGTGTGCCTACCTCAACTGTCAGCAAACCTTGCAAGTAAGCCACCAGAGGATTCTCATAGGTAGAAGAGTCAGAAGATACAGATTCAAGCCCTGACCCTTAGAGTAACTACTTCTGTTGGCAATTCACTCTAAATTTCTGAATCTCTATTTCTTTGCCTCCCCCACAGACTGTTGTGAACTGATGGAGAGGGTCATATGAATCTTACCTATCAATTTTATTGTTACTATTACTGTCCATATTATTTCACAATGAAATTTTAACATCACTTCTATGCCAGCCCCATTTTGCCAGCAGCATACTGTAAAGGTAGCCTGACTATAATGGAGGGTTTCATTTTTCTCACTTAAATGATGTAGGGAATAACTCTACCATCTGGGTCCATTTACTCAGCAAATGGGATCCAATTCCCAGTCTAGGGCCCCAGTTGTATCCACCTTTTTGATAGAGGCTAGAAATCTAAATGGAATCCATAGGAAAAAGAGGAACTAGAGTGCTTTGGGATGGTGCCACCAATTTCTTTCCACAATTAAAAAAAAGAATCTACATAAAAAATGTAAGGAAAGGTTTGGGGGCATATGTTTTTAAGAAGCATATGGAGTTAAGCGCCTATGTGTTAATGAGTGGATATAAGCTAAGGATTGTAAAAAGAGATGAATACCACCTCTCATTAGTGCTGCATTTGATGGCAGAGTAAGAGAGAGAAAATGATCCACTTTAAAAAGGTCTTTAACGTTGATGGGTCAATTTTAGCAATTATAGGATTTACTCGTGTAACTCATTGCACCATGCTAAAACGGACCTTTGAATCAGCAAATGCAGTCTTAACTGATGATAAGGAGGCAGTAATAAGGATGGGATAGGTTCCTTAGAGAAAATGTTAATTTCTTTTCTTTACAATACAAGAGAAACTCATGAACCCCTCTGTCTTTCTGCACCCACATTAAAAGGCTCCCAATGGATTTGGCAAAGAACATATAGACACATCAGAACTGATCATGAATGAATCTATTAGTCTCTTTCATGGGTCAGATTTCCCCCTTGCTAAAGTAAAAGTGGAATCACTACATAAATTTGGTGTTCTGGTTTCCTATGTCCTCCCCAAGTAAATGTACAAAATTTTTAAATAAAATTCCAAATTATTCCTGTCCCCATGAGGTGGTGTGACTTTGATATGCTTTAATTCAGAGATGATGTCACCCATTCCCATATGTCCTTCTTAGTCACAAAGCTCCTATGCCTAGCCAAAAAAATCTCTCTAAACTTAAATTGCCCATTTTACTGTTTGTTCCTCCCTAAATCCAAAAAAATCTGCCCATGAGCACCCACTTTAAAACCTTTCACACCAGTAATTAAGTCAGAAGAAAGACTATTCCAGTGCCATGGAAAGGACACCAGATATAGCAAGATAATCTGAATTAGAGTCAAAGTTCTGCTACTACCCACAAGATGTTGGACAAGTCATTTTACTTCAATGCAGTGGATAAGAATATTGAGATTTTGAACCTGAAAAAAACCACTAGTTTTGAATCATGGCTCTAAACTGTGCTCGCAGTTGGATCTTTGGAGAGCTAGTTCACTCCTCTGAGCTTCTGTTTCTTCCTCTGTAAAAGGATAATGATAATGATAATTCCTAGCTCACGTAGTGTTGTTGGGAAACTCAAATTACAGAAGTTATTTAAAGCACTTTTAAAACTTAAATGTGCTATATAAAAGGCAGTTATTATAAAATGGAACTAATAATAGCTTCATTTGTCTACTTCATAGGGTTGCTTTGAGGATCAAATGAGGTAATATGTGTGAAAATGTCCGGGTCATCTAAGGAGAATATGACTACCCACTAGGCTTTCTCTTCCTCTAGTGGCAAAACTTTTAATGCCATCAGCCTTTCTCATTTTTCTTTCTATTTGATCTAATCTCTATCTATTTGGTTCTAATTTCTATCTATTTGATCTTTTTTTTACTTGTCTTTTGGTTTCTGTATTCTACTTTCTCCTTGTCCTTATTAAAATGCCTATGTGGGATACAATGTGCCAACAAAGATCTGGTGCTTGCTACTCACTTATTAATAACGAGGAAATCAAGTTCTAAGACATGAATTCAACTGGTGGCAGAGAATCTGCCTTCACGACTCAACAGCTATGCCTCAATCCAGTCCAGCCCAGCAAGCCAATCCCACCTACACTGGGATATAGGCAACTATGAAGTGTAAGTCAGTACCTTTCTGACTCTCACAGAATTGCAGACATAAAGTTGGTAGTGACCTCAGAGAACATCTAATCTAAGCTCTTGATTTTACAAAAGGGGAAACTAAGACCCTGGGAGGTTGACTGCCTTGGCCAAAGTCACATAGAAAGCAGAAGAGATAGGATTAGAACCCAAGTCCTCTCATCTCAGAGCCAACGGACACTTCACTGAACCAGGCTGAATGCATGTTAAGCTGAATTACACTCATATCTTAACCCCTCCCCCAATGCAGGTTAGACTAGCTTTCCCTTAAATGCTATTGAGACATTCCTCAAGACTCAGGTGGCTCAAGGGATTAAGGGCTCTGGTTATTAATATTATTTTCTCATCACTTGAGTGCAAAAGGGTATAGGAAGGTGATATTTCAGAGATTTGACTAGTGTGATCATGGTGGATAATGTAAGCAAAGGAGCTTTATTTAGCAGAATCAACTTGAGGTGTCCTCAGTTCCTGTCCTTACAGAATATCCTTCTGCTGTGGCCAAATAAATCTCCTTTATTATAATGAGTGTCTCATTTTGTTGAACTATTGAACTTAAACTACCAGGATCTGGTATGGATCAGTGTCCACCCAGAATGGCCTCCATTGGAGAGGAAAGGGAAAGAAGAAACAGTGATGTTCCTGAATGGCCTCTCTGAAGTGTCTTTTCACCCAGAAGGATTTCTTCTATGGAGAGCACTCAGCATTAATTGGGCTCCGTGTTAGAAGATTTCTTTTTTTTTTTTTACTTTCTCCTTCAACTATTAATCCAAATCTGAGTAAAAATCCCCAAAGTACAGGATTCAATAATTTCTGTTTTCCATGTAGATGATAATATTAAAAAAAAAACCTTAACACTGCCTGAAAACTCAATAGAGTTTTCTTCTGGTCATCACATTGCCATTCCCCCCTCCCCTAGTAAAGCTGCTCTAGGGAGCAGTTTGCTGGTAGCTCACCAGTCTCCTGCTCATTTTTGATGATTTCCCAAAAGTAGTTTCCAAGAATATAAGAATCTTTGGGATAAGCCTTTAAAATGTCCTGACAGTCCTATGCTAGAAACCAAAGCCTATAACCTGATTAATCTATGCAAAATTTGTAGAGAAAAGCAATATCTTGTTCAAATAATCTTCTGAGCAATGCCACAAATATTTCATCATCTATCACTGCCCAGAGATTTAGACCTGAAACCCTAAGACCTCAGAAATGACATAACCTTCATTAATTGCATGCTACACAAGGCATTTAATGCTGGATGAGATACAACAGACTGAACATATCTGGAGCATCTGCAATAGAGCAGGACCCCATTACAAACTGCCTTATGCTATTATGAAAGCACTTATGCTGGAGGTCGAATCCTGTCCTCCTTGTAAAAGTCAGTCGCAAATATAAGTCATATTCCACATGCCCAGTCCTAATAGCACTAAGTGCAATGGGGGGCAACAAAAATGTAAGAGAAACACAGACTTTTGCCTTTAAAAGGAATACAGGTTGATTGATGATGAAAGATGCATAGATATGAAACAACTGTTGATCAAGATTATTGGATTTAACTCTTCTTGGCAGAGACTGCAAGTATCATAGGAACTGAAAGGAGGGAGTTCAGTGAGATTTCAACTAAGATGGGAAGGCTACTTGTAGGAGGTAAGGCTTAAGCTCATAAAAAACAATGTATAATGAATTTCCCACTATGATACAAGAAAAGCTAGAATATTAGATAATATCCTTGATCCCTGATACCAATCTTATAACAGTGTACTGCTAAGTATTAAAAAAGAGGATGTTTTCTTAAATGCTATGATTTTAACAAAGATGGATGAGCGTTTGGTCTAGATTTCTTTTTATCTCTACCTATGGGCCACTGGTCACACCATCTGGAATAGACATCTTGTGATGCCAATTTCTCCTTTAAAGCCTTCCCTAATGTCTCTGTCTCTCCTCAGATTTCTTCTTTATACAAGCACTTCTTTGCACTTTCATGAGCTACTTTTTTATTGTGGTTATTTCTATCCTTTTCAAAGTTTTTCTACTAGATTGTAAACCCTTGGGACAAAAAAAAAAGAAAAAGTCTTATTAAATTTTGTCTCCGCAGCACCCAGTCTAGCACCTTGCAAACAGACACTGCTGAATAAATTTATGTTGAACCTGAGGAACATTCCACACTATTTAGAGCTGGCGAGGACCTCAACTACCTTATTTTGAAGATGAGGAAACTAAGGCTCAGAGAAATGAAGTGATTTTCCCATGGTCACCCAACAATTATGTATGAGAGCTCATCTTTGAACTCGAGTCTTCTGACTCCAAATCAGTGTTCTCTTCATTACGTCAGGTTGCTTTCACCAGGACATCTCAGAAGTTTTATTCAACTGCAATTCCATTAAACTGGACTACTTATTCTCAAAACACCTAAAAGCAGCCAGAACATTCCAGTTAATTACATGGGTAATAAGTGTCTTAAAATGATTTATTAAATTGAATTGTACAGAATGAAAATATGTGAGGAAATCTAAGAACCAAATGGGAAATATGGTAGAGAACATTTTGGTGAAGATTAGCAGTGACAGAATTAATATGAACACGTAAGTCACTGAGGAATTTGAACAATACTATGTCGCAAGCATGACAGAAATATGACAATAGGAGTGAGGAAAGGGAAAGTTTTATTATCCAGACACTGACTGGTGTTCTCTCTCTCTTTCTCTCTCTCTCTCTCTCTCTCTCTCTCTCTCTCTCTCTCTCTCTCTCTCTCTCTCTCTCTCTCTGTCCCTCTTCCTCTCCCTCTCCCTCCCTCTCCCTCTTCCTCTTCCTCTCCATCCCTCTCCCTCTCCATCCCTTTCCCTCTCTGTCCCTCTCCCTCTTCCTCTCCCTCTCCCTCTCACTCTCCCTCCCTCCCTCTCCCTCTCTTTCTCTCTTTTTCTATTTCTCTCATAGGTTCTTGATTCACTTTAGGGATGATTTTACAATTTAAAAACTAAAGGAATGAATGAGAGGGCTTTCTTATTCTAGACCTAATTCTTACCCACAAGGAGGAACTGGATGTTATGAGAGAAAGAATACGAACATGGATGGAAAGGAAAGCCTTGAAGGGGATATGTGTCAGTGTTCTTTGAGAATTTAAGTTATATTTTATGAGAAAGGAATTATATTTATTCTGTCTGGCTCAAAAAAGCAGAAGAATCATGATCAAAAAGAAGAGACTACAGACAGGACAGAAGATCCTCTTTTGGAGTTCAGAGGTCCCCTCCTAAAGATCACCTATTAATGACTTCATTTTACATGTGGGAAAACAAGGTCCAGAGAAATGAAATGACTTATCTGAGGTCACAAAGTGGTTAAGAGGCAGACCCAAGGTTTGAAGCCAAATCTTCTGGCCCAGATTTAAGTTAAATGTAGAGGGAAGCTTCCTGACAAGAAGAACTCTACACAAATGGAAAGGTTATTTGGAGAATTCCATTCACTCAAGATCTTAAAGATTGACCACTTGCCAGGCATGCTGCACAGGGGAGTCTCATTCAAGTACAGATGAGTCTAGATCAGGTATTCTCAGTGTGTTTTTGTGTCATGGATGCCTTTGGCAACCTAGTGAAGCTGATGGAATGGATGGAAGCTTTCTCAAAATATCTTGAGAATTATGCACAAAATAAAATATATAGGATTAAAAAGGAAACATACTTGGGGAGGGGGAGGGAAAAGAGGGAGGAGGAAAATGGAATTCAAAATCTTATAAAAGTGAAAGTTGAAAACTAAAATAAAAAAGGAAACATATTCAAACACAGTTATCAAAAAAATTCTCTAAGTTCATGAACCCCAGGCTAAAAAACCCTGATCCAGATAATCCATTTAAACTTTGAGAATTGGTGACTCTGTAACTTTGTTCAATCTTGTAGCTAGTAACTGAAAACATGGAACTAGGACAAAGGAACTGAGGATCATCTACCCTGCAGAAGAAAAGTTGGATGAAGGAAATGGGGGTCTCTATCTGCTCTCTTGATTCCAAATCCAGGGCTTCTTTCACATGACCTGTTGTGGGTCACAACAACAAAAAAAAAAAAAAACATGACCCACAGCAATGGCAGCATGTCTTCCCAGATATCAAGGTAAATGCATCAAGCCTTTGACAATCCTCCTAAGAAACAGATATACTCCCAAGCATGCAGAGAATGAAACTAAGATTCTTCACAATAAAAAGATTGAGGTTTTGAAAGAAATTCACTAAAATTTATGAAAACAGAGTTTACATGAATATCAAGTAAAGAGAGGTGCTTTTAATAAATTCCCATCTGTTGGGCCTAACCTAAGCTTGAAACAAGTAACTTTCTGAAAAAAAGGAAGTATTATTTTGTTGTTTGTTGTGAAGTTTCTGAATCTTCATCGCTTCTGAATCTTCATGGCTCTATTTCGGGGTATTCTTGGCAAAGATGCCGGAGTGGTTTGCCATTTTTTTCTCTAGCTCATTTTACAGATGAGGAAACTGAGGCAAACAAGGTAAAATGACTTGTCCAGGGTTACACAGCTAGGAGGTGTCAGAGATGAGACATGAACCAGGTCTTTCTGTTTCCAAGGCCAGATCTCTCTCCAGTGTGCCATGCAATCTATCATACACATATCTATGTATCATGTGTATATGTATGCATATACTATGTATATTTTATGCATATTGCCACACACGTACACGTATAAAATACCCCACCAATAACTGAAAAAGCAGCAACATGGTTCAGTAGAAAGTGATAAACTTGGGAGTCTAGAGGCCTAGGCTTGGATCTTCCCTGTGATACTTGCTAGCTGTGTGACCACAGGCAACTCACTTAAGCTCCAAATCTCAGGTTCCTCATCTGTTGTTGTTGTGTTTGTCCTTCGTTCTCAAAGAGGACCATGAAATCAAGATGAGGACATGACTTGCTGATGACTTTGATTTGAATGAGGGAGGGCTGTGCAAGGTCACCAACCTCACTTTCTTCTCCTGGGCCATCTGGGTCCAGTGGCTTGATATTCATCAGGACGACTGGAGATGGCCCAGGAGGCAATGTGAGATCCTGGCCCTTTGAGGTTAAGGTCTTATCACATTCTCATTTTGAGTGAGATACACCCATTTAATGAATAGACTTCTTGAAGTAGTTTCCCAAGGGATGGTTCCTTTAAACAGCATTGTTGTGAGGAAAGTATGCTGTAAATCTTAAAATACTAAATAAATGTGAGCTGTTAACCTTGTCATATACAAATATTCCATAGGGACAACATTCCATTTGTAAAGGTGCAAAAGGATATGTACAAAAAATCAGGAAGTTCAATACAAAAGTAAGATAATATGATTATGGTTATCGATAGGATGCATCAGATGCCCTCAGAATCCCTCTAATGTCCATTGAGTTAACAGCTGAGTAAAAACCAATTCCTTGGTTCTACAGTCCTAGTCTCAGGACCCAGAAAACCAAGATGGCCAATACTGAGGCCTGTCCCCAGTTTACACCTTCCTGCTTAACCCTAAGCATGTTAGCACCTTAATCTGACTCTCCAGTCAGAGCACTTTCTAAGATCAATGATAATTGACTTATTAAGGAAGCCTGGTGTTGCTGGGATGTGAGCTGATTGTGTAATTGTGTAATTAGTAAGTGCCAGGGCTCATTCCAATTATTAACCTTTATGAATGTCATTTACAAAGATAAGGGTGAAGCTATGGAGTGCTGCATGAGTAATAGCTCCTGCAGTTTACACAGGCCTGGCAGCCCAGAAGGGACACTTCCACGACCACATGGTTTGAAAGCAGCAAAGGGGAAGATATAAAGGTGGAGTTGCCAACATCCAAGTTTCCTCCATCTCTCTATCTGGGGGCCTGGGAGAATTCCCTCAGCAGCAGCTAAAGACCCCCTCAAAAAAAAGTTTTGCCACCAAAGTTTTTGACACTAAAAACTTGATTCAGCATCAGAAATGGACATAGGTCTACCAGTGGAAATGACTTTGAAGATACAATTATCAGCTTTGCCACTGTGCCCTATGACACATGTACACACGACCTTTCCATCTGATTTGCTGCTGAAACTTCTTATATGTGTTGTCTTCCTTGTTAAATTATGAATTCCTTGAGAGTTCAAACTGTGTGCTATTTTCTATCTGTATGCCCAGCACCTAACGCAGTGCTATGCATATGCTAAGTGCTTAATAAATGTTTTTCATTCATTCATTCAAAGAAAACAGTTGATATACTTATCACTATTGGTATACAGTAAGGATAAGAGGTTGTTGAAGCAGTAAGAAGAATCCTAGACTGTGCATCCTGGATCCAATTCTGCCTAAATGCCTTAAAATCAACTGAAATAATGATCTCTGTGGACCACAGTTTCCCTTTACATAAAACTGAGATTCATACTTCCATTCATTCAGTAATCATTTACTGAGCACCCACTATGAGTGGTAATGTGGTGTTGAACAATGGTGTTAAAGTCGAATAGAAATGGGGGCCACTGAAACATTCAAAAGGATCTCTGCAGGCAGCACATTGACTTCCTTTTAAACTGTAATATTATCTATGTTCTACTGTATTTTTATTTATTTCATTGAAGATTTCCAAATTACATTTCGATCTAGTTCAGCCACACTAGAGAGTGTGGTGGGTCACGTTTAACACCTCCGTGGATAGAGTTTGGTCTAGGAGTCAGGAAGACCTGGCTCTGATCCCTACCAGCTATGGGATTCTGTGCAAGGAACTTAACCTCTCAATGTTCCCCAAGTAATTCTCTAAAAGTAAAAGTTGCAGAACCAATGCTGATCTGGAATGGCAGCAGTAATTCCTCACCAAGGACTCCCTAGACACTGATGAATCACAGGTCTCCCCTTAAAAAAAGGGAGGAGGGGGGACTGAGAGTAGGAGGAATACACAGAAACATTAAGACAACAAAACTTGCTCTAAATTACAAGTCAATTGACAAGAATGTGTCTGTTGTTCAAGAAACAGGCTAGCAACTTTAGAGTAGTAGTTTGGAGTAGCTCAACCCTAGGTTGACTATAGATCAATGACATTTTCTTTCATAGTATCTCTCAAATACCATCTACTCAAATTTTGACAAATTGTGACATGTATTGGTAGAGGAAAATTCCTATACCAAAAAAATTCAAAGACCTCTGAAGGACTGAGGTCATTCAGAGACAATGTGGCATAGTATTATGGTTGATTCTCAAAGGTCACTAAGCCTCCTCACTGTATATTGACTTATTAAATCGCATATTAACATTATCTATGTTCTACTATATTTTATTTTATTTCATTAATACTGCTAAATATTTTCCAAATTATATTTGGAATTTTATATATATATATGTGTGTGTGTCAGGATTATATATATTGGAATTATATCTATATGTCAGGATTATATATACACATATATGTTGGAATTATATGTATATATAGATAAATTATATTTTAATTATTTTTAATATTTAATTTTGCTAAATATTTTCCAATTACATTTTAATCTGGTTTCAGCAGACACCTCTACAGACTAAATATGAGAGACTTGGAATCAGGAAGACCCAAATTCAAAACTTGCCTCAAACACTTACAAGCTGTGTGACTTTGAGCAAGAGACCTGAGCCTGGTAACTCACCTGTAGAATGAGAGGGTTAAATGTATAAAGTCCCCACCAACTCTGAATCTATGATCCTATAATCTTGTACCTACCTTTCAGAATTGTAAAAAGTAAAAGAAAAACTGCATGGAATGAAATTTTATAAAGTATAAAGTTTTTTATAAATGTAATATGTTCTTTTTAATAAAGATGGGAAACCATGAAAATCATATTTGTTTAATAAAAGAGGCAGGTTTCCTATGTAAGGGAATACTATTATTCCTAAAGAAATGGTGAGTAGGCAGACTTCAGAAAAGCCTAAGAAGACTTGCATTAACTGATGCTGAGTGAAGTGAGCAGAACCAGAACACTGTTCATATTAACAAAAAAATTGTATGATGACCAGCTTTGTTAGACTTAGCTCTTCTGAGCAATTCAACGATCTAATATAATTTCAAAAGATTCATGATGGAAAAAGCTATCCACATCCAGAGAAAGAACTATGGAATCCAAATGCAGATTGAAGGATACTATTTTCTCTTTGTTTTGTGTTTTTTTCCTTTCTCATGACTTTTCCCTTTTGTTCTGATTCTTCTTTCACAATATGACTAATGTGGAAATACGTTTAATATGATCACACTTGTAGAGCCTAAATCAAGTTACATGCCCATCTTGGGAACAGGGGAGTGGAGGAAGGAGGGAAAATTTAGAGCACAAAAACCTTATAAAAGCAAATCTTGAAAACTAAAAATTAATTTTTTTAAAAAAAGAAGAGGAACGTCTTCTAACCAAACCCATATCTTCTTATACTATATCACTAATAGATAAGAGTTGTAAACCTGGAGTTAGGAAGCCTTAGATACAAATCCAATCTCAGATATTTGTCCAATAATCACTCCTGGACAAGTCTGACAACACCCTAAACCCCAGCTTCCTCACCTGTGAAATGGGTAATAACAATAGCACCTTCCCATTAAGTTATTGTGGAGGACAAATGAGATAAAGTACATAAGATGCTTTGCAAACTTAAGAGTGGTACAGATGTTGTGCTATTATTAGATAGGTAGTGTAATATTAGATCTGGTGTGATACAAGCTTCAGGTCTTAAATAAAAGCAACTAGAAGATATCCACTGCCTCTGTGAGCTTAACACTGCTTCCTAGAAAGCATCCTCCCAGACTCATGAAGGAGAGAATGACTTAGATAACCAGTTTATGGCTCCCCCAATAATTTCTAGGGCAGTGAACCTTGAGAATCCACAGTAGAGAGCTTGCTAACAACATTTACAGTTGATGTCCAATAAAGTAATTGGCCACCAAATGATGAGAAAGTAACTATGAAAGCTTGACTACCTAATCTTTATAGTTGTTATATACAAGCAGGAATGGAGTCTGTAAAAATCCCTTCTTCTATAAACCTGGAAATATATGGGTTCTAGGACATGTTGATTTTTTCTTTTTCTTTTCTTTTTGTGTCTTTTGGCTTCACACAATATTCCAAAGGACTACCTATCATAGTTTTATACATGTGGGACATCTGGCAAGGAAATAAATTAAGGTCTCCCTTAGAGGATGGGGAAATGCAGTCATTTGTAAATATTATTTTTAGAAGGGACCGTCTGATGCTGTTCTCTTATTAACTTCATTAGAGGGCTAATGAATCTACTGCAGAGATAATGAGAGCAAGCTCAGAGTGTGGAAAAGGAGGGAAGGGTTTTCACACCATTTCTCCAAATGTTGGGGTTATTTACGATCGTTATAAAATGGCACTGCACTTGGAGGGAAGAACAAACAACATAAAACACTAGTATAAAAAGACACAATCCACGCTAAAGTGTTAAATTCTACCAACCACTGGACAAAGATTTATGCACCTTGGTGCCTTGCCTAATGGTAAGGAAAGGAAGAGGTCATAAAAAGAGTCCTTCTCTTAACAATAAAGATAGGAGAGCATTGGGTCTGTGATCTAGATCCAGTTTCCCAAAGAAATTAGTGCTCAGTTTTTCAGTAACATAAGTTGCCTTTGTGTCTAGCATTTAGTCCTCTATGCACACACTCCCATTTATTTTTTTAAGTGAGACCTCTATAAATAGAATGGCATTCCCAATCTAATCATTTTATTCTATTTCAGTTAAACTACATGTGTATGGGGGTACATACCACAGCTAACATCCATAAACTAACATTCATCTACCAATTAGAGATTGTTCCTAAGTGGATATTATATTTCAAAACTTAATGACGTGCTTTTTAAACCGAGTCAACATATTCACTAAAATGGTATTTTTTGAGTCTGGAAAGCTGACCAATTGTGTACATACTCTTAAGTCCTCTTTGTTCATTGAATTCATAGATTTTGAGATTATCTAGCACATTTTAAAGAGAAGAAATTGATGTATCCATAAGATAAAGAACTAGGCATATTCTCTAAATATCATGAATGCTCAAAACTCCCAAACATGAGAATTATGCTCAAGAAAAAAGTAATTACATTACCTCTGCAGAAAAAAAAAACTTACCAGAAAGTTTAATGAGTTAACAACCTGAGGAGCTAAAAGAAGAAAAAGATATGTATTTACTCAGCACTCACTCCCCCAATTGCCCCCATGCTCTGAAACAGCAGCAACTCCCACCCATAAAAAAAACTGTACTCTGGGATCCACTCAGCAATTTCTTTGCTGCTGAGGCAGTCTCTGCCAGCATACCCTGTCCCTGTCCTTGCTCTTGCTCCATTATCAAGCAGCAGATCTCAACCCCAGTTCTCCATTCTTATATGAGAAGGAGGTAGAGGTATAGGAAAACAAAAACATGCACTCATTCAGAAAACCTGAGAACAGAGGGAACTAGGGTAAGGCACCAGTACATGCGTAGGGTTACACCAGACATGAAGTGAAGGAGACTCTTTTTGAACTGGAGCTAGTTTATCCCCCAGAAGCCACAGGACAGGTGACAGAAGCTGGTGAAAATCAAATTCCCTAAAATTGGAAGAGGAGAGACAGTTTTAAGGTACAGCCTTTGGGATATCTACCATCAAAGGGGAAGGATGCATAAAGTGAATGACAAGGGAATATACGGAAAATAATAAAATTACCAAAGATATTAAGAGGGGGAAAATGTAGTTAAAATGCCATCACAACCTAGATAAATCAACAGGGGAAGATATTAGTAAAGAAGAAAAAATGGCAATCAAGACAACTAAATGAGTACAAATATTTAAAGAATACATACTGTAATACACAGAAAATTGAACCAATGTTTGTTAAGATAGAAGATCCTGTGGATTCCCAAAGTAGCATAAAACCACAACAGGATATTCCCAAATGATTCAAGAGGGAGAAAATTGTGAGAATAGAATATGAAAAGGAACATTTTTATGATGTAAAAAATAAACAAAATGAATAAAATTTATATAAATAAAATGAGAACAAAAGTAAGACCTAGAAAAGTTAAGTGAGAATGAAAGTCACATCTTGACTAATCTCTCCTCCCACACCATCACCACCACCTCCAATCAGTTGCCTGATCTTGTTGATTCTACCTCCACAACATTTCTTTATCTTTTTTCTATACTCCCATGGCTGCCATCTTGGTAACTAATCTCTTCACATCTCTCCTGAACTATATACCTATCATTGATCTTCCTCCTTCCATCCTCAAACATCCTCAAAAATAATCCTTCAAAGAGATAGGTCTGACCACGGTTCTGCTCTGCTCAAAAACCATTCAGTGGCTCCTTCCAGGATGAAATATGAATTCATCCGTCTGGCACTAAAAGCTCTCTGCCTCCAAACTACCTGCACAACCTTTTTCCCATAACACCCCTTCATGAAATTGGATGGTTTCAAACTGGTTGCCAAAATTTGCTAGGCCATAATTACACCTGTGACATCATACATAGCTATTCCTCATACCAGGAATGTATTCCTTCTCATACAAGACTCAAAGAATCTTATCTTCCTTCAAACATTAGCTTAGCCAATAGCCCCACTCTGAAATATCAGTTAATAAGAATAGCTAACATTTATATAGTGGTTACTGTACTAAACATTTTACAAAGATTATTTCATTTGATTCTCACAACAACACTGGGAGGTAAATGTTATTATAATCCCCATTTTACAGTTAAAGAAAGTAAGGCAAACAGTTTAAGTGAATTGCCTAGGTTATCAGAGTTAGTAAGTGTGTGAAATCAGATTTGAACTCTCTCTGCCTCTAGACCCGCTACGCTAGTCACTATGCCACCTAGCTGCCCCAATCATCCCCCTGTTAGTGCTCTCTCTCTCTCATCTCAAATTATCTTCAATTAATTTACCTGGAATTATATTTTCTAGCAGAGTGTAAGTTCTTTTAGGGAAGGGATTAATTCATTTTTAATCTGTGTATACTCAGAAAACCAAGGACAGTGTCTAATACAAAGATAGAACTTTATCCATATTCATTGAATTGCACTGTGGTGGTTGTCAAGACAGGGGGCTTCTTGCCTTACTTTCCAGAGATTTTGTACAAGATTATCATCTAGCATTTTTGAGATGTTCCTTTGATATTCTGAATCCTCTTCAATGAGCAGTTAAATTAAATACATAATTGATAACTGAAGGGTCAAGTCAAGTGTTCATTGAGAAAAACTGGACTTATGACATTGCTATCATTAATATTGATGTTCTATCCATAACAAATTAATTTGAAAAAACTGGAAAATAACCTTCCTCCTTCAACATCCTTGAATAACCAGATCATATACTACATAGGGTAAGATTCAGGAGAAAAAAGTCCCCTAAGCTAGACATTTGGCCAGGCTCAATGATATTATCAATATTTGTATACTTCCTTTAGGCAAGCAAATTGTAATTATTCCATACCTTCTCAACCTACGGCCACTGATTCTCAAATTTTATGGTCTCAGAGGATCTCTTTACACTCTTAAAAATTACTGAAGATCCCTCCCCACAAAAAGAGCTTTTCTTTATATGGCTTATATCTATCAATATTTACTGTATTAGAAATTAAAATAACTTGTTCTGATAATGATTTTTTTTATTTCATTGCCCCCCCTGAAAGTGTCTCAAGATTTCTGAGACCAAACTTTGAGAACTATTGTCCTATACAAATCTCATCTGCCCCTGTCTATGAATCCTCTATAGAAGATTCCTTTAATATCGTGGATTACCAATCACAAGTATTTATTAAGGGCGTAATATGTACCAGGAATTATACTAGACACTGGAGACAAAAAGTCAAAAAAGAAATAGTCTCTACCCTCAAGGAATTTATGGGAAGACAACATGTACCCATATTAGAATCCCTAGCTTCTTTCAAGTCTCAGATCAAATGCTGCCTAGTGCAGGAAAGGTAGGAAGCCTCCTTTCCCAGTTCCCCCCACACCCTCAAGTACCAATACACCACCCAAGTTACCTTCAATCCACTTTGTACTTTTCATGTATGTACTCAATCATTTACATTTGTTTCTCCCATCAGAAGGTAAACTCCTAAGACCAGGCACTATTTTTTGCCTTTCTTTGGATCCCCCAGGCTTAGTACATAGTAAGTACTTAGTAGGTTCCTGCTGATAGATTAATGAATATGTAACAAATAAATAAAAAGTAGTTTATATGGAACAAGAAATCAGAGTTTCATATAGGAGGTGATTTGGGCTGAGCTTTGAAGAAAAGAAGTGAGGTATTCTAAAAGATGGAGGTGAAAACGTGTACTCCAAGTATGGAGGACAGTTTGGGCAAAGACACAGAGACAAAATGAAATGTCATGTGTGAGAAATAGTAGAAAGGACATTTTTGGCTAAACCATAAAACGAATGAAAAGAAATAAAACATAATGAGCCTATAAAGGTAAGTTGGAGCCAAGTTGTAAAGGGCTTTAAATCCCAAACAGAAGATTTTGTATTTGATCTTACAGGTAATAGGAACAGCCAGAATTTCTTGAGCAGGGGTGGGTGACATCCATAGTCATATATGTGCTTTGGGAATATCACTCTGGTGGCACTATGGAGGACGGATTGGAGAGGGAAGAGGCTTGAGACAGGAAACCCAGTTAAAGGCTATTACAGGAATCCTGGAGAGAGCTGACAAAAGCACGTACTAGGTCAGGGTGCATGCGAATGGAAAGAAATAGACAGATGTGGAGACAGGCATGATTTGCCTTCCTCTTGCTCCCTTAGGGGTAACCAATATACCATCTAAGTTGCCCAGCTGTTAACTCTAATTATCACTAGGTGATGGGTGTATCAGTCCTTGATAATGTCTTTTACCACACTTAAGGCACACAAGCAATCATCGTTGATATACTGTGGCTTACCTCTGTCTACTATCCATGTTTTCATTATTCTTTGGATTATTTGTCATTTAATATTTTTCAAGATAACTGTATCAAGTGATTTATAGTCATTTAATATAACCAGAAGACTCATGATGCTATGGAAATGGATTTTACAGCAAGAAGTTTGGAATCATCAAACGTTCAGTACAGTTTTCTAAATGTAATTCTTACTCCAGTTCTGGACTGAGTTTGACTGTCCATCTGCAGCCTCTGTCTTAGATGTGCATATTGATGGAGTAACTTAGCAGGCTGTCCATCCTGCTGAATGTCAAAGGTTTGGCAATATGAATTTTTCATCCAGCTTCATTTTTCCACTGTGGACGGTTAGACTAATCACTTTTGCATTGCTGTGGATATCCCTGTGATGGCTTTGTATTATTCTAGGGCTCAATCCAATTAGCACAATGTCATCTTCTCTAGTTTGGATGTCTTCCATGACACCAGTAAATACCTTAGGTGAGACAAACACTTCCCTGCTTTAGACCTCATTTGATGTCAAATGGATCATTATCATAGATTTAAAGCCAGAATAAACCTTAGAGGTTTTTAATCCCATCCCTTCATTATATAGATAAGGAAACTGAGGCTCAGAGAGGGGAGATGGTTTGCTCTGTAGGTAATTGAGCAACATCCTCTCCACTGTCATATCTGTCACGGTCTTATCTAATTTTAACGTAAGCATGCAAAAACACCGTGTAGGAAGGGCTTTTAAGATTACACTTTGTTCTACTGAATCAAATGTCTTGGTAAAAATAAATAAATAAGAGACAAATCAGAATCTCACATTGTCTGTACCTCTTAGTCTTGCCCAACCTCTGTAGATGACTGAGAAATCTTCGTCATCCAATAATTTGCATTCCTGGTCTACCTACAAGCAAGATTCTAAATAGGGCCTATAACATTTCTTCAAGAAGGCATTAAAAGAGTTAGAAAGTAGAATCTCTTTAGATATGATTAATTGGAGGAAGGAGGACTTAGAGGTCCATCAGCTAGTATATCTTGAATTTCTCTTATATTAACCTTCAAGTCATATTCTCTTTACTCTCACCCACCTCCACTCATCTCCAATCACTTGCCAAGTCTTGCTTATTGTGTTCTCATGACTTACTTTTTGCCTGTCCCCATCTTTCCATTCATACAGCCACTAACGCTGACTACTGATTGAAATGGCCTCCAAATATCCAGTATCTCATTTCTCCTGGTCACCCATCCAATAACTGCCAAAATAACCTTCTTAAGGTACATATGGCCATATCATTCCCCTGTCTGAATATTTTCGATAGCCTCCAGGGGCTTCTAGGATAAAATGCATACTCTAGCAGGGCATTGGAAACCCTTCACAATTTGACTCTTGCTTCACTTTCCAGATACTCCATTAACCTCCTTGCTATTGCCTAACTTCAGCATTCTATCTCCTGGATGCAGGAGATGGACAAGTTGTCATTCTCTGTTCCTAGATTATCTTCCCTCCCAAACTCTCCCTCTTAAAATACCCAATTTCCTCACCTTCTTTACCTTAAAATGCCTAGCCTCACTTTGGAAGCTAGCCCCTACAAGAAGTCTTTCCATATTCTCCTAGTTTTTAATGTTCTTTCACTTCCCAAATTATCATGTATAACTTTTCTATTTACAAGTAGTATCTCACCCCATCCTACTCCAAGGTAAACCCTTTGAGAACAAGAATCAATTTTTTTTTCTCTATGCCCCTAGTGTATGGAATAATACTTTCCATTTAGTAGGAAGTTAATAAATAGTTTTTGGATTGCATAAATGTAAGACACGATGTCACTCTAAAAGGAATCCATAGACTGAACTGAGACAAGATTTATTTAAAAAATGGGAAAAGAACAGCATAAGTCTGGCACTGATTTCACTTGTATCTAAACTGTTATAGTTTGACCCCTTCCTCTGGGTATTTAATTATAGATAACCCTAGAAGATCTTCTAATTTTCTTTTCTTATTTATTGCGGTCTTATCTTCTCCAGCTATACTATAAGCCCCAAAAGGACATCAGGGATAACAGACAGCAGAACTCTGATGTCCCCTAATAACCTGTAAGTGACCTGAAAACAGCAACTGTCCTGTACCCCTTTTTGTCCCCCATACAGTCTAATTTGGGGTTGGGTACGCAGGAGCTGTTAAATAAGCATCTGTTGAAATGACATCTCCAGGACCTATTTATAAATGAGAAACATTCATTAGGATTAAAACCCAGCAGCAAACTTTTACAGTTCTGGAGGCAGGATTTCCTCATTGTTTATATTGCTGTACCAGTTTTCATACCAGTTTTCAGGGTCCAACGTATGAATAAATTAAAAAACGGGATGGAAAGCTTTTAATTAGGAGCCTAGCTGCCCTGCTTTAACCAAAAAAAAAACCAAAACATTCTAATCTATGACTTTATTTGTGTGAATTTGCTTTGATTGAGTCAGAATTCCACTAAGGAATTCTAAGGGGCAGACAGATGTAGAGGGGAACACATACATAAATCATGAGTGTCATTAGAATCTGTAAACTAATATCTTCTGGGAAGTCTTGGCAATTATTATCAGGGCTTGCTTGGCAAACAAAAAATTAATAAATCAGAAAGGTCTCCATTTTCTAAAATCCAGCATCTCCCAAAAAGGTCATTGCCAGAACAATTATGAGAGACAAACAAACCATCCTGGTCCCCAACAGCAGGTTCAGAGGCAAGAGATATACACATGTTAGAGAGAGTAGAGGCCAACACAACCCAAGAGAAAGGGAGTTAACTGTTAAGCGGGCAGGAACTAGAGGAAAACTTGCAAGTTTACGAACAGTGGTGGGGACTTCAGTAACTCCTGAACTCTTCAGAGCTGGTGGTGAAGAGAGGATCTGGAAGAGGCTAGGGATTAGGATCTGTTTGCTTTCTGAGACAACACTTCAACTATAATAGGTGTAAGGGTGGAGAGAGAGAGATCAAAGAGAAAAAAAAGAACTAAAGAAGGGGACAACTGCTCAGGTTTTAAGTTCACTCTGGATATATCTATTACTGAAAACTACATATATCCTAAGCATCCCTCCCAAGAGAATAGGTCAAACCATTTCAATTCCCTGTTCTAAATCAAATCTAATCAAATCAAATGTAACCTCCATTTTACTGCTGAAAGCCTTTCAACAATCTAGCTCCAACCTGCTTTTCCAGGTTTAAAATGCATACTCACCTTTACACACTTCCCAATCAACTCAAATGGACCTTCTGGCCCTTCTTCTCCAACAACCCAGCATCTCCCAGTCTCCATTCATTTGCCCGAGCTGACCGAAATGTCAAGAATGCACTCACTTCCTTTTCACATTTTGGGATCCCTAATTTCCTCCAATTAAATATCACCTCCTATAGTATGAAAAATCTTTACTGTCATTCATAACTGCTAATGCCTCCCCACTCTTTACTCTGTGTTTATTTTGTATGAATGTAATGACAAGTAAAATTAGGATCCTTTGCTGTTTTTATTTTAGTATAATCGAGTGCCTGACTGAATCTTGCCTGTATTAATCAAGAGTCTTTACGAGGAGTACAGCACAGAAACAAAGAGTTTCTTTAACTAGAAACAGTATATGTATTTGTGTTGTTAATGTGATTAAAGATCTTCCCCACCCATTAACGGTTCTAAAACCATTCTGGTTCTAAAGAAGGTCTACCTACCCTTAAGTTGAGATTTTACTCTGGGGCTTAGTTTTTATAAGAGTATTTGTTTGGCCAGATGAGGTCTCTGGAAAGTCACTAAGAAGTCCCTCAGCTTTGAGAAACAAGATGTTGTGCTTCCCTCTCTGATAACTCTGGTCAGACAGCTGGGGTCCAATTGTCTGTTGAATTCGGGCAGAGGAAGCCATGTCTGCTGATCTTTAATTTTTCTGTATTTTCTTTGAAGTTCAGGGTGCTGACTCCCCTGAAATAGGTGAATGATATATGTGTTTGGTTAAAGGATTGATATATGTGCTTCATTAAAGTGATTGCTAACCCCTCAAAAGTTACCTTTCCTTTTATGAATGAAGATCTAAACAGGATCCCCTGTGTATGTTGAGGTGCTTACTGATACGATGCATGTACTTATGTGTATGTATGTTTGCCTTGATAAGCTTCTCGAAGGCAGAAATGGACCCATCCTTTTCAGTGTATCCTCGGTGCCTGGTTTATAGTAGACCCTAAATCAGTGTTTGTTAATCAACAATTGGTTGTTATAAAACAAGTGTATTATGGTCAGTTTAGCAGGAAACGAGTTTATGCAAAGTAAATTCTATTGTAAACATTCTTCCTTTACAAAATTAAAGGTAGAAATTCAGTACTCAAAGATTGACTTAGAAAAGGACTTAAAACAGTGGCTAATCTCATTACATAATGGGTAGTATAAGGGATTAGTAAATTTATAGTCTATCTTGAATTTTGTAGCACCTTCTAAAATTTGGCATCTTATCTTAACCACACTTTGCCATTTCGCCAAACCCTTAAACCCAAAGAAATATTTTTGTTATGTCTGTTGAAACGTCTGACTTCACACTCATTTCTTGAACCTAGCTTTTCTTTCTTACAGTGTATCTACAATAGCTAATAGTTAGTTAATAAGCATTTATTAAGCACCTACTATGTGCCTGGTATTGTGTTAATTGTTGGGTATACAAAGAAAGGCAAAAGACAATCCTTGCCCTCAAGGAGCTCATAATCTAATAGAAAAGACAACAAACAAATACATATAGACCAGCTATATACAGGACAAATAGGAAATAATCCACAGAGGGAAGGCACTGAGATTAAGAAGAATGGGGAAAGGGGCTGGTAGATGGTGGAGTGGATAGACAAGTCTTAGAATCAGGAGGACCTGAGTTCAAATCCAGCCTCAGACACTGAATACTTACTGGGCAAGTCACTTAACCTCTACTGCCTCACACATAAAAAGAAGAAGACAAATTGGGATTTTTCTGTAGGAGGTGGGATTTTAGCTAAAACTTGAATAGCTAGGAGGTAGAAATAAGAAAATGACGCCATATTATACCTTCTTAGTCTGAGGGGCCATCTCATATGGGTTTGGATTTGCAACTAATTCCTGGACAGAAATCCCTTGAGGTTGTTGCCATATGTTCTGAAATGAACTTGTCACTTACTCCATCAGCTTTTTAACGACAAAGTCTACATGTGAAGTTTTTGTAGAATAAGAATCACAGGATCACAAATTTAGAGCTGAAAGAGACCTCAGACAATTGGTTTAATCTACCCTTGGATTTTATAGATGAACAAACTAAAATCTAAGGTGTTCAAGGTCACACAAGTATCCCAGTAGCAGAACTTGGATTTGAATCCATTGACACCAAATTCTAAACATGAAAAGGAACGACTAACTTACTTACTCCCTTATCCACCCTATCCCCAAAGTGAGATCTAAGGTCTCATAACAATGTTATAGATATGTATACCGACTCCTCAGGTACACTCATACCTCAATGGATCCATGACTATTCGTGTGTCTAACTAACCACCTAGCCACCAAAGGAGTGGCATGCTATCACATTCATCCTATCACAGGTATTAAAGCTAAGCGTCACAGAGAAGGGACTGCAGAGCTCTACTTCTCACCTGAACTTAGTACAGCAGAAAATGCTCATTTTCCTCAGAGCAAGTGCTATACAAATAAAAAAATGGCCCTATCCATTGTTGCCTATCATCTGTACACTGCCAATCACCTCAGCTTACTCAAATTATATGTTGTATTGGCACTGAACTTAGACTGATTTTCTCTCTGGTTCTCTATCAGAACCACAGGATCTGAAGGACTCAGACCAGAATGTTCTCAGTAATCTGTCCCCCTTTTTTTTCATTGTGTGAGTTCCATGTGTCCTTTCCTGGGTTGGTATTTCAACACATGCCTGTTTTATCAGTTCTTTCTCTTGCAGAGTAGCTACCTATTGTGGACCCCAGATGATCTAAGTGGATGGCCAAGGGCTGATGATCCTTTACCAATCAACCAATCAGTGAATCAAATAACAAGCATTTATTAAACATTTACCACGTACTGGGCATTAGAGATTCAGAGAAAAGCAGAGCTTGTCTTCTATTGGGGGAGACAATAAGGATATAAATAGGCAAATACAAGATATATTCAGATGGAAAACAACCTCTGAGTGGAAGTCTCCAGCACCTTGAGAAGAGGGACTTTGCAGTTCGAGAATTACTGACAGAGAGGGACTCTGTAACAAAATCTGGTGCACCGATCCTTCTGTGGCAGAGTGACCTTAAACTTCATCTTGACTTGGGATTGGGATGAATAAATGAATACATAATCGAGTCAGTCCTCTTCCTCTACTGAGAGAGAAAAATCTCCATGTCCTATTACGATGAGAGTTACTTTGTGAGGTGTCAGGAAAAACAATATTAGCAGTGTGGACATCCCTGTGTAATTTTATGGCTTAAAACAGTCTTTAGAGAAGAATGTCTATTTGGAAGTGACAGTACTCTGAATTATTAATCCTGTGAGGAAAATAATTGTATCATATTCAAACTGGGCTAGAGGATGTCACCTGGTCTTGGCAGCTGCTGCCTCAGGCATTTCTGTAATATTATAAATTGAAGAAAAAGCACCAAGCTCAATTTCCCCTTGGTTAAGCATAATATCCTAAATTGTGGACCCTGAAAGGGGAGAGTGTAATTTTACCTACTCCTCTCTATATGCTGGCTTAGAAAAGACAAGAGAATTGTTTCTGGGAAGAATTGTGAGTCGAAATCACCCTCACCAAAAATTGGAGGACGAGGTATGTGAGGCAGGGATATCTGGAGACAAGTAATCAATTGGGGAGTTGATGGGGACTCAGGAAACCAAGCAGGGTTTGAAGACCCTAACACGTCTCCCTGCTTCAAGAGACCCAGGGAAAAGATAAGATCACAGTGGAGGCCTAGATCTTTTGGGAGAGATGATGAGAACTTAAGAAACTTCTAGGGAGAATCCAAGTATCATCTGAAGACTAACATCTCAACTTGCTTCAAAAGACCAGCAAGACTTATATGGTGAAGGGGGCATGATCCAACACAAGGAGAAAGTGCACCAAAATCAAAGCCCTGACCTAATTCTATATAATAAGAATAAGCAGTAGCTTCCCCTAACCATCTCAGCCCAGAGGGATGGATCTCTTTAGCCTCTGGGCTCCTTTGTGCTCCATGTCACTCTGTTGGCACTTAACGCACAGAGTGCAGCACTACTGGCTATCATGGTGCATGTATGTTAGTCTGTCTGGGGGGAGCAGGGGCATATGTTCCTTCTCCCTAATTAGCTCTTTAGGGGAAGGGATCAGGTCACCTTTTCACCTCTGTGTTCTCCATAGGGCCAAGTACAGCTCCTTATACACCAAAAGCAGCCAAAATTTCCTGTTGATTAATAGGCTCCTAGTTAATCAAAGGGACAATTTCAAAAGCACTGATTCTTCAGGTCTGTTCTAACCTCATTTCTTCTGTGGGATCAATGTATGGTCAGCAAAAAATTGGAAATCAAGGGGTTGCCCATCAATCGGGGAATGGCTGAATAAATTATGGCATATGAATGTAATGGAACACTATTGTGTTATAAGAAATGATGAATAGGAAGACTTCAGAGAGGTGTAGAAAGACTTATATGAACTGATGTTGAGCGAAAGGAGTAGAACCAGGAAAACTGTACACAGCAACCACAACAGTGTGCAAGGAATTTCTCTGGTAGATTGAATACTTCAATGCAATTCAAGGACTTAAAAAATTCCCAATAGTTTCTTAAGGCAAAAGGCATGAACTAAGAACTATGGAATTTGATCACAGAATGAAGCCGACCATTTTCTTTTGTATTATGTTTTGGTTTATTTTAGGATTTCTCCCATTCATTTTAATTCTTCTATGCAACATGACTAATAGGAATGTATGTGTAGAACCTATATAAAATTGTATGCCATCTCAGGGAGGGAGTGGGAGATAAGGAGAAAGGAGGGGGAAGGAGGGGAAAATATCTAAGATATATAGAAGTGTGGAACACTGAAAACAAAATAATAAAAATAAATAAAAAATATGACCACC
This sequence comes from Bettongia penicillata ogilbyi, assembly GCA_023548195.1. NCBI lineage: Eukaryota > Metazoa > Chordata > Mammalia > Diprotodontia > Potoroidae > Bettongia > Bettongia penicillata. The sequence continues at coordinate 411,846 of JAJHZJ010000336.1, forward strand.
AAATTAACTCCCCCTCAGAATTGCTCCATCCCAATTTGGACACAGAATCCTATTCCCTGCCCCCCACCCATAAAAACAATCCTGTCTTTAAACTTGCCTTTTCTCCATATAATTAACTCAGCCTTGTGCCTGGCACAGTTTTTTTGCACATAATAAATGCTTGTTGAAGGGTGGGATTGCCAGATATTTGCATCTTGGTTTCACCTTTCTATTTTGTGGTCTATTTGCCCTATACATATATAACATTTCAGTCTTATACTGTAAGTCCTTAGGTCTATCTGTAAAAGTCTCCATAGCACTCAGCAGGCAACTGCAACCAATTAACCAGATATATATAATTATATACCAATTGGTATGTATGTAACCTCCATGAAGCCTTTTTAGACTACTCTAGCCCTTAATGATCTCCCAAGACCCTAGGAGTTAGAAAGGAGGCCAGCTAATCCACCTGTACCTGAACCATAATCCTTTCTACAACCCAAAAAGTTGCCCAACAATTGGCCAATCATCTTTCAGTAAAAAGTCTTCTAGGAAGGGAACTCACTCACTGCCAAGACAACACATTCCACTTCAGAACAGTTCCAATCACTAGAAAACTTTTCCTTATTGTCAGCCTAAATCTCTTCCTCTGCAACTGCTATCTACTGTTCATGGTTCTGTCTTCCGGGGCTAAGAATAAGTCTACTCTTTCCCCCATATCTTAGACGTTCAAACATTTGATGATAGCTATCATATTCTCTGAAGTCTCTTTCCAGACATCCTGAGGTCCCTTCAAATGATTCTCTTATGGTATATTCTCAAGGCTTTTCATCAAGACTTCCCTCCTCTCGATGTTTTTATTTTTTTTAATTTCCTTCCGAAAACGTTACACCCAGGACTGAACATAGAGGTCTGGACATTATCTGGCTAGAGCTGAGTATCATAGTACCTTTACATCTTTAGTCCTAGACACTATATCTCTTACTGCAAGCTAAAATTAAATAAGGTTTTTTTGGCTTCCAGACTGTATTGTTGACTCACATGGAGTTTATAATCCACAAAAATCCCCAACATCTTTCCACAGAAGAACTGCTCCCCGCCACTCTCTCTCTAACCCCTACATGTATGTATGTTGTATATGTGTTTATATGTTTATGTGTATGTATATTATGTTCACATACATACACATATATGTATATGTGTGTATATAGACATGTATATACGTGTCTGTGTGTATGTATATATAGATCTAGATGTAGATATAGATGTAGATATGGACATAGATATAGACTCTTCCTTGGCTTATCCTCCAAGTCCTGTGCCCATACTATATGCATTGGTCAAACTGGACTGCTCTCAGCTGTCACTCAGTTGTCACATGATTCCCTGGACTCCCCTATTTCCAAACCTTGGTCCTTCCACTTTCACACACTTAGAACAACTTTCTACTCTCTATTTGCTATGACTCTTCATGACTATGACCTTTGCATCATTTTGAAGCGTTGCTCCCTCTAAGAAGGCATTTTTGATTAGGGAGACTGGGATGTCGACTCACATTTTTCCCAACTAGATGAACACACTTCATAGTACTCTTACCCACTAATCCACCTTCATTTCAGAAACTCAATCATTATTTCCTAGGCTAATGATGAATACTACCTCAGGTTTTCAGGTGGCTCATAAAAGATTCCTCTCTAATGATGAAGACATCTTCTCTAAGTAGTCCCTGATCCTATGTTACATAACCTGGGAACTGTTTTCCTATGTTTCCATGATTGCCTGGAGGATTCCTCTGAGAATCACAGACAGCCTTTCTTAGGGTACCATGGGTTGCTATGATTCTGGAATCCCTGGGTTTTTCATTATTTTATTTATGCAGAAAAGACTGCACAGTCTTATTATCCTGGCACTGTTTATAAGGTCCAAGGTGAAAATTTTTAGAAACTTAAATATCCTGAGAAATGAACAGTAAAAAAGAAATAAGCTCTCACCTGTTAACCAACAACAAGGATACTGATGCCTTTGCACACTGTCATGGTACAACCCAATGGGATTTGAGATATCCCAAAGAAATAGACCATCAGTGTGGTTATGAACAATTAACCATAGGCAATGGAGAGCACTTTGTGATTGTTTCTACTTAGGAAAGGAGATCCTGGCCACCCACAATTCTGTACACAAACAAGCACAAAACAGAGCAACTAGAATCATCCAAACCTCTTGGATATCCATGGTTTTAAGGTTATAAGAAGATTACTTATGAAATAACCAAATACTTTCTTTTAAATAATAAAAAGGCTATATGTATGCATACACTCTGTATATCCACATCACAAAAATTGAGGGGCTTTAGAGACACAATTGCTATATTTGTGGTGTGAGCATTTACACCTCAGAAATTGGTGATTTAATATTTTGTTCATTGCCTAGAAATAAGGCAGAGATGGAGAATATGTTAACAATGGAGATTAAACTTAAAGGTATGCCATTCTAGTATTCTTTTTCAAAGAGTCAACTGTTAAAACATTTCCATCATACCACTAGATGCACTGTATGTAATGTAAAGCTAACAGAAAGAATGATAGACTTCGCTTGGGAAATCTGAGCTTGGGTTTCAGTTCTGCCATTGACTCCTCCTGCAACCTCAGAACATTGTGAAAGTAAGAAGTAACCTCTGGTTTGGGAGAGGGAGGGTCCAATGATTCTTGTAACAGGTTATCTCTGTTCTAGACGCATTCCTAGTGACAATGGAATGAGGAGTTCCATTCGTTAATCCTGGGGGGATTAGCCAAAACATGCATAATGACATGTTGAGACCAGGACAGGGTAGCACTATCAAACACTCCCTCTTCCTGCCATGGTCTAAAGATCATCAAACCTAGTACTATTCTTGGATGCATCCCTCCCTTTCTCCATTCTGCTTTGTAAGTGGCCTGGTCTAATTCTTCTATAAGAATTTTTGAGTCCCTGAACCATTGCAGATTGGGATATGAGGTCACTTCACTACCAAGGACCTTAGTTCCTTCATGTGTAGAATGGACAGAAGAACATCTGCCTTATCTACTCCCACAGCATTGTTCTGAGGATTATATGAGATCATGGATTTAAATGTAAAATGGACCCAAGAAGATCATTTTGTCCAACTCTCCCACTTACATTTTACACATAAGGAATCTGAGCCCTAGAGGAGTAGCATCTTCAAGGTCACAGAACTAGGAGAAGCCAGGATTTTAACCCAGGCACTCAAATCTAAAACTAATGCTGTTTCTACTACATCTCACTTAGTTAATGGGTATAAAATGCTTTGAAAATGTAATGAATAAAAATATGGGACTGGACTGTGATTTTTAAAGTCTAGGGAACTTCCAGGTAAGAAAACCCTTTTTATCAATGTAAGTCAGTATCTTACCTACAACTCAGTCTTAGTGAGTGCCTCGACATAGAAAGGTTAAGACTTGTCCAGGGTCACACAGCCAGGTTGTATTACAGAGAGGACTTGAACCCAAGTCTTCCTGGCTCCAAGGCTATTTTCTATCCAATATGTCATACTGTAAACACTATAAAATTATTAATGTTACTATTATAATATGGGGCAGTACCCCATGTGACTTATAAATCTGATGCTTAAAAATCTATGACTATGCCAGGCTAAATTGAACTAAATTGTAAATGCCTAGAGGGCATAGATTATGTCTTTATCTTTTCATTTCCCAGATCGTCTAACACAAAACACAGACTAAGTGCTCAATAAACACTTATTGTAAAATGGAATGATTTGGAACCTGGAAAAAAACCCCTTAGAAATCATCTAATCCAACCTTCTCATTTCAATTCAATGTATATTTATTAACACCAGCTTCAAGCAGTATTCTTAACTCTAGGGAAGATAAAATTTAGATCAGACAGTCACTGCTATCATGGACCTTATAATTAAGAGAGAGATACTATAATCCATGAGTAACAATAAAATGAAGTAATCCATTATCAGTGCATAAGAGAAGTACAAAATAGTAGGTGATCAGAGGTACAAAATGTCACTGATGTCTGAGGGAAAGCAAGGAAGGCATCTTAAAGGAGTCGGACTTGGGTTTTAAAACCTGGTAAAATAAATAGACAGATAGACAGACACACAGATGGATTTTTAAAAAATCCTGGGTAGGAATGTAACAAGTCAAAGAGATGGGAGAACAGAGAGAATATCCCAAGTAAAGGGAATCCCAAAAGCAAAGGAATGGAGCATGTCCATACATACTTGTAAGAAGAGTCCAGTCTGGCCAAATCAGTATGTATTGAAATGAGCAATATGCAAAAAGATTGGAAAGACAGAGTGGTATCGGACTGTAAAGAGTTCTGAATGCCAAGTTTGACATTTACTCAGTAGCCAATAGGGAAGCTTTCAATGGAGATATTAATCAGAGGAATGACATAGCCAAATCTATGAAGGGAAAGGTTAGTCTGATAGCAATATGAAGAGTCCATCTATAACCCATCAAGAAAAATGAAGTTGGGAAGGTCTATTAGAAGCTATTATAATTACCCATACAAGTCAAAGGGGATGCCTTTATAAAGGAATAGTAAAAAAGAAAATGATGCAAGTTAAAATCTCTAAGTTTTGAGTCTGTAAGTTTTTTTTGTTGTCTGCTCACATTTTAATTGTACTTGATTCTTTGTGACCTCATTTGGGGTCTTCTTGACCAAGATACTGGGCTTTCCATTTTATTTTCCACTTCATTTTATAGAAGAGGAAACTGAGGCAAACAGGGTTAAGTAATTTGCCACAGCTATTAAGTATCTGAAGTCAGATTTGAACTCAGGTCCTGACTTCAGGCCAGGCCCTCCATCCATTGTACCACCTACTTGCCCATCCATATGTTAGATAGAATGTGCACACTAGATTTAGAATCTGTAAGTTTTGGAAACTGATTGGATATGAGAAGTGAAGGAGAAAGAAAAATCAAAAATAGCATCAAGGTTTCAAACATGGGAGATTTGAAAGGTACAGACACTAACAGAAACAGTGAAAGCAAGAACAATCAGAGCCGGGGAAAAGATAAGTTCAGGTTTAGATTTACTGAGTTCAGAATTGTAGTAGGGCATCCAAGTAGAGATGCCTAGCAGGCAGTTGAAGATATGAGTGTGGAGCCTGGGAGAGGTCAGGTCTAGAGATATACATGCTGGAGTCATCTGTCTAGAGTTAACAGTTAGGAGTGGATGGGAATGTCTAAGAAAAGAATAAAGAAAAAGAAGAAAAGGGAGCTAAGGACAGAATTTCAGATACATCTACCTTAAGTGGTTGAAAAGAAGATAAGAGGGCAGCAAATAACATAAAGCAATTATACATAGGTGGGATGAGTGCCAAGAAAATAGAGGAGAATACGCAAGAAGGGTAAGGTATCAACAGTGTTGTCTATTATTGAACATTTGTAGCTTTTTGTTAAACGAACAAACAAATGAATGTCATGACTCTTCTCTGAAGCCTTCCAAAGCTCCCCTTCACAGATGTGCCCCATAATTTATCTCACTAATGACTTGTGCCTATAGTCTGCACTGTACCAACAGGCTCTTGCTTCTTTAAAACCAAAGAATATAGAAGTTGAAATGTATCTTACAAAAGAATATTTAGTCCAATTTCCTACTCAGTATAAGAAATCCTCCTACAGCCTAGTTTGATGAAACTGTTCTATGATTACTTCAGAAATATGAAACATCACACACTGAAATTTTGACCAGCATCTCCCCTTAGACCCTGATGGAGACAACCCACCTCGGACCCAGGATTGTTGGGAATAACGATGCTTTTGGCCCAGGGCCCTCAGCCATCATTTTGAGAAGTCATCTCTGTGGAGATGTAACCTGGTAATTGCTCCTGTAAGGGCTATAGCCACAGCTACCAGACTCAGAAAGGAAAGTTCTTGCCACTAGAGTCCTTGGCTCTGTCAAATGGATTTGAAACTGATAAGATTTCCTCAGGGGGAGTGACATTGTAGAAAAGGCATTAATATCTGCTTTGCCACTTCACTCTGAGGGCCATGCAAGACCATCCGATTTGCCAACAAAACCTTCCATATGTGTTGTCTCCCTTATTAGAATGTGAACTCTGAGAGCGGGGACTGTTTTACTCTTTTATCAGTATCCCAAACACTTAATGTAGGGCTTTACAAATAATTTTGCACCTTTTTTTTTCATTCATTCATCTCCCTGACCTCTCTGCGCCTATGAAGACAGGGAGCCTATCTTTTTGCTTTGTCCCTTTCTGAACATGAGCCATAAGCCTGAGCACAAAAGTAAGCATTAATAAATGCTTATTAAGTGATTCCATGCATGAATAAATGAAAGTACTGAAAGTATGCAGCAAGATTGGGAAAATGCCCATCTATTTACAATAGGGTTTAGCGATACATTAGAATAAAGGAAAAATCAGCCTTGTTTACCTGAAATAATGAAAGTCTGTGAATGCACAAAGTGAGAGAGCTCAGTACTCCTTTCAGAATCCAATGTGAGCTGCAAAATCCACCTACCCTGGGTTATTAGCCAACCCACATAAAGCTAATCTCCCATTTATCCTCATAGAGTTAAGACACTTGTTTTCAGTAGAGGCTGCTTTGCCTTTATTTCCCCCTAAGGGTGGGGCAGTGTCTGTCTCCATCAGATATGCATAACCTTGACAATGTTGATCATGTCCATTCTCAAATCATGGTCTCCCCAAGGGTAGAGCCTGAGTTTCCCCTTTTCCAATCATACTGAGACTGACAGTGTCTCCCAATCAGAACTAAAGCTTCTTGAGAACAGATTATGTAAGTCCCAGTTCTCCTGCATGGCATCCTCCTCCTCCAAGAGTTCTACCCACAGTGGGCTCACTCAGTGATGTTGCCTGACTACGCCCACCGGCAGCATCTGTATTCTCTTGTAGAAAAGGCCTGGGTCTATCATTGTCATCTCAAGATGGAAGGCCTGGAAAAACCATACGATAGTATATTCTTGAGATTCTGCTAGTTGCTGGATCTGCAGGTCCTACCATTCCCCTCACTCCCCACTCCATCCCCCAATTCAGAGTTCTCTGGATCACTGCCCAAGTGGTAAGCAGGGGGATTTACAAGGGCTAAATCCGAGAAGTTCATAACCATTAAGGGCTTACCTCCAAAGGGAGCTCTCCGTGACGCTGCCCAGGTTGAAGTCATAGAGCTTGGTCAGAATCAGTATCACCTGCAGGGGGAGGGGAGTGGGGAGGGGAAAGATACAGGAGAAGAGAAAGGCTTCCTTTAGGTTGTGTAACAATATATAATGCATCTCTGATCTCCCTAGAGGAGGCTTTAGCATTTATCCATTAAAGTTGGGGGTATTAGAGGATCAAGCAGGAAAATAAAAGGAATCATTAATTTAATGCATCCCTGTAACTGCTTGCATTTATTTTAATCCCAGTGATGCTTTGCATCTGAAATCATACATGCCAACCAGAATTAACTGGGCATTGTCAGCCTATTTCTCCACATCTGTACTTTTTCAAGGTCAGGGACAAAGGTGGGCTACCTCCCTTCTCCAAGCTGGACACCTGGAGATAACGTTTTCTTTCTAGTCTATATGCCTCTGATTAACTAAAAGAGATGTGTGGGTACCCATCCCTAATCCCCCACTGTTGATGTTAGTAGTGATGAGCTGAGTATATCAAAGGTCTGTAATTCCTTCTCCACCTTAATGAGGTGGCAGAATGACGAGTGAAACACTAATCCAGCATTCCCTAATTCCATTGGTGTAGAGTCCACTTTGATCCCCAGGTTCATCAGGTTGTTGTCATTATATACATTCAATTATAGATAGATAGATAGATAGATAGATAGATAGATAGATAGATACATAGATACATAGATAGATAGATACATAGATAGATAGATAGATAGATAGATAGATAGATAGATACATAGATAGATAGATAGATAGATAAATAGATAGATACATAGATAGATAGATAGATAGATACATAGATACATAGATAGATAGATAGATAGATAGATAGATAGATAGATAGATAGATAGATACATAGATAGATACATAGATACATAGATAGATAGATAGATACATAGATAGATACATAGATAGATACATAGATAGATACATAGATAGATAGATAGATGATAGATAGATAGATAAATTATTCCTCAAACACGCTAACCACTGTTCCTCAACTAACTCATTTCCCCGCACACTACTTCTCTACTACACCTCAGGCATATACAAAGGTGGTCATACCGTGATTACCATCACCCACTTCCACATTAGAATATTCCAGAATCTCCTAGCCTCTTTATCATTTCATTCAGTGTGCCCTGCCAAACCTCAGCCTTAGATCACTCCCACCAATTGTCGTCTTTGCTCCTACACACATGCCGCTGAACAAAACTGGGGGTATGGGGAGCAATGAGACAACTATTCTGATTGGATCCGCTACAAATTTATGTTACACAACTTCAGCCGGGCCCTTACTGCTACTAGTCAATCCTTCCATATCTGCCCTATTAACCCACTATCTCACTCTCCACAGCAACTTTTTCAAATCTTTTCATCCTTCTTCAAGCTTCCCATAGCTTCCCCACTCCCCACCATCTCAACTGAGAACCCTGCCTCATATTTTACAGAAATAAATGAGACCATTTGCTTCAAGCTCTCCTCCCTTCTTCCCTATATCATATCACTAACTCGTCTTCACTACTGTACCAACTCAAGCAATCCTTTTCCATCCCATCTCCTCCAACAGATTTCTCCCTCCATCATCCCCATTCTATCACTTATTTTCAATCTTTCCTTGTCTGCTGCCTACCAAACATGCCCATCTCTACCCATTCTGGAAAAACCCTCCCCTCATCCTCACATCCCCACTATCACTCTATATTTAAGTCTACTCTTTATAGCTAAACTTCTTGAAAATTCTGTCTACAGTAAGTGCCTCCATTTTCTCTCCTTTCACTTTCTTCTTAATATCTTTACAATCAGACTTCCAACCTTATCATTCCACCATAAGGGTCCTTCGGGGGTCCTCTCCTGGGAGCTCTCCTATTCTCTCTATATACTACTTCACTTGGTGATTTCATCAGCTCCCATAGATTTAATTATCATGTCTTTGTTGACATTTTTTAAATCTACTTATCCTGTCCCAAATTCTCTGTTGACTTCCAATATCATATCTCCAACTACCTTTCAGATTTTCTCTAGAAATTTAAACTAAATATGTCTGAAACCAAACTCAATATCTTTCTCCTTAAAACTTCCCCCTCCCCTACCTTCCCTATCACTGTAGACAGCAACACTACCCTCCCAGTCCTTCAGGATTGCAATCTAGAAATCATCCTCAAGTCCTTACCATCTCTCACTCTTCCTCTCTGCCTCTCCCCCAATATCCAACCTGTTATTAAGGCCTGTTAATTTCATCTCTACAACATCTCTCATATACACCCCCTTCTCTGACATGGCTCCCACCTTGATGCAGGTCCTCTAGACTTTGGCAATAGCCCGTGGTGGATCTGCCTGCCTCAAGTCTCTCTCTACTTCAATTCATCCTCCATTCAACCCATTAAGTGATTTTCTTAAAGTACACAGTTGACCATGTCACTTTCCTATTCAATAACTTAAAGGCTCCCTAGTGCCTCCAGGATCAAATACAGAATCTTCTGTTTGGTATTCAAAGCCCTTCATAACCTAGCCCCCTCCTACCTTTCCAGTTTTCTTATACCTAACTGCTCACCACGTATCCTTCCATCTAGTGACACAGACCTCCTGGCTGGCTGATCCACAAACAAGACACTTCATGTCTCAGCTCTAGACATTTTCTCTGACTGTAACCCGTGGCTGGAATGCTCTCCCTCCTCAGCTGTGCCTACTGGCTTTCCCTAGCTTCCTCTAAGTCCCAACTAAAACCTTATTTTCTACAGGGAGCTTTTTCCAACCTCTTCCTACATAATGTTCATCATTTCCTATTTATCCTGTATATAGCTTGTTTATGTGTGTATGTATGTGCATACATATGTTTTTGTGTATTTGTTTGAGTATTATTTCCCCCATTAGACTGTAAGGCTTCTTGAAGGCAGGGTCTGTTTTTTGCCTCTTTTTGCATCCCCAGCACTTAGCACAGTGATTGATAGGTGCTGATTGATTGCCTGTTTACCACCATTCAGCACCATACTGCTGTCTCAAGATGTGCCTAGGAGGCATAGATGTAAATCATCTTAAATAATATGGTGGAGAGGTTTGGCACAATAGCTCCATGGGAAGTTCTCTGTCTTACCCTCATGGGTTCCCAAACCCATCTGCTTGTTGGGAGTCAGTCCTCGCTATCTAAGTGTCTAGGCAGCAGCTCGGGTGCATCTGAATACACCAGCCTCCAAGCCCATGCACCTGAATCGATTTTAATCAAAACGCAGGTGCCTAATATACTTCGCCCGTCTGCACGCGTGATAATCCAGTTACACATAATTGTGTTTATCTAAATTTAATGCACAACTCATTGCACTTTTCTCCGCTCCTTCCCCTGCCACAATTTAACTTCCTCCAGTTCATTTAAACCTCACCCATTGAGATAATGAATTTTCAGCTCTAGATATGGGACATTCCATTCTAGGTATCCATTTAAGATTAAAAAAAGATAATCAAACACTCTATTGAACATTTTTATGGCAGTTAAATGACAACAAAACATTCTGCGAGGAGATTTATTCTCTACTTTCCCTGCCCAGTACCCCAGGGGGTCAGTTTGCATCAGCACCGTTCCCTTTATACAGATAAAGCAAAAGCTTCAAGGGAGTTGTCCTGAGTTGTCCAAGGTCAAAGAAAGGCTAGCATGATGTGCCAAGCCTCTGCATGGTCACCCATGAATAGTTTGTCACATTTCTCCCACTCTGTCTTCAACCAGGAACCAGGAGAGAACGGGCCAGGAAGACAATGAGCACATACAATCAGCCTCTGAGATCCCAATCTTCTTTCCAATAGACCTTTCTTGTCTACCACATGGGACCTGGTTCATGGAATTACCATGTAGCTCCTAAGTATACAACACTGAGCTGGGCACTGCAAAAGAGAGCTACGTCCTAGGTCCCAAGCCAGGACCCAAAGATTAGTCTTACTTTCAGTGACATGGAAGTCAAGGCTGACATATATGGACCTCTTTCTAACACACCCTAGGGAGACCGAGCCCATGCCCTGAAGTGAAAGAGGCATTGTGGGGTAAGGGAATGTGCTGGACCTGTCATCAGGAGACCTGGCTTCTTGATTCTGTCTCCAGCAGGTACTAGGTAATCATCCACAAGCCACATGAGCTCTTTGCCCGTACTTTGTTCATCAACAAAATGGGGGTGATAATAAAACCCCAAGTCCCTGTTTCAATTCCATAAACATTTATTAAGCACCTCCTATGGCCCAGTCACTATGCTAAGAGCTGAAGACACACACACACACACACACACACACACAAGACAAAAGATACAGCCTGCTCTCAAGGATCTTGTGATCTAATGCAGGAGACTCCATACAAGCAAATATATGCAAAGCAAGTTATCTATGGGATAATTAAGAGGGGTTATTAATAATTATTAATTAATTAATAATTAAGAGGGAAAGCACTGAAATTAAGAGGGAAAGCACTGAAATTAAGAGGGGTTAGGGAAAGCTTCCTGCTGGAGGTGAGGTTTTAGATAGGACTCAAAGGAAGCCCAGCAGTTCAGTAGTCAGAGGGAAGGAGGGAGAATATTCCAGGCAGGAGGGACTGCCAGAGAAAATACTCAGAACCAAGAGAATTGTTGTGAGAAGCAAATGATATCATTTCTGGATAAACATCAGCTATCATTTTCCAGAGCTACTGCCATCCCAAGACAGTGGAAGGTAGAATATAGACTCACAGAACATCTGCTGAAAAATCTATCTTGTATATTACCTAACTGAATCGTCTCATTTTTTCTGATGAGGAACCTGAGGTCCAGAGAAGAAAACTTACCTACTCAGGTCACACTGTAAATAAGAAAAGTAAGACAAGGAGAGGGATCTCCTGATTCCCAGTTCAGTGCTCCTTGCCATTCACCAGGCTGTTTCAGTGCTATTGCTGGTTTCTGTGCCCCTACGTCAATACCAAATCTTTCCATCTACAAGCAATTTGGATTCTTCAAAGGTGGGCTGTACTTTCAAGTGTCCTCACCTTTAGAAACAGGGTTGGGACAGGGAAAAGAGAATAAAGGGGAAATGCAAATATGGGAGAAAAAATCCCTCTGTTCCCCAGAGAAAAGGCCCAGGCAAGCAAGCTCAAGGGGCTTAGCATTCACCTTGCAGCCGTCTCTTCTCCGGGAGTCTAAGAGAACAAGGAAATGAATATAGCTGTGAAGAGATGATAATGTAACCTTTAGGCATAAGACATGTTGTGCGTGGCAAACAAACAGAGGCAAAGGAGGGGCAGACCTTGCCAGGGAGGCCTTCATTTATTGAGCAGAGAGGCTGAGCCTGTGAAAGGCCACTGGGAGTGGGAGATTTCTGATAGAAGGAGGGAGAAACAACAGTCCCAGTCTAGCCTGAAATTATTAAACCAGCCAGATGAGTCACCTGACTGCAAGGCTCTTACTGACAATGTATTAGGGATCTAGAATCAGGGTGAGCCTCTCTCAGAAACTCCCATAGATACATCTGACAGATACCCAGGAATCCTGGGCTTAGTATGACTAGGAATACAGCAAAGCTACCCTTTCGTCTCTGACTTAATGCCTACACTACTATCCCACCGTCTAAGGATGGTGACTGCAGAGAGGGAAGGGAGGACTAGGAAAGGGTGGCAGGGAACGGTAGAAATGGCAAAGCAGGGCCAGCCTCTGCCCCCCAGAATTGTGAAGTCACACAAGTCTGTCCTTGACTCCCTCCAACCCCTGCTGTCATTCCCCACCTGGCAGCACCAGTTCTTAGCAAAAGGACTGTTTGTTTAAAATTCTGTCTCCAAATGATGCACTGCTCCAAGTCTGGACATAATACACCAGAGCCCTCCCATCTGGGTTCTCCCTCAAACAACTTCTTGTCCTCATCAGATGAGGTCAGTCATATGACAAGCCCTAACTATCCATCCCTACCCCTCCCTCTCTCCCTCTGTACCTTTGCTCACCTGCTCCTTATTCCTTGAATGCCTTCTCTACCATTTCTCTACTACCCTCTCTCCTTCCATACATGCCATTTGAAATTTTATCAGTCCTTCAAGGCCCGGCCCAAATGTCATTTCCTCTATGAAGGTTTCCTTGATACCTTCCTACCCCACCCCATCCAGAAGTGAATTCTCCCTCCTCTGAATTCCCATCACCATTTTCTTTGTATTGTAACTATTTGTGTGCTTGTCCCAGCTCCTCTCCTAAACTATAAACTCCTTGCAATGGAGAAAAATATTTTACACAAACTAGTGTCTGCTAAAAGGCCCAGCATAGGGACTTGTACTACAAAGTATATCATAAATGCTTGTTATATGAATTAAATGCTAACATTCAGATAACCTAATTAATATTTTCCCCTTCCTGGGGACATCAGTATTTCAAAATGAGGCAATGCCTTAACATAAATTACAGAATAACACAAAACGCCTTAAAGGAGGAGTTCCCAATCTGGAATATACATATCTTCAGGGGGTATAAGAAACTTATCAAGGAGGTAAAGCAACTATTTGGTAAACTGTTTTATTTATTTATATTTACATATTATATGATATATATTCTATTTACATATTATATTATACTATATTATGTAACCATTTTATTTAGCATGTGCATTATTTCCTTTCATATAGAACAGAACTTATAGGAAAGTTTACTGAAACTCAAAGGGTGTAAGGATTTTAAAAAAAAAAAAAAAAGGTTAGGAATCCCTATCTTAAAGCATATGAGTAAGGCTTCTGTCTCCTTTGTCTACATCTAAAACAATCCCTGCAAACAGAAATACAAGCTTATGGATCCCTGCCCCTCCTTTTAATAGAAACTATTCAACTAAATGCAAAAGGTTTGAGTTCCTTGTAAGATCACCTACCCCCAAAAGATTCAGAAGACCTGGCCCCTACCCCTGATATCTGAGTTACTAGGGATCCTTCCAAAATAATAATATCCATTAAGACAAGGGATACACTGAGGCCATTATATAAACTTGTCTCCTCTGCTTATCTCCAGGAGGAAAACGTGGAAGCCTAAAGAAACTATTGTCCTATGAGAGGATGATAAAGTCTGCAAACCTGACCATTGCAGGAGGACACAGGAGCCTTCAAGCACAGCAGCAGCAGCATGACCTTTTGTACTCATAAAATTTTACTATGAAGGAAAATCACTTCAGCTCATTAAGCTTGCCTGAATATATTTAAGGTTTTCAAATGGTAGATTTCCCTCTTATCCAAGCAACCATCTCCTCACCCTGCCAACTACCCACACATACACGCAGTCAATAGTATTTATTTTCAGATTCCTGGAACAGGAATAGGATAGGAAACAGAGGGAGAATACCATGAACATGACATCCCAAACAGGAATGCTGGAGCGTATCAAGACTGATGTTCCAATGATGCAAGCCCAAATGATTCCAGCGTTGAGAAAAGAAGAAGGCAAGTAAAGAGATTGTGGCTGTACAGGGAACTCATCAATGAGCAGAGATTTCAAATGGACACATGGAAGAGATGGGAGTAAGGGTAAGTAACTAAGGATGAATACTAGTACCAGTAACTGAGTATAAATAAAGCAGCATGACCCTGTAAAAATAGTGAGAGGTAGCACGGTAGGATCATTGGATGAGGTGCTGGACTTGGAACCAAGAAGACTTGAGTTCAAATACTGCCTCAGACAATTACTTTTGGACCCCATGAAAGTTGCTCCACCTCTGTGCCTTGGCTTCCTCTTCTATAAAGGGTTGAATCCCTTCAAACTCTGAACCTATGATCTTATATGTCAAGAAATCGAAAGCCCAGTATGGGCTGGGGCCTGTGATAAACACCAATGATGGCAAAAGGGATTTTTAAAGGTATGCTGGCATTGTAAGATCAAAGAATGGTACATTTTAGGATGGACATTGTCAAGCTGAGAGAGCTGGCCTTGGAGTCAAGAGGACACAAGTTCAAATCTGGCCTCAGGCACTTAGAGATGTGTGAATCTGAGCAAGTCAATTAACTCAGTTTGTCTCATTCTCCTCAGCTGGAAAAGGAACTGGAGAAGGAAATGGAAAACCCCTCCAGTATCTTTGTCAAGAAAACCCCCAAAAGGCATCACAACAGATAGGACTAAACAACCACAAATATATCCAAAGGCCAAAGGAGAGATATCAGGGTGGTGCTAGGACTTGAAGGCATTTCATGATAGAGTCAACCAAAGTAACTAGGGATATTTAGCAAAAATATTAGAAGACCTAGAGGGTAGAGATATGATCATTGTCTTCAAGTCAGACATCTTGCTTTATCTCAAAGGGAAGGACTGGGACCAAACAGGCAAAGTTATAGGGAGGCTTATTTATGAGACAAAAATCATGGCAATTGGAGGTGTCCTGACATAGAACAGGGGTGTTCCCTGGCACTGGCAGTCTTTAAGTTAGAAGACTACTTGTCTAGGATGTTTGCAGATAGGATTTATGTTTCAAGTAGGGGTTAGATTGAATGGTCTCTGAGATCCCCCCAAATCTCTCTAGGTAGTACAGTGGGAAGAGCACTGAGCCTGGAGTGAGGAAGACATGAGATCAAACTCAACCTCAGGCATTTACTAGCCAAATTACATCAGGCCAGATATTTTACTTCTTCCTCATTTTCCTCATTTCTCTAAAATGGGGACAGTAATAGCACCAATCTACCAGGGCTGTTGTGAGGATAAAATGAAATATGTGTAAAGTTCTGGGCAAATCTTAAAGCACTACACAAATAGTGCTCTTACTGCATGACCATCTTGAGACTCTCCGATTTTAAGAGATTTCTAAGGAAGAAAGGTGAGGGACAGGAGGGAAAGGGAGGAAGAGACAGACAATATTGATTAGGACGAAAGAAGAAAGATCAATCAACAGAGCCAGAGTTATGATATCTTGACTCTACTGCTGCATGATATCAAACAAGGCCTCAGTTTCTTCACCTACAAAATGAGAGGCCTAGATAACATCTAAGTTTCCTTCCAGCACTAGTGTTCTACATGTAACCATACTTCAAGGTCTAGGTTGGCAGCCAGAGGAACCCCCGTGATATTATTCCATTGGCTGAGCTACTGAAGGCCTAAACAGCAAAATAAAGTGGTCCTGACAGGAGCCACAGGAGGGAGTGGGTATTGAGTGGTTACCCTGGAATGGAAGAGAAGAGCAGAGAAGAACAGACTGCAAGGCAAAATATATTTGAGACAGCCTGTGATCTCTCCCCAACTGGGACAAATTGAGTACCAGAACCAGAGAGAAATACTAGACTCTCAAAGCCAAACCATATTATGGGAAATGTGCTCCAATTTGTTTTCCAATGTGTCATGTCAAAATGAGTAATGCCCTGCCCCTACCATCCTGGCCCCCAGACCAAGAGGTACCATTTTCTCTCTCAGCAAAGAGTTCAAAGCTCTAGGGTTAACCAAAGTCTTCAGGGACAGAGTTGGTTATGATGAGTCCATTTTGTAAAATGGAAACCTGCTATATCCAGGAAATCACTGATTTCTACTTCAGTCATAGACTAGATTTGGCACTCCATAAGAGTCTAGCAAAAATTTCTCTGAAATATTGGGTGTCCATCATACGGAGGAAGCCCTGGGCTTCTACTCTCCTCTCTGCCTGTCTGAGTTCTACTAATCCTTCAAGGCCCAGCCCAAGTCCCACTCCCTCCAAGACCCTTCCTAACCACCCCCTACCCTTGACTTATCTCCTCCTCTTCTCAATTCCCAGAATACTTAAGTGCCATTCATTTGGCACTTAACATGTAGCACATGGCATGATGGAAAAAGGGCTGGACTCAGAATCAGAAGGGCTTGAGTTCAAAAACCACCTCTGATACTAAGTGTTTAATAGTGGGAACATAGTTGCTTGCCTCCAACAACTCCCTGTAACTTATAGACTGTCATACCCAGGTTAAAATGGGGGCTGGAGGAGAAGAACTCCCATATGACAATTCTCCTCTACTGGCAAAATCAAGTACCTTTCATGTACTCTTCTTTATCTTTTCATCTGTCTAAGTTGCCTCCTCAAATAGATTTTAAGTTCAACCATATCTTTTCATTCTTATGTAATGGGAATTTGACATATGCATACCTAAAATGTAAGTGCTGATGTGAGAGATATTAGAAACCCACTTCTGGGAGGAAACATTCTGCATTTTCCTCTTACATGGATCGGGGGGAAGAGGAGCTTTCCCACCCATTGGTTATGCAGCCAGAACTGATTACATCTTTAAGACTATCACCTCATCTTTCTCGGGGTCACATGAACACCACAGACTGAGCTGTGTAGGAGGAAAGGTTACCTCCTTCCCTTTTTAGTTCCTATTGCCCCAAGAATCAGCCTTGGAATTTGTGGGGGGTTTTGTCCTTTTCAGCTCTGGGCACAGGGGAGTCCCCCAACTAGGAACCCTTCTTCTTAGGTTATCTGGGCACATGTAAAAGTTCTATTATATTTGTATTCCACAGAGCACTTAACACAGTGATTTCTATCAAATCATAGTCCAAAATTCCTCGTTTTACAGATGAGGAAACTGATGATCAGATTGAAGAGATCTGATACATTTCAATGTATCAAGTGAGCAAGGAACTATGATAGGGCATAACAAGATAAACATAAAAATTATTCCTGCCCACAAGGAGTTGAATTCTCCACAGCCCACCTATTGTAATCCTGCAGGAATTCCTTCTAGCAGCCACTTTGCCATGAAGTCACAGATCACAGACTTGGAGTTGGAAGAGGCCTTAGAGGTAGGTCCAAATTAAGTCCAAGCTCTTATTTTATAGATAAGGGAACTGAAAGCAGTACAGACAAGTGAAACAATTTGCCCCAAAGACACCCATTTGGAACCAGCCAACCTCCGGCACACCCTGAGCCCTGCCTTGCCCATTAAAGACCAAGGGCTCATCCTCCGCCTTGCCACCTCTTCATTCCATTATAATACAGCCCTAAAAGGGGTGCATTTTCAGCCTTTTCAGGGCCCCTCAGCTACCCTTGATGTCCTCCTGTCCCCCAACTCTCACCTGTGGCTCCAAGAAGCTGTAGCATGCACAGAGGACACATTCCAGTAAGGCAGACAGGCTAAACCACGTTGAGGGTAAGTGACAGTCCTCCACCTCATCAGTGAGGGGTGGGGGGTGTCTACCTCGAGCACGTGAAGACTCCCTCATTTCCTCTCAGAATGGATGAACAGGAACAATTTGTTCCACAACCTTGAAGGCAGCCAAAGCTGGCACTGTGGAGCCCTTAGGGCTTGGTCAGACACGCCAGTCATCTTGACTTTTGTCTCTTAATGACTTGACTTTGCTGATTCTGGAAGATATAGTGAGGCTGACCACTTTGTGCAACTCTGCCACACTAAAATCCAGTTCACACACAGTCAAGATATGCCTTGATGTCTTCAAAAACAATACCAAAAACTAGATACAGCTAGGTGGCACCATAGAGCACAGAGCAGTGGACATGGGGGTCAGGAAGACCTCAGGTAAAATCTGGCCTCAGTCACTTACCAGCTCTGTGACCCCGGGCAAGTCACTTAAAAACTGCCTGCTCATTTTCCTTCTCTGTGAATGGAAATAATAATAGCACTTGCCTTGCGGATTATTTTCAGGTTAAAAAGGGATAATATTTATAAAGAACTTGGCAAACATTAAAGTTCAAACAATACTTAAAAAAAACCAACTCTCATGCGTGCCCTTGGGGGAGATAATTTATCCAACATTGCAGTCAGCTTTGGGACCAGACCTAAGCATTGGAGGGTGAGTACTTCAAATATGTCTCAGCCTTCTATAACTAAGCCAAGTCCCAGGACTCTACTGACCCCTCTCTTGACCCTTTGGCAATATCAGTGATTTATCATCAGCCATGCTACTGCAAATGTACCACTCTCTCTTCCCTTCTCCTACCGCTCTCCTCCAGTTTCTATCACTTGCTCAGGGATTAATAAGCAAATCAACATTAACATTGCTATGGTAAAAAGGGATGACAATCTGATACCCTGTGCATTCACTAAAAAAAAAAAAAAAAAATTCCAGGACTCTTGAGTCTTAAGGCTACACACTCTGAAGATCGCTTCCTGGGCCACAACTCTCCACTTTTATATAACCTTCCACAATAGCCCCGACTGTCATATGTCTTTATTCCACTCTATTTGTCCTACTTCCATTGTGCCTTACAGAACTCCTTTTTTATTGTCAACCAACTATGTAGATATTACATTATATTATTATGCCCCTCTCCTAGACATTAATTTGTATATATTTTATATTCAGCTTTCTATGTACATGTTGTACTCCCCTCTCCCCACAATAGACTCTTAGCTACTTGAAGACAGGGGTTATTTCTTTTTTGCTTTTGCATACTTAGACTTTAATACAAGACTTGGCCTATAAGATTTTATAAGTATTTCCTGAATTGAAATGATAAGTGGCAGAGTCAGAGATTTGAATTCAAGTCCTCTAACTCAAAACCAGAGCTTATTCATCCAGCCTGAAGTGACCAGAAGCTCACTACCTTGTGAGACAATCCATTTTCTGGAAAATTGTGAATGTTAGGACATCCTTTCTCCTGTCGAACCACAATGTGCCTAGGTCACACTGATTGTCTCCTTATGCAATCCATAGGTATTTTCCAACTATTTAAGTGATAAACTGAAACATTTTTAGTAATCTTTTAGCAGAACATTTCCTCCCCAAACGATGCCTTAATCCAAGGAAGAGAAGTTGTCTTCTGATAGACTCTCCTAACTCTTGTCATGCACAGAGTGCTGGGTGAAATGCCTCCAGAATACAAAACCAAAGAACCATGGCATTTTCAAGCTGCAAGGGATGATAGAGGCCATCTTATCCAACAGATGGTGATACGGAAGCCCAGAGAAAAATTCACACAGCAAGTAAGTGGCAGAATAAGGGACTGAAACCCAAGTGTCCTGACTACAAAGCCAGACTTCTTTCAACTATACTGTATCCTCATATATTCAAGGAGAAAAAGAAAACTACAGATGACTCAGATCCCTAACATGGCTGGTGGTAGACTTAGTGTGCCATCAAAACCACACCAGATATCAGAAAGAATAACTCTCTTCCAGTCTTTTTCAAGAGCCCAGCATTCCTCTGGCAGCCAAGCAAATATTCTCCCCAGAAAGCTATCTGGGTTGCTTAAAATAAAACGAATCTGAACTTTGTCTCTATATAACTCATTGCAAATGAATATAACCCCTAGTGGCTGGTGGTGATGTGATTTAAGTGCCTTCTATCATGTAGCCCAGGACGTAATAACAAAGAAGACATAATTTATTTGTATTGATTCACCAGCCTACACTTGATCATATCTCCCCCATCCTTTCTTTTGTTAAGATTCTACAGCTGCAGTTCCCAGAAATTTATCTCTTGCAAAATATCTCTGTCGAAACAGGTGCTGCACGTATCTTGGCTGCAGCAAAGGTCTCCCTCTGAGCAGAGGTAAGCTTGCCAGGGGAAGAGAGGAAAAGGTAACCCTTCCTGCTTTCTGTCTCCTCCACTTTAGAATAAATTATTTCCCACCGTGACATGAAATAGACAGGCTAGGAGATAAAGAAAAGGGCCCAAGCCCAGTCAGCTCAGAACATTGTGTAGAGGGGAAACAAAATGAAGAGGAGAGAGAGAGAGAGAGAGAGACAGAGAGAGAGAGAGAGAGAGAGAGAATGAGAGAGAGAGAACACTGAGTCTGACCCTGTCTTGGACTCAGAGTAGAATTAATTGGGTGAGGGGAGGATACCATAGGGCAACCTCTCCTCAAATGGAGAGGAGAGATTTTTGGATTTACAGATTTAATGACTTTCGGTCCAGTCTCCTCTTCACTGGGATTCTGCACATGAATCAGCCAGCAGAGAGAGTGAGTGAGCTGTTCATAAAAGTTCAGAAAAAAAGCCTTTCTATTCTAATTAAATGGTCAGGCCAGACCAAGCCTATGGGGCTTGAGGCTTAGAGTTTGGCATCAGAGAGAACAGCTGGTAGGAATCACTTTACTTTGAACTTATTGTTTACCTCTGTGCCCCAGGGGGACTTGGCTGCTGCAGGAGAGCCAAGGCCTCTGCCAAAAAAGTGGGCAGTATGGTTGTTTTACTGAGAGGGAGGGCTAAGGTAACCCAAACGTGAACAAGAATCTTCCAATCCACCTTCACTCCTTTGTGAACATTCTTCCCCGACCTATACTTGCAAGTGCTCTGCCCAAAGGAATATAAGTTTTGATACGTGAAACCTCCCAAGATATCATGAGGTTTATGGGTTAGATTTCTTTCTTAAGGACCATGCCTCATACAGAAATCACTCTGGCCCTCATTGATTGGCCAACAATAAGTCCCAGATCAAGTATCACTTGGTCATTGTTTGGGCCTTGATAGCTCAGAGTACGTGGAAGTAGTAATTGTGTTTTGGCCAGAAACCTTGATGGTCTTCCCCTCCAGGTTGATTTCTTTTTGACGAGGTAAAAGGGGCCATTCTTTGCCTCATTTCTTACCTAGCCTTCATCACTGAATGGGCATTGCCTCAGTTAAACTGAGACCTGGGAAAGACCCTAGCTTAAAAAAGCCAAAATCTCCCACTGCATACCAGACCATCTCCAGTCATCCTGATCTATGTCTTGTCCCTGGGCCCAGATGACTCTAGAGGAGAGAGTGAGGCTGGTGACTTTGCATAGCCTTTCCTCACTTAAATCCAATTCACTTGCAAGTCATGGCATCCCCTTCTTGATGGTCCTGGTTCTCTTAGAGAACGAAGACCAAACAATAATTATCCCCCTAACTAAAATGCAACACCTTCCCTCTCTGCTGATCATAAGAGAATGCAAAGGAAATGATAGACCTAGCCCATCCTTTTTAATATACCTAAACCAATCTACAAGTATTTATCAAGTATATATTATGTGCAAGACACTGAGGCAGTGGGGATGCAAAGAAAAGGTTTTTAAAAATTATTTTTTTTCCATGAGAAAACTGTTTTCTAATTCTTTCTATCCCTATTCACACTGTAACCTCTTTGCGGACTAAAACTGAGAGAGGACTACCTGAAGGAGAGCAGATACAGGTTAAAATATCTGAGGTAGGATTTGAACTCAGATTTTCCTGACTCCAGGCCCAGCACTCTATTCACTGCACCACTTAGTTGCATTAAGCATTTAGTCAGCATTGGAATGCTAAGTTTAAGGCATCTAATTCCAGCGCTTCAAATTCAACCCTAGATTATGGATGTCAAACTATACTCAGAAAACTGAGCAAAGAATGCACAAGAAATAGGAGTCCTGTTTTCTTACTGTAGAATTGTAAAATGTCTAAGACAGAACTTTTCAAGGCCATATGATCTAACTCTTACATTTTACAGATGAGAAAACAAAGGCTGAGGAAGAATAAAAGACTTGTCCAAAGTCAGAGTGGGATGGAGGCAAAGGATAAACTAGAAAGCAGGTCTCCTAGGCCCCATGCCAAAGTTTCTCACTGTTTATACCACTTGGCTCTTTGGGTATGAGAGTTACAGACCCTGAATCTCTCTGCACCTTCCTTACTCAACCGAACGTTGTTCTTTCCAGGTATTGAGTCACCCTCCAACCTTCACACCCTCCTCCTCCACGCCACCCACCACACAGAGCATTTAGCCTGACTCAAGCTCAGTTTCTCTTTCCAAAATAGAAGCTGTGACTCAAAGCAGCAGGTAGTATGTGAAAAGGGGATCCAGGACTACCTCCCACCACCTAAGGCTCCAGGGAGACCCACTCAGTCTAAAATCATAGGGTGAAATTCTGCTCAGAGGAGGAGCCAAACTCACAGAGGCGGATCATCAATCATCTCTTCTGAGTCCCTAAAAAGGATATGCTCAGCTGCTGTCCTAGGTACTATGGGAGAGAGCAACAAGAGAAGGAAAATACACTCTTCTGCCCTGGAGAAACCAATAAACTAGGTAGAAATACAAAACATGAACCTATAAAACATAACTAGAAAAGCAGTGGATGATGTAACAGTAATAGTAAGGACAGGAAGTGTCGCAGGACTCCAGAGGAGGGAAAGATTGATTCAGGCTGAGGTATTTAGGGAAAGGTTCATGGAAGAGGATGTGCTTGAAGTAGACTTCGAAGAATAGGTACAATTCCAATAAGAGAAAGAAATGTGAGGGTAAAACCATGAGCAAAAGCATGGGCAAGAACAAGTGGATAGGCTGTTTTTAATAGAGCCTATAAGTAAAAAGACTGAATCATAGAATGGACAGACTTCAGAATTTGGAGCCAAAAGACTTGGGTCTAAATCCTGGCTTTGCTGCTCACTACGTCCTACTGGTCAAGTCCATTTCCCTTCCTTGGTCTCGGTTTCTTCGTCTGTAAAATGAGGAGGTTGGACCATTTGGTCTCTAACGACCTATCTAAAGCTAAATCTATCAGCCTAGATCTTTTTCAGAACCATGAAACTCTCAGAGTTTACTTGTCAGCTTCTTGAGGACAGGGACTGTCTTCTGCCATTTTTTTTTGTATCCCCAATGCTTAGCATAGGATGTGGCACACAGGAGGCACTTAATAAATGTTTACTGATTGATTGAGAGTTGGACAGGACCTCAGAGGCCACCTACTCCAACCCACACCTGAAGAATCTCCAATAATAGTAACGTCAACAACAAGAAGCAATCACTGGTATTTATGGTGCTTTAAAGATTGCAAAACCTATTACCACTATTTTACAGATAAGGAAAACTAAGACTGAGAAAAACTAAGTGACTTATCCAGGACCACACAGCAAATAAAGATTTGAACTTGGGATATTCTATTCAATGCACTACCTAGTAGCTATTACTACCTGCCCAGGTGGTCATTCAACTATTGCTTAAAGATGTCCAGTAAGCAAAAACCTGCTACTTCTTGAGACAGTTCATTCAACTTTTAGATAACTTTGATTGTTAGGGGAAAAAAATTTTCTTTTTCCTTATTTCAAGCCTAAACTTACTTCTTTGAAATTTGAGTGCCCCTAGTTCTGCCGCCACCACCACCACCATCCCAACCAAGAGAAAAATATCATTTCCTTCTATACACAGCTCTTTCAAATATCAATTATCAACTATCAGGACCCCTCCAGCTATTCTGAGAGCTGAATAATCTTTCTTCTAAGCAACAGCTTTTCAAATACTTGAAATTAACTTCTGTGTTCTCTTCAAGGTTTCTCTTCCTCAAGCTAAGCATTCTTCCCACTCAATGAAGCAAATTCAAACTCAAGAAGTTTGAAAACAGGAGAGAAGGAGAACTACAAAAGTTGGGTCCAAACTGTGGAGGGCTTCGAATGTCAGCTAAAATTTAGACTTTTATCACTAGATCGTGGAGGATACTGGAGTAATCTTTCTTTTTAAGACACCAGTACTTCCCAGCAGTTTCAAGTGGAAATTGTGAGCTAACCCTGGGAGCATCCTTCAAATGAAAGCAGTCTCCAATAGCTTTTTGATGGTGGAGGGAGCACACTGTGGGCTGCAAAAACAAGAAGCACCCAGAGGTGAAGAAGGCCTGCTTATTCTGTTTCTTTAGTACTCTGCCTCCCAGAGGTTCCTTTGCACCCAATGGGCACTTGATAATGCTTGCTGATTGACTGATCTAGTCAAACGACAATTGCAGGACAGAAATCTGGTGTGAGAATCCAGGTTGTTTCCTAGGAGCCAAGGACCATTAGACTTTTCCAAAATCAGAACAGAGAATTAAAATAATGATAGCAATAACAGAAACAATAGTGTCACTTCAAGATGTTGCTGGTACATTTCCTAGGAGCGAAGAACTATTAAACTTTTCAAGATCTGAACAGAGAACAATAATGATGACAATAGTAATAAATGACAAGAATACAAACAACTAGAACACTTTGAAGTGTGGTTATTCCTAGAATTCAATTTCCTAGGAACCAAGACTTTTCAAGAACAGAACTGAAAATGACGGTGATGATGATGATGATGATAAAATAACATAATCGATAACAACACTGGAAGGATTTCAAAGCACTTTTACATTTGTTATCTCATTTGATCTTTACAACAATTCTATGATGTAGTTGCTGGTAATATCCCAATTTTACAGATGAGGAAATTGCGTCTGACAGAAGTTAAATGATTTGACGAGGGTCCTCCTGATTCCAAATCCAGTGGTCTAAGCAACATGCAATACAACTAATACCTATATGACACAGGAAAGGTCTGCAGGGGTTGGTTTAACCTTTTAATTGTACAGAAGACTGAACTCCCTTCAGACATATCTGAACATGGAGAGGTAAAATGGTGGAGCAGAAACAGAATTGAATGTGGAGTCAAAGAACCTGGGTCTTAATCCTGGCCATGTCACTCATAACTTGTGCAATCCTTCCTCACCCCTGGCCCTAGCTTCTTTTTCTGTGAAATGGAAGGGGGATGGGGAGTTATATGATCTCGAAACTCTCTAACAACCTCAAAATCTGTCAAGGCTGACTCTGTGATGATGGCTATGTCCACCGCCCTCACCAGTTACAATTTACACTATCATTTAGCTAAAAAAGTCATGTTCCTACTCAAACCTGAATCATCTCTGACAGCCTTTGCAAGAGGCCAGATTGTACCATGCTTGACGCTTTTGCCTCAGAAAATTGGACTTATTTCAGTAACTCTGGTGACTCAAGGATGTCACAACCTCCAGAAACAAAATTTCACTGGAAGAGTGAGGTAGTGGAGATGCGGGGGATTGGGAAACATTGCCTATGTGGGTAAGGGTCCCTTCCAACAGGTCAGTGTGGAAATATGCATAGAGCCAAGGTGGAAGCACGCATCATCTACCTGAAAGCAGGAGAATGAGCCCTGCTACACTTAGGTAGGGGCCTTTGCTCATGCTGCAGTTATTGTTCAACATGAATGAAGATTCCTTTCTATATTCAAAACTCACTGTAATTCTTCAGTGGGGTCTCTAATTAACACAGAATGAGTGGCAGGCAGGGCAGCATGTACAAACATTCCCCAACATCCCCATCCCCTTGTATTGTTTGGTGGATAGAATTATATACTCAGTACCATGTGCCAGGATAGCACAGAGACAGCAGCACATCACTGTTGGCTGACTGTGGGTAGGCTGCCAGCAGGCAAGAGCCCCAGCTCTCAACATGGCATCTCTTCTTCTCAAGAAGACAGCCAAATTCTAGTTTGGGGGACTATTTGAATACCATATTTTATATAAGCAGGAAGAGGTTTAAATTAAACCTTTTTCTCTGCAAAGTTATGTGTAAATAAAGTCAAGCCATTTTTCTTTTGGGATCTGTATTCCTTTGACACTCAATGTCATTTACCCAATTGCAATGACCAGGTGGACTTTGGTTCCTACAAAGCTAAGCCTGGGGTGGGGGATGAGTGAATGAAAGTAAAGCTGCCACCGTCACAGGTAGAGAGTTCCAAGGGGCCATAGTTTTAGTTCCCTGCTGAAGCTACTACTTTTGGGAGGATTGGTGAAGAAGAGGGGAAAAGCAAATGAGCATCATGGAAAAAGCAAGTGAGCAATAGACCATCCTAGCTGCTGGAATGGTGGGTGAGTGTAAAAGGCATTGAAGTAAGAAGTCAGAGAATATCCTCACAGGAGCAGTGTCAAGTGTCCTTATAGATTCTCTGAACAAAGACTGCCAATGAGAGCTCTCCCCTCCCTATTCCCCTAGAACCCCTGCTGGGTGCAGGTTCTGTTCTCAGGATCTGGGACAGGGAACAGAGCTGCCACAGAGCTGCCAAATGGCACCTGTTACCATGGCCTATACAAGGTTTTACTACCCACTATGGGTCTGGGCACAGCCTTGGTCATCTCCCTCACCTTTTTCAGCTGCAGTATGTTGTCTTCAGTAAATTGTAATCTTCTTGAGGGCAAAGATTGTCTTTTATGTATTTATATCCCAGCTTTAGTACAGTACTTGGCACATAGGAGGAGCTTAATAAATGTTTACTCACAGACTGGTTAGTACTAGTGATTGGACCCTAGATCTAGATTTTTTTCCCCAGGACCCATTATGAATTATAGACCCCTAGATGGGCTTAAACACTAGAGGTGATATAGTCTAGCCAACTTTGTGGCACCTGTCATAGTCTTCTTTGTATTTTTTCTTTGTATATTATATTTACATGTATATGCATATTTATTCTTTGTATATTTCCCACGTTAGTCTGTACATTTCATGAAGGCAAGAATGATGTCCTAAATTTTCTTTAACTCCCCCACATCATGTAGCCCAGAAACCTAAAAATAGATCAGTACACATTTCCTGCATGAATGAACCAAACCACTTTCCTGAAAAGAGTAGGTGTTTAGTAAATATTAGTTGAATAAATGCATATATCTTGTATATATTTCTGCCTATAGCTTTTTTGGATAAAGTTGTTTACTGGTTGTCTCCTCTATTACACTAGGGCCTCCTTCAGAGCAGGGACTAACTTTTTTCCATTTCTTTGTATCTTCCAAGATTGGCATAGCATCTGGAACATCAAAAGTGCTTGATAAATTGCTTGCTGGTATTTTTTTTTTGTCATTCAGTCATTTTTCAGTCTTGTCTGACTCTTTGTGACCCTATTTGCAATTTTCTTGTTAAAGATACTGAAGTGGTTTGCCATTTCCTTCTCCAGCTTATTTTACAGATAAGGAAACTAAGGCAAACAAGGTTAAGTGACTTGCCCAGGGTCACACAGCTAGTAAACTCCTGAGGTCAGATTTTAACTCAGGATGACAAGTTTTCATTTAGAGATATAAATTTTCCCCTAAGTAGTGCTTTGGCTGCATCCCACAAATTCTGGTATATTGTTTCATTGTTATCACTCTCTTTTCACCTCCCACTTCCCACTTAATAGTATTCTTTTCCAACTACATGTAAAGACAGTTTTCAACATTCACTTTTATAAGATTTTGAGTTACAAAGTTTTTTTCTACATCCTCCCTCCTCCTCCTCTTTCCCCAAGATGGTATGCAATCTGATATAGGCTATATATGCACGATCACATTAAACATATTTCCACAATAAAAAAAAAGATGAGTTTTCCTGACTCCAGTCCATTGCACCACCTGAAGTTATTTATATGAGCTTAATTCCTTCTCCATTTTGGGGGGTTTACCATTTTCACTGTAACAAAATAACATATTCCCTCAAAACATAAGTAGCCTAATAGACTGAAATAGCAATGAGGAACTTAGGTTCATTCATGCCTCTGCTACTGATGTTCAGAGGTTTATATGGTTCATAGTTCACTAGTTTATTCTCATTACTTCCACGAAGGAGCAGAAGGAAACTCTGAGTGAAGTCTTTATAGGGCCCTACAAGCACTAGCACTCTCCATATGAATGTCACCTACACCTATTTGTCTGCATGTTGTCTGCCCTGTTCAAAGGCAAGCTTCCTGGAGGAAGGGACTGGTTCTGCCTTTCCTTGTGCCTCTCTCACTCAGTTCAGTACCTTAATCAATGCTTATTGACTCAATGACGATCAAGTCAAATCAAGGGTCTATACCATCATCCACACAGTCTTAATTGGAAATAGAAGCCAAATAGCATCTGAATGGTACCGTATTTCTCAAAAAGCTGATAAATGGTTCTGTAGATTATGAGCTAAGCAGACAGCCTCTAACAAAATTCATCCCCATAGCTGCTATTAATTACTAGTGGGCTCATGAATGTTCCCTGCTGTAATCTACAGATATTGCTTTTAAGTGCTATATATATATATATATATTATATGTCTATATCAATAGATAGGTTATGGGCTAAAGACCAAATGTAGATCCAAAAATTAGCAAATTCATGAATTGAGGTTCTATTTGCACTTCTATAATGATGGGTAATCATCTGTTATTAACAGGCAGCCTATCAGAGGAAAGAGAACACCAGCCTCTGAGTTAGGAAGCCCAGAATTTAAGTCCCGTATCGGACACATACTGGCTATACAAGTCACCGAACCCTCTTGGTCTTGTGTACTACTGTGCACCCCTCCACAGCCCCACCCAAATATCTAAGCCAATAAATAACAGAGCATTTGCTGATCTGTTCTGAAAAACCAAGAATGAACTCCACCAATGACAAGATTGGCTCAGAACACAATTTTAATATGCACATGTGTGATTGTGTGTGTGTGTGTGTGCTGATTTAAGACGTTAACTCTCAGTTTTAAATTCTAGAACTAAAAGTGATATCTAAGCCTGGAGTCTGGTTTTAAAATGTAATATATATAAAATTCAATCTTACCTATGGCAATTAAAACACAATTTCACTTACTTCTGGCTATTGATTACTTAATCAAGACAAAACAATCTAACTTAAAATAACTGACTAGTTTTATGATGAATATTTATGTGCATACATGTATAGAGCTATTAACTCTAATCACGCTCTCTCTCTCACACACGCACACACACACATGCGCGCGCACACACAGTAGCAGCAGCTCCTTTGGTACAGTAAAAAGAGACATGCCAGAAATAAATACTATTTATATCTAATTCCTCTGTTAAACTGGATTGTAAACTGCATGAAGTCAGGAGACCTGTCTTATTTGGATTTCCCATAGTACTCAGCACAATGCTCCTACATGCAGTAGGCACTTAATATTTTTAGAATCAATATTTTTAGAATCAATCAATGAATGACAAAAATCAAAAGATTTCCAAGTCTCTGTTCCAAACGAATTAGATAAGGAAATATTTGGGTTAGTGGGTTAGTAAGGAGGGGAATCAAGTGAAAAAATATAACTTAATTTGCAGGATTTTATATTACTGTGGGCTTTCGGCTTGAGATGCTTCACTCCTGCCTATTAGGAGGCATTCTCATAAGAGTGCTAAATGATAAGGAGAAGTTAAACCTGAGGCAAGACAGCAGTCAAGAAAGAGTTAAACTCTGGGAAGAGTCCAAGCTCTCAGAACATGATCTCTAACATAAAAGGAAAGCAGATTTCATTTTCCTTACATATCTTGAGACTGAAAATACTATTCCTCCCACAGCAGTGCCCAGCTTATTGGAGACTATTCAGATGGGAGATGTTCTGGCAAAAAGTATGCGTGATTAAGAGAGGATCGAGGACATACCAATTTTCACTGGGAAAGTAAAATGATATCTTGGTAACAATTTGCAAAGTTGCTATGGAGTAGCAAGGATTGATGGGGGAATCACGAATTTTTGTAAAGTTATACACAAAATAAAAAAGGCCTTTTTCCCCCATCTTCCAAACACTTTTCCAATGAGGGGTACTTCTCTGCCTGAAGAAACATCTTTCAGATTTTCAGAACCATTCCCACCCAAGAATGATGAAGAATAAAGACTTTCTTTCTCAATGAGAATATGGTTGTCCCAGTTACTATTTTCGTTGAAGAGCAGCGATTCCCTGCCCCCCATTCTATAGTGTCAGAACCTTCTCAGTGGGAACCTCACTTATGGATCATGAGTTCAACTGAGTTCATGAAGAAAGGCTGAAGATCACAGTTCTATGAGAGCAATGGGAGGTACATATGGTCCTAGACTGAAGAAAAACAAACTTCCTTTCATAGGGATATGACCCAAACACACAAGACCAAGTTGCATGGGTACATCCCTGCCATGCAAAGGATGAGTTCCAGCAGGCCACAGGAGTGTGATAGTAACTTTGGCATTTTTACTTTTCATGGCCAAAACCATTCCATAGTGTCGTGAGAATCAGAGAGGTTTTTCCCATATCCAGTTGTTTGAGCGCTGCCTCATGCAGGTATTAGGAAAGTGATTCAGTGAGGCAGTCAAAGGGAAATTAATCAACATTATCATCATCATCTTAACTATAGAGACTTAAGAAGTAAAGAAAAAAAGAAGATGTGAAAATTTTCTAGTCTAGCTAGTCCAACACAACAAAAGAAGTTGGATTTGTTTCTGGAGAAACAGAAAACACATACAAACAACATTAGTATCATGGACAACAGAACAGTTATGTCAAGGGAAGTAACTCTAGCCTCTCAGCAAATCTGGAAAGTGCCAGCGCTGAATGATTAAAGCAAGGGCACTTTACCAACTTTCTCTCAGACAAAAACGTGATCCCTCCTTTCTTAACACAGGTATCATGTAACTGTTACCAAAAGATAAGAACAATAGCGATACCCTCCAAATGTAAAACAATTATATATTTAAATATTTTATATACTTTATATATTTATTTATATACTTTATACGAAACATGTAAAAAAAAACCAAAAAATCACTAAAATCCAGACTTAAAAGAAAGCAATATATTCACTGAAAAGCAAAAAAGCTGTGTCATTAAGTTACTGATCCTTATTTTTTAATAGATATAATGTCAAATATTCATAGCCTCTATCACCTGGAATGAAAAGATTTCGAAATATGGAAAGATAGCACAGTAAAAATAAAGTAATGCAAGAGCAGAATTAGAAGCCTATTAGCCATGTTGTCCTATCTACTTTGAGCCTTATGCCACAGATGTTGAAGACAGACTTACATCCTAATACTTTAATCCAACTACAGAGAGCATTTGTATTATTCATCCATGCAACTGTCTGTAGAACACTAAATATCAAAGGATAACAGAATAGTAATTTGTCCCAGGATGGTTTCTGTCTCAACCCCATTGAAAGATATGTGGATATAAAAACAACCAAAATATTAACTCTCATTAACTTACTGCTTTAAGTCTTATAAAGTTCTTTACTCCCAGTAACAATATGAGCCTGTTAGCACAAGGATTAGGATACCTCTTTCATAGATGAGGCAACTGAAACTTTGAGAGGCAAAAGTAACCCACCAAAAGTCACACTAATAAGTTTCAGAGAGAATTCCAACTGTCTATGCAAGTATCAATGCTAAAACTTTTCATCTGGTCCTAAGAAAGTGCAAAATCAGTCCATAAATCTCCAACAAGGAACAAAGCAAAGTACTTAAGACTACCTCTCCTTCCAAATACCTGCTTTTCAGATGGACCTTTGGTCCCATTCCCCTCCAAGATTTCCCTAGATACTAATATTGACCAGCTGTCTCATATAGACTTTGAAACTTCTATTGATTTTATTAATATTCCTTCCATGTGCACAGAGTCACAATGAGACAACACCTCAGTGGATGGTCTTTACTCTTTGCTGTAGCCCCCCACAAAAAAATCACCACCTGGTGGTCAACCTTCTAGTGATGAGTCTCCCTGAACTTAACTGGCTAGATCCTTCATCAAAAGATATACACAGTCAACTGCCAAGTCCCTACACAAAGCCTTCAAAAACTCAGCATCAACCCCATGCCAGAATGAAGCACTGATCCAAGACTTTGATGGAGGAACTAGATCTCATCAGGCTATAAATGTGGAAGAGGGAAGAGGAGATTAATCCTGGCTCCTCCTCTGGAAGCCACACTGTTGCAAGGAAGGTTATGCCATGAGAAAAGGACTTCAGACTATGACTCCTATTCTTCAGTCCAGAGCTAAATGATAGACTGGTGTCCTACATGACTATTAGGAGCTAGGAGACCACTGTGCACAAAGCACAGGACTCATATAAAGCCAAACACAATAAGACACAAATTGTTGGCCTATTCTGAGTCCTCTTTCTAAAGAAAATATTACTTTACTTTTAGAATGAGAGATATATACACAGACAGACAAAGAGAGAGAAAGCAAGAGAGAATAATATTGATAGAAGGATGATATTTCAGTGAAAAGGGTTTTTAGAGAGTTATTTTTTCACCAAAAGAATAAAATAAAATAAAAACTGTCAGCATTCTCCCAGCACTCTTGCTGAAGCACTGTGTCTGATTCCACAAAGTCAGGGAAGCATCCAGGAAGATGTTTAGAGAGTCATGACCTAATATTTGGGTTTAAAAAGTTAGGCCAGATAGGCCTACTCTAGGCAAAACCATCTCTACACTCACCCAGAAAAGTTAGACCTTGAAAAAGCTATGCACAAACCTAGATAAACCAATCTGCATACCCCAAAATCCATTTTATAATCCACTGATAAATACATTCTAATGTAAAATGTTAGCCATGCCATGGCCCTGGCCAAAAATCCTTAGTGGCTTCCTACTGACCTTCAACAAATTCCTAGATCTTTAGCCTAATATGGACTCAACCTACTTCTCTAGCTTTATCTCTTGCTGTTTTCTGATACCAAACCGCTGCCTTCAGTCAAAATAGTCAACTTCCTATTTTGAATTATACTTTAAATTTTTGAATCTCTATATCTTCTCTCATGTTTCTTTTCTACCAACTACCCTTCCCTACTCCTACACCTCAAAAGCAGAGCCATAACTAAGATGGGGCAGCCAGGACTTTGTCACAGGGTGCCAACATTAAAGAGGACACTACCATCATCCCCCAACCTGTGCCTTGCTATTTTTCACCAGCCTATGCCAATAACCCTTCCTCCATACCTCACCCAGGCCCAAGTTAACACTTATAGGCTACCATCATCATGGTACAGGTCACTGGATTCAGATGGCTCCAGAGGAGAAGTGAGGCTGGTGACCTGCACAGCCCTCACTCACTCAAAACAAAGTCAAGTGCAAGTCATGTCATCATTTCTCTGATGGCATGATCTTCTTTGGTAACGAAGGATGAACTCAACAACCTCTCCTAGAACCTGCCTTCATCCACAACCAACTTTATTATTGAAACTACATTAGCCGCCAACCTGTTCCCTGCACCCCAAACACCCTTAGTTCACATAATCAACCAGACTACAAATCTTGTCAAGTTTGTCTCCATCACATCTCTCATACCTGCTTCCTCCTCTCCATTCATGTAGCCTTGGGTCCAGTTCAAGCACTCATCACCTCTCTACTTCTAGTCTCTCCTCTCAAAGCAGTCCACACAGTTGCAAAACTGATCTTCCCAACACAGAAATACGACCATATCACGCCCTTACTCAAAAATCTGCAGTGGCTCCCTATTGCCTCTAGAAAAAAAATTACAAATTCCTGACGCAGCATTTAAAGCTTCCAATCTGGCTCCCACCTATGTTTCCAGTTTTAGCATATGTTACTCCCTTCACATACTCTCTCTTCAGTCCAATTCTTCTACTAGCTTTTCCCTCTATCTGGCATTCCTTATCTCCATTAAGCTGTGCCTTTGTCATCCTATGTATTTGATTTTGTTCATTTAAAAACTATTCTGAGAAAGATTCAGCAGGCTTCACCAGGATACAAAAGGGGTCCATAATATAAAAAAAGTGAGAAACTCTTATACTAGATTATAAATTCAATAGGCATAGGAGCCATGTTTAGGCAGGTAGGTGATTTCTAATAAAACATTGGGGTTGTGGTCAAGAAGACCTGGATTCAAATCTCACCTTAGACATTTAATGATATACATTCCTGAGCAAATCAATTAAACTCTCTCAATCTCACTATCCTCATCTGTAAAATGGGAACAACAGCCAAGATAATGGAAAATCTAGCATTTACATAGTGATTTAAGATTGGCAAAATGCTTTACAGAGATGATTGCATTTGAGAGTTTGGTAAGGTGCTAGTTTGGTATGGGCAAGCCAAGGATTGATGTCCGAGGCCAGATGGGAGATAATGACAAAGACTTTCACGGTTTTGGAGAGAGCTACCAGGGTAGAGTGGAAAGAGAGGTGAATTTGAATGAAGACAGCCTGGTAACACCTACTTCCCACAGCTGTGAAGGCCAAATGAGATACTGCCTTTAAAATGTTCTATTGATGGCTATTTTTGTTTTCTTTTCATTCTTCTTCGACATAGAACACAACCTACACATATCTTTTGAATTAAACAGAATAAATCTTTAAGCTCCTCGAGGTTAGAGACAATTCTTGTTCTTCGAATTGTCCACCATGCATAACAGTCCTGGATGGAGAATCTGTGATCCAATATTTATTGAATGAATGAATGATTGAACTTACTAAAAAGTTTTAGCAGGAGCCAGGAAGTTGTTTCCAAATTAAGGAAAGGAGGGGGGAAATGATTTTGTCACTATTTATTTTTTTTAAATCCTGTAACCTTTATTTCATCTCCAGATGATTCAGTGGTGGCTAAATTTTAACATCAGAGATGCGGCATATGGTTCCTCTTAAATGAAGCTTCGTTTCTCTGTCGTTAGTATGTTCAGAAATAACCCAACACAAAAAAAGCCATCAAATTTTCTTTCCATCATATCAGGAAATGTTGTCACATTTCCTGAACACAAAGAAATATGGGGCTCTGACTTTCGTAGTTGGCATACCATCATGGTCTAGTGGAGAGGGACCTGGATGAAGATTCAGGAGACCTGGAGTCTTACCCAGGCTTTGCCACTAACCCCCTGCATGATGTTGGACAAATTATGCTTCCATTCAGAGGAGGGAAAGGAGGAAGCATCTACTATATAAATAGGCATGGTGTTAAGCATGTTATAAATATTATCGCATTTGATGCGCACAACAACCCTACAGGGTAAGTGCTATTTTTAGCCTCCATTTTACAACTGAGGAAACTAAGTGACTTGCCCAGTACCATGCAAGTAATAAGTGTCTACGTCTACATTTGCATTTGGGTCTTCTTAACTCTGGGCTCAGCATTCTAACCACCGTAGGGTCTAGCTACCTCTCACGCCTCAATAAGGCAGTCTGACGAAATGATCTTTAATGGCCCTCGCATCTCTGAAATCCTATTGTTACGATTCTTCATTCTGTGTCTTTTTTGTTATGTCTTATTCTATACTTTAAATTTTTTATTATTTTTAAATTATTTAAGTGTACTTTTTTCCCTCTCACCTCCCTTCATTAACTTAGAAAAAGAAACATCCAACCTCTGTCACACAAGTGCAGTCAGGCAAAACACATTCCCACATTTGTCACATCCAAAAATATATTTTTATTCTGCTTATTAGTCTTTCTGTCATGAGATGTGCAATATTCTTCTATATTAGTACTCTGAGATCATTAGTTGATTAGAGTTCTTAAATCTTTCAAAATTGTTCACTTTTATATGGCTGATGTTGCAGTATAAATTGTTTTCCTGGCAGCGATCACTTTGCTTTGCATCAGTTCATACAAGTCTTTACATTTTTCTTTGAAATCCTCTCTTTTCTTTTATTTCTTATAGTATTTATAGTACAGTGCTATTCCATTGTACTTACATATCACAGTTTGTTTAGTCATCCCCCACAACCAGTTTGCTGCCACTATAAAAAGAGACACTATAAATATTTTTGTGCCTTTAGGACCTTTCCCTTTTTCTTTGATTTCTTTGAGGTATAGACTTGGCAATGTAATGCTACATGCATTATTTAGTAATTTTTGGTGCTCTGCTTCCCGGAATGGTTGTACCTATCCCTGAGTCTATTGACACTCCATCATCAATGTGACTGTTTTCTCACAACTCCTCCAACATTTGTCATTTTCTTTTTGTTGTTATTTCTGCCAGTCTGATAGGTATTGTCATTTAACCCCTCTTGGCCTCAGTGACCTGACCTGTTTAATGAAGGGGTCAAACTAAATGCTTTAAATTCATGATCCCGTGCTAAGGCAATACAGGTCTTCCCCAATAGTACAGTCCCTAAGACAGTCTTTCTTCCTATTAAGGCTGAGCGACCAGTAAGGCAGATCCTGATCCCCTATGAAACGTGATCCTTCATTAGACTGTGCATTCCTTGACAGTAGGGAGTGGGTATTTCTTCCCTTTCTTTGCATCTCAAGCGCTTACCACAGCGCCTTGCACACTGTTATTATCAGTCATGTCCGACTCTATGTGCCTACATGGGCTTTTTGTCCACGGGGAATTCTTGACAAAGTTACTGGAGTAGTTTGCCATTTCCTTCTCCTATATGTTCCCATTTTACAGATGAGAAACTGAGGCAAATATAGGTTAAGTGACTTATCTAGAATCATACAGTAAGCATCTGAGGCTGGATTTGAACTTAGATCATTCTAAGTTCAATACTCTATCCTCTGTATCACCAGAACACTCCATTTTCTGGGAAGATACTGGGCTCAGCTAGTGTCTTCTATGTCTGTGGAAAACAAGGGCTGATTCCTCAGAAATTAGTACCTCTTTTTCAATCTAATTGCTCTGAAGTCTACTTCCTCTCCTCACAGGAGTCATGGCATGGAGGTTAAGTTATTAACTAAGGTCATGGGGGTAAGCATCCTCCCTATTGTAGGGATGAGGAAAGCCAGGGTAATCTCTCCTAAAATCTCACAGGAAGCCCTGTGTAGAATCCAAAAGAGTTCACACCTTCACAGCCCAAGCTGCTGCTCTTTTCCAGAACTCTACCCATGCTCTCCAAGAAACCTCAAAATTTGGCCCGACCCTATATCTACAGAAACATATTCTTCTACTTTCAGAGTGTTAGCTCCAAGAATGGCAGAACAATTGGCATCTGTTTAGAAAATATTTACTCAAGTTCTTCCACTCCAGTTCAAAGACAAGCCTGTCTTCCCTAAAGGCAGTCTGTGGCTTTATTGAACTTATTTCTCTTGCCTTTCTTTCACAGAAAGTCTAAGCTATATAGTCCGCTGCCTTGAACATCATAACATATATTTAAATACATTGTAAAGGTCGCAGAATGTAGCACAGAAATCCATTCCCTATGGCCGGAAAGACAAGGCTTATAGTCCTCACTCATCTCAGCTTTCAATGTTGAATTATAGAGCCTCCATTCACATCAGACCAGCCCCATCATGCCTCACATTCTACAGAATATTGGCTATAAATCTGTCTCTTACAAACCAGGAAAGTGGCAAGCATTGGAAGTCATAGAATTATTTTAACTTCTGTGCTGTGGCCCTCAAATTCAAACAGTCCAGCTGAAAAAGCTGACCTGATGTCCAACAAAATCAGTAAGAGATAGGGATGGAGGCCCCCCTCTTGGAGAAGAATTGACCCCACCCCATTCCTCAAGGAACCTTAAACGCTAGCCCAACTGAGACTGATTTAAACCATGACTGATTTTTCTTTTTTTCTTTTTTCCTTTTAATCTATACTATATTCTACTGCTTGGATTCAATCAAGGCTGAAAGCGGAAATAGTACAGGCTTCTTTCTATTGAGTAGATGAAGAGTAAGGAGGCCCAGGAGAGCTTACAGGGAGAGGTTTCAAGGTGCATTCTAAACTAGAGAGAATTAAATAAAAGCCTTGGCCAAAATTGAAGTAAACCAATGGGACCCAAGGTACTAGATGGGAAGATGCCTAGGATTCATAAGTATCCTTAAGATGAAGCATCATGTAATGCTATGCACTGGCCTTGGACAGAGAAGGATTGAGTTCTAGTCTCTATTCTCTCCCATGTGATCTAGGGTAAGTCAGTCTCCCATTCCAGTCCCAGATTCCTCATCTGAAAATAAAGGGGCTAGACCATGATTTCTAAGGTCTCTTCAGGTTTCTACATGCAATGCTTCCTTGAACTCTGGTGATAATTCCAAATGGGTAATATAATCCATAATTACATATTATTATATGTAATATATGTTACATATATTATATCCATAATTATAATGGGTAATATAATCCATAATCAAGGCACCAGAAATGCAAAATCAAGTAGTCAAGAAGCATTTATAAAGAACCTACTATGTACCAGGCACTGAGGATACCAAGAAAGGTAAAAAATAA
Source organism: Bettongia penicillata ogilbyi (assembly GCA_023548195.1). Taxonomy (NCBI): domain Eukaryota; kingdom Metazoa; phylum Chordata; class Mammalia; order Diprotodontia; family Potoroidae; genus Bettongia; species Bettongia penicillata. The sequence continues at coordinate 450,505 of JAJHZJ010000336.1, forward strand.
TCCAATAAACCAGTCCCTAACTCATGAAATTCACGGTCTAAAAGGGGAGACAACATGGAAACAATTATGTACAAACAAGACACATACAGAATAAATTGGAGATAATCACAGGGAAAAGGCACTAAGATTAAAGAGAACCAGAAAAACTCTCAGATCCTGAAAATTTGACTAAGACTTGAAGAGAGTCAAGAGATAGAGAACGAGAAGGGGGAAATTTGGGGAATGAGAAATAATCAACGAAAATACCCCAAGTCAGGAGATAGAGACATTTCACAATCTCAATAACCAGTGCTTCTCTGCTCTCCTATTGTTGGGATCCATGATAGCAGCTTGCATTCATACAGAGTTGTAAAGTTTGTATAGGGTTTCATGTATATTATTAGCTCATTTGTGCTTCAAAACAACCCTGTGAGATAGGGTTAATTCTCATTTTACAGTTAAAGAAACTGGACTTCAAAGAGACTAAGTGTCTTTCCCGAGATCACAAGAACAGATTCAGAACTAGAGGGGGGTTTCTTAGCCACTGAGTCCAACTTCTTCTTTTTACAGATGAGGAAACTAAAATCCAATGAGGTTAAATGACTGCCCCAGAATCACACAATTTACAAACGTCTAGGGAGAGATTTGATCCAAGTCTTCCTGACTTCATATCTCATGCGCTGTCCACAGCACCACACTCCCTCTCAATCACTGAAGTTCTCCATGGCTTCCAAATCGAATTAAGGCCAGAATGGGTGGCAGGAGCATATTAAAAACAGATTTTGTCTGTTTCCCAGTTTTACCAGGATCCTCACTTGGCAATTTAATTAAGACATCAAGGCCCAGACAGGGCCAGATGATGTCAGACTCAATGTAAATAGGTCACAAAATGAAGCGGGCCGGATGAATGCAGGATTGGCCCTCTGCTGGAAAGTCACGGAGTTTAGGGCACCATCTGATTTAGCTGGAATATGGAATGTGTAAAGTGGAGTATGGTGAAAAAAAAAGGTAGGAGGGGGAATTTACAGCCAGATTGTAGAAGACCTTAAGCATCAAACTACAGAGTTTTCTATTTTATCCTGGAGGCAATAGGGAGCCTTTGAAGATCTGATCCAGACTCTTCCTCCATGACTTTTTAGCTGTGGGCCAATTTCAACTCTCCAACCCTCCTATCCTATTTGGTATCTGAATCTCTTACACACTTGTTTGCTCTCTTAAATTGTGCTGATCTGTGTATTATTATATCTCCTCCTAGTAAGGGTCCTTGAAGGCAGGGACTTGTTCAGTTGTTTTTTTCTTTCTATTGATGGTGTCTAGTATAGAGTCTTGCACAAGCTAAATGCTTAATAAATATTTATTGAATGCAAAGCACTGTCCTGAGAATTTCTATAGAGATCACCAAAGCTTACCATCCTTTTATAATGCTCATACAAACAAGACCTAATACCTAAAGGAGGAATGCCAATACACTTTCTCCAGCACCAGAGTATGAAATGCCTCCCTCTTGACCCTAAGAGCACTGAGAATCCTCTACAGACAACAGAAAATACAGAAAGTCAAGGGAAAAAGCCCACAGAGCAAGGTAATTTACTCTGTCAGAATCAATTCCTGTACTCTTCCTGCAGATAAACACAGAACAGTCTGTATGCTGAGGGCAGTCAAGGACACTGGTATGGACAAAGACTGGAAGATACAACTTATGTTTCCAAATCTCTCCCTCCTTTCTGATCCAACACAATCATACCAGATCCCAGATACCCCACATCTACCATACATATTCATTCATTCATTCAATAAGCATTTATTAAATATCCATTATGTAGCAGATATTGTACTGGGTGCTGAGGGTACAAAGATAAGGAAAAAAAACTCCTGTCCTCAAGGAATTGACATTCTATTAGGGGAAAATAACACAAATGAAAATAAACAAATACAAATTTTCAGAGAGCAGAGTACTAGCGACTAGGAGAAGGGAGAAGTGTTTCATGTAGGACCTGGAACTTGAGTTATTTCTTGAAGGTTTTCAATGAGGCAAAGGTGAGGAAGCAGTGCACTCAAGCATCAGAGAAAAGCCTATACAGAGGCAAAGAGTGAGATGGGAGGTCATGTATGGGGAACTCCAAGTAGACCATTTTGGCTGGAATACAGAGGATAAAGTACACAGTAGAGCAATATAGAAATCAATCAATAGATATGTATTAAGCACCTACTATACGTTAAGTATGGTGGTAGGTGCTGATTATACAAAAAAAGAGGCAAAAGACTGGCCCTGCCCTCAAAGAGCTTACTATGACAGCATGCAAATAAAAATATACAAAACAAGACATATAGATATATTTATATGATAAATAGGAGATGATTAACTGGGGGAAGACACAGGAATTGAGAGAAGTTGGGAAATATGATTTTAGTTGGATTTAGAGAAAGCCAGGGAGGTCAGTAGTCTAAGTGGAAGAGGAAGAGCATTCCAATCATTAGGGACAACCATAGAAAATACCTGGAACAGAGAAATGGAGTGCAAGCGGCCAGTGTCACTAGACCAAAGACTTTGTTTCAGAAAATAATGTGTAAAGAGACTGTAAAAGGGAGGGGTTCCTAAGTTATGAAGGGCTTTGAATGCCAAACAGAGCATTCTGTATTTGATCCTGGAGGCAAGAGGGAGCTACTGGAGTATATTGAGTGTGGGGGGAGGAGGTGACATGGTCAGGCTTGTACTTAAGGAAAATCACTTTAGAAGCTAAATAGAAGATGGACTGGAGTGGGAAAAGACTTGAGGCAGGTAGACCCACCAGCAGGCTACTGGAATAGTCCAGGTGTGAGGTGATGAGGATCTGCACTAGAATGGTGGCAGAGTTAGAGGAGAAAAGTTGGAGTATAGGAGAGATGTTACAAAGGTAAAATCAATAGGCCTAAGTAACAGATTTGATATGGGAGTGAGAAGTCATAAGAAATCCAAGATAGCTCCTAGTTTTCAAGCCTGAAGGACTGGGAGAATGGTGCTGCCCTCTATAGTAATAGAGAAAGGGAGGAGGAGGAGAGATTTTAGGGAGAAAGATAATGAGTTCCATTTGGGACATATTGAGTTTAAGATGTCTACTGGACTTCCAATTCAAGATGTCTGAAAGGCAGTTGGAAATGTGAGCTTGGAAGTTAGCAGAAAGGTTGGGACAGGGTGGGTAGATCTGAATAACATCAGCATAAAGATGGTAATTAAATTCATAGGAAGTGATGAGATCTCCAAGTGAAATGTGTGTTCATCCTTTGTTGCTGAAGAAGACCATGCCATCAGAGAAATAATGACATGACTTGCACTTGACTTTGTTTTTGAGTGAGGGAGGGCTGTGCAGGTCACCAGCCTCACTTCTCCTCCAGAGCCATCTGAATCCAGTGACCAGATGTTCATCAGGATGACTGGAGATGACCCAGGATGAGGCAATTGGGGTTAAGTGACTTACCCAAGGTCACACAGCTAGAGAGTCAAGTGTCTGAGGTTAGATTTGAACTCAGGTCCTCCTGACTCCTGCACTGGTGCTCTATCCATTGCACCACATAGCTGCCCCTCCAAGTGAAATAGCATAGAGGGAGAAGACAAAAGAGTGCAGGAACCCTGAGAGATATCTATAGTTAGAAGGTGTGATCTGGAAGAAGATCCAGCAAAGGAGACAAAGAACATATAATAAACATGGAAAAATAGATTGTGAAGAGTTGAATTGCCAAAATGGGGGCTGTTTGTTTGTTTTCTCCCTAGAGGCCATTAGGAACCACTTAAGGTATGGAAGCAGATGCGGTTGTTTTGTTGCTGCGTTATTGTTTGCCCTGCATTCTCAGAGGACTGGGACATCAGGAAGGTGATGCAATGATATGTAAGTGAATTGAATTTAAAGTGAGGCAAGGCTGTACAAAGTCACCAGTTTCACATTCTCCTCAGGAGCCCTCTGGATCCAGTGGAAAGATATAGATCAAGATGACTGGAGATGGCCCAGGGTGCAGTGGGTGAGCTTGGTCTTTTGAAGTTAAAGTGCTTTCCAGGTCTCAAGCTGATTGAGGCAATGCTTATTCAGTGATTTAAGGCTAGGTAAGAAATGAGACAGAGAATGGCCTCCACTACCTAGTCACATTCTCTCTCTCCCTCTCTCTCTCTCTCTCTCTCTCTCTCTCTCTCTCTCTCTCTCTCTCTCTCTCTGGGAGGAAACCCTTGGGGTTTCTGGCCAAAACAGAAACAATTGATATTTCCATTCAATCTAAGGCAATTAGGGCCCAACAATAACCACCTGGGTTTTGGCCTGGAACTGATGGTTGGCCAATCGATGAAAACCAGAGTGATTTGGGCTTAAGGCAAAGTCCTTAAGAAAAAACCTAGCCCATAAACCCCAAGATAGCCAGTAAGTTAAGGACTAGTCAGAACTATGCTTTACAAAGACAATCAAATTTACCCCTAAGGCTTTGAAGCTCTCATCCAAGTTCTTTCATCCTATTCCAACTAAAAAGACTAGTAGAGAGAGAAACTTGGGCTAAGTTTTCCACAGTCAAATCCTAGATTTTTATCCTAATATATCAGTCTGCATAGCCTCGGTCCCAGATAATTCATGCCCCAACATTCTGTACCTAAACCCAATGCACTTGCTGCCCTTTCCTCTTTTTCCTATGCCAATAGGAAATTGGATACTTGCTATAATAATGAATATCTCTTGCCTGGACCTTAATTCTTAGTGTCAAGGAATGACCAAGGAAAAGCGAGATCCAGAGGCAGGCAGTTTAGTTATAGGCCCAATCTATTGGTCCTGAAACCTAATTCCTGAATTCTACTTTGTAATGCAGCTGTGGTGACCCCTACTGTCCTTGGTAATCAACCTTGATCTGAAGTGAGAACTAATATGTTCTTTATGTTTTCATTTCCTACATGCTAGTCCTACAGGCAGTACAATGATTTGGGTACAACCACAGGAATGCAAGAAAAAGGTTGCCACCTCCATCAATCTTCTGGTCTTACCTTGAAATAGTAATGAAGCTACAAGGTAACCTGATGTTACAGTTGCCAGGGACATTATGAAAGTTTTAAGGAATCCGCCCTCCCCAACCAATGCAAACAATAGGCAGGTGTGGGAGATTATTTACTGAAGCAGGAAGCAGTTAAAATGATACGTGAGAGTATGGATGGACAGGTCCATCTTTATGTCTGTTTCACAAAAGAGGCGAAATAACCCTGGTCTCTGAGCTAAAGAACATCGAGAAGAGACCACATACGAATTATCATTGCATAAAGAATGATGGTGCCACCAATACTAAGGCTGAAGGAGGAATAAGAGCCAATACAGTGGAGAAGGCAGCACAGCAAATGTCTCCAGCAGCTTACAACTCAGTAGCGAAAGCATTCCCGATCTCAGTGTTTGACATTACCTCCTAGACCAGCAGATGGCATCAGCAGTTCTCTGGAGAATCAACAAGTGCGTGATTCTCTAAGTCTCTTAACTGCCTTCTGCTAAAGTCTTTCCCAATGTGCTCTCTAGTTTGGTCTAGTAAAAGAGAAAACTTATTAGGGAGCTATGATATTGATTCACTGTTGACATAAAATAACACTTGAATCCAGGTGTACTTTATGAGATTCATGCTTGAGCGAAGCATCCTAAATGGCTCTCTTAGGACTCCTAAGATTCACTTGCAGCAGGCTACCTCTGCTTTAGAAGCTTCTCCCCACCCCCACTATTCCTGATCTTTTCTGGAAACTTCCTTATCCATGCTTATGTTTTCTACCTCTGTCTTCTAGCACCATAGCTATCACTTCCCTGTCTGTGACATCAGTAGTCTATCAGGTTTGCCTTCATATAAAACCTCTGACCTTCAGTTGCCTCAGTAATCCAAGCTGGTATCAAAGTCATTGTGTCCCAGGCATCCTGAAATCTCTAGAAAAATAATGGACAGCTTCATGGTATAAGTTATGCCAAGCTTCTCTGAAAGACAATCACTGGCCTCCTTTGCTTCTCTTGCCATGGCCAAAAGACCAGTGCACAAAGTAGCCTGACTGTAATCTTCCCTTGTTGCCTCAGTCCATACTGCTACCTCAAACTGTTTTATTGTAGGGTATGAACCTCTCGAGATGTGGAAAAAGAATCAACAAAAAATAATATTAAAAAAAGAAAATGGTATAGAAAGTAAAGGAAAAGACTCAAAGATAATTCAAAAGTTTTATACAATGGAATTGTGATGCCCTAAATGCTAAATGTGAGGTCAACAGGAAATATAGGATTTAAGGGAGAAAATCAGGTCAGTTGGAGATAAGTACTGAGTATTGTTGAAAAATCCAAATAAAGATATATCAAAAAATATTTATTTCTTATAGGTAGGTGGCAATGTGGGCGTTAGAAAATAAGCCAAGACTCGGATTATAAATTTGGAAGCTGTTCACAGTGGCAACAGTTGAAACCATAAAAATGAGAAAGTCTAGAGAAAAGAGGATGAAGTAGGATAAAATGGAAGAGGATAAGGGGGAGAACCAAGAGAATGTGTTATCTCTGAAGCTAAGAGAGAAGCTATCCAGTAAGTCAAGGAGAGAACTGATTAAAGGCCAATCAACTTGGGGATTAGAAGGCCAACGATCTTGGAAAACTTTGCTAGTGTTGGAGGCAGAAGCCAGATTTCAGATGATTGAGGAGAGTGATTACTGTGGAAGTAAAAGCATGGGATATAAACATCTTTTTTCAAGAAAGGCTTTTGCTAAAAGAATTGGAAGAAAGTGATTTGATGTTAGTTAAATAGGCTAGAAGGATCAAGAGAATGCTTTATTTTTTTTTAGCATTGGGGAAACCTAAGAAGAAGGTAGATGGGAAGGAGCCAAAGGGAAGGAGGAGATTTTATTTATGTGCATATATACATATATACATGCATATACATACATATATACATACATATATACACATGTATATATACATATATATGTATACAGGTTGGGGAGATCATTACTGAGGCAAGGTCTTAAAAACTGGAGAGTGACATAGGAAAAAGATGTCAGCCATATCAAAAAGAAATTTGAAGTCATTTGTGTGACCAGAGGACAGGAAAAGAGAGTGAGTGGGGATGCTGAGAAGATATGAAGAATGGAGGAGAAGAATTAAGGGAGTTCAGGCAGAAGGAACTCAATCTTCTATGTAAAATAGGAAGCTTAGTCATCCGCAGCAAATATGGATTTGAGGAGTGATTGGATGCTGAGAAGAAGAAAAATTCTAAAATAGTCACTGTGGGGAATGTGATACGGAGGCAACAAAAGCAGAAAAGAAAAAATATGGAGGGTTCAATCAAAATTGTAGATGGTCAATCCTGAGTGAAATAATAGTAGTGATGATGATGATGGTGGTGGTGGTGGTGGTGATGATGATAGCTAAAATTTATAGAACACTTACAATGTGCCAGGAACTGTGCTAAGCCTATGACCTTAAAATTATTACCTCACCTGATCTTCACGACCACCCTGGAAGGTAGGTGCTTTTATTATCTCCATTTTACAGATGAAAATGAGGCAAAGAGAGGTTAAGTGACTTGCCCAGGGACACAAAGCTGGTAAGTGTCAGAGGATGGATTTAAACTCAGGTCTTCCTGATTTCAGGTGGGTCCTCTAACCACTGCACCACTTAACCCTCTTTTCTCCAGTGTTCATTAAGAGTCTTAGAAGTAACAGAGAAATTGGATGTGAGAGACTACGAGAAATTAAAACGAAAAGAATGGGACTGGAAATAGCATTGCAGAACATCAGTAAATAAATGGTACTGCCTTGGCACCCACCCACCCCCCAAAAAACAACTCTGCAACAACACAAGAACCACAGATTTTGTTTTCATTACCTTCTTTGTCGTCTCCTTCTATTTTTACATAAGTTGGTAATAACAGCTCATTTCGTTGTGGAGCTTCCTGAAATGTCCTATACACATTCCCTCATATGATCCCAGCAATACCATGAGGGAGACAGCACAATAATTAGTATATTTATTTTACAATTGAGGAAACTGAGACCTAGTGACTGAAGCAGAATTGGAAATGGAATCACAGGATGTCAGAGTCAGATGGGACCTTGGTAGCCATCTTCTGGTAATAAGGTTACGGTTGTTCAGTCATTTTTAGTCATGTCCAACTCTTCTGTGATCCCATTTGGGATTTTCTGGGCAAAGATACTAGAATGATTTCCCATTTTCCTTCTCCAAATCATTTTAGAGATGAGGAAACTGAGGCAAATAGAGTTAAGCGACTTACCCAGGGTCATACAGCCAATAAATTCCTGACTTTAGCTGTGAACTCAGGAAGATGAGTCTTCCTTACTCTAGGTCCAGCATTCTATCCACCTAGTTGCCCTACTCTGGTGATAATAGTTAGTATTTATATGATTTAAGATTTAAGCAGTGTTTTACATATGCTAATTAAATTGATCCTCACAATAACCTTCTAATGTAGGTGTTACTATTATCCCCATTTTACAGATAAGGAAACAAAGAGGTTAAATAACTTGCCCAAAGATCACAGCAAGTGTTAGCAAGTGTCTGGGGCAGGCTTCAAATTCAGACCTTTGTGACTAAGTCCTGAGCTCTATCCCCTGAACCACTTAGCCTTACTCTCTAGTCTACCTCGTCTAATCCATACCCAATCAAGAGTCTCTTTTACAATAAGTAGGACAAATGATCATCTATCCTTTATTCAAACAATGCCAATAATGGGCAACACACAAACAATCCACTAAATTCACATTTATTCTGTATATATTTACATATGTACTTATTGCCATCCCCCATTAGAATATAAGTTCCCTGTGAGTACATTTACATCCCAAAGGACTAGCACATAATAGGTGTTTAATAAATACTAGTTGGGTGATTGATTGATAAAATATTTCTCATTGTCAGGAGTCTTCCTTTACATAAAATCAAAATTTGCCTCTCTTAATTTGTTCCAAGTTCTGCCTTTCAAGAACAAGTTTAATTCCTCTTCAATATACTATGAATATTTGAGACAATTATCACATCTAGAAAGTTGTCTCCCATTCTCCCTCCTCCAAGTCTTCTCTTCCCTAGAGCAAATATCTGTAGCTCCTTTATCAGAGGCTCATGCCCTTCACCATCTTGATTGACTTCTTCTTCTGGAGATTCTCCAACTTATATAAATGCCCCTACATAAAATGTGGCATATGGGAAACTGAACACAGTACTTCAGACTGACAGGGGATAGAGCTCAGGACTTGAAGTAATGAAGATCTGAGAAAGGGACAATGACACTATCACTTCTTCTAGAGTTATGCCATGTTGATTTTCTTGGATCCCATCTCAGACACTGACTCATACTGAATGCCAAGCTCGCTAAACTCCTCAGTCCTTTTTCAGATAAACTACCTGACTTTCAGTTCAGCATTTCTTACAATATACCACATGCCCTGATCTTGAGAATTTATAGACCTTCCGAGCCTATCACCTAATAATAATAACCTCTTCCTGCAACACCTACATCCCTCAGCATTAAGAAGACCATTCAGCTCTTCCACTTTTCCAATTCACCATAGGTAAGTACAAAATTGCTCATCACTCACTGGCAGTACAGCAATGCTTAAAGCCAACTACAAAGCACAGAGAGATAAAAGATATTCTAATCACTACATCAAATTACCAAGAAGAGTGAGTCACCAAAATATTGTAAATGTCTTAGAATATAATAAAATGGAAAGAGAATAAATGAAGAATAAGCCTATGAACTGACAACGGGGAGTAGCTCTGAGAAAATACAGTTCCCGTATTAATATCTGAGAAACAAAGACCTTTCAAAAACACAAGGCAAGTTCTATTATCATCAGTACTTAAACTTAGCTCATTTAAAAGCGGTTACATTTCCAAATAAAAAAAATCAAATCCCTACTTTTCCCTTGCCTTCTATTGCAATGGCAGTGAAAATCATCACACAACCTAAATGTGCACTGAAGCTGCCTTCTTCAAATCCAATCAAGCCCCTCCTGTTCCTACCCCAGTTTTTTCCTCAGTTCTTTCTGCAATCCAGGCTACAAAACCCAAGATAATAGATGAAATTTTTCTCAGCTATCAGACAATGGTGTTAACAGCAGATTGTGGTCTCATGCCCATTATCACTGATTGGACACTTTTAGTAGAAAATAGTTCATTTTGGGTTGAGCTTCATAATTCATTCATTCTCCCAGGTACAAGATGTAGTAAGGCAGTTGAAGAAATGAAGAGGTGAATACCCCACACTACCTATCGTCTGTGAAGCATGTACACAAATTTTTGTTCTTGTTCAGGCATTTTTTTCAGTCACATTAGACACTTCATGACCCCATTTGGGGTTTTCTTGACAAAGATCCTGGAGTGGTTTGCTATTTCCTTCTCCATTTCATTTTATAGATGAGGAAACTGGGGCAAACAGGGTTAAGTGACCTGCCCAGGATCACACAGATAGTTGAACTCAGGAAGAAGAATCTTCCTGACTCCAGACCCAGCACTCGATTTACCGTGCCACCTAGCTGCCCAACTACACAAATAGTGACAATATTAACCAATGTGTGAAGATCATCCTGAGAGAGATATGTTGTTATGGGACTACCAGTGAGAGATTCACTATTACACTCTAAAGTGAAGGAGGAAGGTTTCATGGTGAAATTGACACTTCAATTTCATCTTGAAAGATGGGCAGCATTTTGACAGGCAGAGATGGAGAGGAACAGTTAGTTGAACAAGTAAAAACCAGCAATTCTCAATTTTCCACATGTTAATTATCCAGGCAAAATACTGAAACCTAAGCTGGTTAATAAACTAGAAGCTCATAAAGGCAGGAATAATAATAGTTAACATGTATATTGGACCTTTTATCTGCAACTTACTACTGGATGACCCCAGACAAGTCAAGGTTTAAAGCTTAAAGCTGTAACATTTGCAAAGCATTTTACAAATATTATCTCATTTACTCTTCACAACAACCTTAGCAGGTAGGTTTTATTATTACCGTCATTTTGCAGATGAAACTGAGGCAGGCAGTGTTTACATGATTTACCCAGGGTCACACAGAGAGTAAATGCCTACATTTGAACTTAGGTCTTCCTGCCTCCTATTTCACTTCTCTATCTACTGCACCACCCAGACTTCTGAGAACTTAAAGAACTATGCATCCTTTAAGCTCTGTACATCTCCCAAAGCTTAGCCCTGATGATTTTGCACTCTGGTTTAGGGCTCTCCATAAAGCAGGCTAATTAATAAATTCATTTCCCCAGTGACTCAGTACACACATGGATAATATCTCCCTTTATAAACCCAGGACTGGAAAAGACTTTAGAGGTCATCTAAGCCAACCTCTTTAAGAGTTAACCCTATATTCATCTTCAGATAGAGTCTCAAGTCTTCAAGGCAACTTTCTCCAAACAAACAACCTGGTCAGTACTGGGTTAAAAGAACAGAGGGGCATAGAATTTAGGTTCATAGATCTAGAGTTGGAAAGGTTATCTAGCCCAAATTCCTTATTTGCCATATAAGAAAACTGAAACCTAGAGAAATTAAACGACTTTCTTGGAATCAGAGAATAAGTGACAGAGAACAGGATTTGAATTCAGATCCCATAACTCCAACCTTAGGGCTCTTTCAACCGTACCATACTGTTTTAAGCATCAAAGTGCATGATTGGATCATGATCTTGAATTTTGCATCTGAGAACATCAGGGCCCCATAAATATAAAATTTTATCTGAAAAGTCTCTTCATTCTTATTCAGCAAAAATTTAACTCTGTTGCTATCATTTGTAATGAAAACTTCCATTTTAAAGAAGTTCTGCCTTTACTACTGACTACTTCCTTTCTATTTTTGTTTGACTTTGTGCCTCAGGAAAGATTAGGTTTGGGGAAGGGTCAGGAAGGAAAGGGGGCAGGTAAGAAAGAAATGGTTTCATTCTCAAGGAATAGCAGCTTGGGATTCCTCCAGTAAATACTTAGCCCTTTGTAATGAGAGGATAATTCCGAGGAATCCCAGATCATCCTGAGTCATTAGACATAGAGTATACCTTGTCATAAGTGCCAGGCTTCAATGACAGGAGAAATGGGCTGATAATGAAATTATCCAAAACTCAGAATGTCAACCCCTGAGAGCATAGGGCTATCAATCACTGATTACACAAAGCATTAATAACGCACTGCTCTCCCTTCCCATTGACAAAGGTGGCAACAGGAATAGCAAACAGTCTGGAATGGATCAGTGTGGGACACAAAACTTTATTAAAACTGAGAAACGGTAAAAAATTAACCCCTTTTCACCCTTAAGCTTAAAAGCTTCAATCCTGCTCTGTCTTTGTAATGGTTTAACTATATGATTACCAGCCCCTTTTCCTAAGGTTCAAGGCTTTCACTGTAGACCATAATCAAATGCTAGTGGACTTTTTATTAATGTGGATCCTAAAATTGAGATATGAAGAGCCACTACCAAGTTCTGTGACCAACTCAAACCAGTCTACTATATCTCCTGGAAGTTTTCAAGAAAACAAATTTCAGAAGTCACAATTTATTCTACCACACAGATCCATGAAGAAACAATAATCCATTCAAAGATTCAAGTATTTTCTTAAGAGAAAGGGTCATAGGAGCATATATTTAAATATGAAAAGGACCTAAAAACATTCTGCTCCAATCACTTTCACTTTATAGATGAAAAAAATGAGGTCCAAAGAAGTTACATGATTCGCCTAAGGTCACATAGGTAGCTGCAGAACCAAGACTCAAGGAAAGGTTAGAGAATTGGCATAGGATTCTAAAATCATAAAAGATTTTAAAGATCAAATGATCCAAAACCCTCATGTTTCAAATGAAGAAACTACAGCTGGGAGATGGAATAAAACTATCGCAAGATTACCAAGGAAGTAAGTGGAAGAATTGAATTCAAAACCAGGCTGCCTGATTCCAATTCACATGGTCTGTCATGAGGAAGGCCATAGTGAGTTTGATTAACAATTGGAAAACTCGCAGCACATAAAGAAAACTGGGCCCAGTGGCTGAGAGTACAGCAGAGCATGCTAGAAGAAAAGAGAGTGTGAGCTACAGATTTCACAAACATGCAGGAAGGAAAACAGATCTGTCATGCAAAATAGTCTCAGTCCAGGTTCCAGGCAGCACCAAGGAGAGCTCCCACAGGGGTTTATCATTTGGAAAAGGTCTGAAGGCAACTGTTCATTTTACCATAGAAGCTTCTATCTTCAATGATACAGAGAACTCTAGAGCTAGGAGGCAACTTAGAAATCATCTATTTAGATGCCCCCTTCCATTTTACAGAGGAAACTGGAGTTGATAAAGTAAAAAAGAACATCCAAAAGGTCATTCAGGTAGTAAGTAGCAGAACAAACATTTGAATTCAGGTTCTTTGATTCCAAATCTAGTGCCCTTTATACCACATCACACATGCCTTCATTTCTGAGCATCTCTAGACTTCAAAAAAACTCAGTCATTCCTGTGATAATCAGATCCAGAGCTGGATATAAACTTAGAGATCATGAGTCCAACAACCTCCTCATCCTCCATGAGTTCACTAAGATTACACAGGCAACGAGTAGCACAACTTATATCAAAATCTATGTCATTAGATTCCACTATTCTTCCCGCTATATCATAGATTAGAGGATGTTCCATTTCCTGGTGGAAGAGGAAGCAGCTTCACCTACACACGAAGTCTAGGTGTTATTTTTATCTACTAGGACCTCTGGGAAAGCATGAGGCTTCAGCCTAGAGGTTTAGGTCCACTCTGAATTTGGGATTATCCATTTTTTGAAGGTGGAGTCCATTCCTCTTTATCAGAATTATCCTACTCTCTGATCCAGACCCTTCTGGGAACAGAGGCAATATGTACAGCTGGAGCAGGGTAAGTACTCTTGTCAGATAAGAAGGTGATTCTAGTTGAAGGGAAGGGATTAAAAAAAAAATGCAGATTGTATGATTTCCCCAATAGTCTCCTTTGATTCCCCATCCATCCCTCTCATTAAAACCATGATGACTGGATCTGTTTTAACCATGACAAGGTCTCCTAGAGCTTTTCAGCTTTCCTCACATGAGTGCCTGCAGGAGGATTCCTCCATTCTAACACAGGTCACACTTCAGGCCCTGGCTCTCACTGAGACTTGGCTTCTCATACTGACGGCAGATGCTTCAATCCTGATCATTCTGGTTTTGTGACAAAAAATGTCTGAGTCCATCACCCCTGGAAGGTCAACAAGTTTCCTGGGAAATGATTCATGTTCCACTTCAGAGAGCTATAATAGAATATGCTAGGTGGGATGTGCTGACCTATTCTGAGGCCACTACCACACTGAGGGCAGCAGTAGGGTTTCAAATCATGTTTCTCCTCTAGGGAAGGCTGGCCAGAAATGCGACAAGGGAGAAAAGAGCATTTACTACTACTGTTGATTTTATTTTGTTTTTGAGTCCTGAAGTAACAAACTACCAAGGGCCCACAGGCCATTGATGGGCCTCGTGAGCAGAATGATGCCAAGGAATAAGAAGAGCAATCATATGGCCAACAAGGATTCATTGAATGACTGCTGTGTGTCCAGCCATATTGTAGGGCCATGACTAAAAACAAAAGAAGGAGAAAATGCTTTTTTTTCTCCAAGAGCCCACAATCTACGTGGGAAGACAAGACAGGAAAAAGGAACTAATCATCATTAATACTAGATTAAGTGGTGCTAATTAAGTGCAAAGCAAACTAAGGGGAGAAAATTATAGAATCTCAGAAGAGAAAGAAATTTCAAAATCCATCTGATCTAAACCAAACATAACTAAGTATTTCTTCTACAACAGATACCCCTAGTGAGTGGTTGCTGAGCTTCTTCCAGAAGACCTAAGATGAATAAATCACCTCCTGAGCTACCCTACTCCACATTTTAGACAGTTCTGGTTTATTACCTTTTTTGGATATTGTTTGTTTCTACACATCACTGTCATTTCCCAACAAATACCTTACTGCCACCACCCCCAGTCCTTAATAACAAAGAATAAAAGATTAGGGAAGAAGGCACCAGCAAAAGTAACCATCACATCAATAAATATTGATCCTATATGTAGTACTGCACATCCATAGATCCCTCCCCATCTCCGCAAATGACAAATAAGGTGTTCTCTCATATTTCTTCTTCAGGGTCAAGTTTGATATCATTATAATTACACAGCATTCAGTTTGAAATTATTGTTGTTCTTTCCATTTCCACTGTTGTCATAATTGAGTATAGTTTTCTAGTTCTGATTACTTGGATAGCTCTAATTGTTAGGAAATGATGTTTGGGTTTCGTTGGATTTTTTTTAACATAAAATCTAAATATACTTTTCTGCAACTTCCATCCATTTCATCCATAGCTGTCTTCTGGATCCAAGCACAAATCAAATTCCTTTTCTGTATTATAGCCTTTCAAATATTTGAAGACAATCATCATGTCCTATGTAAGCAATCTCTCAGACAAAACATTCTCAGTTTCTACAGTCAAGTTTAAGACAGTATGTTCTACATCATTCTGGGGGAGTAATATCCTTCCTAAAATTTGGTGCCCGTCACTGAATACAGTGTACTTGATATGGTCCGATCAAAATAACAAATTGATTACCTGCATCATTATACATGCTTTCCTTTTTATAACTCAGCTTTGGATAACATGTCACGCTGCTAACTCACATGGAGCTTGAAGTCCACCAAAATCTCCAGACTATTGTTGCAAGTTCTGTTAATGATTCCTTTACCTTACACTTTTGAGGTTAATTTTTGAACCTTAGTGTAGAACTTTAACACTCATCCCTGTTAAATATCATCATATTTAATGATTTTAACATCATAGACTTCCAATATCTTCTTGGATCCAAACTAGCATCTAAAACTTTAAATCACTCTCCCCAGGTTCACCTAATGTGCACGTGTCAAACAGGGGCCACTCCACTATAGATCTCACTGTTCTTAGGCTTAATGATTCAACTCTTCTGGTTCCATCTAACCATACCATAATCTAGACTATATATAAGAGCTTTATGAAAATCTAAGCATGTGTCACCAGCATCCCCCTAAGTGAATAGTCTGGTGACCCTATCTAAAGAAGGAGTAATAAAGATGAGCTACTTATTATAGATAAAGTCATGCCTACTTTTAGTAATCCTTATTTCCTTTCCTGAATTCCCACAAAACCATTCTTTTAAAAATCTTTTCTAGACCAATGTAGGTAAGGATAGTTTGAGGAGGTCAAACTGAAATGAATTGTGAATAATTTTATTTACAATAAAACATAAAATTAAATGTTGTTACTCAGTATCTTTTCTGGAATATCATCAAGTAATGACATAAAGAGAAGGTCAAATATTGCTGAAAAGAAGGATCAGGTTGTGCTGAGAAGAGTTAGTGTTAAGACTCCAACTCATATCTCTCTCCACATTTCCCCAAGACCTACTAGCCTACCAATTCACCTTTCACTCAGGCCCTACCTACCCTACAATGCTTCGGAGGGATGGTCAGCTTCTCTATGGCTTTTTGCTTTGAATCCAAACTAAGCTTTTTCTAAAATAAACTTGAGTCTGCTCCACTCAACTAGGTATCAAAGAGGAACTCTTGTTTTTACCTCCCTCCAGGCTCACCATCTCTTGTGCATCTCTCTGTGTTTTCAGCCTGATTCCATTCCAAAGCAGAAATGTAATCCCTGTGGTTTCAGCAAAGGACTTCAAACACTGATTCTGTTATGGAAAAAGGTGTGAAAAATATGATTATTTGCTCTGGCCACGGCAGCTTATGGATACCTGATTTGGAATGAACTTCAATTTTCCCAAGGCAGAATCCTGAGAGCTTAGGATGAATAACAGGGATATGGCAACAAAAGTATTTGCCTGCTCATAGCTAAGAGAAAGAAGAGGAAAATGAAGATTCAACCTCATCACTTAGAAGGCTGGCCCTGAACATTCCTCTCCAGTCAATGGGGAAAAGGATATCAGCAAAGAGGTGTGCCCAGACCATTTGTCTTGTCAAGTATCACATACTCAAGATGCTGTGGTAAACCTCCGAAGCTGAGTTTGAATTAAATAACGCATCTGATTTGAATGTTGATCCAAAATCACAATATCGGTTACAGTCAGACACATCAGTCACACAAATCACAGTCAGATAATCAACATGTATTAAGAAACTATCATATACTAGATCCTCCTCTAAGTACTAGGGATACAAAAACATGTCCCTCCCCCAAAAACACAGTCTAATGGGGGAGACAACATGTAAAAAAAAAAACTATGTACAAACATACTATATAGAGGATAAGTTGGAAATAATCAACAGAGGCAAGGCACTAGAATTATGTTGCTGCTCAGTCATTTCAGTCACATGTGACTTGATCAAGAAAGGTTTCCTGTAGAGGATGAGATTTTGAATGGGACTTGAGAGAAGCCAGGAGGCAGAGATGAGGAGGGAGAACATTCCAGGCATAGGGGACAGCTAGTGAAAATATCTAAAGCAGATAGATGGAGTGATTTGTTCATATAAAAATCAATGTGTAACCCCTCAACTTACCTGTACGGAAAAAAAATTGAGGGGTTACACATTGGTTTTCATATGAGCAAGATGATTACCATACAAATCGAACAAAGACATTATCAAAATCCTTGGAAATTTTATAAGAACTAAGTCATAGTTCCATTTTTTAAAGAATTGATGAATAGATGTTTTCATAGAATGATTTTTCAGATATTTACATATTTGTGTCTAATGGTATTAATCTCTAGGGCAGGGTGAAGAGGAAAGGAAAAAATGGAGGGCAAAAAAATTTACATGACAATTCTGTTGTATACTTGGAAAGAATAGCTAGTTTTGCATGGTGGATTTCCAGTTTCATTGCCAAACTTGTTATTTGTTCTTCTATGTTGTGAAAGTGATTGCTTCACAGCAAGGGGACCAGGGTCACTGGATTGAAGGTGGAAGTGCACAAGATATAAGAAAACTGGAAGCTGAGTGAAGATTATTAAGGACTTTCAATGCCAAACAGAAATTTTTGTGTTTTATCCTAGAAGTGATAGAGAGTCGCTAAAGTTTATTGAGAAGGAGAGTGTCATGGTCAGATCTGTGCTTTGGGAAGATCATTTTTGACAGCTGAATGGAGAATGGCCTCAAGTGGGAAGAAATATGTCCAGGAAAACAACCAGCAGAGTATTACAATAGCCTAGGCATGTGTTAATGAAGGCCTATACCAGGGTTACCACAAGAACATGAGAGTTGGCAATAGAACATTTTAGATTTTAATTCTTTATTCACTACTTAACCTCTCATCATTTAATATTTAACCTCTCTATAATTCAGTTTGCTCACCCACAAAATAGGGTGAAATGCTGTAAGGTGTACTTGAAGGACCCTAAGGTTCCCTTTAGATCAAAAGGTGAATAGGCCTATGATTCTAATTCAGAGACTTTGATGTGCTGCACTTGGATCCCCAGTACGTTCCTAAATAGCTGCTGAATCATTTAGAGGGCTGCCATCTATCTATTCAATTCCACAGATACCTGTCAAATACCCACCATAAACATTCAGCATTATACCAGGAATTTCAGCAGGGAGAGCACCAACAACATGAAGAAGAGACCTTCTATAGCAAATGTGCTTCACAGGAAGCCAGGGACTCTAGGAGACACAAGTGATGAGGAAATGCATTGCAGGTATGAAGGACAGCCTATATATGCAAGGCACAGGCAAGAGATTGAAAGTTATAAATGGGAAACAAGAAATAGGCCAGTCTGGCTGGAATTTAGAATGAGTTAGACAGAATGCTGTGTGAATAGTCAGGAAAGACAGGTTGGAGTCAGACTGTGATGGGGCTTAAATATCAAACAGAGAGTTTATATTTGATCCTAGAAGAAAGAGGGGGCCAATGAAGCCTCCTAAGCAGGGTTTTAAATAGTCAGACTTGTGCTTTGGGAATATCATCTTGGGAGCTCTATGTAGGATAGATAGGAGAAGAAAGATTAATTAGAAGGGTATTGTAAGAATGCAGACAAGAGCTAACAAGGGTCTGAACTAAGGTAGTGGCAGGGGGAGCACACAGAAGGGAAAGGACACAAAAGATACTGTAGATATAGAATCGAAAGGACAGCTACTAAGTATGTGCAGCAGCGGGAGGGGTGTGATTCAGTCTTGACAAATCTATCATATGTAACATGAATATGTTTGATTAGTTTCCATAAAATTCTGATCTCTTAAAGATTAATATTTTTGTGCTGTATGAAAGAAAGGGTGTTGAATTTTACTTGTGCTACTAAATATTTTGCTTAATATTTTTAATATAATAATTTCTTCCCATTCTTTAGATGGGGAGTTAAATGAGGCAATCTTTTATCGTCCTGTCTGACTCCAAGTTTTGTAATTCTATTAATGTCAAAAATAACAAACATAAAATTAACTAAAATAAATTTAATTTAAAAACTGAAATAAAAAACAACAAAAACAAAAGAGGAAAGGGAAATTGACTTGTTCATGACTTTTCAAACATCTGGCTGGCTTTAGTTCTTATTTCTACGGCACTTGTTCCAGCCTGGCTATAGGCACATCCGACAGTGGCAAAACAATGGTGAGATAAAATGAAAGGAGGTCAATAGAAGAGCACCTGATGCTACTCCTTGGCTTTAGTAGCTTAGTTTGGTTTGCTTTTAGGAGTTTGCTTTTAGGAACAGCCCGACTACACTTGACCACAAACTTTCTCCCCTTTTCATGTCTGCCTTGGTCAAGATTATTCCCTAAATCTCCCTTTAACTAACTCTGAATACTCTATCTCCATCCCTTCACAAAATCCTCCAAATCTGTCATGAGTAAAAGGTGTGCCTGAGTTGTATCTCTAATTGTGGAGTTGGACTACACTGCCTGTCTTTTTCCTATCTTTCCTAATCCTCCTGGGACCCAAAATAGTTCATTTACCAGACAGTTATCAAGATGTAGAGGTTTCATCTTTTCTAGATGAAAACTGGAACAAAGAAAAAGTGATAAGACATGGTTTTGAGGATTAACTACTAACTTGACCCTGGTCAAGTCATGTTCCTCAGTAAACTTCAGTTTTTCCACCTATAAAAGCAAGAAGTATGGTCTAGATAATCTCAAAAGTTCCTACCCAGCTCTACAGTTCTGTCATTTCAATTAGAATAAGGAACTCAAAACCATGTCACATGAAGACTGGGTGAAGGATCTGGGGATTTTCAGCCTAAGAAAAGACTTGGTAGGGACACAGAATCATAAAAATCATGGGATTTAGAAGTGAAGGAAGCTTTGAACTGATCCTTTTCTTTAAAATTTTGACAGTTTTCATACAGAAGAGAAATTAGACTTGTTCTACTTGGACCCAGAGGACAGAACTTGGAGCAATGGGTAAAAGATATAAGGAAGCAGATTTCAATTCAATATAAAAAGAACATATTCACTACTAGAACTACCTTAGAATGGAACAGACTGTCGCCCAAGGTAGTGAGCTTCCTTTCACTGAAGGCATTCAAGACTCCCATTGATGTCATCAAACCTTAGAAGTCAACATGATCATCCCCATCCAGCAGGCAAAATAAATCCTCTCAAGCACAAGTATGATTATGTCACTTCTCAGTTCAAGGACCTTCTGTGGTTCCCTATCCACAGACTTAAATTGGCCTTTATAACTGTACATGATTATGCCTGAGACAGAACAAGTGTACAAGCTGTGTGACCCTGGACAAGTCTCTTAACCCAGTTTACCACAGGTCATAAGAAGGAAATGGCAAACCACTCCAGTTTCTCTACCAGGAAAACCCCAAATGCTGGGTCACAGAGAGTCAAACACAATTGAAAATGACTTATCAACTACAAAAAACAAGTATAATCCCTTTTCTGTGTGACAGCCCTTGAAATATTTGTAGATAGCTAACATATTGTCCTACATTGTCTCTTCTCCCAGCTGAACATTGCCATTTTCTTCAGCAACTCCTCATGTGGCATGGGGAGGACATCTCTAGTCATCCTGACGTATATCTTACCACTGGACCAAAGGGCTCCAGAGAAGAGATTGAGGCTGGTGACTTTGCACAGCCCTCCCTCACTTAAATCCAATTCATTTGCAAGACATGGAAGACTTTTCTGATGTGAGTAGTATGTTCTGTCCCACTAAGGACCCAAGTGGCCAGTTCCAGTTGGGCAAAGCAGTTCCTCCCCCCTCCACCCCTTCTTCCTTCCTTCCCTTCCCTACCATTCCCTGTATTTGTCTCCATCTCATCCTGTGATGCTGCCACTGCATCCAGTACCATATCCAGTTGTCCTGATCTATACCTTTCCACAGGACTCAGATGGTTCTGGGGGAAAAGAGTGAGGCTGGAAACTTTGCACAGCACTTCCTCACTTAAACCCTATTTATTTGCAAGTCATGATATCTCCTTCCTGATGTCATGGTGCTCTTTGAGAATGAGGTCAAACAATAAGCTATGAATGGGAGCAGATGCCTTACTGGGGTCCCAACTGGCCAGTTCCAACAACTCCTCCTTCCCTCCCTTCTTCCTTCTTTCCTTCCTTCCTTCCTTTTTCCCTTTCCTCCCCTCCTTTCCTTCTGTCCACATAGGATATCATACCCTTACCTCTACCTACTCCACCCAAAGGAATACAAATTTTGATTATTGAATCTTCCCAAAATATTTTGGGGGTTAAGGGCTAGATGTCTTTCTTAAGGACCATGCATTAAACCCAATTCGCTCTGGCTCTCATTGATTGACCAATAATAGATACCAGCCCAAGTCCCTCTCAATGGTCATTGTTTGGGCCCCAGTTAACCCAGAGTAAATAGCAATTGTTTCTGTTTTGGCCAGAAACTCTGAAGGTCTTTCCCAGATGGATTTTTTTTAAACTGGGTAAAAGAGGAAATTTTGTTGTCTCATTTCTTATCTACCCTTAATCACTGAATGGCTCTGCCTCAGTCAAACTGAGACCTGGGAAAGACTTTTGCTTAATAAGGCTCCCACTGCATCCAGGGCCATGTCCAGTCATCCTGATTTATATCTTGCCACTGGACCCATATGGCTCCAGAGAGGAGGGTGAGGCTGGTGACTTTGCACAGCCCTCCCTCAGACAAATCCAACTCATTTGCAAGTCATGGCATCATCTTCCTGATGCCATGATCCTCTTCAATTCAATATAAAATCACTCCTTGAACCACTCCTTGAAAATGCTGTAGAGGAGATTCATACCTTGGGTAGGAATTAGATTAGGTTATTGTTAACTGTCTTTCAGCTCTAATCTTCTGTGTTCACATTGAGATTTGAACTCACAAACCAGGAATTTTTTTCCTCTCCAGGTTTAGGCTAGATCTCCCCTTCTCTCAGAATCCTTCCTGTCTCCATCTGTACTATTCTCTCTGAGAGACAGAAAAAGAGACAGGCAGACAGATGGAGACAGACAGACAGATTCCTTCTCTTTAATCCCTTTAATTCTCCTTGGAAGACTAAATCGTTTCTTCCATTTTCCTTTTGTTTCTCATTCCCTTCCCCTCTCCTTTCTTTCCTTACTTTTTTCCTTAATTTCTTCCTTCCTCTGTCATTCCTTTCATCCTCCCTCTCTTCATTATTTCTTCTCTTCCTCCTTCCCTCCATCCCTTCTTTTCCTCTTTCTTCCTCTCTCAGTCCCTCCTATGTCTCCTTGTTCTTCTCCCTCCCTCCCCAGCCGAAGGTACTGGAGCAATAACTAAATGCTCTAATTTATGCTCCTTACGTTGCCTCTTCAGCACTGTTTTCTGTAATTTATAGGGAATACTGTCAGTTGCCACACTGGATTATTTAGTGCTGTGAAGTGCTCAGCTATAGTCTGGATGCTGATGCTTTGTAGGAAGGGAATGAGGGAGGAGAGTGTGTTATATTATACCTGTATGGTATCTATCTTCCTTGTTGTGAGAGAGAAACCCCTATAAGGCTGAGTCAAGGAAGAGAATTATGGAGGAGCTGACTATGACAAGATCAGCAAAGACTTTCCAAACAATTAGGAAGAAACAGCAGGGGGAGGGTGTTCGGCGGGGAGAGAAAGTCCTTAAGCAGTAAGCAGAGAGAAGAATTGTTAGATCTCCCCTACCAAGAGGAAAGCACAAGACAAGAAAGAGCCTATGTGATCTAGGGAGCTGATGTGTTTATCTGCTGCTACCTTCACTAGCTTGGGAAGGAAAAGAAATAGAGAGGGAGGGAAATGGAGTGATAGAAAAAAAAGCAGAGAAATGAGAAGAAAGGGAAAAATGAGGGTGAAGTCAAGGATAAGGTATGTGGCAGAGGGTCTGGATAAACACAGATTAAGGGATTCACCAAATGCTCCTGCTATATACTAATATGTCTGTATTTCAGGACAAAATTGCAAAGTACTTTATAACCAAAGATATTCTTGGAGAAGGAATGATACTAAGATTACTGTTTCCATTTTATTGGTAGGATTAACCAAAGCATGAAAAAAAGGTTACTGTCCTGACCCAGGCCCTCTTAAAAGGCTGAGCACAGCAACAGAACTAGAATGCTATTTTATACATTTCCTATTGCTTGAAGAGTTCTGACTCTCCCATATAGTTGCTACAGCTCACACTTGTTCCCTCCTGGGTCTCTTACTGTTTCTGACCAGGTCTTCTTGGTCCCCTTGGCCGAATCATCATCTTTGTCCTATCTTCTATCAATGGGTACAGCCTAAGGTTTTGTTCTGAAACTTCTCTCTCAAAAGTCTCCTTTATCATCTTATCATTTCCCATAGGTTCAATTATCATGCAGATGAGTTTCAAATCCCTATATGTCTCCATCTCTCTACTGTTCCAATTCTATATCACCAAATTCCTGCTGGACATGGTTATCTGAATGACCCATAGGCCAAACTCAGCATGTCATAAACAGAACTCATTATCTTTCACCCAAAAACCAGTCCTCTGTGCTATTCCTCCCCTCTACCCTATATCCCACTCACTAGCTGTGTGACCTTGGGCAAGTCACTTAACCCCAATTGTCTCATCCTGGGTCATCTCCAGTCATCCTGATGAATGTCTGGTCACTGGATTAAGGTGGCTCTGGAGGACAAGTGAAGCTGGTGACCTGCACAGCCCTCCCTCACTCAAAACAAAGTCAAGTTAAAGTCATGTCATTATTTCTCTGATGGCATGGTCTTCTTTGGCAGCGAAGAATGAACATACATACTCTGTATCCTATCAGTGACCAAGTCTTATCAATTTTATTTCCACTGGAGGAAAGAGTAAGGCAGGTGAATTTGCATAGTCCTCCCTCACTCCAAGTCATGTCATCACCTTCCTGATGTGAATAGTATGTGCTACCACACTGGGGACCCAATTGACCAGCTTCAGTTGAACAAAGCAGCTTCTGCTTCCTTTCTTCCTTCTTTCCTTCCTTCATTCCCTCCTTCTTTCATTCCCTTCCCCTCTTTAACCTTCCTTTCCCTGGATTTGGCTCTATCTCATCCTGTGATGCTGCCACTGCATCCAGGGCCATCTCCAGTTGTCCTGATCTATCTGTCTTATATCTGTTACCTCTTCTCAGGTAATTCCATTCAATTCAATAAATTTTCCAAAGTCCCTACCATGTGCAAGGCATTATGCTAAGCAATGAGGATACAAATATGAAAGATATTCCCTGTGCTCAAAGAGCTTAGATGGGAGAAGATGACACCTAAAATGAAGCTAGAAAGTAAGGAGGAGAGCAGGGACTAGTGAGAACCTTGTGTAAGGTATAATGTTCTATGGAGTAGAAGCCAAGCAGAGCCACTACTGAAAAATGGAGAGTTACCTGCAAATTTCTGAGCCTTCTATAAAAGAAAGCCATTGGGAGGAGTCTATTGCTCTACCCTCCAATCAAAGGGGAGAGGTAACTGAGGGAGTAGAGAAGGTACTGAGTATCAACAACTGAATCAAGCTGCATGATGATAAAATTTCAGGTGATCACTTTATCCTGGAGGAAGCATGATGCTCCATGGAGTGGAAACCAAGCAAAACCATAGAGGGAAAATAGCATAGCACCTCATGTCCAAACTATTGTGATAATATCCTTCTGATTGGTATCCTTGCCTCTGGTCTTTCTCCTCTCCAATCCACTCTCCACATAGATACCAAATTGATATTCCTAAAGCACAGTTTTAACCATGCCACACCTCTGCTCAAGAAGTCTGTGCTCTATGAGCAAAGTAGAACTGAAATAGATCCAAAAATGCAAGATGTTCACATCAGGCTATTTGTGCCTGACCTCTGGCCAAACATTCCAAGCTCATATTGACCTGATCAACCACGGTCAGACACACTGAAACTTGACTCTGGCATAGTGATGTCATTTTGGTCCTCTTCGAGAATGAAGGGCAACAAGCAGTGGCTCCCTACTTACAAACTCTTGGCGTTCCTTTGAAGATATTTTGAATTTAGGTAATCTGTGTATAGGTCATTTCTTTCCCTGCCTGTAAACTCCTCAAGAGTGAAGGTTATTTGACTTTTTCTTTCATAGGATCATAGACTGGAAGCTGGAAGGGACCTCAGAAGTAATCTAATCCAACTCCTTCAATTTGCAGATGAGGAAACTGAGGCTTGGAGATGTTAAATAACTTGACCAAGGTCACACAGGTAGTATGTGGCGGAACCCAGATTTGAAGATAGGTCTTTTGAAACTAAAAGCAGTGGAATCACTGTTCTATCACATTGTACATTAATGTTTGCATAACTGAACTGAATTCATAAAAACTGTACCATGAGAATGTTAAAATATTTTAGAAGAAGAAAAACACAAGACATATCAAGTCGTCAACCATTTATTAAGTTCCTGCTATATGTGACAGTGCTATGCCATGTTCTGGGGCTACAAAGGAAAATGAAAACAATCTCTGCCTTCAAGAGGCTTGCCATATAATGAGAGTTGACAGCATGCAAACAACTATATACAAGAGCTGTACAGGATAGAGTGAAGATAATCTCTGAGAGAAGGTACTAACATTAAGAAGGACCAAAAAACATTTCTTGCAGAAAGATGGCCTTGAGCTAAGACCTGAGGGAAGACAAAAGGAGAGGAAGAAGTATAAGGACTATGAAGGAGGCTCAAAATCAACAGATCATAGAGTACAGAGTAAGGTGTAAGAAGCCTGGAAAGGCTCATGAAGGGCTTTAAAGGTTATAATGACTCATATCATCCTTTCTCAGACCTTAAGAAGACTAACACACATACATAGTAGAGCCTTCAAACATGCCCCAACCCCATGAAAAATTTCATAGGATCGTAGAAGCCCACATTTGAAAAGGATTTCAGAAACTATCTAATCCAACACTTATCTGAAACATAAATTCCCTTTATGCCTCAGTAAATGGCCACGGAGTCTCTTCCCCTCTTACGATGGTAACCTTATTACCTACAGATGTAGCTCATTCCACTTTCAGACAGCTTAATTGTTAGGAACTTAAATTTAGCAGAAATATTTCTCTCTGTAACTTCCACCCACTGTCCTTGCTTCTGCTTTCTGGGATAAAACAGAAAAAGTCTACTTCCTCTTCATGCTCAGTAAATACCTTCCTTTGGTCAGACTAAAAAAGTTTTAGGGCTCCAAGTCATGCCGTCCATGTTATGCTTTCATGTTCTCTCACCAATAGGGTCACCATACTGAACACATCAATGTCCCTACTAAAATGTGGTACACAGAACTGAACAGTAGAAGACCCAGCCTATGGTCTGAAGAAGGAAGAACACAGTGAGATTATCTTCCTTCATTCTGGGTACTGGATCTCTGTGAGTACACCAAAGCTTCAAAATTGGAGAAGGGAGCACAGAAAGAAATGTTTTTGAAGATACCAATACATCATTAAACCAGCAGGCCCCAGCTAAAGAATTATAGGAAACCAGGAGAAAAGGATAGAGATGTGATTGGTTGAAGACAATGATGTCATTATGGGGGAAGTCAGTACCTTTAAGAGAGAGCACATAACAAATTGCTGTAGTATAAATGCAATTTATGTGGACTATAATGTTCTCAATTTATCTGCATAAATGAAGGTAAAACTATACCTCACCTGACAGGTTCTGGTTCTTATTTATCATTAGCAATGATAAATCCCACACTGGGGCACCAGTTCCTGTAGATAACTTTTCATTTCTACATAGCTAAGGTTAGTCACATTCAAACCACAATTTGCTCAGCTTGTCAAAAATGAAAGCCTTCCAGACATGGTTTCTCCACACTCTCCACCACCCAAAAAAGTTTCCTTTTTCTTCATTATCTCCATTTCTGACCCCTGACCATGGTTCCCCTCCACTTCTCCATTCTAGATGCAAGACAAGGACTGGGGCAAAGGCAGTGTATCTCTGGATTAGATGGATGGATCAGAGGGGAGAGAGAATTGGGACAAGGAGTCAGCAACCTAGAGTTAAAGGCCAAATCTAGCCGGAACAGACCATGAGCTAATAATCATGCTTATATTTACATAAAACTCATTTTTTAAAACTTTATTTTATATTTACAATAAAACTTTATTTTAAAATGTACAAAACAATGCTTAGCAGGGGGCCATATAAAAAAAGGCAGCAGATAGCATATTGCCTGAATTAGGAGCTTATTGCAATAACCCCAACCAGAAGAGATAAGTGTCTAAATACAACAGTTTCAGTGTGAGTGGAAAGGACAAACACACACAAATACACCCTCCAAAAAAATAAATAAATAAAACATTTTCCCTCTCCTTCTTCTGAAGGAGGAGCACAGGCAGGAAGGAAGAGTCCCAGAAAGGAAGCAGGTCAGGCTATAGGAATGAGACAGACACCCTGCTAGAGATACTGACCAAAGCTGCAATGAAAGTAGAAAATGGAACCATATAAATCTGTAATTGTGAGCAACGCTAGAACAAATCCAGAAATGGTATCCTCATAGCCTGATCTCATTATCTGCTTAAAATCACAACTTTTATGTGCTGCTTTTTTACCTGATTTCTAGGGCATTTGGGGCTGAGCTAACAGTACCAGTTTTTAAAAGCGGCAGGGCAGGAATGAAAAGAAACCAGTGATGGGAGGGAAAAAACAGATTTTTTTATTTCTTTAAGATGCTTTAACCATGGAATTCTATCCCCTGTCATAGGAGGTCATTATAACCGTGACATAATTCGAAAAGAACATTAGATTAAGAATCAAGAGATCTGGGTTCTATTCCTGACTCTGGCACTAACTTTGGGAAAATAGATAGACTTGGAGTCAGGAAAGTCTGGGCTTCAAAATCTGCCTCCTTTACTACCT
The DNA here is from genome assembly GCA_023548195.1 of Bettongia penicillata ogilbyi. NCBI lineage: Eukaryota > Metazoa > Chordata > Mammalia > Diprotodontia > Potoroidae > Bettongia > Bettongia penicillata. The sequence continues at coordinate 478,709 of JAJHZJ010000336.1, forward strand.
GCATCATCCTAAGCACACCATTTTATCTTCCAGAGACTCAGTTTCCCCATCTATAAAGTAGTGTTACACACAGTTTTGGACACAATGCTGGTGGGAATTCGTTTTGTTGGACTATGAATATTTCTTTTGACTTTTTTCATTTTTAAGAGTTTCCAATTGGGGGCACATTGGGAGGCATAAATAATAAATAGAAAAAAATTAAATAGACTGCAAAAAGAAAACTGAAAAGTAACAAGAAATAAAGACAATAAAATAGGATTAAGAATAGTCCTTATCTTGCAGACTTGTGCTGAGGATCCAACAAGATAATAGATGTCAAGCACTATGCAAACCTTACAGCTATCATCACCATCACCATTACTATCACATGACATTGGATAAGTCACTCCACGTCAATAGGTCTATGTTGTCTCATCCCACAATGATTTCTCCCTTCTCTCACTTCTTGTAGCTTTATAATCTGTCCCCAACATTAGTAATAAAGTAATCGTCATTGCTTCATGTGAGCCTCACTTTACCAACTAGAGCATGAGTTCCTGAGGGCAGAGAACAGGGTTTTCTTCTCTTATCTCCCCATGGCATCTGGGACATGAGTGAAAATGGAATAGAGTACTTGTTTAAGGGAAATGAAGAAACCTTATCACTCCTTCCTCAGTTTCTCCCCAAAATCAAAGTGTTGATTTGGACCAATCTATGGCTGTTCATACTGAAATGAAACACAATGAGGAGGCAGGGGGTTGCAGGTATGCGTATGACCTTCATTGCTTGGTTTTATAAAAATAGATAAATCTTGGGGACTAAGAATCCCAGTACTGGGAGCACTCTTATTCCATTTCTTCACCCAAGTCAATATCTCTGGGGCTAGCAGCAGAACAGGCAAAAATATAGCAAGATCTGTCAGTCATATATATGCATGTAGGCATGCAAAATAAGTCCTAGGTGCAAGATAAATAAAAATAAATACAAATTCAGGAAATGAGCTGCCTATATCAGTGAGAAACTGTAAAGTTCTAAAATGGAGAGGAGAAAGCAAGGCCACTCACTGGTTATGTGTACTCTGATTGGGTCTTGGGGGAAAGGAGAATAGGATCTTCCGTCACTGCCTTTAAAATGGAGATTCCCAAGAAACTTAGGTAGAACAGTCATTGTGCTTGGGGGCAAATTCACTTCATTTAATCACTCCAAAATAATTTCTGCTGAACCCCTATTGTATCAATGACCTCTGCTGCACACAACCAATAATGGATGATTGTATGCAATGCTACCTACACAGACAATATAGGAAAGATGCTCAGATTTGGGTGCTGATGTAGAGGGGAAATACTAAACTCAAAGCTACTCTCTGTTGTTTGTCCTTCATTCTCAATGGGCACCATGACATCAGGAAAGTGATCTTGAAGATCTTCATCTTCCCTGAAAGTGAAGTGGATTTAAGTCAGGGAGAGCTGTGCAAAGTCACCAGTCTCACTTTCTCCTCTGGAGCCATCTGGATCCAATGGCAAGATATAGATGAGGATGACCGAAGATGGCCTTTTTAGGCTTAAGGTCTTTAACAGGTCTCAATCTGACTGAGGCAACACCCATTTAGTGATTTAGGCTAGATAAGAAATTAGGCAGAGAATGGACCCTATTACCCACTCAAAAAAATAATAATAATCAAAACTCTTACATTCACTCTGAGCCAGTCAGGACCCAAACAATGACCAGAATTTGGCCTGGTACCTATTATTGACCAAGAGACACTTGTGTTTAAGGCAAAGTTCTTAAGAAAAAAAAATCTAGCCTATAACCCCAAGATATTTTAGGGAGGTTTCAGTGATCAAAATATGCATTTCTTTGAGCAGAGCACCTACAGATAAGGGTATGATACCTTATATGGACAGAGGGAAGGGGAAGAAAGACAGACAGACAGAAAGAGATAGAGCAATAAGTTACCCAACTGACTAATTCCAATTGGGTCCCCAATGGAGCAGCACCTACTGCTACTCAGAGGTTGTTGTTTGTCCTTCACTGTAGAAGGGGACCATGACATCAGGGATGTCATGCATGCCACGAAATGCAAATGAATTAGATTTAAGTGAGGGAGGGCTGTGCAAGATCATCAGCCTCACTTTCTCCTCCAGAGCCATCTGAGGGAGATGGCAAACTATAGATAACTATAGATAAGGCAGAAGATGAACCTCAAGCTAAAAACTAGACCACAGAACAACAAAAACAAAGGCCACCAAGATAAATTTCCTCTACTTGGATAGCTCTGCCTCAGATTGACCCAGAGACAACACCCCCAAGGACATATTTGAGGCATTTATCTGAGTTGCCCCCAATTGATGCAAGGCTTTATGAAAGCTTATCAAGTAGACAATGGAGAAGACTCATTCTATGTGACTCTAGAAGATGAAATTAGTCCTCATTAGTAGAAGTAAGAGAAAGGCATATTTTACAGAATTATAGACAGCACAGTGGATAGAATTCTGGGCCTGGAGTCAGGAAGAATCATCTTCTGGAGTTCAAATCTGGTCTCAGACATTTACTGGTTGTGTGACCCTGGACAAGTCAATTAACCCTGTTTGCCTCAGTTTTCTCATCTGCAAAAATAGACTGGAGCAGGAAATGGCAAACCACACCAGGATCTTTGCCAAAAAAACCTCAAATGGGGCCATGAAAAGTCTGACATGAACTGAAAAACAACTGAAAAGACTAGAAGACCTGAAAGAGATGTTATAGATTTCCTAGTTCTAATTTCTTTAACACCAGAGGAAACAAAGACCTAGAAAGGTGAAATTATTTCCCTAGGATCATACAGTGAGTTGCACAGACACATCTAGAACTAAAACCCAGGTTTCCTAACTCCCACTCCCTACAATGCTTTCCCCCACAACAACCAATCAACAATATAAAGGGCCTACTATGTGCTAGGCCCCGATGATACAAAAATGAAATAGTCCCTGTCCTCGAGGTCCTTATGATCTAGCTGGGGAAGATATTGTGTACAAAGATACAAAAGAGATATAAGCTAATTTTGAGGAGGAGGAACTAGCAGGCAGAGAGATCAGGAAAGCCTTCTTACAGAAAGGAATTGAGCTGAGCCTTGATAGGATCTTGGGATTCTAAGAGGCAGAATAGAGGAGTTAATGCATCCTAAGTATGGGATACACATCCAGTGTTAAAGGCAAAGAGAAAAAGAAAGAATAGTCAGTATAGTTGGATAGGAGTGTATATGAAAGGGAATAACATGCTATAAGAATAGGAAGATAAGACAGGACCAGGTTGGAATGGTCTTTTGTAACCCAAAGCACCCCGACATACACTGGGGGGACTGCTATCATAGGTTCTTGAATCTTCATTTATAAAAGAAAAGGCAACTTTTGAGGGGTCAACACTCACTTTAATCAAGCACACGTATCATTCACTTAGTTCAGAGGGAAAAGTCAGTGCCCTGAACTTCAGAGAAAATATAGAAAAATCAAAATCAACAGACATGTGTCCAAATGTCTGACATAAGCAATACTTACATCATAGATCAACAGACAGATGCAATTGTCTGACCACAGTTACCAAAGTAACCTCATCTCAGAGTACTTAAATATTTTTTAGAGCCAGAAGGCATTACAATCCTAAAGAACCAGTGTTTTATTAACAAAAGTGTGAGTCTTCCTACTCTTCCCAGATCCATTAATGAGTGGGGAAGATTGTCTTTAATCATATTATTCAATCAGAGACACTTGATTATACTAAAAAAAAAATCCTACTTTGCTTGTCATCACAACTTTAAATGTCAAGTAGAGAAGTTTCTATTTGATCCTAGAAACAATGAGGGGGCCCACAGAAATCTACTAAGGAAAAAGAGTGATATGGTAAGACTCATGCTTTGGGAAAATCCCTTGGGCAGTTTCATAGAGGATGAATTGGAGCAGAAAGACTTTAGGTAGGTAGAGACTTGGTAGTAGACTATAACAACATTGTAGGTGAGTTTATAAAGGCCTGAACTGGGATGGAAGCGCTGTAAGTGAAAAAATGAAAGAGACATGTATTAAGAGATGTTGCAGAAGTAGAAACAAGATTTGACAAAAGATTGGAAATGTGGGGTGACCAACAGTAAGGAATCAAGGATAGTAAAGGGGCTATAAAATGTGCATGGATGGTGGTGCTCTCAGCAGAAATAGGAAAGTTAAGGGAATGAGTAATTGATGGATGAAGATAATGAGCTCTGTTTTAGATATGTTGAGCTTGCAACATTTATAGAACACCTAAGTGGAAATGCCCAATAGGTGATTTGTGATGCAGTCCATCAGTCAGTAAGCATTTATTAATTGCCTACTATGTGCCAGGAACTGTGTGAAGTGCTAGGGATACAAAAAGAGGCAAAAAACAATGTCTGATCTCAAGGAGTTGACAATTTTAATGCAAGATTTGAGGTCACGAGAATCTAGGATCAGATAGGTGAATCCAGAAGTCATCACCATAGAAATGAATAGTAAAGAGATTTTTCCAACAATAAAAGCTGCCAAGCAATGAAATGGACTCCCTTGGCAGGTAGTATGAGCTCTCCAATAATGAAAGTGTTCAAATAGAGGCTGGATGGTCACCTGTCAAGGATGAGGTGGAAGAGATTCTTACAGGGAATGAGGAACTAAATCACATGATCTCTTGCACGTCTTCAAACACTTTAATACCGTGCTTCTATGTTTGTATTAGAAGAATTAGTCATCTCATAAAAAGAGCAACCACAGCTTCCTAGCTTTCCAGATGCTAGCCCACCTCTGAGGAGAGAAGCTGGCAGAACAGCACTGGCCTTGAGGTCAGAGAATTTACACTCAAATCCCTGCTTTGCTACTTACTTTTTATATAGCTTTTTGCCTCTATCCCTCTGGGTATCAATTTCCTCTGAGAAGGTTAGACTAGATAATTTTATCAATTTAAGAAGCTGCCCTCAGGATGATGATCAGTCCCCCCCACCACTAACCCTGGGTACCAGTCTCTCCCCATCCAATTTCCAAAGCACCTTAGGGCTTATGGATGGAGCCAGACCAATGGAAAAGGTGCTGCAAGAGCTACACTGTGAGAGAGCTTCAGTCAGTGACAAGGCAGCATGTCCTTAAGCCAAGTCAACATCTCAAGGCTCAATAGAGTATCAGAAAGAAATATGACAGTGACTGTCAGTCAGAGGAAATATCATAAGTTAGGTTTTAAAAATAATAAAGCTGCCTTGGTGCTGGTAATACAATGATCCATGCAAAAACAGAAAGCAAATCCAGTAGCAGATTAAAGAGAGTTGAAAGGAAGTCTCTTTCTCTTTCACACATACACACACACACACACACACACACACACACACACATATAGGACATTTCTGCAAGAGAACTAAAAAGCAAAAACAGTAGCCACTGGTCAGCAGATCCTAAGATCTTCCACTTAATTTGGCCATGGGTCCTTTTCAGCACAGGCAGAGGAACAAGCAGTGAAGCTAAGTGGTGAAAGTACTATGAAAAGGTAAAATATCAATCAAAGACCTTTAGTCAGACCTAGGCTAGGAGCTGTCCACCAACTCTCTCCTGAAGGCTGGTTTCCAGAGACAGTCAAATTATAGGAAAAGCACTGGACTTGAACTCTGGAGCCATGATTTCTAATTCCAGCTCAGAATTAAATGAGCCATGTGTAAGTCACTTGCCATGTCAGAGAGTCAGTCTCATTGTCCGTCAAATGAAAAGGGAGGATGAGATGATTTGTAAAGGTTTTTTCCCAATTTTAATATCTCATCTTCCTGAGTTTAAATCTAGTCTCAGACACTTCCTAGCTGTGTGACCCTGGGCAAGTCACTTAATCTTGCTTGCCTCAGTTTCCTCATCTATAAAGTGAGTTGGTGAAGGAAATGGCAAATCACTCCAGCATCCTTGCCAAGAAAACCCCAAATGGGGTCACGAAGAGTGGGACATGACTTAAAAATGACTGAACAACATTTTCTAGATTAGCAAGTGGCACTGTCTTCTTGACTTTTATTGGTTACTACAGTTCCAGAATCATAGCATCTCAGCATCTTAGGAAGGGCCCTAAGAACTCATCTAGTCCAACCTATGATTGAACATAAATGCTCTCTAGTACATGCTGAACAAATGATTATTCAGTCTTTTCTTAAAGCAGAGTTGTCAAACTGAAATAGAAATGGGAGTTAGTATCCTTAGATAAATAACTCCATGGGCAGCATATTGACTTAGAAAACTACATATTAGTATCACCTATGTTTAAGTATATTTTTATTTATTTTGTTAAATAATTTCCAATTACATTTTAATCTGGTCTAGGATTCACTGGGGAATGCTGTAGACCCTTCATTTGACCCTTTATCTTAAAGAATTCCCAAGAGCGTCTGGAACCCACTACCTCCTGAGACAGATACATCACACTTTTGAATATGTCTAATCATTAGAACATTTGTTATTTTTCCTTACTTTAGACCTAAACTTACCTTTCTATGACTTATATTCATTGCTTCAAGCTCTTTCTAATCTCATGACAAGTCTAATGCCTCATCTGTGTAATAACCCCTTAAATACTTAATGATAACGATCATGATTCCCCCCAGAAAAGTTTTCTCTTTTCTGTACCAAATATCTCTTGGGAATGATCTATTTTGGGGACCAAACACGGTCCCTGCTAAATGTTCTCCAGTTTTTAAAAGTTCATCCAAAAATATGGTAACCAAAACTGATCACAGTATTCCAGATGGAGTGTGACTAGAGAAAAATACGGAGAGTCTATACGACCTCTCTCATGCTAGACACTTTGACAGCCACACTCTAGAGATGATGCAGCAAAAAGTAGCATTTGCTTTTTGACTGCCAAGTTACTGTACACTACTGACCCAGATTAAGTTCATACATAGTCTGTTAGAACTCCCAGATTATATTTTACAGGATCTTCCCCACCTCAGGCTTGTGAAATTGACATTTTTGTCCCTATCAAATTTCATCTTATTTGATGAGAAACATCTTACATTTTGGAAATCATCCAACATCACTAATAATGTTGTATCATATACATATTTCAAAGGTATGCCCTCTAATGCTTTCATCTGTTAATTATTAATCATAACTATATTAACTATACACATTAATTATATTAATAATATGCATATACAGATGTGTACACATATACATAAAAATGTGTTATTAAAGCTCAAAATTGCACTAAAACTTTTAGGATATCCCATGTATAAATACATATAACTTCACAGGACTAAAGATAAATCTTCTCTGGGGTAAGTACACTCCTAAAAGTCTTTCCACCAGGATGTCAAGCCGTTAATGACTACTCTTCACCCGGTTCTAAATGGGACCTCTCACATCCATGAAGTCATTTTATATTACTGGTTGCCATAGTTTTGATTTTGGTGCTGTTGATTTTTTCCCCCTCCAGGAGCCAATATGTCGGCACAACACAGAAACAATTGATGATGCAAGTCTTATCCCCCAGGAAGCATGTTCCTCAACTTCTTCTGTAATATGTGGATGATAATACCTGAAATGCCATCTTTATAAGATTGATGGGAAGTGCCAAAGCTACAATAGATGAGGAAGAACTTCAGGAAGTATGAATAGCTCCAGAAATATGAGTTATAACTGTTATTATTATAATTTATCTTATATAATTATGATATATAAAGATATATTCCTATATATTATATAACAGCTTCTCCCCTTCCCTGGTCCACCGTAGGACTTTTGGTCTGTACCGTACATTTGAGCACATCTTTATATCCACAGAATTACAACACGCCAGAACAAGAAGGGATTCTAAACTTCTTTAGTCTTTCTTGCTAATCTGAGAGGAGGAAACTGAGGTGGGGGAAGGTAGGACAAAGCCAGTAGTAGAACTCAGGTATCTTGAATTCCAGGCCAATACTCTTTCTGCTTGGCATTCTTTTCTCAATAGTATGTACGTGCTAGCTCCCTTCACCAACTAGACCAAGAGTTCATTTAGGATAATTACCCCATATGCACCTAGCACAGTGCTGGACACATAACTGGTTGACTGAGAAACAGGTGCCTCCACAACTAGTCTCAATCTCCCTTATAGGTACAAGGCTTTTTATCACATTCCAATAAAAAGTCCCGTAAAATCATTCTCCCCATCTCCCCCCCATTTTCCAAATCGTAAGGTTTCAAACTGATTCACCTTTGATTTGTCTCCAACTCTGGAGCTCCATAGATGGAGTGGTATAGTCTCCTAAGCCATCCAAATGATCCATTCAGAAACAAGGAAGAGTTGAAGGCGGCTGGGGTTGGGGAAGAGAATGGAAAGAAGCAAAGATGCTAGATGGACAACATTTGTAAATATTCCCATTAAGAATCATGTCAGCTTCCTCACTGAGGAAGGGGTTGTGGGGGTGGGGCAGGGAGATCAGGGAAGGGAGAAAGTTTAAGATTCACTATTCTCTTCCCTTTCTACCTCTCTTTCTCCTTTCTTTTCTCATTTCAGGGTGACCGCCAGAAGTCACACCACTGGAGAACATGTATTATTATAATGAAAATATTGGTACATATGCTCGCAAACGCCTCTGAAATTCTGACGTGCTCCTCCGCCTGCATTTCCAATTCACAGTCGGCGTCTCTGAGCCTAAAAATATGCTGCTATCAAATTACGCTCTGCTTTTTTTATCTGCCTCCTTTCTCAGGACGCCTTTCCACTCCTCTACCAACCCAGCCAATTCCCCCTTCTCTTTTCCCTCCCTCCTTCCCACAAGCAAAATAGCAATGTGAATAAGGTTAATATACCCGTCAAACCTCCCTCTGATGAATGACACCTTAATGATGCACATGTCTCCTTAAATAATTCATACTTCTAATAACAACGGGACTCAGCAATTACACCTTTCTCTACCAGAGTGGGGGGAAGGAGAGAGAGACCAGGAGAGGGAGATTTCCAGCACTGAGACAGGTCTAGCAGGGTCATTAACATTCTCTCTAAACAGAGGCAAAGAGGATGACCAGGAACCTCTGATTCCGACTTTAATCTTTAAGAGACCAATCCAGAACAAGTACAGCAGCAACACTTGTTCCCCAATACAGACCACCACTGTGTCCTCCTAGGGGCTAGACGGGAGCAGAGGCCAAGGATTCCAACACACAGGCCAGGTCCTCAGTCCAGACTGAATGATCACAGCTTTAAGAGGAGCCCAGTGCGTTAACAAGAGCCCCTGCCAGAAAGTCAAGAATGGAGACCTCACTTCTAGCTTTCCTCTTTACTAACTGAAAGACTTTAGGCAAGTCACTTAAACGTCTTTCAATCTGTTTGCTCATCTGGAAATTCAACTAGATATTAACATAACTAGAGTGTTTTGTACACTTTAAAGCTCTATATAAATGTTAACTATCATAATGATTTATTTTGAAATGTTCATATATAATCTTATTGGTAATTCAAAATCACCCTGGAATATCATCATTTTACAAATGAGGAAACTAAGACGCTACAAGAATAAGTGACTTGCCTAAGGTCAAACATCTAGTAAATAGAAAAGTCCAGGATTGAATGATCTCTATGAACTTTCCAGTATTAAGGGCTCTAAATAAACAGATAAATGGATGAATGAATGAATGGTTAAGTAAATAAAAAAGCAAACAAATAAACAGACAGATGGACAGACAGACGTAAAAGCAAACAAGGTGTTTCTTGATTTGGGGATACTTAGGTGCTCCTGGCAGGGTAGTTCAGTGCACCAGCAGATTGATTGAAATAATAATTTCCCAACGTAACTAACCTAGCATTCACCCCTTCAAATGCCCTCTAAATGAGATCCTTCACCGTGTGTACTAATTCATGCTTGCCCGTACATCTTCCCTGCATGCATTCTTCCGGGGTGTTTCATACATCATTCTTATCTTAGGGCAGCGACCACACAGTGTTGGCCCAGTTCCTTTTACATTGTGTTCTCATCACAACTCTTCCCACCCCCACCCCTCCCCCATATACTAAACTAGGATCACTGAAAGCGGGGCGGGGGCAGGGGGGAACTATCTGGTTTGTCCCATATTTAGCACAGTGCCCAGCATCCAGTGGGTGCTCAATAAATGTTTATCGTTTCCTTTTCCACAACTGAAATGTTGATCACACGTTGATAATGATAACGAGCAATTGTTGAATTAACTAGCAAGTGACTTTCTCCCTACACTGAAGGCACAAATTCATTATCTCATCCAATCCCATCATTCTAATTAAGAGAGGAAAGGAGAAATTAGGTCATTATCCCCATTTTACAAATGGAAAAGCAGAGGAAAATGGTCATTTATTCTCAATGAACATGTGATGGAGGAAATGACAAAGCCTGAACAACGTGCCTGTTTGCTCTATATGATCTCTATAATGAGCTCTACTGTTGTTCTATCTCATATTTCACATTGTTTTAAACTAAGTCGCTAGGATGAAGTAGCAAGGGCCATGAATTGGGGTTGTTCTTGTCCTGTGGTTTTGGTCTTGTCCAACTTTTTATGACTGTATTTGGGATTTTCTTGAAAGAGATAGTGGAGGGGGTTGAACAGGGTTAAGCGACTTGTCCAGGGTCACGCAGTTAGTAGTTATCTGGAGCCATCTCTGAACTCAGAAAGAGGAGTCCTCCTGACTCCAGGCCCGATGCTCTACCTACTATGCCACCCAGCTGCCAATAATGATGATAATCACTTATAGGCTTATATTTTTAAAGCTAGAAGTGACCTAGACATCATTGAGTTTGGCCTCTTTGTCTTACAGATGGGGAAAGTGTAGTCCAGGGAGATCACATGGCCCTCAACCACACAGCTGGTTAAGTGTCAAAGGCAAGATTCAAACCCAGGTCTCTTTAACTCCAAGTCCAATGCTGCATCTACTTTACCATATTGTCTCTCCAAGAGCCATGGATTCTAATCCTGGCATCAGTATGGATTTATTTTGTGACATTAAAGAAGTTGCTTGCCCTCCCTCAGCTCCAGTTTCCTCCTCCACAAAATGAGAAAGTGGTACTAGGGAACCCTTAAGGTTCCTCCCAGATCTAAGATTTTTTAAATCTGGATCATTCCTATCCTTTCTGCCCAGCTGTAACAGAACCTAGAGGAAGCTCATGTCTCTTTAGGTCCCTCTAAAGGTTGTCCTAACCAAGGGCATTAGCAATGTTACTGACTCCATCTCAGTTGGCCATCAGTGAGGCACGTGCACGGAAGGACATCTTATAAAACAGCTCTCTTTCATGTGATCTGAGATGAAGGCAGAGGGGAAGGCTTTGTAGGGTTTTTTTTCCTACTGCTGAATAAGCCAAAAACTTAGAATAAAAATAAAAAAGAAGAAAGAGAAAGGAAGCTAATACCTTCTAGTAAAGACTCATCAGAAAAGTTTCTCAGATCCCTGAGTCACAGGGTTATCATTATTTTGCTGCTGTGGAGGACCAGTTGATATGTGAATCAGCATCCCACTGTACATACCCAACAGAATGCTTATAATGGGTTGTGTCCTTAAAGAAGGAAAACAAACAAACAAGAGAGGAGGTGGGGAAACCTTTGGAAACCATATTGGATGTAATTATTTGACCAGTGGTTCAAACACAGAACAGGCTCTTAATTACATCTGAAATGCAATCTCATTCCACCAGCTAAGTGGAGGCTGGATAAAGAAAAGCTAAAACAGTCATTTAGCACTGGGGGGCTACTTTCCTTCCAGGAGGAAAGTCCAGAGAACCCATTAAAGCCATCTTTATGCCTGCTCCCATTGATGAGTATCTGATATTGCTTCATCTGGGGCATTTGTGGGGGTGACATAAGAATTATTGAATTTAAGGTGTCTTAAGTAAAAAAATTAACAGATGGAAAATGTCCTGTAGACACTTTTTCTGGAAGGAAATGGAAGGAAAAAATTGCACATCCTCCTAGAAGTTTTCCCTGACTACTGACACCCCCAAACCCCCAGACAACTCTTCTATATCCTGTCAGCACTTTAATAAGCCATGTTCCCATGCAGGCACTTCTACATTGCTGTTTCAGTTTCATACACATGTATATTCTGTCTTCTTAAATAGGCTGCAAATTCTTTTAGTAGAGGGTATGGGTCTAACTTTCTTGGTACTCTCCAAAGTGACTGGCATGATACTTGTTACACAGTGGAAATACAGTAAATTAGGAAAAATAGTAAGAAACTATCTGAGACATTTTAAGTGTGGTGCTGACTAGAGACCAGGTAATGAGCCCAATGCCCTCTCTATATCCCTTCTGGCCTCATGGGGTCTATGATTCTATTGTCTCCAAGCATCACCAGCCTGGGTATATTATTATCATTATTATTAGAATTCTTTGTTGTTCAGCCATTTCAGGCATGCCTGCCTCTTTGAGACTCCATTTGAGGTTTTCTTGGCTAAGAGACCAGAGTAGTTCACCATTCCCTTCTCCAGGTCATTTTATAGATGAGGAAATTGAGGCAAACAGAGTTAAGTGACTTGCCCAGGGTCACATGGCTAGGAAGTGTCTGGGGCCATGTTTGAACTCTAGAAGAGGAGTCTTCCATGCACTGTGCCTCCTAGCTGCTCCTTAGAATTCTTACTGTCATTAAAATAATAAGGATGTTAATCCTAATCAATGAAATTTGTGAAATTTAGTGCTCTAAAATTTATGAAATATTCTACAAACATTATCTCATTTGATTCTCATGATAAATCTCTGGGGTGGGTGGCCAAATATTATCTCCATTTCATAGGTGAGGACATTATGGTTAAAGGAAATGACTTACCCATAGTCCTGCGGCTTAAAAAGTAATAGAGCTGAAATGCAAGCATGGTTTTTCTCTAATTCCAAATCTGGAGATCTTACACTAAATCACACTGTTTTGTGCATGACATATAGTAGGCACTTAAATACATTTTAATGATGCCTGGCACATAGATGTTAATAATAAAATGTTTACAGATTAATCGAACCAAGACCAGAATCATCATCTATTCTAGTTCCAAACTTCAGGAATCTGAATGCCGTCCTGCTCAAACACCTCAGACTCTCAGGTTTAAAGCATGGAAAACTCATTCACTTTTCCACCAGGTTTGGGCAAATCTCTCTTTCTCGTCAGGTAATAGGAATCATGGCCACGGCACTGGAGCTGTTGCTTCATTTTGACACTTAATCACCCGCAAAAGCCATTTGCCGCCTCGTTTGCTCCACCACCAGAAGTATCAGCCTTAAATAACAAACATACAGCAAGTGTCTTGTAAAAGATGGGACAGTCTTTCCTCTTCCCCACAGTACAGCCATAGCAACCCTAGAACCAGACCTCAAAGAAAGAGCCGCTACCCAGCACCATCCAGCCCTACTTCCTCAATGAAACTAGGGAGGATAACATTAACACATCACATACTTTTCTTTAATGTAAGGACTGTTTATTTTGCTTCTGTAGCCCTAATGCCTTGCACATACTAGACACCTAAATAGCTGTGAGATTGGACTGGATATTATGCTATAAATTCCAAGAATATGACTAAGGGGACCAGCTCCTCTGCCATCACTCACAGAGTAAATACATTCTTCAAATTATGTAACTTTTGATCAGGAAGTGTCATTAGAGATCATCTTCCTAGCCAACTCCAAACCATGCCAATTTCAAACCATTCTGGTCATCATTTCTCTACCTTCTACTTGGACCCCATTGTTCTGTCTCCAGCTTAGATAGGAGAGTTTTCTGCCTTATCATGTCAGGACCAGAGTCTCCATTGTATTTCCTGGCTGTCCCCACTTACATAAACATCCAGCTTTCTAGCTTCCATTTATATGTGTTCTCCCCTCATCATAAAGTAAACTCCTTGAAGTCAGGTACTGTTGTGCTTGCTTGTATCTGAATCCCCAGTACTTCATATAGCACAGGGGCAGGAAACTGTGACATCGAGGCCACATGTGGCCCTCGAGAGCTTCAAGTGAGGGCCTTTGAGTGAATCATTTGGTCAAAGGGCTGCACTTGAGGACCTAGAGGGCCACATGTGGCCTTGAGGCCTCAGGTTCCTCACATCTTGTACAGTATCTAACACATAGTACTTATAATGTTTTATCTATTTAGTCTATTCTCTTTGTTTTACAGATAAGGAAACTGAGACCAAGAGGGAAGCTGACTGGTTGGAGGTCACACAGCAAAGAAAAGTCAGCATTACAATTTAAACCTGTGCCCTAATTCCCAACCCAATGCTTTTTTAATCTCATCATATAGTATCTGAGTCTTCCTGTAAGTACATATAACTTTATGCTATGTGCCAAGAGATACAAGAGAACTGCAATCAGTAAGTATTCCCTGAGAGCCAACTGTGTGCCCAGCAAAATTAGTCAGTGTTTTGATAGAGAGAAGTGTAATGGCATGGTCTATATGTTCAAGAAGCTTACACAGAGCTATAATAAAGGAAGCAATTAGAGAATAATTAAGTGCTAATCGTGGTGTTAGTGCCTTGAATTGTATTAGGAGATCAGATGAGGCAGATTCATGCCTATAAATTGGGTAGGATCATGGGTTTGGAACTAGAAGGTACCTAAGAAGTCATATAGTCCAACCTTACTGGGCAGCTAGGTAGCACAATGGTTAGAGTGCCCATCCTAGAGTTAGGAAGACCTGAGTTCAAATCTGGATTCAGACACTTACTAGCTAGTAAATGACTGGGCAAGTCATTTAACCCTGTTTGCCTCAGTTCCCTCATCTGTAAAATGAGCTGGAGAAGGAAATGGCAAATCACTCCAGTATGTTTGCCAAGAAAACCCCAAATGGGATCATAAAAAGTTGGACATGAATAGAAAATGACTGAGCAAGTCCAGTCTTACTCTTCAAAATGAGACAATGAGGTTTGGAGAGCTTAAGCGATTTGACTGAGGTCCTACATGTAGTCAAGTAACAAAGCTGATATTCTAACCCAGGTCCTGAAACCCAGATTCATCACTATTTGCACTGTATGTGGAGGGAAGCTTTCTAGAAGAGGTGAGTCTAAGCTGGGCCTTGAAGGATAGGTAGAATTTAAATGCAGGTAGAACAGAGTCGTGGGAAGGAAGGGGTATGAGGATAATTGGCGTATTAAGAAAACAATGAAGGCAGAAATTGTGGTCCTACTTAGGAGTAAGTTGTGGTAATGTGAGAAGTGGGGCCAGGGAGGAGGCAGGTCAGTCTTAACTACAGTTGAGTCTGGGTAGTAGAGTGAGCCAAAGATAGGGAGACAGGGTAGGACTAGAAGAGAAGAGAAACATCTGCCAAAGATTTCCAAAAAGCAGTTTGCAGTGGAATGTCTTCCAGGGTGGGAGGAGGAACATGGGTATCTCAGCCTGGACTCTGTCCATTTTGAGCAGACAACCTTCTGAAGACAGCACCTTGGCTGGGCAGATGGCCTCTAGCCAGAGAATGTGCTCACAGGATCCTCCTGCCTCTCAGAGATCTACAGCACAGCTTTCCCAAATGTGCTGTCCAGCAGAAAAACCAAAAACCACTACTCCCAAGAGGCCCATACTTGAGAGTCTCTAAGTTAGTACCCAACGACCCCTCAGGGAGTCAGTCATCCTAACTGCCACACAGTGACAATTAGAAAGGCCCCAGAAATGACCTCCCCTCCTCTCCACCAATCCACAGCCATCAGTTATTTTAAGACCCTGCTCAAGATTCAACCTCTCAAATGAACCTTCAGTGAATCTCCTGGCCCTACTCTGCTGGTTCTTTCATTTTGCATTTCCTAGCTGCACAGACAGAGGCACAGAATTTCAGAGCAGGAAGCAACCTAGAGTTGTCTCAAAGAACAGAGGACTTGGGGGAGAATCCTGCCTCTGACATTTACTACATGTGTGACCTTGGACAAGTTTTCCTCATCTATAAAATGGAACAAATTGAACTGTTAGGTCCCTTCCAGCTCCAAATCTTTGATCCTATGTAATCTAGTCCAATCATCTCCTCATAAGGAAATTTCAGCCAGCTCATTCACAGCACAATCATGACTAGAAGCCAGGTCTATAACTCCTACTATCCTCATGCACCTGGTTAAATACTCCTTAGCTGTTTCAGCTTTCATGTCTTGTCTCTGGAACTAGACTGCAAGGTTGCTGAGGGCCAAGGCCAGGCCTGTTTCCCCTTTATATTTCTACTGCCACTATGCCCCTCACAGTAACTAGGACACACATAAGTACCTAAGGAACAACAACTGGATGAATTATTTTTTGAATCAGTGAGCTAGACTGGGCTTAAGAAACTTGCATTCTCCATATGCATCTGCCCTGAAAATCTCCTTATGAAGAATAATGAGGTGGTTTCACATGAAGAACCTCATGCCTAGACATCCATCCACTACGATCATTATTTCATTTTCACTGCTCAGACTGGATCAGTTTCCACTTGTAAAGTCTCCCTAACAGAGAGCTAGGATCTTCCTCTGTCCAGAATGAGCAGAGAGCTAGGATCTTCCTCTGTCCAGAATGAGCAGAGCTGGACATGCTTATGCAGATGATAACATGAAGATAATTCCCTAAAGTAGGTCAGGGAGGGTAAGACATTCCTACAATTCAGCGTAGAAAGCCAAAGGCAAGGGGGCCACAGTAATGGCAGTGGCGATCATAGGGCTTGTAGGGGAAACTGTTTGGGTAATCATGAATTGAAGCTGTGGGAATCTAAGCCACAAGGAAGGGAAGGAGAAGCTTCAGCTCAGGATAGAGTGAATGTAGGCTGAAAGAGTCCCCTGGGATGGGTAAGTGTAGATCAGAAGCTAACAGGGATGTAAACAGTCATAGTTCTGGGTTGTAATTAAACATTCCAAAAAGTAATAGGGCAGTATCACAGCAAGGTTGACAGCAACAGTAAGAAGTTCATGTAGGAGGGTGACTTACACCATGAAGTCTTTCTGGGAAATATGCCCATTTAACAAAGGAACACAAGATTTCTTAGCTAGACCAAATCTAGCCTTAAAATCACAGACAGAATGATAGAGCTAGAAGAGAGCTTAGAGAACATCTAACCTAACCTTGACATTTTACCAGTGAGGAAAATGAAGGACTCAGCTTTGCAAAGGCTTTATAAAATCTCCAAATTCCTCACCTCAAGAGTTCTCCAAATTAGAAGCCTTGGCATTACAAGGAACCCTAAGTTCTGAGCTTACATGGACAAAGTGCCAGTGGTAATATGGTAAATGTTTAAAAAGTGGCTCTCTGAAAAAGAATTAGTGCAAAATATATTTTTAAGCTTAATTTACATCATTGACATTCTATCACTTTTTTAAATCAACAATCAACAAAAAATCAACAAAAAAATGAATCAAGCCCTGACTTACAGCATTTGCTGATTTCTAAAGTATAAATGCTCACCCAGATTTAATCCAATCCCTTCATTTTACAGACAAAGAAGCTGTACACCAGAGAGCTGGTATTGATGCACCCAAAGTTACATAACATGTTAGTAGCAGTCACTTAAATGCAATAAATGAATGAAATGAAATGAATGAAAAAGCATTCATTACCATAGGTTCGGCCCTGTGCTAAGGGATTTGTAACTAATCCCTCCTTGCTATCTGATGCCCGCCTTCTGAGAGATCCAAACCCACAGCACATTTTCCCACCAAGAATAGCTGGTCACTTTACTAATGCAATCATAAGTGAACTACCCTCTCCCTATTTTTAGGTCAGTTGGCTCCCGGATGAAGAATAACATAGCACAGAAAATCCAAAACTGGGGGAGACATGGGCTATTGGAACAAAAGGCCACAAAATGGCAAAAGTTAACCTTGCCACCAGCCTCCTACAAAGACAGTGTCAAAAGATGGAGCTACCTTATTAAGTTACTCAGGATTCCACTTGTGTTTCTGGGAAGAAACCCGCGCACCATCTGTCCTCTTTCTCCACCTCCTCCTGCTCCCCAGCTTTTACACACTTGTACACATTCGCATGGAATCACACGGGTGCCTCCACATCATGTCAGCCAGGATCATTAATGAGGATAGAGTGCGTCCAATTAGGCAGACATTTCTTACATGGAAATTCTTACTAAAGGAGCAAAGACCATCTTCCCTTGACTTTTCTGATTCTTCTATACCAGATATCTCTGCAGCAGCATCTCAATAGGCATCAAATACATAATAAATACTCAAGCATTACAAGTCAGCTTTTCCGGGGTACACCACATCAAGAGTTTTAGAAGTAAGTCTGATGTTTTCTTATAGGCGATCCTGCTTGATGGTCATAGACAGTAAGGTAGAGATGATAGATAGTGGATAGACTGATTGATAGATGATAGATAAATGGATAGATAGATTGACAGATGATAGAGAGATAGATAGTAGATGGTAGATAGCTAGATGATAGAGATAGACACACAGACAGAAAGATAGAAGTAGAGCATTTATCAAGTATTTACTATGTGCCAAGCACTGTACTAAGCTAGAGATAAAAATACAAGTAGGAAAGACAGTCCTTGCCCTCAAGGAGCTTACTTTCTAACAGACAACATAAACACATGAAGGAAGCTGGAAAGGAGAAAAGCTAAACTAGTGGCCCAGAAGTGAGGTGGAGGCCTGGTTGTGAGGCAAGATAAAACAAAATCTCATGTATCAGTAATTACTGACCTAGAAGAGAGGACTTCCCAGACCTATCAGACCCCAGGGTGGTTCTGGGGGGGAGTCCAAAGTTCCCGTGAGGACGAGGAGGGGATGACGGTGCAAGCAGAAGCAGCACGGTTTGAAGCTGGTAGCTGGGAAACAGATGAAAAGAGATGATTCTGGTAAACCAGAATATGCTTTTTTCTTACTGAACAAAAATTTCCTCTTGTGTAGTTTGTTGTTTGTCATTCAGTCACTTTTCAGGCATGTCCTACTCTTCATGACCCCATTTGGGGTTTTCTTGGCAAAGATACTGGAGCAGTTTGCCATTTCCTTCACCAGTTCATTTTATAGATGAGAAAACTGAGGCAAATAAGGTTAAGTGACTGACTCTCCCAGGGTCACACAGCTAGGAAGTATCTGTGGCCAGATTTATACTCCAGAAAATGTCTTTCTGACTCCAGGAGTTTTATACATTGCACTGCCTAGTGGCCCCTGGGATATTTTAGAGACCAATTACTCCAACTTTAGCAAATATTAAGCACCTACTTTGCATAAATGCCATCTATGGTACACAGGGATTGGGACTGGGTTTGTGATTTCACCAGTGTTGGGAACTCTCAAGTGAGGAAATACCCTCTAATAATATAGGTTGGTAGCTTTTCCTAGAACATTCAAAGTTGGGAGGACACAGTAAGTCTTAGAAGCAGCACCTAACTGAACCTAAAGCATCACGCAACTCAAGTAGTTTACAGCCTAGGGAAGGTTACAACACTCACTCAAGTAACTATGATGCAATATAATATTTGCTAAGCATATTACAGAGGCACTCTACAAGATCTGAGAAGGAGTAGAAAGATCACTACCGAACTGAGAATTATAGGACAACTTTATAGAAAGAATGACTTTTGAGATGGACCTTACATAGGAATTCAATACAGGGTCAGGGAATATGGTCTGGCATAGATGATATGAAAAGTACAGAGGCAAGACAGTGAAGGAAATGAATGGGGGACGGACATACAGTCCTATTTGACTGGAACATGGACTATGGGTATGAAATGAGTCAATTAAATTTGAAAAACATTTATTAAGGCCCTATGTACTCTTAATGCATTTTAATTTTTTTGCATAAAGGGAAAATCTTTCCCATTCAATAAAAGACTTATGTGACCTGCTTAAGTCACATGAAAGTCTAAGTCACAAGAGTTTGAGTCATATGAACTTGTGATAGGAGAAACTTGCTGAATCGGTGAAGCAGGAAGGAGTGGAGCAGGAAATGAGTCAGAGTGGGCAGAGCTGAAAAAAGGGGTGTAGGCAGCAACTTGTTTGTGATTTTGTTTAAGGGAGCTGTTTTGTGGGAAGCCTAGCAGGTGGAAGGTTTAGGGCTGGTGTTGCCCTCTGAATTGTTATTGTATATAGCTTCCTTTGTTACTATGATGGATTTGGCTTTCTGGTGTTTGAATAAATGTTTTAGCTCTGTCTTCCATGTGAAGAGTCTTGTATTTTTCAACTCAGAATTGCACTGGCATATCCATAGCCTCCTCTATGGGAGCTGTGAATATTGCATTGGCCTCACACCCTACAGACCTCTGAGTTATGAGAGAGAGAGAAGGTTCAGAAAAGGCATGGTCTCTGATGAGGCATGTGGAAATAATTATTACCCCAAATATTACTTAATAAGTACCTAAGAAAAGTACAAGCAAAGAGTTATGTGAGAATTAAAATAGGGAAATCATTACCATCTCAGTTAATCCATCTTCCTAGAAGAGGTAACATTTAAGCTAGGCTTTATGGGGTGAACAGGGATTCAGCAGGCAGGAAGATGGAGAGAAAGAGAAGGCCATGTCCGAAAGGGAAAAGTATGACTAAATGTACAGACACCAGTAAGTGTCAGGTTGGGGAATGAGGACAGATAATGAGCACTCTCATATGGCTGGAACACAGAGCACCAGGACAGTAACAATTATTGAGAAATTTCAGGCTAAGGAGTTTACAAAAGAGATAGAGCAATGAAGATCTTGAACATAGGGACATTAATTCACTTTACAAAAATTCAAATGCAGAGAATAGGAGAAAAGCATTAACCTGCTTTATATAACCTAAACTCCATAACTTTAAAAATAATAATAGTTAGCATTTATATAGCATTTGAAGTTTTGCAAAGAGCTTTATAAATATGAGCTCAATTTATCCTTACAGTAACCTTGGGAGATAGATGTTATCATTATTCTCATTTACAAATGAGGTAACTGAGACAGACAGAGGTTAAGTGACTTGTCCAAGATCATACAGCTAGTAAGTGACTTAGGCAGTATTGGAACTGGGATCTTCCTGATTCCAGGAGCAGCGCTCTACCAGCTATAGAAACCTCCTGATTTCCCACTTTCAGATTACTCAACAGAAACTCAGACTCCTAAACATGACCTCATCACTTCTGGCTTTGGGCAGGGAATACACATGTGGAAGCCCTGCTTCAGAATATGTTTCAGCCCCAGGATAACAGCCACACTCAGGTCTAGTTAAACATCTAATTGTAGTAGGCACCTGGTCTACCCTTCCTACTCTCCCCCAAAACTCAATACCAAAGAACTTACAACTCAATTGTATAATCTAAGCAAATAAATTGGGTCTCTTTACCTCAACTTTATTTTCTGTAAAATGGGGGTACTGAATTTGCTTTCTAAGGTCCCTTCCATTGGTAACATTTTAAGAGATTCATTTGCCACTGGAGTACGAATCACTGGAGTACGAATCATGTCAGATGGCAGCACCTTCTTGCAAATTATGATATGGCAGCCAAGTTCTATTAGACCTGGAAAATATCTTGAAAAAAGGGAGAACAATTCGTAGACTAGGGAGAAAAGGGGAGTTTGAAGGAGTCATAAAAAGCAACTCCCTCATTTTAAAGAGGAGCATACCAAAGGAACCTGAATTGAAAATCCAACCACCCACAGCAATTGTAAGGAATAATGCAAAAACCATTCATTCTGGACTCAAGGACAGGGAGTTCAAATCCTGCCTCTGACAGCACCTGTTTGGTCTCTGTTTCCTAATCTGTAAAATATGGATGTTGTTCTAGACGCTTCTGAGGTCCCTTCCATCTATCTTATCTTCTATGTTCATTTTGAAAGGCCAAAGAGTGAAGAAAATCATGAGAGTCGCAGTTGTCCAGGACCAGCGTGACTACAAATATTGACAGACATATATTTCCGAGACCTGAGGAATAAAATGCATGAGTCGTAATGATTTAAATCAAACAGGTCTTATCTCACTCCAGCCCCTCCATGGCTTTTCTAGTATTGTGATTAATAACAATAATGTGTAATTCTATAGCACTTTAAAGTGTGCAAAGTGCTTTGTTCAGAACCCCATGAACTCTCCCAAGGAGTGTTACCTTCATGGTTGCCTCAGTACAGACCCGCTCACAGGGTTAAAAACAATGACATGATCCACAAGAATTTATGGTGCATTTGGCAACGTTTTGCTGAGCATCATGGTTGGTACAGAGGCTCTTAAGTCAGGGTCTCTGCCCTCAGAAAGAGCACAATTTACTTAGCTCAGGAGAAAGAACACATACATATGGAACACCCAGAGAACAAGAGGCACTGTCCATAGGCAAGGCCTCTCACTACTCATAGGAACAAAGATGAAGCCAGAAACAGCAAATGCTGAAAATGCTGAGAATGCAGCTATTGCAGACTTTTCCCCTCCTTCCCTGGGAGTTGCTGGAAGTGAGATCCTCTCAGAGTCTGGCATCCATGACAGGACACACCATGTGGACATTCCCCCTCCTCCACCTCATCATTCCTGCACTCTTATCATCTCCATGCAGGTGAAACCCAGTTAACAGCAACAGAAACAGCAGCCTTAAAGAGAAAAGGAGGTCACCAAAAGCCAACATGCAGCTGGAAGGCCGTAAGTACAAGGGGGGAGGAGGGAGGGGCAGCTGGTACCAGTTAGCAGACTTTTCTCTTGCCTCAGTTTCCTTGAAGATAACAAAGTGGTTTCACTGATTATAAATGGGTACACTTATCCTTATTTAGCACCAGCTGGCAACACAGCCTCCTCTCACCCACCAATCCCTGAGTTATAGATCAGTTCTGACTGCCTGGTCTCCGCAGCAGCCCAGGGCCAAAGCCTCAGACCTCAGCACCCTAGGGATGGCTCTGGTCCCTCTTCCAAAAAACCCTTACCAAGATCTGAGTCCAGGGCCACTGATATCTTTACACACACACACACACACACACACACACACACACACACACACATATCCTTCCTCTTACCACCCAACTCAGTTTGAAGGCAGCACAGGCCTAAGATGTAAATGTTTAGAAGACATGCCTAATGAATTAATAATGCCTGCCTCCTCTCCAGACTGCCCAGCTCTCTCCCTGCCTCCACTCATGAATACTGCAACAGTCAGACCTCACTCTCACTCTCTCTGGTTCGATTAAACAGCCTCACTTGATTTGTTCTGGATTTAGTAAAACCACCATTTTTGCTCAGCTCTGCCATCTCTCTCCTATCCCAGGACTTCTGCTAGCACTTCTAAGGGTGACTGCCAGCGCCGGGAGCACACGTCAGAACCAACGTAAACTGCTACTCACAGATGAGAGGAGGACAGAAGGAGGAATCCCACCTGCTAGGCCACGGAGCTCTCCAACACCCCTGTCACAAAAGGGGCATTGTTGCATTTGCATGCACGCACACACACACACACACACACACACACACACACACTCTGAGTCAAACTCCCTTGCTCATGCTCATTCAGTCACATTTATTAAAGCTGCCTAAGTACTATCATTATATGGGCTCCATGCCAAGCAAGGGGAAAAGAGTCCATCCCTGCCCTCTAGTCCATCAGTCAACATCACTGATTGATCACCCACTGTGTAGCAAAAACTATACTCAGGGTCAAAAGGCATGGGGAGGAAGGAGGGGATGGAGATGAAAGAACCATTGTCCAGAGGACCAAAGAGAGTTGATTTTGTAGGAGTCAAGAGCCCTGGATTCCAGGTTGACCTTTCCCACTAATAAGTGGTGTGGCTTTATGCAAGACTTTTTCTAGGCCTTGGTTTCCTTATCTGCACAATAAAGAAGTTGGTGGATTAGATGATCCCTAATGTACCTTCTAGGTCTAACATTTAAAATTCCCTGATTCTAAGAACAAGACAGGTCCCTATCTTCAAAATGTCTATAGTTACGATGAGGAAACAGAGCACAAGTTACCCAAAACAAACAAACAAACAAAAAAAAACAGAGAGAGCATAGTGGGGGAGCTCTGGGCTTTCTGGAACGGGGCCAAATCCTGAAGTGTGAATCAAGCGCAAATTCACTGAGGGGGAACCAGCAGAGATGACACAGAGCATCGTCAGTGGCTTCCTGAGCTATGCTTAACTCTGCCAGATGCCATCACTCTAAGTGGGCTGGAAGATGATGGAAGGAGCATGCCAACCCTCCCTCAGCCCCACTGATGACAACAATGTGCTATCACCAACCATGCATGGAGAGGTTACAGTTTTTCCAAGGATGGGAGAATAAAACCTGAATTAATTCACCATGCTTTACACTTACACTAATGGGGGAACAGAAGCTAGTGATGCATTACAGGTGTGCCCTGTACTTGACGCAATAGTGGCATTCCTGAATGGTTGTTGATGAATCAAATCTTTGTAAATTTAATTTAAATTTGTAAATTTAATCCCACATTAATGGCACAGAAGAACCTCTAATCTATTTTTTATTTTGTTCTTTTTACATTTTTAAAATAAATTTTGTTGGTCTCTTTTTTTACATCACCTAAGTTTCCCAGTGAATCATCCACCCTCTTCGTAGAGCATGCCTCACAACAAAGATTAAAAAAAGATAAAAAGAAAATCAGTAAAGAAAAACCAACCAATACATTCCAAATAGTCTGACCTTAGGAACTCCCAGTTTAAAGGCACTTGCAGTAAATTGTTTTGTAAAGCAAAACATCCTTTTGCATTGTGAATTTGTATTGTAACTTATCTTAAACCAGACAAGATGTATTTACTGGGTACCTACTGTTCAAGTCACTACAAGAGACATAGAAGTATCAGACCTGCTCTCAAGGGCATCACAGTCTCATTGAGATAAGTATAAAGAGTTTTTAAAAATTGATTTGGCTGATTTTCTTTTTCTCTCCTTTTTTCTTTTTAAAAAAATATTCTTTGTTATAAGGCACAGCTCTCTGGGAGGGAGAAGAGATACAGGAGGAAATCAAAATGCAAAAGATACCAGTAAAAATTTATTTTTTCAAAAGAGTTAAAATATTGACACCGGGTCAGTTTGTCAATAATGATAATATTAGGTCTCATGTTATATGTAACAAATAAGTGATAGTGTAAATCTTTGTTCCCCCTTATCTATGTGACCTCCCTTCCCACTAAAGAGGTAGAACAGTTGCTTCAGGGTGAGGTGGAGACAGGCCTCTTTTTTTCCAATATTATCTATATTAGCAGATAGGAAACTAGCAGGCTTTTTCAAGCTGGAAAGACTTCAAATGTGGGTATTAGCCTTTGAGGAGGGGTTCATTGGCAGGATAGTCGCAAAGTAGCCCAGATAACAACTTTCAAAGACCATCTACAGAGTCATAAAAGTGTTTCAGTCTGGTTGAGTGAGGAGTGCTTCCAGCAATTAAGCCTCAGAACGTAATAACTGATGGGTTTATCAAATCTGCCAGAGGCTTTGCACATACTATCTGACTAGAGCCTAATAATACCCAACCCCATCCTTTGAATTAGATATCACAGGCTAATGCCCCATTTTTACAGATGAGGAACTGAATCTCAGAGGTTAAGTGCTTTATTCATCCTAACAATCGAACAATGACAGGATTCGAAACCAGGTCTTACTAATGGCATCTTTACTGCCTCTATCCACTCTGCCATATTGTTTCTTAAACCTTGAGATAGGTAAATGAGTAAACGTGTGACTTTAGCCAGTATTTTATGCTGAGTCTCACTTTGCTCACATGTCACATGAAAGACCTGATTTCTAAGGTGCCTCCCAGTTGTAACAGTCCTAAAATCCTACAATTCTAAGTCATTTGATGCCACAGCAACCAGAAGCTGACAGGTGACGTCACTGAAGTTCAGAGAAAACCAAGGACAAGCCTGGGGCAAAGACTGGTGCCTCCTGCAAGGGCTTATCATCAAATGATATTCTAACCACTACCTCAGAGTGGTCCAAATGCACTGGCAGCCTAATTAGATTTCCAAATAGATACACACACAGTTGTCCGCAGAATCATTTTCTCCTCAGAACAGAGATCTCGGACCTTTTGTGCCCAAACTGAAGCCTGCAAGTTACTGGGGATTTATTCCAAATCCATCCCTTCCCATTCGGTCTTCCAAACAATCTGCTCAGAGAAGCAATTATTTCTGGGGCCGAGAATCCTCCTGCCTCTCAGCCCCAGCTTTCCTGAAATGGGCTGAGAAACCACAGCCAAAAATACAGTCAAAGAGAAGGACAACCTGTCATCCTAAGTCTCCCTTTGTACTTCACACACCACTATCAGCATCACGGCTGGGAGAAAACTCTAAGTGAAGGTATCCAATGCTCACCTGTGCAGGGAGACTTCTCCAAGAGAAAATGAAAACTCCACCCCTTTAATGCCAGAGCTGAGGAAGAAAAATCTCTTCAGAGATGAGAACTCAAAAGAGAGAAAGAAAGAAAATGGGGCAGGGGAGAGGGAGAAAAAGTTTGTGGCCCCAAATCGCATTTCAAGCTACCAGTATAAGGATTATATCCAGCTGAGAAAATGCAGGGAAGAAATATATCCCCCTAACAATAAAACTCCAGAGTTCAACATGAAGGTATCTCAACATACACACGCGCGCGTGCACACGCACGCACACATATACACATGCATGTAACACCACACAAAGAATGTGTCCGTATCTCATTCAGGAATGAAACATGAAGATTGGTCCCGCTGGGGACCAGACCCACTCCTGAACCACCTGAAATGCCAGGGGCAACAGTTTTAGTTACTGTTGGGAGCCTTGCAAACAAAATGACAATCTGATTGCCTTGGCTATTCAAGGTGCACAGGGAATGAGAGCTAATTACTCAGTCTTAACAACTGGGTAATTGCTACCCAGGTCCAGCCAGGGCCAAGAGGCCAATGTCTTTTCTTTGCCAAGAAAAGCAAGGGTCAGGTATTAATTGCATAAAATTAAGTGAGTTGCTGCCTCAGGCATCTCTAATGGGGACATACAGAGTTATGAGGGGAGGTAAGACCATTTGGGTCGGGAGATCCCTTGGCAAAATGTGGTCTCTGCTGGGCTTATCTGAAGAAACAAGACACAAACTTTTGTGGGCTGTGATTGGGCTTTCAATTCCATGTTACCCACAACAGATGTTCAGGGCAGTGGTGGGTTCTGGTCCCGAGGACGGGAGCCAATTGTATGCATGGATAGAGACTCCTGGCTTCTGTAGGAGCCAGCGGCCATCTCCATAGATCCTGAAAGCAGGTGGAGATGTTAGAAGGTCAGATCCCTAGTGATTTTGTCCAGGTGTCTGATAATTCTACAACCAGGATACCACCCTATGCGCTAGCAAACAGGGCCAACGTCTGTCACAGTGAAAAGAACAGTCACACAGTCTGGTAAAATGCCCAGTGTTACAAATTTCCTCCTGAAAGTAGACCTAGAATTTTAGGTGATTCAACCTCCTTCCATTTTTACTTGACACCCTCACTGAGACTACCAGTATGCCTTCTATGCCAACCTGTTGCCAATCTCATCAAATACAAATTCTTCTACTTGGCTTTCAAGACCTTTTAGAATTGGCATCCACCCTATTTGTAAAATCTCATCTCCCACTGGTCCTCCATATGCACCCTCTATTCCAGCCAGGCTACTCTCCTCTCCTTTCCACAGATGCATTATGTCTCCTCTTACTTCCCCACTGACAGTCCCCTTGCCTGAAAAGTTCACCTTTCTCCCCTCTGTCGGTTCTCCTCCTATCTATCTTTTAAAAACTCCTTCCCTTTAAAAATTCCCCAAATTCCAATCTTGACCATGAAGTTTTTCATGATTAGTCCTGCCCTCATTAAACTCCCTCCCATGAACTCTTCCAGTTAGAATACAATTTAGCTCTTCATTGCACATTGTCCTATATTGCTGTTTAATGGTTTACATTAACCAACGAGAAATTATTATGGGGTAGTCACTGTTCAAAGCAGTGGGAACGCAAAGAAGGAGCAAAAGCAATTACTGGTTTAAGGGGCTTCCATTCTAACAGAGGAGACAATAGACACATAAACCAAACATGAAGAAAGACACTACCTAGGAAAGGGAGTTTTAGAATGAAGAAGGCATTAACAGATTGGATGACCAGAAAGGAAAGGTCTTCTGGAGGAGGTGGGGCTTGAGCCAAATCTTAAAGGAAGCCAGGATGTCTATGAAGAGGGAGAGTATTCCAGGCATAGAGGATAACCAGACATTGCAAAAGCAAGGAACTGGGAGATGAAGTACCATGTGGAACTGCAAACAGACCAGCATGGCCGAACCAAAGAGTATGTGGAAGGGAGAAATGTGTTAAAAGACTGAGAAGATAAGTATTCGAGTTATAAAGAGCTTTAGAAGCTAAACCCAGGAATTATATTTGATCTTAGAGGCAATAGGGGGCAATGGAATTTACTGGGGGGTAGGGTGACATGTTTAGAGCTAGGCTTTAGGTAAATGACTTTGGCAGCCTGAGGAGGATGGACTGGGGTGGGGAGGGTATTGAGGCAGGATGACAAATTATTAGATTTTCATAGTAGTCTGGGCAAGAGGTGACAAGAATCTGAACTAGAGTAGTGGCTGTATAAAGATTGAAACAAAAGATGTTGTAGAGAAAGAATAACAAAATTCAACAGCTGATTGGATATATGCAATAATCAAGCAAGAATAGTTGAGGATGATGCTGAGATGGCAAACCAGTGACTGGAAAGGTGGTGGTACCTTTAAAGTCATGGAGAAGTTTAGAAGAGAGTTAAGTTTGGCAAAAAAATAATCTTCCACCTACCTGGGAGGCCCTCTTCTACTCTAGACAAATCTTCCTCATTCATCAAGGGGCTCTGTTTTGGACATTTTCAGTTTGAGATGCTTACAAGGCATTCAACTGAAGA
Source organism: Bettongia penicillata ogilbyi (assembly GCA_023548195.1). Taxonomy (NCBI): domain Eukaryota; kingdom Metazoa; phylum Chordata; class Mammalia; order Diprotodontia; family Potoroidae; genus Bettongia; species Bettongia penicillata. Next base: position 507,388 of record JAJHZJ010000336.1, read on the forward strand.
TATCCAAAGGACAACTGATGATGTGAGGCTGGAGCTCAGAAGAGAAACCAGTTAGTTAACTGGCACAGGACTAAATCCTTCCCTTTAAATGCCTGTACAGGCATAGATCTGTGATTCTATGAGCCTAAGGATCCCAGAGGGCCTTTGAGATGTGTAATAGAATCATCTCTTAGATTATATCTCCTTTCTCTGTGATATTTTGATTCTCCCATCCCAAAGACGTTGCTTTGCAAATCAAAAAGGATTTCTTTTCTAGGGCATCTTGGCCTAGTCATAGCCACCAACTGGTCTCTGTGACACATCGGGAACGATGCATAAGACCATCATTCTACCCACTCTGGAGAAGGGCAAATCAGCACATTTGGTCTTCAGTCACATACTCAGTCAGGAGAGGAAGCCAGAGTTGGCACCTAACTCCCTGGTTGGCAGATGAACCTCCACATTTTCTCCCCATTCAACCCAATATAGACTCCCTATTTCAAGCTAGTTCAGTCTCACTGTGCCTTGAATATATCATATGCATTATATCCTCTGGACGTTTATTCGCATTGTTCCACAGCACGTAGCACAGTATCAAAACAATCCTTGCTAATTTAATAAGTTAAAAAACATATACCAAGTGCTTGCTATGTGCCAGAACCTATGAGGATATAAGCTTCTTGAGGGCAGGGACCATCTCTTTGCCTTTCCATGTATTCTCAATGTCTGATACATAGTAATTGCTCAAAAATTGATGTTCAATGGACTGTGCTAAGCACTGAAGATAGAGGAAAAGGAAAAAAAACAATTCCTACCCTCAAGGAACTTAGATTCTAATAGGGGAGACAAAATGTAAATAACTAGGCATATTCAAGATACACACAAAGTATATGGGAGATAATTTCAGAAAAGGGATCAGAAACCAAAGAATGGCGAAAGGCCTCCTACGGATAGTAGCACCTTGGAGGTATTTGTTGTCTGAATAAATAGGTAGACAAAAAGCCTAGTGATTATAACCAGAAGGTCTCTATTCACTGGTAAAAAATTCCAGGTGAGGCTTTACTCTCCCTGCCTTTCCTCCCAACCACACATACATGGATAGACACATATACACCTCATTGTTCTTCACAACTAAATGAAAATGTAGTTACCCTGGAAAGCATTCACCAAAAATGTCAGCTGAGGTCAGCCGGGATGCTTCTGTACAGCAGCTAATCTAATATGATTTTTCCTCAGCACTTTTCTCCTCCTCCATGTGGGTTTTTTTAACACTTGGGAGAAATGAGAAAAAGAGCCAATGAGCTGACCAGACAGGGATTTGATTCTGTGTTTCATCTAATGAAGAAAATAAATTTTTATCAAAGATAATAAACAAAGTAGCAAGACATGGTAACCGAGGTCTGAGGTCCTGGCCCTCCCGGCAGGGTCTTATGGTGGAATTATTTCTACAATCAACTTTCATTTCCCTAGGAAGACCCAGAGCAAGCAGGAAAAAAATTTGATGTGGAGACAAGTTGGGAGGGAAAAAGGAAGGGAGAGAGGCAGGGAGAGAGAAAGAAAGAGAGAGATCAGGAAGGGGTCAGTGGCCAGGAAACACAATATAACTTCTGCCATTAAGCCTCAGGACAGGCTGTGACATCTCTTTCATGAGACCAATTCTCTCTGGGGCACTATAGGTCATAAATAGTGATGGGCACACAATTTTTCTACTTTGATAGAAAAAAAAAAGGATACTTCACAAGCCCTTATCATGAAGCCTGTAATAGGAGGGTTGATTCAGTCCCTGTCTGTAGGGATCATAAAGACAGCCACTCTACACATCAAGAGAGGTAAAGTCCCAAACAAAAAGAGGAAAAGGTTTAAGTATGAGCAGATTCCCTCGATGTTCCAAAAGTTTGTTCACAAGTTAGCCATTGGATCTCTGGATATTTTTTAACCCAACAGAAACTCTATTATACAAGATGGCTAGCTTTCCAAATTAATCCTTAAAAACCTTTTTAATTCACAATGCCCATAAAGTTTAAAATTAAATAAAAGTAGAGCACACTCCAGCCTTCATGAGTCACAGTATTTCTATGAGAAATTTATTCAGCCCTCCAACTTGAAATACCAGAAATACACCTCCCGTATTTGTAAGGGAGGATCCAAATGTTCAATAATGGAGCTGGAAATACCCCTAGCTCTAAGTCATAGCTGATGGCTCCTGTGACCTGGAGAAGGTATGTTAGGTAAACTGTGCATCTCCCCCCGGTGCTTAACACACTAGGAGTTTAATGTAGAATGAACAGAATGGAAGCAAGGATGAAAGTATTCATTCAGCCTCTACTATGAGCTAAGCACTTAGCAAACAGACCCTCACAACAACGCTGTGATAACTTTACAGTTAAGAAAAATAGGGCAGGCCAAGAGTTAAGTGACTTGCCCAGGATCACATACTTAACAAGCGTCTGAGATTGGGCTTAGATTCAGATCTTCCTGACTCTAGACCCAGTGCTCTCCTCACTGACCCGCCTGGATGCCTCTGTGAGGCACAGGATAGATAACAAAGGTTTGGAATGAGTGGCAGGGCTTAGAACTCTAGGGTGAAAAGTGGGAAAGTAGTTGGGGTGGAAGGACAGATAGGGAAGGGGGATCAGGAAAACCTGATGGGAGGAGGGCCTTCCTCCCTGAGTATTCTGATTCATCTCCAGTTACCTCTTTTCTCCTTCTGCAAGCTCCAGGGACTATTCTCCTGCATCCCTTCCCACTGCCACTAACCATGGCTTTTCACCAGGTTTCTCTTTTTTTCTGTAACCCTCTGGATGAGAACAGTCAGTCAGTGAATCAATAAAGTAAAGTTTCATATCTCCCTTCTCCTGTCCCTGTAGGAAGCATTTGGTTTTGGGAGGAGAATTTCAAGGAGAATTTATTGCTAGTATACAAAGAAGAAACAAACAGTAGGTGAAAGAAGTCACCTTCTTTCCAGTTCTCTTCTCTTACCTTTTTATTTGAAATCCCTTAGACCCCAACATAGGATAATATAGTGTCACACACTGGTACAAAAGGTGGAGCTTTATAGACAAAGAAATCTGGAAGAAAGCTGAACAGAGGTTATCCTGGGGATTTCATTATGGAAAGTCCATCTAGGAATGATGCAAGAACAGAAATACAGAGTAGGCATCCAGGTGGTAACATTGGATAGAGAACTGGGCATGGAGTCAGGAAGATTTGAGTTGTAGTCTGATCTCAGACATTTCCTAGCTAGGAGACTCTGAGTAAGTCAATTAACTTTTGTCAGATTCAGTTTCCTCATCTGCAAGGTTGGGATAATAATAGTACCTATCACTCAGAGTTATTATGAGGATCAAATGAGATAGTATTTGTAAATTGCTTTGAACACTTTTAATTGCTATATTAAATGCTAGCTAAGCGCTAGAGTTTGGAAGGAGAACATAAAGAAATTGCAAGGATAGAGAAACCAATGGGGTAAGCAGATCAGACTGGGGCCTCTGTATAAGGAATCTTACCATCAGAAGGAAGGACCTTGTTACAGCACCATTACCTAGACTATGTTCTACTACATAACATCGAGGACCCATTGTAACTATATAACAAAACTGTGGATGGGAAAATACTTTTAGTCCGTCAGTCAATAAACACGTATTAAGCCCCTCCCCTACATGCCACGCACTGTCCTGGAGATACAAAGAAAGATAAAAGACAGTCTCTGCTCCAGAGAAGCACATAGTCTAAATGGGGGAGACAACACGCAGTAAGTTCTAAACAGGATAAATTGAAACTTGTCAATAAAGGGAAGGCATTAGAATTAAGGGGGATGGGAAAGACTTTCTGTAGAAGGTGGAATTTTAGCTGGGACTTGAGGAAAGTCAAGGAAGCCCTAAAGTGGAAATGAGGACGGAGAGCATTTCAGGCCAAAGAGGGAAAATCCCTGGGGTCTGTAGATGGAACAGCAAGGAGGCCAGTGTCAATGAATCAAGAAGTCCAAGGTCGGGAAGAGGCTATAAAGTGTAAGAAGACTGGAAAAGTAGGGGATCCAGGTTATGAAGGCTTTGAATACCAAATGGAGACTGTATGTTTGATCCTGGAGGTAATACAGAACCACTGGAGATTTTGTTTCTTTGATTTTTTGTTTGTTTGTTTGTTTCTGAGGAACATGATGAGACCTATGGTTTAAAAAGATCACTATGACAGCTGAGTAGAGGATGGACCGGAGTGAGGAGACACTTGTGGTGGGATAATCAACTATCAGGACATTTCAATAGTCCAAATGGGAGGCGATGAGCACCTTCACCAAGATGGTGGCAGTGCCAGAGGAGAAAAGGAGCTATATTGTAGAGATGCTAGGAGGGTAAAATCAACAGGCCTTAGCAACTGATTGGACAGGGGGAGTGAGAGAGAGGAGTTGGAAATGACACCTATGTTGCAAGCCGGGGAGGAAGGTTGCTCCCTCCATAATAATAGGAAGTGAGGAAGAAAGCACATTGAAGGCAAGAGGATAATGAGTACAATTTGGATTATTGAGTTTAAGATATCCAGCAGGCAGTTAAAGACAGGGAGATCATGAGAAAGGTTAAAACTGGATAAGTAGATCTGAAAATCATCAGCGTAGAGATAATCATTCAATCCATAGTAACTGATGAGATCACCAAATGAAATATAATAGAGACAGAAGGACAGAAGACCAAGACAGAGCCTGAGGGACACCAATAGTGAGTGGGCACGACTTGGATGAAGATCAGTACAGGGATAGGAGGAGTGTTCAGTTACGTAGGAGGAGACTCAGGACGGAGAAGTGTAACAAAAACCTAGAGAAAAGAGAATATCAAGAAAGTGATTCACAGGGTCAAAGGCGTCAGAGAGGATGAGGACTGAGAAAAGGTCATTAGGTCTGGCAACTTAAAAATCCTATCTTTGGAAAGGGGCAAGTTTTGGCTGAATGATGAAGTCAGAAGCCAGACTATAAGGAATAAGAGGAAAGGAGGTGGCGGCACCTGTTGTAGTCTGCCTTCTCAAAGGTTCAGTCACAAAAGACTAGAGAAATGTGGCATGCTTGCTAGCGAGGAAGTGAGGGATTTTTGCATGAGCCTGTTTGCAGGCAGCACAGCAGTCAATAGACAGGATAGAGTGAAGATGAATGAGAGAGAGGGAATAATAGAAGGGGCAATCTGCTGAAGACAAGACGGAATAGGATCACTCGTGCGTTCCCAGCTTAAGACCCAATCAGCACAGTTCTGTGATTTTCTCATTTCATTCAGCAGCACATGAGTAGGAGCAAAAACAGTGGATGGAAGGAGTGATTCGAGGCCAAAGCTTTGCAGGGCCAATTCAGCAATATATTAAGGAGGCAAGGACTCAAGAGAAGTAGACAGAGTAGAGCTGAGCTGGTTCACCAAGGGATCAAGACTAAAAAGAGAAGAGAAAATAACCAATGGAAAGGTCACGGCCTGAGAAAGAACCAAGGAGTCGACAGACTAGACGTCAGCGTAGACAAAGAACAGGGTTTCAGTCTGCAAAACAGAAGTGAAACAATAGAGTTCATGAACATGGAAGTGGTATATTTGTGACCGATGGCAAGATCAAGTGTACGACCATCCTTGTGTGTGGCTGAAGTACGTTGCAAGAGTAGGTTACGTGAAGTAAGCCGAAGAACTGTAAGGTTAAGGTGTTTGAGGAAAAATGGATTCTGTACGCTGAGAGCAAGAGGAAAGAAGGAGAAACCGAGCTACGTGCTGAACTCAAGGAGGAAAGAAGGGGAATGTCCTGGAGGTCTGTAGACAATATCGAGCATGACTTCAATTGGGGTAGTACATATGGACTGAGTGAACCTCAAAGGAGGAAAGATTACTAAGCGGTAGAAGAAAAACCTGGAAGTGGTGATGCGGAGCAAAGAGCATCCTGAATCCCCCACCCATGTGTGGGAGAATGAATAAAGGTTCTGCCAGTACTGAAAAGGGTGATCACAGAGACTTCCAGATCTCAATGAGAACAAGCAGATAAAAGCATGAGAAAGGAAATAATTTAAGATGAAAATAAATTTGTTGCCTATGGAGTAGGCATTCCAGAGAGCACAGTGCAGGGCCAGACAACTTTTAGAGTAGGATATTAGGGGACAAGACAGTTGAGGGGAATGGGAATGAAGGGCTAGGCAGTGGGGGCAGGAGAAGATAACAGCATTTTAAATATAATAGCCAGGGATTCAAAATCACTGATATGTGGGGAGGGAGATAGGACCGTGCGGAGATTCTGTTAATCCCTGAGGAATGAGTTCAGGTTGTTGTCAGTCCTTCATTTCCAAAGAGGACCAGTGGCATCTTAAAGGTGATGTCTTGACGTGTTCATGAATTGGTTTTAAGTGAGGCAGAGTTGCACAAAATCCTCAACCTCACACTTTCTTTTAATCATCAAAGCCCAGTAGCAAGACCTAAGTCAAGGTGACCGATAATAGCCTGGATGCAGTGGATGACCTTGGCATCTTCACTATGATCTTCACTAGACCAAGCTCTAAATGCTCCAGCTTCAGCACCTGCTTCAGCCACCTTCATAACTGCTGAACAAATTGTTGACATCCACTTGGTTCCATCAGGGGAAGTCTTCACATGCTAGAAATCCCCTAACTCACCAACAGTTTTGAAGTCTGACAGTTACCCTCAACCTGATTTAATAGACAGATTTTCCAGAGTATGGCCATTCTACATGCTACAGCTTCATGGGGCCACAGGGGAGAGTGGGATGACAGATGGACACCAAAGGTAGATGAGCAAGTCTGAAAAGGTCTCAGGAAGCCCTCACACCAGAAAGCTGAATACCCCATAGGTGAAAGTTCACAGAAGTTTGGCCTCAGCAGAGAGCTCTTCTCTTGTACTTTTAAAAGATGCAAGTAATCATGTGACCTCAGGCAAATCACTTCACTTCTCTGAACTTCCATTTCTTCATCTATAAAATGAATATAACAGTCCCTTCCCTATATGCCACTATTTCTCTTTTGCTTTGGAGCATAGGGGTTGGTGGGGGAATCAAATGGGATAGCAGCATGGTACAGCAGAATTGGCATTGGGGAACTGGGGCTGATAATCTCAGCTCTCCTGTGTGGTCTTGGGGAAATCTCTGCACCTCAGTTTCCTTATTTATAAAAAGAGGTATGGATAATCTTCTGAGTTCCTGTCAACTCTAAATCCTATAATCAATAAGAATTAAAGATAATATACAATAAAAGCCCAGAGATTTCCATGACGCACTGTGTATACAAGTAAAGACATTACTATCATTATTGTTAGCCATAGCAATGGTAGAACTCAGGAAAGAATAATTAGCAAATTTATGAATGAATGCTGATCTCACTTATTAATGTTAATCATTCCTTAATCTAACATAATCATTCATTTATAGTCATTCCAACCATCAATAAATGAAAACGCATTTGAACTTCACAAGTATGTTTGAATTTCAAACATCTTAAATTTCTCATTAGGGACCCGGCTTGTGCCAAAACTATTCTGTGGTATAGTAACCAAGGTGTGAGGTCTTTCTTAATTGGACATGAACTAGTCAAATCCTCCTGCAATTATGTATATATCCCTTTCCTTTTTATGCATCTAAGTATAAAACTTTGCTGAAAGCCACCCTTTAACCTTCCTCTGTCTACAAAGAGAGAACTGACTGAAACCATCTAATAGATTCCTCACTCCTAATTTTAAAAATTAAAAGATGATCCAGACTATTTTCTTCAGGGAAAAGTCAATGAAATCTTATTTCAATCAATTTCCCATGGCTGTTCTAAATCCATATCAAGCACACTCTGTCCAGGTGCTATCTCTAATTAGAGGCTGACCAGTCAATAAGATAGTGGATACACTTCTGCTTGAGTGGCTAATTGCTAGGAGAAGTTAAATGAAGTTTTAAAAGCCCAAACCCTAGATTCTACTAATTAGGAGCATGGTCTGTTCTCACACACTCAGCATTCTATTAGGCAAATTATTTACAAGGCTATTCAGATACCTGGAGACAGACACTGGGCTGTTGGCATTATGGATATACTTAAGATTAATTTAAATTCCCTATTTAACTTTGTAGTAATGGTTAGAACCCCAGTGGTAAGAAGGCCATGGTGGGATGCTTCAGATCATTCCTATGATACTTTATTTTTAAAACAGAAATATTGCAGTGGGATTAATTAAGTCTGCTTTTAGGAACACAGGGTAGCTGAATATAACTCATCTTTTTAATCACTGAATACATACATCATGGACAGCCACAGTGGATGCTACTCCTTATCCCAAAGTGCTAGCGTTCTGAGAAGGGAGAATCAAGTGAATCTTCAATCCAACCTACTAGAAAATCTAGCATAGTAGGAAAAAAAGTAAAGTTCTCCCTCTGTAAAATGGTGCTAATTGACCTAAGACTGATCTTTGGAAGCCTCACAATTCCTTTTCTATTCTTGTTTCCCCTAATATAGTCTACTGCTTCTCCTCAGGTCCGCCCTGACAGGGTGGGTTGAAATTTACCCACCCAGTGACATGCTGGTAACTGTTTAAAAACCAGGTTGTGCGGGGAGGGAAGGAGGATGCACATCAGACACACTTTTAAATTTAATCTTCATCACTAACATTTTCTTTATCATTTTCTTAAGCCTAGACAGTCAGCAAAATAATAAAACAAGCTCTTATTTGTCACATTTGCTGATTTCCAAGATGCACGTGTTTACCCCTGAAAATTTAACAACTGGCTTTCACTTGCCAACAAACCGACTTCAAGGAACCATTCATTCCCACCCCAGTCTGATTTCCCCAAGAAATGACCAAGGCATCAAAATTATGCTTCTTTTTTCCCTCCATCAAAACTTATATTCATTCAGGTTTTTGTTCTTAGCTGAAAAGAACAACCCAACAAACTTATTCACACCACAATGTTCCATGATGAATAATAATTCACAGATATATCTGAATTTTAGGGGGGTGAGAGGATTGGAAAGGCAGCCAGGATTAAGTGATTTGTCCATCTAGTGAGTAAGGCCATATTTGAACTCAGGTCCTCCTGACTCCAGGGCTGATGCTCTACCCACTGAGCCACCCAGCTGCCACTGAAATTTTTTAAAAGGAAAACTGAAGAGGAGACTCAACAGCAATGATAATTCATAATAATTCATATAATCAAGGTTAATAAACCCCAAAACTATCTGAATTTAAAAAGCTTTTAAAACACAAACACCCAGCAACAGCAAAATCAAAACCTTTCCTCCTCTGCGGCACTTAATATGTACCACTTTGCTCTGTTAACTTAGCATGTCTCATCTGCCCAAATAAACTGTAAGCCACTTTGTCAGCCCAAAGTGCCTAGCAAAGAGCAGAGCGTGCACACATTCAAATATCCATTGAGATGAACCGAGAGTGGTCCCCTCGGACCGGGAAGACGTAGAAGATGATTCAGTTGGGTGCACAAAACTCGATAAGTAAAAGGGGGAAAGTGTGAATTAATCACAGCCAAACCTTAGTAGAAAGAGTAATGATACCCTAAGGGCCCAAAGGAGTTATTACAAACAACAGATCAAGCTGAACTAATTAAATAAGTATGTGACAGAGTCTTTTTAGATGTCAAGGCCAGGTTTCCCATTGCTAACTTGACCTTTAACCCTAGTGGTAAGGTCTTTTGCTCTTATGAACAGCCACCCAGAACTACAAAGCTTATTATTTAGGTGACTAGGAAAACAGTCACAAGTAGCTGTTACCCACACATGAAGCTCTCTGGGGCTCCTTGGGAAACACATCATTGACACCCGTCACTGAGTTTTCTCATCTAAGATTCAGAGCCACAGCATACAAATCAGAAAGGAGCAAATCCTTCAGAAAATAGAGCTTTCTCTAGGACAAAAGATAACTAAGGACTGCATGTCGGGCAGTTTCTATATTCTACAGTCTTCAGGGACAATCTATCTGAAGTGACACCCAGAGAGAGGAAATACAAAGGCTCTCTGAAGTGCTGATGCGGGGGAAGGGTATTGGGGGAAAGGCTAGAGGCAGCGTAGTACAGACAAAGGTACTGGAAAGGAAATCAGGAAGTGTGGGTCCCATTCCTGACTCTGCCCCTCCCTTCCTTTCAAACCTCAAGGACAGCTTAAGGATTTAACCCCTTCCGAGGCAGCTAATTCAAGAAGACCTGAGTTCAAATACAGCCTCAGAAGCTTACTAGCTCTGTGACTCTGAGTAAATCAATTGTTTGCCTCAGTTTCCATATCTGCAAAATGGGAATAATAAAAGCACCTACCTCGAAGTTACTATAAAATAAAATGAGATGATATATTTAGAAAGCACTGTGTGAACCTTAAAGGAAATGCAAATGCAAATAAAATGCAAGCTATTATTTATTTATACTAGCACTCTCTTCTGCCCAGAACCCATCACCAGTGACCTCACACATCTGTAACATGACCAACCTCAGTTAGACTAGAAATAGAATATAATTCCTTGCATTCCAATGGCATTTTCCAACGCAGACCCATCAGTATCCCTGCCCCATCTCTGCCTGTTCTCACTCTTACCATCCTTGACCTCCGCCACAAAGACGTTTCTGATAGAGCAAAGTGGTCGGATGGGATCATTCAATCTCATCTTGTAATCGCCTTGATTCCTCTTATTCACTTATATTTTTCATCGTATAACTCTCTAATTCTGTAATTTGCAGAGGAGCTGCCAATCTTCAAATGAGGGAACTTCCTCAGTGTGAGTGAAATCACAGGTCTGGAGATTATTATATATAATATTGTATGTACACATACACACAAACACATGTGCTTTTAAGAATAGAAGTTGTCATATTTATTATTATATACCCTCCTCAGCACTGGGGTCTAGCACAATGAATTGCACAGAGAAGGGACCAAATAAATGTTTAAAGGCACTAAAGGAATTCCTTTTTATGATCTAAGAGTTTAGTTTTTCTTCCTCTCTACTTTCTTTTTTCTTGTTTTTTTCTCTGACAGCCTTGAAGGTGGACATTAGGAGATAGGATGGGGAGAGGGATGGAGAGAGATGGAAGGAAGGTGGGAAGGAAGGAAGGAAGGAAGGAAGGAAGGAAGGAAGGAAGGAAGGAAGGAAGGAAGGAAGGAAGGAAGGAAGGAAGGAAGGGAGGGAGGGAGGGAGAAAGGAAGGAAGGGAGGGAGGAAGGGAGGAAGGAAGAAAGAGAGAAAGAAAGAGAGAGAGAGAGAAAGAAAGAAAGAAAATATGAAAGAGAAAGAAAGATTTGAGTTATTAGAACCACTAAGTTGCCAAGGTCTGGGGAGTGTAAAAAGGCATGTTCGCCACACAAATGGAATATCATCACTCAACCATCATCTAATTTCACGTTTAACTTTTTTAAACAAACCATAACAAATACTAAGTGTAGCTAATCATTCCCTGATTCCTTTGGAATCGTTGTAATAGCACTAATTACAATAAACACATTTGGAATTAATGTGCATGTCTTATGCATATATCAATTCCATTCTAATTTACCATTGATTAATGCCCATGAAAGGAACGTGTTTCTGATGTTAACACACAGCCCTGAAGTGAGGCTCAAACACGTACCAAGAAACCAGCCTCCTGTGGAGGGAGGAAAAGCACATTGAGGAGAGCAGGAAAACCAAAGTCTTTTTGATCAATGTCCAGTCTTTGCCCCATATTCAAGGATACAGTGTATAACAGCAGCCAAATTCTGCATCCCTGACATTAAAAATGATTGGGAAGAACATATGATCCCATTTTATCTTTAAATACTGTGACATAACATTACCTAAACAACCCCAAAACAACAGGCATTTCCCTAAAGGGGTATTGGTGACACTACTGCCTGATGGAAATCAGCTTGGGGGTGTGTGTGTTCGTCCTTCGTTGCCAAAGAAGACCATGCCATCAGAGAAATAATGACATGACTTGCACTTGACTTTGTTTTGAGGGAAGGAGGGCTGTGCAGGTCACCAGCCTCTCTTCTCCTCTAGAGCCATCTTAATCTAGTGACCAGATATTCATCAGGATGACTGGAGATGACCCAGGATGAGGCAATTGGGGTTAAGTGACTTGCCCAAGGTCACACAGCTAGTGAGTGTCAAGTGTCTGAGGTTAGATTTGAACTCAGGTCCTTCTGACTCCTGCACTGGTGCTCTACCCACTGCACCACCTAGCTGCCATGGAAATCAGCTAATTTTGCCATTGATGCGGAGCAAGGGAGCCCTCCCTGACATTTGGCTCAGATACCCAGACTTTAACCTCACCCCACTCACTGGATAAAATGGTGCCTTTCTGGTTTCTTAAGCTAAAGTAGTTATCCAAATTTCCTAACATTTGCATATGAGCCTGTTGTCTCTGATCCACACTTAAAGAATCAAACTCAGTCTTGCTACTCATCTCAAAATTGTGCCACTGATCACAAAAAGGAGCAGTGATTGATTCAATGACAGTGCAAATCCATTCCTAGTACTGGAAAATGGACTCAAAGCACATGTCCTAATAACGGGTCAGCAACATTATCTTGATATATGAAAGACAGTTTCATTATATAGTCCTAAGACATATTTACCACTTAAAAAGGAAAGAAAGAAAGTAGGATGGTTTGTATATCATTTACACTACAGAAATAAGCATTTCTCTAGGCGACTTATAGAACATTTTGGACCCTCCTCCAGAGGGTCTTTCCCACCAAAATGGGAAAAAATGTATATGTCTAAATACTAATAAGAGCCTATGTTATTACACTATGGAAAGTACATGCCAAAGAAGGAAAGAACATTAGAGCACATCTAATTCAACTCTCCCCAACCCATTTTGTAGAAGAGGAAACTGAGGCTCAAAAACTATACTGCTGGCTAATATTGATAAAGCAATTCAAGGTTGCAAAGAATTTTATGTGTATTATGTCACTTGATCTTCATGATAACCTTGTGGAATTGGTGCTATTAGTATCCCCATTTTATATTTGAGGAATACGAGGCAGAGAGAGGTTCATTGACTTGTCACACAGCTAGTTACTGTGTACGGTAGGATTTCTTGACTTCCAGGCCAGCACTCGGCTCACTCTGCCACTTTGCTGACTCTCGAGAACAGACAGCAGCTCGTGAACAACTAAACATAGTTGTGGTGAGTAGCGGTACAAGTCAATGACCATACAGAGAGACTTAGCAAAGCAGGGTGGACATTCAGCTCTGAGGCTGATCTCTGTTTCAGGGCCAGTCCAAAGCCAGCAGTTATTTGGTGATACTGGTCCAAAAAAGTCAAGTTCACATGAAATGAGAAATGATTCGATCCAACTACAGACAAAACTCATCTTCAAAAGCAAAGGGGGAAAGGAGAAATAGAAATACATAGATTAGGTTTACTAAGTCCTGCAGGGAGGGATAGATGGGAAGGTTCACAGGGGAAGGAACTGCAGGAAATTCCACTGGTCCATGGGATCAGAGGTAATGACTGGGACATGAGTTAGGGCAGCGTGGCCAGGCCTGAATCATTAATCAGTCAGTCGCCTAATCAGAGGGTCCTACCCATTCTTTCAACAAATGAGAAAGCACAGTGTACTGAAAATAGCTCTGAGAAAGGAATCAGGCTTTGGATTCTAATACAACTATTATTAACTCCTTGTGTGACCTTGGATAACTTGGCTCCTCTTCCTCTCTCTATGTCTCTGTCTGTCTGCATGTACGTGTGTGTCTGTGTGTCTCTCTGTCTCTATCTGTCTCTCCGTCTCTTTATGTGTGTCACTCTGTCTCCTCTTGTGTGAGTGTCTCTGTCTGTCTCTTTGTTGTGCATGCATCTCTGTCTGTCGCTCTTTTCTCTCTTTCAGTGTGTATCTCAGTCTCTCTGTGTCTGTCTGTCTCTCTCTTTGTGTGTCTCTGTGTGTCTCTCTGTCTCTGTTTCTGGCTGGCTGGCTGGCTGTATGCGCGTCTGTATCTGTCTCTCTGTCTCTGTGTATCTGTCTGTTTCTGTCTCTCTGTGTCTATCTGTCTGTCTTTCTCCGTGTGTGTGTGTCTCTGTCTGTGTCTCTCTGTCTCTGAGTGTGTCTCTATCTGAGTCTCTGTCTCTGTGTCTGTCTGTCTCTCTCTTTGTGTGTCTCTGTGTGTCTCTCTGTTTCTGGCTGGCTGTATGCGCGTCTGTATCTGTCTCTCTGTCTCTGTGTATCTGTCTGTTTCTGTGTCTCCCTGTGTCTATCTGTCTGTCTTTCTCCTTGTGTGTGTGTCTCTGTCTGTGTCTCTCTGTCTCTGTGTGTGTCTCTGTCTGAGTCTCTGTCTCTTTGTCTGTCTGTCTCTCTCTCTCTCCCTCTCCACCATCTGCCCTGTGCATTTTACCATCTATAAAAGTGAGGGGACTGAACTGGATGGGTTTATTTGTTTGTTTTAGCAGAAAACAGGAAATGAGATCAAAGGGACCTCAGGCCTGTACCAAGGCTATGTTATATGTAGAACAATTTTTCCAAACAAAAGTCCCCATTGAAGTACTAATTTTCCTCCCTCAAAAAATCTTTAATCTTCACACACTATCAGAGTGGGATGTAATCTTGAAGAATCTAGAATCCTAGCAACATGGGATTTGAAGCTGAAAAGAGAGTTAGAGCACACAACTCTCATTATTTCCCTATTCTATCTCTTTCCTCAAGAAATCTTCTCTCTCTAGAATTCTCAAATCTGGGAACTCTTAAACTTGGGGGCAACTAGGTGGCATAATACATAGAGTGCCACGACTGAAGTCAGAAAGATCTGAGTTCAAATGCAGCTTCAGACACTTCCTAGCTGTGTTACTCTGGGCTTAACCCTCTTTGCCTCAGTTTTCTCATCTGTAAAATGAGCTGGAGAAGAAAATGGCCAACCACTCCAGTATCTTTGCCAAGAAAATCCCAAATGGGGTCACGAAGAGTCAGACACAACTGAAAATGACCAAATAATAATAATATTTACAAAGTAATTTATAAATATATCATTTTATCCTCCCAATAATCCTGAGAAATAGATGTTAATGTTACCCCATTTTATAGATGAGGAAACTGTGGCAGATAAGTAACTTGCCCATGGTCAAATAGCTATTAAGAATCTGAAGCTAGATTTCAGATTTTGCCCAGATCTGTCCCCTGTGCCACCAAAATGTCTTTAAGGTCCCTTTGATCCCTCTGAAAGGAACTATAGAAAGACTGCAATCAGGGAATCATAGGCTATGGGGCTGGAGGGGACTTTAGAGATCTTTGGACCACAGGATCAGATTTTGGGGAGCTGGAAAGGGCTTTAGGCATTAATTCAAATCAACTCAAAATATGAATAAGAAAACTGAGGCTTTGATTGGGTTGAATGATTTACCTGAGGTCATATTAGGGACAGAACTAGAACTCAGTGTCCTAGGCACTGTGCTCCCTAGCTCCTGCACTTCAGTTGCTGGCATGCTACTCTAGCAGCTACAAGGAGGTCAGAATTCCAAAAATGGAGATAATGACAGTAGCAGCAGGTTTCTTTTATGGACCCTATGGCTGTAATCTTTAAGCTATGCCTGGGAAGGGAGGTGAAGGCTTGTCTTTTTCACTGGCAATTTACAATGACCGGGGCTGGATTCCGTGTACCAGAGCTAGGCAAAGAATGGTTCCTGTCAAAGAAATGATGGCATTGGGATTCCTCAAACTTGGGCTGGATCTGAAACAAACACACAGAGTCAAAGAACTAAAAGTGCCCAATTCATGATGAGCCCCCCGCTCCGGTGCCCCTGGGGGTCAGCTCTCAACAGCCACCTGGAGCTTCTCGGATCCTAAAAAAGAAATTTCTAACTATTTTCAGAGAAGGCTGAGTGACTGGTATTCGAAGGTTCTACAATGCTTCCACCAGAGAGGCCCAGTCCCCTGCCAGCCACATTGAGCAGCCAGGACCCTCACATGAATTACAAGCGGCGGGGGGCAGTCCCCTTTTAAGAACCCTTCACTTTCCTGGCATTCTTTGCCAGCTTTCAAATTTGTCTTTCCTTGACTTGGTAGAAAGAATGTTTCAATAAAAGACTTTATAGAGTTGATGGGTTTTGTTTTTAAAAGGAAAAAAATAATTGGGGGTGAGGAACAAGGGCAGAGCTTAAATTACTGGGATTTTTATCCTAGCCTTTGCTGCTTTAGTTAGGTCTGAGTCTGGTCTATGATGACAAGGTATGAAAAAAAGGGGAAATACAGACTTACAAGCAGGTTGCAACTCTTTAAGCAAGCATGGTACCATGGTGAGGTGGATGGAAATTGCCCTGGGCTGGGAGTCAGGGAACCTGGTCTCCTTCAGGCTTTATCATGTCCTTTGTGCCAGGCCCTGGTCTAAGCAATAAGAATAGAAAACAAACAAATGAATTATAGTCCCTACCCTCAAGGGACAAAGAGCCCTGAATGAGGAATCTAGATGTGAGTTTGAATTCTAGCTCTGTGTCATCTTGAGCAATTCACTTCCATCTTGGGTCCTAAGTTCCCTCACCTATAAAATGATACTAACATATCTGTTCTAGTACATTAAGGCTTACAAAATGCTTTCCTCACAATAACCCCATTAAGGCAAAGGTAAGACAAGTATTATACCCATTTTTCAGATATGAAAACTGAGGCTCAAAGAAGTTGAGATTCAAACTCGGGTCTGAATCACAACTATCTCCCATCTCTCCTTACACCGCATCTAATCCTTCCTGAACAAAATAAAAAAATGAGGGCTTTGGACTGGATGCTCTTTAGTCCCTTTCAGCTCTAAAATCCTATGATGCCATGACTTTGGGCAAATTACTTCCATTCTCTGGGTCTTTTTCCTTAACTACAAAAATCTCAGAATTGGTCTGGTGGTGTCAAACTAAAATAGAAACAGAAAATTGTGGTCTCCATACTGATTTAGAAAACCAAGAGTTAAGATTATTTTGTTGTGATTTTATCCATTTTGTTAAACATCTCCCAATTACATATTAATCTGGTTCCAGGACTCAGGAGTTTTGTGAGAAGCCTGCCAGCCCAAGGCCATGAGTTCGACACCTCTGGACTAGCTCTTGTTTAGAGTGCCTTTCAGCTCTTTGTTTCTTTGTTTCGAAGACTTTTCATCACTCTCTCCTCAACACCGAGCCCAGACACTGGAGAAGCCCGGGCATGACATGTAAAAGGGGGTCCTGAGGGGGAAATTATACCAATTTACATCCACCTACCCAAATGCTGCTCTGTGTAGTACCCTGACCTCTGTAGGGTGGGGAAGGAACTGGTATGTACCAGTTCAAAGATGATTTATAGACTTCAGCCTCAGCCTGAGGTAGAAGAGACTCATTAAAGCTCAGAACAGATAAGAAAGATGCTCAGAGCACTTACAGATTCCAAACATCTAGATAGTGAGAAACAGTTCAAAGAGCCACACCAGAAACACAACAATAAGTGAGAGTCCAGGCACAGAGATTCAAAAGGAAACCATGGTTTGAGATGAGAAGCAAGAGGTCAAAATACAAGTAAGATACATACAAAAAGAGTGGTGCCCAGTGCTTTGGTTAATGAGGACTGGCTTCCCATAACGGGTAAGCTCAAGACGGTGACATGTTATGGAAGTTATACTACTATCTATCTCCTCTTTCTCCCATAGCCCTTTCCACTTATCTAAAGACAGTGAAGCTGTGGGCTCAGACACTCAGGGTCTTTATGCAATTGCCAGTTTTTAAACTTCACCCTCTTATTTAGCATAAGATCCAGAGGGTTTTGTTCAAGTACCAAAGATTCAACAACGGAGTCCAAATTAGAAACAAGGTACCCATCTCTTAGCCTAGGTCCCTGCTCAGGGGACTATTTTAATCCTGAGATAGCTCATTTTTACATCAACATAATCAATTCAATTCCACAAGTGTTCATGAAATACCAACTTCATGCCTGACCCTAGAGATACAAAGAAAAGCATGAAATAGTTCCTGCTCTCATGGAGCTTCTGTTGTCATTTACTGTTGTACAGTTGTTTTCATTCCTGTTCTACTCTTGTGATCCCATTGAGGGGTTTTCTTGGCAAAGATATTGGAGAAGTTTGCCATTTTTTCCTCCAGCTCATTTTACAGATGAGGAAACTGAGGCAAACAGGATTAAGTGAGTTGCCCAGGGTCACACAGCTAATAAATGTCTAAGGCGAGACTCAGACTCAGGTCTTCCTGACTTCATTCCTGGAGCTCTAACCACTGTCTAACCTAGCTGTCCCAAAGAGTTTACATTCTATTAGTCTGCTCCCTAGGATGCATTTGAGCACCAATCTGGAAATCAAAAGACCTAGAACTCAAAAGGCCTGCTCTGTTGGGATAGTGTGAGGCAGGAAAAAAAACCCATAAGCCAGAAATGTCTAACTTTTCCTCTGAGGAGCAATATAAGCCTCCCATAAGAGTCACTGGGGCTGCCCAACTAGGTTAAAGTGTTATTGGAAAATGTTTCATAAAATAGAAATACGATACAACATGATGTTAATTTGTGATTTTCTAATATGCTGCCCCTTTTCATCTATATTTTTGAGTTTGATACCACTAATCTGAATGATTCTCATTTTCTTTATCTGCAAAAATGATCATAAGAATGCCTATAACTTTCCCACTTCACAGGCATGTGGGAACATGAAAGCATTTTGTGCTATAAAGGACTGTGCAAGGGTTTACGGTGACTACTTAATAAACATTTGCTGAATGAATGAATGAATGATTCTTTTACTGTTGGTTTGTGAGAACAAAGCCCTATCAATTTAGGGTGACAAAACTCATCAATGGTGAATTCTGTACTCAGTAGGCAGGCTACAGTAAGGCTCTACTGTCTGTGCTTGGAGTCTTGGGCCCCTCTGCTTCCATGTAAGTGGGCTTAGGCAGACAAGAGGGACAGGAATCTTGCCTGTAGGGGGGACTCCTCCCCTGTGCCTGCTCCCCCTTCCACAACCTCCCATTCCCAAAGCCGTCTGGAAAGCAGCTATTGTGTCCAGCTCCTCGTATTCTGACCAAACAAGGAGGGTCTGGCTGAGAGCCACACTCAGAGAGACACAGCTGAAAGGCCCTGTCCAGATGCCAAAGCATTATTATGACAACCACTTCCCACCCCAGCTGGATGGTAAGGTTGGGTTTTTCCAAGGACTGGGGAGGGGCTTTCTCCCCTACAATATACACATTCAGGAGCAGGATAAAGAGCTGTACCAGACAACCTCAATGACCTCAGAGGTTTACAAAAGCTAAATAAAGAACCTGAGAAAACTAGAGGTCATCTTTCTAAGAGATCTCCACTACCCGGGGTCATGCCAATGCATAAATGCCAATAGAAACAGCTGGTAGTTATCAAGTGTTCCTCTTCTCCCATTATAAACCCCCTAGTTCAGTGGGGTCCAGGCTTGGTTAACCTATAGATACAAATGTTGGCCTTACAGCACATCATGTCCAGAATCATTAAAGAGTCTTAATACCATCACTCTATGCCTTGGCCTTGCCTGTGTGTCTCTCTGTGTGTCCAGAATGCCTCCAAATTAGGATTCAGGCCGGGTCTTAAATTCTCAAACAGTTCTGTCAGGATCAAACTCCCACAGATGACTGCACCTTGCTGTCACTGTAAATGTGCCTGGTTCTAAATTGTCCTCCATAGAAAATCCTTTTCACTTCTTATCTTCTTTGACCCTGTTGAAATATCTTAGTGAATAAGGATGAAAGGGCAAGCCTGGTGAGTCAGATACCTGGGTTTTGATCCTAGCAAGGTTACTTGCTGTCTACATGACTATGGACAAGTCTCTTGGACTTGCTGGATCTGTCTCTTTGTCTATAAAATTATGATTTTGATTAGATGAGCTCTAATGTCCCTTCAAGCTCTAAATATTTTGTGATCATTCAAGAAAAAAAATTCTGTAATATTATGTACTAGTATCTTCTTTGTGACCATCTCCATATCAAAAGGATAACACATGGTATCAGTCCACCAAAAGCCAGAATTCATTAATTCAACAATCACTGATCGTTTATGACTGCACAACATCTTATGCTAAATACAGTGCATTTTCAGTCGGGAAAACAAGACTAGCATATATGATGCTACCTGAAGAAGTCACTTTCCTTTTCTGGACCTCAATTTCTTCACAAATGGATAGGACTAGATGTTCTCTAATGTAATCTCCTACTTTAACAATAAAAAGTCACATTTATATAGGGTTTTATGATTACAAAGTGCCTAACATAATATCTCGTTTGACCTAAGCTCTGAATCTAATTAAAGGACAATTAAGGGTGAGACCGCTTGGTCTTGACTAGAAGCATAATAGGTGGTCAGAGAACGGAATGATCAGTAATGCCCTAAAGTAGCTAAAGAAGACTTCCTGGATAAAGCAGAACCTTTCCAGGGCCTTGAACAATCAGTCAACTATGGATAAGGGACAAAAAGGGAAGGAGGGAGGGCATTCCAGGAGGGACAACCACACTGAGCAAGGCCCTGTGGCCACTCCACAGAGAGTTAACTGGCATAGTCTGAGTGCAGTAACAATATGGGAGACTAGCATGTCAAAAACAGAGGGTCCATACAGAGAAGGAAGAAAGAGAGACCTAGCAGCCATGAGAAGAAATCTTGAGCAGCAAGAGGGAGGAGGGGGATGGGGAGCATCTTACTAAGAACTCTAGCTCTGCCATAACTCGTAGGACTTGAGATGATTTAGTCCTTGGGCCCTGCACATCTCCCCATAAAGAACATGACTCAGAGAAGTAAATGAAGATCCAAAGGACTGAGAACTCATCAATTTTAGTCACTGCCCCTGGCATATGTCCCACAAAACTCTTTGAAAAGGTCGCCATGGTGTTCCCAAGAACCATTTATTAAGCACGATCACAAGAGAAAAACAGCCAACAGGCAGACACAGTCCTGGAAAACATAATGCCATTTCTGAAAGGATATCCCTGCAAATATAGTCAAGTCGTAGCTGACTGGCCTATAATAAAACAGCAAAAATTCACATTAATGTTGAGTCTTGAGATTACAAGGTTCTTCATTCATGATTTGGTCTTGTAGATAAGTGCAAGTATTACTAACCCAATTGCACATATGGGGAAACTGAGGCTAAAAGTGGCTATGAGTAGTCCAAAGTCACCAAGTATCAGTGGCAGAGTAACTCTAGATCTGGAGTCAGGGAATATGGGCTTGGAGCTGTTCTTTAGGTTAGTCGTGTCTTGGCGTAAGCTTCCTCTTTTAATTCACTTTGACATAAGGCATCATGTTAAGCAGGGAAGACATGTCATGAAAACAAAAATGGCGGAGACAAGATCATCTTTAAGGACCTTCAAGTTCTAGAATCTGTAAAAAGGGATCCTGAAACAGCAAAAGTCAGCTTTGGATTTTGTTGTTGTTTCATTTTTTGTCTTTTAACTTAAAGGTTTTAAGAAAATGGACTTTTGGTAATAAAAGATTTCTGACCCAAAAAAAATTTGAGGAGGATTTTTTAAATTACCCAAGTGGCAATGGGAAAATGAGGATCTACTTCAATCGCCCACATTTTGCATATGGTGATCAATAAGATAATTCACTCTAGATGACAGAGATAATTAACAAAGAAAAGATTAGAACTGAGGGCTCAACTCCTAGTCCACCATGCTTCCCCCAATACCATGCTGGGTACATGCACTGTCCACCCTTTTGGGTGAGCCCACAAATTTAACAATGACTGCCTCCTCTCTGAAAGGTATATTAATATAAAAGGCAATTCAATGAGCCTTTTTTCTGCTCCCTTGATGGATTCGATGCACAGTAATTTGTGAGATAGCTCCTTTGAGCTAGTGTCTCAAACTGAATGAACACTGTGGAGGCTAAGGTCTAGCCTTGGTTTTATCATCAACTCAGTGTTCAATATATCTGTGCCCTCTGCTCCAAGAGGTCAGAAATGGAAGGTGTTGCCTCCTGCTGAAGTATATGGGAAGGTTTCACAAAAGAATGGGCTTTTATCTGGGTCTTAAAATATACTATAGTGAAAGTTACAGTAATGGTGATGTTAGGGATGGCATTGCAGTAAGGGAACAGCATGAACTAAGAAGGGATGATGGAAAGGCACAAGATGCATTCAGGCAAATAGCAACTGGTCCTGACTTGTTGGGAGCGGAGGGTTTGTGTAAGGGAATATGAGGTTGGAAATATAGATTACAACAACTGATAGAAGGCTTTGAATGCTGATCCAGATTTGACCATTTTGGGAATGGAGGAGAATAGACAATGAGGATTCACTGAAAGTTCTTCAGAAAAACAACATAATTAGAGCTGTTCATGAAAGAGATGATTCTGGGAGCCTGTGCAGGATAAATTTGAGACTAAGATATGATAAGAACCTTATATCTGGGAGATATAAGGAAGGGGGCATTACATTGATTTGAGGAGTAACCTGTGTGTTGGATTGAACAGGTTTAATTTCTGAGATAATCAAAAAGTGTGCGAGTTGTGTTTGTGTTTTCTTCTTCGTCTCTTGAACAGGGCAGGTGGAATTTAGCTATCAAAGCGATATGCACAGAATTATGAAGCACCATGGAACAGAGGATGACAGGTCAGCATTGGAGTCAGAAGGACTTGAGTTGATGTCCTTCCTTTGATACCCACCGGCCATGTGACCCTGGGCCAATTACTTAACCTGGGAATGTTCCAGGCAGCTCTCTCAGACAAGACATTGCCCAACCGTTGCCAGATCTGTTTTAGTAAGAGAGAGTTTTCTCACCCAGCATTCTCTATATCAGGGAAATCATGCTTTGGGACCAAAACATAAATAGGGCAATAGGCTTGATCTCTTATCCAAGTGGAAGAATTCTGCAATCAGCCTGGGGTGTTCTGAGATAGATGATACTATTCTCCTCGGGAGTCAAGTCACAAATAGCGACTACATAGTCTGGCTTAGAAGTATGTCATTGAGATGGGACAGGGGTAAAGGTGTTAAAGGTGTTAGGTGTAAAGTAATTTTTAGCTAAGGATTAGACTGAAATGTTTAGGTACAACTAGTAGACATGGAATCTTCTTCTTTACTTCATCTAGCTATATTTTTTTCCTTTACCCTTGCAAATTAGGTCCAAGTCTTTGAAAATCTCTGTGGCATGGCGGATAGAGGGTTGACTTTGGAGTCTAGGAGACTTGGCTACCTTTGGCACATAACACCAGAGGCAATCACTGAACTTCTCAGTGCCCCAGGAAACTCCCTAAGATTGTGATGGTAGATCAATTGATGGAGTAAATAAGTGGAGCAAATTTCCAAGCTTAAGGTTCTATTCTAATTAACTGACAAATATACAAGCACTTATTAAGCACCTACAAGATATGTTAGGCACAACTGGATATTGGGGATATATTTGAAATATAAAACAAAGGCTGCCCTCAAGGAGCTTATATTCTCCCCGATGAGACAACACCTACACTTATATAAGTATACACAAAGTAATAAAGAGAGTCACTCACAGTTGAGCTAGGTAGAAATGAGGAGTGAGTGCATTCCAGGCATGGGAAATAGCCAGATATGAAGTCTTATGTGAGGAATAGGCTCCGGTATAAGGGCAATGTGTGAAGAGTAAAAACCAAAAATAAACCCAGAAAAACAGGCTGGAGCCAGGTTGTGATGGGCTTTAAAGTGCCAAAAACAGGAATTTATATTTGACCTAGCATTTATCAAAGTATCTGGCACATAGTAATCACTTAAAAATACATACTGACTGACTGATTTAGATCTTAGAGTTAATAGGGAATCATTGGGATTCATATGGCAAGGAATAGCATGGTCCAGCCTTGTGATTTAGGAAAAGCATTTTGTAATTAAGCCCAGGAAACGCATTCTTGTTGTATGGAATGTGTCGACAAAAAAAAAAGAAAAGAAAAAGAAGGAAGGACATGTCAGATCCAGACACTTACTTAGGGGAGCAATGATAAAAGGAACAGTATATTAGAGCAGGGGATCTCTGAATCCATGTAGCTAAGCTGTCTCAGGCTCAGGCTGCGAGACACCTTTAGCTAGGGTTCAGTGATCTGGATGGCTTAGAAACTAATGAAACATCAAAGCCCTGAGGCTAAATGTACAAGTTCTCCTGGATCAGCTCCAAGTAGAAGAGATAGCACCTCTAAGAAACTCATCTGAGGCCAATTAGGTTTCAATTAATAAGAATTTATTAAGTGCCTACTGTGTGTCAAGCACTATACTAAGTGCTGGGGATCGAGAGACAAAAATAGTCCCAATCCCCAATGAGCTCACATTCCGTTAGTAAACTGAGGTGGGGGAAGGGAGGGAGAAAGAGAGAGAGGAAGAAAAGGAGACAGAGGGAGAGATGGAGAGAGACAGAGAAACAGAGAGAGAATATAAATATAAGGCAATTTAGGGAAGGGACACTGTCTTTTGGGGGAAAGGGGTGGTAGATTAGAAAAGATTCCATGTAGAAGGTGGTACTTGAGCTCTAGCCCAGGGTGAATTCTACCTGTTGCAAGACTAACATGACAATGGGGGTGTGATCTATATATTAGAATGCCAGGACCTTTAATCTTTGGTTCTCCATCAAACTCATGTTAACTCCTCTCTCATCACTTTCACCTAACTGACCAATATGTCTTTCTGTTCTATAACCATAACACAGACTGTTCAGTTGATTCTGTGTCTTATAGCCCAGGAGATGATTCACTCGGCTGAGGCTGAGACTCTTTGGAGAGTAAGGGTATTTGGAGTCAAGAAGCATCAATAGACAAGAGTACATTTTAAAGGGCAGCATTGGCAAAGGCAGCATCTCTGCTTTCCTAAAGGGGGTGATTGTCTCAGATCAGGTTGATGACATAATAAAGCTGGTTCTTGGAATTCTGAACCACGAATCATGCACAGGGTAAAGTAAATTTGCTTTCTGACAGCATTAATTGCCAGACTTGTTTATTTTAATGACCTCTTCAAGCACAATTCTCATCTGGCTGATTAACTTTCCAACATGCTCCTAAACAAAGAGAAATCAGTCATTCTTCAGAAGTTGACTTTTCCCCTCCTGGGCAACTCATGATCAGAAGCCAGTAGAGATCTCTTCATCTTCCCCATCTCCACCCCCCACCATCTTCATGCTTGCAAATCTTAACAAGCATCCATTATCATATGCAACACTTAAGTTTATGAAGTGCTTTCTTCCCAGCTCCCTGATGAAGTAGACAATACAAGTATAATTATACCCATTTTCCAGATAAGGAAACTTGTCCAACATCACCCAGTTAGCAACAACAAAAATAAACACTGACACTTAGATGACACTTTATAGGTATTATTGCATTGGATCATTGGCATTTGATGCTTTTATAACACATTATTATTGACTAAGCACTTTCGTCCGATCCTTCCAACATCCCTGTGAGGTGAGCACTGCAGGTATTATCATCCCTATCATTGTAGTTGGTATACTGAGACTCAAGAGACATTAAATTACTTGCCTATGATGGTGCAATTAGCAAATGTCAGAGCCAGAGCTTGAACCTAGGTTTCGAGTTGGCATGTGGCAAGGTAGGAAGATCACTAGACCTGAAGTCAGAAGACCTAGGTTTCAATGCTTGGTTCTGCCATAAGTTAGCTGGTTCCTTGGAAAATCCCTTCAGCTCACTGGGCCTCAGTTTCTTCATTTGTAAAACGAAAGCTTTATCTCTAAATGAAAGGTGATCTCTAAAGTCCTTTAACGGGATTCTGTGATGCTATGGAGAAGGAAAGACAATGAAGACACATACCCTAGTAAAATGGAGTTGCACCTGGAGAAGTGTTGGGATGCTGACCTCTGATCAGAGTAGGGGAGGGATGCCTAATAATACCTAAAGTAATTGGGCTTGGGAGAGAAAAAAAAGACTCCCAACCCAACAGGGACTGACCTTAGGCTCTTCATGGAACATCTTCTGGATGCAGGCACTCTAGAGTCAAGTTGTTTCCCCACATAGGTATAGCTCTGGATATAGGATATGGATATACATACAGTGTCATCTCTATAGGTGCCAGGTAACAGTAAATCAAGGGAAAGATTTGTATTAGAACTTAGCACAGTACTTGGTACGTAGTAGCATTAATAAATGTAAGTAAACATTAATAAATGTTTATTGATTAATTATCAGAGATGGTTGATGAGGAAAGGCTTTTTTGAAAAGGTGAATCTCAGGCTTTGAAGGAAATTGAGGGGTTTGAATTGATGAGAATAGAGGGAGAACATCACAAGCAAAATGCCTTTTCCTTACAAGGGAATTCAGAATTCCCTGAGTCCTCAAAAATCTAGATAACATTTTGCCAACAGGAAAAAAAACACCTCACTGTCTACCTGCCTACTGATTTATGTCATTTCCTGGGCTTGCACCAGTCCCTTTTAGCCTATCATACCCATCAAGTTAACCCTCCCCCTTGAGTTATAAATCTGGGCATCTCAGATTTAATTTATAGCCTTTTGCTGCCATCCCCATGCCCAATGTCTTCTTCCAGGAGTTTATGACTCTGAAGTTTCTTACTCCCTGATCATGCTATCTATTCCACCTGTCAAGATGGAAGCATTTTTCAGGTATCAGATTTGTCAGCCTATGATTATACTTCTAAAAATTTCTTTAGAGTTACCTCCAAAGCTCTTCTTCAGTAACAAATTCCAATAACCTGGAGTTTCTGCACAATTTAGATTCCTTCAGACTTCCTGCCCTGCCCTGCCCTCTTTATCCACTGTTGAAATTAGTTTCTTTTGATCTCCTAGCCAGTCCAGAAAACACAATATTCCATGTGGCTTCTCTTAAAAGAAGAATGGTTCCATGGCCATGGTGCAGCTCCTGAGCTTTGCATATGAATGGGGTATATAAGAAATCTAGGGTCTCACAAGAAAGAATAAACCAACCAGTGTACATCAGGCATGGAAGGGCCTGAGCTCATAAACACTGAACAGAGAAAAGCTTTTAGGGCAAGACTATGAAGAAAACAATGTTCTGGATCAGGAAAAGGAACAAGGAGAAAGAAAGCTTATATAAACAGAAAGATATTCATCTGCTTTCCCCTTCCACTTCCACCAGAAATACCAACTTACATCTTTAGCTGACTGAAAAACTCTGCCACCCTAAAGCCTGAAAGAAGTGGAGAAAATAATAAGTAAAAAAAAATCCTTGGTACAATCCAGTGAACTATCCTACAAGAAAGGCTCTATCTTCCCTGAAGATTACCACTGGAGGATCTTTCGGGACCTGTGATTTTAGTTCAAGGTTAAAGCACCATCAGATTTGTGCTAGAATTTTTTGTGGTTCTTTGCTGGGTGCATGAAGACTCATTTTTTGAATGCCAAATACAAGATATCATGCTTAGTAGTAATTAGCTTTTAATGATGGGCACATCTCCAAAGCTGTGAAGTGATTACATTACTCTCATCAGATGGTTGAGATCAGAGAAGGCACAGAAAAATTTACAACTTAGCACCAAACTAGCAGTTAAGAGATCTGGGTTTTAATCTCAGTTCTGCCACTGAGTCACTGAAATTAAAGGCTTAGAGACTGATAGATCCCTATTACATTTCTCAGAAGTCTAGGCACATAGCAAGACTCGTTAAAAACTGAAGTAAATGTATCTGGGAAATCACATCCTATTTCCCAGCAGCATTAGCTTCCTATGCCTTTGAAAAGTTGTGTTCTTTCTCCAACAGTGACCTTAGGGAGTTATTTTCTGTCTGTGGGCCTCAATTTCCTGAGAAGATAGAGTCCATGATCAAAAGTCCTTTCTAGTTTTAATACTCTGACCCTAAAAGTGAAGAATTCTGCTACAATATAACACACCTGAATCCTCCACATGCAGAAAGAAGCTTCCAGGTTCAGCACAGCTATATGTAGGGGTGGAAGGGTGTATGTGTGTGCGTGCATGCATGTGTGCACATGCATGTGTGCGGGTGTGTATGTGGGGGGCACACGTGCATGCATGTGTGTGTGTGTTGATAGAAGGAGGTAGGATGGAACAGAAAGAAACATATTGCAAATGTTTTCATTTAGCCACTAAATTATCCAGTTTCACTCAGGATTTGCCTTGTGAAGGCAGCTAAGGCCAACTTTGTAGAAACTCTTTAAATAGACTAATTAAAGACTATTTCAAAGAATCTGAAGAGAAGGGAACAGAGAAGACAGAACTCAGACCTAAAAGATCATCACCAAATGTAATACTAAAGGGAAAGAGACCAATAAATGAAGCACGTATTATTCCCCAAACACAAGAAAAGCCAAGAAAATGGAGAGAGATCCTATGATCCTTTTAGCTGCTCCCAAAGGGAGGAGGGTGGCTGGCCATGCAAGAAAACAGCAAAGAGAAGCAAAAGAGTGGAGACTCCTCTGGACTGTTAAAAACAGAAAACAAACAAAAATTCCAGTTAGGATTTAAATCCAATTCCTCATACCTAAAGTGTTGTCCTCATTCCACTATACCACACGTCCAGGCTGGTTTTGGATTTTCTGTCTTCCCTGGAACTGCAAAATATCAGCACTGCCCCCCTCCCCACGATACATACACACATTCACTCACTCACTCAGATCAGCCCCATGGTTATATCAGCCAGGAATTGTGACTAGGAAAATGCCATCAAAAGATTTAGGGAAGATTTTTGATCGGTTTGCTCCATGACTTCAAAAACCTACTTCCTAATCAAGTACACTTTGTTATAGAGCAGTCCATTCTCCTTACCTTGCTTCTGACTCAGGACTTACACCATGCCTTTTGCTTGGGTTTCTTTCACTTACTCTGTGCCAAACACATGCAAGTGTAGCCAAAAGGGGAGAAAAGCAAAGTGAAGGTACTAACTACGATCAAGTCAGAGCCCACCTCCTCATTCCCAACATTATCCCCCAAATCAAAAGTCCTCCATGGCTGGTATATTCATCAAGAAGCCAGTCTATAGCTCAAGTAAGTTATTAAGCAAGGCGGTTGAGCACATATTCCTAGAGTGGACACCTCCTCTAGCCCAGAATGAGCATCAAGGACTAAAATGCTGGCAGCTAGATGAAACCTTAGAGATAGCACAGTCCAACCCTTCCTTTTATAGGGGGTTCACAGAGGGAAAGTACTTTACCCAGAGTCACGAATCTAGAGTAAAACAGAAGTTCTTAACTTTGTGTCCTTAAACTTTTTAAAATATTATTTTGATAATTGTACTCCAGTGTAATTGACTTCCTTTATAATCCTTTGCCTTTTATTTTACTCACTTTAAAACATGACTGTGAGAATGGGTCCATGGGCTTCACCAGACTTTGAAAGAGGCCCTTGACACACAAAAAAGAAAAAGATTAAGAACCTTTGGTTTTCAACCCAGATCTAGCTTAGTTCAGTTGTCTTTCTCCTTATATACTAAAGCTCAGCTTGTGAACTGACGAGTGATGAGACTTCAACTGCCTTTTATCTGTAAACCAAACTCAGTGACATTCTGTCTTTCAATTAGAATGTTAAAGAGTTGCAAGAAAATTAATTTGCTTATCACCAGGGAAATTAAGACATCTGCAAATAAATTCAACCCACAGCCCAGTTTCAGGTGTTTGATATGTCTAAAGCCAGCAGCAGTTAGAACCAAGGAGGGGGGGAGTTACTGAGAAGATCTGTTTCTAGTTAAATGAAAAAAAAAATAAGGGAGAATGATAAAAAGGTGTGAATACTGCTTCTACCTCCATCATTATCTAATGCACTGCCCTAAATAGCCAGATTCCCATGTCTCCAAAATGAGGACAATCTAGCCGATGTCTCACTCTCAGCAGACAGAATTCATCCCCTAATGCATCCAAAAAGGATGCAACTCCTGATGAGTAAATCTCAAATGTATCTGGATACACATAATCCAGAGAGTAGATTTGCATCAATTCCCTGAATTTTACTATCTATAAAGATGTTTCTTCCCTTTGTGGTAGACTCAGCCAGGAAAATAAACAGACAAATAAACAAATGAAATGGATGAATATATATATACGTATATATTCATATGTATTCATACACATTCACCATATCCATATGGTGGATGCGATCAGACATACTGAGGCTACCTATCAAACTGTTCAGACCTCTATATGCACACATTCCCCTGGAAGGAAAACTCTCCAAGGTCTATGACCCTATAGCTTCCAGGACCAATGACTATACAGGACTTATGGGCTCCATTTCTAGATTACTGTTAGAGATGGTGACTATACTCAGTTTCCTGGAACAGCAATGCCACAGCTGATGGCATAAGTCTATCAGTGGCCTGCAGCTTCTCCTTCATTGGGAAGTTTCTCACTTCTGCCTATCCTTCTCTTACCCATCCTTCAAGGTCCAACTCAAGTTCTACTTCTATGACTACTCCAGGCTACTTTGATCTCTCCATCATATCAATTTATAGTACTTATTGTCTGTACCATTCATCTGACAATAATTAGTCAGAGAGTACCTTGTGACAAAGTCAGCACAGTGCAGTTTAAAGAACTATGCACTAAGAGTCCCATCTGTGATCACGTCTGAAAGCCTGGAAAAATCATAATCTTTCTGAGCCTCAGTTACTCCATCTGGAAAATGGACATAGGTCAAGACAATCTCTGACTCCCTTCTCACAATAAAGAATGATGATATCTTGTGTTACTTTCTTGTAGTATATTTTTTCTGTGCAACTTTTCCCCAAGAAGACTATGAGCTCCCTAAGGATATAGATCTGATCATAATTCTTTAGCTCCTCTACTGTGCAAAACAGTGTTTCACTTATGGCTTACTAGCTGTTGATTACTCGTTATCATCTAAGGAAGGAACAAGCATCTCCTAGAGTTTTCACTCTTCACTTAGAAAAGCTATAAGAGACTTAGGAAGAGTGGGATGAGAAAAGAGCGATGGATTTTGAAACAGAGGACTTGGGTTTGATTCCTGCCTTTGTCCCTTATTGGTTCTGTGATCTTGAACAAGTCAATGAACCTTAGTTTATTCCTCTATAAAACTGGGTAATTTGTGACTTCTCAGGCCCCCTCTGCTTCTAAACTATGCTCCAAATACTCAGCAGACTATTTGTAAGGCAATAAAAATGGCCACAAAAATAATCCCCAAGGAGGTGCCAAGCCCTGTCCTTTCTAAACTTTCCTTCCTTCCCTCACCAATTCAGGCAGGTCCCTAGGCTCACCTTCCAGTACCATTATTCTCTTCCCCATCAACATCTGAGAGAGTAGCCCACATTGTATCTCTTTAGCACTTTTACTGTGGCCAAGCCACTCTTCTCCCCAGTGGTAGGATGCAACTGGCTCTGTCAGTGATTCAGTCTCTAAGGTGAAAGTACCTGCTGCATGCAGAGCTTTGATCTGCACTGCAGACAAGAGACAAAAGAATTGCAAAGAAACAACATAAAATAACACTGAGAGGAGTCCTACAGATAGCCAGGAAATGTTGAAAAGATAACTCAACATCCTATTGAATAATACAAGTACACTTCTCCAAGACCCTCCCTGACAGAGCCCAGAGATTAGGGCTGAATCAATGCAGGCTGAACACACACTGAGTTCATTAGCTGAGTCAAAATCAGACCACAGATCATCATCCTATCTATCCCATTTTAAAGATGAAATAACTGAGGCCCAGAAAGATTATGACTTTTTCCAAGCTTCCCCATGCTATCAGACTGGTGGTGGGAACTCCTAATTGATGACAAATCAAGCAATAATAAAAAGATATAAGCAGTGGTAGTTTTGTCAATAATTCACAATGTGTCCTAGGGCCCGGGCCTCAGTTTTCTCACATGAAAAAGGAGGGAATTAGAATATGAGACCAAAATGGTGGAGTAGAAGCAGAAACTCAGATGAACTCTCCCAACATTCCCTCCAAACAACTTTAAATAATGCCTCAAATAAAATTCTGGAGCAGCAGTCAAAAAAAAAAGGGTTACCAGACCAAGACAACTTTGACAGTTGGCAGGAAAGGTTTGTGACCCCAAGATGGGGGTGATGCTGTAGCACAGAACATGGAGTGGAAAAACCAGCAGCAGGTCTTGAAGGTGGCTGCAACACTATTAACAGCAGCTTTCAGAAGCTCTCAATCCAGAGACAGTAAGGGGATCAAATCATCGGTCAGAAAGAAAAATATTAAATGCACCCTTTTCAGACCATAATGCAATAAAAATTACATTCAATAAACTGCCATTGAAACACAGATTAAAAATTAATTAGAAACTGAATAATGTAATTCTAAAGAAGGAGTAGGAAGCTAGGAGGTGTAATGGATAGAGTATCAGGCCTGAAGTCAAGAAGACTCCTCTTTTTGAGTTCAAATCCAGCCTCAGACACTGACTAGCAGTGTGACTCGGAGCAAGTCATTTAACTCCATTTGCCTCAGTTTTCTCATCTTTAAAATGAGCTGGAAAAGGGAATTGCAAACCACTCCAGTATCTTTGTAAGAAAACCCAAATAGGGTCCTGAAGAGATAGCCATGAATGAAATAATTAGCAACAACAGCAAAAATGAGTAAGTCAAAGAACGAATTATAAAAACAATCAGCAAATTTGTTATAGAGAATGACAAGAATGAGACAACATATCAAAATTTGTGCAATACAGTCAAAGCAGAATTTAGGATGAAATTTATATTCTAAATGCTTACATCAAAATAGCAGGCCAATGAATAGGGCATGTAATTTAAATAACCAGAAAAAGAACAAATTAAAAATCCTCAATTAAACACCAAAATGGAAACCCTGTAAATCAAAGGAGAGACTAATAAAATTGAAAATAAAAAGACCACTGAACTAATAAACAAAACCTGAAGTTGTTTTTATTAAAAAATAAAATAGACAAACTATTTGTTAAATATATAAACAATTGGTTAATTTGATTTTTAAAATGAAAGAAAACCAAAATACATACATCAAAAATGAAAAGGTTGCATGTACTAGCAATGAAAATTAAATTAAAGCAATTATTAGGAGTTATTTTGCCCAAAATCCCAACAAATCTGGTAATCTAAGTAAAATGTTAGAATATTTGCAAAAATATTATAAATTACCCAGATTAGCAGAAGACTAAATAGAATATTTAAATAAACCTGTCTTGAAAAAAGAAATTAAATAAGCCATTAATGAGCTCCCTAAGCAAAAAATCCCCAGAACCAGATAGATTCACAAGTGAATTCTACCAAACATTTAAAGAAAAATTAATTCCATTACTATATAAACTATTTGGGAAAATAGGCAAGAAAGAGTCCTACAAAATTTCTTTTGCAACACAAATATAGCTCTGATATTAAATCAGAAAAATCAGAAACAGAGAAATAAAACTATAAACCCATTCCCCTAATGAATATTGTTGTAAAAATTTTAAATAAAATACTAGCAAGGAGATTATAGCAACATAACACAAAGATGATTCTCTTTGACCAGGTAGGATCTATACCAGGAATGCAGGAGTGGTTCAATAATAGGAAATCCATCAGCCTAACTGACTATATCAATCACAAAACCAACAAAAATTATATTATTATCTCAAAAGATGCAGAAAAAGCTTTTGACAAAATACAAGTTATTCCTACTAAAAAAAAACACTACAAAGCATAAGAATAAATGGAGTTTTCCTTAAAATCATAAGTTACATCTATTTTTTTTATTTATTTATTTATTTATTTATTTATTTATTTATTTATTGAGCTTTTTACATTCATTTTCACAAATTTTTGGGTTCCAAATTTTCTCCCCTTTTATCCCCTCCCCCCACCCCAATACCCCAAGCAATCTAATTTTCCCTATCTCCAATCTGTCCTCTCTTCTGTCATCCCTCCCTTCCCTTGTCTCCATCTTCTCTTTTTTCCTGTAGGGCCAGATGACTTTCTATTCCTCATTAACTGTATGTCTTCTTTCCTAGTTGCAACAACAATACTAAACAATTGTTCCTAAAACTTTGAGTTCCAAATTCTCCCCATCCCTCCCTCCCCACCCATTCCCTTTGGTACGGCAGGCAATTCATTATAGGCCATATCTGTGTAGCTTTGCAAATGACCTTCCTGATAGTCGTGTTGTGTAAGACTAACTGAATTGCCATCCCTCCTAACCTGCCCCTCATTGTTTCTCTTCTGTCCTTTGATCCTGTCCCTCCCCAAGTATTGACTTTCAATTACTCCCTCTCCTCCCTTTGCCCTCCCTTCCATCGTCCCCCCCCAATATCTCCTTCTCCCCCGTTTTCTTATACTGTAAAATAGGTTTTCATACCAAAATGAGTGTGCATTTCACTCCTTCGTTTAGTCAAATGTGATGAGGGTAAACTTTTGTTTGTTTGTTTGTTTGTTTTTTTTTTCCTCAGCTCTCCTCTTTTTCCCTCCACTAAGAACATCTCCTACTTGCCTCTTAAATGACATATAGTTACCCCCTTCCATTTCCCCCTCTTTCCTCTCACTACATTTCTCTCTCACCATTTACCTTAATTTCTTTTAAGGTATGGTCCCATCCTATTCAGTTCAATCTGTGCTCTCTGTCTCTGCATGTGAATGCATGTGTGTATGTGTGTGCATGCGTGTACATGTGTATGTGTGGTCCCACCAACCACCCAGATACTGAAAAGTTTTAAGAGTTAGAAATATTGTCCTTCCATGTATGAATGCAAACAGTTCATTTCTGGTAAGTCCCTTAATACTTCTCCTTGCTGTTTACTTTTGCATGCTTCCTCTCATTCTTGTGTTTGAAAGTCAAATTTTCTTTTCAGCTCTGGTTTTTTCATCAAGAATGATTGAAAGTCCTCTGTTTCATTGAAAGACCATATTTTCCCTTGAAGTATTATACTCAGTTTAGCTGGGTAGGTGATTCTTGGTTTCAGTCCTAGTTCCTTTGCCTTCTGGAATATCCTATTCCACGCCCTTCGATCCCTTAATGTAGAAGCTGCTAGATCTTGGGTTATCCTGATTGTATTTCCACAATACTGGAATTGTTTCTTTCTAGCTGCTTGCAAGATTTTTTCCTTGAGCTGGGAATTCTGGAATTTGGCCACAATGTTCCTAGGAGTTTCTCTTTTTGGATCTCTTTCAGGTGGTGATCGATGGATTCTTTCAATACTTATTTTGCCCTCTGGTCCTAGAATGTCAGGGCAGTTTTCCTTGATAATTTCATGCAAGACGATGTCTAGGCTCTTTTTTTGATCATGGTTTTCAGGTAGACCCATAATTTTTAAGTTGTCTCTCCTGGATCTATTTTCCAGGTCAGTTGTTTTTCCCATGAGATATTTCACATTCTCTTCTATTTTATCGTTCTTTTGGTTTTGTTTGGTGATTTCTTGGTTTCTCATAAAGTCATTAGACTCCATCTGTTCCATTCTAATTTTGAGAGAACTATTAAATTCAGTGAGCTTTTGAGCCTCTTTTTCCATTTGGCTCATTCTGCTTTTGAATGCATTCTTCTCCTCATTGGCTTTTTGAACCTCTTTTGCCAATTGAGTGAGCCTATTTTTCAAGGTGTTAATTTCCTCAGCATTTTTCTGGGTCTCCTTTACCAAGATATTGACCTTTTTTTCATACTCTTCTTGCATCTTTGTCATTTCTCTTCCCAGTCTTTCCTCCACCTGTCTAACTTGCTTTTCAAAATCCTTTTTAAGCTCTTCCAAGGCCTGAGCCCACCCAACACCCCCCTGGGGTGTCTGGGGTACTGAGGCCCCGCCCTCCACATCTTTCCCTGATGGGAAAAATACGTTCTCGTCCTCCCCATCAGATCCGAAGGTCGGGATCATTTGCATTTGTTGGAAAAAACTCTCCAAAGTCTTATTTTTCTTCCCCTTTCTAGGCATTTTCCCAGCCAGTTACTTGATTTCTGAGATTCCTTTCCACCCCGCCTGGATCCGCCAGCTAGTGCTTGGCCTCTGAGATTCAAATGCGCTTTCCCGCGGCAAACTTTAGTTCTGGCGCAAGGGTGGGGGCAGGGCCGCCTTCTAATCTTGGGCCTTCAGGGGCTTTCTGCAGAGACTTTCAGGAATGGAGCGGGTGGGGGTGGGGGGCCCCGCCTGCTGTGCTCAGCTCCCTTGGGGGTTTTATTCAGAGGCGTTCAGCAGTAGAGCAGGGTGGGGGCAGGGCCGTCTCAGGTTGGAAAGACCTTCAGTATTGAAGATCCTACCTGCTGCTGGGGGATTCCTGAGTCCCGGGTTGTTGCAGCCTCAGCCGCCCGCCCACGCCTCTGCCTCCGCCGCTTCCTGCCCCCGTCTCTGCCGCAGCCGCTTCCTCCCGAGGGGGCCCGAGTCACGGAGGCGCTCCGCTCCCCTCCCCTATTGCAGCTTTCTTTCTTACTGACCTGTGGCTTCTGTGGGCGGAGGGACTTTCCTGGCTGCCGGAGCTTCCCCCGGAGCTTCCCTCTCTGAAGTCTGCTGGGTCAGCTTCTCTGGGTCGCGGCCAGGGGTGGGGGTGGGGTCCGCTTTCCGGAGTGCGATGGACCCCGGGGACGGCTTTCCCGGGTTCAGTGGAACGGAAATCTCTTCCCCTATGTTTATGCACCCCCTGCAGAGATTCAGAATTTATGGGGATCTCCTTTTACCTCAATTCCATGGGTTGTGGGTTCGGAGCTCGTAAATGTGCGTCCTTCTACTCCGCCATCTTGGCTCCGCCCCCCCCAGTTACATCTATTTAAAGTCAGCAACATGCATTATCTGCAATGTATAATGCCAGGCTTCCCAAAAAGATCAGGATGAAACAAGGATTTCCGTGACCACAACTATCATTCCATATTGTACTAGAAACATTAGCTATAGCAGTAAGAAAAGGAAAAGAAATTGAAGAATAAAAATAGGCAATGCAAAACTATCATGCTTTGCAAGTGATATGATAGCATACTTAAGAGAATCAAATAAAAAAACTAGTTGAAGCAATTAACTTTAACAAAGTTGTGGAATATAAAATAAACCCACATAAATCACTAGTATTTCTGTATATTACCAACAATGTTCAGCAAGAAGAGATAGAGAAATTCCACTTAAAATAGCTATAGACAATACAACTTACTACGGCAAACCCAGGAACTATATAAACACAAATACAAAACACTTTTCACTCAGATAAAGATGGATCTAAATAATTGAAGAAATATTATTTACTCATGGGTAAGCCAAGCCAATATCAGTGCCCTATCAATCAAACTACCAAAAATATACTTTTTTAGAGCTAGAAAAATACTAATAAAATTCATCTGGAACAACTAAAGGTTAAGAATATCAAGAAAGTAAATGAAAAACATGAGAAGGTGGTCTAGCAGTACCAGATTTCAAATGGTATATTACAAAATGATAATCATCAAAACAATCTAGCACTGGCTAAGAAATAAGAATGGTGAATCAATGGAATAGATTAGGTACGTAATACACAATGGTAAATGATTACAGTAATCTAGTGTTTGATAAAGCCAAAGATCAAAGAAAAAAGAAAAGGATTTATGTGTACAAAATATTTATAGCAACTCTTTTTGTGATAGAAAAGAATTAGAAAAGGAGGGGAAGCCCATCAACTGAGGAATGGCTGACCAAGTTGTGATTGTGATGGAATACCACTGTGCTATAAGAAATGACAAGCAGCACGGTTTCAGAAAAGCCTTGGAAGACTTATACGATCTGATGCAGAGTGAGGTGAGGAAAACCAAGAGAACACCATACAATAACAGCAATTTTGTACAATGATTAATCATGGGTGATATGACTATTCTGATCAAAGCAATAATCCATGACAATTCTAAAGGACATATGATGGAAAATACTATCCACCTGCAGAGAATGAACTGATGGAGTCTGAGTACAGATTAAAATATAATTTTTTCACTTTATTCTTCTTATTTTTTTGCAATTTGGCTAATATAGAAATGGATTTTGCATGATTTCACATATATAATTGATATAACATGTCTTGCCTTCTCAAAGGGAAAGAAAAAAATTTAAATGAAAGTGAAAAATAAATGATCAATTTAAAAAAAAAATAGAGAATGGTTAAAAAAATGAGATTGGACTAGATGATCACTACACCCCATCTTACTCTAATGTCATATGTTTCTGTGTTTCTCTGACATCTCCAAGTCAGTTTTTCTTCTCTCTTTGGCCATACTCTGATTTGTCAGAGCACAACGTATGTGGACCAAGAAGCCACAACAGCTTGTCATGCTGTCTGGTTTTCTGCCTGGAGAGAAGTATGAGTCAACTGGCTAGAGATCTGTAAAGTGGTCAGTTTCTGAGTTTCTTCACAAAGCTGTAGTCACTTTTTGGAACCATGTGGTTCTCTCAGCAGGTTCCAGGTGACACTAGAGCAGTCCGTATTCATTCACAGCTGCTGCGGGGTTTATCCAGGGCACCTATTATCTAATTGTCACTAATGTTCTATGGACTTAACTCAGCTCTGAACTTGCTAGATGAGGCCTGACTGTGGAGAAGAGGATAATAATGGGAATATATTTCCATGTGAAAATTCATGAATAAGCAGCAAGAGCCCTGTTTATTAAAATGCACATGCAGATAAACAATGAGTAGAGTTCCAGGAATAATTGCAGAGTTTCCACGGCTACAGAAAAACTAGTCCCTTTGTCAACACCCCATTGTTCTATTTATACCTTAGGAGCAGTTGCACCACATTGCTATAAATATAATAGAAACTCATTCATTGCAACCCAATTCATGTGCACCGAGTGCCATCGTGTTCAAGGGCTGACGAGCAGCATGGAGACAGTCAAAAGCAGCCAAACCCAGTCTACCAACAGTGACTTCCGGTCACCAGGAGAGATGAGACAGGATAGAGACAGAAGGGGAATAGGAAGCAATTAACAGCTCTACTCTATTTTCTAAGATTATCTAAATAGCAGCATAGATTGGAGCTAAGTCTGCCAGCATCTTCCTTTTAAAGAGGGAAATATTTTTCACCTGTTGAAAGGTGCTTCTCTCTCTGTATTCTATGTTCTTTAACCTCAGATTGAATCCTATACAACTTGGCTTAATTTCTAATAAGAGTAGGTCATGATTTATATGGCATTTTTGTGCAGCCAGAAAACATTTCACACATATTATTTTGTTTAAGCTGCAGGTAACAAACTAGCATGTAGCATGCCCTTAATAAGTGTTTACTAACTGATTAACTGATGTGAATTTGAGTAGAATTATTCTCATTCTGCAGGAGAGAAAGCCTAAGTCCAGAGAGCGTAAAGGATATATGCAAAATCATGCATATAGTAAGCAGTGAAGTAGGACTTAAATCCAATTTATAGGATCAAAGATTTACAGATGGTCAGAATCCCTGAGGCCAACTAGTTTAAACCCTCATTCTACAAATACAGAAACTGGCGCCCAAAGAGGTTTTGACTCACACAACATCACACAGGTAGTATCAAAAGTAACATGTGAACTCAGTTCCTTTGTCTCCAAGGGCAGCTAGGTGGCACAGTGGATAGAACGTTGACTTTGAAGTCAAGAAGACCTGAATTCAAATCTGGCCTCAGACACTTACTGGTTACATGACCATGGGCAAGTCACTTAACTCTGTTTGCCTCCGCTTCCTCATCTGTCAAGCTGGAGAAGGAAAGGGCAAACCACTCCACTCCCTTTGCCAAGAAAACTCCAAATGGGGTCACAAAGAGTCAGACGTGACTGAAACAACTGAAGGACAACAACCAACCTCTGACTCCATGTTCGAGGTCCACTCCCCAACCAGGTAAGGGTCCCATTTGAAGCAGTGGCTAATGCAGGTTGGGAAAAAGCAGGAACAGAAAGCTGAGATCACACACTTGACTAGTTTTCTTAGTGCCTTTTCTATTGTTTTGCTCCATTCACATCCATAGATGAATTCAAACCATACATAATCCATATAGATGAAAAATGTTTCCATACTTAAGTTCCCTAAGGGGATGAAATCAGAGTTCTATCCATATATTGGCATATGTACCTCAATATTCTCACTTAAAATGCATAGCCCTTTATGTTTAAAAAACATTGTTTTTACAGGCAACTGGGAAATAATATATACAGGCAATAGGGTATAGAAATCTCTCTTGCCCTACAGGAAAACAGAAGGGGAAGGGGATCAAGAGAAAGTGGGGGTGATAAAATGGAGGGCAGATTGGAGGAAGGGGCAATCAGAATGCCCACCATCTTGGGGTGTCAGAAGAGGAGAAAAGAAGAGAAAATTTGAAACTCAAAACTTTGTGGCAGTGAATGTTGAAAACTACAAATAAATAATTTTTTAAAAAAGAATTAATAAACAAATGCAGAAAGGCAAAAATCTTAAATAATTTTACAGCTTAAAATATATTTACGATTAAGAAAGTAAATCCTAATTTTAAAAATGCAGCCCTAAATAATGAATAAAAATTACATCCTCAATAAGGAAAGAAAAACATTGTCCTCCACTCATTTTCTCTCCAAGGTACTGGCCAAAAGTACTCTCTGTGGCACTGCTCTCCTTAAGTAACCTCACTAATGGCACCCTAACCTTTAAGTCATAACCTCACATTCTTTTCCCTGAACTTCCAGGACAAGGTTAAATCATCTGCAAAAACACGAGTACACATAAGGAAGAAGGTGCTTAATGTAATATCCCATTCCAGATGCAGCTCCATATGCTTCTGAAAAATCAGATTAATTAAGGAGTTTAACACAGAGAATTTTAAAAAAATAAGGTCTCTGTTAGAACGCCTCTCTCTATCTGCTCTGGGCCCTGGAATTCTATCCAATTCAATGCCAAAGGAAAGAAAATGGTAATTAATAAGAGGATTAAGGTCTGGGGAGTAAGTAAGGAGAAATCCATATTCATCAGCCAAACAGCATCTGTGTTAGAAGGTAGACCTGCAGCTTCTGGGACCATGGGGCAAGGCCTTCAGAAAATTGTGGACCATATTCACTGCAGACAGTCTGCTTTCCCCAGAAGTCGCATTTTACATAGGATAGGTGTGATTTCATCTCCTTAAAGGCTGCTATTGTTCAGTCTTTTCAGTTGTGTCCAACTCTTCATGACCCTATCTAGGGTTTTCTTGGCAAAGATACTATAGTTGCTTGCTGTTTCCTTCTCCAGCTCACTTGATTGATGAGGAAACTGAGGCAAACAAAGTCAAATAACTTGCCCACAGTCACATAAATTGTAAGTATCTGACACTAGATTTGAACTTAGTAAGTCTTTCTGACTTCAGACCCTGCACTCTATCCATTGCACCACCTAACTGTCCATCCTTGATAGCTGACATGTTTTATTTGTAGACAGAGGAGGATCCGTCTGTATGATGTGATTCCTTCCCTCTTAGCCCACGTAAGACACCTGCCCCAACACTCAAAATTTAACTGTTAAAGAGTTTCAATCCTATAACTGAAGTCTGATCCCTGTTAAAATACAAATACCCTGGAAGAGGTAACCCTTTAAACTGTTATCACTCACTGACATGAGTTTATCAGATCTGTTCCTAAAAGCGGTTCTAATCCCAGAAAATAGAGGAAGATCATTTGTCCCTGAAGGCTGTGAGGAGAACAGATTACAACAAAAGCATCTTCATGCCTAGAACACTGGAATAATTTAATCCAAGGATCTTAGGGCTATTGTATAGTGAACAATATTCCCGAACTAAGAGGAAAGTTGAATTGTATGACTTCTAAGTCATACAATAAGTGATTCTATTTCCAAGTCCCTACTAATGACTCAACCAATGACCAGATTCCAGGCCAACTAAAGAAAATAGACAATCCTTTGTGTTATTTTAGAGATTTACTGTCCAACCCAAAGGTGCTACCCCTGATCGTTAACGGAAGGTTGATGAGATATGATGAGTCAGGGACCCTACCTGACCATGCACAGGGTCCCTCTTCAGTTAGTGGCTGAAACAGTTTGGGAAAGAGCAGGAACAAAGAGCTGGGATCTTACTTCTGCTACTGGATGTCTTTCATCAGCCTTTCAGAGAGGAAGATGGTGAAAAAATTGTTGAAGAATATATTCAGAGAATAGGAAATTGAAGACTTGCAAACTATTGTAGAGAATAAGAAAAACACTGACATCATTCAAAGGAAAAACCAATCAATTTAGAATCAGATAACTTGGACTCCACTGCTTTGTTACTGATATTGGTCAAAAGTCTCTTCTCTTGGAAACCTCAATTTCTTCATTTGTGAAGGATTGAGGGTTGCACTAGTTGACCTCTGAGGTTATAGGTATAAACCAAGCAACCTCTGACACTATACCTAAGAAGGTTGTGTTGTAAATTACATGGAATTGTATAAATGAGCTCCTCCTAGTAGCTTCAGAAGCTGCGAAATTCTACCAGGACCAATTCTTACCCTGAACTTTTGCTCCATTCCAATGCACAAGGTATAGAATCAAGAACACAAAAAGACATATGTGGTAGGAAAAAAAACAAAACACTCTATCTTCCCTCTCACTGGGAAGGACTCACTACAATTTTCTATATAATCTGGCCCTACAGTCCTCTCAGCTAGGTGGCACAGAGAATGAAGAAATAGGACTTCTAGTCAGAAACACTGAGGTTGACTCCTGCCTCAGATGCTAGCTGTGTGACCCTCGGCAAGTCATTTTACACTTCTTAGCCTCAGTTTCCTCATTTGTCAAACAGAAATCATAATAGTACCTACATTCCAGGATTGTTGTATCAAATAATATAACATACGTAAAGTGCTTTGCAAACTTACAATGCTCACAATCAGTATTCACTCATTTTGCAGATAATTGTTATTCATTTGGTTTTTTTTAAGTCGTGTCCAGCTCTTCATGATCTCGTGGAGTTTTCTTGGAAAGATACTGGAATGGTTTGCCATTGCCTTCCCCAGCTCATTTTACAGATGAGAAACTGAGGCAAACAGGGTTAAGTGACTTGTCCAAGGTAACACAGCCAATGAGTGTCTGAGGCCAGATCTGAACTCAGAAAGATGAGTCTTCCTGACTCCAGGTCCAGCACACTGCACCACCTAGCTGCCCCTTATATTTGCAAGATAAGAAAAAATCCCAAGGTGGAAATTACTTGCCCAAATTCAAACAGTTACTGTATGAACTAGGACCAGAACTCAGGTCTCCTAACTCCCAGTCTGACACTCTATCACACAGGTTGCCTTCTTTCACCTCCACTTCTCCATGGCAAGAAGTCAATCAAACTCATGTAGCTGGCTCTTCCCTGGCCCTTGAATGTACCCATGTTTTCATAGTTTTGCCTACACTGTTCCTCTCATCTCCTCCCCTTCCACTGATCCAGAACCTATACATTCTTCCATGCCCAAGTCCATGCCCAACTCTTCAAATAGAGTCTCCCCCAACCCTATCCCTTAGGAATCCTTCCATTCTCAGAGCCCTAAAAGTACTCCCTGCCTATACCACTTTTTTTGGCACTTGCCACAAATGTAAAGTAGCATCATGGTGAATTAGAAAGAGTCTGGATTTTGAGTCAGGAAACCTGACTCTGAAACCAGGTTCTGCTATTAACTAGTCACATGACTTGTGCCAGTCACATCTCCCTGAACCTCAACATCATCTGTGCGACAGAAACAATAATACTTGAGCCCCAAATAGGGACAACAATGCAAGAAGCACAAAGTATCATCAAGGAGAAAGTGAATTGTTATGACTTAACTTTGTGAGCTCCTAGAATGCAGGAGGCACTGCCTTCTGTGGGAGCACCCTAGGTCCTGTCCGGTCTCTCTCTTCTCTCTACATTCTGAGTGACTTCATCGGCTTCCATGAGGTCAACCATCATCTCTTTCTGTGCCT
Organism: Bettongia penicillata ogilbyi; assembly: GCA_023548195.1. Lineage (NCBI taxonomy): Eukaryota > Metazoa > Chordata > Mammalia > Diprotodontia > Potoroidae > Bettongia > Bettongia penicillata. The sequence goes on from JAJHZJ010000336.1 coordinate 550,954, forward strand.
TATACTTCTTTTACATCCCACTCGATATGAACAATGTGGAAAGTGGAAAAGGTGCTGAATTTGGAGTCAGAAAGACTCAAGTTCAAATTCTGCCACTAATACTAACAAGTTGAGGAACCACGTGCTTTATCCTAGAATCTCTTTGAGCTTCAGTTTCCTCATCTAGAAAATGGGGATAATCGCAGCACTTCCCTTATAAGATTCTTGTGAGGACCAAGAAATGGCATGGGTACAGTAATCTCTAAACCTAAAGGGCTAGACAGGATTTCTCAAGTCTGAGGGGCAGTTTTAAGTTCTTTTAAGGTATTAAAGCGTAAACCTTCACTAAGACTTTTGGGACACCCTGTATAACTAGGGTCTATCATCCTATTATTTTAAATGCTTGCATGAATTTGGGGAGGTGGATGTTTGGTTTTTCTCTCAATATGCCTGAAAGTCTCAACTACTACAACTTCAAGTCAATCAGACTCCAAAGTCACACATAAAGGAGATTTCTTCTCTTCTTTTGTATTATTTTATCCTCAAGTAGCATGTTAAAAATAAAGTAGTATACTTGTCAAACCACCCAAGTCCCAGAGAGATAGGTAATAGATTAGATTCCCTGATACACCACTGCACCCTCCAAGAATTTCCTCGCAACCAGTGGAATTCCTATATTTTTTCCCCTCCAGCTGGCTGCTGACAACATTTTCAGAATGAGTCCTCCCACACTTATTTTTACCCTCCACTAGCTGCCTTATTGGTAAATCTCTCCAGACCCAGAGTTAGAGGAGTGATCTAGCTGAAAACCACCCTCATTCCACAAGTGGATCACTTGAGAAGAAGCACCTCTATTTTATACCTTTGTTACAACAGGTTTTCATTTTCTACCCTTCTAACCCCACAAACCCCAACTCTAATCAGATAAACTCAGTGTAATTATTCAACCTATCCAGTGTATAGGCTGAACCACAATTAATGTTTGCCATCATACTCAAGACAACCCAGAGTTAGGGGTTCTCCTTGTTTGAAAGCACCCAGAAAACCTGAGTCATGGGTGCTTCATCACCTTTGACTTCTATCAGTGTAGTAGGGAAACCCCACCAGGATTGTCATGAGGCTAAAAAGAAACAGTGTACACAAGACATTTTGCAAACCTGTAAAGCACCATATAGAGAGACGTCAGCTCATCACTGTTATTTATCATTATCATTATTACAATTAATTAGCATATAGTCACAGTACAGTTAGGTGGTGCAGTGATAAAGTGCCAGGCCTGAAGCCAGGAAGACTCATCTTTTCTTGAGTGCAAATCTGGTCTCAGACACTTACTAGCTGTGTGACCCTGGGCAAGTCACTTAACCCTGTTGGTGTCAGTTTCCTCATCTGTAAAATGAGCTGGAGAAGGAAATGGCCAACCACTCCAGTATCTTTGCCAAGAAAACCCCCGATGGGGTCACAAAGAGACAGACACAACTGAAAGATGATTAAAGAATATGGTCATCAGCCCTCCAGTTTGGTGATAGCTTCCCTTCTTCAGCATTCTGTACTCCTACTGAGCTCAGTCAGTGTTTATAGAGCAATCCAAGAGTGTGCTGGTAAACGTTTAACAACCAGCCTTCTTCAGCATTCTGCACTCCTACTGAGCTCAGTCAGTGTTTATAGAGCAATCCAAGAATGTGCTGGTAAACGTTTAACAACCAGCCTTCTTCAGCATTCTGCACTCCTACTCAGCTCAGTCAGTGTTTATAGAGCAATCCAAGAGTGTGCTGGTAAACATTTAACAACCAGCCTTCTTCAGCATTCTGCACTCCTACTGAGCTCAGTCAGTGTTTATAGAGCAATCCAAGAGTGTGCTGGTAAACGTTTAACAACCAGCCTGCAAAGGGGTAAAGGGATGGATGCGCACTCTTTAGTTTAAATGGTGTTATCAACATTTCCTCAAGTCTCCAGACAATCAAAAAACAATAAATTAAGCCCAGATTTTTAGTAATTGCTCAAACTGAAAATTTAACAATCAGCTCTCCCAAGCAGATTACTTTGTTAGCTCTGGCATAGCCCTGTCCTCAACTACGTAAAGAGCAGGTTCTTAGGCGTGGCCAGTTATGGGTTTCCAAAAGCCAGAAGGAAGAGTGGGGTGGGACTGAGATTGTCACTTACATCACTAGGATTCTTCCATTACCCTTAAAGAAAATTCCTTCAAACCACAGAAAAAAGAAGAAATGGGAAGTCTGAGTATCTCCTAATGCATACTGGTCCCAGCCCTGACCTTTCAGTCTCTCAGCTGACTCAGTTCCACTCTTCCTCATCCCTACAAGGAGCAGGGCACCCAGACATAATCCTGGACTTAGAAAAACACAAAATAAAAAATGACTGAGTGGTCACTCACTGATTTCTAAGGATCCAGATTTGGAAGGAACCTTAGACATCACCTCCTCCAGCCTGCTCACTTTACAGAATAGAGAACTGAGAACCTGAGGACTGACATGACACAGTCACGTAAGTATTGCATAAACAGAAGAAATAAGATCCAAACTAATTAAGTCTTTGGACTCTGGAATATACCACATTGCCTCACTCATTCACCCAAGTATTTGTTACATATTCCCTCCTTACTGCTGCCTCCTGGGAGCTCTTGTGTTCCTGAAGACTCAGCTCAAGCACCACTTTCTATGTGAAGCCTTCCCTGATTGCCATCCCATTCCCCACATACTAAAGCTTTTCCTACTCAAAATAAATCTGGTGACTGATATTTGAAGTAATATTTATAAAAGGTGTTTATTCCCTCTGCCCCCCAAAAGTACTCTCTCTCTCTCTCTCTCTCTCTCTCTCTCTCTCTCTCTATATATATATATATATATATATATATCCTATATATATTATATATATATATATATATTTACATATGTATATATATTTATGATAGACAGGACAGATAAATGGATGGATGGATAGAGACAGACAGATAGATAGATAGATAGATAGATAGATAGATAGATAGATAGATAGATAGATAGATAGATATCTCCCCTGATAGTATTTAAGCTTTTTGAGGGCAGGCACTGTAACATTTTTGTTTTTGTATCCCCCAGAATCTAGCACAGTGCTTTGAGCCTAATGCTAGCTTATTTGCTGATCCATCGATCATCTAATGGGTGCACAAGGTCCTGTATTGAAAGTGAAGGATACATATACAGGATCATCATCCATGCCTTGTGTTATATAGATAACACCAACTACACCAACTGTAAGATGGGAGACGGCACAGGAGGACTTCCAGCACTAGCAGGTGTTCTAGCAGGTTCAATCCTGATCCAGGCAGACAGGAAGCCAGAACAGAGTCATAATAAGGGGTTAAATAATTAGCTTGCTTTCTTCTATTCTTCTCAGCGGGAATTGCTCTTGATGGGAGCACCAACTCCTACAGCATTACCTAACCATTCTTCTCACAGGGGCTGGTGAGAATATAGTAGGAATGACAACTTGTAAAGGTCCCCTAAGTCTCCATGGGGGTCAGTTGAGATTAACACACATTAACAAATCCTCCCAAGCCTTGATGGAGGCCAATCAAGACATGCACAGCACTCAAGCTTGTGCATTCCCCCACTAACCCTCAATGGTGGCAGTTTGAGGCCAGCATCTAGGCACATTCCCCTTGTGCATTCCTATTCTCCTGTTACTGACCAGTGCTCACTTGATTTACAGGGTAACAGACAAACAAGGCAATTGGTCAGCAATAGCCTCACAAGTTTACATTAACTCTGGCAATATCATGATGACAGTACAGTGCAAGTGCAATGGATGTTTACAAGCTCAACTCAAATGTTTGCATTATCTTAAGATTATAATATGATGTGCAAGCATGGTGATGTTTACAAGCCATAAACCCGGGAACTACTATCTTAAAAAAGAATAATACAAATCTACCTTTCATACACTAAAATCCACCTTACGTACACCTTGCCTCCTACCAGTGGGGGCACCAATGTTCTGTGCCAAGCCCTCTTTTCTCTCTCCATTACTAGTGACTTAATTGACTACCATCATTTCTATACAGATACCACCCAGATCTAAATATCTAGCCTAGTTTTGGGGGTGTTTTTTCCCTGAGTGCTAGTCCCACATCACCAACTCCCTAGTGGACATTTTTGAACAAGACATTTTAAACATACCTCTCAAGTAAGCAGAAGTCATGAATTTTCCTTCTTAACTCATCTTTCCCCCAACATCCCTATTTGTATTAAGGGTCCAGTCACCCAGGTTGCAAATATCAGGAATTCATCCTCTCCTCTTCCCCTGCTCTCCACCCCACTTAACGCAATCACTTGCTAATATTGACCCTACCTCCACAGCATTTCTTCCATCCACACCTTTTCACTTCCCTCATTCAAGGCCTCATCACCTCTCACCTAGATTACTGCAATACTGCATATACTCCTCACTGGTCTCTCTGCCTCCAGTACAGTCTAGCCCCAACACTGCTGCTAAAAATCATATCCCCAAAGCAGAAGATTGACCACGTCACTCCTCTGCTCAATAAACTCCCATGGCTCCCTACTGAGTATAGAATCAAATAGAAACTCCTATAACTAATTAATTAATATTTAAAGCCTTTTACACTCAGGCTCTAGGTCCCTTTACACATTATCCTTCTTCATAAACTCTGGGTCAAACCAAATAGGCTTTCTTTTTGTTCCTCACAAATGAACTTTCCATCCCCTTTTATTATGACTTTATACAGGCTGTCCCATCCCATCCTATGAATGCACTCAATCCTTAGAATTCTGAGTTTCCCTCAAAGCTCATTTCAGTGTTCTACATGATTGAATATGTATAACCTATATCTGATTGCTTATCATTTCAGGGAGGGGAGAGGGGAAGGAAGAAGGGAAGAATTTGGAACTCAAAACAAAAAAAAACAAACGTTAAAAAATTGTTTTAATACATAATAAATACATATTTTTATTTATATATTTTAAATATATATATATTTTTAAAAGCTCATTTCAACCACCAACTCCTTACATGAGACATTTCCTGATTGCCCCAGTTGCTAGTGTTTCCCTCTACATTCTAAAATTAACTTGCATTTACTTTTTTGCGGGGAGGGACAGGCAATCTGGGTTAAGTGACTTGCTCAGGGTCACGCAGCTAGTAAATATCAAGTGTCCAAGGCTGGATTTGAATTCAGGTCCATCTGACTCCAGAGCTGGTGCTCTATCCACTGCACCACCTAGCTACCCCCTTGCATTTACTTTCCATGTATTTTGCATATATTTAAATGTATACATGCTGTTCCCCCAACGGAATATAAGCTTCTTGAGGGCCAGCACTATTTTTTTGTCTTTGTATCCCCAGTAACCAGTACAATACCTAGTACATATCTAATAAACGGTTGTCAATTAATTGGCAGATAACAAAAATAAATAAGACGTGTCTCTCACAAAAATCCTTGGTAAATGCTGTTCCCCTAGCAGGCAGAGAGAGTTGGACCTGGAGTTAGAAAGACCTGAGTTCAAATTCCACCTCAGACATTTATTAATTTGTGTGACCCTGGACAAGTCATTAAAGTTTAAAATTATTACAACTGAAGTTACTAAACCTGCCTCAGTTTTCTCATCTATAAAATGAGAAGAGTAACAGCCCTTACCAGAATTGTGAATAAAATTAAAGTGAGACTGTATCTCTAAAGCACTTTGCAAGCCTTGACACACTATATAAATGCTAGAAATTATCATTATATCCCTGCTCGTACACAGTCACCTTCATGCTCCTTCTTCAAGACTTCATAACCGTCAGGCAAACATCCAGACATAACAGCCCTATTACCAAGGAGCAGTAAAGACCATCACATGGACTTAGTTGGCCAATAATAGGTCCCAGCCCAAGTCCCACTTGTTCATTTTTTGGGCTTTGATGGCTCAGAGTGAGTGTAAATAGCAATTGTTTCTGTTCGGGTCAGAAACTTTAAGAATTTTCCCTTCCCACGCTGATTTTTATGAAGGCAACCTATAGCACTTTTTGCCTCAGTTCTTGCCTGGCCTTTAATTACTAAATGGGTGTTGCCTCAGACAAACTGAGACCTGGGAAAGACCTTAGCTTAAAAAGACCATGGTCTCTCATTGCATCCCGGGCCATTACCAGGAATCCTGACCTATGTCTTGGCACTGGACCCCATGACTCCAGAGGAGAGGGTGAGGCTAACTGCACAGCCTTGTCTCACAACTCACTTGCAAATCAAGATACCACCTCCCTGACATCATTGGTCTGCTTCTAAAACAAAGGACAAACAAGAAGTACATTTCCACAGATAATTAGTAATAAAAGCCAGCATAATTTTAGTGCTTCAAGATTTGCAAAGCACTGCACGTTATTTGATATTTATTTGATATTTATTAAACATATGTCTTTCCCCTGAAAGCTATATTCCCTTTCAGGGGTGGGGAACCTGCAGCTTCAAGGCCACATGTGGCCCTCTAGCTCCTTAAGTGCAGCACTTTGATAAAAGGATTTTTTCTGTAAACCTTACACTCAGTCAAAAGGCTGCACTTGAGGACCTAGAAGCCTAGAGGCCACAGTTCCCCATCCCTGCTTGGACTATGATGTAAAAAGAAGGGAAGGGAGGAAAAAGCCTCAAAACACCCCCAGCCCTTCCAGATTTCAGCTGCACTCAAGCAAGAGAGTGTGTGTGGAGCCACAACAGGAACAAAGAAAGGAAGCACGAACAAACCTGAAGATGTTGAAACAGCTGGAGTGGTATTTTTTTCTATCATCTAACAAACTCACAAAACTAATTACTTCAATGCTTGATGTCTGCATAGAGGCCTCTTGTCAGTAATACCCTCTCTTGTCCAAACCCTTAAACCAGACAGACATTGCCTTAATGACTGCATTTAGGATTAGCAATTGGTTGAAAATCTATAGCAAACAAACTTCCTTTTCTCTTTCTTGCTTTTTAAAGAAAAATCAGAGACATGTAAGCTGAATGCAGAGCAACAAACAAATGGAAAAAGCAGTCTGTCTGGTCAAATGGCCAAGATCTCATTAAATGATTTTTGAGCTATTATCCTGAAGGCCCACCGAAGTCTGAATAGACTCTCCAATAGACAAGTATGTTTTGGAGGTGGTTGTGAATGGCAATTGTACATGGGAATCTGAAAAGGCTTACAAACTCACTGTTAAGAAAAATTACTTGGGAATCATTGGAAGATTCCAGGTGCCATGTCATTTTTCAGTTTCTGCCCTAATTCTGCTCATGCCCTCTCTCAATTCTGAGTCTTACTCTCTTCAACTGCAAAATGGGGAAAATAAAATCCAGCTGCCTGCACCCTACCTCTTCCATTTTCTCCTATTCCAGTGGGGTCACAAACAACCATGCAATAACATTTACCAAGAGTTTTAGAGAGGGATTCATATGAAAACTCTAAATGTTATGTGGATGAAATTGTTTTCCTCCAAGGTCATGCCAGACACCAAGGAAATGGAACTTAACAGTAAATATGTATATGATGAAAAAGAATAGCTCACAGGTTTTGTACAAAATGATAATGGAGACCAAAAGTGGGGAGAGGGAGAGGAAAAGAAGGGAATAAACATTTATATAGTGCCTGTCTTGTGCCAGGCACAAATACTGACTCATCTACCACAATCCTGGCAGGTAGGTGTTCTCTATTCTGCAGTTGGGAAAACTGAGGCAAAGATTAGGTGACTCGTCCAAGGTTGCACAACTCATAAGTACCTACGGTCAAATTAGAACTCAGGTCTTCATATCCACTGCACCTCTTAGCCTCAGTAGCATGTGTTGTCACTAGTTTATCATCTTGGAAAGACTTTTTCTGAGGATATCTAGCACCTGTATCTGATAATAATAGCTCTGCAAATTAGGTGTTTAGTCACTTCAGAGAGAACAAGACTGTCAAAGAGAATGCTAGTTTTTCATCTTCTTGAGTCCTGAAAATGGTAGCTTATTCTGCCAGCTAAGAGTTTGGATTCTGATTTTCTCTTTTTAAATGATGCTTATTAATTTCTTAATGTTAAATTTTTTAATGTTAATTTCTTATTTTGAGTTTCAAATTCTCCATCTCCCTACAGTCTCTCTCCTTCATTCACTGAGAAGGCAGGCAATATGATACCCATTAAACATGTGAAGTCATGTAAAACCTACTCCCATATTAGTCATGTTGCAAGAAATGAAAAGAAGGAAGGAAGAGAGAGATAAAGGAAGAAAGAAGAAAAGGAAAGAAAAAAGGAAGAAAGAAAGGATGGAAGGAAAGAAGGAAGGAAGGAAGGAAGGAAGGAAGGAAGGAAGGAAGGAAGGAAGGAAGGAAGGAAGGAAGGAAGGAAGGGAGGGAGGAAGGGAGGAAGGGAGGGAAGGAAGGCAGGGAAGGAAGGGAAGGAAGGAGGGAAGGAGGGAGGGAGGAAAAAAAAGGAAGGAAGGAAGGAAGGAAGGAAGGAAGGAAGGAAGGAAGGAAGGAAGGAAGGAAGGAAGGAAGGAAAGGAAAGTCTTAAAAGAATACTTCCTTCTATTAAAAGTCCATCAGTTCTCCCTCTAGAAGTGGATAGCACCTTTCTTTTAATAATGAATCCTCTGGAATCGTTGTAGATCATTGTGTTGATTAGAGTATCTGTTAATTTTCCTTACAATACTGCTGTTAACTGTGGACATTTTCTCCTGATTTTGCTCACTTCACTTTGCATCAGTTCATATAAGTCTCCCCAGGTTTTTCCTGCTCATCATTTCCTATATCACAGTAGTGCTCCATCACAATCATATACTACCATCTGTCCATCCTTTAATTGATGGGCATCCCCTCGATTTCCAGTTCTTGGCCACCTAAAAAAAAAAGTTGATTTAAATATTTTTGTACACACGATCTTTTCCTTTTTTATTTGATCTCTTTGGGATACAGACTTAATAGTGGTATTCCTAGGTTAAAGGGTATATGAGTTTTATAACCCTTTGGGGATAGTTCTATATTATTCCTTAGAATGGGTTAAAACAGTCCACAACCACATCGACAATGGTGCATGTATTCTTCCACATCCCCTTTGGCATTTGTTATTTTCCTTTCAATGTTAGCCAATCTGATAGTTACTTTTAATTTGCATTTCTCTATTAATTATTTATAGCATGCTATCATACGACTATTGATAACTTCGATTTCTTCTTCTGAAAAATACCCTATTCATATCCTTTGACCATTTATCAATTGGGGAATAGTTCTTATTCTTATACATTTGGCTCAGTTCCTTATATACTAGAGAAATGAAGACTTCAACAGAGAAACTTCCTATAAAAGGCTTATTTTTCCCAGTTTCCTACTTTCCTTCCAATTGTGACTGCACTGGTTTTATTTGTGTGAAAACTTTTTAATTTCCTGTAGTCAAGATTATCCATTTTATCTCCCATGATCCTCTCTACCTTTTGTTTGGTCATAAAATCCTCCCTCATCTAAGAATTTATGACTAAATGAGATAGAGAGCATTGCTTTGATAATTACTAATTTGTAAGGTAGTTTGAAATCTGGTACTACTAAGATGCCTTCTTTAACATTTTTATTTGATTTCCTTGATATCCTGGACCTTTGGTTTGTCTAGATAAATTTTGTCATTATTTTTTCTAGCACTATAAAATAATTCTTCGGTAGTTTGCTATGGCAATAAATAAGTAAATTTAGGCAGAATTGTTATTTTTATTATATTGGGTCAGTCTACCTATGAGCAACTAATATTTCTCTATTTGTTTAGACATGTCCTTTTTTGTGTGAAAAGTGTTTTGTAATTGGGTTCAATATAATTCCTGGGGGTGTCTTGCCAGGTAGACTCACAAGGTAATTTTGTATAGTCTGCATTTTACATGGAACTTCTCTTTCTATCTCTTACTGCTTGGTTTTGTTAGTAATGTATAGAAATGCTTTTGTGTGGCTTTATATTCTACAACTTTGCTAAAGTTGTTAACTGTTTCAACTAGTTTTCTAGTTACCTCTAGGGTTCCCTATGGGTTCATCATATCACCTGCAAAGAATGCTAGTTTTCTTTCCTCGCTGCCTATCATTTTATTCCTTCAATTTATTTTTCTCATCTTACTGCTATAGCTAACATTTCTAGTGAAATATTGACTAATGGTGGTGATAATGAATATTCTGGCTCCACTGAATCTTGATTTTCAAAGAGACAAACCAGGACTGTGGGGCACAGAATAAGATCACAGATTTAGGGTGGAAAGGGACCTTAGAGGAAATCTAATCCAAATCCTTCCTCTTACAGATAAGGAAAGTGAAGTTCACAGAAGTAAAGTGACTTGCCCAATTCACATATGTGATAATAATGTTAGTTATTAACTCAAGTTTTGTCCCTCAATGGCAAGAGTGATGGCCTCAGAGTAGAGGCAGGTTCAAGTCCAAGTATGACCACTTGCTAATTGTAAGATCTTGGATGCAATACTAGCCCTAGCTATGTAAAAGGACTGTTGCTTAAAATGAAATAATGCATGTATAGGCCTTTCTAGCTTTAAGCATTGTAAAGTCTAAGACATTTTATGCCTTATGGAAATAAAGCCTTAGTGCTGGACTTTAATTTCCAGTGGAAAACTAGCCAGCTAAAGCCCAATATTAAGGACAAAGGATTCCACCCATGACTTCAGTATCTTGGTGTGATAAGAGAGCTTCAAAGAACCTCTAATTCTGAATTAGATCATCTACCTTAATAATGTCCTCTACAATATAGTAGACAAGATGACATCCAGCCTTTGCCCAATGACTTCTAATGAGAAAGAATTCATAATAGCTCTTTGGATGGCTCTAATCCTGAAGAAGTTTTTCATTATATTGAGTAGAAATCTGCCTGTCTGCAACCTTTATCCATTATTGCTAATTCTGTACTTAGGGACCAACAAAACAAGCTTAATCCTTCTTCATGAGACAGCCCTTCAAATGCTTGAAAACTGCTATCACATCATTAAGTTTTATCTTCTCCAGGCTAAAAAACACGGATGGCTTCAACTAGTCCTAATAGGGTATCAGCTCAAGGCTCTGGTTGCCCTCATTCTGACTGCCCTCCTAAGAATGCCTTCCAGTTTCTAAATGTCCTTTGTAGAACCAACTATAATACTCCAAAAACTGGTCCAATCAGTGCAGAATATAGTGGGATTTTCACTTCTCTAATCCTGGACCCTATATATCTATACAGTAAAAGATCACTACTGTATTATAATGATGAGATATCGACCTTGAAGTCCACTAAAACCCATTCCACCCTCAGATCTTTTTCAGAAGAACTCCTGGTTAGCCATTCCTCTCCTGTCTTTTATTTGTGAAGATAATATTTCAAGACAAATGTAATAATTTTACAACTTACAAATTATCCCTAGTAAATTAAGCTTTATTAGATTAAACTCAAGAATATGAATCTAATACGATGTTTTCTGTTCTGATTATATTATCCAAAATGTTAGTTACTTCTCTTTAATTTGTGTCATTTACAAATTTGATTTAAAAAAAATCACTACCCACTATAGCTCCATGCAAATAAGAAGAAAATATATTAAAGTCCATGCAGAACAACACATTCTGCTCTGAGCTGTGAACTGTGAACACATGTTTGTATGAGTCCGCATATATCTGCCCCAGGTCCCAAGAAGAGTCAAATAAGGAATGTACATAGCTCCATGTATATCCATCCTCTCTATTAGACATAACATTCAGGATCCATTCCCTAATCAGGACAAATTAGGAGAGTTACCTGTATTTACAGTGAACTCCACATGCCTAAAACTGAACTGTCTCCACACCACGCTCTACCCCATACAAAGTAAAAAGAACTGCCCCAACCCCAACCTTCCTAATTTCTGTTGATGACATCTTTCTAATCACTCAGGCTCTAAACCTAAGTTTTCTTCAGCTATTATATCTTTTTTACCCTTTCCCATTATTCAAAAGGGCAACACGGTATAAAAGAAAGGATGCTAAACACAGTTATAACCTAAATTCTAATCCAGCTCTGACACTTACCACTAGGTTGCACAATGGATAGAGCACTTCGACACTTACTAAGCATATAATGCTTAGCAAGTTATATATTCCTTGTCTTACCCAATTTCCTCATTTGTAAAATGGAGGTAATAACATCACCTCTGTCTTCCAGGGCTATGGAGAGGATCAAATGAGATAGTAATTGTAAAGCACTACGCCTGGCACATAGTAAGCACAATATAAATGTCAATTATCATCATTATTATTGCTTGAACATTAACTTAGCTGTGCCTCAGTTTCCACACCTATACAAATCAAGGATAGTAAAACTTGCCCTGCCTACTGCACAGGATTTTTGCTTCAAAACAAAATTTTAAGCACTTCATAATCCTTGAAGAATTAAACAAAGGTGTGTTACTTACAAAATTTTATCCATTCTACTTTGCCTCTTTCTTTAGTTCCCTTCCTTTCTACTCCTATTCCAACTACTCTAATTGAAACCTTCATTACTTCCTGCCTGGACTGTTGAAAGAACTTTCTAACTGCTCTCCCAGCCTTTCTCCTCTCTTCAATCTTTCACACCGCTCACAGTCATAGGTAACAGGCTTTTAACGACATCAAAAGCCTTCAGTGGTTCCTAAATGCCCTGCCTTCAAGGGCCTCCACAAATCAACTGAAAGCCACCCTTCCAAGATGATGTCCTACTACTTCCCTTGAGGCCTCTGTACCCTAGCCAAACTGAACTACTCCTCTCCATTCCTCAATCATCCTGATTTCCTCCAAGCTTTGACACAAGGTACTGTCTATTCCTAGAAAAGACTCCTCAGAATCTCTAACTATTGAAAATTTTCTTCTTTCAAGGTACAACTTGAATGATACTTCCTGATCCCTGTAGCTAATCTCCCAGTGATCTTTCCCTCCTCAAAGCTCTCGGGCACTCCAAACCTTTTCTATGTACTTATCATATTATAACTTGTAGCTATATATATGTTTTTTGTCTTCTCCATCTTACAAAACTATCCATGCCCTAAAAGCAGGGACTGTGCACTTTCTATCTTTGAACTAGCTCCTAACACATTGCACTGCATGTATTGGGGATTTTTTTGGTCCAGATCTGTGAATGGAAATATCCTCCACTGATCACAGGCTGTTTAGCAGCCTACTTTACTGTCTTAGAGAGCTGTCTAAAAGGTTAGGTGATCTACCTGCCCTTGGTAACAAAATTAATAACCACCAGAGGGTGACTTTAAACTGAGGTCTTCTACACTCCAAAACCATCCTTCTTTCATTCAGACACACTACCTCTCATAGAGCACATAGTAAGTGCTTTAAATTGTAAAAAGAATTGAATTGACGTTACAATAACTAATTATTCATTCCAAGCACTATACGGATAAATGATGTGTGTTGTTTGTACTTATTGTCACCAGACACTGAGATAAATGCTATTCACATTTTTAGGAGGAAGAAAAAGATAATTTGCAGGTATCTCTGAATGAGTTATCTAGAATGAAACCCTTATGACATCCCCCAGCTATCACTTTGACAGGTATTTTTCTGTTCAGTGTATCTCCCCCATTTTGAAACCTTGTAAGTTTGAAGGGGAAAGAATTTTTGTAAATTCACTGTTATGTTATGGTACTAAAAGGCCACCTGTTCCTCACTATGGTAAGTGCAGACTTGGACCCAAAGTCCAAGCCCCTCAATGTGATATTCATAAACCTCCACAATCTGGCCCTGACCTCCCACCCCTCCCTTATCTACCACAGTGGATAAATCTGAATTCTCACTCATTCTAATCTCTTTACTGTTTCATACACATGGCCTATTCATGTATGTATATTCAGTCTCCTCATTCAATTTGGAATGCCCTTCCTATCACTACCTTCTCTTTATTCATCTATCCATGAAAATGGTGGGCAATTAAGACTCCTTTTCAAACCTCCCATCACTAAATCCCAGAGTCACAGAGTATTACATCCAGAGAGACCTTTGGTGATCACCTGGTTCAGCCTTCTTGCTTTACAGAAGAAACTGAAGTTCACAAAAGAAAAAGGATTAATGCAAAGTCACACAGCTAGTTAGTGGCAGAATCAAGGGTGTATATGGGTGTTCATAGGACACTAGTATTTCTGGTATGAGGGATGGTCAGGTCTTTTCAGGGCTACTTTCCACCTTTAGTGTCCATCTGCCACCCAACTCTCATCTATGACTCCAAAAAGCTGTAGAATGTGAAGTGGCCAAACCCCAATAAGCCATTACAACAGATGGAATAAATCAGGTTGAGTATAACTGATGGATCTCAAACCCATCAGGGCAGGGGGTGTCCAACCCAAGTATGTCAAGAATTCCCTGGCAGAAAATATAGATATGAATAATTTATAATAATGGGCCATAAATACAGCAGAAGCATATACTATGAAGCATTTAGAGCTTGGTTAAACATCAAAGACACCAGAGTCATCAACTGTATCCCAAGCCATCACCAGTTGTCTTGATTTTTGTCTTGCCACTGAACTCTGAAGACTCAGGAGAAGAGAGTGAGACTGATGACCTCATGCAACTCTGCCTCACTTAAATCCAATTTATGCATGAGTCCAAAGACATCACCCACCATTTTAGCATTTTTACCTACGTCAAAGTCCTGTGGTGATGAGCAAGTGAAAAAGCAGAAGATGCAGATACACTGGCACTTGTAGTCACAACTCCACACAGGCAGCCTAGGCTGTAGGATCATCTTCTCACTGTACTGAAGCATCAATGGGATTCAGGAGCCCCTGTGTGTCTGAGCAGTCTTTTTTAAGGGTTACATTGCTCACCTCTTGGTATGAGTAAGAAGTTAAAAAAAGGTGCCCTAAAATTGTCTGCATCACTTAAGCTAAAACCTGGACTGCTTACAACTGTCAAAGATCCAACCCTGTAGTCAAAACACACATACACACACACACACACACCAAGTACAAAAATTTTTGCAAAGATCATTCCGTTCACCATTAGTAAAGGGAACGTGTGCACACTTATGAACAACAAATCCAGCAGGGGGTCCACTGCTCATACAAAAGTTAAATGAAATCTCCCAGGTTACACGGCAAGAGGCTATTCCCCCGGAGTTCAAGAATGCCTCCATTTTCCAAGGCTATCAAGGAAAAGGAAATAGGGTGTTCCATGACAACCACAAGGTAGGGTTTCTCTCTTAGTCACTGCCAGCAAAATTCTTGCTAGAGTCCTGCTTAATAAGCTGATCTTTCACCTGGAAGATGATCCTCTACCTGAGAGCCAATGTGGTTTCAGAAAGGGTCAAAGAATGACCAGCGTAGTATTTGCTGCCCAACACTTCCAGAAGAAATTCCAGGAGCAGAATAGAGGTCTATATGCAACATTCATTGATCTGACTAAGGCCTTTGATACCCTCTCAATAATGAGGGTTTGGAGAACATTATGGCAAAATTTGGTTGCACAGAGAAGTTTATCAGTATTGTATAACACTTCCATGACAGCAAGTTTGCATGGATTCTGATAAGGGATAGCGCTCTCATGCTTTCCCAGGCACCAGGGGAGTAAACCGCACTGTGTCCCTGCTCCCATGCTTTTTAGTATGGTATTTTCAGTGATGTTGCTTGATGTCTTCAACAAGGACAAAACATGGCATCAAGGTTAGTTACCACACAGATGGGAAGCTATTTAACTTGAAAAGGCTACAAGTCAATATTAAAGTGAATTGGCAAAGAGTCAGTGTGCAACTTTTTGCTTCAACATGATTGCGTACTCAATGCAGTCTCTGAGACTGAGATGCAAAAAAGTATGGATCAATTCTATGCCACTTGTGCTAATTTTGGCCTGACAACGCCAAGAAAACAGAGGTTTTCCACCAGCCAAGAGAAAAAAAGAGAATGAACTAAAGTTGAAACCAGACTAAAAAATGCCTTAGTGGTGAGGAAGTGACATCATCTACAGTCATATGTGGAACCATCAGTTATAGCAAATGGAGAAATTTTGAATACTGTGAATAAATTCACTTACCTCAACAATGTAATTTCCATGGATGTACACATAGATGATGAGATCAATCCATGCATTGCCAGAGCTAGTTCAGTGTTTGGGAGGCTCCAACAGGAAAGTGTGGGAGAAGAGAGGTATCTAATAAACACAAGGCCTACAGAGCTGCTATGCTGACTTCATTGCTGTACGCCTGTGAAAGTTGGACAGTATATCAGTGCCATGCTAGGAAAATGAATCATTTCCATTTGAATTGTCTTAGGAAGATTCTGAAGATCAACTGACAAGATAAGGTACCAGACATTGAGGACCTTTGTTGGGCTACACTGCCAAGCACTCAAACTCTCTTGCAGTGAGAGCAACTCTGATGGGCTGGTCATATTTAATGTCAAAAGTACATCTGCCTAAAATCACAATGTCTCTCCGAAGATGTTTGAAAACAATTGTGAGATATAGGAGAAAGGCACAGGAGTGCCCAGTATGGTGTGCCCACATCAAAGAAGGCCCTATGCTCTATATGCAAAGCAGAACTGCAGTAGCTCAAAAGAAATATGAGAGGCACAAATTTAGAGACATCGCCACTCCAAACGAGCATATGAACTATTTGCGCCTGACCTGTGGCAGAGCCTTCCAAACTCATATTGGTCTGATCAGTCACAATTGGATACCTTGTGCTTTGATCCTGACGTAGTGATGCCATTTTGGTCCTCTTGCAGTATGACAAACAGTAGCCCCAGGCAGAAACAATTCTAGAACCCAGGGCTTCTAATATTCAGAGCAGGGATCTTCCTACCACATATGGATAATCCCTCTCACCCTCAAATAAACTCACCAAGTTGTCCTGGAATCTTGCCAATGCCATGAGCTCAGCCACAAAGAGCAGGAAAGTGGGATGGAAAGAGTTGTGTTTCTTAAGATATCTTTGTAATGGCATTAAATCACAAAGCAGTAAGCAGGGTGGCATCATTATACAGGATCCCTCATTTAGATGCATTAATGAGGCTTTAGATCAGCTGCTGTGTCTAAGATTGTGCTGTAGTTCCATCCTCATATTAACTATTCATAGATAATCCTCCTCAAGGCTTATTTACATGTTGGAGGCTCAGGACATATAGTGCCTAACTGACAGATGCTACCTGTTCCATCTGAACAGACTCCCTATGTTGCGAAAGCTAAAACATCCACTGAAAATTTCTAGAATCCTAGATGATGGAACTGTGATCATCAGTGAGTATTAACAGATCAAAACCCATGCTCTGAGAATATGAAGTGGGAGACTCTCATGCTATCCAATCACCAGTATGTAGGCAAAATCCAATTATAGATAAAGGGTACAGGAGAACAGACCATAGAAGTGGGCCTTTATTCTATTAGAAGCACAGAATTATCAAGTCTTCAGAGGTGGAAAGGCCCTAAGAGATCATCTGGTCCAACCCCCATCTGAAGCATGAAATCTCTACAGAATACCCAACAAGTGGTTGTCTAACCTCAGCTGAAAGAATTCAAATGACAGGGAGTTCATTGCCTGCTGAGTCTACCTATTCTAGCTGCAAATCGCTCTACTCCTATTAGCAGCCAAGCATCCTACAGGACCCTGGAGAGTTCTCATTTTCATTAATGTTTATATTAAGCCCAGCAGTAGTAGCATTGCAAACAATGGGATATTTGCCCTAGATGAAGAGACTCCAACTGAAACCAAACAACCTCACTCTCTAGAAGATGATCACAGCCCCTGGGAGAGTAGAGGTTAGACTCTACACGTTTACATATAACCAACATCCAGGAAACAGGAAAGGAAGAAGGGTCTTCTTGTACATGGTACCAAAATACAACAAAAAGTAACAATTTGTTTAAAAAGAGATGTTTCCAATAGCCAACTTGGATAATCAAGAGATCTGAAGGAGGGCGAGTCTTCACTATCACTTTAGCTAATAATAATAATAATAGCTAGAATTTATATAGAGCTTTAAGGTTTGCAAAGTACTTTATACATGTTATCACATTTGATCCTCATAATAAGCTTGAGATGGAGGTGAAATTATTATATTTATTTTACAGATGAGAAAACTTGGGTATAAAGATATTAAATGACTTTCACAGAATCACAGAACTAAGAAGTGTCTGAGGCAGGATTCAAACCTGGGTCTTCCTGACTCCAAATCCAGTCCACCACCTAGCTACCTCACACCTAAGGTATCTATCTGATGTCACTAGCCAGACAGAGTCTGTTCTTCTGATTAGCCTGTATTCCTCACTAAATAAGTATTCAGTTTCAAATGCATGCTTGGAAAATAATTATTTATGCTAGTCCATTTGCTTTCTTCATGTCCTATAATAAGTAACCAAGGATAGAAACCATGCAGAATAAATTGGTTTAGAGAAGAATGAATGTTTGAGGATTAGAAGGGGAGGGTAAGGAGAGGAAAGAATTCTCTCCTTCCCAGAGCTAACTTTAGTGGAAAGAATCAGAAGGAATGGGATGGTGGCATTTGAGGATGGGTTGTTCTGAGTCTCTCTTGCAGGCGGGTGGATGAGTACTACCTTTGAAATAGCCTCCTTTTCCTCTCTTCACCATACCCCACAAGTACAATATCTCCACAGTAGGGTTTTTCCTCTCTCTCCAGAACAAGCTGGAGGTCGAGAGACTGGTAGAATGACCGTGGTTAACGCTCACTACCTATGTTGAACCCGGGCACCCTTGGAAAGAGCAACCATACTTCCTGTGCCACACTTTCAGAAAAGCAGCAGGAAGTTAATCGATTCATCACAATGACCTTAAAGCTTTAAAGTCTAAAAGTCCAGAGTGGCCACTTTCCTGTCTGCAGAGGACAGGCTCTCTAGACCACAAAATCTAGCTGAGACCATCCAATGAAAGGTTATGTCCATGGTAGGAAGAGAAAGAACACTGAAGCTTGAGATAAGGCTTAGACTCTCTAGATTGCTTCCCAGCAATAAGATTCAAGGATGCTAAGAAGCTAATTAGAGAATTTGTACCTAAGAAGGGATTCAATTAATATGAAAATCATTGAGAATGTCTGTCACGGACTTGATAGGGGTTAAGGTAAGTCATTTCACTCCTATGGGCCCAACTGTACTAATTTATAAAATGAGGGAATTGGCAAATAATCTCTAATGTTCTCTCTTGGTCAAAGTTCTATGAGTCTAAGACTCTATCAACTCCCTGGCATGGTGCTTCTGCCTAGAGGCAGAGGGATGGCTTCTTCTGACCTCCCCAGATCGCTTCAAGATCTAAAATTCAATTATTCGGGACTTTTTGTTCTCTCTTAGAGTCTGTATCTCCTCATACTCATTCAACAAGAATCAAGTGAGCATGTACAACACACAAACACCACCCTCCATTTGTGCAAAAGTAAATAGTACTTATTACTTTTCTGTATCTGTCCAGATCCCAACTCTGCCAGCAACCCACTGTGACACTGACCTTGGACAAGCCACTTACATACTGTGTGTCCTAGTGTCTGCCTCTACAAAGTGGGGATCATGAGAGCTATCCTCCCTACCTCACACCGTTATTTCAAGGCTCACATGATACAATATGTGTGAAAGAACTCTGAAAGGCATAAAACAATGCACAGACAGTAGTTTTACTCCTTTATTGGTCTACACTATCCATTTGAAATGATTTCTCCAGTTCTGGCCCAAGTCAAAACTCTTGTCCTCAAAATGAAGATCACAGAATCTGAGAACTATATAATATTAGAGGTGGAAGGGATCTTAGCTAAAAATTATCTAATCCAACCAACATCCCTCATTTTACTGAGGGAACACTGAAACCCCAAGAACTGAAAGATTTTGCCCAAAGCATGTCTAGAACCCAGAATTTTTGGTCTCTATTTCATATATATAGATAGAGATGATATAGATAATGGATATGGATACATAGCTATAATCTCTCCTGAGATAATGTAAGTTAACTGATGGCAGGAACTGTTTCATTTTTGTCTATTCCAATCCCTAGCACAGATTCTGGTATACAGTAGGAGCTTTATAAATTCTAACCAGTTGATTAAATTGCTTTGAGTTATATGCTTCCTGTGAAGGTCCACACAATTTTATATGTTCATGCTTTATCTCCTTTGTTAGTATCATAGATTTAGAACTAGAAGGAAACTTAGAAGCCATGGAATCCAATACACTCATTTTACAGATGAGTTGTTGTTCATATTCTGTTTTTGAAGAAGATGAATGACATCACAAGGATGATGTCTTGACTTGTGTGTGAACTAGATTTAAGTGCGGCAGAATTCCACATAGCTGTCAGTCTCATTCTCTCTTCCCAAGTCACTGAAGTCCAGTGGCAGGACATAAGTCAAGACAAATGTTGATGGCTGGGATGCAGTGCATAACCTTGGTGTCTTTAATGTCTGGCCAAGTTCTAAGTGCTCCTCAGTGCCTGCTTCAGTCATCTCCGTGGAAGGTAGAACAAGCTATTCTTATCCACCCATTCCACCAGGGGAAGTCTTCCTATACTTGGGGTAGACATCCCTCTAACTTACCAATTGGTTCAAAGTGTGGTTGAGGGTAACCAATAGATATGTAAACTGAGGCCCAACATTGACAATAAATGCTAGAGCCAGAACCTAAGTCCTATGGGTACCTCATTAACAATTATCAGTAATTTTATTGAACTGGATGGTTCAATAATAATAATGGATGCTAAGCTCTGTGCTGAGCTACATGCTTCAGGGAATCCAAATAAATATAAGGCACGGTCCTTGCCCTTAAGGGGCCTTACAACACAGGAGAAAGGGACCTCTTCTTTCTGGATAGGTTTATGCCAATGTATTTTCATCTAACTGGCCATGGGGACCACAATTCTGATGGAAGTCCTTAGCTTGGTTGCCATAACACCTTGGCATGAATGCTCACTAGCCTTGTTCCCATGGAATCCCTCCTTTTCCTGCTACCAAGTCAGAATGACAGCAGCATTGTTGGGTAGCTGCCCACAGGATGTCAGCCAAACCCCACTATCTAGTCACCAACTTAGAGAAAGAAGACAGTCATTTAATCTATCTCTATCTAATCTATCTCTACTAATAAATATCAGAAATATGTTCATGACGCACACAAGCTCTCAATGACGGAAGTCTCCCACAACAATTACAACCCAGGGGGTTGGGGAGAGGGGGTGTTGTTTGAAGGACTCCATTGAACACAGCATCTCTCATATATAAGAAAGATGACAACTACTCTACAGACTCTCAATTTTATTGCAA
The DNA here is from genome assembly GCA_023548195.1 of Bettongia penicillata ogilbyi. Taxonomy (NCBI): domain Eukaryota; kingdom Metazoa; phylum Chordata; class Mammalia; order Diprotodontia; family Potoroidae; genus Bettongia; species Bettongia penicillata. Next base: position 572,135 of record JAJHZJ010000336.1, read on the forward strand.
GCAATGGGGCTGAGCTACTCTGAGTAATGTACTTTCTCACTTGATTCCCTGTGTGACAAAATGCTGGCAATGGTCATGAAACAAAAATAAGCCGACCGGCCACCCACCACAATGGACCAAACCCATGACCTTGGCTTCACTAGTCCTGCGCTTCAATCCACTGAGCTAATCAGTCACAGATGGCATAAATTGTTACAATTTACCTCTAAGCAAAATAAGCGAGTTATTATCTGTAAGCTATTCATCCCCTCTGCATATGCAATTCTATGAGAGTTGCTATCCCTTCTAAGTTTTGGCTTACAAAAGTCTTCTTTGCCTAAAATTCGATTCAGCTACCACCTGGTGCATGGCAATGTCATGCCTACATGTTCTATCCCCATCAATATCAGGTTGTCAGATAACTACCTTTGTCAAAATGTTGGTGGAATGGTGGTACCTGGGCTGGTGACCTTAAGATCTACACAACCAAACATCCTCGTAGGAAGAGCTACCTGAATTAAACCTATAATAATATTGCTCCTTATGTTCTCAAGGTCTTCTTTTCATTCCCCATCATTACTGCTCCTTTCATTTTTATTAATGGATTATTCATTCAGCATCTTTTATGTCCAAGACCCTGCACTTGAAAAATGTGAACATCAAAATGGATAGGACACAATCCCTACCCTTGAGAAAGACACAGGTTAAATTGAGTTTTTTATTGTGTTTAATATTCAGTAAATTCTGATTTATTCCATCACAAGTAATTATTAAGTTCCTGCTATGTGCAATCTTCATCTCATCCTAGCACAAAGGAGATCCTAGATTTTCTAAGGTAATACCAAGAGAGGACAGGCTTCAACAGATCCTATCAAGTGGGAAAAACTGGTCCTAGACATGGTGACAGTATGTATGTCTGTCATCTAAGGACCACACTAAGTACAAGGAAGCTCATTCCCAGGTTGGCTACATTTTCCCTTCAGCTACCAAAGTGGTTTTCCTTAAGTGCACTCCCCTACTCAACCTACTCCAGTGGATTCCTCCTTCCCCTACAATTAAATATAAACTCTTCCGTTCGGATTTCAAAGCCCTTCGTGGTCTAGTCATGACTTACCTTTCCTGCCTCCTCACACAGTAGGCCTCTTCTTCAACTCTAAAGTCTTGTCAACTGGTCAGGTTGCTGCTCTTCCTCACACAGCACCCCATTTCCCATCTCCCACCTGTATGCCTTCACACTGACACACAATTCCATACACTTGGAATGTTCAACCTCCTCATCTCCATACCAGTAGAGTCCCTTGCTTCCTTCAAGTACTACCTCTAGGGCCCTTTTCAACTCTACATCTATGATCACAGGATCTTACACGAGGCTTCACCTCACTCCTCAAACTCATAGTTTTTTCCCTCACTCCTTCCCAAACAGCATTGTATTTTTTGTTATTTACTTGCAAGTTTACATGTTGTCTCCCCCAACAGAATATAAGCCCCTTGAGAGAAGGGATTATTTCATTTGCATTTTGTATCCCCAAACTCATACAAAGTGCCTGACACCTAGTAGTTACTTAATAAATGCTTACTGAATGACTAGTCACAGCAAATAATAAAGACCATCTGGTTAGGTATGTTGATCAGGGATTGGTGGGTGGGGGAAGGGAGGAGTGTCTGATCAATATCCATGGAGAGAATACGTAATAGATGGAATCATGGATCCTTGAAGTATTCAAGTATATGTACAAGGCACTATGACAAACCCATGCAGAAAACAAATTCCAACCTACTTCTCCTTCCTTATTCTCCTACTATTTACTACTTCTTTTGAGAAAGCTATGCTCCACATACATTGAATTTCTCACTAATTACCAAACACATCTTGAGGTTTTCCTGCTCCTGGAAATTTGACAGTTCTATTTCATATACCTCTACTCCAAATTCATCCCCATCTATACAGAAGTAAGGCATTTGTATTTTTGTTGCTGCTACCACTATTGACTCCTTAAGGGGACAGGAGTTTCCTGTCACACAGAACCAGCAGGAGAGGCAATGCATACTCTCTAGGACCTCAGGGTAATTTGTCATAGCACATGGGTTGAACCCTCTGGGGATCTACCTCCCAAAAGGCATTCCTACATCCTCCTCACCACCTACCTTGGCTCCCAAGCGTGAGAATGCAGAGACAGACAGAGGCAGTACATTGTGGGCACCACCTGTTAGTCATATAGTGAATACAGCACGTAACGAACAATGCGTCAGAAGCCCTCCCACACCAAAGAACCCTTCCAACTCTCCAAAAAAGGTTAATATGAAGAAGAGAAAAGAGAAAGGAAAAAAAGAGAGTGAACTAAAGTTGAAGTCAGACTAGAAAATGCCTTAGTAGTGAGGAAGTGACATCATCTACAGTCAATACTCTTTTTATTAAAAGTTTGTCAAACTGAATTGAAATAAAGGGGGGGAGGGTCTCTCCACTGCTCTTCCTGCTGTATTTTTCTTACCAGTGTAAACTAGGCCCTGCTATATATCCACATACATGCTGCTTCCCTCCCTCTACCCACAGCCAGCTGGCAGGAGCTACAGAATGCACTGATTTCCAACCACTTTCTGTATTTGCCAAACCACACTCCCTCCATATCAGGACTGAACATTGCCCTACAAACACACGCAAACACACACACACACACACACACACCAGTGAAGTGTGATGGAAGTGGAAAATCCTGGACTAACAGGAGAACTGGCTTCTAATACTCATTATTCTACTAACTAATGATGGAGACCATGGACAAATCATCTGGCCTCTCTAGGCTTCATTTTTCACCTTTGTACAATAAGAGAGTCAGACCAGATGATCATAAAGGACCCTTCCATCTCTGAAATTCTATGGTTTCAGGACAATAGGTTGCATCCTCCTGAAGTTGACCAAAATAACCTCTCCCTATAAATAGTTCCTTCCAATCTTCCTCCCACACCATGCATCCAGGCCAACCTGACAGCTGTCTATAATTCTGAGGACCCCTCAGCCCAAAGTTCATTCCCAAAGGCTTCAGTGAACAACATCCAGTCCTAGGGATCAAGTGCTACTTCTTCCTGGCAATCTATGCTCCTCCTGTTCCACTCATTCCGTTCTTTCAACCAACATTCTCTTCCCTAGAAAACAACTGTCTCCCTTCCCAGTGCTAAGGTTCCAAAGAAATCTGATATTGACTGAACTCCGCAAAATCTCACTAGCTACTCAACAAAAGAGTTTCCCAAGGACCTCATACAGGAGAGGGCCAGGGTTGATGACCATAGTCTCTCCTTTTGGTGCCCATTGTCCCCTCAATGTTGCCTTTCCTGTTTCTCTTCAGGCACTCAATGACCTGTTCTGTCTTCCCTCTTCAATATTTGACCCTGTTGACCATTCTCTCCTTCTAGATTCTCCCTCTTCTATGGGTTTTTATTCCAATGCTCTTTGCTCTCCTTCTACGTATCTGAATGCTCCGTTTCAGTCTCCTTTGCTGCATTCACCATCTATATCATACCCCCTAAGGGTGGATTGTCACCCCTTAACCTGAGCCAAAGCTCTGGCCTGGGCCCTCATTTTTCTCTACACTCTCATTTGATGATCACATGACCTTCCATGGGTTGAATTATCATCTCTACGTAGATGGCTCCCACTCCAAAATATCCATCCCTAGTCTCTCTCCTGAGCTCCAATCCCACAATACCATTTAAAAATGGAAGTCCCAGACACCTCAAAATCAACACATCTAAAACCCTCCAGCAAGAGATATGTGATCACAGCAAAGTCAACTTCTCCTAGCTTCTGACTTAACTATATTGTGGAAAAATATCTCTATTACCTATTTATTTCCCAAGATTAGTTGTAAAAGCAACAGAATATATGTAAAGTGCTTTATAAATCTTAAAGTGTTTAGGTGTTGATATGATGAGGAGGAGGAGGATGAACTGCTAGCACCTACAGAGAGCCTGAAGGTTTGCAACTTTATAAATAGTATTGAATTTTATCCTCACAATAATTCTAGGATATAGATGCTATTATAATTCCCACTACAGATGAGAAAGAAGCAAACAGTGGTTAAACAATTTAACCAGAGGTCACATAGCTAGAAAGTATTCGAGGCAATATTCGAACTCAGGTCTCCCTCGTTCCAGGTCCAGCATTCTATTCATTTAGTCACCTAACCTCCTCATGAAAAAATAACTGGCAAACAAAAAACTAATGTCCTTTTTTAAATAGCTAATGATAATAGACAGTTTTTGCTAAGAGCCAGGTGAATGGCATTGACCATGACTGGTACTAGAATGCCAAGAATGAAGCTATTACAGATTGTAGGCTTTGTAGGTTAGGCAGGATTGGGTATAATAGGAGGAAATTGATTTATGACACCACTACCACCATCATCTACTACATGGGATGACTTTGCCTGACCCAGGCTCTCCCTCTTCATCTTAGGTCTGTTGTCACTGTCTCTGAGCAAGGAAGGTTATAAAGTCAACATAGCTTCTTTCCTCGGCTTCCCTCTTAGGAAGCTCACTTTATAACAGAGGTAGGGATTTCCTCTCCTCCTGCAATGGCTTTCCCAAGCCATCCCCCAGCTCCTGCAGGAGAAAACTATGCCAATGGTGGGAGTAAAACAGAGAAACAACTCAAGCCAAATCAGCTACACCAGCAGCAAAAGCAGAAGCAGGGAAAAACCCCTCTGAGGTATCAAATAAAGGACCAGAGGGAGGAGAGATCACCTACTGGTCCCTTTGTTCCTTATTTAAAAGGACTCTGATGATGGCAGCTGCTCTGAAGACCAAAGTGCTTTAAATACGTCCCTCCCCCAGAGCTTCAGAAGACGAAATGACAAGATCTCCGTGTTAATTATTTCTTCCTTAGGCAAAGAGCCCAAGTTAACCCTGAGAAAGGAGTAGGAGTGTGGAGAAAAAAAGGGGTGCGGGGATTTTTCTGGAATGGCATCCTGGAGAGAACTGCAGAATTAGAGTCACAAGACCTGGATCTGAACTCTAGCCCAGACACTTACTATCTACATGACTGTCTCCAAGTCACTTAGTTTCTCTGTGCTCTATTTCGCTCATCTGTGAAATGGGAATAAGAAACACTACACCATCTCCCAGGGCTGAGAAAAATGTTTTGTACATTTTTAAGTGTTATTGACATGAACTTATTATTATTCCCTCCCAAACAGTTGATCACCTCAGTTGCCAAGATAGTGGCTAAGGCACCCAAGACCTAAATTAGCTAACTCTGTAAGAAGAAAAAGCAGTTTGACATGGTCAGCACACACAGCCAGTTGGTCTTGGTCAGAAGGCCCCCACAACTCTCTGACAGACACTTCACTAAAAGCAGGGATGCTGGGGGGTGGGGTATTCTGCTTCTCATCTCTCCAATTTTACCTACTGTGGGCGTTCTCAGAACTCGTGATGATCAGGCTATTTGGTTCTTCTATTTACAGAGAGGAGAGGAAAGGAAAAAGAGGAGAGACAGAGAGAGAGACAGAGAGACAGAGAGAGACAGACAGAGAGAGAGAGAGAGAGAGAGAGAGAGAGAAATAGAGAGGGGAGTAGGAGGGGAAAGGGACGGGGAGTGGGGGGAAGATGGCTAAGGCCATCTGATCCTCTGTAGTCTGCTGGAGCTAGCACCTTGCCTCCATGGTTTCCCACCTCACTTGCTTTTCCTGGGTTGTCACTGCTTACGACTGTAGCTGGGAAATAAGCCTGTCTGTGCCCCTGGATTGAGACACACAGTCACAGAGACACAGAGAAAGCCTGAACTTAAGAGCCACAAATACCTTTTCTGAGAAATTCAAAGTGCTCTCTGAGCCTCATCTGAGAGAGACAGAGCCATCTCCCTTTGTGTTCCCTTCACAATAGAGGTAGCTATGAAGCCAAGACCTGGAGGTTAAGTAAAAGACTGAATTTCATTCAATAGATTTTCTTTGGTGTCACAGACGGAGCTGTTCTCATTTCATTCTATCAAGTTTTCCTTCCCTCCCTTCTCTCTAACTCTTCCTCTCTTGCCTTTGTGTTTTCCTTTCCTCCTCTCTCTAACTGTTCCCCATTTCTCTCTCTGAGACCAAGCACGATGGATGAGAGGCAAAAGTCGGGCCAGGAGAAAAGAGACAATTCAATTTTGAGAATTGGTTCCCTTAAGACCAAGTTGGTGGGAAAGAGGTGGAGGGGATGAATAAAGCTATAAGGAGACAAGAAAAGAAATCTGTTTCAGCTAAATCACAGAATCAAATAATTGTGGAGTTAGAAGGCACCTCAGAGGCTATCTGATCCAACCATACCTGAAAGGAGTCTCCTCCCTTTAATGTATAAAACAAGTTGTTCTAGCTAGCCTTTCTTTGAAGATTTCTAAGAAGCAGGAACCCATCATCTCCTGAGGCAGGCTATTCCCCTTTGGAATGGCTCCAACTGTTAGGAAAATTTCCTGACATCCAGTCTACATTTTCCTCTTTGCAATTTCCACCTGTTACTCATGAATCAGTTGTCTGGGGCCAAACATACCCGGTATAATTCCTCTGTCCCATGCTATCTTTCAAATAGGTCATTTCTGCCTTCCTGGTAAGGTGAATGATCTAACTATAGAAAGGTCCAAATCACTAAGGATAGAGAGAGAATATATGGAACTTGAGTTAGGTATGGAATGTTGAAACTGTAAAACCTTTAGAGATCATTCTGTCCAACTTCCTGACTTGTCCATATTAATTCAAACAGTAAAAATGGTAGAGCTTGAATTCAAGTCTCTTAATTTGACTCTTTCTTTGTACCCCCACTGCCACTCTGGCTACAATTTCATTAGCTTTCCCCAGAAAGTTCAGGAACTTGTCCCTACCAACAACTACCTCAATTGTTTACTAGGTGAATATTCTCAGAGAAGTATTTAGGATACACATACACATGTGTGTGTATATGTATGTGTGTATAAATATATATGTATATGTTTACATATAAATGTACATATATATTTATAATCTCTTGGTGTTGGCAAGGGAGAGGCCAGTGGAATCCAGTTAAATATGAACTTTTCGAGTGTATTAAGAGAAAGATGGTACTGTCATGTTTCCTACTATTTGGAGGTGGCCATTCCTTGAGAATATAATGTTGCTAGCAATGCTAGATCAAGTCAGACAATTGTGTTAACTGTGTCCAACATAAATTTATGCTATCTCAATTGGGTCCTCACTGCAGAAAGACATTCTCTTTATTCTTCCCTAATTGACTCTCGTTAGAATTGCAGTATCAATTGCAGTTAGAAGGTGGTATTTCAGATGAGATTCAAAGGAAGCTATAGATTCTAAGAGGGAGAAAACAAAGAGAATAGGGAGAAATGAGAAGAGGGAGGGATCGATTGTTGTAGGGGCAATTTGTTGAACAAGATAGGAAGAGGACGACATCTCAAAATGTTATGGAAGTGAATATTGAAAACTAAAAATAAATCAATTAAAAACAAAATAAAATAATAAAAATAAAAATGTGAATTTGTATTTTAAAAAGAATTCTGACACATATTTTTGCTTTTGCTGTGGCCAGTCTTCTTGTATAACATCCAATCAACTCCAGCTCTTCATGACCAATTTCACACTCTGACCCCTCTATGAATAGGAATATACTAGTCCCATCTTGGCCCACTTTCGAGCTCAGGAGACTCTCAACCCAATCCATGACAAGTCTCATCTCTGAGACTCAGGCAGGGGACAAGGGAAGTGAAGTAAGGAGATTACTGGTAGACTGTTAACCAGGAAGGCTTCCGGAAGGAGAGGGGTCTTAGCTGTGTTGAAAATGAAGGGAAATGAAACAATGAAGTGAGCAAGGAGGATGTTGAATGGTACCACTCAGTGCCAGCATCAAAGTAAAGGCCTATGGCGTGCCATGTTCCCTACTGCCTCTCTCTCCTCATGGTGAGGGCAGGGTTCGGAATCTCACACACTTGAAGGATGCTACCAGGAGGCAGAGTTTTCTTCAGGTCTTGAGGTGGCTGGTCTTTCTGTAGGTTCCAGTGGATATACTATACCAGATCAGACTCCATTCTCATGGCTCCATGGTATAGGGAAGAGAGTCAGAAGATAAATAACTTGGGTTCAAGTCCTGGCTCCTACAATCTATTTTATATACATTATTTGTTATAAAATTATATGTTGCATATTTATGTTATTTATAATATATGGTGTTATAAATAATATATAAACATACACCTAGGGCAGCTAGGTGGCACAGTGGATAGAGAGCTGGGCCTAGAGTCTGGAAGACTCCTCTGCCTGAGTTCAAATATGACCTCAGATACTTACTAGCTGTGTGACCCTGGGAAAATCACCTAACCCTGTTTGCCTCAGTTTCCTCATCTGCCAAAAGAGTTAAAGAAGGAAATGGCAAACCACCCCAACATCTTTGCCAAGAAAACCCTAAAAGGTGTCACAAAGAGTTGGATATGACTGAAAATGACTCAACAACAAAGATATATATACATATATATGTGTATATATGTATATATATGCACACATACCTATATAATATACATACAAATTATTAAAAGCATAGTAATAGCTACAATTTACATTTAGCACTAACTAGGTGCCAAGCGCAGTGTTAAACACTTCACAAATATTATCTCATTTCATCTTCACAAGAACCCTGGGAGTCAGGTGCTATTAATATCCCCATTTTACAGGAAACTATAAGCAAAAAGGAAACTGAAGCAAACAGAGGCTAAGTGACTTGACCAGAGTCACACAATCTATGTCACAAACTATATAAATGCTGACAGTCTCAGAATGCAAGTTCCCTGGAGCCTGGGGCAATTTTATTTTTGTCTATGCCTGACACATAGTAGGTGCTTTAAAAATACTTGCTGAATGGTTTTAGCCAAGTCACTTCATTTCTCTCAGTCCCAGTTTCCCTACCTAGAAGACAGGTTTGAGCTGGACTCCTCCCTCTTCCAAAACTGACATTCTACAATCCTAAAGTGGCATGATGCCAGTTAAATCAGCTAACTGGAATAATGTAGACTCTGTCCTCTGTGATTTCAACATCAGACTTGATCATCCAACTGCCTCGTTGCACTACAGACTTTCTGTCATTGTAGTTGAAGGTTTAGTGCTGGAAGGGCCCTGAGAGATCACTGGATCCAACCACCTCCTATTATGTGTAATACGACTAATGCCCAGAGATGGAAAAGTCAGAAAGGCTACACACAATAGAGCCGGGTTTCAAATCTAGATATTCTGGCTCCAAAGCCAATGGTCTTTCCATCACACTGTATTGTAGCTTTCCCCTTCTGCACATCCACAACTAGACTACCCATCATTTGGTCAACTCAGAGACAAGATTTTCCAGGAAGCTGCAGAAACCATTGGCCCATACCCTACCAATCCCTGGCCTTACTGGGTGCTTGCTAAATGTGGGCCAGGGTAGAATTTGTCTCAGAAAGACCAGTTCCTGTGGTAGGCTCAGAATCATAGGATTAAGGATTTAGAGCTAAAATGCTACCTGATGATTACGGGTAACTTTGCATGCTTCAGGATCCAATTCTTTAATCAGTGGGGGATGGGGTGAAGAGGTTGTTGAGACATGACCAGAATAGAAATAGAAATCTCATGTTCTCCACAGGGCAGAAAGTGGTGATGAGAACCTTAGTTCTCAATCCTGGTTGGGTGTTTTCCCAACCAAGGACTATGCATCTCAGGGAAACTGGGTTGTTTACTTGGAGAGAGACACCACCAACCTCTCTCCCAGTCCCTCAGGTCCAGGAGTATTTCGCCAAGTATGAACTACAAAGAAATTAACTTACATCTCTCATTTTAAAACCAGAAACACAAGTCACTAATCACAGCAGGTATGACACCCACATGGGAAATGCTGTTTCCCTAGAGAGAGAGCAGCTCATGGCTTTAGATTCAGAGTCAGAGGCACCAGGGGGACTTTAAAACTGTTTTTGTTGGGTTTTCTCCTTTTCTTCCCTCTCCCAGCCTCCCTCCCCAAAATGTACCACAGATTCCAAGCTATGCCCCTTTGATCTGGGGACCGGTGCCCTGCCGGGGATTTCTTAAGGCTCCACCTCTCTCCCTCTTGATGTTCCTTCAGAAACCTAAACAGTCCCTCACCTGCAGTTTGCAATGCTCACTACGTAAAGAGGTTCAGAAGGGCCCTTTAGAAAGACATCGAAGTAACAGGCCCCCAGAAAATACCTGGGGACGAGAGGTCCTCGGTGGGGAAGACAAAAGACTTTGCTGCCTTTTGCTGACTTTACTTCTGGCATCACTGGACCAAGAGGAGGGACTGTGAAGGTAGGATGGTAGACTCTATCTTCAACTTATCTATTCTCCATTGCACTTCAACTACCTGACTGCAGTCGAAGTCCTAATTCCTTCTCAACTGAATGGCTGCAACAGTTCTATCTATCTCTACCCCTTCCTGACAGCATGGCTCTGATCATATCATTATCAGTGGTTCCCTGTTGCCTAAAGAGTAAAATTCAGACTCTTTAGCCTGGTACACAAGGCCCACTACAATTTTTCCCTACCTACCTCCCCAGTCTCATCTTGCCCTGCTCCCATGTGCATGCCACCCTCCAAACACAATGGACATTTTCCACCTCAGAGCCCTTGTTCAGACTGTTTACTCCACTGAAAATTCTGTCCCAACTATATCTCTCCCTGTCACCAAATCTGAATTGGGAAGGATCCCAGGGGCCATTTAATCCAACATATATCTGTGCTGTAGAAAGGATTTGTAACCTCTCCTCAACATACTTAACAAGTGGTCATCCAAGCTTTGCCTAAAGACCAATTAGAAGAGGAAACCCACTGGCTCCAATAACACTTGTGGATGGTTCTAATTTTTAAAAACTTTGTTTTACCCTTGCATCCAACCATCTGAGCTATCTTCCAGACTGAGAGGCCTCAAAAAGTAGTGGAAAGAGCACAAGACTTGAAGCCAGCAGACCTTCATTCTAATCCTAGCTATACTATACTAGGTGACTGGCCATCTTACTTCAGGTCTTTGAGCCTGTCTTCTCATCTGTAAAATGAAGGAGTTGGATTCACTTATCTCTAAGATCCCTTCCAGCACAAATGTCCCCTGTTTTTGTAAAGCCTTACTTGATTCTGCCTCTAATCTATAAGTTTTTAACCTAGGGTCTGTAAACTAGTTGTATGTCTGTATATATGTATGTATGTGTATATATGTATATATATGATACATACATATATGTGTGCATATATATTCTGATAACTACATATCAATATAAAAGGCTTGCTGAGGTATCATTTTCTGCATTTAAAACATGATTCTGAGGAGGGGTCCATGGGTTTCACCATCTGCTCAAGGTTATCTAGGAGACACAAAAAGAGGTCTCTTGATTCATGATCTCTCCCTCCACTGACATCCACTGCATTGAACCTCTCTTCTGGCTCTCATCACATCTTGCTTAGAGTCTATTCACTCATATATGTCATCTCCTCTACTAGACTATGATCTCCTTGGGGCACAGCAAACCTCAAAAAGTAAGAACTCAATAAATAAGTTAAATTGAACTGAATATACTCATTTGATCTCTCCTTTAGAAACCCAGATATAAAGTCAAAAAATCAGAGATTTGAAGCATAAACTGTCCTTCTACTAAAGTTAATGGTCTGTGAGAGCTTCCATGGCTTAAAAGTTAATTTCCCCAAAGCCAATCTAATGATGATCTTCTCCAAACTAGGCTGAACTTCAACATAAGACAGTATGGCATCAGGCTGCTACTGGAAGCTTCTCCAATCAAGACTTGATGCTGTGCTTTCTATTTTCCTAGCAGTGCCTTTTAGAACCCAGGTTCACCTCCAAGTCACAATGAGACTCTGAAGTAGGCCTTTAGTGAAAAAGATGCAAGTGTGCATACATTTGTGTGTGAATGCCATATTGAAATAAATCTGACCATACTCATATCCCCATATCTGACTTGGGTCTGAGCACAACCCATATAATCCATGTTATTTTGATTATAGGTAGTGTATACCTACATTATTTTCCTTTTCAGAAATATGTACCATATTCAAGGACAGACTGTATCAGGACTAACAATATTAACATATATACACACACACATATATGGTCTCACCTTACCATTTCCTTTTATTGCTTTTAATTCCATATTTCAGTTTAATTAAAAACACAATGGTCTAAAGGACCTAATACTAATGCACTATACCATTTATGAATATTTATCACCCCAGGCTACATAAAACTGAATAATTATTAGCAATTAAAAGAAGGTCAGCAGAAGGCTCTCTGGCTTCAGTGACTTAAGAGAAGGCCGGGTACTCAGAGATCCATTCCCTCAGAGCCTCTTTGGCAAGTATTTTGCAAGAAGAGAGAAGCAGGTCCTGGCTGAGTGGGCACAAACTGGTGTTGAGAGGACAGTGACCCCAAATGAAGAGCAAGCGATGAGAACGCTGGCAGTTCCCTTTATAAGCATGCAATTTAGGCCAGGAAAAAAAGTTTAGTGAAAAAATGGGTTGACACAAGAGAGTACTATAGGATAAGCAGGACAAGACTGGCTTAGCAACCAGAAATCAGACTGTGCCACCAGGAAAACATGAATTGCCACAGACTCGAAGTGATCCAAACATGTTTCACATGGTTCCGTCCTGCTTCAGTCCCCATGAGCATTAGGCACTAGCCATCAGTAAACTTGGGTTCTACTCCCTTCTCTACCACTGACCTTGGGCAAGTCACTCATCCAGGCCTCAGTTTGCTCATTTGCAACATGAGGATAAAGATGCCTTTTATAAAGAACTCTGGCAAGGGTAAATTATGATAAGCCAATACAAAGTACTTAGTAACTAGAATATACAATTTCAGTGTATAGGATTTTTATAATTATTCCCATCATTTATCTGCATCAGTATACTAAATACTATATTGGAAACCACTAGAGAGTAAAGGTCAAGTCTGTTTAACTTGTTTTAGAAAGTGCTGAGCAACATCTTTCATACACAAAGACCTCGGTTACACATCAAGGATAGGCATAATTCTAGAATTGGAAGAGGTTTCTGAAACTATCTAGTCCACCCTCTCATCATTTTTAAGTTACCTTTAAAATAACTATAGGATAAAGTGATGACAGAACTGTGAGAGGTCGTCTAGTCCATCTCTCTTATTTTGCATACCAGAAACAAAGGCCCATAAAGTTTCACTGATTTGCTCATAATCACAGAAGCAGAGCCAGGATTTAAACTCAAACCCTCTGAGTCCTAACCAAGGTCTCTCAGTGTATCCTGGATCATCTCCAGTCATCCTGATAAATATCTGGTCACTGGATCCAGATGACTCCAGAGGAAAAAGTGAGACTGGTGCCCTTGCATAGCCCTCCCTCACTCAAAACAAAACCAAGTGCAAGTCATGTCATCATTTCTCTGATGGCAAGGTCTTCTTCAAAAACGAAGGATGAACACACACAACCACAACAATGTTTGTACCACTAAACCACAAGGATTCTAAATAAATGGACTCAACAACTTCAGTTCAATTGAACTGGCATTTTCTGAATACTCTCTCTATACAAGGCCATGTGCTTGGGTGGTATATAAAGATGAATATGGCATAGTGCCTGCCCTCTAAGAACTTATAGTCTAATAAGGTAGATAAGAAATGTCTACAGATATTTTTAATAAAAATTAGAACATGATCAATTTATGAGAATATTCTGGAATTCAGAGGAAGAAAAGACCACTTACTATTGGAGTGACCAGCAGTGAATGAAAAACATTTGTAAACTTTACTATGAGCCATGTAGGGGCAGCAAGGTGGTGTAGCAGATAGAATGCCAGGTCTGGAGTTAGGAAGACTCGTCTTTCTGAGTTCAAATTCAGCCTCAGGCACTTACTAGCTGTGTGACTCTGGACAAGTCACTTAACCCTGATTGTCTCAGTTTCCTCATCTGTAAAATGAGCCAGAGAAGGAAATGCCAAACCACTCCAGTACTTTTGTCAAGAAAACTCCAGATAGAGTCACAAAGAGTCAGACACTACTGAAAAACAGCAACACACACATGTTCCATGTACTGGGGATACAAATACAAAATCAAAACAGTCCTTGATCACGTGGACCTTACATTCTAATAGATAATAATACATTCTAGTGAAGATCTCAGTGGTATCCAGGAAGAAGCATTTTTGTGCTTAACTTTGAAGGAGGAGAAATCAGACAGAGGACCTGGGTAAGTACCTGTTTCAGCCACTGAGACAGTCAAATATGGACCTTGTTCCCCTCTACATGGGCTAGTTTAATAAATACATGTGGTAAAAAAAAAAATTCTTACTCAGCTTGAATGTTGACCGAATACTCAGGTAAACACCCAGACTTCAACGTGTTTCCACCTCACCCCTCCCCTACACACACACACACACACACACACACACACACACACACACACACACATACTATATTCTTATGCAACAGTGACACTCAGCAGCTCTACAGGCAGCTCTGACAGGCTGGTTAATGTTGTTGAGGCATCCTGAATATTTTAAAATACTGCAAGATAGATTATCATTCATATTTCCAAAAAAAATTAACTTTCTTTTATTTCAATCTTCTTTCCTCTATACCGAGTTGTAAATGGGGATCATAGAATCTGGGGAAAGAGGAGTCAACCCCCACTCTATACAATCTCTGCCCCTGTCCTAATACAAGGATGCTCCCTCCCCAGGAATAATAGTCTAAACTTGCCTCAGTTGTAGCAGGGAGAAAAGAAATCTCCCTGCCAACATCCTCAGACAAGGGATTCTTGCTTTCTTGCCTTTTTTCTTTATGATTAGTGTTAAAAATCCAAATACTAGCCCCATGGCAGAGAATACCAAACTGAGCAATAGCTGTACAAAACAAAAGAGGTACAGATAATAGCCAACACTGCAGAGAAAACATTTGAGCCATCTTCCTCAGAGCTGGTCAGCGAAGTTCTCATTAACTACAAGGGAAAGAGTCTATTTGGTTTGATAAACAGAGAGGTTTCAGAAAGGAGGGTTCCAAAGGAACCTGGAGGTGACCCCTTAAATCTATAGATTACAAACCCCTGGAAATCAGTAATCTAGCATTGGTTCTTAACAATGGCTGATATTTCTGTGGAATTTACACAGTTTGCAAGCCACTTTTATATAATTATCTAATTTTTCCCTTTCAACAACATGACTAGGTACTACAGGTGTAATCATTATTTTACAAAAGAAATTGAGACTCAGAAAATTTAAGAAACTGGCTCATGGCCACAAAGATTGTAAGTGATGAACGTTCAGCAATCTTTCTGACCTCTTTCTACCAACAGAGTAGGAACAAGTTTAACTAATTAATTCAACAAGAATTTACAGAGTTATTATATAGGGTGATATGTGAAACACATATTCCTGCTTTTAGGGCTTATGAGTCTAACAAGGGAGACAAGGCATGTAAATTGCTAACTTTAATAAAAATTAGAATATTCAAATTTTAATATAATATTATAAGTGTGCTATCTACCAATTCATTAACACATAAGCATGCACTGTATCAGGTGGGGTGAGGCCCAGACTAGGAGGATCCCCAAAAGAGTTATACTAGAGAAAAAAGCTCCCAGTTTTCCACTGCCCAATTCACCTTGCCTTGGAAGAGGGAATGTGCCAAATGCAACCTCTTCTCTTTAGGCACTTTTACCTCCCACATTCTTATACGCCAGAGGCAAATACCTACTGCAGGAATCCTATTTCATTAGCACTTGTATCTGCTACGATTAGAAAATTCAGGAAGCATAGAAGCAGAAGAGACCAAAGAACCAGGAGACCCAGATCTGCTACTAACTCACTGTATGATCTTAAAGGACCCATCTGAACTCCCTAGGCCTTGGTTTCCTCATTTGTAAAATAATTGAACTGAATAGTCTTGAAGGTCTCTTCCAGTGCCAATGTTACTCTCTGATTCTAACCTACATCTATCTCCCTTTGAGTTTTGTTTCACTAGCAAAGATATTGATCCAATCCATCTCAAACTCTTATAGTCAAAACTGACCAAGGGCTGGAGTTCTCACTCTGAAGATATCCTTTTCCTCACATCCTAGAGGGCTTTATTGCAGCAATAAGCTCCAATATATAAGTATCAAAGAGAAAAATACTATTTTCCCTGCCATGTCATGTTTATGGTTGGATTGGGCTCCCCATCTCCCCCACCCTGCATTTCCTCTTCTCTCCTCCTCCAGCCTGATGCTTTCAATGATGCCACAATCCAGTCTCTGTGACTCTGGAAATGTTTCCATGGTGATGAGCAATGATGTCATAAAGGAGGGATTGTGATATGGTTGAATGAAATCTGGTGCCAGATGCATCCTGAACAGAGATTAAAGTAAGGAGAGAGTTTCCCTATAGGCTTGTCCTAGGGAATGGAAAACTGGCATTGTGAGGGTAAAAAGTGAGGGAAAAAAGAATTCCAGGCAGTTTCGTGGTTATCTGATTGTACTTGGAAAGAAGGAGGCTCAAAGATTCCAAATAACACTAGTTAACTTAGTCCTAAAAGAAACATTAGGAAGGGGCAGGGAGCAAGGGGAATAGTAATTCTATCCTGGAGTCTGAGAGGATCCAAATAGATAGTGTGTACAAGCCAAGAGACATACATTGTTTAAGGACCGTAACCATAGCTCTTGTAAGTTTATAATACATCCCAATAACTCCAAAGAAACAGACCATAAGTTGGAGAGCCATTTCCATCACCAGAACTTGCCTGCTTGGAAAGAAACCCCACCGCAAGGTTTTCTTTTTAGAGGAAATAGAAATGGACCTGCAAGCCCTTCCCAGAAGGGTTCATCTTCCATGGGGCTGGCCTTTTGGCTGAAACAAGCAGGCCTAGGGGAAAAGAAAGGCCTTCTGAGACTGGGGTAGAGGCTGTCAAATAGCCTGATGGCACAGTAGCTGGAGAATTAAATACTACCTTGGTCCGAAGTCCTTGGAAATGCAGGAACAGATGCATTGCCATCAGAAAGAGCCTCCCTTGAGAGAGAGGCACAGTCGCCAGCAGCTCAATTGAGATGCTCCCTCTTCTGAAGGTGGCTGGAGACAGTGGAGTGATTTGTAGCCGGAAAGAATTGTGCCAAAGGAGCTGGCACTTTTCAGCCAAAGCAAACTGATTAATTCCCAGTGTCCCACAGCAGGCTCTGAGAGATCCATCCTGCTCCCAGTCCCCATCATCTTCCTCCTTCTGTGGCTTCTTGAAGCAGAGTTATCAAACTGTAAGCTACCCTCCCCAAATACAGACAAGTGACTAGTCTTAAGGCAGCTCTGACACATCTCTATTAGGTATGAATTAACTTCACGGGAAAATAGTTTCCACTGAGCAGACTGGACATGTGTCTTTCCTTCTCTATGCAGGGATGGAAAATGTTTCTTTGATATACAAATAAAATTCCAGTAATCTGCCATCAGTTACACAAAAGGTATGAGTTGTGGGAAGGGTAGAGATTCCCAGACATTCCTCTTGGGAAAAAGTATTCACCTTTCTTAAGATAACTACCTGGATTTTTTAGATAACTAGCCCAGTTAGCATTAGCTGGAAAGATAAGTAGGAGGGCAGGATTGATGATTTTCTGCATCTGGGTTCAGAATAGTCTGTGATCAGAGTCAAAGTTCTATTTTTGGTTTAGGTGGAAGTCTAAGGCCAATGTTAGGAATAAATGTGTAGCCAAGATTAGAGGTGACTATGAATATGTTTACATGTTCATATATGGCCAGGATTAGGCATATTCTCTTCCGAGGTCATTCTGGGTTCAAAGTTAGGGACCAATCATGGACCGAAATTATGGATCACGTAGGACCAGAGTTATGACAGTAAAACTGAGCTAACTGGGATAAACCCCATGACTCTCGTTGTCATAGCAATAGTACATGTATAGAGTCATTTATATATATACTATATATTTTTTGTAATTCCATATTTATTGACACTGTTCGCACCATATCTGGAATAATCTAAGTGGTCTAGTAGGACAAGTAGACTTGGGAGTCACCAAAACTCTGAGTTCTAGTCCTGGAACTCACTATGTGACTTCAGGCAAGTCAGTTCTCTCAGAGCTTAATTTTGTCAGGGAGTTGAACTGCCCTCCATATTTGGAATTCTATCACCTTGCCTGGTTTCCTTCACATCCCAGTTAAAATTCCACCTTCCACAAGAACCTTTTCCGTAACCTCCTTAATGCTACTGCCTTTCCTTTGTTAATTATCTCCACTTAATTTATAATATCATATTAACTTATTATATACATACATATATCTTGTTTATACATATTTCCTTGCATGGCTTTTGCATTGCCTTCCCCATTAAACCGGGAGCTCTTTGAAGGTAAAGACTATTTTTTGCTTCTCTTTTTATCCCCAGCACTTAGTACTTGGCACATAGTAGGCACTTAATAAATGCTTACTGACATGAGAAATAATCTCTCAGGTCCTTTTCATCACTGATATTGTATGACTCAATGAGTCTGTCTCGCTGTCTGAAGTATTTTTAACTCCCCTTTGTGAGGAACATTATATTCTGAAGGTATACTGTTGTTATGCTATTTCCCTAAACAGGTTAATTTATTTTTTTCTATCTTGCTTTTTTAAAAGCATCTCATCCCACTTTGAATACAAAATTCACTTCACACTGGAGTCTGGTATTATTTTGTAAAAAAGATATTTTGTAAACAGAGATTGGATTCTGCCTTATTGACCAGTATTAAAAGCTACACCACCCAAAAGCAGCCAGCCCCAACTTGTCCAAAGCAACTTAGATTCTTTCCTTGTATAAAACCATATACTCTTTCCTTGTCTTTCCCACAGCCAATAGAAAGTGGTTAATTTTATTATTATGTTTAAATGAATTTCTTTGTGCCTGAACATTCTGGTATTCTGCTCATCCTTATAAATACTTGATGCAGAAACAATCTTTGAAAACGTCCTAAGGCCTCCAGTACATCCTGTCCTTTTGCAACATGTATAATGCACTGTGCTAGGCACAGAGTCCAGAAAATAAAAGAACAGATAAGGATACAAAGGAGGGAAGTTATGGTCCCTGCCCTCAGGTATCTTGTAGTCTAGCAAACAATTTAATGAAATAAATTCAGAAGGGTAAACCTACCTAAAGAAAGGGAAAGGAGGGAATTAGGATGTTCACTACGGAGCATCTGAAAATTAAATTTTTTAATGAGTAAGAAGAGAAGCAGGGGAATGATGACGTTCTTCATTACTGTGAATCTGAAAATAAACAAAAAAAAAAAAAGCATTTTTAAAGGAAGGAAGGAGTGGGAGTGCTGATAGGAAGAAAAAGCTACTGCTCCATTCAGCAGCACGCATGCATTGAAAGTCTATCTTGGTTGCTGGGCAACCAACAGAAAGCATTTCAGAGAGCAAAGGGCTAATTGGATTAATGAATTAATTGGACACTTCCCAGTAAGGTGACCACTTTATCCTAGACTATATCATCTTTTCTTCCCCCTCTATCATGTGAGTATCTAAGTGACCAGTAATTCTCTGTCAGGAAGGCTGTCTAAGTGAACTCAGTTCCCTACCAGTTCCAGGATTCTATAACTCTAAGTGCTTGGAGGTTTTCAAAGCTGCACAAGTATAGAGAAGGTTGTCATTATTACTGCAAAAAGTAAACCTCACTGTCTGGAATTAACTTAATCCACTTTCCTATACTTTCCTATGAGTTTGCCTAGTGACATAATCATGGCAATCTGGAAAATGATGTCCCTGTGTCTGTCAGAGATATATGGTGGTAAGAACATATGAGAAACTGGATCCTTGGCTTTCTTGGGAAACCTTACTGCCTCTCCCTTTGCCTCCTCTGGTGGGTTCCTTTAATTACAGGAAAACCCCAATAAAGTTAAGAAGGATGGATAAGCTAACAATGAAATGCTGCAGGGAGCTGGCAAACTGTTTCTTGAGGTCACCCCAGTGCTCTCATTCTTTCAGACAACAGTCACGTCCAGGAATTTATGAAGACCAAGTCTTGGGGGAAAGGTACCAAAATAGGGCTTCTAGTCTTGCCCAAGAGCAATTTTCTAGGTGACCTTAAACAACTCACTTCTATTTTCTCTGTATCATTTATAAAGGAGTAAATAACCTCTGCCTTTTAATGCATAATCATTGGTCAAATATTTCTGGATCCTTCCCCAGTGGCACCCCTTTTCAAAGACTTCTCTCCTCCTCCTCTCTGCCTACTATCACCCCCTACCTGGCCCAGATCTAAAAAATTCATTCCCACTAAGAAGATTAATTCATTCCCTGTTAGACTTTTAAAAAGGAGGTTGGAAAGGGCAATATGTGTACTCTCAAATCATGTCCACCTCATCTATACAGAATCTTCTCCATCTTCCTAGCCCTCCCCTCAGCAATGCCCCCCACAATTATTTTCATTTCTCTTTTATGACATTGATCTGTAACATACTGCTTTTCATTATACTCATTTGTATACATGTCTTTTCTCATCTACTCTAAGCCAAAAAGTTCCTTTGATATAAATACCATATTTTATTTATCTTTATATCCCCTACAGATCTTGCACATACCCTAACATACAGTATACACAATAAAATATTTGTTGGTTAAATTCATTGGGATAAATGAGGCTAATTAATCTGGTTTCCTGCCCTCAGGATGTTAATAGTAGGGTTGCAGGTTAAGCTAGATGGCCTCCAAGGTCCCTTCCTACTCAGATTCTGTGCTCCTGTGACCTGCTCAGGGCCATACAACTAATAAGCAGATAGATCAGGGTCCAAAAACACGGGTTTTCTAAAGGTAAGGCGAGCCCTTTCTAGTATAATAATATAGTCCTTTAGCACTGATACTCAGAACAGTTTGTTGAATTTTCATTTAACTGGACCCAACATGACTATCATGGGTTTTCAGACATCTGTGGAATATTATGGGGTCAATTTCTGATGTTCCTAAAAATCACAGGATGTGGGTAATTCCTTTCTCTTCTTATGTATTAAGCCAACTCTGTGTACAAATCCACAGAACCCTATACACCACCCATACACCATCTTACTGACATATTTTTCTACCAGCCCCAGCTGCTTCAAAAAGATCGATTTTGGCCTTTTCCCCAAAACATGATCTTCTCAGTTTTGCAAACAGGCTTGGTTGAGGGTGGGGGTGGATTGGCTTGTGAGCATCTTTGGTACCAGGTCTTTTTGTCAGGTCATGTGGGGTGTTTTGCATGATGTAATTGACTCCAATTTCTCCCACCCATCCGTAAAAAATTCATAAGTGCCTAAAAAACAAAACAAAGCCAGGAGGGGAAAAGGCAATTTTAAAACGTATTCTGCTGCAGAGGCTGCTATTCCTGCAGGCATAGTAGATATTAATAATTCAACAAAATATTACAGTAATTACTATACTTTGCAATATCACAACAGTGCACTTTAGCACAACTCCTACAAATCTCCTTGCAACTGCCATTAATAAGTAAAATGCAATTCACCATATTAAATTTGTTGTTTAAAAGCTAAATATTTCATCGGAGCTAATATATTTTAAATAATCAGCCAGGACCACTGAAATCCCCAGCCCTGCATTTCTCCCCCTTCAAATGAAATTACATCGTAAGCATTCAATCAGAAATTGAGTTCAACTGTAACATTTATATCCTGACTATTAAGACTCAAAAGTTCCCCTTTGGATGGACCTGGAATATACTCAGCAGTTGGGCACAGTCAGTGCCTGATTAGGCTGCTACAGAGAGATGGTAGGAGTGACTAAGAAAGGAAGATTCGCTCTATTGGGCCCAGGTGATTGGCTAGCTTTTCTAGCTTCAAGAAAAGATCCCTATGGATTTCAAGAGTAGTGGATGGCAAGAGAACTTCAGAAATGATGAGAATCTTTGAATCTTGAAGGTGAAAGGTACCACAGAGTGAGATCACCTGGTCCAAATGGGTCATGTTACAAAGAGATCCAGAGGAACAAAGCGAACTGACCAAGGTGGACTGAGGTTTTCTGAATCCTAGCCTGGTACCCTCAGCCTTGCATGTGCCTCAGGCTAGCATTTCACATGTGTTAGTGCTTATTCTAGATAGTAACTGTGGTTGCTTTCAAGCCCAAGCTCTCAGGCTCCTAGGTGCTACATTCCTGAATGGGGCTAGGGAGGAAAGGGTGCAACTGGCACATCAATAAAAGTCCCTTGCATTGAATGTAATGCCAAGAGTTAACTTGTCATTCCTTCTTTCCAGAAGATCAGGTGTGCCAGCATCCCAGCCATGACTCAGGTAAGGTAAGGCTCGTGTGTGTGTGTGTGTGTGTGTGTGTGTGTGTGTGTGTGTGTCCGAGCACATGCACAAGTACAGATAAGGAATTAGGGAAGGAGAGAAAAATACAATTCACTTCCTAGAACCTAAAGGAAGCCATCGCGTCTAAGAAGCCTTCCCTAATAACTGCAGTAATCATTATCATGTCTTATCGTAACTGTTGTTAAGATTTCAATGGCCATGTCATATATTTCATATCTGATTATACTCACGTTTATCACCTAGAAATATTAACCTTAACACTCTATTACAATATATAAAAATGTAATATTCCTTGGCAGCTAGGTGACATAATGGATAGAGGTGTGAATTAGGGATCAAGGAGGCTTACATTCAAATTCTATCTCAGACCCCCCTGGCCAGGGGTAAAGAATCCGTGGCCTCAAGGCCATATGTGGCCCTCTAGGCTGGCCCCTCAAGCCTGGCCCTTTGACTGAAGCCAAACTTCGCAGAACAAATTCCCATCCCTGGCCTAGGCAGACACTTAACCTCTTTTAGCCTCAGTTTTCTTATCTATAAAATGGAGATGAGTGCCTGTCTCACAGGTCTATTGTGGAGATCAAATGAGATAATATATGTAAAGCATTTTGCAAATCTTAAAGCACTAGACAAATGTTAGCTATTATCATGTGTATTACATTTTATCAGATCATAAGCTTCTTAAGGGCCAAGACTCCATATTTTATTTTGCTATTTCCTTCAGAGCCTAGCTTAGTACCTTTTCCTTAATAAACACTATATATATTAAAAGGATGAACAAATATAATTGTGTACTGATGTCATTTTTTCATACTTTCTAAGTTTTCCAAAAGGATATAGGGTTCTTGACAGTGGGGAATATATCTCATACCTCCCCCAATCCAAGAACTTTGCCCAAGTCTGGGTACCTAGTAGGTTGCCAGTAGATAAATCCTCATTGAACTGAGCTCAATGAGATGAGATAAGGACACTGAAATCCAACACTACAATGAGAAACAACAACAACAGAAATCATCCAAATCATGCTAATATCTGGGAATTTGAATTATCTAATATGGAATGAAGTGGGCCACTGGTTTAAACTTGGGCCTATGTGATTAGTACCTCAATATTATTTATCCCAAATGGACTTTGACCAGTTCTGGGAGGAAAGGAAAAGAGCAGTCCAACCATCAAGGGGAAAGGCTAGGAAGCTGCCCAAGGTTCTGGAATGTCAATCTATTTATATCTGTTTCAGGAATAAAAAATACTAATCTTAATCCAGCAATTTGCACACACACACACACACACACACACACATACACACACATATGTGTGTACATATATATTTGCACTGTGTGTTACATACACATACATATATACATATATAAATGTGTATACGTGTGTGTACGCATACACACACACACTCACTTTCTCTCATATTCACTTTGCAGTTTACAAGGCACATTCACTTCCATTATCTTACTTGAGCATCACTGGGAAAATATTATCAAGGAGGCTTTAGGTGAAGAGAAAAGCACTCTAGGCATGAAGTCAGAATCATACAATCTCAGAGTTGGAAAGGACCTCAAAGGTTATTGAGTCTGGCCTAGAGCTGACAAAAATCCCTCTTACAACATTCACAACGAATGGCTATTCAGGACCCCATCTTAAAAATCTCTACTGAGGGAGGGGAACCGCTCTCACTTTAAAGCATGGCCCATTCTATTTTGAGATAGCAGTGTCAAAGATTTCTATGACAAGAAGCCTAAGTCTGCTACTTTTCAATTTCTACTCATTGCTCACAGGTTTATCCTCTGGGGCCAAATAGAGCCCTACAGCACATAATATTCAAATAGCTGAAAGACAATTTTCATATCCCCTCTAAATTTCTTCTCTGGGCTAAAGACTGACACCACCACCCCACCTAAGTTTTATCTAGTAATAATTATAGTCTCTTAACAAGCCTGATCATTCTTTTATGGAAACACTCCAGTCTGGCATTATACTTCCTAAAAATATGGCACCCAGAATGATGCTCCAATGGTTGTCTGACCAGGGCAGAGTTCATCCAAACTATATTATATTATCTCTTATTCTGGATTTGATGAGTAGAGATTTATACATATAATAAAACACACAACTTCCATAACATTTTTTCCCTTCTGCTCTTTGAAAACAATTCAGGTGTCATCCTCCTTTTATCATTATTATTTTCTTCTGTTTATTTTTCTTCCTTTCCCAGGGCAACACTCCCTCTAGTGTTTGTGTCAAGGATCTGAGGCTTCACATTTCATGCATATTCTCCTCTTACTGGAGAGAAGCCTGAGCTTTGGGCTGAAAGGGGGTTGTGTCTTACTGCAAAGCTAATTAGCCAGTATGGCAGGTACCCTCCCTTTCAGTAGGAGGCTAAATATATTCAGCAGATTGTCCTGGATGCCAGCCCTACTTCACATTTAAGCATTAAGAGAGAACTCAGAGAAAATGAATAAAGGTAAAAATAGGAACTTCAGGGCCTATCCCATTATCTCTACAGAACCTTCTGCTGACAACTGTATACTATGCTTGCCAAAGGAGCCTGAAAGCCAATTTTTGTTTGTTTTCTTTAAAAAAAAAAAATCACTCACCTACATCAGAAAGCTTTCTCTGATGAGTTACAAGGAGGAATATCAAAGCAAGATGGACAACCTGGATTTCCTTCCTGATATAAAAAAAATTTAGAAAGCAAAGTAGGAGTACCCAGTCAGGGAAGCAAAGTTACATGCACTCAGTAGAAATGTGTCTTATCCTGCTTCTGCAGCTTCCCATACGGGCTAGAAGAATGCCCAGCACATAACTGGTGCCTGATTGATTGAAGGAGAAGCTAGCTCAAATGGAAATAAGCTCCTAGATGACAGGATATGGTAAATGAACACTTGAGTGGGAGGGAGTCAGGAGGCCCAGGTGTATCGCTGACAAACCACATGAAACCTGCGTAAGTCATCTTCATTCTCTAGACATCAGTTTCCTCTTCCATCAAAGGAGAGTATTTCTGAAATCCCTTTCATCTCCAATGCTCATTTAACCTGTTTCTGTTCTTAATCAGTTCTTTATAGTGACTTGTATGTGGAGGTTCCTCTTTCACTTCATAAATTCTAACTCCATGAGGTCAGCTAACTATTGTAAGCTACAGAAACTGGCACCACTAAGGTCTTGGTCTCCTATCTTCCCATTTCTCTTTTCTTTTCAGTTCCTCCCTTAGGATAATTTTTATGAAGCGGAAGACCAAGGTTTACCAAAAGAGGTGCAATTAATCTGACTCTATGCACTATAATTTTCATCTCATCCCTGAGTGAACAATCCTAGTCCTCAATAAGATATCACAGCTAAACTGTTTAGTAAGAAGTACTACTACTTGGACTTCGTTACTGTTTTCCAAATTTAATATTGCACGTTTAGTTATGTATGTGAGGAACGACGTTACCATAAATAATTAAACCCAAACTACACTTACCAAAATAAATGAACAAAACACTCTCTCTCATGATGCAACCAGGCTTGGTTCACTCACTACTTCAAGAAGCAAGGTGACTCACATGAGGCCCCTACTAACACCAAGGAGCACGATTCAATGCTAAAAAGATTTTTATTTATTAAATCAATATTTAAACCCAGGAGTGGAAAAGCATGGTAGTCCAAAGAACAAAATATGGGAATTTGAGTTAAGAACTTAGTACAGCCTCCCTTGAAGACCTTGGAAATACCCTTTCTACACCTCACATTTTGCCAGCACTTTGAGGAGCATTTAGCTGCATCTTTTTGAAAGCAGTTGATGCCCTTGGGAAGAGCAACCCTCTGAGGAAGAAGCAAAGGGTACAGAAGAGTAGGGATTGGTTGAGGTCAAAAGAAGAAAAGGAGAGAAAGAAAGCACAGAAGAGATGAATAGTCTCAAGGAAGTATGAACGTATCCTGTTCCTGCAGGAGGCCATAAGAACCTCTCCGGACTTTGGCTGCCTCACTTGCAAATGGAGCTGAGCTAGATGATCGCTAAGATTTCTTCCAACTCTGATGCTGAGTAACTCTATGACAGATCTCTCTGTCCCTAGACTTTTATCTGTTCTGGTCCATCCTACACACAATCAATGCTTAATCTTCCTGTACCACCTCTCTGATAATGTCACTTCCCTGCTCAAAAGTCTTCACTTTACTGCTTACAGGATAAGGACCAGTCTCTTTAGCTTAGGAAACAGGGCCACCAGTAACCAGCTTTAGCTCCCAATATACATCCCTTAAAGAATTCTCTACTCCAGCCTTTCAGGATCCCCATGCCAAGATCACCCATCTCTTTTTACTATTAAGAGACACCCTGTTTTCCAGAGCTAAGGCCCAGCAAGTAAACTGTGCCCTGAGCCTGGCATAACAACAATCCTCTGCACTGATCCAGCGGATGAACTCTGCTGCTGCAAAATCCCAGAATTATTTCCAGCTCCAGCTGGTCCTTAGCTTGAACAAACATGTCCAAGGACCCACCTTCCAGTCAAGCAGCCCTGCTATGAGTCAAACTTGTCACATTGCGGCTATCATTGTCAGGGCTACAGCTCAGAGCAGAGCTATTGCTGTATGATTAAGGTCTGGCCACCCTAAAGCCGGTCTCCTAGAGGAAGTTCTGATACGTGTCTAGTTTCTCTCCTCCAATGGAATAAAGAAAGCTTTTTGCTGATGACTGTTATTGGCCCTATCTTTTTAGTTTGCTTTCATTTTATTTTATTTCCTAGAGTTAACTGTGGTTGTGATGATCTATGTGAGCTCTGATAATTTTCAGTTAACTGTGGCCGTACTAACCTGTGTGAGCTCTTCAGTATTTGTTAACAGTGGTTACATAACCCTTGTGACATTTTGGTCATTTGTTTTCTGATTTGACAAGCCAAACTGGTCCTTTCAACTGCCCACAAACCTCTCTGGCTACAAAGCTCAGCTCCAGACTCATATCTATAAAGATTTCCCAGGCTATTCCAATATACAGTAACCTCTCCTCCACTGAACTCCGAAAATTTACACAGTATGTACAGTGAATCTGGCAATTAATCCCCTACTACATCATGACATCCCTGTGTTACTGTTCAGCTTTCTATATTTTGAGCTCCCAGCCAGAGGGCAGGAGTTGAGATTTATAAAATTCCTACATACCCCCACATGTCTACCACAGGATTTTATTTACAATAAGAACTCAGTAAATGTCTGTCGGTTCTATTTTGTTTGAAGATCCAACCACTGAGAAAGGTAATGATATGGCAATGATTTACCATTCCTTCCCTCTGTCTTAAGACCATGTGGGACTACTGCTTGTCTCAGTGAAAAATGACAAATAAAATAATAAACCTGGCATATAGTCTCAATTTTCCTGGAGTGGCAATAATGAATATAGTGGAGAGGGCTCTGCACTTTGAGTCATGTCCTGGGGTCAGGGCCTTGCTTTGATTATTGATATGAGTTGACATGGTACTGAACAAATCTCTCAACCACTGGGTTTTAGTTGTTTTATCTGTAAAATAAAGTTATGTGTATGAAATACTTCCACTACCCACCTCAAAGGGTTAGAGGAGAGAAAGAAGTCATGTAAAGTTCTAAATGCAAATTGCTATTGAAAGAAAAAGTCTGTCTATGATCTCCTTCAGGATTAGGACCCTTGTTCTCCTTCCACTCTATGATGGTTAAAAGCCTACAATTCAATTTAATTCAACAAGTTATTATTGAGGGACTGCTATGTGCCATGTATTTATATTAAGCAGTGTGAGAAATAAAAAAGAGGCATCCAATACTATATAGTTCCTACCCTCAATTTGCTCAGAGTTTTAACTAGCATATGACAGTATATAATCAAGCACTAAACAGAACACGTTGGTCATACTCCAACATACTGGGGCTAGAAATAGATTCCCCAATCTTTATCCAGGACTGTTCTTCAAAACATACTGCCTGCTAATTGATGCCTAGAATTAAGCAGAATATAATCCAATCATGCTATAGACTACTTGTTTTTCCTCTCTTTTAAAAATTTTTATTGATGTATTTTCTTTTCACATTTTAAACATGTCTAGATTGCCTCGACTCTGTAAAAGTCCTGTTGTAAGAAAGTGAAACATAGAACTATGGAGACCTCATCTGAAGGTACATGCAACATTCCACATCTGTAGCACTGTCCATTCCTATTTTTTAATTGTTTTCAATTAAATGAAATCTGTTTTTCTCCCTCCTACACCTCCACCCTACTGAAAAAAGACAAAATCCAAACAAATTTCTTATAACATACATAGTCAAGCAAAGCAAATCCCCTTATTTGCTGCGTTCAAAAATATTTATGTCTCATTCTGCATCCTAAATCTATCACCTCTTTGTCAGGAGGTAGATAGTATGTTTCATCATCAGTCCTTGGGAATCATGGATAGTCACTCTATAGATCACAGTTCTTACAATTTCAGTTAATGCCAGTCATGGGACAGGAGAACTTTGATGTCTGTGATGAAGGAAAAGGAATTAGTCGAAACTCTAACACGAGGAAAGGGAGAATCTCACCTAAAGATAGACCTCATGAAGCCAACGAAATGTCCTCAAATTGAGTTGATCCCCAAAGTAGGAGAGATCTAGAACTCAACATTTGAGGCCACAGCAATTAAAAAATTAATGACATTTACGATGCTAGGGAAGATCGGGACATATGCTACTTATTATATGCATTCAAACCTACATGTGAGAAAAAAATCACTCTGGTAGCTAAGTACAGGATGAACTGAAGTGGAGAGAGTTGAAGCAAGGAGACCAGTTAGAAGACTACTGCAGTAGCTGAGGTAAAAGTATTCTAAATCAGGTGGGAGCTGTGTGAGTAGAGAGATGATTGATAAAGATATAAAGACAGATATGTAATCTTATGAAGTAGAAATATAAGATTTGGCAACTAACTGGTTACGTAGGGCAGTGCTGTCAAATTCTAATAGAAATGGGGCCCACTAAAGTGCAGATAATGATCCCTGGGGGCTGCATATTGACTTGGAAAACTCCATATTAATATTAACTAATTTATTATATTTTATTTATTTGGTTAAGTACTCGCCAATTATATTTTAATCTGGTTCAGACTTTTCTCGGGAGGGAGTGTTGGGGGCCTCATGTTTAATACTGCTGATGGAGGGGAAGTAAGAGTGAAGGGGCCATCCAGGATAATTCCAAGGTTGTGAGATTGAATCAATACTGCCCGCAACAGTAGTAAGGATGTGTGAAAGAGTGCAGCATTTGGGGGCAACGTGAGTTGTACGGAACAGGTTGAGTCTGAGATGTGTATGGGACATACAGTGCAAAATGTCCAAAAAGTGTTGTTGATTCGGAACTATAGCTCAGGATGGAGACTAGGACTGGACACAGTATGTGAATCATAGACATAATTTAACTGAGCCCATGAAAGCTAATGAGATCACCAAGTGAAATAGTGAAAACATAGAAGAGAAGAGGAGCCAGGACAGAGCCTTGGGGAACACCTACAGTTAGTGGGCATGAAATGAATACAAAGCCAGCAAAGGGAGACCAAGAAGGAACAGTCATAAAAATGGAAGAGCCAGAGAGAATCCTGTCATGAAAACCTAGAGGCGAGTGTATCCAGAAATAGAAGGTGGTCAACAATATCAAAGATGGCAGAAAGTTCAAGAAGGATGTTATTTGAGAATAG
Organism: Bettongia penicillata ogilbyi; assembly: GCA_023548195.1. Classification (NCBI taxonomy): domain Eukaryota; kingdom Metazoa; phylum Chordata; class Mammalia; order Diprotodontia; family Potoroidae; genus Bettongia; species Bettongia penicillata. Next base: position 602,053 of record JAJHZJ010000336.1, read on the forward strand.
GACATTAGAATTGTCAATTAAGAGATTACTGGTACCTTTAGAGGAAGCAGTTTCAGATTAATGATGATGTCAGGGGCTAGATTTCAGAAGATTAAGTTTTTCTTATAGGTTTACCTCTGCTCTGATTAAAGACGGAATTCACTCATTTAATCAAAAAAATACTTAGTAAGTACCTTCCCAGTATTTATCACCATGCTTAGAATGCTTATTAACTGGACCTACTATGTTCAAAGTTGTGTGCTAAGGCTTCATAAAGGATGTAGCATTCAACAAACATGTTAGTAAAGGCACTAATCAGTTGGATCATCTCCAACACGTGACCAGAGTTGTGAGGCGCCTTGAAACATTTAGACGTTGGCACGTAGTGACTGTCTAATCAATGTTCACTCATTTATTGGCTGATTGATCTTTGCAGTTTGAAGGAACTGAGAGAGTATATCTTAGAAAAGAGAAGATTTGTGGGAAACATTATTACTGGATTTACCTAGGTGGCATAGTGGATAGAACACTGGTCCTGGAATGAGGAAGACCTGAGTTCAAATCCACCTCACACCCTTACTGACTATGTGACTCTGGGCAACTTACTTATCTTTTATTTGCCTCAATTTCTTCATCTGTAAAAGGGGAATATTCATAGTACCTACCTCTCAGGGTTGTTGTGAAGATAAAATGAGATAATATTTGTAAAGCACTAGGCATACAGGAGACACTGTAAATGTAAAAGTTATTATCACTATTTTTATCATCATCACAGTCTTCATATACTCAAAGGACCATCATGTATGGCCTGGATTAAATTTATTATTTGGCCCCAGAAATCAGAAATAGGAAATACTGAATAATAGTTTCAAAGAAGCAGGTTCTGGCTCAGTATAAGGAAGAGCTTTTTAATAAGCAGAGTTGTCCAACAAAAAGAGAAAGACCACCAACAGAATGAGTATCCTTGTGTGGCAGTAAATTCCCCATTATTAGTAATCTTCAGTCAGCCACTAGATAACCACAGGAATGCTGGGGAAGACATTAATCTACCATTCATGACCTCTAAGATCCCCTTCAGCTCTTAGATTCTGTGATTGAGTGCTCAGTATACACAAAGCTTCCCTCAAACCCATGAGCACAAGACGTAACCCCATTTGCTGCACACTTCTCAATTTCGATAATAAAATGGGATAGCACAGATAGCACAAATAATGTTAACTGAGATAATCTAAAAATTTCTCATTGGTCATACATTTCACATGTTCCTCCAACCAGACCTTTGCCAGAATTAATCAAAAGTATTTGAGGGGTCCCTTGTCCATTCACCATTTAAGAGAAGGTCAAATGAGTGGAAAATCAGCAGGTAAAACAGGAACTCAGTTTACTTTTCTGGTCCTTGTTTGCTCTTGGATAAACTGCTTACTTCAGATTTTTCCATCACAGGCTATTTAGTTTACTTTCTTGTTCTTTAAGGGACAAGACTGGTCTCACAGATTAATGGGCACTGGAGTAACTCTGGTCATTTTAATTGATGTTTGAAGCCCAAGGAAAATAGCCCCTCCAACTTCTTCTCTCCCTCCTCCCTACTTTGAGCTTTCACTTAACCCAACATTGTTGGAAAGACCACTTTCCAATTGCCTTCCTTTGCCAACAATAAAGCTGATTCCAGCTATTCCATTTCTGCAACCATTAGCAGGGACTCCCACTTAAAGTAGTTTGCAACTTCTATTTGCATTAAAATTGCTGTAGAAACCAAGGAGGAAATATTATTCTTGTTTGCCAGTTAAGCCAATGCATTGGATGAAATTGACAGCCCTGGGGACAAACTGGCTTAGGCCAGCTCCCCTACCCCAGGGGTGCCCCTCACTTCCCGCCTGACCAGAGGGAACACAGCTATCAGAAGCAATTAGTGTTGCAATATTCCACTTTATTTCCCAGAGATATCTTAGCTGAAATGGCTCCCCTTGTAATATTAATTAAAAACAGATTTTTTTGGCATACTCCTGAAGAATGGTTTCTGTGGCAGGCAGGCTTCATTATTAAGTCTCCAAGAAGGAAAATGCATTAAGATATTGTGACATCAGTACTGTGCACAGGGGCGAGGAGGGCTGGATAATCCAGCCAAAAGCTATTTGAAAAATCTGTTTGGGAGTTGCAGTTAGAATATTCACCCAGTGAATACAATTAATCTGATCAAACTTGTCACTATTTTTGCACATTAGGAGTAAATATTTTAGCGTACAGTCCAGCTGAATTAGTTGAGTGTGTGAGACTATCTAAGAGAAACTGTATTTCCTCTATCTCCTAAGAGACTGCTCCCAGGAGGAACTGAGGCCTGACAGCCACTTGTAATTATCAATATCCTCTTTATTTTTCCTACCAAGGTGCATTTGTCAGTGTCTTAATTGAAATCTGTGCACAGTACTGTGCAATGTGAAATTCACCAACACTGAGGTGAACATCAAAGAGTCAGTGGTTATGAGAAAATATGGCATTCTCACCAGTTTGCTGGGGGGATGGGGGAGGGAGAGGGAAGAACAAGGTGCTAGGGATGTTTTTAGGAAGAAAAGAAATAAAGAGGAAGGCCAAGCTTGCCTTCATAACCTCTTCTTCTCAAGAATCATTTGCCTACCCACTAAGCAAGGAGATGCCAGTTGGAAGAAATGAGAAAAGCTATGTGATTTTGTTTCCATATAAGCTCTACAGACAGGGTCCATATTCCACAAGGCAAATGTGTAACACTCCTAAATTCATCAAAGGAATCCCAGGTCCAGGAGACTAGGGGCATGTGGAAAGGACCTCAGATCCCTTCTTCAGAACTGAGTCCCCATTAACATATATTCTCTCTCTCTCTCTCTCTCTCTCTCTCTCTCTCTCTCTCTCTCTCTCTCTCTCTCTCTCTCTCTCTCTCTCTCTCTCTCTCTCTCCTTTCCCTATCTTCCCTTCCTCATTTATACCCTCCCTTCTTCCTTTTCTCCCTCTCCTTTTGCCTCCTTACCCACTATATCTCTCCTTCCTCCCTTCCCTCTCTCCTACTTCCCTCTACAAGAGTAAATTAATAATGGATAAAAAAAGATCAAGGGCTGGAGCCCATTCCCCTTTATATGCCACCCTTCCCCTTTCCTCCCCTGCTAAAGACTCCTTTCTCCTGTCCCCCCCCCAAAAAAAGGAGGCAAATATGAGATAGTAGAAGCAGAGGCTCCCTCTCCTGGGGCTTTGAGGTTCCCTCTCTAGTACAACTAGCTCCAGTGACCCTCAGGAGTGATTCAGCAGTGATCCTCCTTTCCATTCTCTTTTACCTCTTTCTTTCTCTCTCCTTCTTTCAACCCCACTCAGAGCTGACACACTGATGTTTCTACAATGCAACCCAAAATTCCCACCTTACAGATGGGGAGTCAAGTCGGTGAGGCCAAAGGTATTTGCATCAAGAACAGGAAGATCTCTATATTTGGTTAAAAGAGGACTAGTGGCCTTCCTGGAGAAGGAAACATTTAACTCTTTGAAAACTGAAATGGGAGCTGGAAATCTCCATATCCTTTTGAAAATGGCTCATGCCAGATATTTTCCTGCTGTGCTCTTTCCTTCTTCCCTTTACATCGATGAAAAGGACAGTTTCATGTGGGCTCATAATAATCTATAAGCCTCACAATGATTTTTATTTACAGTATCTATTTTTTCCCTGACTGGGAGCAGAGGAGAAACTCTGTTAAACAATCCAAATCATCCTTTCCAGCTTTCATTCCCTGAAAACTACCACAGGCAAGAATAGTTTTTCTGTTCTCAGATCCACTTAGTCTCTCACAGACTCCCACAAGTATGCACTTGTGCTATCTGAAAATCGGGACCAAAAGAACCACATTCCTACTTGAAAGCTTCACAAGCAGTACTCCTAGACCCCAAAGGTGCGTAAGCCTGGGGCCCAATATGTGCTTATGATTTTACTATCTTTTTTCCTGACCCAATATGTTGAAGAGAACTTAATGAATAAAGCTCTTCAGAACTGTTCACTGATAAGAAAAACTGAATAGTTCGCTTGGTCTACATCTGGACCCAAGGACTATTTCCCAGGGTGGTTTCCCAGGGTGATGCAGGCGAGCTGCTTGACTGCCTTGTTTCTAACCAGCTACACAGCTGGATAGACAGGTCTGCAGAGAGAGAATGCAGCATGGCATTTAATCAGTCTTCTCTGAAAATATTTCCTACAAATGGCAGTCTTCCAGGTTTTGTCAATTCACCAATAATATATGCTTTTAAAAATGGGTAGGTGGGTGGGAATGAAAAACAGTATAGTAGCTTTGCTTGTCCAGTGGAGATATTAAGAGAAACAGAACCCTAGAAGGAATACTCCTGCATAGCCTAAGACACCACACTCATATTGTGATAAAGTGTTAGACTTTTACGCAAGTGGGACACTTCATTACATACACATACACACACACACACACACACACACACTCACTTCATTGTCTTCTAATAAAAACAGGGGGAAAGTTTGGATTTGCAGTCCCTCCTGTTGAACCATCCCTGGCTTTGACTGTCAATGTAACTCACACTAGCAGGCTGACACCAAGTAGCCAGCAGCCCCTCTCCAGCACTGGAGAAACATATTTAGCCCCCATGGAACTTCAAGAGAACGCCATAGTCACGAGAAGCAGACTGACAGGGCTGGTTGGAAAAAGAAATACCAAACTATTGCACTGGAAACCCAGACTGAGATCACCTTCTGCCTCATAACCATCCTTTTAAATCTGTGCTTGTTTCAGAAATCCGGACCCAGGTCATTTACGTATCATTAAAAACAGCATCCAGCTCAAAAGGAAATCAGCCCTCCGGTAAACACCACTCTGCAGAACCTCTCACTTTCATGTCACCAATACAACCCCATCCACTCCCAATTATAAATGATGGTTAAAAAAAGAGAAATTCCTAAGGGGGAGGCAAAAAGGAATAGTCAATATTTTAAGGAGAGGGGGAAAACGTCTCCCCTCGCACCCGCACTCTTAACCCCCTAAACTACGTTCCAACAAATGAGCCGATAGCACCAGAAGCTGTTTATATCTCAAATCATTCGCAAAAAAATCTTTTTTTCAAACACGAACCCGAAACCGGAAAGAAGGGGAAACAGTTGTGTCAGGTTGGGATGAGGGGTGTACTTTAGTCTGCGGTATTCCCAGTGGTCTTAGGAAGGGAGAAACGGGCGACTGGTAGAATTTGAGAGCCCCGATTCTCCAAGACTTTCAGAATCAGGAATGCTGGGAGGACCAGCCCTCTGAATCAGAAGCGTCTTAGCATAGCCTGGACGCTGCAGCTGTCGCGGAGGGAGGGAAGTGTAGATGGGCTGGAGGTGGAGTGAGCGGGGGAGGGGGAGTCAGAGCTAGGGGCTCAGAAGCGACATCAATGGCGCCACCTCCTGATGCTACAGGGTCCGGCAAAACGCAGCTATCCGAGAAAAGGAAAAGGGGCCAGCGGGTCAGGGGCCCCGACATCCTCCTCTCCAGCCTCAGTACCAAGCTGATTCGCGCAGGTGGAGGGGGAAGGAGGAGAAAACTAGCAAAGGTGAAGGGTATTCCTTGCAGGTCTTTTTTTTTCTTTTTTTCTTTTTTCCCTCCAGGGAGGAAGGGGAGATGGAGGCATTTTTCCTTCTGTGTTTCAAACTTTTATTCTGTCTCGCCTCCTGCCTGAGCTCACCTAGGCTACCCCTTAGCCAGGGTTTGTCGAGGGCAGAGGATGTCTCTTGAAACTGACACTGGCGACCAGAGCGGAGCGGGGCTGAGCAGCCAGCCCCAGAAAGGCAGGCTAGGTCCATCTAGGGGACTAGATGGGGGACTAGGTCCATCGCCCCTGCCCCTCCGGAATGAGGAAAAACCAGGTCTATGGTCGCTGTCAGTCCGTCCAGTCATGCCCACTCCCGATCCACACCGCACACTCGGCGAAACACACATGTCACAATCGCACGCGCGCGCACACACGCACACACACACACACACACCTTGCTTGCCACCGCCCCTCCTGCTCCCTCCATACAGCTTGAAAACACTCGCAGAGACCCCACCCCGCACCCAGTTCAATCCCTCAACCCTGGGGGTCGTTGGTAAACAAACGCACACGCCTTCCTCTCTCTAACTCAGCTAACCTGTTAGGGGTGCAGAGAAGGGGAAGGGAGAGACTGATCAAAGAGCCGGACTATCAAGCTTCTCCCAAAGTGGGGCGAGCAAGTCTCCGCTCTCCCTCTCCCAGCGTCCCGGCGTAACTGAGGGAGCCGGCCCCAAGCGCCGGCGGAGCAAGCTTAAGGACGGACTGAAAGGGGGACAGACGGGCAGGTGGAGAGACAGGCATGCACACAAGCGGACAGACTAACACACACACAGGCAGGGGGACAGACTCCATGTACACAGGCGAACAGGGAGGCACGGTACTCACGCTGCTGTTGTATCCGGACCAATGAACCATGGCTTGGTTGTGCGCCGAGTCCCCGGTCAGGGCGAACGAGGTGCTGGTCAGTTTGAGCTCTTCTGCCGCCGCCCCCCGAGCTCTCGGCCCCCTCCCTTCTTCCTGGGAGCCCTTGGCCGGCGGCCGGCTTCCTCGCGATCCGTCCGCCGGGGAATTTCCCCGGCTGCCCCAGTGGGCCAGGGAGCCTGGGGGCTGCGCCCGGCGACTCCTCCTAGCCCCAAGCTTTCCTTGCGCAGCTGGAGAAGACCCCCTGAGCTCCACAAAACCGAGGCCCCAGGGCGCTCTCTCCTCCTGCCCCCCAGCCGCGTCCTCCTCTTCCTCTTCTTCTTCCTCCGCCTGGCTGCCACCGCCACCACCGGGATAAGGCATCTCCTCCCGGGGCCAGCGCCCCAGACCCTCTCCTCTCCCCGCCTCCGGCTCCGGCCACTGGCCCGAGACTCCCCGCTGCGAGAACAGCGGCAGCTGGGGCTGTGAGGCGGGGGCACCGCCGCCGCTGCCGCCGCCGCCCCAAGTGATCTCGGCCCCAGCTAGGACCCAAGTAGAGAGGAGCAGGAGCCCAGTCCGGGCAATGGGCGCCCCCGGCCAGCCTGCGGGGCGCTCGGTGGCTGCCGCCTCCATCCCGCTGCGGCTCCCGCTGCTGGGCTGGCTGGTCCGTTGGCGCCGAGGTGCGGGGTCCGGCGTGGGGGGTAGGGGGGGAGAGAAATGTGCGCGCGCGTGTGGGGAGTGGGAAGGGGAGGGGGAGGGGGCAGGCGGGGGGAAGGAGGGTGTCTCCCGCCGCCTGGAGATCCTCAGCGCTCCTCTCTACTCTTCCCTCCCTTCTCTCTCTCTCTCTCTCTCTCTCTCTCTCTCTCTCTCTCTCTCTCTCTCTCTCTCTCTCTCTCTCTCTCTCTCTCTCTCCTCTTCTCTCCTCTCTCTCTTCCAAAAAGGAGAGAAATAAATACTATTTTGTGTTTAAAGGAAAAAAACGAACAAAAATCTCCCTGGCCCGCTGGAGGGGCAGGGAGAATAATAAGGGCCCACCCCAGCAGAGTCTGGAGTAGAGCGAGCTCGGGGAACACCTACAGCAGCTCTCCCCTTCCCCTAATCCAGGCTACACAACTCCTCTCCCTCCCCGACAGAGTTCGAGGTTGCTTCCTGTGCTATTCCGAGGGATTTCCCCCCTTGGCGCTGGAGGGGGAGGGTGGCGAGGGAGGAGGGATGGTGCAGGCGGTGGGAAGTGAGTGGGGTGGGGGAATGCTGATAGGGGAGGAGGAAAGTGTTTCTGAGAGAAACTATTCCCGTTTGAGGAGCTGAACAAGTGACTGAAGCAGCCTAGCGGGGGTGGAGCTGTTCGCGAGCCGAGCGCTGAAATCGACCCAGGAAATTCCACTCACCCAGGGGCGTCTTGCGGCCAGTCCCCCCGCGCCAAGCATCCCCAGGCATCCCCTGGGATTTCACGCTTAAAGGGGTGGGATGGGAGTGAAGCTGAGGAGGCACCTGTGTGTGTGTGTGTGTGTGTGTGCGTGCGTGCGTGCAGGTGTGTGTACTAGGGCGAGAGCGTGGATGAGGACGAAATTTAGGCGTATGGATGCGCGTGTATGCGAGTGCGAGTGTAGGATGTGTGTATCTGAGGTGTATGAGGCTTGTACATGAGTGTGCACGTGGTGTGAACAGAAGTGGGGAGAAGGGACAGGTGAACGAGAGAGGAAAGGGAGAACAGTGGCTGTGTGCAAGAGGCCACAACCTGTACAACGTTGGTTCCTGCTCAGCCTAAACAAATCAGTTGGGGGGGAATGTCTGAGCTCTCACACCTCACTGGAAGACCTTTCCGTATCTCCACACCCTTCCCCCTAGACCACACTGGCCTCAGGAGTCGCAACTGGACAGATTGTATAAGCTGACACAAACCTCCATACAGCTTGAAAACATTTTTTACACGGTTCCTTTTTCTTAACCACACTGAGAAAAGTGGAGGGAAAAAAGTGTGTGGGAGGGAGCGGAGAAATCTCAGAGACAAACAGAGAGAGAGTGACAGAGAGACCTACGGAGAGGAGGAGGAGGAGGAAGAGGAAGAGTAGGATGAAGTGAAGCTGGTGACCTGCACAGCCCTCCCTCACTCAAAACAAAGTCAAGTGCAAGTCATGTCATCATTTCTCTGATGGCACGATCTTCTTCGGTAATGAAGGATCGACACAAGGCCGGGCAAGGAATCCTGGACCCTTCCCTTGGATCTCTGAGAAGCCCCCATTCTGTCTCCACAGTCACCTCCTCTTTTCCGGACCCATCCATTCTTCCCCAGAAAATGTAAAGCGCTGGTCTGTAATCCTCTTTTTCTCTGCCTTTCCAAAGGAGAGTTTCCTTCATTTAAAGCTGTTCTTTTACAATGCATGTAAAGAGTTTGAAGGTAATAGAGCTACTGTAGCCCTTCACTGGACTCTTCCGCACTGGAAGAGCCTGAAGACTGGGGACTTTGGCTAGAGTTAGGGTTAGTGGAGATGGAGGAGAGAGGGTAAGAGAGATTCTGGATAAGATACTTCACCTAAAAAGCAGCAATGACAAGGCATTCCGACTCATCTTCGACAGGTGTTTCCTTCACTGTTGAAACTGGATTAATTTCTAGAATCCACTGAGATGAGAACAGCTTTGGGGAAGGATAGACAAATGGGAATTACTATATTTGAGTTTAGAGAAGGGTTGGGTGAGAAGGGGATTTGGACAGCGAAGGATGTATTAAAGAAACTCAAAAGAGTCAGGTTCTCATTAAGGATACTAGCCCAGAATTCTCTTTACCTGTGTGGTTTCATGATTAAAATAAGTTGGCCTAAACCATCTCTAAATTCACTTCCAACCTGGAATTAGAATCATAGAATTCAAAACTAGAAGGGAGGAAAGACCCAGTAACTGATGAATGTAGTTGGAAAAAATTCTGAGCTGAGAGGTATTGTAGGTTCTGTTCACTAACTCACTACATTGCCTCAGGCTCTTCTCCCTTTCTGGGACTCAGTTCTCCACTCTGTAAAATATTAATATCTGGCATTTACATAAATTTGTGATTTCATCAATATAAGGATCTCCCAGACAAAGAAACTCCCTCTACTAATTCAGGTCAGCCCCTCTTCTGTAATTTGTAGTCTAAGACGGTTGTCTAGAGCCCTGGGATGTTTTAAGTAACTTGCCCAAAATTACACAGTCAGTATATGTCCCAGGCTGGATTTGAATACAAGTAACTTCAGAGGCTAGTTGTCTATCCACTAGGCCATGATTTCTCTTAATAAGAGTTTAAAGTTTGTTTTAAAAAAAAACTTCATATTTCTCATTTGATCCTCAACAATTCCATGAGATAGATACTTCAGAGATTATGATTTCCATTTTTACAGATGAGAAAATTGACTTCCTTGCTTGGCTCAAAACTGCAAGAGGTCCAGAGAGATAGTATCACAACACGATGACCTTCTAGGATTTTATCTTGAATTGGAGGAGGGGAAGGGGCGGGGTGTTGCTTCTTTCTTGGACTGAACTATGCAGTAAGGGAGCAAAGGAGTTTACAATTCCGGAGTCTGCCAGGGTCTAAGATAAAAATTTGCTTTCGGTGCCCTGGAGGGGTGTAGGGGGGAGGGAAGGAAATACTGTTATGTAAGCGGACAGGGACGTCTGAAAAAAACACAGGAGAGTGTTCTGAAAAGTCTGAAGATGTCCCGGTGTGTTGTGTTTAAATCCGAGAGTTCCTTGTAAGTAGAAAGAAAAGTTTATAAAAGGATTTGCGAATCCGCCTGAGCGATGCTGACTTGCCATACTCAGGTCCCTAGCGCCCCTGCTGGGTACCGACAGCTCTGCAATGTAAACTGGAGGCAGGGCAAGGGCCTAGCTGGTTGGAGACCAGGATTCTTGGACTCTGGAGGTCGGAGAGAAACTGTTGCAAAAGAGAACTCCTTTCTTAGGGTGTGAGTTGGAAGTATCTGGGACTGCCAGGTAGTATATCAGACCAGGGTCTTCTGTGCAAAAGGACGTATTTTCACAGGGTTAGGTGGGAGGAGAGAGGTTCTAATCTCACGCACTCAAGCGCTTGTAGATGCACCAGACTTGTCCGCTATGTCCTAGTGAGCCCATTCTCCGACTTCCACCGCTGAGGCCTCTCACCTCAAGGTCTGTGACAAGGACAGAGGAAGTCAAATTCTGCAAGAGCCAAAGGTGGGGGTTGCACTGCAAGAAGAAAAGGGGAAAATCTCAAGGGATTTAGAGACCTGAGGTACACCTTAAGTTATCAAGAATAGGGAACAAAACTGATAGAGAAGGAATAGCTAATGTTTTTAGGATGAAATGGAGGAGAATGTGATGGATGTTAAGCCACGGGAAGAGAGAGAATCCAGCAGGAAGGGATGGTCAGGAGTGCCATGGGCAGAAGAAAATTCAACTAGAATTAGAATTGACCAAAGGCAAAGGGATTTGGTGATTTGGATGTCACTGGCAACCTTTGATGGGGGTATTTTCAATGGAATAGTTAAGGTGAAATCAGATGACAGGGCAATAAAGAGAGAATAAGCAAAAATTGGGACATCAATAAATAGGCAACTTTTTTTGTTTCAGTACAACAATCAAAAGATAGCTTTAAGAAAAATTCTGGAGAGATCAGAGTATGTTGGTAATCAGAGAAGCCAGTGACAAGGGAAAGGCTGAAGATGAATGAGAGGTAAAGGATGATTACTCCTGAAGGAGGCTGAAGTGAAGAGGTTACAGGACACAGGAAGATGGATTAGCCTTAATGAGAGATTAAGGATACCTTAAGGGAAAGGATACCAAAGGGAAAGAAGAAGAGTGGACAATGTGATTGAGCACCTTTCTGGAACAGAAGGAAATTGAGGGAACTTTCTTTGAATGGCCTCTGTCTTCCCAATGAAGTAGGTTACTTCAATCTGCTAAAACTGAGGGGTGACATACCTTTTGGGAGGAAGAAGAAAATGTCTGGGAAAGTCACTGAAGAATGAGATGCAGAAAAGAGTAGAAGGGTTGTCAAACAGTAGTACAAGCCCGTATCAGGTTATATGTAAACTTGAAGTGGCACAAACCATGTCTATTTTTCTCTTTCTTTGATGATATTTAGCAGTCCAAGAGCAGGAGTAAAGAAATCAAATGGTGTATCTAGGGATGGGATTATAAATTTGAGATCAGCAGAAAGTCAAGGAGCAAGTGACAACCACTGAAAAATTAAAATGGTAGAGCACAGGATGAAGGCTGTGAAAGGATACAAACCAAAGCAGCCCAGAGAAGGTTGAATGAAAGAGTAAAAATGAGTCAGAGACAAGTAAGTTAAGTGTGAGTTTAAGTCAAAGGTAGAAGAACAGGAGGTTGTGATCAGACAGTAGAATTTCCAAGTTCAGGATTTCTAAGAGGCAGCAAGTTTTAAGATATGGCTCTACCAATAAAGAAAGGGGGGGAACTGAAGAAATTGAGCAATTGAGAGGTTAGGCTGTTAAAGGAATTGTCCAAATGAATATTAGTCTGTGATAATGACAGTGACAGTGAATAGAATGGGAATGAAAAACTGTAAGCAAAATGCTAAATTAGGAAAGTTGGAAGGGTGAATTGAACTTCTGTAGATGGCAGCAGAATGGGAAGAGGGTAGTATAGAGTAAATGGATTTCAAAAAAGGAAAGTTAAGGAGGCAAGGAGTTGTGCAGGTAGAGAAAGGAATATTATCTGACTCTATCTCTGGTCCTATGAGTTATCATGGTGGGAGAAATACATTCCAAATGAGAGGAAGTACAGGACTGTGATGTCCTCAGACAATAGTCATGTTTCAGTTAAAGGAACAAGGTGGAAGGGGTGTTGGTGAAAAATCATGAATGTAGGGGAATTTTTTGATAACTGGAGAATCCAAAATGCATCTTGGAGATGAGTTAGAAAAGAAGTTCCCAAAATGAAGTATATGTGACTCTATGGTGTGTGTGTTTGTGTGATATGTGTGTATATGTATACACACACACACACATACATATATTTATATATTTGTTATCATTAATTCATCTCATTTATGTCTGCTGACTTTTCATGATACCATTTTGGGTTTTCTTGGCAAAGATACTGAAGTGGTTTGCCATTTCCTTCTCCAGCTCATTTTACAGATGAGGAACTGAGACAAGTAGGGTTAAGTGACTTGCCCAGGGCCACTAGTAAGTGTCTGAGGATGTATCTGCACTCATGAAGATGAGTCTTTCTGATTCCAAACCCAGTGCAGCACCTAGCTGCCCATATATGTTGCACATGTATATATACATATGTAATAAGAACCTTGTCAGTGGGTACAGGGATTATTTGGTAAATATCCCTATTATCCTATTAAAGTATTTCAAAAGTAGTAGGGTAAATTAAAAAGATACACCAAATAAAGTTTTGCTTAGTGTAAAATTAATCAATTTTATTTTTATATGTATATTCATGGGAAATGTTGAAATTTATTTTTTTTCATATTGAATAGGGATTAGAGGAAGTTTATTGAAAATCAAAGGGTAAAGAGACCAAAAAAGACTGGGAACCCTTCTGTTATGAGATGAGTAAACTAGGATGAAGTAAGAATGAGGATTAGTCGGACTGATCAGAATGGAGATGTGGGAGTAAGAGGACATAGGATGGGCAGGCAGTGTATATCATAAAACAATGAGAGTGGATGGCTGGAACTGGGATATCAACATATGAGAGTAGCCTAATGCATCATGCTTTATCCAACATTAGAAATGAAATAAGGAGTTCTGTTGTTTTGGAGGATAACTACATTAAATCTTGCCCTCAAATATACTTTCTGCTCTCAGTGACAGTACTGTGGGGCTTCTAGGCTCCTGGGTGAGAGACTAAGAGGAGACTAATGCAAGGCTGGCACTTGACTTCCTTAAAAATAGGGCACTTTGGGTTAGCCTCATTTTTTTTGACAAATTTCTAGGTTGTCAGTTCAGGGGAACACCTTACATATGGTATGCCTGGATTTTAGCAAAAAAATTTCATAGTATTTAATCTTTTCTTTTGGTAAAATGGGTCGATATAGATCGGATTATAATAGGTAGATTCAGAACAGAAAACAACCAAATAGCACCATGGATAGAGCACCAGATCTGGAGTCAGAAAAATCTGAACTCAAATCCAACCTTGGACACTTACTAATTTTATGACCCTATGCAAGTCACTTAACTTCTGTTGTCCTCTACTGGAGAAGGAAATGGCAAACCTCTCCAGTATCTTTGTCTAGAAAACCTCATGGACAACATGATCCAAGTGGTCACAAAGTGGTACACAACTGAACGATCGAACAAAGATTCAGAACTTGCTAAACAAATGAGGACAAAAGTGATTATTTTTGGATTGATACCAATTTAAAGGGGAGGGGGAAGGAAGTAGTAGAATCTAGTAGAATACCATGGTTGGCCCTTTTCTGTTCAACATTTGTTGAACAATGACTTGGATTAAGGCAGAAATTACATGCTTATCACATTTTCAGTTCTCAACTAAGAGCCAAGGAAGCTAAGGAGGATAGCCAACATTCATCACAGACTCAAGACCCGAAAAAATCTCAGCAAATTAAAATTATGAACCAAATCTTACAAAATGAAGATAAATAAAGATGGTTCCAAGTCTTAGTTATGCAAGTTCAAAACAAAGGAAATACAACAAGCAACAGCTCATGTTTGTGTAGCACTTTAAGGTTGACAAAATGCCTCCCTTACAAATCACAATAGGCTGACTAGCCAATGCTTCATATAAGGACCTGAGAATACTACAAACTCAATACCAGCCATCAGTACAACATGGAAGCCAACAAAGCTAATGCAGCCTTAGGTTACTTTGATAGAATAGAGTGAACAATGAGAAATGTTAGAGTGTCACTATAGTTTCCCCTGGTCAGATCACATTTGAAATACTGGATTTATGCCTGGTCTCCATACTTTATATTTTCAAAGGACAACTAGGAAGGGACTTGAAGTCAGGTTACACAAAGATCAATGAAAGGAATCAGGGTTTTCTCAGCCTGCAGAAGAGACATACTAGCTGAACTTACAAAAGTTCTTACTGGGCTATTCTGTAAAAGAAAGATGAGACTGATTTTACTTAGCATCAGAGAAATTGGAGAGAGATATATTCTACTAGTGTCATCTGGAGTACAGTGACCTGACATTGGAAGTTCCAGAGGTTTTCAAGTGAATGCTGGATGGTCATTTGTTAGGGATCTTGTAGAGCATGATTTCTTCTCAGGGAAAAGGTTGGACTAGATTACCTCTGAGGTAGCTTTCAGGTCGGCATTCCAGTATGCTTCCTTGACTCTCCAGCTTTAAAAATGGGATCTGTTCTTATTGCAGGACCTTATGGGCATTGCAAATGTTGCTATTATCATGAATCACAGAACCACAGAATGGGAAAATTGGAAGGGACCTGAGATTTCTGCCTCATGAGTGAAAGGGCAGGATAGTGATTAGAGTTAATTCTTCTAACTAGCATCCACTACTTACATGGGAAGAATGAATCAGAGTGGTCAGGTAGATCTATAGGCAATACCTACACTGCACTTCCAAAGAGTGTCACTGTCCCTTCTAAACTTTCAAATTAATATGATTCCTGTTTATCAGTAGGGGAAGTCATACAGGATATGCCCTATTGTTAACCTTGAGATTTCCCTAAAGTTCGCCCAGCTGATAACCCAGTGTGGTTTGGGGCACGACAGCATGCCTCAGATAATATCACTTCAGGAAGTAGTGTTTCTTCCTCTCCTGTCACCAAGCCCAGTGTACACACAGCCTTGGTAGGACAAAACAATATTCAGTAGCTCTTACTTTCCTGCAGAAGCACATCATTAGGAGGCTCATCCAAAGCCCCGGTGAGACAATTATGGGTGCTCTGTTAGTGGGCAGAGTACTCTGAAAACATCAACAAAGTTGGGAGTTTTTGTGTAGTCTGCTTGGAATATAATTCCAATAACTCAAGTCTGTCATTCAGTTCCATGATTTAACTTTAGCTTATCTTTCCAGCCATTTCTCACACTATTCCATGCACATGGTCTATTATTCAATCAAACTGTTTGCTGCAGTGCTATCCCACCTCCAAAGTGTCAGAGGCTCTTGTTCTTCTGTATTGATAATGCTTTTTTGCTTATTGTTAATATAATTTTGCTTCTTAATGGGAAGATCTTCCCTACCCATTAATGGGTCAGCCCAATAAGGGGAGTTTGAATAGGGGAGATTTGTAGGAAGACCCATACCTTTTGTTGAGGCATTTGTTCTCAAGGGTTGTGAAGCCCTCTTGCTCTGAAAAGTGTATAAATACTCTGAGGTGAGGTTTTACTTTGGGGCTTACTCTTTGGAAGTGTTTGTTTGGCTGAGAAGACTCTGGGCAGCCACTAAGGAGCCCCCTGGTTTTGAATACTTAAATGTTGGTGCTTCTCTGTCTGGTAACTATGTATGTAATGGTCAGACAGTTAGATCTGTCTGTTGATCTATGATGTATGTATTACTTATGTCAGACAGTTGGAAGCCATGTTTGTGGATTTTGATTTCTCTGTTATTTTCTCTGAAGTTCAGGGTGCTGACTTTTTCCACTGAACTAAGTGAAAGATACATGTGCTTGACTAAAGTGATTGTTGACCCCTCAGAATTTGCTTTCCTTTTAGAAAAGCAGATCAAAGAACCTGTGATAGCAGTCCCCTCCCCAACCGACACCCCACCCCACCCCCGGTGTGTGTCAGGCGTCCTTACTATTACATCCTCCCTACCAACAGATGAAGAAATTGAGGCAAACAGAAGTGACTTGCCCAGGTTCACACAGAGCAAGGAAGCATCTGAGTGTTTTAACTCAGATTTAACATTTTAACTTTAACATTTTAACTCAGGTCTTCCAGGCCCAAAATTCTATCCTCTACACCACCTAGTTGCCCTCTGCTCTTACCAAGCTGCCTGGGATGCTTTCCTCTACTTATCATCTCTTGCTATTGACATCCTACATATTCTTCAAGGTTCAGATCAAATGATACTACCACTTTGGAGCCTTTCATGACCACCAACCAAATATGATCTTTTTTTCTATGAATTCCCATAGTATTTTGTTGGTATATCTCTTACATACTTATGTTTTATTTCATATTAGGGGAGTCTTATACCTCTACTACTACATTATAAGGGCAAAGACCATGTTTTACTCATTTTTGTTTTTTTTCCTAGTGACCAAAGTAATGGTTTGCTGTGAAATGCAGTATTACAGTAAAAAAAAAAATGAACTATCCTTGGAGTCAGAAGACTGGCTCAGAGTTCTGACTCTAGAACCAACTAGGAATCACTTTGGGCAAGTCACTTCACCTCAGTTTCTTCCTTTGAAAAGTGGTGATAGTAATACTTGTCTAGCCTCCCATACTAAGTTATTTTCAGGAACAAATGAAATAGCTGAAAAAGTATAAACTGTAAAATCCCATACACATGCAAAAGACTATTCTACTGGCCACTCAATGTTTATTGAGTGAATGAATATAAATGGGGAGCATTGCCTACCTGTTGTCTAGAATTCTCAGTTACTGACTCATTTTAGCTTTGGAGAGTCAGTATGACAGAAAGGATGAAATACTAACCTTAGAGTCAGGAAGACTAGGTTTATAGTAGTTAGGGGAAAAGAGGAAAAAAAAGGATGAAGAGAGATGAGGTTAAGGACAGATGTTTTTGTCTTTTCCTTCCTTTCTGATTAGGGGTTCTATCAGGTGGATTCTTATTTCTCAGAGGAAATATTTTCACTGGAAATGAAAGCTTCCTACAGAAACCCTTGGCATATGTAATGGGCTTGGCCAGAAGATAGCTCAGAGCTCTAGAGTCTTACTTTCAGTTTTCTCCCCTGCTTTCAAAAATGACCACCTGAGGTCATATCTTCTCCATATCTCAAAACAGCTGAAGAAAGTGGATAAATGGTTACTGAAATAAATGCCTAAAGCAGGAAGGCTGAGGTTGCCTCATTTTTTGGAAAAGCATTGGTTGGGGGAATCCAATAGACTTGTCAGAGCAACTAAGTTTGGTCCTACCCCAGCTTGATGAGAGAGTTCTTATGGTTCTGCAGAACATAAATAAAGCAGAAATGGGTGATAAAGATCCATAACTACCCTAGTAGAATTTTATTCTTTCCTGGCTAGAGCATTTCCAATGAACTGTCCTCAAATCTCTTAAATAAAATCAGTTCTGATGCACATAACATTAATGTCATCACAACTCATTGTCTTATCCCATTCACACAAATAGATAGATCCGTTCACACAAATTCACCATTCTCAGTTACTTAAGTTTCAGATCCATGATCCCTCCCCATACCTCCACATATTCTCTTTTCCTTTAAAGAGACTATTCAGGGAATCAGACCATACCATTCAGATATAGAACTGGTGACACATCTTTCTTCATTGCTCCCCAAATGTTGTTTGGGAGGATAGCAGGACCCACAGTCACAACTCATGAGTCAAGTTAACAACAGAATATAACCATTGTCTACCTAATTACCTACCTAGCCATTTTCTGAAGTCCCACAAACTAAGGGTAAACTCAATCCTGCAGGGTACCCTGTCTTCAGATGCTTACAAACCACTGGGACTGACTCACTTTCTGCATCACTGCCATCACATTTTCCACAATGGTAACACTCTGTCCATATGACCACAACACTATCTATCCACATTCATTCCATTTCTCTCATACTCCATTCGTAACACATTACTCCAGAAATACTGATAGGCTAGTTCTAGTACCACCATGTCAAACAATGATCCCTAGTGTTAAAGGAAGTGCTTTACACACAGTTTGCTGTTGTTCAGTCATATTCAACTCTTTGCGACCCCATTTGGGGTTTTCTTGGCAAAGACACTGGAGTGGTTTGCCATTTCTTTCTCCAGCGTGTTTTACAGATGAGTAAATTGAAGCAAAGAAGGTTAAGGGACTTGCCCACGGTCATATAGCTAGGAAGTATCCAAGGTTGGATTTGAACTCAGGAAGATGAGCCTTCCTGACTCCAGGCTAGGCACTCTATTGTTTGTGCCACCTAGTTGCCCTTAGTAGACACTTAAAATACGCATATAGGATTTGGATTAAACAGAAATGTGTTTGTACTTTCTTATAGAAAAGTAATTAAAAAGTATAGGCAGTTTTCAGCCTCCTTCACCTCCCATGGTACTTTTTGCCTTTCATATCAGATGTCCCCAGAGTCTAATGGTCTACAATCATAGAATGGTATTTTTTGTTAAATGATTTAATGAAATCTAGGTGAGCTATATCTGTGGTATTCCCCTCACCCCACCATCCTAGGAATATTGCTTTTTTAAAAAAGGGCATAGTTATTGATAAAGTATTCTTGATTACCTGATTGTTATTGATGGTGGTGGTGTTATTTTTTGGGTGTGTGTGTGTGTGTGTATGTTTGTGTGTATTTCAGACTGGATCTCCCTATAATACCCAAGTTGGAAGTACATTGGCCTGATCCCACCATCCATAATTGCCTATTCCCATTTCTGACCTGGGCCACTTCGTCTCTCCTTAGCTAACCTGATACCAAGCACTCACTATATTGATGCCAGACTTAATATGGGTACCTAATCAGTTTGGTCTCTACTATACTTCAGAACTCCAAAACTCAAGCTGATCAGCCTCTGCTTCCCTAGCAGAAGAGATTATAGGCACAAGCTACTATATCCTGTTTATTATCTGTTTTTGATGAATCTCTGCTGTTTCTAAGACAGCTTCTTTCTTTTCTAAAAATGAGAAACCACCTTTCTAAGAATACCTTCTAGTACCTTGACAGGGATTGAAGTCAACCTCGCCAGCACCTAACTTCTGGCAGAACACCAGTGTTAGATATGTCTCTTCTCTGGGCATGCTTTCCCTCTTCATTACCTTCCTCAGGCTGCATTCTCAATAAGTAAACACAGACCAGTAAAGGCTGGTGACTAACATTATAATAGTAGATATTTAAAACCAAAAAAGGTAGACAAAATGTTACCCTCCAGAGGGAAAGACTTCAGAGTGCATGCAGTTTGCAAAACGCCATGGTGGAACCTGAACAAAATCAAAAGGTAATTGGGAAATGTTTAATAAAATATACAAAAGGATAGTAGAACACAGAAAACTTTCATTTGTGGTTTTCTAAGTCAATATGCAGCCCACCCGGACCTGTTTGATACCACCACCCTAAAGGAAATCAAGGTTAGAAAAGATATACAAGATCATCTCCTTAGGCTACATAATGGGAGGAGAAGATTAGTGGAAGAGGGACTTGAATTTCAGCCAAAGTATTTTTCCTTATGTTGATAGGCCTGAGCAATCTTACTCCCACCTAGGCGGACTTTTAAAAGCCACCAAGGATTTCTATCTTATATAAGCAAAACAAATCTTTTTATCTTTTTTGAAAAACTGGCTCTTTGATTTTACACATCCAATCTATCACCATTCTGCCAAGAAGTAGAGACATGATTCAACATTACTTTTCCGATGTCATGATTTGATTGGTTATCAATGTGATCCTATTTCTGAAGTCTTTCAATGTTGTTTTCCTTTACTTTGCTTTGGTCATTATGTAAATTGTTCCTTCAGTTCTGCTTACCTTGTTGTATTCATTCCTTTCCAACTCTGAATTCGTCATATGCATCACTTTTATGACTCAACAGTATTCTATTACTTCCCTGTACCACAGCTAATCAGTCACTCCCCAATAAATAACTACCTACTTTCCAGTTCCTCAAAACTATGAAAATGTACCTCTGTAATTATTTTTGTATATGTGAAGCCTTTCCCCTCTATCTTTGACCTCTCTGGGATACATCTAAGTAGAAATATCCCTGGAATAAATGGTGTATATATATTTTAATGACATTTTTGGTATAACTCCAAATTATTTTCCAAAATAGTTAGAAAAATTCACAGCTCCACCACTGGTGCATCTGTATGCCCATTTTCCCACTGCATGAACCATTTTCATCTTTCATCTACACTAGCCAATTTACCAGGAATTGGTAACCACTAATGAGAGCTGAACTCAGTACACTCTATATATGGGTGTCTGAAATTGTGTTCTGAGGATCTTACTTGCATCTAGCAGTAGATGCAAACCAAAGAACAATAGTCTTTTCATAGTAGTTAAGGTACTGGGCAAATCTCACACATAGACTTAAAAGCTTCTTAATAACTTGACAAAAGGGGTGGGGAGTTTGAATTCTGATAAATGGTCCCCAATTTAATATTTTATGCTTAATTTCACTAAGTCTGAGACTAGGTATTTAATCCATAGAAAAGAAGTCCAGTCTGATTATCCTCTGTAGCCAAGTTTAAGACAACGGAAGCTAATTAACTAAAAAAAAAAAACCTAGTCTAAGTCTGAAAGTACAGGAGAAAACTTGGTTCTGTCTTGCTCTGAAAAGACATCAATTTGAAATGAACCTGCAACTGATCAGCTCAGGAAGAATACAATACTTCAAAATGGCAAAACCCAAGCCCTTTTAAGTCTCTTACCATAGTCCTGGCTATTACCTCCATTCTCATCACTAAGAATACAGCAAGGACAGGGGTATTCATCAGTGAAGTGGGGTGTGTGGAACAGAGAGAGTTAAGCTGCAGTCTCCAACCTAGGAAAAAGAGCCATGCTGATAACACTCAATACATGCATGAGGCCAAGCCAGAGCTGAACTCCTCTCCATCCTCCTCTCTATGAGCATGCAGAGAATAAAAAGTGTAGCTCCTGCTAGTAACATAATTACTTTAATTAAAATTTAGGGGGTCAGGAAAGCCAATTCTAAATGTCAGATTTCCAGTGACGTGTGATAAGCTTGGGTGAATTAAAAAAAATAGCACTATCAATAACCAGCATATTTAACTAATGGTATGTATGAAGAGATCTATTCAGCAAAAGGTCCTATAGCAATTAAATGACAGCTACAGAATTTATTCTTTGCTCTCCTTGTCGCTGCCCTGATTTCATAGCCATGTGACAACCATAGATTTACAATAGCCTCTGACTGTGCTGCTCACTCCCCGTTCCTTGTTTCTTCCCCTTGCTATAGCCTCTCCAAATCCTACCCATTCTTCAACCCTCACCTCCTCCAGGAAGCCTTCCTTGACAGCTGCAGTCACCGATTATTTCTTCCCTGCATGATCACTGAGAATGATTAATTTTTTCACTATTCATTTTGGCACTTGATTTTATATATGTGAGCGTGTGTGTGTATGTATGTGTATTTTTATATATGTGTATGTATGTATTGTATATATGTATATATATATATGTGTGTGTGTGTGTATATATATATATATAAAATCTAGCACTTTATTATGTTCAGTCTTGAACAGCTTGCTATTCTTGCACAGCTTTCTAATTATTCATGTGAATAAATGTCTTCTCCACTACCACCCCCCAAAAAAGTTTACAAGTTTTTTGTAGAGCATGGAAGATGTCATATAAATCCTATAATTTTAAGAGCTAAAAAGGTCTTCAGGAACTCAATCAGAATGCACAAGAAAGTCAAACCCATTGGATAGAAGTTTTTACAGATGGGGAAACTGAACTCTATAGAAGTAAAGTGATTTGTCCAAGGTCACACAGTTACCTAGTGGCATAGCCAAAACCAGAATTTAGATATTTAGGAACTTATAACTGATCCTTTTTTCTCAGCACCATGAAAGGTCTTCATGATTACATATAAAATCATTGAAAACCAGATCTAAAAGGGACCTTGCAAATAACATAGGACACATCTTCATTTTAAACAGAAAGTGTGACACAGAAAAGGGAAATGACTCACCCAAAGCCACGTAATGATAAGAGCTAGAACTCAAAACTAAGTCTTCCAGGAGTCTCTGGGGATATTCACTATTACTTCTGTCCTGTGATATACATATATGCGTTACACTCTACAGCCCAGTCCAGCCAAACCGGCCTCATTGATGCTTCTCACATGGACACTCTACCTGCTCTGTTTCATCTGTCCCTATCCTTGGAATGCACCCTAACCCCACTTCTGACTCTTAAACTCCCTTATTTCAAAACCATTCCAGGGATACCTAACTAAAGTCTTTCCTGATCTCCATAGCCATTAATGCCTCCCTCCCCAATTTACCTTTTATTTATTTTTGTATATACTTTTTAATATATGTGTTATCTCCCCTGCTAAGTTGAGGCTACTTCATGCTTATCTTTGTATGCCCAAGCACCTAGTACAGTGCTTGGAATGGAATAAGTGCTTAACAAAAGATCCACAGAAGCATGAGCCCAGGTAATCTGTTTCTGTTTCTCACTAACCTATATAGAACATTTGGTCTTTCAAAAAACAGACTGGACTTATGTGCCTGGGGTTTTTGAAGAAACAATCACTGATGAACATCAACTATATATGCACCCACATAAAGAAAAATGATACCTTTGGTTCTTACAGAGGCAACAAACTAGTCAGCAAATATTTATTGCATTCCTACTATGTGCAAAGTGCTAACCAAAAGTAATGTAGATCTACAGTGTGTGTGTGTGTGTGTGTGTGTGTGTTCATCCTTCGTTGCTGAAGACCATGCCATCAGAGAAATGATGACATGACTTGCACTTAACTTTGAGTGAGGGAGGACTGTGCAGCTCACCAGCCTCACTTCTCCTTCAGAGCCATCTGAATCCATCAGGATGACTTGGAGATGACCCAGGATGAGGCAATTGGGGTTAAGTGACTTGCCCAAGGTCACACAGCTAGTGAGTGTCAAGTGTCTGAGGTGAGGTCAGGTCCTCCTGACTCCTGCACTGGTGCTTTAACCACTGTACTACCTAGCTGCCTCTGCAGATCTACAGTAGTCGGGGGAAGAAGGAAAGAGTGCACCTATGAAGCAATACAATGCAAAACTCAGGGAAATGAGAGCAGACCTCAAGGAAACAAAACCAACATATATGATGCATGTTTATATCACCATTGCAGGTGCTGATGGTCTTACAAAATATAAGTGAACCTCTGACATGAAGTAAGTCTTCATGAAACAGGTGGGATAAAAAGAAAAAAACTAGAAAGAGAAGAGCTTATGCTGTCAGTAGACAGAAAACACAAGTTTGGTGTTAGGGAGCCAAAAATAGGTTCACCTGGTTGGAAGCAAAAGAGGCATGAGCAGAAACCTGGAAGATCCCTTTACACTGAAGGAGGGAAAATGAGGAAGAGGGAACAGAACTATTATGAGTAGGCTAAAGAAATTTTAATGTGGAGAAGTTGTACAATTTAAAGACAAAAACGAAAATCCAATCCTGTAGGAGTAACTGGACTTCTATGACATAGGCTATAATAAGATCAAGTTGGTGATTGCTGTCCATGAAGGGGCAGGAGTGGAAAGAGTCCTAAACTATGTCTGCATACAAGACACCTGAGTTCTATGCCCACTCCTACCACTGACTATCTGGGAAGTCTTTTCTCCCTTCTAAGCCTCTATCATCTCACCTGTAAAATGAAGGTATTTGACTGGGTAATCCCTAAAGTTCCTTCCAGTTCCTTGCTTTTATCAGTTTTATGGGCCAAGAGTGTTAAAAAACTTTCCATGTTTATCCAAATAGCAGGGGAGGGCTGGAGGCGGGGAAGGGAAAAGGAATGTCATTTTTCAAGAAACCAATTAGAATTTCAAGGTTTGGTCTCAATACATATTCACAAATATCTGGGGGATAGCCGCAATGTGCCAGATTAAAAATAAATCACTTTCATGTGATTAATATTGCCATATTCCCAAACATTGTCACTCGGTCTCATCTGACAGGCCTTCTCTAGGCTGAGGAGAATGATATGACAAGTGTTGTGATTGGACAAAATATGACAAAGTTACAATTCTTTAGAGTGTCTGGCGGCTTTGTGTTCCGTTGATTCATATTTAAATCAGATTCCGAGTGGTTGAAAGGAATGTACAATAAGTCAGCAAGTGGAGGGAGACAGACGTTATCACCCACACAGAAATCATCAGGGACTTCGGCAGCTGCCAATAATTGGGGGAAGGCTCATCAAAGTAGAAGCAAATGAATTATGTTCATCTTTACACCAGCCTGGAACAATGTTAAATACAATCCTGCCACTGTATTAAAGCTCGGATCCCTGCCACAGAGCTGATGATGAGTTTTATTTCCCTATAGCAATGCAGATTGTTATGACTGAGAAGCAGCCTGGCCTACTAGTGAGATGACTGAACTTGGAGCCATGAAGAACTGGTGTTTTAAATTCTGCCTAGAAACTTGCTAGTTGTATGACCCTGGGGAAGTCACTTAACCTCTGTGTACTTCAGGCGTTTCCCTAGGACTTATCTGCTAAGTCAGTGGTTGCTTAGGGAGGTTAATACAGGGATTTCCCATACTGAGAGTGCCTTATGCTGACAATATCACTATGCAGCAAGGAAAAATATAATCCCTGGGAAAGAAATTGAGCCTAAAGGAAGGCAAATTAAATAGCATGGACAACATCTGCAAGTCTGTCACTGCTCAGCTGAGACTTGCTTAGCATCAAACATTGGCCTAAAAAGGACTTTTTCTGCTGGAATGTGTGATGTATGTG
Organism: Bettongia penicillata ogilbyi; assembly: GCA_023548195.1. NCBI lineage: Eukaryota > Metazoa > Chordata > Mammalia > Diprotodontia > Potoroidae > Bettongia > Bettongia penicillata. The sequence continues at coordinate 626,993 of JAJHZJ010000336.1, forward strand.
TGTGGATAAACTTATCCTCTCTCCATATCAATTGCACAGGATCACAGATTCTCCAAATGGGGAGGAGCCCCAGAGTTCACCTAGCCAAACCCAATTTTGAGCAGGAATTCATTCAATAATGTCCTGGATGAGCAGTCATCCAGCCTTTGCTTGGAGCCCATTAGTGAGGGGAAACCTTCCCTCCCCTGGCAGCCTATCAGTTAGCTGTAATTAGGAGGAAGTCTTAAACCTCTCTAACATCTGCTGATTACTTCTGACCCTGACCTCTGAGGCCAAGCAGAGCAAGGTTAATAACTCTTCTAAATGAGAGCCCTTCAAATACTTGAAGATAGCCACCATGGCCCCTCAAGGCTAAATATTCCCACTTCCTTCGTCTGACCTTTATATGATATGGACCTATGGATGTCCTCTAGTTTTGTCAATATCCAACTTAATGCTTCAGATCCTAGAGGAATAACTAGAAAATAACTAGTACAATAGAACTAATAGCTTATTTGTTCTGAACACTATGTCTTTCTAATGTAGCCTGAAATCCCACTCACTTTCTTGAGCTGTACTTAATACTTTTGACACATATGGAATTTGCAAACCACTAAAACCCCCATGTCTTTTCAGATAAGCTACTATCTAGCCATGCCTCCCCATTGTATACTTTTGAAATTCATTTTTTGCTTGTTAATTTGTAAGAATTTATATTTATTTCTATGAAATTTCCTATTATCAGATTCAGTCAACACTCTGGTGTGTTGAGATTTTTTAAAGACTCGACTCATCATCCTGCATCTTATCTGTCACTAGCAGCTTTTCTCATTTGTAAATCTGATGAGCATGCCATTTCCCCCTTTATCTGAATCATTGAAACTATTTTAAATAGCACAGGGTCAAACACTGACCCTTAGGCCACACAACTAAAGATGACTTTCCAAGATGACTCCCAAGGAATTGATAATTATTCTTTGGACTAGATCATCCAAGCAATTCCAAATCTACTTGTCTATATATATTCATCATTTAAGCCCACATTTTGAGAATCATTTTCAACTGTAGTTTTACATTGCTCTGATCTATAAAGAAATAGAATTTCTTACAGAAGGAAATGAAATTAGTCTCATAAACACCATTCTCAATGAAGCCAGGCTGGTTTTTTGTTTTGTTTTGTTTTTTGTTTTTATCACTGTTTCCTATTCTAAACATCCATTAACTATCCCTTTAATAATACATTCATGAATTTTGCCAGGAGTTGAAGTCAAGTTCACTGGGTTTCCACTGTCTTCCCTTTTTTGAACATGTAGACAATATTATCATTCTCTCTTAACTGTCCTTTCTTTGGACCCTTTGAAATTTGTTCTCCCAAAATCCCCATTAATAATGTCCTAAAATGTGCCCAGAATAAAACACAATATTCCAAATGTGTTTTCCCACCCATTCATCATGATCATTCAGCTTATTATTGATAATGCATCTTAGTAATAACATTTGTTTCTTCTTTCGTTATCCAGATCATTGGAACCTGGTAATAAATTCAGCAAAATCAATTAGGTGTTTTCATATTAAGGTTTTCATATTAATTCCTTACTTATCTGTGGTTTCAAATCCCCATTAGATTTTTTTTTTGTCTGTCTTTCCAACCTGAAGACTTTTCTCCTTGACAGGGAAAGCTGAAACAAAATAAGAGTTGAGCACCTCTGGGTCCTCTTTGTCATTAGCTGTCATTGCCCCATCAAACTACCCTTTCTTTCTTCCCTCCCCCAGTATAACTAAGCTATTTGTCTTTCTTCTGGCATTCTTAGCATTCGTAGCAAGAGCCAGCTCATTCTGAGCTTTAGCACTCATAATGCTTTTCCTACAGAACCACACCATGCTTTTCTACTGATCTTCCATAATCTGCTCTTACCATATTCTTTACATGGTGCAGTACATACAGTGTGGGATTTTGAGTCTAAATTCACATTCTGTCTCAGATTCTTACTGACTGTGAGATGTCCTCCAGCTTTGGGCAAATCACTTAACCTCTGTCAGTCTCAGTTTCTTCAGGAAAGTAAAATGGGTCTAATAATAGCACTTAACTCCCATTTTCATCTTTTAAGAAACTAAGCTGGTCAATTACTTCTCTATGTAGCTGTATTAGTCTACAAAACAACCAAGCACAAACTTTTCCCTTCTTGTTAGAATTGTTTCTCTTTGTATCTTCAGAATTTCATTCTTAAGAATTTCCATATCACTGTTAGACTAAATTCCCCTATAAAACTGCAATACATGGGATCCTACCTGAAAATCTGTTCTTTCCTGTCAGGCTCTTCCCAGTGGTCCTTTCTTTCTCTGTAATAATTCTAAGATAGAACAGTCATTTCAAGTGAGCGTTCCTATTATTTCTACTTCAGCGATCAGTTCCTCCTTTCTTGGGAGGATTAGTTCAACGGAGCAGATCCTTTTGATCTGCTTTGATTCTTCTAGCTTTTGAAGACAATTATTAGGTGCTCAGCTTTTCGTTAAGGAGTTCCAGCAGATTAATAACTGAGGTCCCCCATAATTCCAGACTTATGATTTTTTTCCTGAATTCATTTGATTCTTCCTTCTGTTCAGACAGTCTAGAATATACACCAATGACAACATACCTTCTTTCCTTTATTGATCTTCACCCAAATGCTCTTCTCTACTCCTCTAGTTCCTAGATTTCCTAACATAAATATACCCTCTTATGTATCCCCCTCGTATCTATTCTCTTTGTTTTGTATAGGATTTGCCCTTCCACAATCATTTTTCCATACATAGGTTCCATCCTAAGAAATCTCAGTGATAGCTGGGAATTGTGTTCTTAGATTTGTTCACATTTTTTCCCTTACATTGTATCTTCTTGATACTGTCCAGCTTAGTGGGTAGTTTTCCTCTTCCCCCTCCTTTCAGCTTAAAATCCTTATTGTTAGAGTTAAAAGACTTCAGAGTTCTCATGTATAAGAAAAGAGAGTTAGGCTGGATAATGTCTCAGGTCCCTCCTGATTTGTGATCCTATAATCCTATGAATCATAGGTTAAGACGGAAACACTGCCCCACCACCACCACTAGGAAGCCATGGTTTTCAGGAAGGATACCACTTTCAGGGTTAAAAACATCTCAATACTTGACCCCAGTTTTGGAAAGGCTCCACAATTCATCCCTGAGGAGTGAAGAACCAGTTTCATCTCTGACTTCCACTGCCACAAAAATGTAATCCATAAAAGCTAAGTTGGTCTTTCACTCCCATTGGTTTAAATCCCACTTGGTTTGACTCTTTCTCAGTCCTTTCTCTGGCTTTATCCTCAGCTCTAAAGCTCTTTCTCCTCACTGCAGGTATGAGAGTATTCTCAGTAGCCTCTACTTGAAGTGTTCCTAAATCTCACAAAGGCATTCTGTACTATCACCACCACCAGCACCATGACCTTGAAAACAAGACAAGTTTCATCCCTACTTCCTCAGTGATTCTTACAATGCATTTAAAATCCATTAGGTTCTAGGGAGATAAACTTTGGAAACTTTTTCAAACTGTGTGACTCTAGATAAGTCATTTAAACTCTATGTATCTCAAGTAACTCCTTATGAATGGACTACTATGTCAAGCCAGATGGATGGGGAGTCCATCTGGAATACCCTGCACTGATGAAATCACAAAGCTTTTTGTGTACCTCTGCTATAGTGAGAAAACACTTGTTTGGAGAACTTGGGTTTGAGATCTAGCTACTTGGAACCTGTATGATTTTGGATGACTCCTTTCTACTTTTTTTTACCTCAATTCCTTTATTGTGAAATGAAGGTTTTGGGTGACATCATATCTAAGATCCCTTCCACTTCTAAATTTTTTGATCTGGGCTATGTCTCTCTCTGGATGTTGCTATATTTTCACTAGAGTACCATTATAACTATGCTGTCCTTTAAAAAAATTTAAGTGCCAATTCACATGAAAGTTCCTGCTCCCCCCCCAAGACGATGAAAAGAAAACATCTCTACAATTTTGAAAATCAGACACAGAAGTTTGGGGAGCAATGTGTCTATAAGTAGCTGGTCTGGGTTGCTCCACCTCTGGCAATGAGCTAGCTGCTTTCAAAATCCTGGGAGATAACAAGCTTTCCATAATGTTCTCTGACCTGAAAATCAGACCAAAAAAGAACATTTCCAATAGTGTACAAATTAACACCATCCCCTGGTTCTTCTTTCCTTCCTACAATATTTCAGGCAGTGAAAGAAAGGCCCTTGCCTAATCAGACAAGATGACTTATAACACCAGCCATAGAAAGTACAAGAGTTTGTTTGCCTGCTTTCCCTCCTCAAATCACCAACAACCTCCCTTATATTTGCTGACATTTCCTTTGGCAATGTCCATTCCAGTCATAAAATCATTCATTATTTTTACGAAAATATAAAACTAGGTAAATGACTTTAGGACATGGGTTCTTAATCTGGGGTCCATGAGCTTTAAGAAATAATTATGTAATTATAATTAAATATCATTGGTTTCTTTTGTAATCCTATGTATTTTATTCCATGTATAATTTAAAAAAAAAAAAATTAACTGCCAAAGGGATCCATGACACCCAAAAAGGTTAAGAGCTTGGTCTCAGGGGAATAATGTCACAAGTGTGTAATGTTAATTAAAGATCTTCCCTGCCCATTAATAGGTCTCACCTGGAGCTCATTAAGGGGAGCTTGATTAGGGGAAGCTTGTTCTGTAGGCACACCCACACATTTTGCTAATTAATGAGGCACTGGGTCATGAAGTTCATGCCCTCCAGCTCTGAGAAGTTTATATATACTCTGAGGTGAGGTTTTGCTTTGGGGGCTTGGAAAAGTTCCTGTGCCAGGTGAGATTCTGGGTAGCAGTGACCCCCTGCCTTTGAAAACCCAGATGTTGGTGCTTCTCTCTGTGGTAATGGTCAGACAGTTGGATCTATCTATTGATCTATGATGTATGTATTGCTTATGGTCAGACAGTTAGAAGCCCTGTCTGTTGGTCTTTATTTCTCTGCTTGCATTTTCTCTGTTGGTATATGTGATTAAAGCTGATTGTTGACCCCTCAAAAGTTGCTTTTCTTTTAGAAAAGCAGATCTAAGAATCTGTACAGCTGACCCTCCTGTGTATACTGGGTGCTTACTATTATAAAGTGGTGGTCCTTCAGCTCAATGATGTTCAATGTCATACTAAATTGTAAAGGTAAAACAATTGGGAATTGTGCAAAATAAATTAAATGACCAAATCCTTTGACCTACACTAGCTTCCACTATTAGGAATATATCCCAAGGAGGTCAATGACAAAAACAAAGGTTTCATATATACTATGTATTTATAGCAGTGCTTTTTCTCTGGTGGCAAAGAAATGGAAACAAATCAGATGCCTATCAATGACTAAAAAAAAAGTTATGATACATTAATATAAAGAAATGTTATTATGTAGGGGGCTAGGTGGTACAGTGGATACAGTAGCACATCTTGAGTGAGGAAGATTCATCTTCCTGAGTTCAAATCCAGCTTTGGATACTTCCTAGCTGTGTGATCCTGGGCAAGTCACTTAACTCAGTTTGCCTCAATTTCCTCATCTGTAAAATGAGCCAGAGCAGGAAATGGCAAACTACTCCAGTATCTTTACCAAGAAAACCCCAAATGGGGTCACAAAGAGGCAAAAACAAATTTATTATGTATAATGAATAATAAATATGATAAATACAGAGCAGCATTGGAAGACTTATATGACCTGATACAAAATGAAGTAACTTGAAACAGGAAAAAGATAAACATAATAATGATAATATAAATGAAAAGAAAAATATAAAATCATCAAAACCAATGCCATGAAATTATGATGACCAAGCCTGACTCTGAAGAAGAGATGTGAGAAGATACCTCAGCTTCCTTCTTTGAAGAACTGGAAGAGGACCCCAATGGATAAATGGTCAAAAGATATGTATGAATAGGCAGTTTTCAGAGGAAGAAATAAAAGCTATCTATAGTCATATGAAAAAATGCTCCAAATTACAATTAGAGAGATACAAATCAAAATAACTTTGAGGTACCAAATCACACATCAGATTGGCTAACATGACAAAACAGGAAAATGATAAATGTTGGAGAAGATGTGGGAAAGTTGGAACACTAATTCATTGTTGGTGGAGTTGTAAGCTGATCCGACCATTCTGGAAAGCTATTTGGAACTATGCCCAAAGGGCTACAAAAATGTTCATAGCCTTGGAGACCCAGCAATACCATTCCTAGGACTGTATCCCAAAGAGATCATAAAGAAGGGAAAAGGACCCACTTGTACAAAAATATTTGCAGTGGTGGCCAAGAACTGGAAATTGAGGGAAAATGCATCAATTAGGGAATGGCTGAACAAGTTGTGGTATATGAATGTAATGGAACACTATTGTGCTGTAAGAAATGATGAACAGGGGGACTTCAGAAAAACATGGAAAGACTTATATGAACTGATGCTGAGTGACACGAGCAGAACCAGGAGAACATCGAACACAGTAACAGCCATAGTGTGGGATGACTGACTTTGATAGACTTTGCCTTTCTAAGCAATGTAAAGACCTAACACAATTCCAAAGGACTCATGATGAAAAATGTCATCCACATCTAGAGAAAGAACTATGAAGTCTGAATGGAGAGCAAAGCAGATCATTTTCCTTTTTGTTTTTTGGTTTTTTTCTCATGGTTCCTCCCATTTGTTCTAATTCTCCTATGCAACATAACTAATGTGAAAATATGTTTAATAGAAATGTATATGTAGAGCTTACACCAAATTGCACACTGTCTTGGGGTGGGAGGGATGGAGGGGCAGAAAATTTAAAACTTATGGAAGTGAATATTGAAAACTAAAAATAAATTAATTAATTTTTTCAAAAAGAAAAAAGAGAAGTGGAAGAGGAGCCTATGGATGTGGAATACTGCATGTGCCAGACTGTTTCAATTTCTTGGGTAGTTTTCCTGAAATTACTTTCCCCTCTCATTATTCTTATTATATGGGATGGGTCTCTGAGAAGGAGAGGAGGAGGGAACAGAGATACATTGGTGATATAAGAACAAAAGATATCAACAAATCTTTATTTACCAAAAAATATGCCTTTATTTTAGCAAGTAGAACTGGTCATTAAAATAACTTTGCAATTTCCAGAAGGTTGTATCAGCTACTCTCCTCTTGTTCTATTGTGGACCCAGTTTGCATTTTCAACAACCATTTGAAACATAGAGCAAGTAGGATCATAAATCTAGAGACAGGAAGGACTTCAAAGGCCAACTGGATCAGTCTCCTCACTTTACATATGAAGAATTTGAGGCATTGAGAAGTCATGTGACTTTCTTAGGGTTACATAGATTACTAGCATCAGGGGCATAATTTTAAGCCAGGTTCTCTGATTCTAGACACAGTGATTATTCCACAGTATCAAAATGCTTCCCTAAATAAACTGGTGGATAAAGTCTCCAGGTTGACTACATAACTACACATATGATAGTCTGCACAATAAGTTGTTCTTATCCATTTAGTTATTCCTGGGTGGTTAGTTAGGACAAGCACTTATGGCTGATTGCCTCACCAACACATGATTCACTGAGTGATATGGAGCAGAGGTAACAAACACACAGCCTTCAAATCTCCCAAATACGGCCTGAATCAGATTATGATGTTTTGGGAATTAACAAAATAAATAAAAATATAATACAACATAGACAATATACATTTGCAATTTCTAGGTAAATCTACACCACAAAGGGATCCATTTCCATTTGAGTTGAACACCATTTGAATTTAATTTAGAGAACACAAGAGTCTGCTTCTGTTTGTTGACTCGTAAAGAACATTCGATTTGGTCAAGAAATATAATCTTTCAAGGAAGTTTATCATCATAAGGGGCAGCTAGGTGGTACAGTGGTTAAAGCACCAGTGCAGGAGTCAGGAGGACCTGAGTTCAAATCTCACCTCAGACACTTGACATCCGCTAGCTGTGTGACCTTGGGCAAGTCATTTAACCCCAGTTGCCTCATCCTGGGTCATCTCCAGTCATCCTGATGAATATCTGGTCACTGGATTCAGATGGTGAAGGAGAAGTGAGGCTGATGACCTGCGCAGCCCTCCCTCACTCAAAACAAAGTCAAGTGCAAGTCATGTCGTCATTTCTCTGATGGCATGGTCTTCAGCAACGAAGGACGAACACACATACATCAATCATCATAAGGGTTGTTCTCCAATAAAGTGTTTCCCAAGTATATCTCAAAATTACATGAAACTCCTTGAAAAATATAATACCGGAGCTAGCTTTGTTCAGCAACCTTCTGATTATTAATAGCAAGTAAGGTATAATTATAATGACAATAACAATCAGTATGTATATATCACTTCAATGTTTGCAGATGCTATCCATTTGGTACCTCATTTGGGAAATTTGCTTACCAAAGAATACAAAGTTTAAATCAGAAAGGAATGCAGTCTTTTTTTTAATTGTATATTTTATTCCAAGCTTAAGAAATAAAATAAGCATTTCTGTAACAGTACAATGGTGGTGGGGTAAGTGGGAAAGGATGTTATCACAAGAAACTACAACTCTATTTGGTACAACTTCCCATTCCTTTTAAATATATAATAAAGTTATCATGTAACTTTCATTTTCCTTTTCTTTCTTCCTTCCCCCCCACCCTAGAGATGGCTACCAATAGACACATATATGTTAAATCATCATGTACAAATTTCTATTTATCAATTCTTCTCTGGATGCAGATATTGTCTTCATAAGTTCTTTGTAGTCGATTTAGGTATTTATAATAGTCAAAATGACTTAGTCCCTCAAAGACATTCTTAAAACAGTGTTGCTGTTATTGTATACCACCTTCTCCTGGTTCCGCTCATTTCAGTCTTCGTTATTTCATGCACGTCTAGCCATGTTTTTCTAAGATCATTGAGCTCACCATTTCTTGTAGCTCAGTAGTGTTCCATCACAACTTGTTCAGCCTTTGCCCAGTTGATAGGCATTCCCACAATTTTCGGTTCTTTGCCATCACAAAGAGAACTCCTATAAATAATTTAGAACATAAGTGGTTCCTTAAAGAGAGGGTGAGATCCTCCAAGGGCTCCTGTCTGTGGATGACATTGTGCTCACTAAAACAAGCCTCCTAAAGAGGTGAAAATCAGATTACCCAAATCAAAAATTGGAAGAAAGATTTCACAAAAACAAGAGAAAGGAAAATGAAGAAAAATATCAGAAACTCCAGCTAGGTAAGCACTAGGTGGTGCAGTGGATAGAGTCCTGGACTTGGAATCAGGAAGACTCCTCTTCCTGATTCCAAATCTGGCCTCAGACACTTCCTAGCTATATGACCTCAGGCAAGTCACTTCACCCTGTTTGCCTCAGTTTCCTTATATGTAAATTGAGCTGGAGAAGGCAATAGCACACCACTTCAGTATCTGCCAAAAAGACCCTAAATTCAGACCCAGCTGAAAAATAGCTAAACAGCAATCAGAGACTACTATTGCGATTATATACCAATTCAGTTCAACAGCTATTGATTAGCACTGTGATGAATAAAGAGGGTTAAGAGGAGAAAAGAAATATGAGGGAGTGACAGTGAAACTGATCTGGCAGTCAGGAGACGTAAGTTCCAGTTCTGACTCTGGAACTAGCTATGTGATATTGGGCAAATCACAGTCTCCTGCAGTAGGATCCTGGGGGGTGTTCTTACACATATATGGCTCTAACTGCTTAGAGTTACGGAACCTGAATTTGAGTCTCAGCCCTGCCCCTTAGTGGATGATAAACAAGACCTTAGTTTCTTCATCCTAAAAATTATGGGATTAGACAAAATGACCTTTAAGTTCCCTTCAAATGCTATGTTCTTAAGCTACAATGGAAATTCTAGTAGGACGTTAAAGTTAGGAATCACATACATTAAACAGATCAAGACAAGGCAGTTGGTATGTTACCAAGGGCCAAACTGTATATAATTAAGTGACCAGCTGTGTGGTCTTAGAAATGAGCATTATAGACATTTGGAAGGGGAGAGATTAATGTTAGCTGGAGTTAGCAGGGAAGACTTCCTGGAGGTGGAAAAATATTGATAAGTCTTAAAGGATTTAAAAGATAATGGCTTCAGGGTTTTAAATAATTCCCTGAAAGAACTTCTTTATCTGTCAGACCAAGCCCTACTTCAGATGGATGATACCTGAGGTACCCACTGGCTCAAGAAGATGATATGAGCCTTATCCCTAGATCAACCAGCTTCAGAAATAGCAGCAGGGCTCAAATTTAATATATATTTTTAATATTCTGCACACATACCAAAAAGCATAGCTATTTACTGCCTAAATATAGCACTGATTGCTGGGTTCAGTGTTTATTCTAATTCGTGCAGGTTCATAAAGTCCACTTTAGACGAAAATGAGGCTGACTCACATATGTAAAAGAAAATCAGTTCATATTTACAGGCCCCATAAAACCTACTGCATAGATTTAGGTAGAAAGATACATCAAATGCATTTACAACTTAACCCAACTGCCTGGTAAGCCTTCTCTCTCTCTCTCTCTCTCTCTCTCTCTCTCTCTCTCTCTGTCAGACACACACACACACACACACACACACACAGACACACACAGGGCAAAGGAATATACAATGCACTTTAGAAAAAGGTGTACCAAAAGAATTATATTAACAATTTCGGTGCTTATGGGCATGAATTCTAATATTTGGAAAATTCACTTAATGTAGAATAGCTCTGCTGCTCTAACAATGTCAGATAATTTTGTATGTATACACACATACATGCATGTGAACACACATGTACACAAGCTTACTAAAACACAGTTGCTGGGAAGGAGCAAGTAGCATCAGATTTGAGTACAACCATTTCTCTCAAGGAAAGTCACCATTTTTCTTTTATATGGTGGATCTGGGGTTTGGCGTGAATTTGTTATCAGTCATCGTGTTGCATTCTGAGTGGAGCATACTGTCAATGAAACATTTGCTTTTCTCTGAAATCTAGTTCTGTACCACTCTAATATCTCATCATGGACTGGCAGCAATTCTGTTTCTGAAGACTCTAGTAGGAGGGCAGAAGTTCTAACAGGTTATACCAAGCTGCAAAGATGTCAAATAGCATCCTCCAAACCAGGTGGCACTGCTGCTCATGGACCAACACCAGGAAGAAGTACCAAGAGGCCCATTCCCAGAAGGTTGGATGGCCATTATGTGGAGACCAATGGCCATGGCTACCATCTAGTAGAAACTTACATCTTCAGGGTAATGGGGCTGGGGAAGAGAAGACCAGGAGATAAGCAAAGAGTCTGAACTGTATAAAGCATGTAAAAAAATTAAGCTAGAATAAACTCAAAGTCAAACTTTCCAGGCCATGGCTTAATGTATCATGAACTAAGAGATACGTGCTGTAAAAAAGCACTCACTGCATACGGAAAGTAAGACTGGCGTGGTATAAAGAATAGGACTAGAAATCAGGACATACAGGGTCAAAGATTTAGAGCTAGGAGGGGCCTTGAAGATCATCTAATTCAGGGTTTCTTTACTTATAGTCTATGGATAAATTTCAGGGAATCTGTTAAACCTGGATGGGAGAAAATTACATCTTTTTGTTCACTAAACACTATCTGCCATTTAGCATTTCCTTCAATTATTCATTTTTAAAATAAAAATATAATTAATGTAGGACTTTAAGGTTTAGAAAGCACTCTTCATATGTTATCCCACATATTATCATCCTCTTTTTGCAGCTAAAGAAAATTTAGTTGAGAGGGTGAATGACCTGTCCAGGGTCACAAAGCTTAAAAGTGTCTGAGGTACGACTGAAACACAGATCCTACCAACTTTAGGTCCAACACTCTATCCACTGCACCATCTCAAGAACTTTAGTTTTCACCAGTCTGCCAAAAGGGTCTTTGACACACTCCCCCCACACACACACACAAGAACTTCTGATCTAAAACTGTGAAAGACGTAGCAACTCTGATCCAAGCCAATTCCGAAGAACTCATGATGAGAAGTGCTATCCACCTCCAGAAAGAGCACAGATAAACTCGTTGTGCAGATCAAGTGTACTTTTCTCGCTTTATTTTTCTTGGCTGTTGTTCTTTGTTTTGTCTGTGTTAAAAATCTTTTGTGATATGCCTAATGTGGACATGTGTTTTATATGACTTAATGTGTATAATCTATATCATGTTGCTTTCCTTCTCCAGGAGTGGGAAACAGAAGGGAGGAGGAGAATTTGGACATCAATTGTTTTAAAAAAAATTAATGTTAAAAATGTCAATGCAGTTGGGAAATATATTTAAATATGTTTTTTAAAAAAAAAAAAAAAAAAAACCTCTGATCTAATTTAACTTCTCATCTTGCAAAAAAAAAAAAAAAAAGATATAATGAAGGTAAATGATTTGCCTAAGCTCTTAGGACTCACTTAAAGTAAAAAACATAGAGCCTCTGACTCCAAATTCAATGGTCCCTCCACTCTAGTCCCTTCCTGAATTCTTATACTAGGTCTCTCATGAAGTCATCAAAATGTCAACAATTTACCATGTGACTTTGGGCAAGTGGCTTCCCTGTTCTGAGTTATAGTGACCCCACCTATTGGATGGGGAACATTCTGTTCTAAAATTGCCTGTTTTGGGGAAAGCCAATGCTGGAGAGAGAGAATCAATGCTCTCCCCTTACAAACGCTCAGATCATCTTCATACGTGGCATTTCTATTCCAAAGACTATTTCTCACGTCTGCCAGTCTTCTCTCTGATTTCCCTAAAAGCCCTTCATACCCACAGTGTCTCCTTTTTAGTACTGCCTGTCACCACCAGGCCTGTGACTGTTCCATTTTAAATCACCAGGTACTTTGCTGCTTACTAAAGAGAGGAGGAAAAATACAGCAAAATCCTCTTTACTTGTTATTTTTATGGACATGGGTAATGCTGTTTGGGCCATTAAGCTACTTTTGTAATCTGTATGCAGCAAGAATTCCTTGATTTCTGTAAAAATTAAAATGTGCCACTGAGAAGCAATATCCCCCAGTTTTTGCATAAGCAGGGACTGGAGCGCATGGGAAAACAAGTATCAGTTAACACAGTTCTTTTTGCTATAAATCTGAATGCTTTTCTCCAGCAGGAGAGTCAGGGGGCTAGAATGAACAACATACCTCCTCCTTGCCCCTCCTTCCAAAAAAACTCATTCATATCAGAAGTCATATATATACTGCCTGGAATCCCACTTTTAGGGATTCATTCCTTCGGGTCTATAGGCTCCTGGGAAAAAGAGAATTTCTTACTTTCTTATAAGCTAACAAATAAGAGGGAGATTAGTTTGAAGGAGTTATTAGATTTTTCCAAACTTGACATCTAGGCCCCACATGAATAGAAAACAAGAGAAATACTTGGGAGTTTAAAGGAAACAATCAGGTGGGCAGGAGGTTTACCAAGAGGCATCAAAGACAAACTTTGTCTATTTCATGCCTTTGATCTTTCAGTAGAGAGATGGGTAGAGTTACCTGTGGTCCTTTCATCTGAAACAAATACCTACTATTTTCTCATTAAAAGAAAGTTTTTATGAATGGATTGAGAAGAAATGTCTAACCTCTGCAGTTGTTCAAGTCACTTACTTTATCTCTCTGGGTCTCATCTGAAAAAAACAAGGAGGGTGGACTAGATAACCTCTAAAGCACTGGACTTACCTTACTAGCTGTGTGAAACAAGTCTCTTAATCACTGGCTGTGGTTTTCTCATCCGAAAAATTGGGATAACATTAGCACCTATCTCTCACAGTTTTTGTGAGGATAAAATGAAATAATGCTTTGTTAAGTACTTTGTAAACCAAACACCTATATATGAATACTATCTAGTACTATGATGATCATTTTTTAACCTACAATCTTGGCCTTCCTGGTGTTAATATTTGGTAGAATTCCAACAGTTACTAATTTATAAATTGTATTGAAATATCACTAGACACTCAGTCCATTGTATCCATAAACATTTGGGACAAGTACTACAGATCAATAATGAATTGTGACCAGGGCTGAATTAGAGAAAGAATGAGCTACATTGTATTGTAAATTGTGCCATACTTTTAACTGTTTCAAGCTACTCCTCTACACAAAAATCTATCTTTTAAAGGCAGTTATTTTGCCAATACTGAATAGTAATAAATATGGAAACACCACATTTGAGTAATCGGTGTTACCAGTGACCCAAAGGGAAATGGAAGCATTTGTGATAAGGGGGAAAAGCAGACTATAACATACTTTGAACGATGACAACCCTTAAGAAGTAGTAAAACTTATACAAATGAGGAAATGTGTGATTGAAAATGGAGGTAGACAGTTCATGTGCTGTGGCTGAAGGATAACCAGTAAACAACTGAAACCTCATACTTTACTGGATCTCATAAGATGTAAAAAGACCTAAAATAAATAAGTTTGGTGGATTTTCTCTGGAGGATCTGTAGAAAAATATAGACAAGAATAGCAATTCAATTCAATAAACATTTACTAAATACCTACTGTATACTGGGAAGATAGGAGGTACAGGAGATAGAGTGCCAGACCTGGAGACAGGAAAACTCATCTTTCTGAGTTCAAATCTAGCCTCAGATGCTTACCAGCTGCATGACCCTGGGCAAGTCACTGAGCCCTGTTTGCCTCGGTTTTCTCATCTATAAAATGAACCAGAGAAGGAAATGGCAAACCGTCCCAATATCTTTGCCAAGAAAACTCCAAATTGGGTCAGGAAGAGTCAGACATAACTGGACAACAACAAAAAATTCCAGACATTACGCTAGATGCTGTGCACACAAAAACAGAAACAGGGCAGTATAATTATGCCAAGTACAATGAACCTTAGATTAGGAAGTATAAAAAGCACATAAAAATGGGTATTAGGAAAATAAAAGTCAAGAGAAGTGAACACATAGAAAGAGAGCAAGAGCAGGTCTAAACAATGACAAAACAAAGAGGATAAAATGAAAGTCATTCTTTGTCAGAGGTGGAACAAGAATCCCCCTCTTCCTGATCCACAAGCCAGTTCTTTATCATTGGTTTATGCTGTAACCTTAGACTGCAGAATGAGATAGGAGATAATCCTATTGTTCTCTGCTCTGGTCAGACCACATTTGGAGTATTGTGTTCAGTTCTATCACCTTTCTAGAAGGATATTGACCAATGGAAGCAAGATTGGGGGGAACGACCAGGTTGGTAAGCAAACCGGAAACTCTGTCATATAAGGAATAGTTGGAGGAACTAGGTGTGTTCAACCTGAAAATAGAATACTTGAGAGGGAATAACTGCCCTCACTTATTTGAAGGATTGTTATGTGGTAGAAAAATTAAGACTCTTTTTGTCTCACCTCAGAGCCCAGGCCTAGAAGCAGTGAAGTTGAATTTCAGAGACAGATTTCAGTTCCATGTAAGGAAAGATTCATAAAAATAAAAATTGTCCGGAAGTGAAAAGGACTCTCCCACAAGAATCCCCATCACCAGAGAGCTTCAAGAGAAGCCTACATGTCTCCTTGTTAGGGGATTTGTGCTTCAGATTTAGATTAAACTGGATTACCTGAAAGATTCTTTCCCATTCCATGCATCTATGATTGTTCTCAGGGCATGATTCTGCTCACCTCTACCCTCCCATTTCTTGGGCTACTCCATTCTAGGAGTTCCCCAGCTCTCATAGGATTTTTTAAAATTTATTTATTTACTTTGAGTTTTCAACATTCATTTCCACAAAATACTGAGTTCCAAATTTTCTCCCCATCTCTCCCCTCCCCCCAAAAAAATGTTGTGCATTCTGATTGACCCTTCCAACAACATGCCCTCCCTTCTCACACCCCTCCCTTCCCTTATCCCCATCTTCTCTCTTGTCCTGTAAAGCAAGATAATTTCTATACCCCATTACCTGTATTTCTTATTTCCCAGTTGTATGCAAAAACAATTCTCAACATTTGTTCCTAAAACGTTGAGTTCCAACTTCTCTTCCTTCCTCCCTCCCTCCCCACCCATCCCCACTGAGAAGGCAAGCAATTCAATATAGGCTATATATGTGTAGTTTTGCAAATGACTTCCATAAGTCATGTTGTATAAGACTCATCATATTTCCCTCCATCCAATCCTGCCCCGCCACTTCTTCTATTCTCTCTTTTGAACTTGTCCCTCCCCAAGAGTGTTTACTTCTAATTGTTACTCCTCCCATTTGCCTTCCCTTCCATCATCCCCTCCACCCTGCTTATCCCCTTCTCCCCTACTTTCCTGTAGTTTAAGATAGAGTTTTATACCAAATTGAGTGTTCATGTTATTCCTTCCTTGAGCCAAATGTGATAAGAGTAAGCTTCACTTTTTCCCTCTCACCTCTGCCTTTTTCCCCTCCTTTGGAAAAGCTTTTTCTTGCCTCTTCTATGAGAGATAATTTGCCCCATTCCATTTCTCCCTTTCTCCTCCCAATATATTCCTCTCTCACTCCTTAATTTTATTTTTTTAGGTATCATCCCCTCCTCCTCAACTCACCCAGTGCTCTCTGTCTGTGTGTGTGTGTGTGTATGTATGTATGTATAAATACAGGAACACCACATTTGAAGAATCAGTGTTACCAGTGACCCAAAGGGAAATGGAAGCATTCATGATAAGGGGGAAAAACAGACTACAACATACTTTGAATGATGACAACCCTTAAGAAGTAGTAAAACTTATAAGTAGTAAAACTTACACAAATGAGGAAATGTGTGATTGAAGTTCTCAGATACTGAGAAAAGTTTCAGGAGTTACAAATGTTGTCTTTCTATGTAGGAATGTATACAGTTCAGCTTTAGTAAGTCCCTTGTGATTTTTTTTTCTTGTTTACCTTTTCATGCTTCTCTTGATTTTTGTGTTTGAAAGTCAAATTTTCTTTTCAGCTCTGGTCTTTTCAAGAATCCTCTATTTCATTGAATGACCATTTTTTCCCCTGAAGTATTATACTCAGTTTTGTTGGGTAGATGATTCTTGGTTTTAATCCTAGTTCCTTTGACTTCTGGAATATCATATTCCAAGTCCTTCATTCTCTTAATGTAGATCTTGTGTTATCCTGATTGTATTTCCACAATACTCTAATTGTTTCCTTCTGACTGCTTGTAATATTTTCTCCTTGACATGGGAACTCTGGAATTTGGCCACAATATTCCTAGGAGTTTTTCTTTTTGGATCTCTTTCAGGAGGTGATCAATGACTTCTTTCAAAATTTGTTTTGCACATTCTTACCACTGAAGATGGTATCTTTGAGGTCAAGTCCATGGCTAGGGACACCCACTTGGGTGGAGAGGACTTTGACAACCAAATGGTCAACCATTTCATTGCCAAATTCAAGAAAAAGCACAAGAAGGACATCAGTGAGAACAAAGGGCTGTTAGCTGTCTTTGCACCACTTGTGAACATGCAAAACGCACCCTCTCTTCCAGTACCCAGGCCAGTATTGAGATTGACTCCCTTTATGAAGGTATTGACTTCTATACATCAATCACTCAAGCTCGTTTCAGAGAGCTGAATGCTGATCTCTTTCATGACACATTGGACCCTGTGGAAAAGGCCTTAAGAGATGCCAAGTTAGGTAAATCACAGATTCATGACATCATCCTGGTGGGTGGTTCTACTCAAATTCCCAAAATCCAGAAGCTTCTGCAAGACTTCTTCAGTGGTAAGGAGCACAACAAGAGTATCAATGCTGATGAGGCTGTTGCTTATGGTGCAGCTGTCCATGCTGCCATTTTGTCTGGAGATAAATCTGAGAATGTGCAGGACTTGTTACTGTTGGATGTCACTCCTCTTTCCCTTGGAATTGAAACTGCTAGTGGAGTTATGATTGTTCTGATCAAACATAATACCACCATCCCCACCAAGCAGACACAAACATTTACCACCTATTCGGACAACTAACCTGGTGTGCTTACTCAGGTTTATGAAGGTGAGAGGGCAATGACAAAGGATAACAACCTACTTGGCAAATTTGAGCTCACAAGAATCCCCTCAGCACCCAGAGGTGTTCCTCAGATTGAAGTAATATTTGACATTCATGCAAATGGCCTTCTCAGTGTTTCTGCTGTGGATAAGAGCACAGGCAGGGAGAACAAGATCACCATCGCCAATGGTAAAGGACATCTGAGCAAGCAAGACCTTGAGTATATGGTCCAGGAGGCTGAGAAATACAAGGCTGAGGATGAGAAGCAGAGAGACAAGGTGCCTTCCAATAATTCTCTTGAATCTTATGCTTTCAACATGAAGGCTGCAATGGAAGATGAAAAACTGCAAGGCAAAAGTGGTAATGAAGACAAAATGAAGATCCTTGGCAAATGTAATGAAATAATCAACTGGCTGGATCAGAACCAGACTGCTGAGAGAAGGAAGAATTTGAGCATCAGCAGAAAGAGTTAGAGAAGGTCTGCAACTCCATCTTTACCAAGCTATACCAGAGTGCAGGGGGCATGCCAGGAGACATGCCTGGTGGATTCCCAGGGGGTGGAGCAACTCCATCTGGAGGTGCTTCTTCTGGATCCACTACTGAAGAGGTAGACTAAACAACAGAAGAAAGAGCATTCCACACAGCTTTCCAAAAATTGAAGGACTCAAAATTTGTAGCCAAGGCAGTAGCAATTTAAAAGTAACACTTAAGCTACTGTGTAAATCTGGGCATTCTGAATACTTGAATATGTGCAAAGGGAGAGAAGTGAACAACATTGCACTTTATTAGTACTATAAACAAGTGAAAATGCAATTCTTGTCCTAGAGAATAAAAACTATTTGAAACTGAAAAAAAATATTTATTTTGCCCTCTGGTTCCAGAATATCAGGGCAGTTTTCCTTGATAATTTCATGAAAGATGTTATCTAGGCTCTTTTTTTGATCATGACTTTCAGGTAATCCCATAATTTTTAAATTATCTCTCCTGAATCTATTTTCCAGGTCAGTTGTTTTTCCAATGAGATATTTCACATTATCTTTCATTTTTGCATTCTTTTGGTTTTGTTTGGTAATTTCTTGGTTTCTCATAAAGTCATTAGCCTCCATTTGTTCCATTCTAATTTCTAAAGTATTATTTTCTTCAGTGAGCTTTTGAACCTCCTTTTCCATTTGGTTAATTCTGCTTTTTAAAGCATTCTTCTCCTCATTGGCTTTTTGGACCTCTTTTGCCAATTGAGTTAGCTTATTTTTAAAGGAGCTATTTTCTTCACCATTTGGAGGTGGGGCTCTCCTTTAGCAAGCTGTTGACTCACTTTTCATGATTTTCTTGCATTGTTCTCATTTCTCTTCCCAATTTTTCCTCCATCTCTCTTACTTGATTTTCAAAATTCTTTTTGAGTTCTTCCATGGCCTGAGACCATTGAATATTTCTTTTGGATATTTGGGATACAAAAGCCTTGACTTTTATGTCTTTCAACGTTGTTCTTCCTCATCTGAAAGGATGGGAGAGAATATCTGTTCACCAAAAAAATAACTTTCTATAGTCTTATTTTTTTTTACCTTTGTTGGGCATTTTCCCAACCAGTTGTTTGACTTTTGGGCCCTTTGTCAAGAGTAGGGTATACTCGGGGGCTTGTAAGATCTCAGTTCCTCCAAGGTAGCACAATCAAGGAAGAGGCATTACTCTCTGACCAGGCTAGAGGCTGAGATTCAGAGCAGCTTCTCAATTTCCGGGGTCTTTATCCAGCAATGGATGCTGACTGCTGACTGCTGCCTGCTCAGCTGGGCTGCCACCACCACCACAGCCTGGAGTCAGGCCTAGGGGAAGATCCTGCTCCCTAGTCACAGAGGTGAAAAAGTCCTTTCACTGACCTTTGAAGCTGCCTTTGGCACCTGTTTGTTAAGGGATCTGTGAACCATAGCTGCTGCTTCCTGGGATTCCATCCCGGAGGCCTGCTCTTGTCCTCCTCCCAGCGCTGTGCAGCCAAGGCTGGGCTGGGCTCCACTCTGCATCCTGTGCAACAGATTTTTCCCATCAGCTTTCCAGGTCACACTGGGCTGGAAATCTCTTCCACTCCATTGTTCTATGGCTTCTGCTGCTCTAGAATTTGTTGAGAGTCTTTCTTTACAGGTATTTTATGGATTGTGGGGGAAGAGCTAGAGAATGTGCATCTTTCTACTCTGCCATCTTGACTCCACCCCCCTCTCATAGAATTCTTTATTTAGTTCTACAAGGAACCTCAGATCCTAGAGTCCATACTCTTCATTTTATAGAATATACAGCATGGACAGGTGAAATTCATTGCCTACATTTACCTGGCTAAATATCTGAGGTGAGATTCAGACTGAAATCCTCATGACCCTTAATCCAACTCTCAGAGGTTCTTAATCCAGGATCCATGAATTTGGTTTTATATTATATTTTTTATAATTATATTTCAATTTAACTGTCTTCTTTTGTAATCCTATTTACTTTATTTCATATACTTAAAATATCATTTTGAGGAGTCTACAGGGTTTCACCAGACTGCCAAAAAGGTCCACTACTGGGCAGAGCAAGTGGAAAAGAAATTTTTGGGATTCCCGGTTCAGTTGTATAAAAGAGTGCTTCTTTCTCTTCATTCAACCCCATATCAAAATGCTGTAAGACATTCTGGCAATAAGGCATAGTATAGCTATCACCCAGGGCCTTATCACATAGGTATGATGGAATTGCTTATTTAAAACTTCTTTGCTCAGAAATCTTGAATCTGCACAGAACCTTCTACCAAGATCCAAGAACAGACAGAAGGATGCCTGAGACATTTGTTAAATATTTAAAATCCGAAATGAGTAGCCAGCCCCTTCCTCTCCTCCTACACTGCCCTTCTCTGCAGGTGATCTAAGCAAGCAGCAATTGCTAATGAACTACTCCTTTTGCTTCATGGGAAGAATTCATCACCTGTTGAAGTCACAGGAAGCAACCCTGCTCTCCGAGCCATTATGGTTCCCAGATCAGCCCAGAGACAGACGGTGCTTTCCTTTACACACCTGATAGTGACATCATTTAGTTTTCTTTTTTGTTGTTGTTTTATATGCTACAGGAGTTTCCAATCAGCCTCTCTCCCCCACCATCTGCTGATGTAAATGATTCAATTCATGACAGGTATTTAAAGAGGCTCTTTAAAGTCTCACCACCCTGGACTAAGAGAAGGAAGAGGAATTCCCTGGAGATGTCCAGTCCGTGCCTTCCCATCATTGCAAAGACAGATGGATCCCTTCTAGCAGGTCCCAGGGTCAAGAATGGGGAAGAGGGTAATACCAGGAGAGGGAGCATCTTCTCTTGAGCAGCCTCTGGGTCTATTTCCAATAGAGCATGGACTTGTTCAACCCAAAGTGCTCCCATTTATTTGGTGAGAAAGAACTTCAATCCATCAGCAAGCTTAAGTAAATAGTGTGTTCCAGGAACTGTGTCAGATGCTGGGGATACAAAAGCAAAATGAAACAACTGTTGCCCTCAAAAAGTTTATATTCTATCAGGGGAAATAACAAACATCCATATAAGTAGATACAAAATCTATGGGTGGTGTGACCTTGATGTTGCTAAGGAATTTGGGACTCTGGAGTCAACTAACTACTGGGGATTGAGGAAAGGAACATCCCTTGGGACCAGTGGGCATTTATCTCCAGTGTCCTGATCTCCTTGGTAACACAAAACAGCTCTCAATATGTAAATTCACAGGAACAGGCCAGCCTTGCACAAAGGAAGAATATACAACACCTTTGCAAATATGAGGAACACTGAGAATATCCTCCCACAGTTCAAGAATATTTCCCCTGCTGATTTGCCCCATGGCCTTGTTGTGCTAGCTATTTCACCATTAAAGCTTCACTCTTAAGTTATTTCGATTCAACAACCATCTGTTGATCACATTTTTCACCTATTGTTTCCAATGCTCTATGTTAAGCTTTATGGGTCATAAAGAGATGACTGTGTTAGATAACGTCCCTGCCTTTAACATACTTATTGCAGCTACCTATTAACTTCAGTGTCTCAACTTTCACAAGGACTTTGCAACCTGGTTCAAGATCTCATCATCCTCAGGAGCACCAGCAACCAAAATGGCAACACGAAACCCAATTTCTTAATGACTATGACCTCCTTCTCCACACCCCATTTCAATCATGCACAGACATAGTTGCTATTTCGAATTCACTATTGTTAAAATTGTACTAACTCCAGGTCAGAGAATTTTGAAACACTGTTCTTTAACTATAACTTCCTTTCCTTCCATCTTTCCTATTCTCTCACTCAAAAGAAACCACTCCTTATCCCTAGGGAACTTTAATTCCTTGACCCATCCCTATTCTCTCAATCCCCTTTCCCCATTCCAATTTCAATTGTCTCCATATTCACCTGAAATCCAAGCACAGATAGTGAATTCATTTCAATACTTCATCAGCTGCTGCCATAAACTGCCTTGTTTTCTCTAACCATCTCCTATTCCTGATCTGTGAATCCTTCTCCTGGGCTGACCCCCACCAATTGATTTCTCTATTTCTACTCCAGGGCTGCAGTGATGCTGAGGGAAAGACTGGGGAAAAGACACGGAATCCTGTGATTTCATTCATTACAAATTGATGCTACATAACCTGAACTGAACCTCAGACAGTTCAATAATCTTTCTGCTCTACCCTTTTAGCTCCTTTTCCTTCTCTATTTCTCTTCCAAACCTTATCACCTCTTATTTGTATACTCCCCATGCTCATAGTGTATGATCTGACCTCCTACTTCATTTGATGAATAGAAGGCTTCTGAGAGGAACTTTCTTCTGAGAACTTCCTTAGCTCCCTTCTTCTATTCCTTTTCATTATCCTCAGCCTCCCTCTCCTTTCTCTCTGCTCATAAAAGACATCTATATCACTCCCTGCACCTCTCCTTTTGATCTCTTTCCTTCCCCAACCCTCTTTTCAGGACCTTATTCCAATAATCATCCCCTTATTCATCCTCAGCCTCTTCCTTGAGACTGGCTCTTTCCCATTTTTTCTATAAATTTGTTCACCTCACCAATCCTAATAGCACCTTCCACTGATTTTACCCATTTCTCTCCTTTTTCCTTTTCTTCACTGCTAAATGTCTTGAAAAAATTGTATATATTCAATGCCCTTCCTCATTACCCACTTCCTCCTGAACTCCTCAAAATCAGAATTCTGGCGCATTACTCCTCTGTAGCAACTGTCACAAAGTTTACCAATGACCTAATACCCCAAGCAAGGTTTTAGAGGGTTTTGTTTGTTTGTTTGGGGTATTTTAGGGGCTATTTTGTTTGTTTTGTCAACCTCTTTGATTCTTTTAGCTTCTGGCTCATTAACAATGGTGACTTTCTGCTGCCTTTTTTTCTGCAATTTAGTGCTCGTGATTGTCTTATCTCTAATTGCCCCTTCTGGACCTCCTTTGCAGTCTTTTCTTAATCCTTTAATATGAGTATTCAACAAGGATCTGTCCTGGATTCTCCTCCCTCTATGCTCTTTCCCTTTTCCAAAAAGCTAATCTTCAATAACACCTTCCATGCATATGACTCACAAATTCATATCTTCAGTCCTGGGCACAAGGGAGATGTTTAATCTAGTCTTGTTGACTGATTAGTCTTCTCTGCTGAGCTCCAGATCCACATATCCAACTGCCTACAGGATATATCCACAAGGGCATACCCCCAGCACTTTAAACTCCATATGTCCAAAACTTAGCTCAATATCCTTCCCCATAAACGTGCTCCTCCCTCACTTTTTCAATCCCCCATGTTTGAAACCTGAAAGCTCTGGGCTGTGGATTCCACTCTCAGTGATCTCATCAGCTCCCATGGGGTCAGTTGTGATCTCTATTCAAATAGCTCCCATCTCTACATATCCATCTCTCTCCGGAATTCCAATCCCATCTTGCCAACAGCCTCCCAACCATTCTGAACTTGATATCCCATAGGCATTTCAAAATCAATGTGCCCAAAATAGAGTTCATTATCTTTCTCCCCAACCCACATTTCTTCCAAACTTCTCTATTACTATCTAGGGCACTGCCATCTTCCCAGTCATTCAAGCTAAGAACCTCAATGTCATTTTTGACTCATCACTACTCCAATCAGTTACCAAGTACTGGCAATTCTGCCTTAATGACATTTCTCAGATCTATACTCCTCTTTATTTCCATTTTCACCCTAGTATTGGTTATAATTTTAACCCACGTGGACAGGTACTCTGTCAAACAAAGTAGCATGTAAAATGGTACTGTAACATTACTACTGCAGAAACCTTCTTCTAGGTATGGGTCTTCCATCTCCATTCTACTCTGTGCCTCTCCAATTCATCTTTATATCTCTACTAGGTTCATTCTTTTTACCCATCTTCCCTTTTTACCACTTTCTTCCTAAGCTCAAAGATCATCAGTGGCTCTCCATCACCTATAAAGTGAGCCTTACTACTTGGTTTTCAAGACAATCTACCATCCAATTGTTATGTTAACCCCTGTGGCACATTCTAAATGACAGCCAAACTCTACTACTCTCTGCCCTCAAAACACATGATATGATGTTATACCTCTTTGTCTTTGCTAACTCAGTTATCTTGGTTGAAATGTCCTGCATTGCTTTCCCTACCTGCCAAATTTTTACATATCCTTTAAAGTCCAAATCAATTAATGCTACCTCCATAAAATCTTTCCTTATGTCCTCAATTTCTTTTGGCCTTCCCCCTTAGACCGATTCTCTAAAGTACTCATCTTATAATAATGTATCTAATCTGTGCTGATGCTTTATTCCCCTACTATATACTATAATATATTTGAAAGCAAGTATATGCCTCCCATATTTTGTATTTTCCTAATATCTGGCATAGAGTTCTTCATGAGGCTGTATTGTTCGTCTCATGTTACAGATGAACAACTGAGGCAAACAGGATTAAGTTACTTCCTGAGGGTCAGTAAATGTCTGAGGTCAGATTTGAACTCAGGAAGATGAGTCTTCCTGACTCCAAGCCTGACACTCCATCCACTGCCACCAAGCTGCCCCATCTGAAAAAGTTCTCAATAAATGTTTGTTCTTGCTCTTGCCTCGGTCTCCTCGTTTGTCAAATGAACTAGAGAAGGAAACAGCAAGTCACTCCAGTATCTTTGCCAATAAAATGCCAAATGGGATCAAGAAGAGTAGGATACAACTGAATTCATTCAACAGCACACTAGTCAGAGTCAAGCTGAGTCACGTATCCCAAGGCAGCCATTCTGTTACAGTTTAGGGTCTTCCTGCTCTCATCTCTGCTTCAGACCCATCATGTTCATCATGAGAAGGGGAGCACCCACCGAAGTCCAGACCCTGAGCAAGATAAGCACATTCTGGTGACCATAGAGAGGTCAGAGGATCCAATACCACAACTTCATCGCCCCTCACCATGCCCCTGCCCCTCTGTTCCCACTCCATGCTCTCATGCTGAGACATGAAATGTGATACACATTCATTTTGAGATGCACAGCTCTCCATAAATTCTGACTCTCCGAGCAGGCTCAAGTTCTCTCTGCACCTAGGCCAGTTTCACTTCTGATACCTTTCCAACATGCCCACCTACTGCAGGTGTTGTTTTTTGTGTTGTGGCAATTACCAAGTCAATCTAGTGAAGCCTATTGCCCCCTTCTCTAAGTGATGGTTTTAAAATGCGTAAAGAAAACACAAAGTATTGTAAAGGAATCCAATTATTTTGGAATATAGTTATCAAAATAATGTTTTTAAAAAACAAATTCAACACCCCAGGGGAAGGAACTCTACTATTGCTTATTTTCTGATGTTCCTAAATACACCTCATAGCATTACAATTAATTTTGAGTTCTCTCTCCCCAGTTCCTCCATTCCATACCTCAAAACCTCTCTATGTTATCTCACATTCTCTCCTACCTGTGAGACCGTGGAGAAGTCAGTTAACCTCTCTATGCCTCATTTATAAAATTAAGAGGTTGGACTTACGGCCTATGAAATCTCTCCTCATCTCTAGGTCTATGGTCTTATTCTCCCTCTCTTTCATATTTAATCTTTACTTATCCACTAGCTTAGGGATGGGGAACCTGCAGCCTCAAGGTTACATGTGGCCCTCTTGGTCCTCAAAGGCAAACCCAAACTTCACAGAAAAAAATCCCCTTAATAAAAGGATTTGTTCTGTAAAACTTGGATTCAGTCAAAAGGCCATACCTGAGGACCTAGAAGGCCACATGTGGCCTCAAGGCAGCAGGTTCTCCATCCCTGCACTAATATCTCACTTTCCCCAACATCTGCAAAATATGGCAAGGTTTCTCCCACATATTTTTAAAAAATAGTATTTCACTTAACCCTGTCATCTCTTCAAGACACCGTCCTCTGTCTCTTTTCCCTTTCACAGCCAGATTCCTGGAAAGATTCATTGACATTTGTTGATTCTATTTCCTCACCACCCACTCATCTCTCACCACCTTGCAATCTGGCTCCTGGCCCCACCACTCAACTGAAACTGCTCTTTTTTAATGTTGCCAAGAATCTCTTAACTCTAAAAGCCAAGAGCCTATTCTCAATCCTCATTTACCTTGGTCACTCTGTGGCTTTGGACAATGTCAATCATCCCCTTCTTCCAAGACAAGTTTCAACTCCCAAGATCTCTCTTGAGTCCCTGTCCTGGATTGCCAGCTGCCTGGTCCACATCATCTACCTAGACATCCTGAAGGTATCTCAAACTCAATATGCCTAACATGGAACTCATGGTCCTTTCTGCTAAAAAAGGTTTGACTTTTGATGACCTAGGGCTCTCCCTGTGAGGGTCTACACCCTTTTCCAAACTTCCCAGGTTTTACTGAGGGCACCCTTCTAGCCAGTTAGGTTTTTGGAATCAGAATTATCCTTAATTGTTTCCTCTCCCTCACTCCATACTCAAACAGTTATCAAGTCCTGCTGATTCTACCTCCCCAACATCTGCACATCTGCTTCCTTTCTCTCCTCACATAGCCAATGCTTTAATTCAGTCCTTCAGCACCTTGAATGTGGACTCCTGCAATGGCTTCCTGATTGGTCTCCTGACCTTCTAGTCTCTCCTCTCTCTAATGTCTTCCTCAAATTTGCCTAATGTGTATGGGGGAGAGGGGGTGATATTCTTCTGCTCAAAAGACTTCAGTGGCTTCCTATTTCTTGTAGGATAAAGTAGAGATTCCTCAGTCTGGCATTTAAAAGCACTCCACAATTTGACTCCTTCCCATCTTTCTTGATTCACTTTGTAATAATCCTGTTTATGAACTTTACATGCTAGTCAAATTGGCCTGCTACTACCAGTCTCCAAACCTGACATCTTACATCCTACTTGTGTGCCTTTGCAGAGACTTGTCCTACCTCCCCACACCTCATGCTCAGAATGGACTCTGTTCTCATCTCTGCCTCATAAAATCATTGCTTTTTTTTATTTTTTCTTTTTCATTCATATTATAAGGGGTGACTTTTTAGTAGGGAAAGAAAAGACATGTATTTGGAAATTAAAGTGATTTTAAGAAGATAGCAATAATTTTTTTTCAAAAGAATCTCTAACTTCCTCCATGATTCAGCTCAGGTGGTACCTCCAACATGAAACCTTTCTTGATTTCCACCCCTTCCCATCAAGTGGTTAATTCTTTCTCTCTCAAATTATTTTATATTTACTTACATGTATATATTTTTCTCCCAAAAGAGTGTAAGTTCCTTAGGGATTGGCTGTTTTTACAACTCCAGCACTCAACATAGTACTTGGCACATGTACTTCGTAAGTGTTTATTGAACTGAACTGCTTTCCTCAGCCCCTCACTATGGTGAGTGATGGGATAGGAGGCCTCATACTTAGATAAAAATCTGTAACTCTCTGTCCTTACTAGCCATATGGTGTCACAATCTCTGAATAACTTATATATTCATAATACGTAAATAACATATATTTATATGATATATATCAATAACATCAAATAAACTTATAAATTCACAAACATGGAGAGTAAAAGCAAAAGCCATACCTGATATTTATAGAACACTTTACATATATTTTCTCTCATATGAGCCTCATCAACAACCCTCCCAGGTAGGTTCCACAATTATTTTTATCCTTATTTTCTAAATGAGGAAACTGAGGCTCAGTTCATGCCTTGCTCATGACCACACCAGATACTAAGTGTTAGAAACAAGTTTTTAACCCGTGTCGTCCTGACTCCTGTCTACTATGCCTTATTGCCTTAGAAAGGAGAATAAATCAAACTGACTGACACTAGAACATTCAGGGTCTCTTTTAATCAGTCTGTGGCCATAATGCTTACCGTGATTTAATGATTGATAGTCTATAGACTATCAATTATGTTGTTCTTGAGTCATTTCAAGCATGTCTGACTCTTCATGACCCCATTTGGGGTTTCCTTGGCAAAAACACTGGATTGGTTTGCCATTTGCTTCTCCAGCTCATTCTACAGATGACGAACTGAGGAAACCATGGTTAAGTGACTTTCCCAGAACCACACAGTAAGTTGAATTTGATTTCAGAAAGAGGAGTCTTCTTGATTCCAGGTCTAATAGTCTATCCACAATGTCACCTAGCTCCTCCTTAGAATTCTTACTGTTGTTAAAATAATGTTGTTCATGCTAATCGATGAAATTTGCCAAGTTTAGCACTCAAAATTTTACAAAATGTTCTATATCTGTGCTCTATCCATTGTGTTACCTAGCTTCCTATCAATTATATTCCTTCCTTGTACTCTCCAGCCCAGGGCCAGACACCTTGTTATCAGGGAAGGCCTTGGTTTCATCCATCTTCAGGCATTTATTAAGACAGGAGACATAGTATCTTGTATGAGAAACAGCAGTCATAATTTAAAAGTCAAGCTGCCTGACTCAAAGTCCAATGGTCTTTCTGTGGAGCAGTCACTTAATGTCAACTGGGCAACTAAGGTACATTGAGTGGGTACCTACTAAGTGCCCAGTCCTGTTATGACACCAAGTCCAGTTGGGGAGCTAAGACTTATGCACATGAAACAATCAGAGAATAGTACAAAAGCAATGATTGTGGGAAATGGAGTGCTCTGGACCACAGTGCTTTCCAAATTCAGAGGATGGGCAGAGACCATGAAGGCCAGAAAAGTCAGCAAGAATTCAAAGATGGGGTGAGTCTTGAGTAGGGTTTTGAATTGAAAGTGGTTGGACCATTGGTGTCAGAAGACATGGATTCAAGGACCAACTCTGTCATTACTAGCTGAGTGACCCTCAGAAAGTCACTTACACTCTCTGAGCCACAGTTTCTTCATTTGCAAAATGGAAGTAGGAATAAAACTGATGCTACACAATCCCCAGGGGTGTTGCAAGTATGATAGAAATGTGAGATATGGCAGGGAAGGGGGACAGAAAGTATTCTGGGCTAAAGAAACAGCCTTAGTGAGAGGTTTGCCATAGCACTAATGTTGAAGATTACATGAGCTGGGAAAAAAGCAGGAATCTTTGGGCTACTAGGCATAGGGTTCAAATCTCATTTCTAACACTTAATAACTTGTATGGTCATGAGTAAGGCATTTAACTGAGCCTCAGTTTCCTCATTTAGAAAATGAAGATAATAATAATTGTAGAATCTACCTCAGAGACCCCCAATTCAACCCAAAAAGGCCAAAAAGTGCCTCAATATAAGAAACAAGGGGTCATCCAGGCTTTGCGTGAAGAGGTCTTGTAATGGGAATGTGCTACCTCCTGAGGTAACAACATTCCACTTTTCATAGCTCCAATTATTAAATTTTTCCTTACTTCAAGCCTAAATCTGCATTTTTCTTTCAATTTGTATTCCTTACTCCTAACTCTGTTCTCATAGTCCCCTCAACTGACCTTCAAATTACATGATTTCTTTAAGTCCTTTCATCTTTTTCATCAAACTTTCCAACTCTTCAAAATCCTTTCTAAAACACAGCATGTAGTTAGGCAGCACTGTACTAGAGGCAGGAAGACTGGAACTGAAATCCAACCTGAGATTTTCTGGCTTGTGATCCTGGGCAAGTCACTGAAGTCTGTCAACCTCAGTTTTCTCATCTGTAAAATGGAGGTAATAATAGCATCTATCGCTCAGGGTTGTTGTGATAATCAAATGAGATAATATGTGAAAAGTACTTTGCAAACCTTAAAGTGCTACATATAAATGCTAGCGACCATCATAGTTCTTATTAGAGTACAGTAGAAGTAGCACTTCTCTAGGCCTAGATACTACATTTCTCTTAATCAGATAAGCTTTTTCGGCTACCATAACACACTGTTAATTCATTTTCACCTTGTAATCTACAAAAAAATAGGTCTTTTTAAAGTAATATATACAATGATTGTGATTGAATATTGTTGTGCTATAAGAAATGACAAGCAGGATGCTCTCAGAAAAACCTGGAAAGACTTACGTGAACTGATACAAAATGAAATGAGCACAGTCAGGAGAACATTGTACACAGTAACAGCAATACTATATGATGATCAGCTACATATAAGTATTACACATACGTATCTTCTTGCTATAATTGTTTCTATGATCCAGGAAGAGGTAAAAGTGGTTATTATAACTCAGCAATACAATGAACCAAGACAATTGCAAAGGACTTACGATGAAAAATACAATCCGCATCCAAAGAAAGAAGTGATGGAGTCTGAATACAGACCACATACTTTTCTAAAACTTTATTGCAGGGAAAGTTTGGGGGAGAAAGGGGATCCTGTGTTTCACAACATGACTAATAGGGAAATATGTTTTGCTTGACTACACACGTATGACCTATATGAAATTACTTGCCTTCTTAGTAAAGGGACAGGGGAGGGAGGAATTTAATCTGGAACTAAAAATTTAGAAAAACTAATGTTAAAAATGGTTTTTACATATAAGTGGAAAAAATAAAATATTAAGTATATAAATATTCACAATAATAGCAACATTGTAAAACTAAAGCAGTATTGGGCTATAATCTCAAAAATGACAGAATGATATCTGTTTGAATCCAAGGAAAACCATTCAACATCAGTAATCTATGTCCCAACACTGATGCCAAAGAGACTAAAGGTGAACAGTTCTATGAAGACCTACATCTTTTAGAAATAATACCCCCTCAAAAGATGATGCATTCACCACCAAGTGATTGTAATACTAAAGTAGGAAATCAAAAGCTAATTGGAAAATAGGTTAAGTTTGGAGTACAAAATGAAGCAGGACAAAGGCTAATAGATTTTTGTCAAAATAACTCACTAGTATATTGAACACTCTTTTTCAACAACCCAAAAGGTGACTCTACACATGGACATCACCAGATGGTCAATATTGAAATCAGATTGATTATATACTTTGCAGCCAAAGGTGGAGAAACTCTAAACAGTCAGTTAAAAAAAGACCTGGAGGGGGGACGGAGCCAAGATGGCGGAGTAGAAGGACGCACGTTTACGAGCTCCGAAACCAAAGCCCATAGAATTAATGTAAAAAGAGTCCCCCATAGCTTCTGGGTGAATACAAGGTGTGCAGAAGCAGAGTGGAAGAGATTTCCGTTCCAGGGAGCCCTGAAGACCCGTCCCCAGGGTCCGGCGCGCCCCGGAAAGTAAACCCAACCCCCAGCGCTGCCCTGGCCGAGGCCCCAGAGAAGCTGATCCGAGCAGGCTTCAGAGACGGAAGCTCCAGCAGCCGGGAAAGTCCCTCCGCCCACAGAAGCTACAGGTCAGTGAGAAAGAAAGCCGGGCTGAAGGAGAGGGGAAGCGGGGCGTCTCCGTGACTTGGGCCCCCTCGGGAGGAAGCGGCGGCGGCGGGGACGGGGGCAGGAAGCGGTGGAGGCAGAGGTGTGGGCGGCGGCTGAGGCGGCAGCGGACTGGGACCCAGGAATCCCCCAGCAGCAGGCAGGATCTTCATTACGGAAGATTCCCGCATAAAACCTGACGGAGCTGAGCCTGGGAGACAGCCTTGCCCCCACCCTGCTCTGTTACTGAAGGCTTCTGCTTAAAGGCCCCAAGGGAGTGGGATTTGGGAGGCGGGCCCCCCACCCCGCCCCCACCCGTTCCATTCCTGAAAGTCTCTGCATAAAGCCCCCAAGGGATCAGTCTCGGAGGCAGCCCTGGCCCCACCCCAGCACCTGAACTAAAGCTCACTGATTGACAGCCGGCAGGAGGAAAGCCCATTTAAATCTCAGAGGCCAAGCACTAGCTGGGCGGATCCAGGCGGGGGTGGAAAGGAATCTCAGAAGTCAAGTAACTGGCTGGGAAAATGCCAGAAAAGGGAAGAAAAATAAGACTTTAGAGAGTTTTTTCCAACAAATGCAAATGATCCCGACCTTCAGATCTGACGAAGATGAGGACGTATTCTTGCCATCAGGGAAAGACGTGGAGGGCGGGGCCTCAGTACCCCAGACACCCCAGTGGGGTGGTGGGTGGGCTCAGGCCCTGGAAGAGCTCAAAAAGGATTTTGAAAAGCAAGTTAGACAGGTGGAGGAAAAACTGGGAAGAGAAATGTCAGAGATGCAACAAAAGTATGAAAAACAGGTCAATACCTTGGTAAAGGAGACCCAAAAAAATGCTGAGGAAATTAACACCTTGAAAAATAGGCTCACCCAATTGGCAAAGGAGATTCAAAAAGCCAATGAGGAGAAGAATGCTTTCAAAAGCAGAATGAGCCAAATGGAAAAAGAGGCTCAAAAGCTCACTGAATTTAATAGCTCTCTCAAAATTTGAATGGAACGGATGGAGTGACTTTATGAGAAACCAAGAAATCACCAAACAAAACCAAAAGAATGAAAAAATGGAAGAGAATGTGAAATATCTCATGGGAAAAACAACTGACCTGGAAAATAGATCCAGGAGAGACAATTTAAAAATTATGGGACTACCTGAAAGTCATGATCAAAAAAAGAGCCTAGACATCATCTTCCATGAAATTATCAAGGAAAACTGCCCTGACATTCTAGAACCAGAGGGCAAAATAAGTATTGAAAGAATCCATCGATCACCACCTGAAAGAGATCCAAAAAGAGAAACTCCTAGGAACATTGTGGCCAAATTCCAGAACTCCCAGCTCAAGGAAAAAATCTTACAAGCAGCTAGAAGGAAACAATTCCAGTACTGTTGAAATACAATCAGGATAACCCAAGATCTAGCAGCTTCTACATTAAGGGATCGAAGGGCGTGGAATAGGATATTCCAGAAGGCAAAGGAACTAGGACTCAAACCAAGAATCACCTACCCAGCTAAACTGAGTATAATACTTCAAGGGAAAATATGGTCTTTCAATGAAACAGAGGACTTTCAATCATTCTTGATGAAAAAACCAGAGCTGAAAAGAAAATTTGACTTTCAAACAGAAGAATGAGAAGAAGCATGAAAAAGTAAATAGTAAAGAGAAGTCTTAAGGGACTTACCATGAGTGAACTGTTTACATTCCTACATGGAAAGACAATATTTGTAACTCTTAAAACTTTTCAGTATCTGGGTAGTTGGTGGGACCACACATACACATGTACACACATGCACACACATACACACATGCACACACATACAGAGATAGAGAGCACAGATTGAACTGAATAGGATGGGACCATACCTTAAAAGAAACTAGGGTAAATGGTGAGAGAGAAATGTAGGGGGAGGGAAAGGGAAGGGGGTGACTATATGTCATTTAAGAGGCAGGTAGGAGTTTTTCTTAGTGGAGGGAAAAAGAGGAGAGCTGAGAAAAAAAAAAAAAAACAAGAAGTTTACCCTCATCACATTTGACTAAACGAAGGAGTGAAATGCATACTCATTTTGGTATGAAAACCTATCTTACAGTATAAGAAAGTGGGGGAGAAAGAGATATTGCAAGGGGGGGAATGATGGAAGGGAGGGCAAAGGGAGGAGGGAGCAATTTGAAGTCAACACTTGGGGAGGGACAAGATCAAAAGACAGAAGAGAAACAATGAGGGGCAGGTCAGGAGGGATGGTAATCCAGTTAGCCTTACACAACACGACTATCAGGGAGGTCATTGGCAAAACTACACAGATATGGCCTATATTGAATTGCCTGCTGTCCCAAAGGGAATGGGTGGGGAGGGAGGGATGAGGAGAATTTGGAACTCAAAGTTTTAGGAACAACTGTTTAGTATTGTTGTTGCAACTAGGAAAGAAGACATACAGTTAAGGAGGAATAGAAAGTCATCTGGCCCTACAGGAGAAAAGAGAAGATGGAGACAAGAGAAGGGAGAGATGACAGAAGAGAGGGCAGATTGGAGCTAGGGAAAATTAGATTGCTTGGGGTATTGGGGTGGGGGGGAGGGGATAAAAGGGGAGAAAATTTGGAACCCAAAAATTTGTGAAAATGAATGTAAAAAATTTAAATAAATAAATAAATTAAAAAAAAAAAAAGACCTGGAGCTGACTATGGCTCAGACCATGAGTTTCTTATTACAAAATTCAGACTTAAATTAAAGAAACTAGGGAAAATCATCAGACCATATAGATATGACCTAAATAACATCTTTTGTAAATATGAAGTAGAAGAGATGAATAGATTTCAAGGATTTGATCTGGTAGACAGAGTGCCTAAAGAACTGTGGACAGATGTTTCCAATATTTTACAAGAGGCAGCAACAACAATGACAAAAAAAATCCAACAAAAAAAGATCAAGAAAACAAAATGACTACCTGATGAGGTCTTACAAATAGCCGGAGAAAGAAGGATAGCAAAAGGTAAAGGAGAAAGGGGAAGACATGGCCAAGTGAATGCAGAATTCCAGAGAATAGAAAGGACAGATAAGGTCTTCTTAAATGAGCTATGCAAAGAAATAGAAGAAAACAATAGAATAGGAGAGGCAAGAGCTGTCTTCAAAAAGAGATTAGAGCTATTGTTGAAGACTGAAAACAAATTAATCATAAAAAGTAAGAAGTTGTCAACCCTAAAAAAAGAGAAATTAGAGCCATCAAAGGAACATTTCAAGCAAAAATGGGCATGAGATAAAAACTGTAGGAACTTAACAGAAGCAAAAGAACTTAAGAAGAGGTGGTAAAAATATGCAAAAAAGTATACAAGAAAGATCTTAAGATCACTAATATACACAATGATGTGGTTACTGGTCTGGAGTGGGATATCCTGAATTGTAAAGTCAAGCCAGCTTTAGGAAGGAAGCATTGCTAATGATAAGGTTAGTGGAGGTGATGGAATTCCAACTGAGATATTTAAAATCAGATTCTGGGGGCTAAGTTCTAGAAACCAAGTGGGATGGTTAGTCAACCCACTGATCTTTCGAAGTCCTTTCCAGCCTTCATTTGGACTCCATGTGCTCCATATACCTATTTGTTACTCAGCCTTCACCCAGGGGTGGTCTTGCTGACTGTTTGCAATAGGGACCTATCAGCTGACCAGTGTGACCAGTTAAATTGCAAGACAGGAACCCCATCACTAGAGGACATCTAAAGTCTCCACTTTTACCTCTTCCTGGATCATAGAAACAATTATAACAAGAAGATACATATATGTAATACTTATATGTATGATACAAGTATTACATATGTACATGCACTTGTGTATGGCCTCCTCTTATAGTCAGTGAGTATTTTAAGTTCCTACTAAATGTCAGGCACTGTGCTAAGTTCTGGGAGCACAAAGAAATAACAAGAGACAGTCCCTGCTCTCAGGAAGCTAATGGTCTAAGGTGGGAGGTGGGGAGGGGAGGGAGAGAGAGACAGCATGCAAACAACTTTGTAGAAACATGATATATACTAGATTAAATGGAAATAATCAAGAGAGGGAAGACAGTAGCATTAAGCAGTACAGTATCCAGAAAGGTTTGTTGTAGAAGGTGGAAAGGAAGTCAGAAGGCAGAGATGAGAAGGGAGAGAATTTCAGGCATAGGGAACAGTCGTTAAAAATGCACTGGATCAGGAGGAGAGTCTTTCTTGAGGAAGGGCAAGGAGATCAGTGTTTCTGGATTGCAGGGTATGTGGGGTAAGTAAGGTATAAGTAGACTGTGAAAGTATAGGTTGGTGCTAGATTATGAAGAACTTTGAACACCAAAGAGTTTGCTATTTGATTCTGGAGGTAGTAGGGAGCCTGTAAATTGATTGAGTGCAGGGTGGGGTTAACATGGTCAGACATGTACTTTTAGAAGATCAGTCTGATAGCTGAGGAGAGGGCAGACTAAAGTGCTATCCTCTTGTTTTCATTTTTTGCAAGATCTAAAAGCAATTAAAATCTGGTGGGCCTTAAGGAAACTGATGAGAGTCACTCCCCTGTACAAGGCGTGCTCTGATTTCATGCTGTCAAATTATTTTTAAAGGGCATTAATATCAGCAAGCCGATGACTTCTGGCCCAGTACAAATGATGCATTTCAACATTTCTTTACACATAGCCCTGAGCCCAGCTGAAGCAGTCTTCTGAAAAGCATTAGCAAACATTTACATTTCAAAACTCCTCAACAGCAGGATTGGGATTTTTTTATATACACCCAGACAGACAAATCATATTTCACATGTTAAGTAGTATGCAACACTCTGGTCCTAACCTCTGACATAGAGAAAGAGAGAGAGAGAGAGAGATGGAGAGAGAGAGAGAGAGAGAGAGAGAGAGAGAGAGAGAGAGAGAGAGAGAGAGAGAGAGAGAGAGAGAGAGAGAGAGAGAGAGAGAGAGAGAGAGAGAGAGGAGAGAGAGAGAGAGAGAGAGAGAGAGAGAGAGAGAGAGAGGGAGGGAGAGGGAGAGAGGGAGAGAAAGGAGTAGGGTAGGGACAGGTATTAGTTTCCATGCTGACCATTTAAATATTGACTTAAAAAAGCCTCAACAACTTTACAATGTCATCATCAACACAATCATTTTCATGGATAAGTAGCCTTTCTTCCCACTGGCAACACATTTTGAGATTTTTAATAGTTCACCTTTGTGGGGGATTCAAGGGTTGGGGAGGGGAAAAGGAGGCAGAGAAATATACAAAACATAGCAGACAGACACTATCTAGAATCCAGAAATCTGAACATGAAACCCTAGACTCAAAGTCAAGTAAAACTCCACCAGGCTCCATTTCTGAGTGATGGGAAATGCAGGGTCTGGATTCAATTAGGAAAACCTGTCTGTAATCTTAACTGCTTGACTGTTTAAACAGTTTTCAGGAGCAGGGATCTTACAAGTGAAGTCACAGCAGAACCTGTGACTTGCTTACCTCCAACATCCCTTTGAATCATGTTCCTTGATGGGCAAATGAGAGTCACCCTTTAACTCAGACAGAAGAAAACCTGTAACAGTCAAGATCTCACCTCCTCCACTCGGATCCCAATCAAAGTGAAAAGATCACTTTCCTTCAAGTCTGTTCCATTCCCCCAATGAGAATTATCAGAAGGAACTCATTTAAAGCTAAAGCCACTTCGGTGGAGGTACACGAGGAAAGCCAGACCCAATCATGCTCTTGCTGCATAGCCAGAGGAAAACTCACAGGAAAATACCATTCTTTTTTACCTAATACTTAGATTTCCCTACAATTTACCTCTCCTCACTGCCTCCTCAAATATTTATTTACTTTTCTGAGGACACAATGGGCCTGCTCGAGCAAGAACAGAGATGACATTCTTCTAGAAAATATTGTATGCCAGTCTGCCAGGCCCTGCATTATTCTAGTAGCAGGAGACAGCTGGAAGGGGCTACAAGGTGGCTATTTGCAGTCCCTGGGGCATCATCTCTCAAGATTGGTCTACTGTCTTTTAGATACATAATGCCTGTGCTTCCACGCATTCCCTGGCTCTGCCCGATAGAGGCTGACATACTTTATTTGGCATGTATCAAGTGACCAACAAGGAGGGAGGGGGTTGAGTTTCTGTAGAGGACAAGCTGAGCTTTCCATTCTCTTGGGAAGTTCTTAGTGCTTTCCTACTGAGAAACACCTGTTCAATGAAATCACACTTTGTGTCCCCCAGGGTATTAGAGAAGCTGCCCACCTTTCCTGGACATTGTGGAAGAAACTCAATCCTCCTTTCCACACCACCCCCTCCCAGGGCCTGGCTGCTGTTTTTCCCAATAGCAATGCTCCTGCAGCCAATTTAGCACAAGGCTGAAAGAGCGTTAACACGAGGCTGAGTCCAGCTTCATCCAACTGTGTCCCCAGGAGGAGAGTTCGGACAGGCAGATTGCAATTACTAGGCCTGGACCCAGGCCAGAGCCAGAGCCGCTAGCATTGAGTCTGATTATTACAGCAACGGAGGGCTGCAGGGGCCATTCTTGGCATGTGCTGTAGTGGGGACCTGGCTTTTATGTTTCTCCCAAAGACATTAAGCAACTTTAGCCTATGAACCAACAGGTCTCGGCAGAAGGACTGGGAGGTGGCAGAGAGCTCAGGGCACACATAACAGTAGACACAAGAAAAAACCCAAGGAATATAGTCCCATTCCTCTTCTGGACAGATTATCTCCAAACAGAAAAACATAGGCTTGTGTTCACCACTACCACCACCACTGGAGCCTTCCCCTCTCCCCATCCCCAATCAATCAATCAATACGTATTAAGTACCTACATATGGATCAGGCATATGTCACTAGAGAAAGTTAGAAATGAAACAGTCCTTGTCCCCACCCACATATTCATTTTTCTTTTGTAATTTATTTTTTCAAGAGGCCCAAATGGAAATACATCTCTAGAGATGTTTTCCCAGATGTTATTTGCACATCCCCAGGGTTTAGTCAGAAAATACCTCCCACTGCCTGCTTGAAGAACTCAGACATCTTCCTTTCCTGTTCCTCAGAGTTATTTTGTTTAATTCAGTTCAATAATTCTTGAGCTCATGCTGTGGACAAGGACCCATGAAGGATAGAAAGATGAATGTCACAATCTCTGACCTCACAGAGCTTAAAATATGGGGTGGGGGATTAGGAAGGATAAAAACCATGAGACAAGAGGCATTAGAGAAATACTAACAAAATAGTCTTGGAGTTAAGAAGAGAGAGAGGCTGTTTCTGTTTGGGGAGATCAGGGGATGTTTCATGGAGAAGGCAGAATTTGGGCTTTGAAGGATGGAGAGGATTTTGACAGAGATGGAGAAGGGCTCTCTGAGTAGAATGAATAGGAAAAAAAGTACAGGCAGAAAAACATGGAGGATACTTGGGGGATAAGAAATTATACAGTTTAGCCAGAATATAGGATATGTATAGGGGAGCTATAGGAGACTGAGTTGGAAAGGTAGATATGTACAATTTTTTGAAGTCAATTTTATTATGATTTTCATCACCAAAAGCAACCAAATGATATTCCCATAGCCCCCAGTTCGCTAAGAAGAGCCTAATGAGAAAGCCAAGCTGCATTGAGGACAGAGTGGGGCCCCAAATCCAAATGCGTGTCCTGTGCACACTGCTATTTCACAATCCTTCTGTAGAGATTTGTTGGTTCACAGGCTAATGTTTCTCCTGACTCTTACCATTATCAACCAATAGTTTAGCAAGAACTGGCCGGCCCCTAACTAAGGTCAAGACTGCAAGAATCGGGCAGCAGAGAACCAGAGTGAGAAGGGATTGCAGAACTGGGGAGAATATGAGAATGTGGTTGGAATTTCACATCCTTTCCAGCTTTGCCACTAGCACCTTAATGAATCATAGAATTCCAGGATGTCAGAGAAGGAAGATCCCTTGGGAAGCATCTATTCCATCCCTCTGCCCATAGTTTTACAAAGGCAAGAATAAGTTTAAATTCATTTCCCTAGGAGAGTTTTTCAATTACTTGAAGACAGTAACAGTCTCCTTACCCTAAAACCTTCCCCCAGGACTCTTCATGCTGAAGCAGCTTTAATTCTGACTCTCCTACTTCCTACCTCAATAACCTTAAGCAAGTCACAACCTCTCTACATCTCAGTTCTTCGTCTGTAAAATAGAGTGTTGGACTGGTCTAAGGCCCCTTCCAGCTCCAAATTTACGATCCTATGAAATAATACAGGTTACCAGGTCTTTTCCCATAAAGTAAAAAAAGGGAACATCTTTACCTTCAAGTCTTGTTTCCCAATAAGGGACAATAGAAGTGGAACCCTACTCCCATTATATACTCTCCTCACTCCGTGCAAAGTCTGCACCTGACCTTTAAGAGATGGTTTGGGAAGGGTTCAAAGGGTTCTAAGCTGCAGGAGGACAGTTTCACAGTAGCAGGGGAGCTATAGGTGCTCCCCATAGAAGCAAAGAAGAAATAACATGGAAGTTACTGTAGTGATGGAAACCAGTAGCCCAGGGGACTTCATACTGGTGTGAACTCAAGGAGAGGTAGAATGCTCTGACAAAGTGAGGGAGGCTTTACTTGTACTCACACACTCACACACACTCACACGCACACACACACACACACACAGCCTATGTTAATAAAGTCTTTCAATTCTGAACTCCTAGGGCAGTATAATGGAGCTATCAGCCCAGCCCTTCACCCGCTCCAGACACCATGCTACTACCAATGTACCTTGCAGATGATACTGACTCTCTGGCAGTCAGGTTACACCATGGCTTCATGTCAATCCACTAAAACCCCCAAATCACATACAGTGCTGTCTAGTCACAGCCTCATTGTTCAGAGAAATCAAAAGCTCAACTCCAGGATGGCAGTGATAGGCCATTTCTCCTGAGGAGTGACACTCAGGTGGCCACAGCTGACAGTTCAAACTGTTAGTACATTTTAACCTTCACTGAAGAGGAAAACTAGATGCTCAGATCATAGGGGCTTAAGCTGCTACATGACCCCAACTTAGATCAGTAGTTTTAGATGCTTTGTTCTCTTTTGTGCTGGGAAGACTGTTTTCCCCTATTATAGATCAATCAATCAACATTTATTGACCACCATTCACCCTTGATATCTTCTCTAAATCCTATTCATCCTTCAAAGCCCAGCATAAGGCACACCTAGACTCATAGAACCATGGAAACCCAGAGTTGGAAGGAATCTCGAAGGTCATCTAAGCCTTCACTGAAGTAGAAATGGCCTCTCCAGCATTCTATGCAAGTGGATATCCACTTTGTAAACTTTAAGGCACTCTATCAATGTGAGTTATTTTTATCTTGTCTCTACTTGAAGACCTCCAACATTAGGGAACACAATACCTCCTAAGGCTGTCCATTCCACTCTTTGACAGCTCAAATTATTAGGAATTCTCCTACTGAGCTGAAATCTCCCTCTCTGTAGCAACTATCGCCTGGCTTTTGTCCTCCCCTTGAGGTCAAGTTGAATAAGTCTAATCCATCTTCTGTCACCCTTCAAATATTTGAAGGCAGCTGGTATGTCCCTACCTAAATCTTTTCTTCTCCAGGCCAAACAGAGCCAGTGCAGCCCTTTGAACCAATCCTCATAATAAAAGCACTTTTAAACAGGGTTTTCTAGTTTACAAAACCTTTCTCTCCCAACCCTGAGAGGTTAGCATAAGTATTATTATCTTCATATTAGAGTTGAGAAGACTGAGTCTCAAAGAGTTTTAGTGACTTGGGATCTGTTAAGTGACTTGCCCAAGGTCACTTGGGTAGTAAATTACCAAGCCAAAAATGAAAACCAGGTCCACTGATTCCAAGACCAGGCACCTACCTGCGACAACACACTCTCTTGGGGGATGGTTTCAAGTCCCCTCACCTTCCTCTTCCTCCTCCTCCTCTGAGGATTTGCCAGCTTTCTAATGTTCTTCTTCAAAGGTAATGCCGAGAAGGGCACATAGTATCCCGATGGTCATCTGATTGGGGCACAGTACAGTGGAAGCTATTACCACTCTTGTCTGGATACTACATTCCTATCTTTCAGGCTTAGATCATAATAACTTTTTTGACTGCAAAAGCACACTCTTGACTCGTTTTCGGCTTACACTTCGCCAAACTTCCCAGTTATTTTTAAACAAACTTCTCGTTAACCATATTTTTCTCATTCTAGTTTTTTAACTACCCCAGGTATAGAATTCTCAATTTTTCCCCATTAAATTTCAGTCCTCCATCTGGTCCATAATTTCAGATGCTGAGACCTTTTGCAGTCTTGACTCTGTCACCCATCATATTAGTTCTTCTTCCTCCTCCATAAACTTTTCCCTGACTAACCTTGTCCCTGAAAATCTCTTCCTCCCCTACCCCTCTTATTGTCTAGACCCTTCACCTCATGCTCTATGACACACTATTAGGTATTATTATGTACTATTTTGTGTGACTCATTTTGTTTCCCTAACTAGAGGATAAGGAGAAAGATGTTCCAAATCTCTGGACTCCCTCCTCATCCAACTGCTCCTAGCATGATGCCTTTCATACAACCAGGGCTTAAATATTTTCTGAATGATAAGTTATTCATGAAAGAACCATGTCTGTTCAGTTCCCTTGATAGAGCATCCCACTTGTAGCACAGAGCAAGAAAGAGGTGTTTTATATATGCTTTTGAAGATGGTAAAATTGTAGCCACAGACTCAGAAGAGATCTTCAAATCACAAGCTTCTAGAAGGTCAGAGCTTCCAATGTCAATGGAGGTCATCAAAGTGGACAGGCTGCCCAGAGAGCACCCTGGCTCTGGTGTCAGAGGACTTGGGTGTGAGTCTCAAGTCTGCCATTTACTGCTTGGATGCCATTGGACAAGTCACTTAATCCTTTTTAACCTCAGGGTCTTCTTATTCAAAAATAGAGGGTCAGACTAAATGGTCTCTAAGGTCTCTTCTAGCTTGATAGCCTATAATTCTTCCTTGAGCCTTTTTATAGATAAACTGAGGCTTGAAGGAGCAAAATAGCTTATTCAAAGGATTAAAACTGAGACCCCGATTGAACTCAGCCCTCCTTCTAGTGAACAAGCCTGAATGATATAGATAATAAAAGTTAGAAGACTGAGAAAGACAAACAACAAATGCTTTAAAAGATCAGAAGAACAGAGATAGATGAATGAGAAGCACTTTGAGCTCTTTAAAAGAA
Source organism: Bettongia penicillata ogilbyi (assembly GCA_023548195.1). Classification (NCBI taxonomy): domain Eukaryota; kingdom Metazoa; phylum Chordata; class Mammalia; order Diprotodontia; family Potoroidae; genus Bettongia; species Bettongia penicillata. Next base: position 669,774 of record JAJHZJ010000336.1, read on the forward strand.
ATCTAAGATTGACTTATGACACTGTACTACGGAATCAAAGGGCATGAGTTCAAATCTCACCTGCATAACCTTGGAAAAGCCATACTTATGCTCGTTGGGCCTCAGTTTACTCAGATATAAATGAAGGATGTGTGCATAGATTACATATCCTCTGATGCCCCTTCCAGTTCTAGGTGGATGATTCCGTGTTCATGTAGATGGCTTCCCAAGCATTTATCCCCCCTATCTCAGAGTGTGTCAAACATAGGAGGAATTTCTGCTGGACTATGGAGTTTCTCCCAGGTTATGGGAGTTTTCTGGTTGGGAATCAGGGTCTGATTTCGTGTACTATTTCCGCTTCTACTCTGTGTCCCTACATAGCTGTGGTCTTGTAGTCATCTCACACACACACACACACACACACACACACCTACCGCCATAGACCACATGTTCGTTCAGTGCACACCAAAGTAACAGAAAACTCTTTGGTGCTCCCTTGTGGTCAAGTAGAGCTGGCTGAGAATGAGAAGTCCTGACAAATGAATTGTTCCATGCAGTACAACAGTAGTAGAAAGGAAAAGCTGTTGGAGGCACATGGACATTTGTTCCTGGACCATCTGCAGGGGTGATACTGAAATGGATCGAAGAAGGAAGCCCTTCCAGGGTGTGGGTAGGGCTGACCAGCTCAGACCTCTTCTCTCCCTTCCTTCAGTTCTCTCTCCCATTTCCAATGCCAATTCTAGGTTCAGGAATAGAAAATTTGTATGAAAAACAATCTTAGACTAGGTACTTGAAACAATGAACCTCCAACCCCATTTCACCAACATTTTGATTTGGCTACATTTGATCTTTACATTTATTGATATCCCTCATGCTAACTGTTCTTATAAACTTTTTCATCCTTCATGAAGCCCCTGTCTACCCTGACTCCACACAAAGCAGATAACCCAACTCCCTGCATCACTGGAAAAAAATTAAAGCCATGCGGAAAGAATCCCCTCAGCTCCACTCCTCCATTTATTAAAAACTTTTAGCATTATGACATACTCTGTCCTTCCCTCTGATCTTTGCCAAGTTCTTTGCCCAGAGCTGAGACCAATTCCTAATATTAAGGAGCCCTTGATCCTATTTCTTCACCTTCTTACTCCAGAAATCCTCTCTTCCATCTCATACATTTTCAGTCTCTCCCTTTCTCCTGGCTCCCTCCACCTGTCTTGCAGACATAGTAATGCCTCTCTAACCCTTAAAAAGCTTTCTGTCTATTCGGCAAATTTGTAACTAGGAATTGTCATACCTGAGGCATGCATGTCTGATTGTACTCTGGGGATGTGTTGGATAACTCAACCTCTCCCTGAGGAATTGGGGGGTGGGGTGTCCATCACATAGCATTGGGAGGGTGGAGGAGCTCACCCTAGTTGGTGGTTATCTGTTTAGAACAATCTGTGCTAACTAAAGACTAAGCTTTGTTGCTTCTACAATTAAAGGAATCTAAGTGCTTCCAGTGCTCTCTAAATTTGGAGCCTACCAACTCAGCAGCTGGGACAAAGCCCTGTCACCCCGCTTCCCGCTCCAGTTCTAATTCACCATCCCATCCCTGTCCTCCCTTTCACTGTCAACATTTTTAAATTATCCCCTATTTACACTTAATGTCTCCACTTCCTCATTATTTCTCCTCAACCCCTATTAATACTACTACTAACAACGTTTGTATAGTGTACATAACATAAAGCATTTACAAAATGCTTTACATGTATTATTTCCATCTGGCTTTCACTGATACAATGCTACTGAGATTGATCTTTCAGAAGCCATCCAGTGCCTCCTAATTACCTTTTCTGATGACTTTTTTATATTCCTTTGTTCATTGATTCATCAATTCATTCTTCCAAACGTCAATCTTTCCTTCCCAATGGATATTTTCTCCTCTCAGCTTCAGAGACATCATGCTCTTCTAGTTCTCCTATGTCTCTACTTACTCATTTGTCTCCTTTGCTGGCTCCTCCTCCTCCTTCTGATCCCTCAAGTAGGGCATCCCCCAAGGTTTTTCCCTTGGCTGTCTCCTCTTCTCCCTCAGCAGTCACCCTTAATCCATCGTTTCTTCCTTCTAGGAAGATGGCTACCAAGTACATCTCTGACATCCTGGTCTGTCCTCTGAGCCTCAGATCCACACTTCTACCTACTCACAGATTCCCTGGATGTTCCACAAGCATTTCAAGTTTGACATGGCGAAAAGAGCACAGGACTTGTTATAAGACCGCAGTTCAAATCCTGGCTCTGTTTGAGCAAGTTGTTTAATCTCCCTGAGCTGCAGTTTTCTCTTCTATAAAATCAAGAGGTTGGGCTAAGCAACCTCTGAGGTCCCCTCCAGTTTTAAATCTATGATCCTTTGTATCAGATTGTATTCGTGATCTTTTCCCTCTACTTCTTTCTATAGCCCTCAGTCTCCTGTATTCAAAAGCTATGTTGCCACTGTTAGCAAGACTTGTACCTCCTTCTCATTTCTTAAATACATCCTGCAATCTTCATTCTTACTTCCAGCCTAGGATAGTCACCGTTATTATCAGCCTGGATTATTGGACAAATCTTTCCAGGGGAACTCCCTAATCAAATCCTCTGCTGCTGCTAGGTTCATTTGCCTTACGTACTGTTCTGGACATGTCACACCTCTACTCAAAAATCTCCCATCTTTATCCTTCTCTATCTCTGGTGCCACCTCATTCCTCACTGGAAGCCTTAAAGTACAATATAAATTAGTTATGGTTGCTATTATAGTTGTGATAACTTACTTACTCCTTTTTTATTTCTTTCTGCCCCCCTTCCAATGTCTGTTACACAGCTGCTAGATGAATCTTTTTTTCTTTTTTTACATAGAGATCTAGTCCAGTTACTGCTCTTCTCAAGAACCTATAGTGACTCCCTATTCAGCAAATTTCAAACTCCTTTGCCAGGCATCTAAAACCTCCACTGTCCATTGCGTAGCAATTTTTCAGTCATGTTTGCCTCATGACCCCATTTGGGGTTTTTCTTGGCAGAAATCCTGGAGTAGTTTGCTATTTACTTCGCTAGCTCATTTTACAGATGAGAAAACTGAGGCAAACAGGGCCAAGTGACTTATCCAGGTCACACAGCTATTGAGTGTCTGAGTCCAGACTTGAACTCAGGAAGATGAGTCTTCCTGACTCCAGGCCCAGAAGTTTATATATTGCACCACCTAGCTACCCAGTTACCATTGTCTGTTACGATTTTGTTTTTCCCTTCCTTATTTCATGTCACTCCCCACTCATGTTGTACATTCAGTTGAATTCAACAAGCATTTAAGCACCTACTATGTTCCAAGAATTGTGTTGGGTGTTGGAAATAGAAAAACCAAAAAATTAAATAATCCCTGCCCTCAAGAAGCAACTATATTCTACCGGGTAAGGAGAAGACACACAGATATGTAAAGACAAAATATGTACATTACCAATACTGCAGAAAAAGAATGCTGAGAAGACAAAAAAAATGAGAACTATTTAATCTAAACTGGGTTAGACTCTGCACCCCAAAAACTTTTCCAACCCACCTTTACTTATATTGTTCTTTATGCCTAGAACATTCTTCCTCCTTGTCTTTGTTTGAATTATGACTCATCCTTTAAAATCTAAGAGGAGACCATCTGCAAGAATACTTTCCTTCCTTGATTTCCTCACCAGTAAAGCTTTTTCCTTCTCAGATTTCATGTCAGCACTTTCTTTTGTACCTTTCTATGGGACTTGGACTTTAGGTGCATCATAATTAATCCTGTCAGACTAGAAACTTCATGAGGGCAGGACTTACCAATGCCTTATCTACACCACATATCCCACTGGTGCCTAGCAGGAAGCTCTGGACACAGTGGGCACTTCAGTTGAGTTTAATTGAGGACCAATTCATTCAAGAGCTTCATTGAATTAAATATTTAAGAGGCTTTTAACCTCTCTCTCTCCCTCTCTCTAAATACCTAGATTGTGTTGTGTCTCATGGTTAATAATAATAGTGCTAATTTGCATAAGAGCTAATAATAGCTAACATTTATATAGAGCTTTAATGTTTACAAAGTACTTTACATAGATTATCTCATTTGATTCTCACAACAATCCTGTGAGGTAGCTGCTGTGATTATCCCATACAAATGAGGAAATTGAGACTGAGAGGGTCTCACAGCTAGTAGAGTGTGAGATGAAAATTAAACCTAGGACTTCCTGATTCCAAGTCGGTGCCCTGTGGATAGGACATCTTTCTCAGATGTTCTCACTTAACACCTCAACCTCACTATTTTCATCTATGAAATGGGAAAAATAATAGCACTTTCCTCAAGGGCAGTTGAGAAGATCAAATGAGGTCATATATAGATGGCACTTTGCAAACCTTAAAGCATTCTATAAATGTTGGCTATTATTACAGTTTTCTTGTGCTTTTTCAAAAAATACTGTGTAGTTATTGGAAGGGTGACAGGGCTTTGAGAATTCACTGGCATCCTGGGATTTGTAGTTCAGAGGGAAAATCATTTCCTTCCAAACCTGAGAGGGATTTGGACTATTGTGATTTTTGAGTCAAAAGGTAGGCTTGAATTATGCCCTAAAGCTTTGAAGGAGATTTAGACAGTCGACTAAGAGATGAAAAGAAATGGGAGCCACATGTGCTCTGTAGCAGCAGCAGCAGCAGGAAGGGAGATCACCTAGGATTTAGCAAGCTGAGCTGACACAGACACGCAATATAAGAGCACCAGGTAAAAGGAAAAACTGAAGGGGAAGATAAGCTACAACAGAACAAAGGGGAGATGGAGGCAAGAGCGTGCTGGTAAATATTTAACAACAGAACCTACAGAAGAAAATACACATTTAATCATTTGAAACTTTGATGTTTGTTGACACTTTCTCCATCACTTTCTTAAGTCTAAACAATCAAAAGAGCAATAAATCAGACCTTGATTTGTAGTATTTACCAGTGTCAGAGTTATAAATGCTCACACTAAAGATTTAACAATCAGCCCTTCAGAGCAGGGTATATACCTGGCTCCCGTACAACCCTGGATGGAGTCATCAGGTCCTTGTTGCCATTTCAGACTTGGATTTACCAGTGGGACTAACCTCTACAAGGACTGAGGGAATCTCCAAAAGGTCTTCCTGTTCCCCAAATTTTCTTCTTCATTCCGGTCCAGTAAAAGGGATTCTAATATACTTTACTTTTTTTTTTGAGGGGTGAGGTGGGGCACTTGGGGTTAGGTGACTTGCTCAAGGTCACACACCTAGTGTCAGGTGTCTGAGACCAGATCTGAACTCGGGTCTCCTGAATCCAGGGCTGGTGCTCTATTCACTGCACACTGATTTCTCTTATCAAAGCATCTCTGGAATCTTGATTTTGCTTCAAGTGTATAGGAAGCGAGGGTTGACTGGACATAGACAAAATTTTTATTAAAGCAGAATGTTAAGAATTTTCCTAACTGGGGGCTATAACCATTTTGATAATTTATTTCTTTTGTCTTATGTAAGCTTATATAAATTAAAATAATAGAGGAAAAAGAGAACTGAGGGTAATTATATTGCTCCTAGATTAAAAGTCAGATAATTTTTGTTATGAAGTACAGCTACAGAGAAGACAGACTTAGAGTAGAGAGGTCTTTGACCCTCTAGAGATCACTGTCTGAATCACCCTTTCCCCCTAAAAGATAGTTAAAGCCTAAAAAAGATTCAATGCTGGGTCCATTCCAGAAAGGAGGAAGGAACAGAAAGTCAATCATCTTGGGAAACACCCACCACAAACATTATTACATCCATAACACAGATAAGAAAACTGAGCCACCAGAAAGTCAGCTTATTGAAAACTGGTCAGACATATAGTACCTGTCAGAACCAGGACTCCAACCCACATTTTTCTAACTTAAAGAACAATCTTTTCTCTATATTCCATTGTCTTTTTATCTGTTCTGGCTTAGTGTGTAACCTTAGGCAAATTTCTTTTTTCCAATTTTACTTCATTTTTCAATTAATAAATATTTATTTTCTCTCCCTCTGACCCCACTTCAATTTAAAAGGGAAAACAAGACCCTTACAACAAATATCACCATAAGCAGAAAACATTCCCACATTGTCCTCATTACGCATCTTGAGTCTATCACTTCTCTGCCAGTAAGTGTGTAGGAAGTTCATCATCAATCCTTTGGAATCATGACTGGTGATTGTATTGATCAAAGTCATTAAAGCATTCAAAGTTATTTGTCTTTACAATTTTATTATTACATAAATTGTTCTCTCAGTTCATGCATTATATATCAGTTCATACAAGTCCTTCCCAAGTTGCTCTGAATATATTCCTTTTGTTGGAACATAACAGTACTCTTTTCTATTCACATACTACAATTTGTTCAGCCATCCCTTCAACTGATGAGCCTCCTCTCAGTTTTTAGGGTTTTTTGTCACTACAAAAACAATTGCTACAATATTTTTGTACCTATAGGTCCCTTTCCTCTTTCTTTGATCTCCCTGGGATACAGACCTAGGAGAGGTTTTACTAGGTCAAAAGGCATGCACAGTTTAGTGACTTTGGGTTATAGTTCCAAATTGTTTTCAGAATCATTGGTCCAATTAATAGTTTTAGCAGCAGTAAATTAATGGTGGTCAATAAACATTTAATAAGCACCTACAATGTGCCAGGTACTGTGATAAGCACTGGAGATACAAAGAAAGGCACAGAAAGCCCCTGCCTTCAAGTTGCTCACAGTCTAATGAGGGAAAAATTAGCAAAGAAACATGTACAAACAAGCTCCATACAGAATAAATAGGAAATAATTAACGAAGAAAAGACACCAGGATTTAGAGAGATTGTCAAAGGTTTTTGGCAGAAGATGGAATTTTAACTAAGACTTAGGAAAAAAAAACCGGGGAAGGCAGGGGATAGAGAGGAGGAAGGGAGGAGAAAAAGCCAAGAGATGGAGTGTCTTGCTCATGAAGCAACAAGGAAACCAGTGTCAAAGATTGGAAAGGTGAGGGGAAGGGAACCTTTGGCCTTGAGGCCACATGTGACCCTCTAGGTCCTCAAGCATGGCCCTTTGACTGAATCCAAACTTCACAGAATAAATTCCACCCCTGGTTAGGTTATTGAGAGCTTTGAATGACAAATAGAGGATTTTGTATCGACTGATTTGTATTGATCCTGGAGGTGATAGGGAGCCACTGGAGTTTACTGTGGGAGGAGGGTGACATGGCCAAGCCAGCACTTTGGCAGCTGAATGGAGGATGGACTGGAGTGAGGAGAGATCTGAAGCAGGCAGACCAACCATCAGACTATCGCAATAGTCCAGGCAAGAAGTGATGAAGGCTTCCATCGAGGTGGGGTACCTTTTTTCATGTAGCCCTCCAACATCTGTTACTTGCCTTTTCTGTCATCTTTCTAATCTGATGACCAGCAAATGTGGAACCCCAGAGTTGTTTTAATTTGCATTTCTCTAATTATCAAGATTCAGGGCATTTTTCTTCTGACTGTTGATAGGTTGGATGTCTTCTTTTGAGAAATTCCACTTCATATCCTTTGACCATTTGTCAAATAGGGCAAAGTTCTTACTCTGAAAAACTTGAATCAATTCTTTTTGGATCTCATGAGTGATGCCTTTAGCAGAACAAAAATTACTGCAAAGATTTTTTTCCCAGTTAGCTGTGTTCTTGGGCAAATTTTTTTTAACTTCTCCAGGTCTTGGTTTCTTCCTCTGAAAAAATGAACAAGGTTAACTATTCATTTTCAACATTACAATGATATTTGCAAGACAGTATCATGAACATGAATATTAATAGTAGAGGACTTGCCAAGAGTCACACATGTCAGAGATAGAATGAAAACTTGGGTCCTAACTCCAAGGCTATACCACACACTTTAAGCTTCTCAAAATGGTGGCTTTGAGAGCACGGAAGGTATTAGTTAAATTGTGGAAACCAAAAATCCAAGCTGTAAGTCGGGGTATGTTTTTTTGTGTGTTTTATTCAGGTGGACTGTATAACCTTATATCTCAAATAGAGTTGAGGAGAAATGGGTGAAATGTAAGCATTGAAAGGGTCTTAGAACTGTTGAGAGAAGATATAGAGAAATAAGATATTCCCTTTCCTAAAAGAAACATAAACCATTGTGAAGTCTCCATTTTATTGGGAATTGTGGACTCACTGAGAGAAATCCAGTCTTTGTCCCAACTGAGTTTAGACAAGAAAATTGATGAACATATGTATCCATTATACATTTGGAGGAAAAAGATCCCATTCATAATAGGTATTATATTAACTCAAGTTTCACTTTCTTCAAAGGGCTTCCCTAGTCCTCCCAGCTGCTAGTGCCTTGCCATATATGGTTACCTTGTGTGTACTTTGTATATGTCATATATATATATTCTGATATGGTGTATATTGATATATACCTAACCTATATGTGTACATGTTCTCTCTCCCTTTCAAATTGAAGGTCATTGAGGGCAGGAACTGTGTTCAGTTTTGTCTTTGTATTTCTGAGGCATAGTAGGAGTTATTTAATAACTGATTGTTCGTTGATATATTTACCCATCAGTACAAACACAATTTTACTATTTAAACCCAATTCACTTTGGAACTCATAGACTGGACAATATTAGGACACTGACCTCATAGCACAGAGTAAATTTAAATAGTAAATAGTAACTGTTTCTCTTTGGTCAGCAACCCTGAGGGTCTTCCTCTCCCAGACTGATTTTTTATTTCATTTTATTAAAAAGGCCATCCCTTGGCTCACTTCTTAAAAAGTCTCTGATTCACTGAATGGGTGTGACCTTACTCAAAGTAAGAATCTGAAAAGACCTTAGCCTAAAAGGGCCAGCATCTCCCATTGCATCCTGGGCCATCTTCAATCATCCTGATGAATATCACACCACTAGATCCACATGGCTCTGGAGGAGAGAGTGAGGTTGGCGACCTTGCACACCCCTCCCTCACTCAAATCCAAGTCAACTGTAAGTCATGTCCTCTTCTCCCTGATGTCACGGTCCTCTTCAAGAATGAAGGACAAACACAGAAAACATTGGACGAAAATCCTTCAACCTACAAATCCGGGGAAATGGTCAAATTATATTTATATTGTAATTGACCAATTTTTTTTTTAATTTAACTGATAGCTGCTCTAAGGGCATCCAAGCATTGGGAGAAATTGGAGGGGGATCCCTAATCTGTCTTAGAAACAAAGGAATAAATATAAAAATGATTGCTTTACCCTGACAGGTTTAAAAACCTGTTCAGACATTTTGAAAGTCCCCAATTAGAACAGTAGCCATTAGCTGAGAACACTGATGAGACTATAACTATAGTCTACTAATGCCTAGTTACTGCCTTATGACGGTGAGATGGAGGTGAAGGGGGGTAGACCTAGGCTGATCATCATAATCTCCTAGAAACAGGGTTCTGAGCAAAAGGAAGGAACATCCTTCCCCTGAGACCTCTGCCCCTGAACTTAACCCTTGTCCTTATCTTTTTCTCCCCTCCCACTACCATCACCACCATGGCCAGCACCACCAATCTGTTCCCAGCTGCAGAAGGACTACGGCCAGAATACATGAGGAATTTAAAAGGCCCACGTTGGGAAGGGAGCCCATGTAGTCTCAGAAGGCCAAGAGCTTTTGAGGCAAATCAGTCTTCCCAGGTCCTTATCATGATTGCATCTGATAAAGCCTGGCTAGTCCTCTGAACTGCCACCAAGTAATGCCAGGCATTCTAGCCTACATAGGAAGCTTTGCCCGGGGTAGAAATAATCTACAACCACTGAAATTGATTTCCTCACTTCTATCCTCCTGGAACTGGATCCAAGAAGAAATTTGGCTTTTAAAAATCCTCCTATGCCTTCCTTTTACCTCCCCTCAGTCAAAAGTCCCCAAGAGTCAGAGTGCATTTAAATAGAGAACCCCAAGGTATAAGCACCTTTCACTCCCTTATTCAGTATCCCCTTTCAGGGTCTTTCACCCGCTTTTAATACTGTTTTTGACATTTGGTCTTAAAGTCATCGAAGCAATAGGGCACTTACTACTTCCCAAATGATTACAGTAATAGAATGTCAAAGCAGGAAAGCACCTTAGAGATTGTCTAATCTAACTCCTCATTTAATGGATGGAGAAATAGAGGCCCAGAGAGAGGAAGTAACTAATCCAACCAAAAATCACACTGAGCAAGTGACCAAGCCAGGAACAGTACCTGATTTCCCATCCAGTGATCTTTCTATATCCTACTTCTCCTGGAAGCCAATCCATATGTGTCCTAATTCACCTACCTGCTCAGGAAAGTTTCAGGATCATTTGGCTCAGAGGTTTTTATAGTCACTCATGTCTGCTTCAATTCCGTTGACCAACGTCTTGACGTGAGGCTCAGAACCAAATTCAGGACCTTCACTTCATTCAGGTTTCAGTTGTAAAAGAGCAGATAGACCATCTGTTAGTTCCCTTCTGGATGCTGGGTAACAGAGGCACCCTGTGTAATCTAAAAGGAGCAAAGGGGACAGAGCAGTGGTCTGATTCCCAGATAGATGCTGGAATCAATACATGCTGACAGCTGGTCCTGAGTGAGGCACCAGGGAAAGGGATCTGTTACCCTTTTCATTTGGCCAAATAGCAGGAGAGGGAATGAAGAGCCTCCTGTGGCCTAATCAGGAAGGTTTAAAGAGACTGAGTGAGTACTTAACAATGACAGCCAGAAAAGGTAAAGTAGAGGAAGTAGAAAAAGGCAAAGTATAAGTGAACGCCACTCTAAGAAACCGCAATATAGGATTATCTGACTTTATGGAATATCTCTATCTAAGTATAGATATAGGCAGATAGAGATGAAGAGATACATAGAGATCATAGGATAGATTTATATTTTGTTCTGTGAAGTTTGGATTCAGGCAAAGGACCACACTTGAGGACCTAGGGGGCCACATGTGGCCTCCAGGTTACAGGTTCCCCATCCCTGGTCTAGCTCATAGGATAGAGGGCCAAAGGTATCTTACAGATAATCTAATCCAATCTCTTTATCTTACAGATGAGGAAACAGGCTAAGAGAAATGTAGGACCTTATTTGAATGGAATAAAGAACTTGATGGAGTACATATTATGATATGTATGTGTTATTCATGTTGTACATATTATTTGTATTGTACATATGAATTGCCTCCATATGTATTCCAAAATTGCACAGGAAAAATATGGTACTTTGGAAAAAACACTAGATTTAAAATGAGAAGCCCTGGATTCAAATCCTCTCTCTATCATCCACATCTTATGTGACCTTGAGCAAGTCACTTGACTGGTTTCTTCATCTATGAAATGAGACAGTTGGACTAGATGAACTCTGAGGTCCCTTCAGGTCTGAGAGTCCGTTCTGTGTAAAATGAGGTTAGAAATAAGGAAATCAGGTAAAGGGCAACTTGGTTATCCCAGTGGTTAGAATGCCAGACCTAGAGTCAGAAAGATCTAAGTTCAAATCCAGCCTCAGACATTTTCTAGCTGTGTGTGACCCTGGGCAAGTCAAAACCTTGCCTCAGTTTCTTCACCTGCAAAATTAGCTGGAGAAGGAAACAGCAAACTACTCCAGTATCTTTGCCATGAAAACCCCAAATGGGGTTACAAAGAGTCAGACACAGCTGAAATGCCTGAGTAATAACTACAAAATTAAGTAAATGCCAAAGAAAAATAATTAAGGAGAGAGATGGAAGGACAGAATAGGACTCTGGATGAACAGTCGTCATTAACTGAAAGAAGCCCCAAGCCACTTTCCTCAAAGCTCTTTGAGGTAGGACCACGAATGTCGATCAATATCCCTCCAGATAGACAGCAAAGTCTGAGCTGCCCAGGTGTCTAAAGGAGATTGTTTGGCTAGGAATTTCAGTCCCTGTGGCCATGGTTGATCAGGAATAATGAGGACCAGTCTAGAAATGGTTTTTATCTCATACAAATAGAACACATCACTCTATGACAGACTGTTAGAGGTGGAAGGAGCCTTAGAAATCTTTTACTTACTTTACCTCAGCCATTTTACAGGTGTGGATTCTGCGTACCAGATTAGGGAAGTAATTTGGCTAAATTATAAAAGCAGTTAGAAGAGCTAATTCTGTCTCTATCAGTTCTATCTTTAAGAGGTCTGGGGGATGCTTTATGATTTGTTCCCATGTAAAAACACTTGGAGGTAATAAATTTTTTTCCATTTTACAAATAAGGAAACTGAGGCTCATGGAAGAAAAAAATGACTTATCTACAAATAATACGTACATATAACTCCAGATGCAGGGGTCCGCCCTCTATAATATGCTGACTCATCATCAAAGAGTTCACCTTCATTTTCATCTGACTTCTACAAAAAAAGGCAGGAAGATTTGAACTATGTATCCATATCAGTTATTGATGAAGCCCCGACCCCACCCCCAAATAGAAACTCCTTGAAAACTATTGTTTTTTTCTTTTTTGTTGTTTTTTTTCCCCTCATCTACCACAGTGGCTTTCATACAGCAGGCACTTAATAAATGTTTACTGAGTTGAAGGCCTGCTTTTCTTAATGAAGAGAGAACAATAAGTATAACTTTCCCTTTGCTTTTACTTCCTAAGTGGAAGGGTCTCTACTTTCATTAGGACTCTTAGCTCAGTTAAAGTATATGCTTTGAAATGAGTTCTTTTCTGAGAAATCCAAGCATCCTTTCATGCCCTGCATGCACTGAGTGGTCCAGCAAGATTGGCCTTCTTAGTATTCCTCACACACAACATTCCATCTCCCCAGCCAGCCCGGAATGTACTCTCTCTCCTCATTTCTGCCTCTTAGAAACACTTGCTTCCTTCAGAGAGCAACACGAGAAGCACCTTGTGCATGAGGCCCACCGTGATCCACCAGATGCCAATGTTTCCCCCATCACAATTACCTTCTACTTATTTCCTATAGATTATTTCTTTATCTGTGTTTTCTCCACCAGGAGAATACAAACTCCTTGAAGCCAAGGGCTGTTTCATTTCTGTCGGATTAATTGATCACCTAATCTAGGCAGAAGGCATTTAGCATTAGAATTAGAAAGTTACTGTATCGGATTACTTACTTCCTGGGCAGGAGGGGCAGAGGAAGGGAGGGAGGGATAGAATTTAGAAATCAATTTTTTTTTAATGTTAAAAATCATTTTAATGTGATTGAGAAGAAAAATATTTTAAAAAACTAGACAGTTAAACAGATACTCAAGATACAAGCCTAGAAGTAAGCCCCAAGAGTCTTTAATTGTGACATGATTAGCTCATATTAGGGCTCAGTGAGACTTGAGAGATCATTCATAAATTGCCTAGATTTGCATTCATGACATTCAGAAGTGATCAGAGTATAGGATTTGGAATTGAAGGGACCTTTGAGATCATCTAATCCAGTTTCTCCTCCTACAGATAGGGAAACCAAGGTCCAGAGATGGGAAAATTTTGGCCAAATATATACGAACAATAAAAATGTCAGGATCTGAACCCAGGTCCTTTGACTTCTAAGTCACTTGTCTTTCCACTACCTGATATAAACTTGCCTAACCAATGTATGGGCAGCTAGATGGTGCAGTGGATAGAGCATCAGGCATAGAGTCAGGAAGACCTGAGTTCAAATTCAGATTCCCTTACTTGTTGTGTGATCCTGGGCAAGTCACTTAACCCTGTCTGCCTCAGTTTGCTCATCTGTAAAATAAACTGGAGAAAGAAATGGCAAACCATTCCAGTATCTTTGCCAAGGAAACCCCAAATGGGATCATAAAGAGGCAGACACAACTGAAAATGACTAAATAAGTTGCATGTAGCAAGTTGGTGGCAGAGTCAGATTTAGAACCCAAGTCTCTGAAACTTCCAGTTCACTGTTCGTTCTACAATATGCCACCATAGATGCCACCTTGTTACTTTAGACAAATCACTAACTTTTCTGGGTCTCATTTACTCATCTGCAAAAATTAGGGTGTTGGGATAGATCAGTTCTGCAGTTGCTTGCAGCTCTTGCACTGTCTTTTTTTTTTTCTGCAGATTTGTTTTTATTCAGTCATTTCAGTTGCATCTGAGTCTTCATGACTCCATTTGGGGTTTTCTTGGTAAAGATCCTGGAGTGGTTTGCCATTTCCTTCTTCAGTTCATTTGACAGATGAGGAAACTGAGGCAAACAGGGTTAAATGACTTCCTTAGGGTCACACAGCTAGGGTCTGAGGCCAGATTTGAACTCAGAAAGATGAGGCTTCCGGATTTCAGGCATGGTGCTCTATCCACTACTCCACCCAGCTGCCCTGGTAGTTTTAGCAGATGTCATTGAACATTGGTCTTTAAGACTTTCAGTGAAGTACAGGAGTTTGAATTTATATAGACCTTCTTGAGAGCTAAACACTAGACCAGCCTTATCTGGTTTATATTCGAGTTTTCCATTGAAGAGAAGTGGAATAGAATATGGCTTGCTGTCACACTTTATGGTCCATCCTCACCCCCAAGCCCCCTATTTCTCTGGGATCAGCACTGGCCTAGAGTATGTGTGTTCAGGGACCATTTAGGTCCTGCAGGAGACCTTAGGACCACTGAGTGCTCCTGCCCTTCACTGTAATTCCTAACAAGGCATTGGGGGTTCAGGGCAGACTGAGGAAACATTTTCTGCCCTATTTATATCCCATCCTCCCAGTAGTCCCAGAAATTTCTGGAAATCCCTAGGAGGAGTAGAGCATTCTAGAGGCAGCGTAGCATAGTGTCATATTTGGAATCAAAAGACCTGGGTTCAAATCCCAGTGTAGTCATTTAGCTGTGTCATGATGGCTGGATTACTTAGTACCTCAGTTTCCTCATCTGTACAATGAGGATAATAATAGTAGTCCTTGTAACTTCCAAGGAAAGCACTTTCTTTTTTTTTTCCTCTTTTTTATTTTGTTTAATAAAAATTTATTTATTTAACTTTTTACATTCATTTTCACAAAATTTTTGGTTCCAAATTTTCTCCCCTTTTATCCCCTCCCCCCACCCCAATACACCAAGCAATCTAATTTTCCCTATCATCAATCTGCCCTCTCTTCTATCATCCCTCCCTTCTCTTGTCCCCATCCTCTCTTTTGTCCTGTAGGGCCAGATGACTTTCTATTCCCCATTAACTGTATTTCGTATTTCTTATTTCCTAGTAGCAAGAACAATACTCAACAGTTGTTCCTAAAACTTTGAGTTCCAAATTCTCCCCATCCCTCCCTCCCCACTCGTTCCCTTTGGGAAGGCAGGCAATTCAATATAGGCCCTATCTGTGTAGTTTTGCAAATGACTTCCATAATAGTCGTGTTGTGTAAGACTAACTGTATTTCCCTCTATCCTCTCCTGCCCCCCATTGTTTCTATTCTGTCTTTTGATCCTGTCCCTCCCCAAGAGTGTTGACTTCAAATTGCTCCCTCCTCCCATTGCCCTCCCTTCCATCATCCCCCCCACCCTGCTTATCTCCTTCTCCCCTACTTTCCTGTATTGTAAGATAGGTTTTCATACCAAAATGAGTGTGCATTTTATTCCTTCCTTTAGTCAAATGTGATGAGGGTAAACTTCTTGTTTTTTTCTCAGCTCTCCTCTTTTTCCCTCCACTAAAAAGTCTCCTGCTTGCCTCTTGAATGAGATATAATTTACCCCATTCCATTTCACCCTCTTTCCTCCCACTACATTTCTCTCTCATCATTTACCTTAATTTCTTTTAGGATATGGTCCCATCCTATTCAATTCACTCTGTGCTCTCTGTCTCTGTATGTGTGTGTGCATGCACACATGTACGTGTGTGTGTGTGTATGTGTGTGTGTGTGTGGTCCCACCAACTACCCAGATACTGAAAAGTTTTAAGAGTTAGAAATATTGTCTTTCCATGTAGGAATGTAAACAGTTCACCTTTGGTAAGTCCCTTCTGACTTCTCTTTGCTGTTTACTTTTTCATGCTTCTTCTCATTCTTGTGTTTGAAAGTCAAATTTTCTTTTCAGCTCTGGTCTTTTCATCAAGAATGCTTGAAAGTCCTCTGTTTCATTGAAAGACCAAATTTTCCCCTGAAGTATTATACTCAGTTTAGCTGGGTAGGTGATTCTTGGTTTGAGTCCTAGCTCCTTTGACTTCTGGAATATCCTATTCCATGCCCTTCGATCCCTTAATGTAGAAGCTGCTAGATCTTGAGTTATCCTGATTGTATTTCCACAGTACTGGAATTGTTTCTTTCTAGCTGCTTGCAAGATTTTCTCCTTGAGCTGGGAGTTCTGGAATTTGGCCACAATGTTCCTAGGAGTTTCTCTTTTTGGATCTCTTTCAGGTGGTGATCGATGGATTCTTTCAATACCTATTTTGCCCTCTGCTTCTAGAATCTCAGGGCAGTTTTCCTTGATAATTTCATGGAAGATGATGTCTAGGCTCTTTTTTGATCATGACTTTCAGGTAGTCCCATAATTTTTAAATTGTCTCTCCTGGATCTATTTTCCAGGTCAGTTGTTTTTCCCATGAGATATTTCACATTCTCTTCCATTTTTTCATTCTTTTGGTTTTGTTTTGTGATTTCTTGGTTTCTCAGAAAGTCATTAGCCTCCATCTGTTCCATTCTAATTTTGAGAGAACTATTAAATTCAGTGAGCTTTTGAACCTCTTTTTCCATTTGGCTAATTCTGCTTTTGAAAGCATTCTTCTCCTCATTGGCTTTTTGAACCTCTTTTGCCAAATGAGTGAGCATATTTTTCAAGGTGTTATTTTCTTCAGCATTTTTTTGGGTCTCCTTTACCAAGGTATTGACCCGTTTTTCATGCTTTTCTTGCATCTCTCTCATTTCTCTTCCCAATTTTTCCTCCACCTGTCTAACTTGATTTTCAAAATCCTTTTTGAGCTCTTCCATGGCCTGAGCCCACCAGACATCCACCTGGGATGTCTGGGATACAGAGGCCCCAACCTCCACGTCTTTCCCTGATGGTAAGAATTGTTCCTCATCATTAGAATTGAGAGGTGGGAACATCTGTACCCCCTCAAAGTAGCTTTCTGTAGTCTTATTTTTCTTCCCTTTTCTGGGCATTTTCCCAGCCAGTTACTTGACTTCTGAGATTCCTGTCCACCCCCACCTAGATCTGCCCAGCTAGTGCTTGGGGTCTGAGATTCAAATGCTGCTTACCAGCTTCAGGGCTATCTGTGGCGGGAGTGGCTGCTATTCAATGTGAGCTTAAATTCTGGTGCTTGGGTGGGGGCAGGGCCGCCTCCCAGGCTCAGTTCCCTCAGGGGCTTTATGCAGAGACCTTCAGTAATGGGGCGGGTGGGGTCAGGGCTGTCTACCAGGCTTAGTTCCCTCAGGGTGTTTATGCAGAGACCTTTGGTAATGGCCCTGAACTTCTGCCTGCTGCTGCCTGCTCTCCCGGGGCCGCCACCGCTGCCTCTGCCGCCCTCCGCCGCTGCCTCCCAAGGGGGCCCAAGTCACGGAGACACCCCACTCCCGTCTTGGCCAGCCCAGAAGTCTCTCTCACTGACCTGTAGCATCTGTGGGCGGAGGGACCTTCACAGCCGCAGGAGGTTCTGTCCCTGAAGCCTGCTCGGATCTGCTCCTCTTGGGCCGTGGCCAGGGCAGCACAGGGGTGGACTCTGCTGTCCGGGGCATGACAGACTCCTGGGGACAGCTCTCCAAGGCTCTCTGGAACAGAGATCTTTTCCACTATGTTTCTGCATGCCTTGCAGTGCTCTAGAATTTGTGGGGAGTTCTTCTTGCAGGAAATATATGGGCTGTGGGTTCGGAGCTAGCATACGTGAGTCTTTCTACTCCGCCATCTTGGCTCCACCCCTCTTGCACTGTCTTGTTCCTATGATCCCATGCTCTCCGTGAAAGAAAAAAAAATGATAATTATTTTGCCGCCACTATCTCTTAGGATTTTGTCCTTCTAAAGTCAATTCAAGCGTCCTGCAGATATGAAAATAGTTTAGTTTCACATAAGTAGAATGGAGGATGATACTTGAGTTAGGCAGTAAAAAGTAGAGGGGAGGAAACTAGAGAGAAACTGAGGAGAGAAGCACAGGGGGAGGGGTCTTTCCTTAAGAACTGATCTTCAGCCTCCTCAGGTGAGTGGAGGAGCCAAACCTTCCTCTGACCTTGTGCTTTTCATCTCCTGCTGGGCACAAACTTTCCCCTGAGGAAATCTATTGAGCTGTCTAATCTCCCAACTGGGCTGTGGAGAACCTCTAGTACATAAAGAAACAACTTTATCTTTGACTACAGGTCTTTACCCCGAGACCATTGCAATAGGTCTGCCTGCCTCAAGTCTCTCCCCACTCCAATCCATCCTCCACTCAACCCTAAAATCATGTTCCTGAAGTGTAGATCTGTCCATGCCACCACCACCCCCCACTCAACAAACTTCAGTAGCTTCTTATTGCTTCTAACATCAAATACAAAATCCTCTGCTTGGCGTTCAAAGAACTTCATAAGGGATATTTTTACAGTCTTTTTAAGCCTTACTCCCTACCTCATCCCTTTTATCCAATGACATTGATGTCCTTGCTATTTCATGAGCAAAACATCATCTCTTTGCTCCATATATTTTATCTGACTACCTGGAATGCTTTCCCTCCTCATTTCCATCTACTGGTTTTCCTGGCTTCCTTTAAGCCCCAACTACTTCTACATCATTAAGTCCCATCTTCTACAAGAAAGCTTTCCCAACCCTCTTGACTCTGGTGTCTTACCTCTGTTAACTATTTTCTATTCATCATGGGGGGGGCGGTGCATAGGGTGTGGGTGTTGTCGCCTCTCCCAATAGACTGTGAGCTCCTTGAGTGCAGGGATTGTGTTTTGCCTTTTTTTTGTATTCCAGCTCTTATTACAATGACTGACACATATTATAAACGTTTAAAAATCCATTGATTGATTGAAATCAAATCATCCAATCAATTTAAAGTCATTCCCAGCTAATAGGTTAGATCTACATGAAGAGAAGAATATTAGGATTATAGATCTAGGATTGAAAAGGACTTCAGGGGTCCAGTCCCTGAAACTGTCAGTCAGTCAGTAAATATTTGTTAAGGACTTACTATGTGCTAGGCAGCATGCTAAGTGCCAGGAATACAAAAAAAGCAGAAGACAGTCCCTGCCCTTAAGGGAGATCGCAATTCAATGGAAGAAGTTATAACTAAACTGATGAATCAATAATGATGACAATGACAGTAACAAACATTTATGTAGAGCTTTAAGATTTACAAAGCATGTGATCTCAACCTATCCTTGAAATAACCAGGGATGTAGGTGCCTACCCTTGCTTAAACCGGGGGAGAGGACAACGCTCTTTGTCAGTTTATAGATGACCAAAGTGTTCCAAGGTAGAGATCGGGAGAAAGTCCACAGTAAACAGACATGATGGAGTCTGATAATACAAAATTTCTCCAAGCCTCTGGTGGTTGGCATAAATGTTAGCTGTCCAATGAATGGTATCAAATACTCCTAAAGTTAATTTCTCACTACATCCCATAATTGAATAAGAATAGTGAACAATGCCTTGTAGTCATTCAGAACTTGGGTACATTTGGAAAATTGTTTCACAGACAATATCACATTTGATCCTCCCAATATTTCTTGTGAATCATCAGGTAAAAAAAAAGGTCTTATTACCCATCCCTATTTTATATGCAAGATATATGCAAGATAAAAGATCCAGAATAGTAAAGTTGTTTACTCAGTTACTAGAGAACTAATGGCACCACCAGAAATTCAGACTGGTACTAGAGCTGAACCCAGAGCCAGAACCACATTTTCAGTCATGTTTCTTTCACAGTGTCCCACCAAACAGAAGTCATGTTATTTCAGAATACAACCCTTGCCATCGGGAGGTAAACAGAGAGATAACATTGGCAGACACTGGCATTTGCCAAGGAAGCAGGGAGGATAAAGAAAGGCTGCTTGTGGCTCTTTATTTAATCAAAGATATTCCTAGTTTCTTACTTCTACAAAAAGGAAATACACACACATATTTTTAAAAAAATAAAAATAAAACTATCATGTCTAGCTTAATAGCATAACTTACCTCAGAAATATCCAGCATGCTTTAGAAATACATAGCACCATGATTGGCTATCCAAACCAGAGAAGCTCAAGATAAAAAGGGTAGTATAATGGACTGAAGGCAGGAGAGACACAAAGTATGTATACATGCCTGCTTCTAAATAGGTACACAATTAAACATGTAGGGCTATACCATCCTGAGGCTAATTTAAAAAAAAACACAAGGCCCTAGACATCCATGACTATTGTACATTTCAGAGTATTCATCTTAGAAGGCTAAACATTTATTCCAATAAAGTTGAAAATAGTCCCAAAATTCATTCATTCAATAGTTCTTCTACTAGAACCTCAAGGAGAGGTTTAGAGAACCTCTAAAATTCTCAGACCTCTAGTAGAATTTGTAGGGCAGGGCTTAAGTTGGGGGTCTAATAGACCCTCAAGGAGTCTGTAAACCTGGATGGGGAAAAAAGTATATCTTTTTTTATTAGACTTTGTTTTCCTTTGTAAGTATCTTATTTTATGCATTTCAAGCCAGTATTCTGAGAAGGGATCCATAGGTTTCACCAGACTGCCAAAGGGGTCCCTGACACATGCAAAAAAAGGCTAAGAACCCATGGAGTAGAGTCTCAGTTCAATCATCTTTACAGAATAAAATCTGCACGATATCTAGATTTCCATATCATTCTTGAATAGCTCTTCAAGGAAATAGATTCCACAATCAAGCCAACATCTCATATCTCCTCCTATGTCCTTTGGATCTTTTCCCAGTGGATGTAGCTCAACATGACACCTAAAAGTGCCCATGGGAATACAAAGTGGTACCTCTCCCTAGACACCAAAAGTTTCCTTAAGGAGACCCTTCAATCAATCTACTGCTAAGTTCTATTCCACCCAATGACAGCAGCCAATATTAGCTCTGCTGGCAATTGTCACTGGCCTCCTCCTTAAATTCTTCAGTGCTGTCTCCACACACCACAGTTGTATCATGATTACTCCTAGTGGAGTTCATCTGTTCACCAAAGCACCATTTAGTTCCACTGGTTACTGTATAAACATTTTCCACTTTATTTTCTGGTAGAACAAAAATCCTAGTCTAGAGCAGTGTTCTCCAAACACTTTTTTTAAATCATGCCTGCATAGTATTAGCATGTTTATTTTATTTTGTCTTTCCTTTCCTGCTGTAAATGGGGAAGAAAGAGGGAAGAATATCTACATCCGTAGAAGGAAGTGATTGAAGGGATTTCAGGCTGCAATGGGAAAAGGAAGGTGGGATTATTTTAGAAATATGACTGTCTATCTTAGGAAAGGCAGGACACAACTAATTTTCCCAGCCTCCACTCCTTGAAAGGGAAGGGAAGTAGAAACACATCTAGCCTCAGAAAACTCAGAAAAGATACTCATAGCAGGAGATACTCTCTGGGAAAACATCCCCATTACTATAAGCTTGCACTCTGTGGAAACACATCTAGAACACTCAGAGAAGATACTTGTGGCAGGATCCACAGCATTTGATACCATTTCAGTTGCCTCAAGCTTGATCTCTGTAAAAGATAATTTTATTTGAAAAAACTTAGACCTCTCATCTTGGTCATGTTCTTTGAAAAATAAAGGTAATCTGACAGGGGAAAGGAAAGAAAAGAGAAGAGAAGGGAAGAAAAGAAAAGGGAAGGGAAGGGAAAAGGAAGGGGAAAAAAATTATACAGTGCGTACTCTGTGCCAAGCACTGTGCTAAGTAAACACTTCCAAATTAGTATCTCATTTGATCTCCACAATAAACCCTGAAAGGAAAGTGTTATTATTATCCCCATTTTAGAGTTGAGGAAACTGAGGAAAACAGAAGTTAAATGACTCGCTCAGGGTCACACAACTAGTAAGTGTCTAAGACTGGATTTGAACTCAGGTTATTCTGACTCCACTTCACCAGCAGCTGACTCTGAAATCAAGCTAGGGTCGCATGAGGTCCTGGCTCCTACTTTAGAGACCAATGTTCTAGCATGGTACCAATGTTACAGGGAAAAGTCTTCAGGTAGAAGTCCAGAGGATCTGGATTCAAATCCTAGGGGTAAGGGATAAAGGGAAGCCCTTACTAGCTTGGGACATATCACTTCACATAAGCCTCAGTTTGTCAGCTGTAAAAATGATAAGGGCAAACAGGAGATTGGTCTCAGTGAGCTCTGAGGTACCTTCCAGTTCTAAATCTATCTTGTTGAGACCTAATACAAAGTTAAGTAAGTAGAACATGAAAAAACAATATATAAAATGACTACAACAATACAAATAAAATAAAATAAGTTCTTTATTTTTTTTAAATTTTATTTTTAAAAAATTTATTTCTATTTTATTTTATTTTTTAATTATTTTATTTTAATTTTAATTATTTAATTTATTTTATATTTTATATTTATTTTTAAAAAATAAAATAAAATTGACACTAATTATAATTCCCAAATTTGAGCTCCAAAGAAAAATTAAGAAAATGCATCACCCCTTCATTGCAAAGGTGGAGAACTATAGTATGGAATATTACAATATGCTCTTGGGGATAGTTCAGGTTTTAGTTGATTTGCTGATTTGCTTTTTAAAATTATTTATTTCATTTTTAATTTATGGAATAAAACAAGCATTTCCATAACATAGCATAATAAAAAGATGATTACTCATGAAACTGAAAATCTATTATGTACAACTTACTATTTCTTTTAAATGTGCAATGAAGTTATCATGTAAATTTCTTTTTTCCTCTCTTCTCTTCCCTTCCTACCCCACCCCCACCCTAGAGATGGCTAACATTAGACACAAATATACATATATATGTAAAGTCATCCTATGCACATGTCTATTTATCAGTTCTTCCTCTGAATGGACATGGGGTCTTCCTTCATGTCCTTTGTAGTTAATTTGGGCATTTATAATAATCCAAATGACTTACACTCAAAGTTGTTCTTAAAACAATATCCCTGCTACTGTACATACAGTATTCTCTTGGTGGTGCTCATTTCACAGAAATTTCTGCTTTTTTAAAAAAAAAATCTTTATCTTTGTGACCCACTGAATAAGGGAGTATGGAAGGATTACACACACACACACACACACACACACACACACACACAATATATTCAGTAGTAAAACAAAAGGCACTCATTTTTTAAAAAGGAAAAATGCTAGAGTCCAGGGAAGCCATTCTGCCTTTTCCACAAAATCTTCCCATATACAGTAACGGTGACTTGATGCACCAGCCCCCAGCCGACCATGATCTATATCTACTGTGTCCTTAGCTTTAGACAACAACTGAAGGTGCCAAGTGCAGTTGAAAAAAAAAAGGCAACTTCTCCAATAAGATGATTTCATGCAAGAACAGTCTCTTTCTTAATAAATAACTTTAAACCATTCTTGCTGGTTTCCAAATCACACAACTCTCAGAAGATATATAAATATCAGTTAGCAGCTTTATTTCTTGGAGGGGGGAGCTTTGGTTTCATAAGGAGGAGAGAAACTGAGTAATAGACTTGTGGAGATGAAACAAGACCTATGAGATCATCCGTCCCTCCCCCCTGGATCCGTGTGCACAATTGCTCCCAACAGTCTCAACACATTCTTCACTGTTCAGTAGAGTCCAGCGTTAAATGATTTAAGGGTAATACATTAAACCTCATGACCAGCTATAAAGAAAAGCTTCATTCGTAGACACTGGCAAATGCATGGATCTCATTATATCTGGATGTCTTTCCTGCTAAAGACTCACAAGTACCCACCAACTCTGAAATTCCAACTATGCCACATGAAAGTACTCACCATCCAGGCAATGAGATCCTGGATAGGGAACTCCATCCCAGGCTGACAAAACTACCCATCACATTATCTGATTAAAATCCACCATTAGCCAATATTTTGCTTCAGTAAAGAATAATATACTTAAAGTTCTGATCCTAAATGTCTGTTACTCAACAGAGTGGACATTCTAAAGTAAAGTGTGGTACCATGAAAAGTGCCCTATACTCAAAATTCAGTTCAATAAGAATTTATTAAGCACTAAACATACTCAATAAGACACTCAGGATACAAAAGCAAAACCAGAATGGCCCCTACTATCAAGGAACTTACATTCTTCTGGGGCTGGAGTATGGGCAAGAGTGGGGCATGATATAAAATATACACCCACAAATAAACACAAAGTATATAAAATAAAAACAAAGCTATTTCACTGGAGGAGGTAGAGCGAGAAAGAGAACTTTCATAATTGGTGGGAATTTAGCCTGAAGATTAGTCCTCTAGACCAGTGGTTCTCAGTGTGTGGTCCAGAGAATGCTGGGAGTCTCTGAAACCCTTTCAGAAGATCTACAAATTCAAAATTATTTTTTATTTCTAATATCTGCAAATATACTCACATAAGCCAGAACTCTTTGGACAGGTCCTCAATAATTTTTAATAGTATAAAGGGATACTGAGAACAAAGTTTGAGAACCACTGCTCTAGACCTTCCTTAATCGATGAGCAAATCATTTCATCTCTAAGATCTATTTTCCATTCTTTAAAGTGGAGATAACATTTTTTGCCCTATCTGACAGAGTTGCTGTGAGGGTCATATATAATCATGCACATGAAAAGTCTGTAGCCCAAGGGGCAAGAAATGTCTTCTCTCCCATCACATACATCTAGGCTCAAGTGGACCAGGTTCATTCCCAAGGACGGAGGCTTACTGTGTTCACTGTACCCCTATCCCAGAGTAGAGCTCCAGGGAAAGTCTCTAAAACAAAACTTATGAATAACTCATATTTAGGATTTTCCTAAAATGGGTGAAAGGTGTCTAGAAAAATACTCAGCATACAAAGTAGCTCAGGTACAGTACAGCTATTTATTTCCTCCACTACAAAGAAATGCTTAAAACACAAAAGACTCCTAAGTGTGAAGTGACAAATACTTAAAACATAATATAGTGTGATATCCATCATATATTACAGTTTCTCAGGAGACTGATATGAAACATTTCGTAGAACTGCAGAATAAGCACCTCACTTTCTCCTCAGACGTGCACCGTATGAATAATTCACTGAAGGTTTATATCGTTCGGCAAGCCAGGACATGGCTTGGACTTTCTTAGGCCTTTCAGCTGAAGTAATTTAATAGCGGTCATCTCTTCTGAGAAAAAATGCCTCTAAGGAAGCAATCCAAGTGGGCAACCAGCATGTGATTCTGGAACCTCCAAACTGTCCATCTCCTGAGGTAACAGCCAAGGCTATAGATATCCAACTCAGGTTCACTGTTTGGTCACCTGTGCTTAGGGAAACTCAAAATGGAGGAGGCACCTAGGGCTTTGGGTTCACCCAGACAAGTACCTGGTCTTATTGCTATGTGTGACTAGTCAGTACAGCTGCTAGGAAAAGGAGGTAGAGGGAGAGTGGATCTCTCCTCTCCCCCAATAGAAGTCCAAGGGAAGTTCTGACACACTCAGTGGATGGGAAGAAAAAGCCCTAGAAGAAATTTGCTTTCCTTTTAAAGTCTACTGAGAAAGCAAAATCCATTTTTTTGGCATCTTCCCACCTGCCCTCCACTCTGGGACCAGTGGAACAACAAGGTACTTCTATTCATAGAGGCCCTTGAGCCAGAAGTCAGGGCAAATGCGTCATCAGAAGTGACTCCATCATGGGATCTGTGGAACGAGACAGGGAATGTGCAAATCTCCGTGGGAAGTACTCCAGGCAGAGGAGGCCAAAGAGGACTCCCTTGATTATTCCTATTACATATGTAAAGCAGATTGAAAACTGTAAAGCATGTCCATATAAGCTATTACTATTATCCACTTTCAAAGATCTATGATTTCATGTGTAAATACTCTCTCCATCAAATCTAATTAGTCTCCATCTCTCAAGTCTCTCCACTCTCTAATCAATCAAAATGCATTCTTCTATACATCCACAACATGGCAGGCAATCCATCCTCCTTATAACTGCCCATGATGTTCCCATAGATCAGTATGACCATGTCATTGACCTGCTTAGAAAACCGTAATGCCTCTCCCATCAGATACATACTGCTCTGCTTGGCCTTTAAAGCTCTTGACAAGCTAGCTCCAGTCAATCTATCCAGACCTGTTATACGCTACTCCCCTTCACACACTTTGTGTCCCACTCATGCCCTTCTTGCTGTGACTTCACATATAATGCTCCATCTCAAACCATTGACTTTGCACAAGATATACAAAATGCCTGGAATGCTCTTCCCACGGTCTCACCTCTGACTCTAATAACGCCGAATGCCCCTTAAAGCCCATTCAAGAGCCACCTCCAACATGAGATCTTTCTTGATGCCCTCAGCTGCTAGTCCATTCCTTGTTACCTTGTATTCAGTGTGCATATACCTACATGTGTACATTATTTCCCAGATTAAGTATAAACTCATTAAGGTCTGAGAGTTGCTTTAGGGTTTATTTGCTTGGGGGCTTTGTTGATAGTATATTTACATATCAATCAGAATTCCTACAACAGTTTAGCTGGAAGGTCATTATAACTATTCTGAAATACATGTATTTCACATCAGCATCCTCCCCAGCCCCTTACATGCTGCTGGTTAGGAATGAGCTGGGTCCTACAGAGATGTTAAGGCATCATTTTTTCCCAAGGGAAGATGGGGGGAGATTCAACATTTTATCACTGGCATAGAGATAACAACTGCAAACAACAGTTATAAGGCTCTGGAAAGTAAGTTCTCCCAAGCCTAATAAATGTCATTAGTAATTCAACAATTTGACTGTATCAGCTAACTGTCCATCTCCCCCCACCTCCTTCCAGAACTCACTTCTCGCCTAAAGAATTTGTACTTCCAAAATGTGGAGGACATGAATGTACTTCCCATTCATTGAGTTCTGGCTTCTTGAAAGCCTCTGTTCCTTCCCTTAGAAAAGATCTTTTTACTACATGAATCAGAGATTCCTTCTCTCTTGGTCAGCATTATCTATGGCCTAATAGGATAAGTAGTGTCTCCCTTTCTCTTCAAGAAATAGGTCAGTTTTTCCCAAGCCCATGAGGTATTCTATCTCTCTGAAACTGAATGATCCACCAGCTCAGGAAGCCCTTCATTACAGCCTCCTTTTTCACCCCAGTCATCCCCTGGAACACTGGGCTTTGATCTATGTACTTAAGGCCATAAAGTCTTGATTCGTGCGTTGTCCAATAGTTTTAGTTGTGTCAGATTCTTCATGACCCGTATTAGGTTTTCTTGTCAAGAATACTAGGGTAGTTTGCCATTTCCTTCTCCAGTGGATTAAGGCAAACAGAGGCTAAGCGACTTGCCCAGGGTCACACAGTTAGTGCGTGTCTTTGGCTGAATTTTAACTCAGGTCTTCCAGGCTCCAGGCCTAGCACTCTATCCACAGAGCTATCTAGCTGCCTCCAAAGTCTTCATAACTCTAGAGGAAATGTACATACAACCAGGCTATAGTGAAGGGAGTAAGGAGAAAGATAGCAAGGGAAACAATACAGGATTGACAGCCTAGAAACCAAAACACTGCCCTTTAAGTTTCAAGTATGTTTTTGTAATGTGTCAAGATGACAGACCTAGTACCATGCATGCCCTGAGATGACCATTTCAACTCCCACTCCCACTGGGCAGACTTGGTCCCCAGAGCTGAGCCAGTACATCTCCTCGAAGCTCTAAGGTTATCCTTGAGGAGATCGGGAGTGTGTTTTCTAGTTCTACAGCTCATGAGCCCCCTCTGTGTGTGATTGCCACCATGATTATTAGTTGGCAAGGGCTTAGATTTTTCCATGGCCCTTCCATCTGACGCAGGAGACAGAACTAAAAGGGAATCTGTACTCTTCCTATTCTAATTCAAACTCTGACTTTCTAACTTGTCAGCAGAAATAATGATTAAACACAGGATCATTGTGGTCCCTACTGCAGTATAATCCTACTGAGCTGTGTTTCTGGTCTCTTACAGGAGACTGGGCAGTGGATGGGGGAATTAAAATTTCATTTCAATATCCACAACTGGGACAGAACCTCACACAGCTTCCCCATATCTCTCTTTTCACTGAGCCCCCTTACCATCAACAAGGACCAAGTCTTAGGAGAGACCAGAGCCACCAACATCAGTGCCAAGAGCCATGGTGGGGATGGAGCAAGGGGACATTTTTCAGTTAGACTACAAAGTCCTCAATCCATGTAGATAAAATCAATTGTCTTGTTACACAATATGTCACTGATGTCCCAACTCCTTACATCTGCTCAGCTTATTTATTTAATCAAGTTAATAAAAAAGTGGGATTTCCCTGCCCACTCTATCTCTGCCTGCACATTACTGCCCACTTTGACATTTAGGGCCTGGCATGTAGGCAGGAGACACAGATGAGGCTGGGGAAATGTCAGCCACCTGCTTCTTTCCTAATGACTCAGAGTAGTTGGATGAAACAATTCTCCTTTCTGGGTGAGCCTTGGACTGGGAGTTGGGAACCCTGGGTTCTAGTCCCAGCTCAGGCCTTAAATCTCCATGTGAACTTAAACAATTCATTTAGCCACTGTGGACATCACTTTCATCGCCCATAATACAGAAAGCTTAAACTAGCTTAACCTTGTAATGTCCTTTCAAGCTCTAAGATTCTATGGCTCTCTCAGCCTACATGGGCCTATGCTTTTCTTAGTCAATGACTTCTTAAATATCTTCTGAGAGCATAAGGAATAATGCTGAAGTTTCCCTGGACCACTGTACTCTACTCTCACCCCATCAAATACCACAAATTCTGAGAGCCAGTCAAAAGTGTAGATAGGGCCAGCAGTCCTTAGCTGATAAAGTAATGAGTTCTGAGGGACCAGCAAGAAGTTACCTCTCACTTTCACCCAACAACCTCTCCCCATGACATCTGAAATTTATTTTTCATAGAATCTGAAAGCAACATTAAACAACCGTTTTATCCATCTTATTCTTCATTTTGTAGATGAGAGAATCGAGGTTCAGAAGATCTGTCAATGGTGTCAAACTCAAAGAGAAATGGGAGAGGCACTAATCCATATCTAAGGATCCCTGTAGGCCACAAAATGACAGTTTTAAAATGTAATATCATCTACATTTTATCATATATTTATTTTATAAATATTTTCCAATTGCATTTTAATCTGGTTCAGGTACACTCTAGTGTGTTGTGGGCTGCTTAGGCTAAGTTTTTGATACCTCTGGGTTAAGTAATTTGTTCAGAGTCACATAAGAAAATGGAATCAGCAGAGCAGGACTAGAACTCAGGTTTTTCCAACTCCTAAGACAGTGCCTTTGCTATTACACAATATGGCAGTTCGCACCAGAGCCCTGAGAAAAACCTAGTAAATCATGTCCCTCATACCTTGCTCTGAGAAACATGTCATAGTTGTCTCAAAATTTATCTGTGGCACCCAAATACGCTAATCTCGTCCTGCCATCCATGACTATCTGCTTTTAGAGAAAAACCCAACCCCCAAATAAAACTTTACCTAGCCCCTCTTTGACAGGACACATCCAAAGTGGCAAATCCTATGCCTGCAATGCCATAGGCAAATAAAATTCATCTTAGCAAAATCCCCTTGCTTCATCACAAGTTAAAAATTGGTGTCAACAAGGCCAGTTCCAGGAATTTGATCACTTTTGGGAACAGTTAATTTTGTAGAAGGTAAACATGTTCCCCCTCCAGATAACATCTCTAACCTAGACAAGGAAAACCTTACAAATTACGTAACTTTGCTCTTTCATCAGCCTCCTAAATGATCACCTTGCATCCAAACTCTCCCCTCTCCAGATGTGTTTTATACATCTGTCAAATTAATAGTCATCAAGCACAATGATTACACCACTCTTTCACTCAAGAACCTTCTGTGGGCCCCTCTTGCCACTTAGATAAAGTGTAAATTCCTCTTTGTTTGGCATTTAAATTCTTCCAAAATCTGATTCCAACATATCTTTCCAAGCTCATTATACATTACTCCCATTTATACACTTTAGATTCCAGCCAAACTGTGCACTCACTGTTCTCTGTACATGGCATTCCATTTCTTTTCCCCACATTTTTGCATAGACTGTGCCTCATGCTTGAATTGCATTCCTTCCTCACATCTGCCTCCTGAAATCCCTAGCTCCCTCCAAAGCTCAGTTCGAGATGTACTCTTTCCTGATTCCCCTAGGTTCATCTTGCGGCATCTGGGGTGTTCAGGGAGGACTAGTACTTCTGCTATCAGGGTCTGCCAAGCCCTTTTCAGGGCTGCTCATCCACCTTTGGTGCCTACCTTCACCCAGTTCTCACCTGTGGCTCTAAGAAGCTGTAGCTTCCACAGAGGTCACCTGGTAAACCATCTTGGCAGATGGGCTAAACCAGGATGAGGGTAACTGATAGGTCTCCTCTCAGTGAATTAGGGGATGTCTACTCCAAACATGTGAAGGCTTTCCCTGGTGCAACGGGTGGATGAGAACAATTTGTTTCAATGGCCATGAAGATGCTGAAGCAGACTCTGTAGAACACTTGGAACTTGGTCAGACATCAAAGATGCCAAGGTCATCCACAGCATCCCAGACCATCATCTTTTGTCTTGCCATTGAATTTCGATGACTCTGGAAGAGATGGGGAGGCTGATGACTCTGCCTCATTTACATTCAATTTACGATCAAGTCATGGCATCACCACATGATATCACAGTCCTCTTTGGAAACAACAACAGGTTAATCTTAATTACTTTGTATTAACCTGTGTACAGGTTGTCTCCTATCCCCTCTCTGCCCCCATTAGAATGTAAAGTCTTTGAAAACAGGGATTGTTTTGTTCTTGTCTTTGTATCCACACCTAGAACATGGCAGGTGCTCATTAAATGTTTAATTGGATTGAAGTGAATTGAATTGTAAGTGTATGCTCTTGGCCACAGGAGGCTAAGTATTGGTCTTAAGAGTCAGAAGGTCTGGGTGCCAGGCCCAACTCTACCTCATTCTAACCTAAAGCTCAGCCTGTTTCCTCATCCTTAAAGAGGGGATTTAACACTTGGCTCCTTTTCCTCATGGGACTGTGGTGAGAAACAGGCATTATAAACTGCAGAGATGTATAAATGCAAATCATCATTATTATCATTATTTAAGAATGGGAATAGAGGTACAAGCCATTCTCACTACAGAAAGAAAATCCCATTGGCAGTGGTCAAAGGAAAGAAGAAAGGAAGGGATGGGAGGAAAGAGAGAGGGAAAGGAGGAAAGAAAGGAGGAAGGAAGGAAGGAAGGAAGGAAGGAAGGAAGGAAGGAAGGAAGGAAGGAAGGAAGGAAGGAAGGAAGGAAGGAAGGAAGGATTAAGTACCTATTATATGCTGCTAAGCACTTCAGAAATATTATCTCATTTGATCCCCACAATGACCCCAAGAGGTAGGTGCTATTTTCACTTTACAATAGAGGAAACTGAGGTAGACAGATGTGAATTAATTTGTCTAGGGTCACATAGAAAGTTTCTAAGAGTAAACGTTCTCCTGCCTCCAGGCCCAGAACTCTATTCTTGAGGCCACTGAGCTGCCTCTAGGAACACCTTTATAGATGATGGTCAGCACTTTCACAGGGCTCTTCCTACAGTGGGAATCTTAGAGATTATTGAAACCATACTGTAAGCTATGATCTATGACTGACTGAACTTGGGTCATGGTCTGAGCCCTCTACTCTTCTCCCTTTCTCCTTTAAGACTTGTCTCAAATTCAGTTAACCCACCTTCTGTGCCCCCCAGGCCTTATCTATGACTAGCCCTGGATTCTATATGAGACACATGCCTCATTAGCATCTCCCCAGAGGCTAGAGGAAGGAGATTGATGTGTTACCTGAGAGCAGAGCAGTGTTTGATGAACCCATGCCAGC
Source organism: Bettongia penicillata ogilbyi (assembly GCA_023548195.1). Lineage (NCBI taxonomy): Eukaryota > Metazoa > Chordata > Mammalia > Diprotodontia > Potoroidae > Bettongia > Bettongia penicillata. The sequence goes on from JAJHZJ010000336.1 coordinate 701,569, forward strand.
CCCTCATTCCTCACGAAGGACCCTCTGCCAAGATTCATATCCCTTGTCTAAGTCCCATCTAACATCCGAGAGCCACTTTCCATGGGGGCCTCATTTTTAAAACACTCTCGTATGGAATGACAGGAAATCATTTGGGCCCTGGACTGCCTGGAAGCCTTGCAAGTGATCCCTCATTTCAAGGGGTGAACTGGGATTCAAGTGGGAAAGGAACTAGGAGCAGAAGAGAAGGGGGAAGGGTGAGAAAGAAAGATCTCTTTTCATGGCACCCGAGGGCTATACTTTTCTCAGGCAGGCTGTTCTGCCTTTGCAGGCTGAATAGGTAAAAGCAACACAAATTACTTGTTCAAAGAATGCTTTAGAGGGTAGCAATGTGGGACACAGTATCCTAGAACCTGGGAACTTGACCTCCATAATGTAGAATGACCATTCACTGTGAGGTAATAGGAAAAGGACTAGACTTGGAGTCAGAGGTCCTGGATTTTAAACCTGTTCCTAACACTTACCATCCATGTGACTTTGAGCAAGACACTTAGTATCCCTGAACCTGTGTGATCATCTGTAAAATGAGTCAGTTGAAGAAGCCAAGCCTCTGAGGTCCTTCCCAACTCTAGAGCTCTGATTTCCATGATCCCATGAATCTGGCTCTGCTACTTAGGACCTGGGTACCCTTGAGCAAATACTTTCCCCAAACCTCAAATTTTTTCTTCTCCCAAATATAGGAGGATTAGACAGGATTTTCTATAAAGTCCCTCCCAGCTCTCAATCCTAGTATCCAATTTGGCTGGTGTCCCTGGGTTATGACCAGATAATCTAAAAAATAAAAGCAAAACACTGTACTTTTAAAAAAATTGACCATTATACACTAACTCCATTTTTTCCATTTTTGCTTCTCTTATGTTGAATAAAACTAAATCATAAGTTCATAAGGGGGCAGGGTACATTATATTACGTACCTCAAGCCAAGGGAATAAATGCATAGGGTTAGTGCCGATGCTGAATTTCTGAGGCACCAGCCCTAAATTCCCCAAGGCCAGTGAGACAGAGATGTCTCTGACAGTCCTTTCTACCTGAAGCACTACCTTTCAAAGGATCATTGAATGTTAGGGTTGGAAGGGACCTTACAGCTAATATTGGGAGCAATAGAAAGGGCACTGGGCTGCGGGTCAAGAGACCAGAGTTCTAATTTCAACTCTTCCACCAATAGAAGGAATGACCTTGAGCAAGTTGCTTCCCCTTGCAGGGTCTCGGTTTCTTCTTCCATAAGATGAGATGGGGTTTAACTAGATCATTAAGGTTCCTTTCAGCTCTAACAATCTATGCCTGCATGTCTATATTTCTGTCTCCTCCTACTCATTTGACATCTGTTATTTGACAGATGAGATCACAGAGACCCAGAGAAAGAAAGTAAACAGACAATAAACTACTTGGACTGTTTGCCATTTTGTCTTTGTGTCCCCAGTGACTAGAATAGTGCCTTGCATGTAGATATAACAATGACTAAGTGACATCCCAAAGCTTGCACCAAATGGCACATATATCCAAGGTTTGATCTCAAGTCTTTTGACTCAATGTCCAATACTGTTAACACTATACCAAATCCCATTTCAGACACTCCCTACCTTAATGATCCTGGGCAAGTCACTTAACTTCTGTTTACCTCAGTTTACCTCTCCTCTGCCCACCCCATTCCCCCATATGGATTATTGTCTAGTTCTGAGAGTCTAGTTTTAGCAAGCACCTAGCTGCAGCATTTCCAGAGGTAAAAGAATTAGAAATTATAGCACATGAAGATTAATTGAAAGAACTGGGGGTGTTTAATGAGAAGACTTAGGGTGAATGTCACAGCTATCTTTAATGATTAGAAGGAATACTATAAAAATAAGGAATGAGATTTCCTCTACTTGACCTTAGAGAGAAGAACTGAGGAGCCACAGATAGAAATTGCAGTGACAGATTTCAACTGAATGTAAAGGAAATTTTCCTTTAAAAAAACCATTTATTTCAGAACTTTCTAGGTCACTCTCCATTTTCTATCAGCTTTGCTTGGTTTCAGCTCTATGGAACATCATACCCTCTCCCAGGGCAAGCTGATCACCTCGAACCTCAATACCATGCTAACTGACTCAGTTTTGATGCTTGACATCTTCTCAGACCCCTCAGTTGTTTCTCCCCTCTGACTGGAGAGATGGAGGGTGGAGTAATAAACTCTCTCTCTCTCCCCCAACTCTACCCTCTCTGCTCTCCAAAGCCTTGCTTTTTAAAGGGCTAAGATCAGAATTTTCTTGGTAACTTTCCATTTTTCATCAGCAGTCCTGCTTGGTTTGAACTCCATTGAATATCATACCCCCTGGTGGCACCCCCCACCCCAGCACTTAGTATAGTGCCTAGCACATGGTAGGAGCCTGATAAATGTTTAGTGAATTAAATTAAACTATTCGAAAGATGAATAAGCTTGACTTCCTTAGGATCTATGGGTTCATCATCATGGTAATATGGAGGTTGAATAACCACGTGGTAAAGATGAGATTACTGTCCAAATCTTTCAGGTACCTGTCATCTTTAACATATGATTTTCCCATGATTAAAAGAATCAGGGCCTAGATGGAACAGAGGGAAAACAGAAGAAGCCAAATGCAGATTTGAAATGTATCATAAATGCTAGATAAATCTCATGCTAGTACTTTTAAACATAGACACATGGCAGCTGTGTGACTTTGTACTAGTCACTTCCTCTGTCTTCTATAAAATGAGAGGACTGGAATAAGTCTCTAAGGTCCTTTCTAGCTCTAATTATTTAATTACCTACATGTGTCCTATGAGTAAAGCAGAACTTCAGTAGCTCAAAAGAAATATGAGATGTGTAAATTTAGAGACATCTTCACCACAAATGTTCATATGGACTATTTGTCTACCTGCGGTAGACATACCAAGCTTGTACTGGTCTGATCAGCCAGAAACACTGTAACTTGACTCTAACAGGGTGAAGTCATTTTGGATCTCTTTGAAAATGAAGGACAACCATAAACCAATTATGTAGGACTCTGAAAATTCTGGCATCTAGGCGGTTCAGTGCATAGAGTGGAAGGTCTGGAATCAGTAAGACTCATCTTCCTGAGTTCAAATCCTGCCTCAGCTTGTACACAGTAATAGCCACAGTGTGAGAAGACTGTTTCTGATAGACTTAGCCCTTCACAGCAATGCAAGGACCCAAAACATTCCCAAAGGACTCTTGAGGCAAAATGGCATCCGCATCCAGAGAAAGAACTATGGAATCAGAATGCAGAATGAAGCAGATTATTTTCCCTTGAATTATATTTTGGTTTGGTTTTCTTTCTCTCATGGTTTCTCCCGTTCTTTTAAATTCTTCTATGCAACATGACTAATGTGAAAATGTGTCTAATAAGAAGGTATGTGTAGAATCCATATAAGATTGTATGCTGTCTCAGGGAGAGAGGGGGAAGGGAGGAGGAAAAATTAAGACTTATGGAAGTGATGATTGAAAACTGTAAACAAATAAATTAGTTTATAAAAACCATCTGGCCTCCAACACTTACTAGCTGTATGATTCTGGGCAAGTCACTTAACCCTGTTTGCATCAGTTTCCTCATCTACAAAATGAACTGGAGAACAAAATGGCAAACTACTTCAGTAACTTTGCCAAGAAAATCTGAAATGGGATCACCAAAAATCAGTCAGGACTCAGTTCAATAATTATGAAAATACAGAATTTTGTACCTGACTCGGATACCTCCAAATGCACTCCTTCCCCTAAATGCATTATCACCACCCCTCCAGTGACACTATTAACCATTACCACACCTAAGGGAGTGGATAAAGAATTGAGTGGAAGCCTCAGAAAAGAGGAATTTGTGGGGACACATGCTATAAACCACTTTTACCCACCACTATCAGAAGAAGGGTGCTTTGGCTGTTGGATAATATTGTCTACCTGCCCCTAAAAGAAGTGCCTTGAGAGTTAGTAGCATCCAGCCTAAATTTTCCTGAAGCATCTTGGGGCCATAAAGAAAGGAAGTGAGTCCTTTCAGCTTCATTAATGCTCTTGGTTAACAGAGCTAAAAATAAAACTAATTGCACTTGCTAGTCTAATGTGAAAAATCAGTTTTTAAAGGATCAAGATTCTCTCCTTGGCCGGAGAAATCACTGAATTGGTCACGGACTGACTGCCCATGAATTATGAATGTCATAATCAAGCCTTCTTGGAAGACCAAAATCCCCAGTTAAAAATGGGTGCTATAATTAGAAACTTGCTGAAGCTACCCAAAAAGGACTGTCTTTGTCACTTCCCCCTGCCCCCAGAGAAGAGACGTTCTGACCACTGACTCTCATGGCTCACGTAACAATGACTTTTGCTTCTTTCAGAAGCTGGAAGTGCATAAAGCGGCAAACAGAAGGCTCCAATATCTACATAGTTAATTCAACCCACCTGAAATTCTTCCCTTTACTTTCTCTCCAATTTGAGATTCATTTGGCTTGAAGTGATTGTAGAACACTGAAAACAAATAAAAATTTAAAAAAAATCATTTGGATTTATAAATCTCCCTTTTCAAAAGACAAATACCCCAAGAAAGTAAGGTTAAGCAGGGGCCATCATCCATTCACACTTTAGTGTGAATTACATTTAATTAGCTTGCTTTCCTCCTTATAGCCAGTTGAATATTGAGCAGAATAAAGTATTAGGAAATGGGGGGAGGGTGCTCAAAGAGATAGATGGAAAGGAGCCAGAAGAAGGGATGGGGCATGGAGTACTGTGAAGGGGAAGGTGAGCTAAAGTAGCTGAAGATTGGAATCAGTGAAATAAATAGTCAAGGATCTGGGAGACAAACCAGGATTGCCACCTGATTTGCCAGTGGAAGATTTTGTTTCTAAGAGGATAATAGAAAGGGCAGTGTTGAGCTGGCTTCTAGCCATCTCCTCAGGCTCTGACAGCCAGGCACTCCTACTGTTTAGGCCTTGGAGAGGGGCTCCAACCAGAAGACCAGATGAGCTCCACAGCTAAAGTTACTATGAAAACCTGGAGTTAATCACAGGTCACCTTAACCACATCATAAGGGCCTCGAGCTCTCCAATAGCAGCTCCGAGAAACATATTAGCCAGTAGGGAAAAGTCAGGAGTCAGGGCTCTTCCTCTCTTCTTCTCCCTTCTTCTCTTTCCTCTCTCTCTCTATCTCTCTCTCCCCCCCTTCCTCCTTCTCTGACTCTCATTCTCTCTTCCTTTCCCCTCCCAATTTTCTTTTAGCATTCTTTCTCCCCCTTCTCTCTTTCCCTTTCCATCCCCTTCTCTCTCCCTCTCTTTTTCTCTTCTCTTCTTCCCTATCTCTTGTACCTCTCAGTCTCTTTCCTTGTCTCTCACACACACACCCTTCCCTCCCTCTCTCCTCTCTGTTGAATTGTATTGTGGTGGGGATAGAATTCTTCTCTATTACCCCCCCTTTCCTTTTCCCCCAGAACTACTTCCTGAGCAGGTAGGTCTAATCACTGAACTTTATCACATCCACAGAATAGAAGAGGTAGAGGGACCTTTGGAGACAGCATGATCCACGTCCCTGAGAAGGCACTGGCAGACCAGGTAGGCTATTACGATAAACTCCAGACATGTTCCTCTAGAGGGAGATGAAACCAGAAGTCATAGGGAGGTCTTCATAAATGAAGGGACAAAGAGATATTGTAGGGTAAATGCCAAGATTATGGCTGGATCTGCAGTGTCAAGTGCCATTATTTCGTTAACATATGGGCTGCATATAGAATCTCATATTTGGAAGGGAATTCTGAGATAATTTAGTCCTACTTTCGCTTGAGCACCTACAATATTCTTGCTATATGATTACCCATCTTCGGCTTGAATATTTCAAGTGACAGAGAACTCACTACTTTGCAACCAATCAATAAGAATGTATTACCTACTACTATGTGCCAGGCACTGCACCGAGTTCTGCGGATAGAAAAGGACATAGTCTTGGTCCCCAGCTTACGTTCTACTTGTAGCATTCACCTGCAAGCCAAACAAAGTCACCCAAAGACTACCTTGGTTCCTCCCACAGGCTGTTTGAACCAGACACGTGATCTACAGGGTGCTAGTATGGGACCTTGGATAGCAACCCAAGCTTTTGAATTTGAATTCTGTTATGCTATTTAATATCTGTGTGGCCTTGAGCAAGTCATCTCTCCCTTCTTCTGGCATCTGTTTTCTCAGCTATAAAATGTGAGTATCCCAGATCTAAATCCTTTGACCTTGTAGAAAAGGCAGCTCTTTCTCATTAAGTAAATATCTAATTTTTCTAGAATTCTTCTTTATACAGAATTGAAATCTGATCACCCAAGGTCATCTCCATTCATTTCATCTCTTGTGTCTTAGATCTCTTTAACAGAGTGTTTTTCTAGGGCCCTAACAACACTTATCTTGGCATAGTAAGTGCTTAATACATATTCATTTAAGTAATGACCTCTCTCAATTTCTTTTACCCTTCTCTGGATCCTCTCTAGTTTAATTTTGCATCTCCTAAAAGGTATCACCCAGAAATTAATATAATTATTCAGTTGTGGCTTGACTAGGTATAATAACAAGTACCCTAGCATACCAAGGATGACCTGCTAGCACAGGTTCTTGGATCTGTTTTTCCTAAAGGAAAGCAACTTTTAAGAGATCAACCATCTTACTTTAATCAAGCCCATATATCATTCACTTGGTTCAGGGGGAAAGCCAACACCCTGAACTTCAAAGAAAATACAAACAGAAATTACAAACAGAAAAGATAGAATAAAGACCAACAGACAGGGCTTCCACCTATCTGACCATAAGCAATACATACATCACAGATCACTAGATGGATCCAAATGTCCGACCAGTACATACATACAGAGTTACCAGAGAGAAGCACCAACATCTGGGTTTTCAAAGCCCAGAGACTTGGTTTCTCAAAATATGACAAACTCTCCTCCTTTAGTACAAAATCAAAATATGTATTTGAAACATCCCTATTAGGATACCAGAAGGCAAGATTTACTAAGATACTCATTATCAGTCCAGTGAAAGCCCACATTTCTCTCCTTCAAGCCTCCCCATGAGCAAGTTCCCCTAGGCAAGTTCTTCCCTCAGCCTTTCTCTTCTCTCCTCAGCTTTCTCTCTCTGCCTGCTTCGATCTCCACCAGCACTTTTCCCTCCAAGCAATATAATATACACTGTTTCTAATCAAAGACTCAGCACTTGATTGGCTTAGTGCCAAGAAACTTTGAAACCAGAACTTAATTTGGAAGAATTGAGAATCCCTGTGGCCCAGAACCTTATTGGTTTTGCACTAGGGTTCCATATGAAGCCTATTAAATGGGTAGGGAAGATCTTATATCCCATTAACATTAAACCAGGGTAGAGAATAGCAAAATTTTCACCTCCCTAATCCAGGGTACTATTACCTATCTTTATGTAACCTAGGTTCACATTAGGTTTTTTACTTCCATGTCACACTTACCTCATACTGAGCTTGCAGTCCTACAAAATAATCCAATCTTTTTCATAGTAAATGTCATCTAACTGTATCTCCACCATCCTATATCTGTAAAGATTTGAAACCCAGGTGTAGAACTTGCTTTTTCTTTTTACATCTCATCTTATGTGATTTAGCCCATAGTTTCAGGCTTTCAAGATTTTTTTTTCTAATCTGAACTCTGTAATCTAATATGTTAGCTGTCCCTTCAAGTTTCATGATATCAGGAATTTTGACTATATGTATATAATATATATTATAATATATAATATAATAATATAATATTGCTATATATTATATTATTATCATATAATAATATATTATAACATATTATTATAATATATAATAATAATATAATATGTGTCTTCACCCAAATATATTGATAAAGGTGTTAAGTAGCACAAAGACAAGGAGAGTTAGGGTACTGCAGTACAGATCTTCCATGCTAACAGATTGATTTTGGTTTCTTATTTGTTTGCTTTGACTAGGTAAAAGAGGTCATTCTTTGCCTCATTTCTTACCTAGCCTTAATCACTGAATGGGCATTGCCTCAGTCAAACGACGCCTGGGAAAGACCTTAGCTTTAGAAGGTCAAGGTCACACATCGAATTTGGGGCCATCTCCAGTTGTCCTGATCTATATCTTGCCACTGGATTCAGATGATTCCAGAGGAAAGACTGAGGTTGATGACTTTGCACAGCCCTCCCTCACTTAAATCCAATTCATTTTCAAGTCATGACATCACCTCCCTAATGTCATGGTCCTCTTCAAGAAAGAATGACAAACAATAAACAGATGAACAATCCATGTTAACATCAACTCATTAATGACTATACTTTGGATCCAGTCATTTAACCATTCCCAAATCCACCTCAGTGTACTGCTATGTGACCCATATTTCTCCATCTTGTTTACAAGCATAGCATGAGAGATATTGTCAAACACTTTGAAGAAATCTATGTATCCTAAGTCTATTGCTTTACCCTGTTCTACCAACCCAGTTATCCTTTCAACAAAGAAAATATTAGTCTGGTATGACCTGTTAGTAAAGCCATACTGGCTTTCTGTAGCCCCTGTTTGCCTTCCTAAGACCTTGTTAATATGGTCTAGAACTTTGCCAGGAATATTAGTCAGTCCTACAAGTCTATAGTTTGGGTATCCTCTTCCCTTTGAAAAATGTTAAATTTGTTACCTTTTTCAGGTAAGTTTACATTTTAAAGGAAAATATTTGAAGAGGACAATGGCTTAACCTAAAGGAATTCTAGTGCCAGTATTATTATCATATCCATTTTCCAGATGAAGAAACAAGAGACTCCGAGAGGCTAAATAATTTACTCAAGATTATACAGCTATTAACTGGTGGAGCTCAGATTCAAACCAAGTCTTCTGACTCATGTTCTCGTAGTCTTTTCATTATGCCATGTGGTTTCTGAAATCCAAATGCTCTAGGATACACCAGCCCAATATATCTGCTATCCACAGGTTAAAAGTAGTCTCTAAGTGGCAATACTATGACTTTCTAGCCAGGCCAGGGTACACATGATACATATATACATATACATATGCACACATATATGTATGTATGTGTATATCTATGTATGTATATGTATGTATGTCTATATATACATATTTGTATGTGTATATAATTTTAAACAATCAAGGTTAAGGGACTTGCCCATAGTCACACAGCTAGTAAGTGTCTGAGGCTGGGTTTGAATTCAAGTACCCTGTCTCCAGGGTATTCTCATGATATTTAGGGGAAGTTCTCCAATAATGTATTTCTGTCCTTAGAGAGGGAGTAATTGGGAGATGGAGAGTGAGCAGAGTCCCTTGAATGACATGTTTCTCCATGGCCATCTGTTCCCAGAGTCCAGTGTCTAAGGCTTTAGTTCTCCACATGTTCACCATCAGTACACTCTCCCTCACCTCCAGGATATCAGAGCTCTAGAGCTAAATCTGCCACCAATTTGCTGTGTGGTCTATTTCTCCCACCCCTTCTAAACTTCAGTTTACTCATCTGTAAAATAGCAAAATGACCTCTACAGGTCTTCCCAGTTCCAAGGTGATGATTTAAGGTAAAATTCTTGCTATTGATTTCAAATCTCTTCTGTTTACCTGTTTCCTCTTCATTCCCCACCCCCTAAATTTCTGGTGTTGAATAAATATTAACTAAAACTTTATGAGTTGACTTCCATCACCATGGCCTTTTATAAAGTAGAATTGCTTTATTGAGTGCAAAATAATTTTCAAATTTACACCAATGTCTACCCCATCCTTTCCACACAAATGGAACATGCCATGTTAACTGACTAAAGGTCATCCATATTTAAACTTGGAGTATTAGGAAGAAAGATATAGTTTTGATTTGCACGAGGGTCAAGAAAGAAAAGAGCAATGTCACAACTGACTGAGGCAAAGGACGGGGAAGCAGCTTTAGAAGGGAACTCTGGAGTCAGACACCTCAGAACTCCTTTCCAAAGAAAGAATTTTGGTCTTAGAGCCAATCTCGTAAGATAAAAATTTAACAATCCTAAGAAGGTTCTTTGCAGGGGTGTAATGTTAATTATGAGAGTTAAAGATCTTCCCCACCCATTAATGAGCCTGCCCATTAAGAGAAGTTTTGTAGGAAGGCCCATACTTTTTGTTAATTTCTAATGAGGCACTGGTTCTCAAGCATTGTAATGCCCTCTGATTCTGAGAATTGTATATATATATACACACACACATACACTCTGAGGTGAGGTTTTGTTTTGAGGCTTACTCATTGGAAGTGTTTGTTTGAGCAGATGTGACTCTGGATAGCTGCTAAAGAGCCCCTCAACTTTGAAAACCCAGATGTTGGGGCTTCTCTCTCTGGTAACTATGTATATGTATGGTCAGATATTTGGATCTGTCTGTTGATCTCTGATGTATGTGTTGCTTATGGTCAGACAGTTTGGAAGCCCTGTCTATTGATCTTTATTTCTCCATTTGTATTTTCCCTGAATTTAAGGTATTGACTTTTTCCCCTGAACTAAGTGAATGATATATGTGCTTGATTAAAGTAGATTGTTGAGCCCTCAAAAGTTGCTTTCCTTTTAGAAAAGAAGATCTAAGAACCTGTAGAGCAGGTCCTCCTGTGTAGGCCAGGTTCCTTGCTGATACAAGGAGTGGGGGCTTATGAACATCATATATACAGTGAGATTCAGTTAATATGTTGATAATTTTGCTAAAATGCTTTTTACTCTCTTTTTATTATTTGTTATAAGGAATGGTTCTCAGGGAAGGGGACATATTTGAGAATAAAGATGATATAAAATCAAAAGATGTAAATTTTTTTTAGAATAGTGGCATCTCCAAGGGGTTATCCACAGAGAATGCAAAGCTTGGGAACAACTGACTGTGTCCAGAAAATGGTCAGAGGATCTTTATGGGTCATTGTAACCAGAAAGCAGCAAAGTGGTGGTCGTCTATACTAGATACACTTGTCTTGAGTAAAGGCTGGGCGACCACTGGTCAGTATGGAATTCAGGAGATATTTGCTATTTACTGATTGAACTTCTGTTATTGTTCATCCTTTGTTCTTGAAGAGGACCAATGACATCAGGAGAGTGATGTCTTGATGTACAAGTCAACTGAATTTAAGGAAGACAGAGCTGTGCAAAGTTATCAGCCTCACTCTATTCTGCAGAGTCATTGGAGTCCAGTAGCAAGACATAGGTCAGAAAAACTGTGGATGATCCAGGACATGGTGAAAGACTTTGGCCTTTTTAAGGTCTTTCCCAGGTCTCAGTGTGTCTGAGACAACAACCATTCAGTGATTAAAGGCTAAGTAAGAACTGAGGCAAAAGATGACTTAGTTTGCCTTCACAAAAGAATAAGTCTGAGAGAGGAAGACCTTTAGAGTTTCAGAAACGGTTGATATTTACAGGCACTCTAAGCCATCAGAGCCCAAATAATGATCCAGTGAGGCTGGGACTGGGACCTAATGTTGGCCAATCAATGAGAGCCAGAGTGGTTTGGGTCTAAGGCATGGTCAAGGAGCTCCATCTGAATCCCAATGGGATAAATCAAAGCCGGTTGTATTTCAAGAAATCACAAATGAAATAACATAGACAAAAGATTGTCCCAGTTTAAAAAGAAAGATAGAATAAATAAGTAGGAAAGAAAAAAAATCCTCAAACTCTAAGATACCTTGCAAAATATAAGAGATCAAAATTTACATTCCTTTGGACAGAACACCCAAGTATAAAGGTATGATTCCCCATGTGGACAGAGGGAAAAGAAAAGGAAAACTCATTGGACCTGATGGATTCTGAAATCACTTCCAAATCTGTGACTCTATGGACGAATGCACAGACAAAACATTGGAGACATATGCCATCCCACAATTAAGTAATTAGTCGATTAAGCAAACATTTCATAGAATCAAGGAACTTAGAGGCCATCTAGTCCAACCTTCTTCTTTTCCTAGATGAGGAAACTAAGGCTCAGTGAAGTTACATGACTTATTCAAGGTCACACAGGTAGTAAACTTCAGAAGTGAGATTTTACCTCAGGTCTCCTAACTCTAGAGCCAACACTTGTTAAATGCCTACTATGTTCAAGTTACTATACTAAGCACTTGTGGATTCAAAGGCAAAAAAAATCAATTACCTCTGCCCTCACAGAGCTTACATTAGATTAAGCACATATATAGGTAAGCAAGTTAGAATACAAGTGCATAAAAGACATTTAACAGAGTAGCCTGAGAATTCTGAGAAAAGATTGCTCACTCCACACTCATGATCTTCCTTGTCATGCTTTTATGAGAGGGTTGTTTTCATCTGGTGTTCTCTCAGCTCAAGCAATTTGTGGAGATCTTGTGAGGGATGTGGGTGGAGTGGAGGGGGAGCAATTTGGAAGAATTTGGATTTTTAAAAGTGTGATAAAAGGTTAAAGAACTGGAATTGCATCCCTAAGATAAGAGAACCCAGTATTAAGAAGGAATCTTATTCATTTAGCCCAATTTCCTACACAGAGGAAGAATCTATCTCCATAGCATCCCAAACAAAGGGACATTCAAGAGGAATAGTAATTTCATGTAGGTATTGTTACCGCAATGATTAAGGGGTCACCTATCCTCAGTCTCCATGGAGTCCTGGACAAGATGGCAGCAGAAGCAACTTGGGTTAGTCATGAGATGGCTCTTCCCAGTTTCTAAGAAATGGAAAAACATTGTGCAAATCCCTTCCATGCAGACCTGTAAGGACAGGATGCTCTGCCCTTAGACTCCTCACCTTTCTCATTCAACCAATAAACAAGCATTTATTAAGCACCTACTATGTACCTGACCCTATGTGCCAGGTACGGTTAACTACAAAGTATACAAATAAAGCATGAAATAATCCCAACTCTCAAGGAGATGATATTTGATCTCCATTTCAGTAACTATCAACAGGGGCAGCATGGTATCAATCAGCAAGTATTTATTAAGCATCCACTATGGGCCATGAACTATGGAAAAAGCAATAGCCTTGAAATCAGAAGGCTTGGTGCCAAGCCCAGCTCTACTTCAATTAAGTGAGTGACTCTGGGCAAATCACTTCCCTTCATCTTCCTCATGCATAAATGAGGGATTTGGTTTAAATGATCTTGAAAGTCCTTTCCATTTCTAAATCTTATGAAACCATGAAATGCAATAATGATACTGGCTTTACATACCTTGAAGAATCATCATGAGGATCTAATGAGATGTCAAATAGAAAGCAAACAACCATAGAAAGGGGCTGCTTTAATGTCAGCCATTATGAATTACAAGGCAACATGATACAGTCAAGAGGGCCAGCCATGAGGACAGAAAGACATGGTTTTAAATGCCTGCTACAGGTACCATCAGCAAGTCACGTAACCTCTTGGTACCCCTGGCAAATCTATAAAACCGTAATTTACAGATCAATTACTTAGCTGAATTGGGGGGGAAACTGAGGCAAGAGGATTCCTTGACATAATTTCATTTTATTTTATTTTTATTTTGAACATAACAAACACCAAATAAAATTAGCATTTCCACATGTATTGGAGAAGAGAAGGAGAAGATTATACAAACGTAATGGGGCTTTGGAGCAAGGCCAGGAAAAGACTTGATACACATGAAACTGTGAATCTCTTTTATGTAGAGGTTGCTTTTCTTTTTAAGTGTATCATACATTCAACATTTAACTTTCAAAGCTGTCTTGCTTGTCTGTGATTCCATCTGGCTTCCATTTAGCCCTTTCATTCACTCACCCAAATCTCTAAAGGAATCCATTGCCTCTAATTGGAAAAGAACCATGGGATCTTTGGAAAACCCCTTCCTATCCTGGGCACTGACCTATAGCCCCTAATCTCTGTATGTCATATAGGACAGAAAGGAAGTGCCAGGGAGGGCCAGGCCTGCTCTGGCAAAGCTGAAGGCTGGGAAGCAGCTGGAGAAGGGAAAGTGCTCCAAGGATGGGGGAGGATCTGGTACAAATGAAAGTGTGTGACAATTCGAAGATTTCCAGAGTTATTACCCCCTGGGCCACCCTCCTCGGCCTGAATGGCAGCTGCAGACTGCATATTAAATCCATCCCTCGCTGCTGCCAAGTGTCGAGGGGGGCGAAAAGTGTTTTAAAGTAAAGCTGTAATATGCCTGCAATAAAACTTTACCAGCTTTTATATGGGTTCCCAATAACGAGGGGAGAGATTTCAGCCGCTCAGACAACACCGTGAGAGGAAAAGCAATTTCTGCCACTACTTCCTCAAGGTACCGAGCTCTGCCTTCACTTACATGGCTCATAAGCTGGAGGGAGGGGGGAATTCCACTTAAAGGGGCCATCATCAAGTTACAGTTCTCTCTCATTCCTTTCCGATGGTTTTAACTATCCCTAGGGCTATCCAAAGCAAAATGGTTTATAAAATGTAACTATCAGCTAGGTGGGTGGCAGACTTTGGGTCAAACAAGACTGTGGTAGAGATGAGACTTGTGTTACAGCAGAGAGACAAGGAAGGGGGTGTCAGCAGCTCCAGACCTGGCTAGGTGATAGCTAGTTTCAGCTGACAGCCAGTGACAGCTCCACACTGGAGGCTGTAAACAACCTCTTACTCAAGTCAGCTGTACCCACCCCCATGGATTTTCACCTCCAGGAGCCATAAGACTGATACTATATGTACCAGCATGAACTGTGATCTGTTGCTATTGATTCTCATAGGCTGTGTGTGTGTGTGTGTGTCAACCCTACAGTGCTCAGCTTAACCCTACCCTTGGTTGTAGGCTCCAGTTGTTACCTGTGTAGACTTAGAGAAGTCACTTAACCTTTTGGGACTCAATTTCCTGATCTATAAAATACGTACTTTTACCAAAAGAGGTTCTGAGTGTGCCCGCTCCATTCTCTTCCTCCCTGTCTCCAATGTTGCACTCTAAATAGCTGTTTACCTTACCTGGCACTGCTGTCCTGCCTCTAGTGGCTGGAGTGGATATCCTTTCTCCCTTTATCTGACATCTAAAGTACCCTTTAGGATCTTAGCCTTCAGTATTTTAAATAACTCCCTTTAACTTTACTCACAACATTTTCTGATTTCATTCTTGCTTTCCACACCATGGTTTCAGGACAGGGTCTTTTCCTCATCTCTTTTCTCCTCCATAATTTTTACTTTTGTTGCTGATTTATTTCTCCCACACCCTCAGCCAATCCCCTTTCTTTGGCCCCATCTCAGGCTCTGGAAATGATCCTGGCCCATCTTTTCTTCTACTAAGCCTCTCCCAGAGTGGTCATCCTTTGCTTGTCTTTTTCTGATTTGTCCTCAACTTCTTCTCTGCCTCGAGTCTACCAGTCAGAATTGTTTCTTCATCCTGTTACTTTGGCACTTGGTCATTATCTCCAACTAATTCTCTCACTTCACGGCCTTGATCAAGAAAGATACTGTTTTTCTTCCTTGGTATTCCTCATTTATCATTAAAGACAGGGGAGCCTCAGCACTACATTCTTAGATATAAGTCTCCTCCTACTAGCGTAAGGCCTGTGCTCATCAATCATCCTCAGAAACTTCACTATTTTGGATCACCCTTACGATGCCCTCCTACCACCCATAGAACCATAGAGACTTGTGGTGTCCCATCAGGAACATAGAAGGTAAGATCTATCTCTTTTGGATAAATGTCTAAACTTCTCACTAAGGGAAAGACACACATATACATACACACACACACACACACACACACACATACCATAGGATTAAAAACAGGAAGAGACTTTGGAGACCATTTAAGCCATGGTACGTGTATATTGTATTTTGTCATTTTCAAGTTGCATCCATTACAGTGAATGCTCCAATACTCTAGTGGAAAGTAACCCACAGAGCAGGGGTGGGAGTATAATTGCCTTTGTCAAACCACATCTGGAGTATACATTTTGGGGCATCATGTTTTAGGAAGGATATTAATAAAATGGATGGTGTTTCAAGGACAACAGAATGAAGAGGCACCTTGAAACCTACCTTATGAAGATGAATTAAAGAAACTAGGCATGTTTAGCCCAGAGACTAGAAGACTTAGAGGATACTGGATAGCTGTTTTCAAATATTTGAAAGGCTGTTGTATAAATGAAAAATTAAATGTGTTCTACTTGCCCCTAGATGGGAGAACTTGGACAAGCAGGGGGAAATTAAGGAGAGGCAGAGTTAGGTTTAATGGAAAGAAAAGCTTCTTGGATTGCCTAAGGAAGTAATGAGTTACCTCTTCAATGAAAGTCTTTAAGTGAAGTCTGGGTGACCAATTGCCAGTTATATTGTAAAAGACCAGATGGCTTCCGGAGTCCTTTCCTACTCTGGGATTCTGGGATTTTCCAACCTTGCCTGAGGCACACAAATGTTCTGCCAACAAATATTTATTGAGTGACAAGAACTTGGGCAAGAGAGACATAAGACATGATCATCTTCCAAAGATACTGTAGGGCAAGCACTTTAGTAATGGTGTGGTCCTGGGTACTGGATTATCAAAAAAAGAACTGTTACTCAGGAGAGAGAGAACAACTTCTTAATCCCACAAGGCTACATTTTTTTCCCCTGTGGATCCAATGAAGATGCTATCGATAAATACAATTTGCTAAGCAACTACTGTGTTGCAGGTGTCTATGAAAGGCAGAGGTGGCCTCTCATTGCTTATGGTCTTGTATGATTTTATCTATTATACATTAGCATTAAAAAAGCATTTAAGATCTCAGCATTTAAACCTTCTATTATACTGAACTCAAGCTTGCATTCTTGACGGGAGAGACAACATGTATATAGATAAACTGATAGCAGGATGATCACGGAGAGGAGGTTCAGTGCTAAGTGAGCAGCATGAGAACTGAATATTATTGGAGATCAGTAAAGGAAGAAGAAATTATCGTGGTGGTGGTCTGGAAAGTCTTCACTGGAGCAAGGGGAACTTGAGATCAGAGCTGAAACTAGAGGAAGACAATTGGAATGGTGAGTGAGGACATTGAAATTTAAAGGTGCTGATAACACATGTACTCCTTCAGCAAATAGAAGAAAAAAAGTAGCTTAGGACAATGAGAAGTTAGCAAGAATAGTTGGTTAAAGTGGAAAGACAGCATTGCTTAGACAGCAAGGTTCCCCTCTCTGGCAGTCATATGCCAAATATTCTCCCCTATGAACCATCTTCTACCCTTCCCTTTTCCCTCCAAAGGAGTGAGTCCAGGGTATGCCAGAGTCTCTCCCCACACAGGGACATTTCCCCTAATGTTCAAGTTCTCTACTACAAGCAATTGAATTTCTCTTAAGAAGTTGATTTGAGGGGCAACTAGGTGGAGCAGGGGGTAGAACACTCACCTGGGAGTCAAAAGAATCTGAGTTCAAATCCAGCCTCAGACACTTGACAATTACCAGCTGTGTGACCCTGGGCAAATCTCTTAACTCTGATTGCCTTGCCAAAAAACAAAAAAAGTTGACTTGAGTGGACCTCTCAAGCTGCTTGTCACAGATACCAGAATTGATGATTAGGTCACTGCTTGAGCTGGACATTTACATAGACAAAGACACCAAGAGGAAAGGAAAAATCATTCCTTCTCCAAGGGAAACAAACAAAAGTGATGAGGCAAAAATATTAAACTTGTATTTAGGAGCCAATGACCTAGCCAAGCTGACCAGAACAGGTCTCAGATTCCTTAAAAAGTCAGATCAGAAAAATTGACTCTGCTATACTAAGTTTTCCCCCAATTTACCTCCTAAATTCCTGGGATGGGTCTATCAGTTGGTCCCTTTCCATGCTCCTATATTTGACTCAGCATTTCCCTAATGTACAGACCTGAACCTTTGATACTCTCAGAATAATGTCCTTGCGGATGAGTTCTTGTAATGCAGAGGGATGGGAGAAGCTAGTCAATTACCCAGGGAAAGTTTTTCCCTTATGTTTTTTAAAAAATGCAAATTGGAAACTGCTCCTTCCTACAGTAAATTTATACAATACATAAGGAATAGCAGATCTAATGAAACAAAAAAAGAAAAGTGAGGTCTGAGAAGGAGGGGGGCAATGTTCAAAAGTGCTAATCTAGTAGCAAGGAATGAGACAGGTACACAACTTTAAATTAGAACATGATAAGGGCATACAAACTTGCATTCGCCTGGAAGAACTTAACCAGTATCCGTCAGTATTTCTTAAATTTGAAATCTTTGAAGTGCATCTGAGATAGACAAGCCAAAAAAGCCAACTATTATCAAGCCTTGGGAGATGACAGGGCCAAAGGTGCCTGACAGCCTGTTGCCACCCAAACATGTCTAGCATTAATAACCTCCTTCTGGACCCAGGGGGCTGAAGCACTGCACTAGATGCCTCTTCATTAAGGGAGCTTTCTCACACTGGTGACTAGGTTTAATCCTGGAGTCTAGCCTCTAATTGAGAAAGTCAGGTGCCTTTTCATATACCGGTCAGCTCATCACACTCTCCATATTCGCATCTTGAAGACAATTTACTTAAAAGCTTAGGTTTTGGTTCATGTAAAGGGTCTCCGCAAAGGGAGGAACCAGAAAAACACGGTGTACAATGTAAATCAGACATGGGACAGGTGTTTATTTCCTACACACAAAAGAAATGCTAAACATAAAGCACTCGCAAGTGTGCACTGATAGAAAGACAAAATAAATAGTATCTTAACCAGTAAGTACAATTAAACTCTCTTGTCTGATAGATATTTAAATCTCAGTAGCAAATAAGGCCGTTGAAAGACTGCTTTGTTTGAAGGATGGCATTGTTACATTTCATCTTGTCCCTGCCGTCTTCTCACTCAAATTCCATGAATTTGGCAAGCTTGGGCTCCTCTTCTTATCAATGATTATTTTCTCTAGTGTAGAAACTTCCACTATTGTCAGTAAACTACACCTGATGAACCAAAAACCTCTGGACATCTTGAATTTGCAAGGGGCATCTCAGCTTAGAAATATCCGTCTTGAAACTGATACTGAGTCACCTTCTCAGGAAGGGAAAGGGAAAGTCTAAAAGAAGCCCAGATCTAAGTTAGCCTTTTTAAGATCTTTTACTCTGAGTTGCCATGTGGAAGCAGGTGCCATGATACTGGAGTGGAGACAGAACACCAGACTTGCTCCCATCCCTCCAGTAAGAAGTATGAAAGGTATTGCATGTTGTATAGAGATAAGAGAAGAGAGGGCCTAGGGTGGCATCACTCCCTCTTTAAAGGCCCACTGAGGCATCATTTCTACTCAGTGGCTAGTAAGGGAATGGTCCTTCAAGCACATCTAAGGAGCTTGACATCCCAAAGTGCTGCTGTAACTCACATGGTCAGCCAGAAGCAGGCAAGACAGTTCTGCAACACCCTGTTGAATTCCCAGTCTCCCACACAACCTCCCATAACCCTCACCCTTTACAGGGGACCAAGCAGATGACCATTGTGGAGTCAAAAATAAGATCAGATTTTACTTTCACAAACATGTTTGTGCCCTGGAAAAGTGGAAAGAGCTATGAATAATTTCCCACCTAAACAGTGGCTGATTTTTGTCCAGGTTGAGCCATCAGTGTGACCTGCTGCAAATCTGTGGGTGCCTGGGGGATCTAGTAGCCCAAGGTGCACAAAACATCTTGATCAAATAAAGACCCATTGCTCTGGATGGGTCTAGTTCAGAACCTAAGCACAAATGAATCTGAAGTTTATATTCCAACAATCTATGCCCAGTAAGTTTGCTACAGAGACTAACCAGACTATAGGGGGAAAGTTGAGCCTACTTCAGAAAACCAACTGTTTTCAAGTACTTTAAAATCACTTTAACAGCACTATCGTTTGCTCAAGGCTGTGACAGTTACTAATGATCCCTACCTATTCATGAAAGCAAGTCCAACAGGACCTCTCCTTGGCAACGCTCTCTGCCATTAGTTTGTGTAATTGAATGCATGAGAAATGCCCTCCCCTCTCCTCTGTCTAAATCCTTCCCATTCTTCAAAGCCTAGTTCAGGTTCTATTTGCCACTCCACAAAACCTTTGCCTTCCCCAGGCTTAATGATTTTTCCCTCTTCTGTACTCCTATGGCACCCTAAGTTGGAGTCTTCATTGGACTTTTGGTGTAGACTACCTTGGATTATGCATTTATGTCTTCATTTCTTTGAAAGTCAGCATGGTATCATGAACAGAATACTAGGCTTGGAATCAGGAACTCTTGGATTCAAATCCCACCTCCAACACTTACTGCCTTTGTGAACCTAGAGCAAGTCAGTTGATTTCTCTGAGTCTCAGTTTCTTCATTTGTAAAATGGTGACAGTAATAGCTCCTGGGTAGTACAGTGGATAAAATTCAAGGCCCTGAACTCTTCCTGAGTTCAAATCTGGCCTCAGATACTTACTCGCTGTGTGATGCTGGGCAAGTTGCTTAACCCTGTTTGCCTCAGTTTCCTCATCTGTAAAATGAGTTGAAGAAGGAAATGGCAAACCTCTCTGATATCTTTGCCAAGAAAATTCCAAATGGGGTCACAAAGAGTTGGACATAACTGAAAATGATTCAAAAATATCAAATAACACCTGTCTCAAAAGATTGTTGTAAGGATCAACTGAGACAATGAAATAGATTTTTAAAAAACTTACCACACTACATAAATGTGAGCTATTGCTATTTGCAAATGTCTTATTTCCCTAAGTAGAGCAGAAGCTCCTTGAGGACAGGGATACAGTTTCCCCTCTAGGGCCCAGAACAAGGCTATAGAAGATGCTGAAGTAATGTATGTTGGTTGATTAAATGTTTAAAATTCTGTTTCATTTTAAAGGAACATTCTTTCTATAGGGGATGATTTTTTAGGAGGGGGAGGAAGAGAAATAATGGGGAAATTTAAGCAATATAAAAGCAAAAGACATCAATAGAATTTCATTTTTAAATAAAGTATAAAGCATATTTCTTGAAAAGCTTTGCAAACTTTAGAATAGCCTCCCACACTTAAGTCCAATTAGTGAGGCTAAAGGATATTTATTAGGGCCCTCAGGAAACCAGCAGAGTGGTAAATGCAATGAATAAACACAGTCCTTACTCAGCTTCCAAGCTGATCAGGTGCTATTCAAGTCTGTTCTCCCCACCCCACCCCGATCTTGTTTTTTCAGTCCTTGCAGAACAGAAGTGTGTCAGTGTGTGGGTTGCACTGGGAGCAGAGAAGATCAGGAAAGTACCCACCTTATCCCCACCTCAGCCTCCCAGCACAGCAGCATCAACGCAGGATTCTGTTGGGACAGAGCTCTTGTTGGGGAAAGGTTTTGTCAAATAGAAGGCCTCTGGCTGCCCTATCCAGAAGACTCACCAGGACCTGGGCTGCTGGCAGAAATCCTAGTCCACCAACCCCAAATGCTTTCTATCCAAACATTGACCTTTATTCTTTCTCTCACCACCCCTACCACCTGTCAAGATGGGAGGGATTTAAAAGGAACTCTCTCTCACCTGCTGGCAATGCATTTGAAAGAATGAGGACCTCTAGCAAAACAATCCTTTGAACCAACTGAGGTCAATCATCAGGTTACACCGACTGAGGCAGAGACTGGGTGAAAGTATGGGCATCATTATGACCTAGGAAATATTTAACCACAGTGCCCTAATGATTGGCAACAGAAGCAAATAAGATCAATTTCATTCTTCCTAACTGTACCTCCAGGGTCCCATAGCAATGACAAACCTCTGGGATCTCAAGGACAGAGGTAAGTCCAAGAATAAAAATGACCTTGACCTTGAGGAGGAAAAAAAAATTTCTCCCCATCTACCATTATGGCCACAGCAGAGAATTTTTCCCCTGATGAGGTCCATAGGCTTGGATCAAAGTTCTTACAAATAAATACCCTTTCTAGATTCTACACTGATGTACCAAGGAAATAGAGATAAGCCTTATAAGGACACGTGTCGTATTTCCATCTTTGTATCCTCTTCAGCATAGGGCTCGGGACATTGCCTGTGGTAAGTGCCTGATCGACATTCGTTGGCTCAATGAATAAACACCATTAGCAGCTGGAATAATAACAATGCTGGATTACACACTGCAAATGGAGACCTGATCTAGGGGTTATACAGAGATATAACGGAAAAAGGAACATAGAATCATGGGATCTGATCCAGAAAATAAATATATATATATATATATATATATATATATATATATATATATATATATGCCTAATGACCCCATTTTACAGATAAGAAAACTAAATTAAAAGAGCCGTTAAATGGCATGTCCATCATCAAAGAACTAGAAAGTGGCAGAGCTAGTACTTGAACTTACCATCCGTTCATTTTCGTGTAACTGGCAACATGGAGTTATTTTGTCTCTATGGCCAGTTGGTCAGAGAAGTGACCAACCTGAACGCAGAGCCAAAATATCTCAGGGCTAAAAAGGGCCCTTGGAGGCTGACTGCTCTAACCTCTACCTGAGGCACCATCCCAGTAGCCCTATCCTTTATGTGCTCTATTGGGGTCCAGATGTGGCTGCATTTGGGATCATGGAAATAATAGCTTCCCCTTCTCTGGACCTCTCTACTCCAATTTGTACTCTCAAAGAATCCACAGCTCCTTCCTGTTGCTACCTCCCCAGTTCCTTGTTGACAGGGCTGTGAGAATCTACAGTCACTGCCACAATTCAGTTTTGTGGAGGCTTCATTGTCTTCCCCAGCTTTCGCCATTACCAGTCACAGCTGCACTGCTCACATTGGAAACCAATTCACACTGCCAAATCTGTGATAAACTCAACTTGAAAGTGATTATTGAGATACACAGACTGACAATGGGATTTCTGCATTCCAAAGGCCCATTCTTTCCCCCGCTGAATCCCCACTTCCAATATCAGCATCCATGTGTCTTGTGGGCTGCACCACAGCTCCCCTTCTGCCAAGCCTCCCAAGGCCTTGCTCACCCACATAGAGACCCAGGTTTGTGTAGTTCTGGAACTGCCATCCTGTTAGGGTCTTCTCAGGAACAGCCCGTCTGAAACCCCTCTCCAAAGTAGGTAGGGAAAACAGTCATTCTTGACTCTGGACAGCACGAAACAGCAACAACAAGCAAAACAAAGAATATAGTTTTTCTGTAAGATCCTTGGTGGTGATGGGGGAGGGAGGGTCATTCCTTTGGCTAAAGGCTTTCTGTTGCCTAACACGACACAATAGCTTACATTCATACACGATTTATAGTTTTTGAGTCAATCACCTTACACCAACCTTGTGTGCAGTTTGTGTAGCTGGGAAGTCTCAGAAGAGTTGAAAGACTTTGCCTAAGATCACACAGACTGATAAGTGACATAGCTGGGGTACAAACCCTGGTCTCTTGACCTCAAATCTGGTGCTCTTTCTATCGTACAACACTGTCTCGAAGAGGTCCTCTGCTCTAGACCACCGCAGGCCCTCACTACCTACGAGATTTCAGCTGTGGAGGAAGCACTTCTTACCCAGAAAGCACTTGGGGTATAAGGTTTGACCTACTACTCTTCATACCAACTCCATGCCCAGTGTTTAACTCCAGTTAAACTAGGCTCCGCTTTGCTCCCTTCCTCTCCAAGTCCATTTCTTCTGCACTGCATTTGCATGTCTCAACCCCTGGGTCACATTCCTCTGTGCCTGGAAGGACATCTCTCTCCCTTTTCTTCTCTTGACTTCTACATATATATGTGTGTGTACATGTATGTGTATGTATATACACATATATGCATGCATGTATATGTTTATATTTATATTATATTTACTATATATTTAATTCTAATTTGTTCTAATTTAGAAGTATTTTTGAGGCATATAGATGGTACAGTGGATAGAGCACTGGGACTGGTGCTAGGAAGCTCTAATCTCAAATATGGTCTGACATTTACTAGCTGTGTGGCCCTAGGCAAGTCATGCAGCCTCTTTCTGCCTCAGTTTCCTCAACTATAAAATAGGAATAATAACAACAACCTCAAACATTGTTGTGAGACTCAAATAAGATAATATTTGTACAAAGCAATCACCCTGTGCCTGGCACATAGTAGGCTCTTAATAAAAGCGTCTTCCCTTCCTCCCTTTTTTCTCTCCCTCTCAATCCACACATACACACACAAACACAGAAAAAGAGGAAAATCCAAAGCCCTGTAATAAATGTGCATAATCAAGAAAAATAATTTGTTCAAAACTGTACAACTGCTTCTGCGTGTTGAGTCTATCACCTCTCTGGGTATCATGCTTTCTTGTCAGTCCTCCAGAAGTGACGATTGTTCATTGTCAGTCAACCACAAGCTTTGTTACATTGATCAGAGTTCTTAAGTGTTGCAAAGGAGTTTGTCTTTACTATGTTTTTGTTATTGTATCAGTTATTCTGGGTCTGCCTACCTCAATCTGTATCAGTTCACCCAAGTCCTCCCAGCCTTCTCTGAAATTCCTTTTTTCATTTCTTACAGCACAACAATATTCTAAAACATTTGAATATGGTCATTTATTCACCTATTTAGGGCATCAAGATGGTACAGTGGATAAAGTACCAGACCTGGAGTCAGGAAGACCTGAGTTCAAATTTGACTTCAGACACTTACTAGCCATGTATCTCTGGGTAAGTCACTTAACTCTATTAGCTTCAGTTTTCTCATCTGTAAAATGAATTAGAGAAGGAAATGGCAAACCATTCTGGAATCTTTTCCAAGAAAACTCCCAAAACACAAAGAGTCAGGTATAACTGAAATGACTGAACAATGAATTCACCTACTTCACTTGTTATTCACCCTTTTTACTACCTCTCTTTTGAAAGACTTCTTTTTCTTCCAGGGAATTTTCTCTGATGTTTTGGGTCAATAAAAATCCTGCCTATCAGGCCTCACATAATTTATTTTGTTTCCACTTCACTCACAAGCCAAGACATCCCCCATGATGTCACTGGTCCTCTTCGAGAATGAAGTACCACCACCAACAGCAACCGAGGCACAATTTTCCTATTATAACTATTTGTATTGCTATTGTATCCCCCTACTAGAGTAGAAGCTCCAAGAGGAAGGGAACTTAGGCTAATTTTATACCTCCCTCATGACTTGCGCACCATCGTTGGCACTCCACAGGTGCTTAATGATTGCTATTAGCTGCAAGGGCTATTACAGAAGCATAGTATAATGCAGTAAACAGGCCTGGGGAGCCCTCTCCACATGTCCTCCCATGCACTGGAAATGGGCAAATGTCCCAATTTTCAAAAAAAGGGAAGAAAGTGGAATCTGCAAGCTATAGGCTATTTAGCTTGATTTCAATTCCTGAAAATATTCTAGATTGTATTATTTCAGAAGTGATCAGAGAACATTTAGAAAATAGAAGTGTGATCACCAGCTTGCCAAAGGAATCTCCTTTCCTTTTCGACAGTTATTGACCTCACTAAGCAGATCAGGGGAATGTTGCTGTGCTGTCTCAAAGTATACAGACTGATACACTAACTCAATGGTGTAGCCATTAAACTGCATAGTATAATCTATAAAACATGAGGTTTTTTTATCCATTTGTTTTTTCCATATCAATTATTAACTGATTCCTATTGAGTAATCAAGGAACTCATAAGGAATTATTAGGAGAAAACTTCTATCAAACCTGGCTGATGTCTACAAAGCCTTTCCTGGTCCTCCCAGGGAACATCTCCCTCTTTTGAGTCCTCTTGGAATTTTCTTTGTGTCTCTTATACTCTTTATCACATTTTGGGCCAGGGTTGAGCCCTGACCACCTGAGAAGGAGGCATCCTGAGAGAAAGATATAGAGCCTACAGAGAAGGTCACATATAGGGGAAAGAGGAGCTCCAAAATGTTTAATCTCGTCTTCTCAAAAGCCACTTCCAAGATAAAACAACAACCTGGAAGCCACCTCTTCTACTACTAAGTGTGACACCTAATGTCATCAGATTTTCCAGATCAACAGCCAATGAGGGACAGAGGAACACACAAAACCTAGCAATGCATCATACATAGAAACAGGAAGACAATATCTAGGAATACTCAGATTTCTACAAGGTCACCATAAGGGTAGGCAGAGAATATCTGCACAAACTTTAAGGTAGGGAAGTCCATGAGTTTGACTGTAATACTAACCGAATATACCCTTAAGAGCTCACCAATAAGGAGGGCATAGACAATAAGGAATGCAGAGGAAAAACAGAAAACTGAGTTGTAGGAAGTCTTCATAGAAATGGATCTCTAACTAGGCTAAAGGACTGACATGATTTGAATAGGCAGAGAACAGAGTGGAGGACATTTACAATGAAGGGAAGTGGGGTATTTATAGCAGCACTCTTTGTGGTAGCCAAAAGCCCCAGTCTTACAAAGACCCCTGAGCATTTCATTCTTTTTATTTATTAATCAACCAATAAGCGTTTATTAAGCTTCTGCTATATGCCAGGCACTATGCTAGTCATATCCCAGGGAGGGAGGAAAGGAGAAAGGGAACAGGTCTGACCAGTCATTTGCCATTCATTTATTGTATAAACAGAGCTTGGTACCAGGCATTGATTTTGTGAGGATAAGGAGGGGGTAGAGGAAAGGAGACATGGTCCAAGTTTTTGAAGAGTTCATAATGCAATCAGGTAGACACACACTAAATGTGGAATAATGAAGGGAGATGGAGTGAGGGAGTGGGAAATATGAATTAATTCAGGCCTGGAGCAAGACAGACTCCAGGATGTCACTAAACATTCTATTCTGACAATTAAAAGAAAGGCCATTAGAGGTCATCTGGATCAGACCTTTCATTTCACACACAGGAAAACTAAAACTCAGACACATGAGATAATTTGACCAAGATCATACGTGTACTTGGTGGCAAATCTGCAATCTGAACTGAGGCCTCCCGATTCCTGCTTCTCATTTCCCCCCCTATTGCCCATGAGAAGTCCTCTTCTACCACTATTCAAGGTTCATTCTGCCTTGTTATTTGGCTATGTCCTCTCTCTACCCACTGGCCTTCTCATTCCTTCAAAAGCCCACTATCTCAGCAGTGATAATCTTCAAAGAAGTAAATAGTCATGTGGGAGGTGGGTGCTGACCATGTAGTCCAAAGATCCTACTCCTCAGCCCAATCTCTTCCCTCATATTCAATTCATCATCTCTGCAATCCTCAGGCCTCAAGCTGGAGAAACAAAGGGCAAAGACATTCCCCTGTGTGGGACCCTGCTATGAAGAGGTCTCGAACTATCCTCCCCATCCCAGGGAACTGAGACCCATGTTCTGTATCTGCAGAGGAAGAAGTTGTTCTGGCTGTGAGGGAAGAAGGAGGGGATGACAACCTTTGTTCCTCCCTGCCACCAGTCCCACTATGAGAGGTATTACTTGGATGTCCCAGTAGTTCATTCTCTCTCCCACCTCCGATCTAGAATCAAAACAGACACAGGTAGGTATTGTGATTCTAATATATATATATATATATATATATATATATATATATATATATATATATATATATATATATATATATATATAATATACATACACACACATATATATATATTTACATACACACACACACACACACACATATATATATATATATATATAATATATATATATATATATTATATATATATATATATATATATATATATATAAGCTGTCTGATCCTGGACAAGTCACTTTCTGAACCCTGGTTCCTCATCTGTAAAATGGGGATGATTATCTCTCTACTACCAATCTTGAAGAATTATAGTGATGACCCAATTAGATAATGTATACAAAGTGTTTTTGCAGACCTCAAAGCATCGTATCAATATCAGCTACTACTATGGCAGAATGGGAAGAACATGAACCAGTAAAGCAGACTATGATGGATCAGGAAAGACGAGTAGGGGGACAACCAGCAGGAGACAGAATCAGGAAGAACAAGGAAGAAGAGAGTATTTAAGAAGAAAAGAGAGCCAACAGTGTTGAATGCAGAAAGGACACAGGAGATAGTCTTCCTCCTCAGCTGGTTCCTGGGTACACATCACCGAACCATACACAGAGTCTCAGAATGTTGGAGACGGAAGTGTCCTTTGATATCATCTAGTTCAACCCCTCCTCAGTTTTCAAAGAAAAACAAGTCCCAGAAAAAGCAATGTATTTGTCCAGGGTTGCACAATGAGTCTGAGAGCTCTGGAGCTTGTTCATACCTGAAGGCAAATGATTAGATCTCTTTTACACAAGAGTTTATCTGATGTAGGGATTTCAGCCATATTGGAGTAGGGGAAGTCAAGGGGAAGAAAGAGAACTCTCATTCTTCTCAGTCCTCTGCTCACCCTCCTACCTCTATGTCTTCCAGTGTCCTTCCATGTCCCATAGTCTTTCCATCTTCCTTCACTCTCCCCCTTGCTCTGTTTGGCCTCCCTCTCTTTCCAATTTAAGAATTAGGGAGGTAATATCAAATTCTCCTTGGGTTCACACATCTCAATTTCCCGACATTTCTAAGCAGATTTTTTTATTTGTTTGGTTGGTTTTTTTAAAGAATACAATCTAATCTGAATAGAGTATATTTCCCTGACTCTGAGTTTGGGGAAGTGATGATAATGAAGGATGAACTCTTATTACTCAGTGGCTGCTTCTCATGAATTATTCAGGAAAAACCAGTCATTCTTACCTTTTTTGTCAAATTTTTCCTTTTCTGGTCCTCTCTCTTACCATGGCTGACCAGCTCTCAAAAAAGGGGTGGGGGAAAGAAGACATTGCCTGAGAGCCAAGGCCCAGCCACAACATGACTTAGACAAGGGGTGATAGGCTGTACCTACACACTAATGGGTACCTGGAAATAATCACGGAATTCAATAGTGAAGGTTGAAAGGATATATACTGATCTGGAATGACTTATAATTCATAAAGTTACAGGTTAACTGGTTAGCTAATTTACACTGACCAGCAGAGGCATAACTAAGTAGCTTTTAACTTCAGGCAAAGAGGACAATCTGAGTGAGCACAGGCATAATCACAGGAGAGGAACTGAGAAAGAAAACATAGCAGCCCAGGAATGGGCTGGCAGAAGACCATGAGGTGTGGGCAGAGACAAGATGGTGGAGCAGAGGCAACAATCCAGCTGAGCTCTCTCAAAATTGTCCTCCAAACAATAACATCTCAAATCAAATTTTGGTGCAGCAGAGCCAACAAAAGGTCACGGTGAAACTTTTTTTTCCCTAAGAAAATTTAGGGGTCAGCAAGAATGATCTGTGATGTGAGGGTGGAGGCCTATCTGGAGCATAGGCACAGGATGGCCGCAGCATTTTCAGGAGATATCAGCCCAGAGATGGTATGGAGAATGCACAACTAACCAGAAAGAGATTACAGTGGCTCCTTTGCTGACACTGGTTGCAGATGGCACTAATGACAACTCTTGCCCATATACGAATGTGGATCACAGTTTCAGAGGAGAGAGGAGTGTTTGTGGTTGGTCACAAAGGAGCAGGGGCCCTAACAACAGTTCCAAGGTCAAGAAAAGAGCTAGTGCTTCCAGCTATAAGTGAGCAGGGGCCCTTTCTGGGTAAAAGCCAGAGCACAGACAAGGAGACCAGTGACCACACATTTCCCAAGATAACACTAGCTTTGAAGCACCAAAAACTTGTAGACTCCTAGAATTAGCTCTCAAAACAACAGCACAAAAAAAACCTGAAACTTTGGACAGTGTCTCCCCATCCCCAGGTGAGCAGAGCCCAACTTAAATATAAAGTTCACAGTCAAGGAAAAGGTTGGGAAAATGAACAAACAACAATATCATAAAAGAAGAGCTTTACCATAAAAAGCCACTAGAGTGGCAGGGAACACTAAGATACAAACTCAAAAGAAGAAAATGATATGAAAATAGCTACAAACAAAGTCTCAAAGGAAAAATGCTAATTGGACCCAAGTCCAACAAAAATTTCTGAAGAGTTAGAGAAAGAAATGAGTGGTAGAGCAAAAAAAAGAAAAGAAATGACAATGATTCAAAGAAATTGTGAAAAGAGAATTAATAAGCTCGGTAAAAGAGGACCAAAAGATACTGAAGAAAATAACAGCATAAAAACCAAAATTGACCAAACAGTCAAAAAAACAAGCACAAAAATTCACTGAAGAAAGTTTCTTCGAAAGCAGAAAAGGCTAAATGGGAAAAAAATTCAAAAGCTCATCGAAGAAAATAGTTCTTTAATAATTAGAACTGGACGAGTGGAAGCTAAAGACTACATTAGACATCAAGAAGCAATAAAACAAAGTAAAAAATGAAAAAAATAGAAGAAAATGTGAAATATCTCATCATAAAAACAACTGTCCTGCAAAATACATTGAGAAGAGAGAATTTAAGAATTAAAAGTCAAGAAATCATCTTTCAAGATATTATCAAGGAAAACTGTTCTGAAATATTGAATTCAAAGGGTAAAATGGAAGTTGAAAGAATCTACCAATAACCTCCTGAAAGAGAACCCAAAATGAAAACTCCTAGGAATATTATAACCAAATTTCAGGACTCCTAGGCAAAGGAGAAAATATTGCAAGCAGCCTCAAAGAAATAATTCAAATATCATGGAGCCAACATCAAAACCATACAACATTTAGCAACTTCCAAGGTAAAAGAATGGGGTGCTTGGAATATGATATTCCAGAAGACAACTGAGAGTAATCTACCAAGCAAAATAGTATTAGCCTTTGGGTGAGGGAAATGGATATTTAATGACATAAAGGACTTTTAAGCTTTTTCTTGGTGAAAAGACCAGAGCGGAATAGGAAAAAAAATGGCATTCAAACACAAGACTCAAGAGAAACATAAAAAAGTAAACGTGGAAATCATAAGGGACTCAATAAGGTTAAACTGTTTATATTCCCATATGGAAAGATGATGATTATTAGGGCAGTTAAAAAGAGTTTACATAGAGAAATAGGTATGAGTCAATTATGTTGAAATGGTCTCCAGTGAAATGAAGGAGTGAGAAAGAAGGATATACTAGGAGAATAGAAAAGAAGAGGTAAAAGGGAGAAATTTTTTTACCATAAAAGAATGGTATAAGGAAGAACTTTTATGGTGAAGAGGAAAATGATGGGGTGGAAGGCAATGTTTGAACTTCATTCTCAAAATTGGTTTAAAGAAAGAAGAATATAATATATATACATATATATGTGTGTGTGTATAAATTATATATGTGTGTATATATATATATATGTGCATGTGTGTACACACACACACACACACACATACTCAGTTGTATATAGAAATCTACCTTATCCAACAGGGAAATAGGAGAGTGAATGGGAGGGGGGGTGATAAAAGAGAGGGCAGATTAAGGGAAGCAATGGTTAGAAGCAAAATAGACTTTTGAGGAGGAACAAGAAAAAAAGAGAAGAATAAACAGAAGAAAATGAGATGGAAGGAAGCAATCATAACTGTAAATGTAAATGGAATGAGCTCACCCATAAAACAAAAACAGAAAGCAGAATGGATTAGAAATCAGAATCCAAAAATATGTTGTTTTCAAGAGACAGATTTAAAACAGAAAGACACAGAGAGAAAGAGAGTTCTAAACAAAGGGCTGGAGCAGAATCTATGCTTCAGCTAAAGTGAAAAAGGCAAAGATAGCAATCATGATATCAAACAAAACAAAAGCAAAAATAAACCTAATTAAAAGGGATAATTTGGGGAATTACATTTTGCTAAAAGGTACCATAGACAATGAAACAATATAAAAAAAATTACAGCAAGTTTCTCTAAAAAAAGACCTCATTTCTCAAATATACAGAGAACTGAGTCAAATCCCTAAAAAGGAGCCATTCCTCAGTTGATAAATGGTCAAAGGATATGAAAAGGCAGTTTCCAGAAGAACAAATCAAAGCTATCTATAGTCATATGGAAACAAATCCCCTAAATCACTATTAATTAGATAAATACAAATAAAAACAACTCTGAGGTGCCACTTCATACCTATCAGAAATGACAAATGCTAGAGGTGATGAGGGCAAATAAACACACCAATGAATGGCTGATGGAGTAGTGAACTGGTCCAACCATTCTGGAAAACAATTTGGAATTATGCCCAAAGGACTATAAAACTATGTACACCCTTTGACCCAGCAATAGCACTTTAAGATTTGTATTCCAGAGACATCCAAGGAAAAGGACCTATATGCGCAAAAATATTTATATTGACTCTTTGTGATGGTAAAGAATTGGAAATTGAAAGGATGGTCATCAGAAATGGATGAACAAGTTCTGAATGGTGATGGTGAGGAAATAGAAAGAATTGAGGGGATTAGGATAGCAAGTAGTTATAGTGGAGACTGAACAGCACTGACTCCATTTTGTAACTCAGTTCTGGAGCTAGCACAGCTCCAATTCTGTTCAACTATGGCTCTACTCCAACTTTGGAACTATAAGAAAACTTTATTCAACTATGAAAACTGAGAGAAAACTTTGTTGCATTGTTTGAAATTAGCCCTGTATGTCTGGGAAGCTGGACCACCTCCACCTGCAGCTTAAAGATCCTTAACAAAGGACCTAGGTTATGCTGATCAGAAACCCAGTCAGATCCAAAGGAGTTTTCTCACAGTTGCACATCTCAAGCAACCTACATGTGTAATATGAAAACTGGTTCCATAGGGATAAATCAATTATTGTTTCCATGTTCCTTTGATTGTTTATAGACATTTGGGGAGAGTGGCACACCTCTTTTTCTGAATTCAGGAAATTGCACTATTCACTCCAATCCTTGCAACTTGGAATGTCCCTAATCTTTCATCTAATTAGAAGTCAGATTGCCTAATGTTGTATTATTTCTTTTTTATTAATTGGTCTTATTGGCTCATTGTTTTTAATGTATGAAAGTTTGTCTTCCCCTGCACTTGGGGTCCAGGTCTAAGCTGAGGAAGTCTGGTCCTGTTTTGTTAGGCAATTGGCAATGCATTGTTTAATAAATAAACGTGCTCATAAGGTCAAATTTTTGTTTCCTCAGTCATTTCATCTTTCAGTGACCATAATGGAGTATGATTGTACTATAAGAAATGACAAGGGGAGTGGTTGCAGGAAAACATGGCAAGGCCTATATGAACTAAGGGAAAGTAAAATGAGAAGAACCAGGAGATCATTATGTAAGGTAGAAGCAATGTTGTAACGATGATCAACTGAAAGCCTTGGCTACTCTGATCTATACAATGGTCCAAGATATTTCCAAAGGTCTCAAGATGAAAGAAATGCTATCCACCACCAGAGATAGACTTGATGAACTCTAAGTGTAAATTAAAGTAGAATTTTCTCACTTTATTTTTCTTGCTTTTAAAAAAATGTGGCTAATATACAAATATGTTTTGCATGATTTCACACATATAATTGATATCATATTTCTTGACCTCTTAGTGGGTGGGGGAGAGGGGGAGAGGGAAGAAGAGAATTTGAAACTCAGAATTTAAAAAGATAAGAATGTTTTAAAATAAATAAATAATAACATTTAAAAAGATAAATTCAAAAGAAAACATGGGGTAGGGGTGAGCAAGAAGACCATGAGTTGAGGCTCAGGGACATCAGTCACTGCAGGGAGAAAGAACACCCCCAACCCTGGAATGATCCCCCCATTTCCCATCATGCTCTTTACAATTGTACTAATCTTACAGAACTTCAAGCTCACAGTGACCTTAGAGATCATCTAGTCTTTTTACAAACAAAAGAACTGAGACCTAGAGAAGGTCTCAGCCTCCCTACACCCACAAAGAGGAGAAGTGATTCATAAAAGTCACATAAATAGTAAAGGAGTTGGGGTACAGACAACAATCCAGGACACTTTCCATTGTGCCACACTGTCTCTTCAACAAGTTAGTGACAAGAAGCAAGCATTTTGACAGTGCTAAACAGGTACTCCTCCTCCTCCCTCTCCCCACAGATGGCACACAAAAAGCTATTCCTACCCAGAGGCTCTGGAAGCGAAGTGTCAGGGAACCGGAGCCATGGTGCCTAAGACAAAATTCCATGGAAATCCTCAAATGAATATGACTACCATGTAAGCAACCACCATGAATGCAGCAATATCCCTACCTCAATCCCACAGTGTGATGATCATATTTAAGAGATGCTTTATATCCTGGCTCACTCAGAGGTAACACTGGTCTTCAAATATGATGGGTTTCCCTGCCTTTCCCCCGCTTTGCTTTCTGACTCACCACCACCACTACCACCACTCTACACTACCAATAAGGCTGAGAATGCATAAAATACTGGCAAAGGCAGCTAGGAGCAGATAAAGTTCTGGACCTGGAGTCAAGAAGACCCAAGTACAAATCCATTGGCAGACACTTCGTGATTTTGGGCAAGTCACTTAATCTGTCTCAGTTTCTTCAACTGTGAAATGGGGGAAAAATAGTACTTATCTCCCAAGGTTGTTGTGAAAATCAAATGAGATATAAAGCATCTAACATGGTGCCTGGTACATAGTAGGTGCTATATGTTAGTTGTTATCGTTATTAGAAGGACCAAGTCATTATTCCACCTAAAAAAACACTCCAGTGACTCTTGTTGCCTCAGAGATCAAGCATAATTCTGTTTAATGTTTCAAGTGCATACCAAACCCCAGCGTTTTTTCCAATTTCATTGTACTTTCTGCCACACTTTTTAGTCTACCCAAACTGACCTCTATGTACCCCAGACAGTAACACTCCATTCTCTATCTCTGTGCTTCTGCACTGGTTATCCCCCATTTCTGGAATGTACTTCCTCCTCACTACCTCATAAAATCCCTCTCTTCCTTCAAAATGCACCTCAGGCACCACCTTTTACATAAAACTTCCCCTGATCCCCTAAGTTGCCTGCATTTAACTGCTTTGTATTTGTTTTCATTCCCTTTTTATTTATTCTGCATATACTTATATGTGTTTATCGTCCTCCCCCATTAGAATGTAAACTTCTTGTCAGTAGGTATTGGGGGCAGAAAGGTGGTTCAGTGGATACAGCATTCTCCCTAGAGCCAGGTGGACCTGAGTTCAAATCCAGTCTCAAACACTTATTGGTTTTGTGACCCTGGGCAAGTCATTTTTCTGAGAGAGAGAGGTGGGGAGGGGGGATTGTTTTATTCATTGTATTTGTATCACCAGCATCTGATACAGTGCCTAGAACACTAGATTTATAACTCTTTAGCTGGAAGGGACCTTAATGATCATATCATTTTACAGATGAGAAACATGTCAATCAGAGAAGTTAAAAACTTCCTCACGGTCACACAGTCAGTGACATGCAGGAAAAGAATAAATCTCCTGACCATTATCCCCAGTGTGTGTGGTCACCACACAGCTGTGAGTTACACATACAATGCTCAGAGGACCATCCCCGCAAAAGACTGTTTCATGGAATAAGGGAACAAACACTGGTTCTGGGATCAGAAAGCTGAGTCAATCTCCCCAGACCCCAATTTTTTCATACAAGGATCCCCTCTGGTCCTTTCCAACTCTAGATCTATGACCTTACGATCATATTCCATTTATATTGAAGTATATCATCAGTTTCTTATTGCTCTGTTCCTTTGTGGCTTGGTGCAGTGAAAAGAAAATCAATCTGGGAGTCAGGAGTGCTGGAAAATCTTCCTAAAATGTTTGGAGCCCTTTTTCCGAGTTGTCTGGTAGAGATGATGGCATTGATGCTCCCTG
Organism: Bettongia penicillata ogilbyi; assembly: GCA_023548195.1. Lineage (NCBI taxonomy): Eukaryota > Metazoa > Chordata > Mammalia > Diprotodontia > Potoroidae > Bettongia > Bettongia penicillata. The sequence continues at coordinate 737,094 of JAJHZJ010000336.1, forward strand.
TGCAGGACTACAGGTAGACCTATGGAAGGTGGAGAAGACTATGCTGAAGAGATAATGAACTTCCCCACTCCTGGACTGTCACATAGAACTTTGCTTGCATCTTTTTTATGTACATCCTACTTCACAAAGTTGAAGAGAGGAAAACCTTTTAAATATCCGAAAGCAACATATAAAATGGATCTACCATTATTGTCATGTTTTATTTCATATTATTGCCATTTTGTATTTGTTATCTTGTGGGGACTATAGTCATTCTTAATGTAGAATGATGTATATTGGTCACATATGTTAGAATATGGCTGGTTATTCCATAATGACCATCAATGAAAAATGTGTTGCAACTCTAGGATCTTATATGGAGGTCATTTTCTGAAGAGTATAAAAGCAGGGAAGTCATCTTGCACACATCAGAGTGTGACTCTGGAGGACCTGTTCCATACCTCTCCCCCAGCACAGGCTCAAGTATTCTCTGTCCTCTCTTACCTAACAAACTACCAGGTTTAGGATCATCATCATGATCTAAGGCAAATTTTACTGTACTTTTTTGACTGCAGGAAGAATTAATAGTTATGAGGAGCTTTGAGTCCCTTTCACTTTCCACAGACAGCTGATTTTCAAGTTGGATGTTACCAGGATATAATGTTAACATTCCTTCCATTGATGACATTCTGCAACTCCATGAAAATTCATGTACCAACCTAAAATTCCCATAATTTCTCAAATCCTAAAATGTTATGATTGGAAGAACCTTAGAGATCACCTAGTGAAGTCTAACTCATATGCTATGTAAGTGAAGGCATTGAGGTCTACCCCTCTTGAGATTTCTACTATATTTTGAATCTTTTCCTCCTCAGCTTTCTATCTCCACTGGCTAATAGAACAAGGTCTCAGCAGAATTATTTGGGTTTAGGAAAAAAGCATGCAGGGAAGAAACCTCCATTTCTGGCCAACTTGTCTGAAGCCTGTCAGAGTATGGAGGAAAACAACGTCTCCTAAGAGCTCCCAAGCCACAGATGGACAAGAAAACCCAATCCAAACTCTGCCTCTGTTCCATTCCTCCTGCCTCTGGTAATTCAATAGACATAGCAAACCCAGGAACTGCATGACAGAATGATGGAAAACTCCAATTTTCCAAATAGCATCAAAGTCAAACTCCCTGCATTCTCACACACGTAAACAGAACTGCAGGCTGCAGTGTTATTCACGGGGTGATGGTGACAATCGACAGTACCTGGGGTGAAATGCACTAATTTGTAGGGCCATATGATTCTCTTATGAAATATGAGACCATTCAGTTTTTGGATGAACCAACAGCTCAGCAGAGTTAGAAGGGATTCAGAGAAGATCTTTCGGATGACTTACAACAACTCAACCTCCCTATGGTCTTCCAACTCTGATATAATCTGAAACACCCACTTCAGATCCTTCCTCATTTTTTTCAAGATGTATATCCAAACCCTTAAAAAACTGGAATCAGTTCAGTCCTATTCTACATCTTCATCCCAGAGTAATAATAGCCCTTTCCTTGAGGGAATGCATAACCTTTTGCCTTACTAGATTTTGATCTTTCCATCTCAGTTCTTGATGCTAAGAGATAATGTCCAATGTTATTCCCTTCCATACAAAGCCCCACTTCATCATTGAATATGTGTATATGCAAATATGTATATGTGTGTATGTGTATGAGTATGTATGTATGTAAATATATACATATATATAAGCAGAGGGACAGAGATAGGCATTATAAGATAATAATAATAGCCAATATAGCATATACTATATGCCAGGTACTGTATAAGTGCTTTACAATTTTTCTCTCACTTGATCCTCACAACAGCCCTGAAAGATTGGCACTATTTTTATCCCCATTTTGCAAATGAGGAAGCAGAGGCAAAGAAGTTGAGTGACCTGCCAAGCATGGCACAAACTAGTAAGTATCTGAGGTCAAGTGTTCCTGACTCCAGATCTAGTACTCTATCCATGGTACTGCCTGGAGCTAAGGGGAAAGAGGTAACTAGGTTTTAGAGAGTCACAGAGAGCTTCACAATTTCCCCTAAGTACTCTTGCGTAAGCCAGTGGAGGATAACTGGGGATAAGCATTTAAATGACAATGCAAGGCCACTTTGCGGGGGGGATATGGCTATAACGACACACATATTCCTTGCCTCACAAGGTAAGGTCAGACAAGTAACACATGAGAAAGTGCTTTACAAGCAGCATATACTATATTACTCTAAATTATCATTGTAGTCCATAAAAGGTACTGTTTTCCATCCTGTCTCTTCACCATTCTTGGTTTCCAATGAAAAACTAGGTATATAAAGAAGTCCATTAAAAAAAATTCTTGCTTCAAGGTTCTGCCAAACATGGCCCTACACCATCTATTTTATTTCCCCTTGCTCATCCAATATATACCCTCTATTCAATTCATTTCACTCATTCATCTACTCTTATGCTTACTCCAAAACAAAGAGGATCCATGAATTCATTAGCATGGCGACATCATCTATTGGTGCATATTAATTGCACAAGGCCTGCCACATAGTAAGATGTTGATATATGAAAACCTCATTTGGGGTTTTCTTGGCAGAGAATGACAAAGTAGTTTGCCACTTCCTTCTCTACTTCATTTTACAGTTGAGGAACTGAGGCAAACAGGGGTGAGCACTTAATGTGATGGAGATTCATCGCAGTTATTTAAGAGCGTAAGGACAAATTTGAATTCAGGCACACCTGACTCCAAGGCTGGTGCTCTATCCATTGAGCTACCTCACTGCCCTCTTTGTGTGTGTGTGCATGTATATGTATTTACACATATATGTACTATATGTATATGCACCTATATGCACATGTGTTGATATACAATGTATTTATATGTATGGTTGTGTACATATTGTATATATACATGTGGGCATATATATTATGAAAATCCTGCCACATCTTTTGCAGATGATCTTCATGTGTTGCTGTGGTCAGAATTAAACCCACCAGCTGGTGGCCAGCCTTCTGGCAAGGGGTATCTGTGAACTCAGGCTCATCCATAGATAAAAGACATACCACTACCTCAGAGCATCCCTCTCTTCCTTCTAGAAGGGGATCAAGCACCACCTTCTCCATGAAGCATTTCTTGATCCTGAAACTGCCGGTGTCCTCAAAACTACCTTGCGTTGAACTATTTGTATTTATTTCTTACATTTGTAAGTCAGCTAGCTTGTGGCACAATGGAGTGCTGTACCTGGAGTCAGGAAGACCCAGATTAAAACCAGACACTTACTAGCTGCATGACCCTGGGCAAGTCATTTTAACTTCTGCCTCAGTTTCTTCCTCTCTAAAATGGGGATAATAGCACCTTGATGTGGGGATAAAATGAGATATTTGTAATTTGCCAAACATAGTGTCTGGCACATAGTAAATGTTTAATAAATGCTAATTGCTTCCCCTTCCCTTATTTGTATTATTTCTGAATATTCTTTTTTGTGTGCTTTTTGACTCTCCTGTTAGAATATAAGTTTCTTGACAATAAGGCCTGTTAGATATTTGGTGCCTGGCACCTTGTAGTTGCTTAATAAATGTTTGCTGACTGACTGATGCAATTCACTTCTGTGTCTGGGTCCAAAAGTTTTCATCTTATCAGAGGTGACACAGTGGAAAGAGTGCAGAGCCTGGAGTCAGGAAGATTCCTCTTCCTGAGTTCAAACCCAGGCTCAGACACTTACTAGCTGTGTGACCCTGAACAAGTCACTTAACCCTGTTTGCTTCAGTTTTCTCATCTGTAAAATGAACTGAAGTAGGAAATGGCAAAATCACTCCAGTATCATCAACGAGAAAACCCTAAATGAGGTCATGAAGAGGTGGGCACAACTGAGCAACAACATGACCCGTCAGAACTTGGGGTCTACTTGCATAACTTTTAAAAATCTAAGATCACCTCTGTGCTACAGAGAGGCCTCCAATAGGACCTTACTGGAGGACACATTTACTCATTCATTGAAGATTCATTGAGTACCTACTCCACAGAAGGCATGTGTAAGATCATATCCAGGCTGGTTCCTTTACTGCCCCAGAATGGTTAGGGATCACTCTTTACTACCCCTTATCTTTTATACATTCCCCAGGACAAAGCTGGGCACATAGTAGGTGCTTAATAAAGATTTCACAAACTTGGTTGAATGATTATTGTTACCTGAGATTGTCCTTGACCACTCTTAGAGGGAAAAAAATTCCTTTCCTCCCCTCCCAGCCTGACCTCAGCCAGAAGAAGCTTTATTTTCTCATTGAAGAAAATGTAATGGAGACTCCCTCTATGTTTATAGTTTACAGGAGAAGAACATTAGAGAATTACCATGGTTACAAGCCTGATTCTGCCTTCATTCAAGGACCAGAGGGAAATTGAGGAAGGCACAAAGCAAGAACGGTTCACACAGCTCAGGCAGGAGTAATAACAAAAAAAAAATGTTTACATCAGAGGAAAGATTGCTTCTCAAGTAGCAAGGGGGAAACGCCAAGTTGGATAAGATTGTTGTACCGACTCTCAGCTTGGTTGTTTCTAATTTCATTCTCCTTCCCCCACCCCATTATTATTTAAGGTTATATTAAATCAATAAGGGGAACAAAAGACAGAAATGCTACTTCTTATGGGCAGCTTTGGCCAGACGCCCGAGGCCTGGACACCAGACGCTAGGCTGCCGGGTCGCCGGACTGAGACTGTCTCCATGCAATGCAGTACAAACGAGTCATGAGGCAAGCCCTGCCCATCAGATAGAACTTAACACAGTAGATATATGTGTATATGTATACATACACATATAAACATATATATATGTACATGTATATTCACAAAAATATAAAAATCATTTATTCAATAAACATATAAAACAAAGAACGGTTGACAGCACAAGCTAAGTATCAACTCCATGACAGCAAAGGTTGTGTCTTCCGTAAGTTTTATATTTTTCCTAGCATTAAGTGTGGTTCTCTCTATGTGTCTGCACATAGTAGATGCCTAATGGTGTTTGCTGAATTAATTGAACTGAAAAGGAATATAATGAAAAAGGGAAGATTAGGGATAGAATAAAAGAGGGGGATATTGTATGCCACTGTGAACCACTCAGATCTTTATTGAGTAATCACTATTAACTATAGTAATTGATATTTTATATATCTCTTTAAAGTTTGCAAAGCACTTTACATGCATTATTCACTTGGGCCTTAGGACAATCCTATGAGACAGGTTTTTGGGAGGGAAAGGGGTAGTAATATCGGGATATATGATTTTGTCCTGTGGGGAGTTCTTGGTGTGGAAACTCCCTTCACCAGTGTGTATTGGCAATTTATCTATCACTTAGTCCTAGGGAGCTGTTTGGGTCGTTGACAGGTTAAGTGACCTACCTATGGTCACACTGCTAACATCAGAGGCAAGATATGAATCCAGGTGCTTCTCACTCCAAATTCAGCACACTATGCATTATTCTCATGCTAAATGATGTTGGAAAGTCAAAAATCAATAAAACAGATGAATAAAATAGTTCCTGCCTTCAAGGAGCTTCTAGGCAGCTTAGGAATACATATGCATGAAAAGTTAATTAATAATTTAATAAGACAACTCTGAAAAAGCTGCCAATATGTGCTAAGGATCAAATGATTGGTACAAACAATCCTTGTGAAATAAAACAGATTTCCAAGGAGGGACTGATCAGGAAGGAGTGGAGTGGTTAGCAGATGTTATGGAAGAAAAGGAAGGATCTGAGCTGGACTTAGAAAAGGCGGAGGTTGAATAGGTAGAAAGCAGGAGAGAAGGCATTCTAGACAGATAAAGTAGTATGAAGGTGAAAAAGCAGAAGGCTGTTCAGGAGACGGTGAGCCCACCAGTGTGATTAAAAAGTAGAGTGGTTGTCTTTCCTTGTGGGTAAAAATCAAGAGAGAAACTTTTATTAACTCCCTCATAGAAAAAAAGAGTATGTTAGACCATGGATAAGAGAGATTACTCACAGGCAAGAAGCAAACACTGACGATGAGGCAGTTGGTATTTTCAACCGCAAAGGTTCTTTCGGAGGGAAATGGGGCTTGTAACTAGAATCCCAAAATCTAGAGCTGAAATTTTAAGTGTCTCCAGACCTCTGCTCCACCCCCTGTTACACCCTCTTGCCTTCCAAAGATGCCATCAAGCCCCACTTATCTCATACCTCCTCCCAAAAGTTGTCCCTGAATGGCAGATTTTGAGGGCCCCATATACATAACCCCAGAGCAATTCACAGGATGCCATTGGGTCTGGGGAAGAAGGAGAAAGGTGGTATACGGAAGGGTGATCCAGGGAACAAAGATTAGGAACTAGATGAAGTCAGGGAGTTAAGGTACAGAGAAGTGAGGTATTGCTGGAGACAGAAAGGAAGGGTTATCATTGCTCATGGTTTGATTCAGAGTTGAGACAAGGAGTTATGGCCCCTTCAGACAAAGCAAATCTCAAGTGTTATGTGTGTTGCGGGCTGTTTTGGGGCAGAATGAGACACAGGCTAGCCTTCTAGGTCAGTGACAATCCTATCAAGAAATGGGTAGATTTATCTTGCAGAGTGTAACCCAGTAACTCCTAGACTCTTAGGGTGGGGAAGCCTGAGGCAGGGAACATGATTGTGAGGAAAAGTAAAGAGAGGGAGAGGGATGTCATGTAATGGGGTGGCAGTTCCATTTCAAGCCAGGCAAAAGAAGCTGTACCACAATAATCCTATGGGAAGGAAATATGTCCCACCCATATTGGCTACCCTCAGTGCCCTGGAACAAAGCTACAACTGTCCCATCCTAGTTATAGTTTTCTAGTGCAATTAACATGCCTAGAGCTCTGTTCTCAGGGTAATTCTTGCCTCTGTAAAGTCAACGTTTCTGACCATACCTATGTTGTTCTCCTTCTCCTCAGGACTCCCACAATGTAGGACCTGGTTCAGATCTTGCTATAGGTTATCTTGTATTGTTCTCTAATCGTTCCATCTGAATTAGTTGTCCCTCCAAGTATATCAAGTTGCTTCTCATTCTCCTGTCATCTTCCTCCACTCCCCAAAATTAAGTATAGAATTGGTCCTCACTAAGGACCCTGATGGATGAAAGGATTGATCAACCAAGTGAACAATAAGAACTTGAGTCCAAGAACTGCGCAGGGGACCTACCAGGGAGGAACTGGATAGGGTAGAGATTGATTCCCACCCTCTAAGAATGGTATTCTCCAATAACCCGCCGCATCCCCAAAAAATCTATCCAGTCCTGTGAACCCTGGCAAGCCTGCCCTGGGTCTCTCTGCATGCATCATTCTCTGCCACATGCCAAGCCTGGCTGCCTGCATGGGTTCCATTCACAGGTTTGAGGAAGGAGGCTGATTCACTTTCTCACTTATATATAATGTGCAAGTTAATGCTATAAAAACAACTCATTCAATGGCTTGTCCCCAACATTCTGCAGTCACCACCTGCTGCCTCATTAATATCATTGCCTGACGGGACCTCTGTAGACACCTCCAGAGCGCCCTCAGGGTCCAGCCAGCGGTCTTATCTCCTTCAGAAGACTCCAAATAAGTTTAAAAAGAGGAGTACCACCTCAGTGCATTCTAAAGGCTTGATAATTTTAATTACTGAGGGGGAAAAAGCTATTTCTACATGAAATTGTGAGGGAAATTCTATCTGACTTTTTCTCCTCAACCTGATGATGATAGCATTTTACATAGCGCTTAGATTTTCGAAGTGCTTTACAAATAGTATTTCCCTTTCTCCTCAGGATAACCCTAGAAGATAGATGCTATTATTGTCCCAGTTTTACAGATGAGGAAACTGAGGAAGGTAGAGATTAAGTGACTTGCCTAGGATCATATAGCTAGCAAGAGTCTGAGGCTGGATTTGAACTCAGGCTTTCCTGACTCAAAGTTTAGTACTCCTTTTACTGTACCACCAAGCTACCCCTATGTACTCGGTTCCACTCCAGCTTTGCCAATATTTTCATGGTTTTCCTGATATCTACATCTTAATTATACAATTGCTTGTTGCCTGGAATGTCCTCTTTTGTCCTTGCCTACTCAAATTAAAGGCACAAGCAGAACCCCAAGGTAAGTGTAGACCATGGAGATCTCTCCCTTCTCTGAACTCTGACAGCACTGGCTTTCTATAAAACTCAGTGTAGTACATAATTACACAGTGTTTCTTACTTCAGATACGTATGTCAGTTTCTCTCCCTACCTAGAACATAAGCTATTAAGGATGTGGACTAAACCTTTTATGCTTCAAAACCTCCGTAACCCAAGGCACACAGTAACTACTCAGCAAACATGGAGATGCTGTTGTTGTTGCCGTTTGAACAATCTAATTAATTCAGGAGAAGGGCCTGTGTCGGAATCTGATATTACTTTGAAAGGTAGTGTATATTTTAAATTAAAATGTAAACTGATTCTAAGGAAAGGCAAGAAGTTAATAAGTTTATACTTCACAGTAAACCAAAATTATGCAATCCTATCTAATGATGGCCCAAGCTATACTCTTTAAGTCCCTAGAAACAAAATTTAAGGGGCCAGAAAAGGGGAAAGCAGTGAACACTTTTTGAATCTTGTTTTTCACGTGGAATATAAGCTTTCAGAGGCCAGTAATGATGCTTAAATGCTTCTATGGCCTAACCCCAATGGGCATCCTTTCCTTCTAGATGAAGTAAGGGTCAAATTTTCCATATAATCCTTGCTCAATATGAAAAAAAATGGGTTATTTGTGATCTTTCCTGATACAAAGAACCAAATACACTTGGAGAATCTTTTGTTTCTCTTTGCCCCTACCCAGATAATAATGGGAATTTCAGTATCTGGGAGTTCCCAAGGGTGGCCACCACTCTTCTTATAAGTATTCAGGCCCACAAAGCTCAAATAATAGAATAATTTTAAGCATAAATTAATGACAATAGTATTTTCATTCAAGTTCATAGAAAAGATTGACACTTTTCAATTTTTTAGAGACCTGTACAGACTCTATGATTTATAACATAAATCCAACTAAATCCTGACAAGTTTTCTTCCTTAGTATCAAGGTTTCTCTCTATGTCCCTTCTGTGTAGTGTTTCTGCTGGCTCTCATTTCCTATCTAGCATTTCCTATCTCCTTATCTCATCTTTTCAACACATCTCAAAACTGGTACTACACAGCTCCCATTTCCTGCCAGATTTATTCATTCAGTCTTCTCAGCTCTCATTCACTTTACTTTGCAGTTGGACAGTATTTCTCTCCTCCAGTTGATGCCTCTTGCTACCTTTCCAAGGGGACCAGTTCTCTAACCCTCACCTATGCAGAGAAAAGTTACCAACTAGGTTTCTACAGATCAATAAAAAAAAACAACCTCAACTCCAACTGTTTTTAAATCTCCTTTTTGTGCACAGTCCTCACAGCCCCAGACCACACATGAGGGTATTCAAAGAGGCTGTTAGAGCTCATCTTACAAGGGAGTCTCCCTTTTTGCCCCTTTATGTTGAGTAATGTTTTATATACTCCCTCCTTTAGAATTTTGGCCGTAGGTATCTCACTTGTATCAAAATTTATTGTCCCCCCTTCCAAGTCTCAAGTTTCTTGAGTATATTCTCTCCTCAGTTTTCCCTGTGTCTTCCATTCTCCTCTAGAGCAGCTGGGCTGGATTATTCACATTGCTAGGGCTGCTTTCAGGTCCGTCCAGAAAAGATGTGAGGGTAGCACCAGCTCTTCCTGACATGAGTGGCCGTATGCTGAGAAGAAGGAGGGATTTATACCATCTACTATGTACAAAAAGCAACCCTTGTCATGTCATTCATCTTCCAGAATTCAGGGAAATCTCTATGTTGATTCTATTGTCATTTAATTTTCCTATTGATGCTTATGGGTATTTCTAAATATATTTCATTCCACTAGCTGGTCTTAAATGTGAACTACTCTGAGTCGGACTTTATATAGCATTTTATTTCTTAGTCTGCACCTATGATTTCAACCATGTCAGGAATTTCTAATGTAGAACCCACTCGCTCCCCCAACACCATCACTTATATAGATTAGTAGCTCATAGTTTTATAGAGAGCTCGCCCGGTTATAAAAAGTTTGAGATTTTTCCATGGTCACATAATTAGTATTTGTCCAAAGCAGGGCTTAGACCCAGATCTTTCTGACTACAGGGTTGGTTGGCCTTTTACTGACTAAAACATTGAAGTCTTAATTGGGAGGATGGATATCTGACCATTAATGATGGAATGGGCTCCCTAAGAAGTTCAGAGAGTCTCTTGGATCCAAAGATAACATTATTTTGCACATATTTTGAAAGAAGGAAAATAACAGCACAAATTTCACATTGTCTCTGCATGGAGCTAAGCACAAGAATAAACAACCCCTATCCCAGTGGTATTTACCTTTCTCCAATGTTTAAAGTCATCTCAGTTAAATTATCAAAGCCTAAATATCTGCACGGGTTGATTGTTCTATTTATTCTAATTAGCTCAAGTCAAAAGTAACCTGATGTTTGCATTGGAAAAGCTTTCACTGGTGTCTTGAGCTTAGAAAGGACCCAGAATGTTAGGTTTTATGCAATATGTATAAATGTCAAATTTCAGAGCATTTGTATCATTTACTTTTCCTTTGGAAGAATCCCCTAAATTCCTTAGATGATTTGATTGGAAACTTCAACCCCACCACGATTGAGAGGCATTATTGCATAATGGAAAGAGCACTGGAAATTGAGGGAAGATTCAGGATCATACAGATTTAGAGTCAAAAGGAACCTTGAAGGTCACTTAAATCTAACCCCCAACTTTACAGATAAGGAAACTGAGGCCCAGATAAGTTAACTCAAGGTCACCCAGATAGCCAGTGGCAGGACTAGGAGTTAAACAGAAGTCCTTTGATTCTAAATGAGTTCAGTTATAGAAATATTGAGTTTGAGGTTCTGGCAAGATATCCAGGTAGAGATATCTAATAGGCAGCTGGAAATGTGAGATTAGAGTTCAGGGGAGATATGGACTTCAAATATACTGGGAAATCATCTGTAATGAAGTGATTAAAGAAACCATGGTTGTGGATGAGATGAGAAGGGAGACAATGATCCTTATTTGAATCTCATACCATGCCTTAGGTTCATGTTCCAGCTCTGACACGTATTAGCTGTGTGACCAAACTGTAAGTCTTTCAACTATTCTGAAAGTTTGCTTATACTGTAAAAAAAGGGTTAATAACCACATTATCTACATCACAAGATATGTTGTGAGGAACGTGCCTTGTCATCCTTAAAGCATTTAAGGGTTAGCTTTGCTTGACCATGTTTTAAGCACAGGGCACCAAACTTAAGGCCATGCAAATGAATTTGAACCATCCCTTCTCACCGCCAGTCACCGTTGGCTCATTATCCATTTGATAAAGGTGAGTCTTCCAGGAAGCTAAGGAAGGAGCTCAGGGTTATGCCTCAAGAGTAAGAATATAAAATGACAGTTCTAGAGTTTCCTGTCCTTCTACCCCAACTTGAACCCTTTTATAACTTCTCTGTTAAGAGCTATGAGACCTATTTTATCCAAAACTTCCAGAGGGTTGGAGAAAGAAGACCAGCTCATCTCACATACTTAGAGCTTTCTGAGAAACCTCCAGGGTTAATTCCTCCCCAGTCTGGAGTAATATTCCTCCTCCAACCAAGTTTGTCACTGAAGGTGGCAATGGTCCATACATAAAACAAATTAGCCATTCGCTCGGTAACAACATCCTGGCCCTTTATGCCGTGACTGAATGATTATTACAACTTTATGCTGAATGATTTAGAGCTATAATCAAAGAATCTAGGATGGGGTGGGAGGTAATATTAATTCCCTATTTCTCCCTCACCATAGGCATATCCACCCGAGTAGGAGATATTAACATATAGGAAATGGAACATAAGATAAAAGACTTTGTAGATGGAATTGGCCTTGGATATCATCTAGTCCAATCTGCTCCTTTCAAATAAGGAAACTGAGGTTCTGATAGATTGTGACTTTTACAAGGTCACACAGGAGGTCACAGAATCTGAATTCAAATCTAGGATCTCTGATCTCATAATAAGCTGTTTCATTTATAAAATTAAAACAAACACATATGCAAGTGTTTCACTACTTCTCCTATGAGTTCCTGTGAAAGGAAGTGACAAAATAGGATAAAAAAGGTAATAACTGAAAAGCATTTCACCAAAGTAGGAGTAAATGTGATGTGGAATTGAGAACCTTGACCTGTGCAGGATCTAACCCTGGCTATGTCAATATATGAGCCTGGATCTCCACTTCTTCATCTACAAAATAGGGATGATAATACCTATGATAAGTCATAGGTGGCTGTGAGAGTCATATGAGGATCATTGTCTCCATTCTCATCTCATTCACTCCCATAGTTTCATTGATCACTCTATTGCAGATGATTCCTCAGTATATTTAGAGTCCACTTCCCTGAATTCCAGTCTCACATTTCTAGCTACCTATCAGATATCTCTACCTGGCTTCCTGCCAGTACCTCAAACTCAATATTTCTATAACTGAACTCATTTAAGACCTCTTTTTAACTCCTAGCCCCACCACTGACTATCCAGGTAACCTTGAGTTAAACTTCTCTGGGCCTCAGTTTCCTCATCTGTAAAGTTAGGGGTTGGATTTAAGTGACCCCCAAGGTTCTCTCTGGCTCCAAATCTGTATGATTCTGAATCTCCCGTCAACATCAGCTCTTTCTCCCAAGTTGCCTCTTTCTAGCTATGACACTGTCCTGGAACTTCAGAATTGTCTTTGACACCTTTATCTCCTTCATCCTCTGCCCATCTCTAGTCAGTTGCCACATACAACTAATTCTGCCTCCATCATATTTTTATAACTTTCTTCTCTTCTCCACTGACCCTGCCATCACTCTCATCTAAGCCCTCATCATTGAGATCTCATTTGTCCCATTGTAATTGCCTCCTTATTGGTTTCTCCAGGCTCTTCCCCATCTAATCTATCCTTGACACACCTACCACATTACTTTTTTCTAACATACCTAACTATTCCATTTTTCTCCTTTAAAGCTCTCAGAAGTTCCATATTTTCTTATTGAATGAACCATAAACTTTTTTGCCTGGTATTCATATGGGCTATCCCCAAATCTGGAATCCATGCTCTCCTCTCCAGTTGGAAATCAGGTCTACCTAGTCCAAGTACTATGTCTTCCACAAGACCTTCCCTGAGCCCAGCTAAAAGTAGCCTCTCTTTCTTCATATTTCTTTGAACATTTTACCTAGACCCTCCCTTTGCCTTTATCAAATTGCCCATGAAATTGTACTTATCTATGTACATGATGCATTTCATATATGTACACCCAGCATCCCCAGAGAACATAAGCATTTTGATGATGGGAACCATATCTCTTTTAATTTTTGTATCCTCAGCACCTAATACAAAATTTTGTACATAGTATGAGCTTAGTAACCATGTATTGCTTGAATTAAATTGAAATGAGATTACACATACAGAATACTACATCAACATCAGAATGATATATATGTAAAGTTTGGGGTCCCCCATGTTCTCAATTATTCATAGCCAGTCCAGATGACTGACTGAATAAATCAATCAAGGGTATAAACTAAGTGAGAACAATTTGGGAGGAACGAAATGCTTTTGATCTTGGATGAAGATAAATGATGCCAAACAGGAAATGTCTTATAGTCATCTGAAAGAATCAGAAATACCTCTTGGCCTATGGAAAACACAGCATGTCAATCTGGCATCTGACATTCCAATAGAAGGCTAGCCCAAGAGAGGAGCACTTATAGTCAAACCCTCAAGAAGAGAATACTAGGGGGTGGGAAAAAGAGGAGAGGATCTGTTTCCCTACTCCTTCTACATATCCAGGCAATTCTGTGAGTTTGTGAGATCTATCAGAGAATACCACTGGTAACTGGAGCTGGTAGCAATGTACCTGGAGCCTCAGTGACTTATCACAGCATCTGCATCAGGAACAGAGAGACACAGTGAAGACAAACCAGATACATTAAGGAAAGGTGAACTTCAGGGTTCTATAAGGGCACTCACCCTTGGAACCCAGTAGAGAATCATGCCTAATGGGACCTTCATGAAGATTCCACAAAGGGAGAAAAAGCATTTGTAGTAACCAGGAAATTACCCCTTAACTATATGAGTGCTTCACCATCATTGTATTTTAAGTTGGTGCCTGCTCTCCCCACGAATGCTGTGTGTATTTATGGGAGACAAGACTTCCGGGGAATTTTTCTTCATGCCAACTATTCTTATTATGACATCACAGTAAATACCCTTTCCTACAAGTTCATTGATGCTACTTGGTGATAATCAATGGGGAACACACTGGATGGGGGCTTATTGGTATCAGTACTCAGCAATAAGTAACCCTTATTAAAAGCTAGAGGGAGTAGTAGTAATTGACCTCTGGATACCAATTCCCTCTTTATAATTGGGGGTTGGCAAAGCATTCCTGAAAGGCATGTCACATATAAATATAAACAATTAGTATTTTTGTTATCCCTAAAATTTCTTCAAACTCCAGTTTTCTAGCCAGCATTGTTGTCCTTCTCAGAGGTATTACATTTGAAAAGAGAAACTTAGAGACAGAAATGCTTAAACCATGAAATGAATCAGTAATGGTGGAATTACACCTTGATTCAAGGAAGTTATACATTCTTGCTCTGGAATGAGAATAACTAGCAGCCTAAGAGTTCAGGTAAATAATTATTTTACTAAGTAGAGGTACAAGTGAGCATAGCTTCTCAAGATATTCTTAGTCACACACACACACACACACACACACACACACACGCAAACAGAGATACACTCCCTCCCCAGACAACCTACACAAAATCTCCAATGGGTATGAGAAGCCATTAGGCCATCCTTATAGACTCCCTACCTTTAAGAGGCCCAAGACTTGGCTTCTAGGTCAATTCCTTCTGGGTGGGTGGGGAAGGGATTTAAATCAAGTTGCACAGGGCCTCTACCATAGATTCCTGACCTACGGTAACCCCTCAAACGGCATAGGTAGGTCACAGTCTTTTGCATAGCAATCAATTAGCATTTATTTTATATGTTATTATATGTTAGATACTATGGTTGACACTGGGACTACAAGGACAAAAATTAAATGGTCCTCACACTTACATTCATTCTATCTAAGAAAATAACATATATACAAGTAAGCACAAAATATAGATGAAGTAAATACAAGGTAGTTGTGGGAAGGAGGAGGCACTATCACCTGGGGGAAATCAGGAAAGGCCTCACATAGAAAGGAAACATTGGAATTGAGCTTCTAAGGAATGTAAGAAATTCTAAGAAGGGAGTACATTTCAGGCATCTGAATCAGGTGTGTCTAAAGGCATAGAGACTAGAGTGGAATGTCATACACTCTTAGACCTAGAGCTTGAAACTATCTTAGAAGTTACTTAATTTGGATGGTGGAGAAAAGACAGGGAATCATATGTGCTTTCCCAAATTCCCCTCATAAACAACTTGAAAATAATGCCTTAAAACAAATTCTGGACTGGGGAAACCAAGAAAAGGACATGGTGAAACGGTTTTCCAATCCAAGACAACCTGAAAGGTTAACATGAAAGGTCTATCACATCAGGGTGGGAGTAGAGCACAGTTCAGCACAGACAATGCCCTGGCAGGCTAGGAGCAGTCCTTGAGGTCAACTGAATTAGCAGTAGATGCTTCTGGATCTCTCAGCCTACACAGGGTAAAGGAGTTGGACAACTAAACAGGGGTACCTTTGCTGATACTAGGTACAGGATTCTGTTGTTTTGCCCATATGCAGATCCAGGTCACAGACCTGGGTCTCAGTCCCAAGGGAAGGAGAGCACTACGAGCCTACTAGAACTTGCATAAAAAGGTAAACAGGAAAGAGAAATCATAAGGGATTTAATAGGGCCAAACTGCCTACATTCCTACATGAGAAGATGATATCTGTAACTCTATTAGAGCAGTTAAAAAGAGTAGACATAAACAGAGGGCATGAGTGTGAGTTGAATATCATGATCTAATGCCTAAAAAATGGAATTAAAGGTGAGAAAGAAGAATGCACTGGGAGAAGGAGGAAGAGAGAGGTAGAACAGGATAAATGATCTCCATTCTAGAGGAGAAGACAGAGGACATAGTGGGGAATGCTAGAACTTTACCTTCATTGGAATTGGGTCAAAGAGAGAATAACATACTCAACTGGGGATAGAAATCTGTCATGCTACAGAAAAGTAGAAGGGAATAAGTGGAGGTAGAACTGATAGGAAGACAGATTGAGGGAAGTGGTAGACAGAAGCAAAACACTTTTGAAGACAGACAGTGAAATGAGAGGGAGAGTAGGATAAACTGGGGAGGGTGGAATAAGATAGAGAGAAATATACAGTAATCATAACTGAAAAAATTGCCACATGTGTTTCTAATACAAGTCTCATTTCTCAAATACAGAGAGAACTGAGTCAAATTTATAAGAATATAAGTCATTGTTCAATTGATAAATGAACAAAGGATATGAAAAGTCAATTTTCAGGTGAAGAAATCAAAGCAATTTATAGACAACTGAAAAATGCTCCAAGTCACTATTCACTAAAGAAATGCAAATTAAAACAACTCTGAGGTACCACCCTACATCTTTTAGACTGGCAAATATGACAGAAAAGGGAAATGACAAATGTTGGTGGAGATGTGGGAAAATTGAAACACTAATGCAATGCATTACTGGTAGAGTTGTGAACTGATTCAATTATTCTGGAGAGCAGTTTGGAACTATGCCCAAATGACTATAAAATCTGCATACCCTTTGACCCAGCACAATTTCACTAGGTCTGCATCCCAAAGAGATTTTTTAAAAAGGGAAAAGATAATATATTCTAGGCATATAATAAGAAATATTTTGTCAGATATACTCATTATTTTGTGTTACTTTGCTTTATATACTTTCCATGGGGGTCTGTGGGAGAAGTTCAGAGGTCTTGGAAAGGGATAACAGTAATAAAAATGTCAAAAATAAAAAAAGGAAAAGGACCTTTGTGCACAAAAATATCTAAAGTAGTAGTTTTTGTGATGGCAAAGAATTGGGAATTGAGGGGATGCCCATCAACTGAGGAATGGCTAAAGAAGTTGTGGTACATAATTGTGATGGAATACTGTTGTGCTATAGGAAATGACGAACAGCATGCTCTCAGAAAACCCTGGAAAGACTTACATAAACTAATGAAAAGTGAAATGAGCAGAACCAGAAGAACACTGTACACAGTAACAGCAAAATTATATGGCAATCATCTGTGAATAACTTAGCTATTCTCAGCAATACAAACATCCAAAACAGTTCCAAGGGACTTACTTCACATCCAGAGAAAGAACTATGGAGTCTGAATGCAGATTAAAACATATCTTTCTTTAAACTTTATTTTTCTTAGTTGTTTTTGGTCAGTATTTTCTTTCACAATAGGAATAATAAGAAAATATGTTTTGCATGACTGCACATGACCTATATCAAATTGCTTGCCTTCTCAATGAGAAGGGCAAGGGAAGCAAGGAGAGAATATGGAACTCAAAATTTTAAAAAATGAATGTTAAAATTGTTTTTACATGTAACTGGGGAAAGAACAAAATATTAATTTAAAAGAAAAGTAGGTTTGATGGTGGTGAGATACCATTTCAATGAAAGGTAAATAAAAAAGAACAAAATTCAAAAACACAGAATCTGTGTCAACCATTAATAAAAAGCATAAATCAAAGTGTAGAAATTATAGAAATGTACCATCTTCTATTTACAGCAATGTCTAGAAACAAAGAAATGCCGTGACATATAATTTGCTCAGCCTTTGAGAGATCATGAAACTGAAGCTGTGTAATGTCATTGCAGAGAATATTTGAATGAGACAAATTTAATGTAGAAATAAAATAAAGTACTTGGGGAATAAAAACGTCAATTTAATTCAACCTCTTAATTTGATGGATGATGAAACAATGTTAAGTGACTTGCCCTAGGTCACACAGGTAGTAAGATGATTTGAACTCAAGTTCTGGGAATTTGAATACAGTTCACTCTGTCCTATGAGTAAGATTAGCCTTGTTCTCTGATTTCCTTTTGATTGTGGTGCTGTTTCCAAGAAGGAACCCTTCAGTCTAATGATGAACAAGGATCTGGGAGTTCCGTTCTCTGAGGAGGATCAGCAGGAGCTCACCAATTTACCTAGTTATTCTGCCTTGTACGTACAGTAAGCTTCTGTTGCTCACTTCATCTCTGGCCTCTTCCTGTTAAGCTAGAGTTTCCCACAATCCTCTTCAGTCTTTTAGACATAAGAAGGCTTCGACTGAAATGCCTTATGGTCAGATAAACAATTACCTCTTAAGTCACAAAAAAATGGCCCAGAGTCACAATCCATCATCTGTCCCAGAAAAGGAAACATGAACACAGCAGCTAAGCAAAAATATTATGCAGAGAGTGGCAGCCTTAACTCTTTTCCAATCCTCTTGTCTTGGCCAGGGAATTTTCCAGTTTATTCATTCCACCAACATTTAATGAGGGTGGAGTATGTGTAGGGCACTGTGCTGATTACTACGTGGCATAGATATTGAAGGCTGAAGTCAGGGAAACAGATGGAGAAACAAGATCAATAAGGCATGGCCCTATCTTGCAGGAAGCTCACGGTTTCACCATCCATCCAAGGGTAATCCTTGATGGATGTCTTGAGGTTATTTTTGCCCCCAAATAAAAATAGAAACATAAATAATGACAAGATTTTTAGCAGGGAAAGATGATGCCAGAAGGTAATTGCTTTGCAAATTACTGAAAGTTATAAACGGATCAATGATTTTCTCCAAAGTTGAAATCATCTGTAATTAGCAATATGCAAATCCCTCCCTAGTCCTTTGCTAGAGACAGTGAGATGTGAAACCCTAGGAAGCTGTAATTCATACTCATTCAAAAGAGACCATGGTGGACAGTAATCAAGTTCAGTTTAGAAAAGAGAAAGAAGGATGATGATATTTATAAAGGACTCAGTAGGACTTTTCCTCCTATCACAGGGACCTGTGGACTGCTCAGGCAGAAGTGGAAAAGCTTACACTATGGGGATGGGTAAAAATGATTATTATCATTGTTAATAATAATAACTGACCCCAAGCTTTAAAGTTGGCAAAGAATTCTTCTTACATCATTTTATTTGAAAACTACAACAACCCCATGAGGGAGTGACTCCAGTATCCTTTTCTTCATTTTACAAATAGGAGATTAAGGTTCCAAGAAGTTAACCAATGTGTCCATGGTCACACAAAGTTACACTTTCTACAGAAAACCTTTCCAAATCCTTCTTAATTTCAGGGCCTTCTCTTGATTGATTATCTCCTGTTTATCCTGTGTAGAGCCTTCTGTATGTAGTTGTTTACTCTGGTCTCCCCGTTGGATTGCGAGCTCATATCCCCAGCATTTAGCACAGTACTTGGAGCATATTTATTGATGGACTGACCGACACAGCTACCATCAGATGCAGAATTCAAAACTATCTCCTTCTGACACCAAATCTAGCAGCCACTTCTCTCTCTCAAAAATACCAAGCAGATGTAACTTCCCTTCACCCATAGGCAGAGGGTAAGGAAGGCCCTCACCCTCCGCTCTCCAAATAACTGAGGTGAAGATGGGAGCAAGGCAAGAAGAGTTCCAGGGATTTTTTTTGTTTTACCTTAAGACAATGTCTTTGACTCCCAAAAAGGCATTTAAAGATTCTAAGTTCCTGTGTTGCTCCAATGTATGAAGACGGTTTACGATAACCTTAATTTAAAAAAGAAAACAGCACCTATATTTTTACCCATAGATCCTCTTGCCTAAGAAGTAATTCACCACAGCTGTTGCCACAGAAATAGGATCACCAAGAAGACAGAATACACTTCAGTAAGAGCCTAAATAGCATATTCTGCTTCATTACCTGAAAGGGTCCAGTGTGCGGCAGAGCCCAGTTGTTCTGAGGAGAGCTACGAATGATGGAACCGTAAATGCAGAGAACATCTCTCAGTTCACCTGGTATCCACACCCCTCATTTAATCAAGGGGGAAGAACAGAGATGGCCAGAAAGGGGTGGGATGGCTTGCCCAAAGTCCCATAATTAATTCAACAAGCATGTATTAAGCACCTGCTGTATGCCAGGCACTGATGACTTTAAGGTTTACAAAGCCCTTCATGTACATTACCTTAACCAGTCCTCACAACCACCTTGTGAAATAGATGCCATTATTACTCCCATTTTATGGGCAGCTAGGTGGCAAAGTGGATAGAGCCCCACCCTGGAATCAGGAGGACCCGAGTTCAAATCTAGTCTCAGACATTTACTAGTTGTATGATACTGGGCAAGTCCTTTAACCTTGTTTGCCTCATTTTCCTCATCTGTAAAATGAGCTGGAGAAGGTAATGGCTAAGGCCCTCCAGTATCTTTGCCAAAAAAACACCAAAATGGGGTCCCAGAAAGTCAGACACAACTGAAATGACTCATCAACAAAATTATTCCCATTTTACAGATGGGAAGCTGAGGCTTAGAGAAGTTAAGCTATAGTTTACCTACAATCAAGCAGCCAATGAAGCAAAACCTGAACCCGTGCCTTCCTGACTCTAAATCCATCCAGGAAACAATGCTGACCTCACTAATAGAAACAAAGACAGGACTAGAACCTGGGTCTTCTTCTGATTTACTCCCAGTCCTACCCTCTCCACTCCACCATGATGCCATACCTTGTGAAACAATACAAAAAAAGTTCCCCTGGTGCTGATGACTTTCAGACCAAGGTGTTTCCATGAGGCATATGTGCAGGTGTCCTCCAAGTCTCCTGATGCTGATCCAGCTAGCCAATGGAAAAGCTTGTCTCTGGCCGTTCACAGTTGATTTTCTTCTTGATTGCCCGTTGAAGAATTGGAAGGTTAATCCCTCTCCAGCAGCCCAGGTGGGCAAGAGGTTAATAACATTTCCACAACACCTTACAGTTTTAAGTGCTCACTAACTCACTTGATACTTGCAATAACCCTGCAGAGTACTGGAATGATGCCCATGCTAAAGATTAGAAAACTGAGGCTGACAAAGATTAAGTGGCTTAGCCGTGATCACACAGCTAATGGGGCAGGATTCAAACACTAGTGTTCTAACTCCAAATCTGGTATTCTATCCACTAGGGCCTTATCCCTAGATCACTGGGACTGGAGGAGAAAAAAAGGAAGGAGAAGGACCTGGCTCTACTCAGACTTGCTGTCATCATCAGTGTAACAGAGATGTGTCAATGCCCCTTTGGAAACTTCACTCTTCTACAGGAAAGCTAACAAAAAAAGTAGCTGAATGCATTTATGCTTGTTCTCCTGCCTGTAAACAGCTGGGCTACAAGCATCAATGGTCGTGGTTCCCTGAGGTCATGAAAGGCAGCAGGCAAGACCAAATGGCCCCAGTGCCTATTAGGACACCATTTAATAAGTAACATCTGGCACTCCTGCAGCTCCCCTTTACACAGGGCTCTCCAAGCATTCATCCCAGCCCCTACCGATGAATCTCCCCATGCAGCCTCCCAACTGAACACATAGAGCTGATCTCTCCAAACTAAACCAGCTGCCCTCTTCCAACAGTGACCTGGCTCCATTTGAAAGGGAAGGAAATTGTACAGAAATATATATTTTGAACCACAGTTTATGGGTAACCTTCCGCAGTTTGTGCCAGCAACTAATGCTTCCCCAGAGCACCTTCTGCCCCCCCCCCACTTTTCCTCTTGTCTCCATCTGTCTTGGTGAAGGCTAGAAAGGCCCCTCTGGCAGTTGGGGCTCATAACTTGACTGCTCAGAAAGCATGGTTTATATCTCAGGTTGACATCTTTCTTGAGTCCCTCCTCCCTCAGTCCCTACAAGGAAGCTCCTCCTCAAATAATCCTACATTAGATGGCAATCCAGTCACACTGAACAGCCCTGACCCTGCTCTTGAAGTTCCAGCTATTTATGAGAAGTAACAAAGACCAGAAAGGCATCAAGACTTATAGAATTGTTGCGCAGAATAGAATTGTAGGGATGAAAGAGAGATCAGAAATAATTAAATCTAAGCTTCTCATTTTACTGACGGGGACTCTGAGACCCACAGAGGTAAAGAGGCTTGCTCACAGATTTGGCAGATTCAGTGAATTAAATATATAAAGTACTTTACTTCCGTAGTGAGCACGCATAGAAGAATCGTATTAGAAATGCCCAAGGAGTTCTAAGGGTCATTAGGCAGACCTTTTCCGCTTCCCTGCTGCAATGGTTAGAAAGGGTCCTATGCAAGAGCATCTAGGGTAGGGGGAAGCTATCCATGGCAAAGATGAAGGACTGTTCAGGTTAGAAGACCAGAGTGTTGAGAAACAAAATACAAAGATGGCCACTGTAAAGATAGTGATGTCTGAACCAACACTGAGGAACTTCAGAGTCAACCTGGGAGTGGAGACCAGACAAGAGCAAGAGCACAATATCTGAGGGACCAGCTTAGGATTCAGGGCAAGAGAAGAGTACAGAAGCCACAGCAAACCACTGGATCCACCCCAAACCACCAGAGGCTAGGGCAATGTTTATGGTAGCTGGGTGGTACAGTGGATAAGAGTCGCTCTTAGAGTCAGGAATAGCTGAGATCAAATCCTACTTGAGATACTTACTAATTGTATGACCTTGGGCATAGGGGGAAGGGGCATTTATTAAGTACCTACTAGGTTGTTTTTTTTTTTTTATTAAGTACCAACTACACCACCTGGATGCCTCAAACTCTCAACTTCAATTTCATCACCTGTAAAATGAGGGCAATAATGTCACCTACCTCACAGGGGTGTTGTGAGGATTAAATGATATAATATATGTAAACATCTTTGTAAATCTTAAAACACTAAAAGAAATGCTAGCCATAATGATGATAATGATGACGATGATAATGGACAATCACAGGGACTAGAAACGAACTGGGATCCTACTCACATTGCTAAGTGTACTCCTATGAGCCATCAGGGACTGTGGCTAAACCTCTGGAAGGGAAACTGTGCTTTCTGGGTAGTGGTTGGGACCAAAATTAATACTTTCCTATAGGGGCTCAGAGAGGCAACTAGATAGCTCAGAGATGAAGCAATGGTCTTGAAGTCAGGAAGACCTGACTTCAAATTCATCCATAGACATGTACTAGCAATGTGGCCCTGGGCAAGTCACTTAACCTGTTTGCCTCAGTTTCCTCATCTGTAAAATGAGCTGGAAAAGAAAATAGCAAACCACTCAGTATCTGTCAAGAAACTCCCACACAGGGTCACAAAGACTTTGAAATGACTATTCCCTGGCAAATGCAGATGTTTCCCTAGAGTTCATTTAGACCATTCCTAATTGCACCCATCTCCCTTACATCTGGATTCCTATAACAGCTGCAGTTTATACCACACAGTTACTGGAACCAAGTGTAGAAGAGAGCACAAGGATTTCACATGCTCCAGGGCCATGCTCAGAATTCTGCCTTCTGTGGAACCCAACACTGTCAGGTGTGTGATCTCTGCTTTCCACTGAAGTCCTACCTTCCACGCCTCATGTGACACTGGATTCTCAAAAGCAACATTGACAATGAACAAATTCTTCAAGGTCCTACCAAGTTGGAAAGGCTTCAGATACAGACCCAGAGACCTGTCTGTCCAAGGACCCTGTTCCCAAGGATCAGCTTGGCTAGGGTTGGAGAGGATAGTCACCAGATTGGCTGCAGGTGATAAACTCAGAGGTTTTCCAAGGCATAGTGGGGTTGTGACAGGTGTTAGTGATGGGAGCTCCCCAAACTATTCCCAAGAAAACCAAGGATCATCAGAGTAAATGTACCCTATCTCCTTAGCTAGAGTGTAATCTATTGGAGATCAGGGGCCATAACTTCTCCTTCCCTACTAAACCCCAACCCCTACTCCCAGGGGTGGAAAGCACAGGGCTGGGCATACCAGATTTTCAATAAAGACATGTCTTGTTGTTTGATATATATTATTATTAATGAAAAGTCAATGTAGGGATATTAGAATCATAAAATTATACATCTTAGAGCTGGAAAAGACATCAAAAGATCATCTGATGTAGCCCTTCATTATAAGCAATAGCATTAATAGGTTCAATTTTGGCAGCTAAAAGAGCATTGGATATTAGATAGGTCCAAAAAAGCATTAACATTGGACTGCATCTTGCTCCTGGGTGTTGCTCGTTTCTCTTTTCTCCAAGCACTAGAACAACCACAAGAAGCAAAATGAGGATACCCCAAGTAGTCTAATTCAAGGTAAAAGTAGAAAACCATGTACTCGAGTCTATAAGAACGATTACTGATAAAGAACACAAAGGCAGCGGCAAAGGAGATATTGTAAAGAGTGTCAGCATTCGGGGTAATAGACCGAGGTGTGTTGGAGACAAGTCTAGCAGGCTTTCAAGACTCAAGATTTTTCATCATGACCATTTTCCTCTAGAAAGTCATCAACAACTAAGAAAGAGGGCTTAATTTATTGTTCTGGAGATTTTCCAGACTTAAGAGAGTGATGGAGAAAATGTGAATAATGATTAATTTCAGAAGTGTGTCACACATTTAGCAGAGCCTATTGTTAAACATTTACTAGCCCTCCTCCCTATGATAGGTCTCAAAATATCCAAAACTAGCATGTTTACCCTAATTTGACGTGACTTTGGTTCAGATCCATATATGATTAGCTGATATAGATAATGGCTGGAGGAGTATGGATGAGGGAACATTGAATTCATAAGTATCTGCTCTTGTGGCCAACATTCCCTGCACTCATTTTTTTTTCACTTTGACCTCAATGTCCCTCCTCAGTTCTATCAGAGTACTGTAGCCTCTATCATAGGTAGGCCTGAGTAAATCAGGAAGAGCTCAGAAAGTACAGCCCAGAAAAATGCAGCTGTCTCTCTGTCACCGACCTCTTTGGTGTATGTCATGTCCTAAGACCCACAGAAGTTTGCAGTGTAACTTAGTTCTTGAGATTTCCCCTCCCTTCCCTGCCACATGCACCCCTAGAACGCAACACAACAGCACCCAAGCAGACATCATAGAAAAACCAACCAGGTACCCAGGCTTAACTGCTCTACCACTAAGGAAAAAGGAAAAGTAGGATCGCTGATCTTTGCACCCCAAACCCAGGAGAATGGTTCTGGTCCTGGTTCCCTTGGCCTTCTTTCCTATCAACACAGTTAGTTCTATAGTATAAGGGATGATTTAAAGCTACTAACTCAAAATCATTGACTACCTATGCCGACTCCAGGTATCTTCAAGGGGTGCAAGAGGCAGATGCCCTCATTAGGGTTTTTGGAAGCAAGTTCTGTCTTCCCAGTGCACCAATCAATCACTCTGCCTTTCCAGCACTGCTAACAGTATTTGGACTCCATAAATGAGAAATAGCTATCTTCCTAGAGACATAGTTTGTTTTCTTTAACAGTAGAAAATAAAGGGGTCAAAATAGAAAAGTTGTAGAGGGGGTTGTGTATAAATAGACAGCTTGGTGGTTATCAAATCTGACCCTGGAGTCATGTAATTAGAGAAGGGGTGGGGGGGAGAAATCTCATTAACTACAAAAATCATTAACAGTAGAAGAAAATAAAAGGAGGGCAGAAGGTGGAGCTGCTTAGCTGCCAAAGAAGATTGCTTAGGAAGGAAGGTTCTCAGTGAAAAACAATTTTTATGATTGCATGTATGTGCCTTGTCATCCCCATGGACTCCGACATCCTCAGACTACCCTCAAGAAGTTTTAGTGACACTTACCTTGGAGCTTAGCATCTCCCAATACATCCTCAGCATCCCCCCGCCATTCAAACCCCAAGCTGAAAAAACAGATCCTTGTGTCTGCCTCAAACTAGCTGTATGATCTTGAGAAAGCTCATTCTTCTAATTCTCAATTTCCTTACTTATAAAAAGACTAAATGATATCTTTGGATTTTCTTCTAGCGCTAGTGTGAGGCTTATGAGACTAATGCAGGGTTTCTTAATCTGGGGTCTACAGACTCACAAGGGATCCATGAATAGATTTCAAGGGGTTCATGAATGTGGATGGGGAAAAAATTTATATCTTTATTTTCAGTAACTGAAATTTAGCATTTCCTTCAAATATGTAACAACAGTTTGAGAGGAAATGCATGCCAGCCTGCCAAAGGAATCCACAACCCCAAAAAGATTAAGAAGCCATAATCTAAAGGTGCCCCTATGGGCTGGCCTTACCAATGTTCTTGAGTATCAGGGTCTACTCCAGATTGCCTCTCCCTCTATGCCTAAACCAGGGGGAACATTCTTAACCTGGCCTCCAAATCCTTACCCTTGAACTCATGATAACTATTTTTTATAGTCCTATGAGTATTTTGCCTGGAACCCACAAATTTCATACATATATATAAACATATATATATATATGTGTGTGTGCGTGTACCTATATATGCATATGTATATATACATATATGTACATATATATTCACACAAACACATACATACATATATACATGCATACTCTGTGTGTGTATGTGTGTGTAGTTTTCCTTCATGCATGGAGAGAACCAAAATGATCTTACGATGTAAGGATCAAGGTACAGTGCATTTGACTGGCTGATTAGACCAACACAAGTTCGGAATGCTCTACCACAAGTCAGTCACAATTAGACTGTGTGAACATTTGGAATAGAAATGTCTCTAAATTTGTGCATCTTACATTTCTTTTGAGTTACTGCAATTCTGCTTTGTTCATAAAGCACAGCTTCTTCTTTGATTCAGGCATGCCATGCTGGACGGTCCTGTGCCAGTGTCTCCTACATCTCATAATCAGTTGCAAAGTTCTTTAGAGAGACCTTGAAAGTGTCTTTGTATCATTTCTGACTTCCATGTGAACATTTGCTTTGTATGAGTTTTCTGTAAAAGAGTCTTTTAGGCAAATATATGTTTAGCATTCAAACAACATGACCAGCCCAGCAGAGTTGTGCTGTCTACAGCAGAGTTTGAACGCTTGGCAAATTAGTTTGAGAAAGGACCTCAGTGTCTAGTATCTATCTTGCCAGGTGATCTTCAGAATCTTTCTAAGACAATTCAAATGGAAGTAATTCAGTTTCCTGGCATGATGCTGATAGAATATCCAGGTTTCACAGGCATACAACAATGAGGTCAGCACAACAGCTCTGCAGATCTTCAGTTTGGTAAGCAGTTAATACTTCATCTCTCCCACACTTACCTCAGAGTCTCCCAAATATTGATCTATCTCTGGCAATGTGTACATCAATCTCATCATCTACTTGTACATCCTTAGAAAGTATACTGTCAAGGTAAGAATATTTATCCACAGTATTAAAAATTTCTCCATCTGCTTCAACCAATGGTTCCTCATGTGGATGGTGTGGTGCTGACTGGTGAAGAAAACTCTATTTTCTTGGTATAAATTGTCAAACCAAATTGTCAAAACCTCTTCTTCAGTTGGAAGTTCAGCTAGAAAGGGATTGACTTCAAACCGAGGTCAGTGACCTCAGCACTGGTTGATGATGATCTTTTGAGAGTGCAATGGAAGTTTTCAGCCCATCTCTCTAGGATCACGTCCTTAATCCTAATCAATGTGGCTCCATTAACACTGAGTAGTTGAGATATACCTTAGATCTTTGGCCTATAAATAGTCTTCAGGGCATCGTAACAGTGCTTTGTATTGTTACTATCAGCATAAAAAGGGGTGTAAAGTGTGTTCAGAGAGGATCAGCACCTTTGGTGTGATGGTTGTTGAGCCCTTTTCGGGGCTCTTTCCACCTTTGATGTCTGTCTGTTCCACCCAACTCTCACCTGTGAATCCAAGAAACTGCAGCATATGCAGTTGCCACACCCTGGTAAACTGTTTCAGCAGATAGATCAAACCAGGTTGAGGGTAACCAGGTGAGTTAGGAAGATGTCTACCCCAAGAATGTGAAGACTTCCTCAGATGGAATGGGCGGATGAGAATAATTTGTTCCAGCAGTCATAAAGGCAGCTGAAACAGGTGATGTGGAGTGCTTAGAACTTGGTTAGACACCGAAGACACCAAGATCATCCACTGCATCCTGAGCCATTGCCAGCCGTCTTGACTCTGTCCTATCACTGGACTATGATGACTCTAGAGGAGAGAGTGAGGCTGAGGATTTCGTGCAACTCTGCCTCACTTAAATCCAATTTATACACAAACCAAAAGATATCACCCATACTATTTTACTATCATGCCTCAAAGTCCTGTGGTGACAGACAAGTAATGAAGCAGCAGGTGCAGATACACCAGGAGCTGTAGTCACAACTCTGCACATAAGTAAGCCAGGCCATAGGGCTATTTCTCACTGAAAGCAGCAGTGGGACTCGGCAGCCCTGTGGGTGAGAAGCCTTTTAAGGATCACACTGCTCACCTCCTGGTGTGAGGAAGGAGGCTAAAAAAGGTGCCCTAAATATTGTCTGCCTACCCAACCCAGGCCTGATTACTGCAGCAGGTAGGGAATCCCACTATGCAGTTGAAACACAAAAAAACGTACAAAAACATCTACAAAGATGATTCCACTCAGCATCAGCACATGGAACATGCTCACACTAATAGACAACACAAAATCCAGTAGACGTGAAAGACAAACTGGTCTTGTTGCAAGAGAACTCAATAGTTATTGCATCCAAATAGCAGCCCTGAATGAAACAAGGTTGGTAAATGAAAGTCAGCTTACTGAAGTCAGAGATGGATACACTTTTTTCTAGAGTGGGCACAGTGAAGGGGAGCGCCATGAAGCTGACATGGGTTTTGCAGTCAAAACTAATCTAGTCAGCAAGTTGGTAGGCCTGCCAAAAGGAGTGAATGACAGGCTTATGACAATGCGATTGCCACTCGCAGGAAAACGCCATGCCACCATCATCAGTGCCTATGCTCCCACCATGAAAAACTCTGATGAGGTCAAAGACAAATTTTATGAAGACCTAAAGATCTTATCATCAACATGCCAAAAGAGGACAAGTTTATAATTCTGGGTGACTTTAATACTAGAGTAGGCTCAAACTACCAGACTTGGCAGGGAGTCCCAGGAAGGAATGGAGTTGGAAATAGCAATAGCAATGGTCATGTACTGCTGAAGACTCATGCATCACATAATTTTCTCATCATCAACACTGTTTTCCATTTACCTAAATGCAATAAAACCATGGATGCAGCCTCACAGCAAACATTGGCATCTAATAGATAATGTGATTGTAAGGACAAGAGAGACAAGATGAGAGAGTGACAAAGGCAATGTGTTGTGGACAGTGCTGGACTGATGATAGACATCCTTTCCAAGCTAAATATTCACATTCATCAAAAGTGCCACCCCAAGGCAAAATGACTACCAGAAGAATTAATTTCAACAAATTAGAGCTCTTCTCTGAGCGTGAACAGTTTGTTGCTAACTTGGAAGGAAAGTTGAGTCAACACATAGCTGGCAACAGAGGAGCAGAAAAGGAGTGAGCAGCTTTCAGAGATTTGAAGAGCACTTCATTTGCTCCTCTGGGTCAGAAGACTCACAAACACCAAGGGTGGTTTGATGAAAATGATGAGGAAACTCAGAAGCTGCTAAATGAAAAACGAGAACTCCACAGGATATACCAGCAGGATAGTTCATCCACCTCTAAGAAGGAAGCATTTATTCCATCAAAAGCAAAATACAAGCAAAGCTTAGAGAGATGCAGGATTCCTGGCTCAGTAAGAAGGCAGATGAAATTCACTTTTATGCTGATAGTAACAATCCAAAATCCCTTTGTGATTTCCTGAAAGCTATTTATGGACCAAAATCCTATGGTGTATCACAACTACTTGGTGCTGATGGAGCCACATTGATTAATGATAAGGACATGATCCTAGAGAGATGGGCTGAACACTTCCATAGTGTTCTCAGCAGACCATCATCAATCAATGCTGAAGTCATTGACCATTTACCTCAGGTTGAAGTCAAACCCTCCTTAGCTGAACTTCCAAATGAAGAAGAGGTTTGGAGGGCCATTAGGCTCCTTTTATGTGGCAAAGAACCCAGTGCTGATTCTATTCCAGCTGAGATTTATATGGGATCCACTGCTCATACAAAAGTTGATTGAAATTTTCCAGGTTATATGGCAAGAAAAGGTTATCCCCTAGGAGTTCAAAAATGTCTCTATTGTCTACCTTTATAAAGGAAAAGGAACAGATTGTCCTGCAACAATCACAGGGAAATCTCTCTCTTAGTCATTGCTGGCAAAATTCTTGCCAGAGTACTCCTTAATAGGCTGATCCTTCACCTGGAAGATGTTCATCACCTTGAGAGCCAAGGTGACTTCAGAAATGGCTGAGGAACAGTTGATATGGCGTTTGCTGCCAGACAAGTGGAAGAGAAATGCCGGCAGCAGAACAAAGGTCTATACACAATGCCCATTGATATGACCAAGTGAAGATCATGGCAAAATTTTGTTGCCTGGATAAATTCATCAGTATTGTACGTCACTTTGGTGATGGCATGTTTGCCTGCGTTCTGGATAGTGGACAATGCTCTCGTGCCTTCCCAGTCACCAATGTAGTGAAACGGCTGTGGGCCTGCTCCCATGCTTTTTAGCATGATGTTTTCAGCCATGTTGACAAATGCCTTCAATGAGAATGAAAATGGCATCAAGGTCAAATACCATACTAATGGTAAGTTCTTCAATTTGAAAAGGTTACAAGCCAACACCAAAATGGAGGGAGTGTTGGTGCATGATTGTCTGTTTACAGATGACTGTGCACTCAATGCAGTCTCTGAAACTGAGGTGAAACAAAGTATGGATCAATTCTCTGCTGCCTGTGTTAATTTTGGCTTAATAATTAACACCAAGAAAACACAGGTGCTCCATCAGCCATCACCACACCATCCACACATAGAACCATCGGTTACAACAAATGGAAAAGTTTTGAATGCTATGAATAAGTTCACTTACCTTGGTAGTATACCTTCCAGGCATGTACACACTGACAATGAGGTTGATACACACATGGCCAGAGCTAACTCAGTGTTTGGAAGGGTCTGAAGAAAAGTTTGTGAGAGAAGAAGTATTACACTGACTCCCAAACTGAAGGTCTACAGAGCCATTATGCTGACCTCATTGTTGTATGCCTGTGAAACCTGGACATTCCTCCAGCACCATGTCAGGAAACTGAATGTCTTCCATTTGAACTGTCTTGGGAAGATTCTGAGGATCACTTGGCATGATAAGGTACCAGACACTGAAGTCCTTGCTCAAGCTGAATTGCCAAGCATTCAAACTATGCTTCAGAGAGCACCACTCTGATGGGCTAGCCACGTTGTTTGAATGCAAAATATATGCTTGCCAAAAAGACTACTTATGGAAAACTCACATGGGGCAGGTGATCACATGGTGATCAGAAGAAGTGATACAAGGACACTCTCAAGGTCTCTCTCAAGAATTTTGGGTTTGACTGTGCAACATGGGGGACAACTGGCACAGCATGGCGTACCCACATCAGAAAGAGTGCTGTTCTGTATGAGCAAAGCAGAATTGAGACAGCACAAAGCAAACACAGGATGTACAAACTGGGAGAATCCACCCCAAATATCCACAGGGATTACTCTTCCCAACCTGTGGTAAAGCATTCTAAACTTGTATTAGTCTGATCAGCCATAATCGTAAACAATGAAATTTCATTTTATCATGGTGATGTCATTTCAAGAACAAAGGACAACAAGCAAACAATGAATCAGCATAAAATGAATTTCATCTGCTTTCTTAGTGAGCCAAGTTCTCTAAACTTTGCTTCATTTTTGATGAAGTTAAATACTGTTTTCTTACAGATAAACTATCCTATTGGTAAACCCTATAAAGTTCTTGTTTTTCACTTAGCAGCTTCTGAATTTCCCCATCACTTTCATCAAAAATCTTGTTTTGTGAGTATTCTGATCTACATGAGTAACTATGACATTTTACACCAAATCTCTGAAAGCTGCCTACTCCTTTTGTGCTTTTTTGTTGCCAATAAGTATTGGCTCAGTTTTCCCTCC
Source organism: Bettongia penicillata ogilbyi (assembly GCA_023548195.1). NCBI lineage: Eukaryota > Metazoa > Chordata > Mammalia > Diprotodontia > Potoroidae > Bettongia > Bettongia penicillata. Next base: position 769,099 of record JAJHZJ010000336.1, read on the forward strand.
AAGTTAGCAACAAATTATTCCTGCCAGGGAAAGGAAGCTCTAATCTTTTAACATTAATTCTTCTGAAAGTTGTCTTGCTTTAGGTCCACTGATTTATTGAATGCAAATGTTTACCTTAGAGAGGGTAAGTTTATGATTGGTTCAACACTCTGCACCACACAACACCTTCGTCCCTCTCACATCCCACCTGTCTGTTCTCCTTATAATCACACGGTCTACTACATGCCAATGTTTGCTGTGAGGGTGCATCCGTGAAGTTTCATTTTGTTTAGGCAAAGAAGGTAAAGAAGACAGTTGGTGATGAGAAGGCCACGAGAGGCACACCCTTAACTAGTAAGTGATTACTGCTATGGCTGTTTCCAACTCCACCCCTCCCAAAGACCTCCTGACATGTCTGATAGTCTGTGCCTACTCCAGCATTTAAGTCACCCAGAATTACAAGCTTGTCCTCTTTCATCACATTGATAATGAGGAACTTTAGCTCTTGATATAATTCTTATTTGACCTCCTCAGAGTTAATCACGGTGGGAGTATACCTTCTGAAGATGATGGCATGGAGCTTTCCTGCAAGTAGCAATAGCATTGTCATGAGTTTGATATTCCCTGCTTTTGGGAGGCATACAATCTTGTTGACTAGATTAGTTTTGATTGCAAAACCTACCCCAGCTTCCCAACATTCCCCATCATGGCAACCACTCCAGAAAACATGTATCCACCTCTGACTTTAGGAAGCTGGCCCCCATTTGCCAGCCTTGCTTCACACAGGGCTGCTATCTGGATGTCATACCTGCCGAGTTCTCTTGCAAAAAGCTGTTTGTCTTTCAGGTCTACTTGCTTTCTTGTTGTCTATAAGCATACCCACATTCCATTCAACAATGCTGAATAGAATCATCTTTGCAAAAGTTTCTGTACATTATTTTGTGTTTTGACCACAGAATAGGATCCCCACCTGCTGCAATAAGGAGGCCAGGATGAGGTCAGGTGAAGCAGAGAATTTTCAGGGCACCTTTTCTTGCCCCTTCCTTACACCAGGAGATGAGCAGTGTGGTCCTTCAGAAAGGACTCAGGTGTCCAAGGGGCTTCAGTCCAGTGAGAAGACGACCCTATGGCCTAGGCTGTCTGTGTCAGCTCCCAATGTATCCGCATCTGTTGCTTCCACACTTGCCCATCACCACAGGAGTTTGAGGTAGGTAGAAATGTTTAAGTGATATCTTTTGACTCGCACATATATTGAACTTAAATGAGGCAGAGTTGTATGAAGTTGTCAGTCGCACTCTCTCTTCCAGAGGCATCAGTGTCTAGTGGCAAGAAAAATGTCAGAATAACTGGCAATGGCTTGGGATGCAGCGAATGACCTTGGTGTGTTCAATGTCTAACTAAGCTCTAAGCACTCTGCTTCAGCCACCCTCATGGGCCACTGGAACAAATTGTTCACATCTGCCTATTTCACCAGGGAAGTCTTCATATGCTTGGGGTATACAGCTCCCTAACTCACTGATAGCTTTAAGACTATCATTTGCCCTCAGCCTGGTTTAGCCCATCTACTAAGCCAGTTTTACCAGAATGTGGCTACTGTGCATGCTACAGTTTCTTGGAGTCACAGGTGAGAGTTGGGTGACAGGTAGACACCAAGGGTAGAAAGCAGCCTGGAAAAGAACTCAGTAGTTCTTACATCAGAGGTATTAGTTTTTCCTGAACACTAACTACCTGGATGCCATACATTGTGTGTGTGTGTGCGTGTGTGTAATCTCTCACAAAGTCATCAGTTTCCTTAACTGTAAAATGGGAATAACAGCACCTCCCTCCAAGGGTCCTTAAGAGAATCAAATAAGATAATATTTGTAAAACATTTGGCACAGTGTCTGGCACACAGTAGGCACTTAATAATGTTTCTTTCCTTCCTTTCTATCTACTTTGTGCTAATAAATACTATGGCAAATATGAAGATTCAAATAAGACAAATTCCTTGTCTTACAGGAATTCACGTTCTTGATAGAGAGATAAAACTTATCATGGCATCACATAGTATGGGCTCAGGGATGGTGTCACTAGCACCTGTACATGATACACTCTTATTTTGTGCCAGACAACTGACAGTCAAGCTGATTTATCTCTTCACTGTGATTGTTTTCTTTACCTTCTAGGGTCCCTGAGCAGAAAAAGACATAGGATTTTCTTCCTTTCCACTCCTTTTCTCTTGCTTCAAGATAATAGAGACTTGTCACAAAGCACACACCTGACAGAGGAGGAAAAGGCACAGGAATACAGTGACAATGGACTTGGCATGACATCTCCCACCCCTCTGCAGTCACACAATTCATCCCCAGGGCCTGGCATGGCTCCTTCCTCATCTCTGTTTTTTCAGATTCCTTATGGAATTCATGGTTCAGCATCAGCGCCCCTCTCTCTTTCCTAATTCCCCTAGCTGTTAGCATATAATGCATGAGTCCTCTGTCACTCCATATCTTATAATATGGAGAAGGAAATGGTAAACCACTACTGAGGCAGGTAGATGGTGCAGTGGACAGACTACTGTACCTGGAGTCAGGAAGACCTGAATTCAAATATGGCCTCACACATTTACTGGCTGTGTAACCCAAGTCATCCACTTTTTCTCATCTGTATATGAACTAGAGAAGGAAATGACAAAGCACTCTAGTATGTTATCCAAGAAAACCTCAAATGGGGTCACAAAGAGTGGGATGCAACTGAATGACAGCAATATTAAACTATATTTATCTGCGTCTATGCATATCAACTACCACAATAGGATGTAAGCCCCTCGAAGGCAGGAATTGTTACATTTTTTCCTTACTTCTCTTTCACATAGGACAGTGCCTTACACAGAGTAGGCATATAATTAATTAATTGCTGGAATTTAAATGTAGTGTAATAGAGAGACTGGCCAATGAGGGCCCAGTCCTTACAGCACTCTCAAATTTGCCCTTCCTGACCAGTTCAAGCACAATAAAGGTCCAGTTTTCTCATAAGGACAAGGGTAATTTTTTTGTGGCAAGTGTTTTCTGTGCCTTTACTCCAAAGTTAGGCTGCTCCATCTACCCTTTGTGGTTTCATGGTATAAACCCAGTGACTTGGAGCCTCTCCTCTGATAGGCATCAGCTCAAGCCCCAGCTAGCTGTGTTTCCCACCCCCCAATATTAGGGGCCAGTAACTAGCATCTCAGTTCCATTTAACCACAGTACATCAATTAGCTTTCACAAAGAGATATTTACTCTAAGGGGCAGCTAGGTGATACAGTGGATAGAGAGCTAGTTCTAAAGAAAGACTTGAATTGAAATCTAGCCTCAGACACTTAAGAGTTGTGTGACCCTGGGCAAGTGACTTAACCTCTGTTTACCTTAATCCACCAGAGAAGGGAATGGCAAATCACTCCAGTATCTTTGCAAAGAAAATCCCAAAAGGGGTCACGAATAGATGGACACAGCTAAAAACACTGAACAACATTTACTCTAAAGATATAGTGGAAAAGTGTATACAATATTCCCCCTCTTCCCCAACATGGAGTGGAGAGGGGCATACTCTCCCCCAAACCACCTTGGTCTCTATGGGAGCAGGCTCAAAATTTGTTTCCATTCCTACATAGCATGGGTCCCATCACTTTCATGTGTAGATGTGGCATGACTGCCTTGTCTCATCTTCCGCTGTCCTGGATCCAAAAGGTTACTCTTTGCTGCAATACCTAGCCTGGAACCCAGGCTCTGAGATGCTGGAGCTCCCTTACAATGATCTTTCACATTCATGAAGTCACGAGATCCCTCATGTAGAATGGAATGGAAAAAAACAAAAATAAACCAAGGACCAGGGTCTGGCTTCTCCAACCCTCAATTAAAGGTGGAGGAGGTGGACGTTTTCAAATATCTCTTCCTCCTTCAAATACCATAATTTTTTAGCATACTTCACCCTAACCTATTGGAGATACCCTCACAAAACCCTTTTCTAATGACCTTTTCCAGACCTTGATGCTGTCTCTCTCTCCCTTTAGACTTCAGTCTTGCACCTTTCTACCATGTTCTGGCTCCTGGAAGCCTCTCTCCTGACTGCCTTTGTGTCTCTCTGTCTCTGTCTCTCTCAGTCTCCACCCCCTCCCCATCTTTGTCTGTCTCTGTGTGTCTTGGTTATATCTGCCTGTCTCTATCAGTCTGCCTGTCTGTCTCTATCTGTCTGCGTTGATATATCTGCCCATCAGTCTGTCTGTCTGTCTCTATCTGTCTGTATGTCTGTCTCTTTCCCTTTCCCTCCTCTCTCTCATAGTCTATGATAGTCTTTTTTGAGACTGGGACCCCACACTTCAAGGCACTGATTAAGTCCTTCACAGATTAACTTGTTTCCTTCCCGATCTCATGTATAAAGGTACATAAAGATACATAAAGTGACCCTGTCCCTCACTGATCAGCCAAGTTGAATTAACTAAGCCCACGTAGAGCTGATAAACACGGGATACCTTTTCTTGTTCTCAGCAAGCAATCCACTTCCTGATTTAGGCTGGATGGTGAGAGACTTCAGGTACCACCAGCCTTATACTCTATCAAGTAGAGTTCATCCATTAGTTGGTTTTGTTTAACTTTTTATTTTTTAAAAGAGAGGGCTTGTTGTGGAGTGCAGTATGATTGATACAAAAACAAAAGGCATAAATAAAATTTTTTTAAAAGACCATATATTTTACTAACCCTTTGAAAATTTTTCAATGTATGTGACTTAATAGTATCAACATTCTCACCCCAGTCTAATTGGGCAGGGTCAGTTCACCATACGCATATACATGGAAAGTTAAATAACATAAGACGTAAGTGTCCTGTGGGTGACAACAATGCATTGCAGGGGAGGAAAAGGTCATAGTGGTCCAAAGGAATCCCAGATACTATGAGGATGTAAGGGGGGACAATCTGGCCATATCTGGTGCCACAGGGATCTGTGCCTCGGGATCCTGTTGGTGATGTGGCTATTGAGGACCTTTCACTCACTCAGATGAATCTAGGCATTAATGCATGGCACATGACTGCACTGGTATTCAGAGGTTTCCAAACTTATTAGACCTACACACCCTTTTTTAAAAATATTACTCATCACCCAGTGGAAATCCACTTTCTTTAACCCTTTAACATTTTGGGGGGGGGAATTTATGTCATTTCAGAAAAAAATACTACTCCTTGGATCATTCCAGCACCCCCCTGGGGGAGGAACTTTGGGAACCTATGATGGGTACGGGGTTCCTCCATCACTGCAGGTGGCAAGCCCTCCTCACCGTCTCCTCTGAAAGCCTACAGCGAGGCGCTGCCCCAAGCACCAGCTGTGCCCTTTTTCTGGTTCTATTACAATTCTGTGCTGACCAGTACAGCATTCCCACCTGCTTACTCTCACTCTTGCGACACAACTACCTCACCTTTTCTTTCCCATTCCTACGTGCTGCTCTTAATCCTATGTCTCTCACCCACAGGATTGTAGGAAGGAAGGAAGGAAATGAGAACGTATCAAGCACCCACTCTGTGGTGGTATGATGCCAAGCACCTTACAAGTGTCGCAGCCCTGACTATTATCATCCCCATTTTACAGATGAGGAACCTAGGGACACACAACTAGGAAAGTTCCTGACTCTAGGCCCAGTGATCTATCCAGCCATCTAGCTGCCTTTAGACTTGGAAGGGACCTTACAGGCCTCCTAGTACCGCTTCCTTACTTAACACAAGGAACATGTGACACAGGCTCAGAAAGGTCAAGTTATTTGTCGAGGATGACACAGTTTACAAATGTCAGAGGAAGGATTCGAACCCAGGTCTTCCTAGCTTTATTCCATCACTCTTTCTACACCACTATACTGACTCCCTCACCATTGTTTGAAAGTCATCATGGCCTGCTTGTTCACCAGGTAGCTTTTCATTCTCCTCTGGGTCAACTGCAATTTTGATTCTCCCAAGATTATGCTGCTCTGTGGCTTGCAGTCATGTAGTATCATGGTGAGAATGCTAAAAAAGGATGAAGCTTTGTAGCAGCATGTGGTCTGGGATCATTTTAAAAATGCACCACTCCTTGGGTGCAAAGCACTTCTAGTTTAATTCTGGGTCCAGCTTAGAATTTCGGTGTCTGTCATGGAGAGAAAGGGGGAGAGAGAGACAAAGACAGAGACAGAAAGAGACAGAGACAGAGGCAGAGACAGACAGAGACAGAGAGAGGAGAGAAAAGGAGAGAGGGAGAAGGAGGAGAGAGAAGGAGAAGGAGAGGGAGAGAGACAAGGAGAGAGCAAAAAAGGAGAAAAGAGAAAAGGAGAGAGAAAGAGAGGGAGAGGGAAAGGAAGGGAAGGGGAGGGGAGGGAGAGGTGGGGAGAGACAAAGAGAGAGATAAAGAGTGGGAAAGAATGATAGAAAAGGAAGGAGAGAGAAAGGAAGAGAAAGAAGAAAAGGAAGAGAGAATGAGAAAGAAGTGAGAGAAGGAAAGAAAAAGAGAGGAGGGAGAGGGAGGAGAGAGAAAAAGAGATAAAGATATATAAAGATATAGATAGGTAGTAGAGCACAGGACTTGGAATCAGGAAGACCCAAGTTCAAATCCTGCCTTGGACACTCCCTAGCTATGTGACCCTAGACAAGTCATTTAACCTCTCTGTATCCCAGGTTCTGCATTTTAAATACCCTCCCAGGGTTATTGTGAGGATCAAATGAGTTAATATATGTAAAGCACTTTGTAAAATCTTAAAGTGCTATATAAATGTTAGCTTTTATTATTAGATGTATGGGTTCACATAGTACATATGTATGTCAATCTGTAATAGAAAGTGGTATGACATAGAGGGTCAAGCCATAGAGTCAAGAAGACCTGAGTTCAAGTTCTATTTTTGTCACACATTAGCTTGTGAACATGGGCAAGTCACTTAACCTCACAGATGGCACAATAGATAAAGTGTTGGGTCTGGAGTCAGGAAGATTCGTCCCTGTGATTTCAAATCCATCCTCAGACATTTCCTAGCTGTATGACCTTGAGCAAGTCACTTCATCCAGTTTGCCTCAGCTTCCTCATCTGTAAAATGAGCTGGAGAACGAAAAGTCAAACCCCTCCAGTATCTCTGACAAGAAAACTCAAATCGGGTCACAAAGAGTCAGACATGACTGAAAACATCTGAGCAACAACAACCCAGGTAACTCTCTTATACTGAGTTACAGGTAATTTTCTAATGTATGTGAGTAGAAGGGATTTCCATAGCTAAAGTCCCTACATAGATGAGTCACAGGGATTGTCTTTCTTTTTGTTATATTTGTATTCCTAGCACTTTGCACAGAACTTGGCATGTGTTTAATAAATGCTTTATCCATCTATCTGTGGTTCAGTGAAGATGTGATCTGCTATCAAAAAAAAATCTGTTTAAGTCTAACTGTTCTCTCTTCATGTTTTCATCAAGGATACCCTTCATGAACACACAGACTATTATCATAAAGATTTTAGAGAGGTAACAAAGCATGTGTGCTTGTGAGTGTGGGTGTGGGTGTGGTTGTGAGTGTGAGTGTGTCTGGGTGTGGATGGGTGGGTATGGGTGTGGTGGGTGTATGTGTATGTGTGTGTGTGTGTGCATGTATCTATATGTATGGATTGGTAGTTCATATCTCTCCAGACTCCTTTTTAATCAGTAAAAATACTATCTGTAATGTTGATTCCTTCAAAATCTCCCTGCTTCTTTCTTTGAATTATCTTTAAAATCCATCGCTGCTTATCTTTCAGATTGTGCCGCTTCTGTCACAGAATTCACATGTATGGACTTGGTCAGACTCAACTGCTCTTTCTGACTGGCCTTCTTAAATGTCTCCCACATTCTTACACAGTACGTCATTTCTGAGGTGGCGGAGTATAAATACAATGGTTCTACTATCATTGTAGCTGATAATAGGTCACTATAGAAAGAACCAGCAGAACTGTCCTATTTCATTATTTCATGTTCAACTTCCAGTTTTATATGAACGCTTTGGGCTGCGGGGGAGTAAGGGGTGGGACAGAGTACCTGAAGCTAAGATGGTAGAGTTGAAGAAGCACTCAGCCAAGCCCTCCAACCTTTGCTTCCGAACAACTTCAGAATAACACCTCAATTCAAACTCTGGAGTGGCAGAGTCAATATAAGCTCAAGGTGAAAGGTGAAACATTTTTCCCATTCAAGACAACTTAGGAGGGCAGAAGGAGAGATGTGTGACACAGGAGTGGAGGTTGGACCCGAGCCCAGGTAGATGCAATACCAGTGGGGAGACTAAGTAATGATTACGGAAGGAGAAACAGCTCAGGAGCTCTCAAGTCAGAGATGGGAAGAGGACCTGGAAACTTGTCCAAAACAGATTACAGGGAACCCCTGCACTGGCACTGGAAACAGGACCAGATGCTGTTGGGCAACTCCATTGCTTATACCCACTTTTGGGTCACAGTACAAGGGCAGAAAGGAGCACTTTTGGTCAAGAGGGAATGGGAGCCCTGAGAAAACTCTGACTTCTGGTCCCCCTTGAAGATGAGTATCCATTGCAATCTCAAGGGAACATATAGAGCAGGGAAGTAGGAGGGGAAGAAAGTAATGGAAGGGGAGGTGATAAAAATGAAGGGTGGATAAAGGAAGGCAGTGATCAAAAGTAAAGCAAACTTTAGAGGACAGGATAAAAAGAGAGAGATAATAAATAGAAGAAAATAGAAGGGAGGGAAATGCACAGTTAGCATTCATAACTGGCTAAATGAATAGAAAGAACTCATGCATAAAACAGAAGTAACTAACAGAAACAAGAATCCAACAATATGTTGTTTACAAGAAATACACTTGAAACTGAGAGACACACACAGAGTTAAAATAAGAGGCTGGAGCTGAATCTATTACACTTCAAATGATGTAAAAAAAGTCATAGGTACAGATGCTCCCTGCATGATATGGCTTACCCAAGTGCCCAAGCTACCTGAATGCTCATTTTCCTCTCAATTAATTTTCACTTCTTTGTAATACAACACTGTTTGTAATCTTTGGATATCTTCTTCCATAAACCCACATGGTCCGTGACTGTTAGGCATCTGCTTACTAGGGATGGAGAGTCTGATGACTGTGGCAAGAGGCTTTGTCTACTTAATTGATATTGAAGTTACCAAAATTTCTTAAGGAAATGATTAGAGGCAATATCTTTACTTTGATTCATTTTCCATTTTCCAAAGTATACAATTTGGTTAAATAAGTCAAGTTAAAACTACTTTAAGTACATACAATATTGTTTCAATATTCTTAATATTTCTGCTATCCATTCAATTCTATTTAAACATTTATTAAGTACTTGTTATATTCATGACATTGTGCTAGGTGCTAAAGATACAAAGCTAAAAAAAGACATAGAACCAGTTTTCTAAAAGATTATATTCTAAATATGTGTATAATACATATACATGTATTTGTGTACATGTGCACAAATAACTGTAAGACAAGACAATGTGATGAGTACAAAGTGCTATGAGAAATATGACGACAGAGAAAGAAACAGAGACAGAGACCACTTGGTATTTACAGGGTAAGGAGAAGAAACAGTCAAAGAAGACTTCATGTAAGCAGTGGCCTTCATGTAAATTAGGCCTTCAAAGAAAAAAGAAATTTCAGTAGGTAGAGATAAGAAAGAAGTGTTTTCACTCCAGAAATGAGGGATGACATGAATAAAGGCACAGAAATGTTCTAAATTGGATTACTCACAACCTCCCTAACACCTCCAATACTTTCCTACCTCCAAACCTTTACCCACACTGTTCCCTACTGTGTTTTCCTGGAATGCCAGCCCATGCTCTCCAATCTCTACCTGTTGAAGTTATGCTCATCCTTAAAAATGTAGCCCAGATGCTGTCTACTCCATGAAGCCTTCCCTGATTCCTCCTTATCCTCAATTACAAAAAATTTTTCCTTCCTTTAATCTCATGGAACTTTATGCTCAACTTCACATATTCTAATTTGTATTACATTTAGATATATGAATATGTCTCCTGGTACTAAAATCTGTAAGCTCAATTAAGACAGAATATATTATACATACTAAGTGCTGAAGAATGACAGTGCTCCGGGATATTTGTCAATAGGAGACACAATCTTCCTTCCTCCCTCATTACTCACACACACACACACACACACACACACACACACACACCTCTTATCAGTCTCACAAGCACTGATGTTGAGTGTCAGCCTCTGATAGGAGGGTAGAGTCTGAGTAGTAGGTTAGAAGGAGCATAAGGTTTGAGACAGAAGAAGCTCCATCTCCTTGTAAGAAGAGCAGGGACCTTTGCCAAAGCAGCAGGAATTCAAGTGAAATCTCACCAGCTGCAAAGGGGGCAGGGATCTCAGTGACCTCTGCAAACGGTGGCAAAGATCCCTGGGTTCTTTACGTACACAATGCCACTTGTAGGACAAAGCCAGCGTCTTGCTGCTGAAGGAGGACTCTCTCTTGTCTGGGTTCATGAGGAAGCTTCCCTTGGATGTGAAGTTATCAACACATCAAGGAGTCCAGGCTGGCATAATTCAATTAACTTTAGCATAAGGGATTGGAGAGAATCCAAGTAAGCCCTTGCTACTAGGGAAGGTAGAATCCAAACAGAGTGATCAGCTTTTCCTGGCTGCAGAGAAAGGTAATCCACCCATGCATGACTAAGGTAGTAATCTGCCTTAGACACTCTCTCTGCCCAATAGATTTCAGGGGCTTTATTTCTACCATCAGACCAAAGAGCCCAGGGGGCAGGGAGCAGATCTCTCGAATCAGAGTGGGGATAGGGGCGGGGGAATGGGGACAAGGCTAAAGGGAGGAGAAGGAATATCTCTCTCCCAGTAGACTGGGAGTCCACAAGGGCTAAGGTCAGGGACCATATCTCCCTCCTCAGATTGTGAAGTCCCTGAGCATCCCTGATTTCACTCTCTACATTCCCATTTCACATAGGACATTACTCTATACACAGAAGAAACAGAATATATGGTATTAACTAACCAGGAAGTGATACTCTCCATGTCATATAAATGTGCTGGACTTGAAGTTAGGAAGATTTGAGCTCAAATGTGACCTCAGATGCTTCCTAGTTGTGTGACCTTGGGTAAATCACTTAAGCCTCTATTTACCTCAGTTTCCTCATCTACAAAATGGGGATAACAGTAGCATCTGCCTCCAGGACTGTTGTGAAGATCCTAGGAAATCATATTTCTCAGCACAGTACCTGGCACATAGTACATACTCTATAAATATTAGCCAGTATTATTATAGTTTGTTATTAGTATGTTATTATCAGTCCAGCTTCTTTTTGGTTCTGTCTGACTTCTTTCAGGCCCAAAGTCTATGCTAATTGATATGGACTTATTTTAGATTGAGAATCAAGGTGTTCGCTTATTTTGGATTTACTCCTACTACTGCTGCTGCTATTAGTGCTGCTACTACTGCTACCACCACCACCACCACCACCATCTCTACCTCCACAGCTACTACTACTACTATACTACTAATAATAACAATAAAACTTTTAAAAGAATTAAGAAATGGTTTCAATTCTCCCACAATGCCCTGGGTACCTCTAGTGTCCCATTCTGGCCTTGGCCTCACATGTCTGACAGAATAAGAGGGTGTCTAAAATGCTAAGAAACATTGTCATTGTCCACTGCCTAGAGGATAATGGTTCACTAGCACCCCCATCCTCACCCCAAACATACGCACATACAGAGAGATCAAACACATGAATATTCACAAGCAATCCATAAATATATGCACATATGTATGTGTGTATACACACACAACAAAATGCACTCATCAAGATGTACACACAGAGTTCATTCACACACGTACACACACACATACATACATACACACATAAACCCACTCCTCATACCTGATAAATAGAATTAAAAACCTGGCTTTGCTTTCTTCCAGCAGATGCCCCTGAAGAAAACTGCTGGCATCGCAGGGTCTTACAGCTTCCTGCAATCAGGCAGGAAAGGCTAATTAGTCAGGTTGAGCTCCATGGGGGGAATGCTGACAAATTTAATAGGCAGTCAGTATCTGGGCCTCCTGGGGAGCAGGCAGGCACTCATAAAGGCAGAGATGTAGCAGGTCAGAAGGCCAGGAAGGGGATGGGCTGGCATTCTCCAAATCAGACTTTTCCCTCCAGCTGCTTTAGGGGTTAAGATGGCTCTTGGCACAGGGCAGGTCAGCTGAGACAAATCAACATCTGGAGATTCCTCCTTCCTAGGGAGTCCTGACTGGTGGCTAAGCTCCCTAAAAGAAAGAATCCCCCCTCCTTCAAAATACTTCCTCAGTTATCATCATCTCCATCCTTGCCATTCCTTGAGTTACAGCTCACACTCACACAGAGTGTCCAGCTTGTCATTTCCAAATCAGCCCCATAGGACCAACAGGTGCAGCACCAAGCCTGGAGAGATCCTGAGATTGGGAGGTTTCAGTCAGGTCATGAGCATAATTAGGAACATAAACGGAATTCAGACCGCTATAATAATACCTGAAATTTAGACAGTCCTTTAAAGTTTGCAAAGTATTTTATTTTTGAATGAGGAACCATACATGACGCTGGTCTGTGCCCTGGCCCCTTGAAGAGAAACAGGTGCCCTAATATAGCCAAGAACATTCTGGAAGCCCACCATCCCTAGGGATCCTCTGTCACTCCGGCTCCCTCAAGAAAGGGCCAGAAAGCATGTCCAGCTCCGCACAAGCTGCATCCAATCACAGATTCCTCTGAAGCACTTCTACTCCAAGACCAAGACCAAGGCAGGTACTTCAGGTATGAGCACATTCTTTTTACAGATGAGGAAATCGAGGCTCAGAGAATTTAGCTGGCTTGCCCCTGGCCCCACAACTACTAAATATCAGGGATAGGATTAGAATCTAGCTCTTTCTGTCTCCAAGTTCATCTTCAACCAATAAATTGGCCCAGATTACTAGGAGTCAAGTCAGAATAGGGTTACCGATGGTACTTTTGGATTTGTTTTTTTGAACCCCAAATCATTCAGATATGGAAAGCTATCTATTATCTATGAGCTGATTGTTCACTGTGCAGATTATCTGTTTTGAACTGAGTCTTCTGAGGGGAGCCGGGTGAGAGAATAATGGGAGGGAGGGCCTTGAATTCCAAAGAAAAGCAAAATGGTTTCCAGTACATTTCTACCACTGCTTTTGCATTAGCCAGCCTTCTTCCTTGTATTAGGAAGAGTAGTAAGTGGGGCAGAAGAGGCAGCCTTTAAGTTACCTGGGTCTGACTTAGCCATTTCAAACCAAAGCAGGTTTTTCCCTAAATAGCACAGACACTAGTCTGAACTCTCCCTATGGAACATCTGTGGAATCCTGTTTCTGTTTTTCTGATTTCTCTTTGCCCGTATCATGGTCTTTGGGTAGATCTCTCCCGGGGAACTCAGTTTTTCCATCTATAAAACTGGGAGAGGGGAGAGACTGGGAATATAGATGATAGCCAAAGTCTTCGCCATCTCCGACATGCCACCCTGGAAGAGGCTTCTCGCTCCCCAGAAGGCCTAGCCTGCCCTACTGCTGACTGTTAAGTATGTGCAGTGCATCCGCTCTCCTGTCTGTCCATCACCAGCCTGATTATCTCCTAAGCTATTTGCTGCCACCCTCCCAAATAAATCAAACTGCAGCCTCAGCATCAACCGCCATCAGGGAGGATCGCTCTCCACGGTAAAGAAGGACTTGAAAATTGCTTGTGTCGGCTGGATTAAAAGAAAATAAAATCTGCACGCTATTCCCAAACAGTAATGAGTTTGACTCTACAAAATGAATTAGATATTAGACAAAATTGCCCAGCCCCAGAGGGCACTGCTACTGTGGGAGGAGGGGGGAAGCTCCTGTCCTATGCAGGCTGCCTATAGCTCCTGGTTTACATCTGCAGCTCGAGTTCTGTAGAAAAAAACAATGCTAAGGAGCCATGTGGGGGCAACAGATGTCTTTTTCCCCTTTTCCTACGCTCCTTAATGCTACTTTTGGTTTGGTAGATCAACTGTGCTCCTCACACCTGGTTAGGAACCCTGACCATTGAACATTCCTCTGCTCCATCTCAAAACTGAGAGGCTTCTCCCCATCATCTGCCCTCAGCTGATAAATCCTAGGAGTTCTGAAAGCAGCATAGCTCCAAGGATACAAGACCATCCAATCTCCCAGGGATCCAAATCACTATGACTGAAGGGGCAGTATCTGAAATCAAACACGTTCCAAAGGCAAAGCCCAACATTTGACCTGCCACTTTGTTAAACAAAGCACCCATACCCTTCAAAAACATATAATGATCAAAAATCAAGAGCATTCATTTTCTGGAGTTAAAGGTCATATTCCTACACCTGCCACTTAGTGGATATTTGACCTTCAGCAAGTCACTTTCCTCATCTACATTCCAGTGGAAGTAGACTATCTCAAAGATCCCTTTCAGCTCTAAATCTCTGATCCAACAATGAAGGAGACGTTCTGTCAAACAGATATTGACAAGGATGCAAAACAATACAGCAACATTTCATTTATATAGCATTCTCTGGAAAGGAGTTATTCCACAGAAGTAAATTTTTCCGATAACTGGAGCTCATCCCTTATAAATAATAGCTTTAATAACAATTATTAAAACTAACATGTATATAGTGCTTCATGGTTTGCAAAGTGCTTTACATTTGTGAATTCCTTTGATCTTTTAACTAGATGAAACTGTGCCTGGGGCAAATTCAGATGAGCTGGGGAAGTGGGAGTGGGGAAGAATATGTGTACAAGAGCCCAGAGTACCAGTTGGTACCATACCAACTACATATATCTAAAAAATGGAAGCATGGAAACATATCAAATTCATAGCAGGTGTCTCTTTCTTCCCCCAATTAGTGTCAGGGGCAAAGATCCATTGGACCTGACCTAGTTACCCAAAGGGAAAGCTAGGTGGCTCAGTAGATAGACTGGACCTGAAGTCAGAAAGACTCATCTTCTTGAGTTCAAATGTGGCCTCAGGCAGTTACTAGCTGTGTGACCCTGGGCAAGTCACTTAACCTTGTTTACTTCAGTTCCTCATCTGTAAAATGAGCTGGAGAAGGAAATGTCAAACCATTCCAATATCTCTGCCAAGAAAACCCCAGATGAGGTCACAAAGAGTCGGGGCACGTCTAAAATCACTGAATAGCAACAAAAAGTTGCGCATAACTTTTTTCATTTGAAAAAATTGGGATAGAAATCCTTCTAAGTAGATCACATGCTTTACTTTCTTCTGAGAGGACAAAGAACAGTATTTTTTTCTTGATGCTCTTTATTTTTCCCTTGGGGCTCTTCATTATGAACGTCAATGATTCAATTGTATGATACACAGTGATACCTGCAGGTGCTCCAGAGAGAGGGAAGGCTGTTTGTCCTGAGATTAAATAGCCTCAGACTACTGAGCTTTTCTTATTTTTTTATCTTCTCCCACAAATATTACTTGTCATTTTTCAGATTTCTTCTTAATGACAAAATACATTTTCTTACAAGGCCAAAAGCATCTGTCATTTTGTTAATAGTCTCAAATTTGCTGCCTTATTTTATGCACAATTGTCTATAAGGCAGTTCTGCCTTCCCTTCTAACCACATGGATATTGTAATAGCTATTTGACACTCAGAGGTATTTTTGTCTAACACACAGTAGGCATTTAATGATAGTTGAATTGGGCTAAATTTCAGGTTCATGGTCATGTCCTGGATGGTTGAGGTTGCCAGAAGCCTGACTCCTGGATAAGTGGGGAAAAAATCATTGTATGAGAGATAGCTACTGCCTTCAAGGAACTTAGAATCTAGATAGGAAACTGTAAGACAAGCACATGCAAAGTACGTAGTTGAGAGCATCCAATGGGTGGTATTGATGCCAAATGCTATAGAAATTCAGAGGATATATGATACCCTGAAGAAGACAAACATCTTTGACCCCTGACCCGAATACTAACTCTAATAAAGTGTTAACATTACATACATGGTAAGTACAAGCAGCGTTCGGGGCAGGATGCAAGAAGGGGGTTATCAGTTAGTCAGCCATGCCTTTATCAAGTATGTACTTTTAGCAGATGCTAAGCATCGTAGAAAGTATAAGAAAAAGAAGACTTGATCCCTGCCAGCCAGTCTAGCTGGGTAGATGACCCTCATATGTAAGGAAGTCAGAGAGCAGCCCAAGACGGAATATAGCCAGGCAGAAGCAGAGCTGTAACTAAGACTCTTCAAACAGGGGACAATGTAAAGAGTGGGATAAAGCAAAGGGTCAAGGGAAGCTCAGTAAAGGTGTGACCACTGAGATGAGGAAGAGAGGAAAGGGAGAGAGGGAAGAAGGGAGAAAGGGACAAATGCAGAAGAACAGATGGAGACAGAAATCAGATAGCCTAGACTGTACGTCACTATTTACCCTTTAATATCTATTATCTGAATGGGCTGCTCACAAGAGCTCTGTGAGGTAGGCAGGGCAAATATCCTCCTCACTTTACAGATGAGGAAACTGAGGCTTGGAGAAAGGTGGAATAATGACGTGAAATAACTGACGTTGCAGTTTGTAAGTAGAAGAACTAGGACTAAGGGCCAGGTCTCCTAACCCGTAGTCTATAGTTCCTTCCCCTGCACTAATCTGCCCCTAAGGCAGGGGGAGCTAGTGAGCTAGAAATGAGCAAGTCATTTTTCTTATTGTCTCTTCTCTGGCCAAACTATGGCCAAGAAAGCTAAACTGAACAGATGGCAGCCCACCATGTGTTCTCTTTCACACTGGGAAAGGCCAGGGCTCCCTGATTAATGTGCCTGAGTCCTCAAAAGACAAATGCCAGGAGACAGGGCTTTAGTTCCACCAAGCATAGAGCTGGCTACATCCCTGCCAAGGTCCCCTAGAAACAGTGATCAGACAGAACACAGAAGCAGCCAATGATGATTTTGGCTCTCACCTCAGGGGATCAATAACTTCAAGGCAGAGAGCCATCCAGTTCAGAATTCTACCCTTCCCTCAGTCCCATCCTGAAAAAAATAACCATTATGCCCTAGGGAATTCTAAGCAGAACCTGTAGGATTCTTACAGAGGAAAAGGGAACACCAGCAACCTAAGCCCCTAGAAATCACAAGGTCATAGGATTTAAAGCTGCAAAGGACCAGCAAGGTCATCAAATCCAAATCCTTCAATTTACAGACAAGGAAACTGAGCCCCAGAAGAGTTAAATGATTTGCCCAAGGTCAGACTGATATTAAGTAGCCATGCTGGAATTCAAACCTAAATATTCCAACTCCAGACCCAGAACTTTTTTACCTGCTCTTCTTTGGGGAACTTGTCCCACTCATCCTCCTACATCTCCAGAGGAAAACCCAGCAAAGAGGTAATTCCAGGCTGTCAAACAGCCTTCCAAGTGGTCAGGCCTATCAAGCAGATACCTTCTTTATTACTTCAGCCGCCGCACAAAAAGGCCATATCGGGTTTTGAGTGGGCTCCTCTGAGGCCCAGAGCCCGGAACATATTAAGATTATTCAAATGAACCCAATATCTCTCACCAGTGTCTTCTATTTTGCATCCACATTCTTTCTTCCTTTCTCCTTCTCATTAGTTTGCCTGCTTCTCCTCACTCAGAAAGTACAAATCAAAAGGCTGTTTCTGATCGCTAACTGTTAGGTCAGTCCAATTAGAAAAGTAGGAAACTCCATTTCCAAGCTTGGGAGTAGAGGAGCTGGGGAGAAAAGGTGTCAGAGCAATCAGAGGTCTCTAAGACTAGCAGCCAGAGAGGTCCGTGGTTTAGTTATGACCTTTCACTCATTCAGCAATCAGTTACTAAGCACCTACTATGTGCAATGCACTGACCTAGGCTCTGAGGGAAGATATAAGCAAAAGTTAGTCCCTTCTCTTATGCAATTTATAGTCTAGTGGTGTGGGGAGGAGCACAGAAGATGTATGCTTGTAAGAAAACTTCTTGCGCTAATGCCTTCTCTGCATCTTTGGGTCTTAGAAAGGGTCTGAGGTCTAGAGAGATGACTTGTCCAGGGTGGCAAAGTCAGTATTAGATGCTAAACTGGAACTGACACTTTCTGCCTCTGAGGTTAATTCCCAAGCCACTCTCCTCAATTCCACTACAATGCTCTTGCCCTCCCTTCCCTCTGTACTGAGAAATCAAGGCCATTCCCCAAAACGTTCCTCTTTCTTCTTCCCATACACCTCAACCTCCTGATATCATGTCCCATTCTCTTCTCTTTTACTCCAGTTTCTACTGAAAAAATGGTGCCTGCTCATGACAAGGTCAACATTCCATTCCTATTTTCAATCTCATCCTCTCCCATCTCCTCCAATGAATTGCCCCCATAATCCCCTTCCCTGACTCTAATCCACATTCTCTTGCTATGTACTGTCATATTCCTTGATGTTTACAAATATACTCTCTCATCAGAAGACTTTACTAAGAAAACAGGTCATTGCCCATGAGCTCTCTCCTCTCTTCTCAAAACCTGAAATTGTCCTTCGTTCTCTCCTGCCTAACTCCAGTTTCTGATAAGGAAATGATCCCTATCCTAGATAAAACCAGCCCTCTACTCCTACTCTTAATCCCATCCCTTCCATCTCCTCAAATTGCCACCATAGTCATCTCCCTCTTTCTCTAATCTCGACTCTCCACCTATCCACTGGCTCATTCCCTGATGTTTACAAGCATACCCAGCTCCCATATCCTTGAAAATTACCATCCCCCTCAAGCTGTAATTTCATAGCTCTTCTCCATTTTACAGCTAAACTATTAGAAAAACATGTCTACAGTCATTGCTTCTACTTACCTTCTACCCATTACTTAGTCTCCAGTCTCATCTTTCAGCTGAAATTTCTCTCTTCAAAATTACCAATGATCATCTCTTAATCACTCAAATGATGGCCTCTTCTCAGTCCTCATCCTTCTTGAGGACTTAACACTATTGACCCATCCACTCCAGGATACTGTCTCCTTTCTAGGTTTTCATGGCACCAGTATGTCTTAGTTCTTTTCCTGCTTGCCTAATCACTCTTTCTCAGTCTTCTTTGCTGGATCATCATCTACATCCTTATGCCTAGCTGGGTGTGTCTCAAAGCTCCACCTTAGTTCTTTTTTTTCTTTTCTCTATACTCTATTGGTGATATTACTTATTTGGGTTCAGTTATCATCTCTGTGAATATGATGCCCAACCTTAGTTTTTCTCTGGACCTCCAGTCTCATATAACAGTTGCCTAGTAGACATTTTAAATAGAATGTCTCAAAGATACCTCAAACTCAATATATTTAACACGTATTCACCCCTATTCCAGATAGTGCCCTTTTGTCAAAGACACAAGCATCTTTCTAGTTGCTTCTACTTCCCCAACATCTTGCATATCCCTCTCCTCCTTTCAAATCATATGATCAAGTTCCCTTCACTCAAGTCCCTATAACTTGGAATATTGTTCTCCCTGTTTCAAGTATCTTCCCTTTTCAAACCATTCTCCAATCCAGCTGCCGCACTGCACTCTCCTGATCCTCCTCTTAGCTATCTCAATACTCTTTCTCAGTGTCTTTTGCTAGAACTTTTTCCAGGTCAGGACCACTAACTGCGGGTATTCCACAAAAATCCCTTCTTTTCTCTTCTTATACTGTATTGCTTGGTAATTTCATCAGCTGCCATAGATTCAATCATCCTCTCTATTCAGGTGATTGCCAGATTTATTTATCCAGCCCTAACATTTCTCCAGACCTCATCATCGACTGCCTGCCTACTAGACCTCTTGAACTGGATGTCCCCTAGGCATCTCAAACTCAATATGTCCAAAATAGAACTCATTATCTTTCCCCCAAAATCCTTCCCTCTTGTGAACTCCCCTATCACCCAGGCTTACAATCTCAACATCATCCTCGATTCCTCATTTTCCCTTGTCCAATATCACCAATCTACTCTTGCTACTACTTTTTCCCTCTTCCTTTATAATTCTCATATGTGTTTCCTTCATGACTCACACAGCTGATACCCTGGCACAGGCCCTCACTACCTCACATCTGAACTATTGTAATAGCCTGCTAGTTGGTTTCTTTGGCATAAGTCTCTTCCCACAGCAGTTCAACCTCCATTCAATTGCCAAAGTGATCTTTCCAAGCCATTCCTCAATTGATAAATAGTCAAGGGATATGAAAAGTTCATTTTCAGAGGAAGAAAGTCAAGCTATCAATATACATATGGAAAAAATGCTCTAAAATACTTATAGAGAAATAGAAATTAAAAAGCTCTGAGATACCACCCTATCCCCATCACACTGGATAAGATGACAAAAAAAGGAAAATAACATGTTGGAGGGATTGTGGGAAAACATATACACTAATATATTGTTGGTGGGAACTGTAAATTAGTACATTCTGGAAAGCAATTTGGAACTATGCCCTAAAAGCTATTAAACTGTGTGTACTCTTTGACCTAGAATGCCAGTGCTAGATCTATACCCCAAAGAGATCAAAGAAAGAAGAAAAGGATTTATATGATATTTATAGAAATTCTTTATTTTTTGGTGGAAAAGAATTGGAAATTGAAGGCATGCCTAACAACTGAGGAATGACTGAACAAATTAATTTACATAATGTGAGGGAATACAATTAGACTATAAGAAATGATGAAAGTGATGGTTTCAGAAAAATCTGGGAAAACTTATACGAACAGATGCAAAGTAAACAGAACCCAAAGAACAATTTACACTGTAACAGCAATAATGTAATAATAATCGGCTGTGTTCTCTTAGTAACTAGTCAACACAATGACCTACCAAGTTCCAAAGGACTCATGATGAAAAAATGCTATCCACCTCTAGATAGAGAACTGATGGAGTCAGAATGCAGTGTGAAGGATTGTTTCCTTCCTTCCTTTTTTTTTTTCTTTTTTGGTCATGGCTAATGTGGGAATTTGTTTTGCATCTCTACATATATTTGTAATGAGCTTTGTTTTTCTGGCCTTCTCAATGGATGAAGGAGGGGAGGAATAAGGGGGAGGCTGAGACCAGAACTGAAAAGAAATAAAATTGAATTTAAAAAATAAAAATGATTTCCCTAAAGTACATATCTAACTACATCACTAGCTACATGATATACTCCCTATTACTACAAGAATCAAATACAAACTCCTGGGTTTGAAATTTAAAAAGTCCTTCACAATCAGGTTCCAATCTCTCTTTCCAACTTTATTATATACTTTTCCCTTCTGACTCTTTAATTCAGCCAAACTGGCCTTCTTTCTGTACCTCAAACACAATACTTCACCTCCACCTCCAGCCACTCCCTAGGGCAGCCACACTTTAGAGCTCACCTTCACCCAAGAGTGACCTCCCTCCAAGATTGTGAACTTAAAATTTCCCTTCTTATGACCCTCCTGGCCATAGACTCCTAACTCTCCACTTTTCCCAATCCTTCCTGCTTACTGAATACAATCTTTTTACTTATCCCTTTTTTAATCTTGACTGTATGTCTCACAGCAGTGAAAAATAAATAATTTCTAATAGTTTCTAAACCATTTACACTCTCCCAAAGCCTTCAACCTCATCCTCACCCCTTCACTCGCCTCCAATGAACACCTCCTTCTACTTTACTAAAATGGAGACTATGAGTTTGCTTGATTCATTTCTCTCCACCTCCAAATCCCTCTCTATTTTCACTTTCACCCCTCTCCCCCACCCTTTATTTCCCTTCTTCTTGTCAAGGCTAACCCCTTCATTGGTAATCCCATTCCTAATCTTTTCTACCTTTATCAGTCTCTTTCTTTCCCAACACTCAATGCCTCCAGTTCTACTGACTGTTGCCTACAAAAATGCTCTCTATGCTTTAAAAAAAAACCAATTTTCTCTACCCTGTCAACCTTTCAAGATGTCCTCCCAGTTCTTTTCCATTCACTGGCAATTTCTTCCTCTAAGGGTAGTAGAAAGAGCACTGTATTTGTACTTTAACCTAGAAGAACCAGAATTGAAGTCCTTGCCCAGCCACCTATTAGCTACATGGCCTGCAGCAAATCCCTCAGCTCTTCCATGCCTACCCCAGCAAATCTGAAGAGAATCTCCATTCACTGCCTAAACTCATATCTCTACAAACTCATTTCCTTCTCAGTCTGTCTCAATATGATTTTAACTTAACTTTTAACATTACTTTTTGTTTTAACTTAACTTTTAACAAATTAAATGAAACTATTCTCTTAAAGGTCCTCTTCACTGACAAATATCCTCCTTCCTTACTTCCTTTTTGTAGGTCTCTGAACTTTCCAGCTTTGCCCGGTTTTGGCTTCAGGGTACATCATGTCTCCCCCAAACAGTCTGAGCCCCTGAAATCTCAACACAATGAAGACTGACTTGTTGTTTTGATGCTCAATATTGTCTCAATTCCCTCAGTGGTCTATCCCCTCAGATTGGAAGGCAGGACAGGGGGCAGTAAACTCTTCCCAAAGTCTTGGATTGGAGGATCTGAACTTTCAGAACTTTTCAGGTAATTCTCTGTTTTCTATCAGCAGCTCAGCTTGGATTCAACCCCACTGAACATCACGCTCCTGTGGACTGGGTGGGCCCTGGTGGCCTCCATTGCTTTTCAGTTTCCTTTTGTGTGTTATCTTCCACCCTCCCATTCTCCCCATTTAGATTGTAAGCTGTTTGAGAGCAGGAACTCTATCTTTCTTATTTGTATACCAATATCTGGCCCATAGGAGGCCTTTAATAAATTGAATTGAAAATACAATGAATGACTTTTTTCTAAATCCTCATTCTCCTCAATCTCTAACGATATTTAAGCTACACCCTCCTTAAAATTCTTTCCTCTTTTGGCTACAGTGAATGAATGACTGGATGAATAAAGCATTTATAGTATTTACTATATGCCAAACACTATACCTAGTGCTGGAGATGTACAGAAAGGCAGAAAACAATCCTTGTTCCCAAGGAGTCATTTAATGGGGAGACAATATGAAAACAATTTTACACCAGAGATATCCTTGATTATTGACTATGCAATAGATGTCCAAGAGATCACTCTTTTGGGATGACTAACTGACTGATTCAGCCACTCACAAGCCCTGAGATCTTGAATCAAGTCGCTTTACCCATCTGAGCCCTTCCTTTGGTAAGCTGACAGCGACTATAACATTTTGAATTGGATACAGGGGTGGGGAGCCTGCAGCCTCAAGGTTACTTGTGGCCCCTAGGTCCTCAAGTGCAGCCTTTTCACTGAATCCAAACTTCACAGAACAAATCCCCTTAATAAAAGGATTTGTTCTATAAAACTTGGGCTCAGTCTAAAGACCACAGTCAAGGACCTAGAAGGCCACATCTGGTCTTGAGGCTAAAAGTTCCCTACCCCTGATAAGACTTTACAGATAATCTAGTGTAGGGACTCTTAACCAGGGGTCCATCAATCTCCAAGGGGCTCGGGGCAGGGGGGACATCAACTCAAACAGAAAAAAAAAATACTTCTTATTTTTACTAACCTCTAATTGAAATTTAGTATTTCCTTTCATTATTTTAAAACAGTCTTCTGAGCAATCCATAGGCTTCCCCAATGGCCAAAGGAGTCCATGACACAAAAACAAGTTATGAGACCTTGACCAGTCCTCTCGTTTTTACAGATGAGGGATCTGACGCCCCAGAAGATTAAGTAACTCCCCTAAGGTCACACAGGTAATAATTAATCGAGCTAGGATTTGAGCAATTGCTAAAAGGTTTGCAAAACAAATAAAACCCAAGTCTTCTACCTCCAGACCCAAAAATCTTCTACTACACCATGCTGTACTAAATCATCCCTACGACCCCTTCCTGCTCTAACATTCTGGGTTTCAATCTGTAATAAGGGTGCTTCACCTTTAATGGAAGTTTTCTAACATAGCTACAATTACATACAGTGATTAGAGAGAGAAATTGCTGTTTATTGGAAAAACTCAAGACATTAGTCTACTAGGGAGGCCTAAAGTCAGAAGATAACAGTCAAGCAGTCAAGCCCTCACAATGGAGGTGCTAGTGATCCTGGAACGTCTCATACACCCCACTGAGGATACAAAGAAAGGTACAGACAATCTTTGCCCTCAAGAAACTCCCATACTAATGAGAGAAGAGGTAAAT
Organism: Bettongia penicillata ogilbyi; assembly: GCA_023548195.1. Lineage (NCBI taxonomy): Eukaryota > Metazoa > Chordata > Mammalia > Diprotodontia > Potoroidae > Bettongia > Bettongia penicillata. The sequence continues at coordinate 793,159 of JAJHZJ010000336.1, forward strand.
ACATGTGTGTCTATGTATACACACAGATGTGGGGTGTGTGTGTGTGTGTGTGTGTGTAAAGATGAGAGAGAGTATTATCTGTAAGTAAAAGCAAGGACAGAGTAGCTGATTCATAGAGTACATGGAAGGGAGACTGGAAACTGGAGACTTGGTTGCTGGTTAGTGTTGCCCATGCTCCCCATTTCCTAAGAAATATTCCAGTCAGTCAATAAGCATTTACTAAGTATGAGACCATGTGCCAGGTACTGTGCTAAGCTCTGAGAATATAAAGGTAAGAAACAGTACCTGCTCTCAAAGAGCTCAGAATCAAATGGGAAGAGAATATGAAAACAATTATGTCCAAGCAAGCCGAATACAGAATAAATTAGAGACACTTCAACAGAGGGAAGGCTTGAAGGGAATGCAGGAAAGCCTTCTCATAGAAGATGGGATTTTAACTGAGACTTGAAGGAAGTCAGAGAAGTCAGGTGGGGATGAGGAGGGAGAGCATTCCAAGCACAAGGTACAGCCAGAGAAAAAACCTGGAATCTGGAAATGGAAAAGCAATGTCAAGGAGGCCCATGTCATTGGATCACAGAGTACTTGAGGCAGGAGTGGGGTAAGGTGAAAGAAGAATGTGGGTCATCTTTTGAAGGGCTTCGAATGTCAAGGAAAAGATATTATATTTGAACCAAGAAGTGCTAGGGTACAAGTTAAAGTCAAGTTTACAAAACTCACAGGAGACCAGCGAAGAAAGTCCTACTATGAAACTGGTGGTGGTTCACGGCTATAAACATTCATTTAAAACTGGAAAATGGATGGCTGGTGTCAAAGGGAGTGGAGTCACTGGGGCCAGAGAAAGAGTAAATTCAAAAATCAAAGGAAAGAAAAAAAATCTTAGAACAGAAAGGATGAAAGAAAAACCAACAGTGGGAATAAGAAAGAGATTTGTAAAAGAGCAGGATAACTCTAAGGATTTAAAAAAAATTAAAACACAGTTGGGGAAGGGAGGCAGGTAGGACAGTAAAAGTGTCATTAATCCCTTTCATGATGTATTATGTGCCACCTAAAACCACTGAAAGAATTTACAAGTTTGGCACCAGCTTACCTACCCCAAAGCATGTGTATGTACTTGGGCACTCTCTCCACAAGGCTCTGATTCTTTTCAAATCCCACTCAAATGCCCATCTACTCTTTACATTTCTTTTTAGATGACATTGAATAGAAAAATGTAAACAATTTTGTAATACATAATTCTCTATTTACAGGTGACAATTAGATGTAGGGAGGTTAGATTACTTGCTCAAGGTCACACAGATGTCAGAGAACAATTTGAATCCAGGTCGTCCGGTTCGAGATGGAATGGTTTTCTTCATGGTCCCATGCTGCCTCTTAAGGGTGCTGAGTTACTTTGGAAAATCAGTGCAGAAAAGACATCAAAACATAGTTCTCAAAGTCTTGCAGCTAGGGGTTAATAAATACAGTTTAACGTAGATTTAAACAAAGTAAAATTATGAAAGAAAGAGAAACAGTAAGAATTCAAAAGCTATGAGGCACCTTTTCTGAAAATGCCTCTAAACTCTTGCCCTGGCCCTAAGAAAGGTCAAACATGCCACTTGTTCAATATGACTTCCCATGCAACATATTTGGTTCGAAACCAGACAAAATTCAGGGGCAAACAATCAGCAGTGGGATGAAACTAGACCCTCAGTCTTGATGCCTGGATGAAAGGAGAACAAAACAGTGAGCCCAGAGCATCTGACCTACCGGTGACATTGAAGGAGATCACCTGGACCTGCAAAGTCATTTTCCGGAGATAGTATGAAGATATTGCCCTTTCAGGATATTTCCAGGGCAGCTAGCAAACCAGAGACAACCAGGAAATAGAAAAAGACAAAATGATGTAATTGGGGAAGCTCCAAACATGGCAGACTCCAAGAGGGTCATACTCACCTAAATGTTGCCCCTGATAACTTCAGTAGGCTCTCCCAGAGAGGTTTCAGGAGGCAATCTCACATATGACATCATCCACTGGGGAACAAGGACCTGACAGTTTTCATTTAATATCCAGAGCAGTCCAGGCATGTGATTCAAGAAACTGTGTGGTATAATAGAAAGAGCATGGAACTTGCAATCAGGAAGAATGGAGTTCAAATCCTGCCTCAGACTCTTACTAGCTGTGTGACCCTGCACAAGTTGCTGAACCTCTCTCAACGTAAGTTTCTTCATCTGTAAAATGGGGATAATAAAAACACCTACCTTGTGGGGTTACTGTGAAGATAAAAGAGTTGACATAGGTAAAATGTTTTGCAAGCCTTCAAGTGCTATATAAATTATTATTATTATCCTAACATGCAAAGAAGGTTGCCCTTTTCACCACACTTACCTCTCTCTTCAGAATACTTTGAGAAACCAGTCTTATCCCTAGCACCCTAGCAATACTTTACCTTTTAAAGTAGGATTTTCTCTGAGACTACTTTGGATGCATATGTTCATCTTCTCCAAATAAGTAAATGCTGTTCATTCAATATCTAACAACATTCACAAGCACTTAAATGCCTAAGTCCAAGATACTACGAATCCTTTCATAGTATTGGGGGGTGGCATTCTTACCTGAAAGGGCAAGAAAAGATTTTTAGATTGATTGAGAGAAAACATTAGGGCCCTTGTGGTCTTGATCAGTTGCATTTATTAAGGGCTTACCAAGTGTTAGGCACTGTTTTAAGCACTGAGGATATAAAGAAAGACAAAAACCATCTTTGTCATCAAAAAGCTCACATTCTAATAGAGACGACAAGATGTAAATAATTAGATACGTGTAAGGTTTTTACAGATAGAGTATCATCTGTAAGGAAGACCAAGAAGCATAGAGTAGCTGGATGTAGAATGTAGGGAAAGGGCGCTGGAAAGTTCCTGGCTGGTGTTTGGTCTTGTCCATGCTACTCTTTCCCTATTCAGAAATAAACCAATTTTTCAATGAGCATTTCTGAAGCACCTTCTATGTTCCAGGTATAACTCAAATCCAACTTTTTCTATGAATCTTGCCAGGATCACTCCAGTCCATACTTCACCCTACCTTTAAAATATAAAAATAGCATTATTAAGTTCATGCTGTGTGCAGACCTTTATGTGGGGTTTGGGGGAAAGATCAAATTTAGATAAAGCATGAATTCTGGCCTCATGGAATTTACAGTCCAGAAATGGAGATAAGAAACTAACAGATAACTGGACACAATTATTTATATGAATAAAGAGAGAAATATATAGATATATGTGTATGTATGTATATTTATATATGTATGTGTATACACATAGGCATACATATATGCATCTGTATATATTTTATATGTGTGTGTGCATATAACAGTATTGTATGCTAGCGGGGAGGGAATAGAGCGGGAGTCATTACCAACTGAAGGTATCTGGGAAGACTTCCTGGAGCAACTGAGTTTTTCTTTATATTGCTGTTCATTACATAAATTGTTTTTCTGGTTCTAGTCATCTCACTCTGCATCAATTCATGGTCTTTCCAGTTTTCTGTGAAGCTGTCAATTTTATAATTTCTTAAGATGTGATAATATTCAACTACTTTCATGTATTGAAATTTCTTTAATCATTCTTCAACAGGCAGTTGCCACCTTAGTTTCCAATTGTTGGGGGATTTTTTCTATTATGGAAAAAGGTATAAATCTTTATATTCATGAGTCTTTATCCTCTTTCTTCAATCTCTTTGGGTTTATTGGTGGTGGACTAAATATACACGTGAATAATTACTAAGTATATAGATATGGAATTCTGGGGACACTAGCAACTGAGGGGATCAAGATGAATCTTTTGTAGAAGGAAACATTTGACCAGAGTCTTGAAAGAAGCTAGAGATTTTTAAATTTGCAAGCAGAGAAGGAGTGCATTGTGGGCATAGGGAGTAACCCTTGCAAAGGCATAGAGAATTATGCTGATAAGGAACAGCAGGTAGTTCAGTATGACTGGTATATGAGGAGTGTAGAAGGCAATAATGTACAAGAAGCCTGGAAAAGCAGGCAGGAAACATACTGTGAAGGGCTTTAAATGTCAAATGTATTTTATCCTGGAAGTTCCTGACCAGAGAAATGACATAGTCAAATCTGAACTTTAGGAGCATCAAGCTGACAACGGTGGAGAGGATGGATGGGAGACAGGAAGATGAGGCAAGTCAATTAGGAGGTTATTGTAATAATCCAGGAGAGAGGTAATGAGGGCCTGAAGTAAAGCAGTAGCCATAGGAATGGAGAGAGGGGATAGCTACAAGAGATATGGTAAAGGTGAAATTGCCATGACTTAGCAACTGACTAGATAAGGAAAGTGAAAAAGGAAAGAGACAAGCATGATCCCAAGATCTTGGACCTGCATGACTGTATGGTGGTAAGAGTCAGAAGAATGAGGTAATTTGATTTTATAGGGAACCTGTCTCAATATAACTCATGAAGAAGCCACAATAGGTGTCTCTAGTATCTTCTCCCTCCATCCTTTTCCAAGGGAGACTGTAACTCATGCCACAAAAGGAAGCAGAAAGTTGGGGGCCAGAGACTGGCTCCTCTGCTCTCCTCAGACAGAAGAGGTACAAGGCTAGAATTATATCTACGTACTCCATTAAATATTATTAATCTGGAGGATATAAACTTCAAACTAAACTTTTGATAAACAGCAAAGGACAACCCCAAGCTTTATATTTGAAGTTTGACTTCCTTCCCACCAAATACCAGTTCCAAAATGAACATACATAGCAAATAGCAAAGACCATTTATCCAGGTCAATAGGAAAACAGAAATCAGAATGAATATAAATAGAATATATACACAATACATATATATTCTATTTATTAATTTTATATATATATAAATACATATTTATTTATTGATCAGACAATAGAGAATGATGGAGCTCGCAAATTGGAGAGTGAGATTGAGATTACCAGATCGAACCAGAGGGGAATTCCCCAAAGTCTCTGTTCAAGTGTTGAAAGTTGTGAATAGGGACATTATAGAGACTGCCAGGGCCTCTCATAATGGCTTCTTCCCATGTCTTATTCTCTCTTAAGCAACCTAAAAGATGACTGACATTGTCTATCTTGTCTCTTGAAGTTGGAAGCCAGAAGAATCCAAAGAGACCAGGGAGCCCAAAGAGATTAAAGAGACAGCATCTCTCTTCTCTCCTCTCTTATCAACTCCACCCTCCATGTAGGCCTGCATAGATGTCCACCAATGAGGATAAAGTCCTATACTAATGGGCTTTGGGAATCACAAAAGAATTGCTTGTGGCCTCTTATTATTTTCTAGTTATTTTGTGAGGGTTAAGTTTGCCTCCCTCACTGGACTGTAAGCTTACTACTCACTGCACAGCATTAGGTACAAAATAGTCCCCAACAAGACCTTGCTGACTGATTGAAGGGAAACATTAGCCTGAGGTCAAATGGGAGGCAGCTGCAGGAATCAGTCCTCTTCCTAATCTTTCCCCAGTCTCTGGGAAGACCCAAAGCAAAAAGTAATCAATATAAGCATCAGTCTCTGGGACTTTCGCCATAGCCTCCTTTCCTCCAAATCACTGTCAGTCCTGACTCCACCCTTCCCTTTCTAAGATATTGTCTGCACCCATTTTCTGCGGCCTCTTTCCCCCATCACTGGCCAAGAGAGAAGGAGCAGAGTAGAATTCTCTGACTTCTGCCGTGACCCCCTGGGAAACTGGCACTGGGCCTAGGAATGTTTCCAGGCCATAAAGTGCCTGGGCACTGCTGCATCGTCAGGAACAATTCAAAGTGAAAGTGGAGGGAGTCCTTCTGGAAATCTGCCAAGCCCTCCCACATCCATTCAAAGCTTCCCCCTGTGCTATGGCATATGGCCAAATATTGATGGAAACTTTATCAAACTCACCAGCAATAAACATGGTGCCATGGTGGGGTGGGCTTTCACCTGTAGGGGTGTGTTAAGCCTCCCATATCAGCCTAGTCTATTTGGTGAAATGGATTCATTTCATTATCACCTGTGAACTTCATCGTACTTTAACATTTCCAAAATTCCCATGGCTCTGGTCCCTCCAAGCCACTCTCTCTCTGAATTGGTTTTCTGACGGTGCCACTTTAAACATGATTCAAGAAAAATTACAGGGGCCTCCACTCCATCTGTCTCTGGAAATGGTCTTTGTGCTCAGATCCTTTGCCAGCGACACTCCATCTCCACAATTACCTCGGCTATTTTATCTTTATCTGTCTGGAACACTGAAGAGGAAGCAGCAGATAAGGCTGATATTTAAGTGACTTGTTCGGCTTAAACACATTCGCACCTCCAGAGCATGAAATACCCCACTGGGGTGCTGGTCCTTCTCTGGGGGGGAGGGCAACCCCTGTGCCATCTTTAGGCTTCAAACATGATGAAGAGGAACTGCCAGGAAGCAGTTTTAATTATAACAGGGCCCAAGCTGATTCAAAGCCAAACTCCAACCAAAAATCTTATCTCCTAGAAAAGTGAATCTCTTAGTTGGGAAGGTAGATCCTAGGTATTAGATGAAATCTAATGTCAGATTTGAAAACACATATTCGTACCAATTAAAGAGATACAAGTTGAGCCCCATGAAAGGGGTGGTCTATCGACAACTTCCAAACCTTCCTACCTTGGCCTCTGGAGCAAAAGTAATAGTCCTGAGTTTGAGGTGAGTATATTCTGTTTACAAAGATAAAAGGAAGGCCATTAGGGAAGCAATGATCAAAAGGCTTAGATATCAAACTTGTTTATACCTCCGCAACCTGATAAGTAATCAATAAATACATCTTTACTAAATATCTATTATGTGCAAGGTACTATGGGAGGAATAAAGTTAATGAGTCATAGACTTACCCACAAGGAGCTTACCATCTAGTACAGGACACCTCAGTGGGTATCAGTGGAATACATGAGTTGTCCATCAGTTATCCCTCACTCTTGGTACACAAATGGTCCATCTTCTTCCTCTATCACTGAACTCTCAGATAACATCCCTTAGGCCAATTCTCCTGTCTAATTAATTCCTCATTGGGAACCCATGAAACAAGACACATATACATTTAAAAAAAAAAAGGTTGTTAGGTACCCTGTGCTACAGACCAGATGAGGAGTATAGGTACTAAGTACTATAGGAGTTTAGAGGAAAAGGTGAGACTACCCCCTATCTGGTGGGATGGTCACGGAAGGTTTCACCATGCAGGCAGGACTTAAATTTAACCTTGAAGAATAGGACAGACATTGCAGGTAAGGATATATGCTGAGGGGTAAGCCTGATAACTTTGGAAGATAATAAGTAGACCAGTTTAGACAAAGCAGATAATCTATTTTTCCCTTTTTTCTTGTGGGGAGGAGAATCAATTGGGGTTAAATGACTTGCCCGGGGTCACAAAGGTAGTAAGTGTCTGAGACTGGATTTGAACTCAGGTCCCCCTACCTCCAAGGCCAGTGCTCTATCCACTGCTCCACCTAGCTGTCTCTAGACAATTCATTTATAGGAATTAGTGGGAAATAAAATTAGGGGGGTAGGTTAGGATCAAGTTATAGAGTACATTGAATGCCAGGATAGTGAAACTGGATTTTATCCCATGAATAGGGGGGAATGCATTCCAAATGAGATGTATTCATATAGCACTGAGAAAGAGAGAGGAAAGGCTGCCCGTGAAGTTACCTTCCTCTTTTCTTCAGACAAGATGTTCTTCTTCTGACATGAGTCATTCTTCATGGAAAGGGATAGAAATTGATTCTTACTTTCCAAGAGGGAAATCCTATTGGTTATCTCTGATGCCAAAACCAGAGGAAACAAGGCAAGCAGTCAGATAATACAGCCCTACTTTCGCACACTGATACATCTCTGGGACTACGTCTCTTCCAAATCCTTTAGAAATCTCCCCATTATCATCCTTTCCTTTCTTCCCTCCATGAGACACCCCTACAAATACACATAAATATGTGTTCCCTGTCCATTTTCATCTAATAGAAAAAACATTCTAATTCACAGCTAACATTCCACCTCTGCATCTGTCATATTTACAAATATGAGAGTCCAGTTTTCAGGGGATTCAAGCCCCTAAGGAGAAGGGAGAAACTGCTATCTCTTATTCATTCCCTTAGCTGCTCTTTGCTTCCCCAAGGGCTGGACAGACCCTAGGCCAGAATAATAAAATCTAATATTTATAGAGAACTTTGAGGTTTCCCAAGTGCTCCTCCCAACAATCTTGGGAGGTGGATAACTATGCAAGCATTATTATTCCCATTTTCACAGATGAGAAAACTGAGTTTCAAAGAGGTTTGATCAAAGTCATGGACCAAATGTTGGTACCAAGATATGATCCTAGATCTCCTAACTCCCAGTCCAATTTTCTCTCCACTGTAACATGTGACCTCTTTGGGGAGGAATAACATTGACCCTAGGGTACCTTTTTTATCCAGGGGTTTAAGTGGTGAGCTCTCTCTATGAACCAATCACCCACTTGTAATCCCCTCAGATTTTTCTCTAAAGCAAAATTCTTTCCTGGTCAAGGAGAGAGATCCTTTTAAAAAAATAAAGTAAAATAAAGGAGGAAGACCATCCACTCTGATCCTCCCATTCTGAAAATCGCCAAGGAACTATACCCTAGGCAGTCAAAAAGGCCCTAGTGAAATGATACGAGTTTCATATATCTTTGGCCTAGTTCCTTGCCATACTCTCTATATTCCTCATAGTTGTTCCGACCTTACACAACTTCCTGGCAGTACTGTACCTGCTACCTTGATTACCAGGAGACAGTTGAAGGATTTTGCAGAAACATGCCTCCAAACCTTGTCTTTTTCAACCTAAAGGCAAAGCGAGCCCCATTTGCACAGCAGACAGAGTTTGTCACCATGAACTTCAGAGCCATCACTCTGCAGATAATTGTGACTGGGGTGAGAGGCACTGAAGCCAGTGAGAAGACAGGAAACAGACACCTGCAATTTCTTATCCATGAGGTGCCTAGGCCCTTAAGAAGAAGTGTTATTCCAATTTTCTCACTTCCATTCTCCTTTAACCTCAGACCAAAGCAGGATACGCCTACTTTCATTTGATTTGTAGTCTGAATTCTTTAAAGAGATGAAATGTTCACCTTTTTTTTAACTGGGCCAGATACAGGAAGGATAAAACATGGATTTGGATGAATGGCTCTAAACACTAAGGGCCACTACAAAGGAATGTCATGCAAGCTGCTAACCCAAAAGTCAGAAAGTCCATGGAGGACTTTTTTTTTCAGAGATTTCAGGCTCCCTAAGGGCTAATTTCTCTGAAAGCTGTATTAAACTAATAGCACTATAAAAGGTCCATTGTGAGATGTAATTGGTTTGCAGGACTTTCCTATAAAAATAATAAAAAGACTGCCAAAGGCAGTTTCCAAAGGTCAATTATCTTTGTGTTGCTTGAATTGAGTGGAGGTCAGTCCCAGCATTCCATTTTATAGGTGTGTTAATCAAAACCAGGGCTGCCCCATCCATCTGACCTCATCAGCTGTCAGGAAGAGCAATCTTTCCACCCTTGGGTTGGTCCAAAAGAGTCTAGTTCGGATTCTCCTAACTAAAGACTGAATCACAAACTTCAGTTGCAAGACGAAAGAGTGAGAAGTAACTAATGAGAAAAAGTATTGTGATGATTTCCCTCCTACTATCCCAGCAGATCAAAGAATACCAGTTTCAGCGGCATCCCACCCTGTTATCCTAATCCATAGTCCCGACTCAAATCTATGTGTCTCACTGGAAAAGAAGTCTCACTGGAACAAGGTAATGATCCACTTCATTCCTCTGATTCTTTAAAGGGTCAGACAGCTAGCAGACAGGTTGCTTTGCTTGGGCCCTTCTTGGCAAGAAGTTGAAAAATCCATGTGTATCCAAAGAGGTGAATGAATCTTGGCAAAAGTGTTGCTGTGGCTCTTTGATGAGGATTTGACTCTAAAAACTATGACTTGGTTAAGAAGCAATGGGGAATAGCAGACAGCTAAGGAAAAATATTGCTCCTATTAGAAAGGTCAAGAAGTGTAAGGCTCAAGAATGAAAGGAAATACCATTTCCTTTTGCTTTCTGGAAAGCTACAGTAACCAGGATGGAGTAGGATAAAGTCCCCAAAGAGGACATACCCCCAGAATGTGGAAAAAAGCAAGATTAGGACGATGGCTCTTACTGGGGCAAGAACACATGTAAATTGATAGGATTATCTACTTCTGGGAATCTTGCCCAGAAGCAACTCACCCTAGGAGATACAGGGTAGATGTACGACTAAAATTATAGGGACCTTCCAAAACCCCCATAATCTAAAAATGTGATTAATGTAAGATAAATGAATCTTGGACATGATAACAAGAAGTAATGTAATGAAAACAGCTTTTGATGACTGAGAAAGGCTACTGGAAAAGGGAAAGTTGGTTAGGAACAAATAGCCATGCTTAAGTCTTGTCTAAAGAAGAGGAAGTCCTGACTATTCAGCCTAAGTATCCACATCATTTAACAGGTATATATATATATATATATATATATATATATATATATATATATATATCCCCAGGGAGTTGGGAGGAGGGAGTGGGTTGGGTGTTTTCATCACTTAATGGCATAACCTGTTAAAGCCATTTAATTTCCTTCACTGTGACACCATACTCCTCAAGCAATCCAATAAATAGATATTGCTACCAGAAAGAGAAGGCACTGGCCAATTGATAGTTTTTCTTAGTCATTCACAAATTTATATTTCTTGGTGTAAATTAATAAATTAGCTTTCTAATTTAGTCATCATACTCTTAAGAATCTGTTTAGTATAAATCTGTCCCTCAAGAGACTGACCAGATGAACTGATAGAAAGGGTTTCCTGGAAGTACAAAGGAAGTATCAGACCCAGAACCCATTACGAAGCAGTGCCTAAAAAAAGCAAATAGCTACTCTCATCCCTTCCCATCTTAATTATGATCACTGAGTTCAAAAACCAGCAAACTCACAGCAAAACCCAGCTAGATAGCCTGCCTTTGCTGCTGACCTATGAGGGAGGAAATCTGAAGGACAGAAGATGCTATATTCTCTAATAAACAAAGAAAATTTCCTAACCCAGCCAAGAATTGCCAGTAATGTCAGTAAAGGCACCAACTTCTCTAGAGCAAGCAAAGGCACTGCTACTTATTAAGTCTCCTTAGAGCTAGTGGGGACTAGAATTCCATAAAGTATCTTTTTCTTCACTGGGAATCAATAGAAATCATCAGACCTCCTAAATGGGTTAGACTTCAATCCTATTATTTCAAACAGAATTACAACATATATATATATATATATATATATATATATATATATATATATATATATATATATATATATCTCCTATGTATTTTATATAGATCCTTTTCTATTGTTGGTAACATCTCTCAACCTATGTCCCCTTCTCTCCTCTCACACTGCCACCACTCTGGTGCAAGCCCTCGCCATCTTATGCCCAGACTATTGAAATAGCCTGCTGATGATCTTCCTGCCTCAAGCTTCTCTCCAATACAATCCATCCTCCACCCAGCTGTCAGATTGATCCTCATAAAACACAAATCTGACTATGTCTCCCCGCCTCTATTTAATCAGCTCCAGTTGGTTCTGATTGCCTCCAGGATCAAATATAGAATCCTCTGTTTGACTTTTAAAACTCTTCATAATCCGGCCCCTTCCTACATTTCCCTGCTTCTTACAATGTACATCTCCCCCAATACACACACACGTACACAGTTCTGCAACCTAACGACACCAGCCTCCAAGCTGTTGTTGGAAAACCAATACTCCATTTCCTGCCTGTGGATTTTCACTGACTGTTCCCCACTTTTGGAACTCTCTCCCCAAGTCTGCCTCCAAGCTTCTCTAGCTTCTTTCAAATCTCAACTAAACCCTACCTTCCACTAGCGGCCTTTCCTTGTCCTCCTTTATCTTAGTGCCTTCCCCCTGGAAACATCTCCAACATACTCAGTATATGTCCTGTTTGTGCATATGTGTGTTTGCATGTTATCTCTCCTATTAGACTGCAAACTCCTTGACATTATGAACTGTCTCTGCCTCTCTCTGGATCCCTTTGCTTAGCACAATGCCTGGCTAATGCTTGTTGCCTCTTTGCAACAAGAAAATCACAATAGATATATGAGCATTTTAACCTTTTATACCAAATTCATCTTGGGAGAGGCAACATTTGCTGGTCAATAGGACATGAAGCTTATTTTTAAAAGCATGGAAGACCCATAGGTCTAGGGTATAAATATGATACAAAATTTAACAATTCAACAAGCAGTTACCAAGTTGCCTACTTCGTGCACACAACCATTTGGTGCTGGAGGAGATAGAATGATTAGAAGGCAACCCCTCTCTTCATGAAGCTTATTATCTAGCAAGGGGGTCCCCCAGACTGCATTTGTTATCCTATTCAGAGAAGAAATAGCTATTAAGCAACAGACTATCCCATTCAATTTCTTTGGCTTTGACTATACACACCCCAAGAAACTTTCTGATTTTCATTTGGTTCTCAAAGTAGACTTTCCAACTGGATTGAGAAAGCAATAAGTAGTTGACATGTGTATTGATGAATTCACACTTTTTAGTGTAAATTAATAAATTGATTTTCTAGTTTAGTCATTGGTACTTCTTAAGTGATTAGCATGAATCACTCCCCCCTGCCTCACAAACTCCTATTGATCACACTTCATCACTCCTAGTTGATTTTTCTTTAAATGTACACTTTAGAAAATTCTAATGTAAACTAGACAGTGTTTGGTTCTTTCTGAAAAGATGAAGCTCATTTGCAACATTAGTGACCTCTACCTTACTGAGTGATCTTGAGCAAGTCGCAACCTCTCTAAGTCTCAGTTTCATCTGTAAAATGGGTATAAAAATACCTGCTCTATTTTATAAGAATATATAATGAGTATAGAATAAAGTGTATATAAGAAAGTATTTTACAATTGAAAAGGACTATGAAAATATAAGTCATTATTATTATACCAACAAATATCATACATATCCATCAATTAATAGCTAGTACTGGTCCAAATGTAGGCTATACTTTTACCTCCAAAGGTGCCTTATATAATTATTATGACCTTGTTTTCCATCTCTATGTATAGATAGACAAATATACACATAGATGTAATGTGTGCATATATACATATGTTTATACACATGTGCCTATATATTTGATATACATATTTATATGTATACAGATAGTTGTAGTGCCCACACAATATTCACAACGTCTATGGCAGCCATGAATATGCCAATGCAATTCTGAATCGCAAAATACAACAGACTTGCCACATGGAAGCAGAACCAAAACATTTATTCAGATACCAGAAAACTGAATCCCAACACTAGAAAGCCAAATCCATCATAGTAACAAAGAAATCTATATATAATAACAATGCACAGGGCAGCACCAGCCCCAAGCCTTACCTGTGTTAGACTTCCCACACCCCAGCTCCCTTAAACAAATCACAAACAAGCTCTCCCACTCACCCTGCTCTCTGACTAATTTCCTCTCAGATCTGCTCTAGCTCCATGTCTTCATGTTCCACCCTTCCTGCTTCACCCCTTCTTGTTCCATGTGACTCAGGCTTCCATGTGACTTAAGCAGGTCACATGGGCCTATTAATGGATGGGAAAGATCTTCCCATGAAGAAGTAAAATTCCATTAACAGTAAGCAAAAATGCATTATCAATACAATAGTATATTTGTATGTAGATATATATGTGTAGACAGATAGATAGATAGATAGATAGATAGATAGATAGATAGATAGATAGATAGATAAGACAGATGATATATTTCCCCTTTCCAAAGACATCTCATTTTAGGACAACAATCATCATTCAAATTGACGTACTACAAAAAATGACATTAATATGCAAATAGGAATAAAGGTATTAAGTCAAAGAACTCCAACATGAAGAAGACAGAAAGAGAAAGACAGCTCACATTTGTGTAGTATTTTACACTCAACAACCCCCATGTGCTAAGCAGTATACATGTTATTATTCCCTGTTTACACATGAAGAAACAGAGTCAGAGAGGTGAGAGGAAGCAAAATCCACTGAAGTTCAAGATTTTTTCATCCTTCCAGTGCACAGGCAACAGGGGCAAGGAGTCAGGAATACTCAAAGAGCTTGCCATTTCTGGTTTAAACATTCTAAACATTCTCTGATTTAAACACTCTTCCTAAATTGTCAGGTGAGAGTAATTCTAAAAAGTAATGCTGAATATCCAGGGGGAAACAAATCCTCTGATAATAAATCCCACTAGGAAATGGTAAAAATGTCTCAGATTAGATAACTGGACAGCCAACTGACATTCTCTTGGGAATCACCCATTGACAAGAAGATAAGCTGCTGCTCATTTTGTGGAAGAAGAGGCAAAGATACATTTACTTTGGACGTTTTGCTCACAACTTCATGATAAGTGCTCAGCAAGTTATAGGGCCCTAGTCCTGCTATTAGACAAAGTGGAACTTGTTAATTTGGTTTGGGTTTCGGGTTTGGTTTTTTCGGGGGATAGGAAGCTGTCATATAGCTGAAGAGGATTCATCTGGAGAAAGTACAAATCTCCCCTTAGAGGTTTATATATCTGTGTGTGTGTGTGTGTGTGTGTGTGTGTGTGTGTGTGTGTGTAAAGACTAGATTACTAAGAGTATGTTTTTAACAACAGCAACAAGAGGATTTGGATATACACTTAGGTTAATATAATATAAATCCTGTCTAAATCTATAGGCGTGAAGGAGACATCTAATGGTTCTTCACAGAAGAAAATGGGACCTCTGGAGAATTACATTAAGTAATGGTCTTGTGATATTGACAAATCTTTGCTCCACACCAAGCAGAGCAGAGAATTAAGAAAGTCATTTCCAGTCATGGCGTAGGTAAGCATCTGAGCCGAAATATGATGAAAGTCGTTCATTTTTTTTTCCATTAAGCTACCAAGCACAAGTGAGAAAATTCCTTCTTTTCCTATTTCAACCTGAAATCTGCTAGAAACCCCATCACCCAGATTTGTCACAGTAACGCAACACATTGTTCTTTGGCTTTTTCTCCAAAAACAACAACAAAAAATGAAGTGTTACTGCCACCACTTAACATGCAGATTGATGCGAAATGAGTGCTAATTAATGACTTTTAAAGTTACAGCTCTTTATTCATCTCACACAGCATGCCAGCCAAGCCCAAGGTCTTAACATCTATAGGCTTTGAAGATCTCATTTCAAGCTCACCTTCTGAATGGGTGCTCCAATTAGAGTCACAGGTTTGGAGCTGGAAAAGACCCCTGAGATCTTTCAAGCCTAATCCCTTCATTGTATAAATAAAAAAATTGAGACCCAGAGAGTACACAGCTAGAAAATGACAGAGCCAGGATTTGAATCTAGGTCTTCTAACTCCAAATCTAGGATGCTTGTCACTATTCCAGGCTATGCAGTGACCAGATCCTAGACTGGTTTCTGAACTATTTCTTGCAATTTTTTATGTTAAGAACAAATCTCCCGTATAGGAAGGATTGAAGCTGTAGAGCTGGAAAAGACCTTAGAGGTCATCTAGTTCACTTCATTTTTGAGTTGAAGAAACCAAGACTCAAAGAGATTAAGTGACTTGCCCAAGATCATACTAGCAGGAAATGGCAGAACCAGAATCTTAATTCTGGTCCTATGACTAGAAGGTTAGTGTTTTTTCCACTACATTACCCTTTAGAAGCAAAATTTTGCAACTTTAGCACAGACATAAAGAACTATTTGACTTCTTACCCACTAAAGTCCTATTCTGATGCATCGTAGCATGAAGGTGTTGCCTTAAGCTCTTGCAAGTTATGCCACTGGGGCATGAGTGTTGGAAGGCTCTACAAAACTAGAATGTCCATAGTGAACTGCACCAGTAATCTGAGGACTAGCCAAGCTAAATTTGAGAAGGTTTTGTCCACAGGAGCTCATAGAGACTGTCTAATGAGGCTTGGAGGAGAAGTGGAACTCAGAGTTGGGGTGGGATTGCAATCTGCATGGGTGGAGGGAATACCCACACAGATTCACTCAATAAATATTTTGTTCAACAAATATTTATTAATAATAATAATAGCTGACATAAAGCATCTCTGTGCAGAGCACTGTGCTAACTGCTAGAGAAGATACAATTTAAAAAGATATAAGTCCCTGCCCTCAAGGAGCTTACAATCTGGTAACAGGACACATACAAACACATACAAATAAAAACCATAATACACAATGTCAGGTGTACTTGAGGGACACAACAAAATTCAGTGGGAATTCTGAGAAAGGAAACCTTTTGCAGACTGGACAATCAAGGAAATGAGTTAAAATCGCAGATGTTTCAAAGAATTAAAGCCTATCTCTATACAAGTATTTTTAGGCACAGCACAACTAAAAAAAACCAAACTCTCCACCTCAGGTTATGGGGCACAGCAAACAATGGCCAACACTATTCATTTTGTGGCATGTAAGTACCCCAAACTCAAAAGCCATATAGCCATCAGTCTCAAGATAATCCCCAAAACCAACATCTAACATATCATCTTTTATACCCTGCTGAGTTTGGATTATACAGAAAGTTTCTACTATATTCTTTTTTCTCTACTACAATAAAGACAACCCAGTTCTGAGCTATACAGAAGTGGACAGACCTCAGAGTCAGAATAATCTGTAATCAAGTTTTACCTGTGACACATACTGGCGAAATCCTCCCAGGCAAGATATTTAGCCCCTCAAGACTCCCAGACAACTCTCTAAGGCTACTGATTTGGTAAGGCTACCAATGTACTTATGTACAGGAAATTTCTCACTGGAGAATTCCCTATGGTGATGAAATATTGAGCACAGAGCCCCCCTAAAAAATATATCAGGCACTGAAATACAAAGATGAAATCAAAGTAGTCCGTACCTGCAAGGAACTCAAACTCTACTGAAAAAAACAGTATGTAAGAGATAATGTAAATACAAATTAAGTACAAATTAATGGGTGGGAGACACAGCAGAATAACAAATCAGGCTGTCAGGAAAGCGCTCTTGTAAGAACTAGTGACTGAGCTACCTTGAAGAGAAAGGCAGAGGTAAAGAGAAAGGATATTCCAAACATAGAGGCACAGCCCCTATAGAAGATGGAACGTCATACATGGCGATCAAGTAGACCAGTTTTGCAGGAATATGGTGTATGTGCAGGGGAGTAACAGTCATCAAACTGAAAGATAAGCTTGAGCTTTAAACACCAAAGTAGTTTTTACTTTATCCTAGAAGAAAGAGCCCCAAAGCACCTTGCACAGGAGAATGGGAATGGTCAGACCTGCACTTTAGGAATATCACTTTGATAGCCAGGTAAAGGACTTATTGGAAAAAAAGAAGAGACTTAGGGTAAAGGAACCAATAGGGAGACTACTGCGATAGTTGATGTGAAACAATTGAGGACTAACTTGGGATGATTGTGATATGAATATGAGAGTTGGGTAGATGTGAGAAATATTGACAAGGAAATACCTATAAGATTTGATAACCCAGTGGAGATGATGGGGAGTGAGAGTGAAAGGTCAAGGTTGACCTCTAAGTGGCAAACCTGAATGAAAGGAAGAAGGGCGATATTATTTGCAGAAACAGGAAGAATGGGTTCAAAAAAAGATAGTTATTTCTGTTATAGACATGTCTGAGATGATATATATTTGGGAATCATCTACATGAAGATCACAGGCAAACCCAGGGAACTGATGAGACCACCAAGAAAGAAGGTATGGAGAGAAAAGAGTCGACTGCAGACCCAGAAAATATAATTCACTAGTATGGTATACATATGTATGTATGTTTATGTAGATATACATATATATGTGTATACACACACACACAAATATAGATATATTAGTTTTTGGAGAGTCATTGTGTCACCTCCCATTATCCTCCTTCCCACCAAAAACAAACGACAAAGTGCTTCTGTTTCCCTTTCTGTAACACTGTGTATTTTAATTTTTGTACATTCTTTACTTTCACCTTGAGAATGTACATTTGAACCGCACCACAGATACCTGCTCTCTGCAGCATGGAGGTGAACTGGATCCAGTTTTCAAAATCTGTGACTACTCCCAACCCCTGAAGGGTGCCACCTGTTCTGAAGTATTATTTTCCTTTAGAGATAGCAGTGCCATTTACCTTTGTAACCACATTCCTTGCTGCTTCTCAGAGTTAGAAAGGCCCTGGCGGTCATCTCACCTAGAACATTCTCCCTCCCTTCTTCCAGTACAAAAATCCCTTCTACAACAATACTGGCAGATGACCTTCGGTTCTATGTTTATGCACTTCCATTGATGGTGACGAGGTAACCTATTTCATTGCTGGAAAATTCAAATTATTAGAAAGTTTTTCTCTATTATTAAGATTTACCTCCCCGTTAACTTCTACGCACCCATCCCATTTTGACTCTCTGGAATGATATAGAACAATTCAACTCCCTTTTCCTCATGATATCCCTTAAAATATTAGAAGATCATAATCTATATCTTCCCAAATCATCTTTTCTCCAAGACAGGAGTGTCTATTAATTAAATGACAATACCCAGAATTACTTAGGTCTGCCCTCTATCTATTGTGTCACGAATAGAGTATTAGATACTAATAAATGCTTGCTGAGTTGAACCGAAAATTAAATTGTCTTTCCTTTCCTGCACATCCATCAGGAAGTTGAGTGTGAATATGCAAGGTTGCTTTTGCATATATTCAGAATCTTTAAAAGCTCTTAACCATCCTAACCCCACTTCTGGAAGGCTATCTGCATGATTAGAAGTTAGAAGGCTTTGAGTCATTAATGTAATTGGCAAACATAATTACTTCCATTTCATTCCCTTATACTATCATAGGGAAAAGGAGAAAGAAGACTCCCTTTAAACCACTAAGGAAAATAACTTATCATTGGTTTGAGAACTTGAAAGATCGTGGCATTCTCTCCTAAGTACAAAAAAAAACAATCATTGGAAGAAGAGACCCAGAATTGACATATTATACTTTAATAGCTGTTAAAACTACCAAGTTAAGGTTATCCATCATTAAAGGTGCCTAAATATGTCTTCACAGTACAATAAGAACACTTGATCAGGTCAATTCACCCAGTAGTTTGGAAAGTTCAGAATGTATATTATCCATTAATCTGACCATTTGGAACAATGTGTTCTAAAAAGAACAGAATATTAGGAAGTAATTTTAATTTGAGTATTTTAAATGCAAAACAACTCAGGAATGGAAAAATTTCCTATATGCTAAAAGAGGATAAAAACATCCTTAGAAAAGAATTCGGCTTTTACGGCCCTTGTATATAAAATGCCACAAAAGACTTGATTAGGCAATTATAGAAGTCAGGGGGGTGTACTGCATAATACTGAAAATCCAAGAACTGCATATTGTATTATATATTAAGGAGGAAGAAGAAAGTATTAGACTGGATTTAAGATGAGGAACCAAGAAGCCAGCTAATGGAGGAACCAAAATATGCACATATTTCTAACTTTAAAACAGCTTGGCAAAGCTTATCTAGTGCCTAACACAGGAACCTGAATATAGCAGGCATTCAGCAAATATCTGTGCAATTAATGAATGAAGAAGATATTTCCCCCTCTAAAATATATTTAACAATATTATTAACGCACAATTACATAACTCTTTAAAGGTTACAAGGTGCTTTTCCCAAAACAAGACTTTGAATTAGGAAAGTACAATAGTATTATCCATCTTTTCCAGATGAGGAAACGGGGACATTGAGAGGTTAAATAAATTGCTCATGATCACACAGCTAGTAAGTGCCTAAGGTAGGAATTGAACCTGTCTCCTGATTCCAAGTTGGCCCTCTATCTTCTATACCATGATTCCTCTCACTGTGAAAAGGAAATGTATGGGTCATGACATTGTGGGAGGGATAAGAATATCTGCAGCATCATGTAAGAAAAGGTCACAGGTTATTCCTGAACACATAAATCCTCTCACCCACTCATAAATCTAAATCACTCTATTCAGTAAAAAATAAAATAAAATAAAAACAAGTCAGCTGGGCATCTTCTGGCCATCCAAATTTACATTCCTTTGGAGAGGAGAAGGAAGGGGAGATGGAGGCAGACAGGAGAGGAGGAGCTGAGTTTCACAGCTGGTTGGATCCCCATTCAGGCAGCTGTGTCTACTCACAGATTGTTGTGTTCGTCCTTCGTTGCTGAAGAAGACCATGCCATCAGCTCCTCCTCTCCTGCCTGTCTCCCTCTCCCCTTCCTTCTCCCCCCAAAGGAAGGTAAATTTGGATGACCAGAAGATGCCTAGTTGTCTTGGGTTTTACTAGCTAGATTCCTTTCCTTTCCTCTCCTGTCCTTTCCTTTCCCTTCCTTTCCTTTCCTATCTTTTCCCAAAACCTTAAACCCACTGCATTCTGAATCTAAATCACTATATATGCAAATTAAAATACCACCACCTCACAACTCTCAGATTGACTAATATGACAGAAAAGGAAAATGACAAATGTTGGAGTGGATGTGGGAAAGTTAGGACACTAATGCAATGTTGGTGACATTGTGAACTGATCCAACCACCTCTGCTCCCTTTTAAATATGCTATGTCCCCTCAATAAGTAACCCTCCACTCCAGTTATCCTAAAAAATTTCCTAGATCTCTTTTATCAGAGAATTCTATCTTCAGCTCCACAAATTCACTTAGTAGGAAAGATCAGTGTAGGGAATAGTCAAGATCCAACATCCCATTCTCCTCAAAACAGTCCAATAATAATCTGGGGGATTAGAGATTTTAGGCCACCTGGGTTAATCAAGTCTTCACTTGAGATTTCAGTTTCCACACTTATCAACTGGAAACTTTTAACAATCAAAGTTGTTTACTTCCAAAGCATATAAGGATGAAGAAGAAGATGTCAGGTACACAATTTTAAAGTCAGTGCCACATAAATACCACATTTTGCATTGCCATAAAAACATGAAAACCTTCAAAAATATAACGAAACGTTACTGAAATGAGAAAGTGCTGTGACGCTTACAGGATTTAGAGCTGAAAGTGACTTAGAAATCATCGATTCCAGCTCCTTCATTGTACAAATAAGAAAACTGAGGCCCACAGGGGTAAGTGCTTTGTCCAAAGTGCACAGATAGTAAGTATGAGAGACAGGATCTGAATCCAGAATTTGACTTTAAACCCAGTCTTCTTCCCACTACAATATGCTGTCTCTCAAAACAGAACTGAATTTTGTATCTGAAACAGAGAAATGAAGGGCATTAAAATGGAAAATGCTCACTCACCTTCAACTAGAAAAGAAATGGAGCAAAATAAGGATTTTTTAAAGGCTCATTTACAAGATGTCCATAAATGTTTGCAGGAAACCAAGTTCCTCGTTCCCTAATTCCAAAATTATCTCCATAAAATCAATCTGTTTAAAGCCACTGAGAGAGGTGACATTTGCCAAATGGCCCCAAAATCTTTGATGCCACCAATGCTAAATACATGCAAAGAGTATTTTCTAATGAAAGTTTTGGCTTGGATCAAACTTTGGAAAATCAAGAAATGGAATTATATTAAATTGACAAACCTCAGACATATTTTTATAGCTAAATTACAACCCTATGACAAATAGTTACCAATATATCCTCTTGGCATGTCTACTACTGGATATCATTGCTCATACTGCAACAAAACTTTGCCCTGAACAATTCTACAGAATTAAGAGAAATAAAAACCTCACTAGAACTGCCACTGAGAAACTAGAAAGGACAAATAATGCCCAAAGATTTGATCTTATGCTCCTTTCCAACAAGAATGGAAGCTTCACCTAACTTAACATCGGTTCAGTTGGGATATAGTAACCAACAACATGGCAGCCCAACTCCTTTTAGAAGATCAAAATCCTCTATAATTTCCTAGTGTTTCTTTTTGAAGCCTGTCACATTTACAAATACCATGAAGGTGCCACTATAGTTTTACAGTGATCTTTGCTTATTTGCAAAGCTCAGTGCTTTGCATACCTTACAGTGGTATTTGGGGATATGGGATTACCTCAAAGGGACAATCTATAAAGCCACTGGAATGTTCCATGTATCCGATGACCAATGTTGCTAATGGTAATTGTGAAGCTAAAATTGAGATCTGGTTTTTCCATTTGGACATGGATTTACTGTCACTGAATGGGAGAAATGGGTTGTGTTCAATCAGCAGTAGTACAATCAGCTACTGTTTCAGCTTTCCAAGACTCCCTCAAGTCCTTAAAGAACTTTTATTATTGTTATGCTAAGAGCTATGCGCCACTCTACAGAGATGTGTAGATATATAGTTTTCCACTAGAGACACAAGTTCATTTCTATTGGTGACCTAATAAAGATTCTAAACTCTGACTACCAGAGGTAAAAGCTGCTTAACCTGTTATCTACCAGTCTCCAAGGTTGCAATTATACAAGTAGCTATTGTCACCTTCCCATTATGACATTTCTATGAGGTATTCAATCATAAAATTACATTACCAAATTCAGCTTTTACCTAGTCATTTTATAGCCATTTGCCCATTCAATTAATCATCCCCACTGGGAATAAAATTATATCTGGTGTTACAACATTAACATGTTGCATAGTAAATTCTAGGGTGTAATTTGAAAGCTTTAAGTAAGCTTCTTGAGTTAGATAAACAATCATATGTCTACATGTTTGGTGTATCAACTGACACAGCTGCCCAAGGACAAAGAAAGAGTCAAGACAAATCTACACTCCAGAAATTCCCTGACATATCTAATATTTTCCCCAGATAATATAAATGGACTTCAAGTACTTTAGAGGCAGATTCATTTACCTGAAGAGAATCTGGATGGCTCTGAAAATGAAAGAAAGAAAGAAAGAAAGAAAGAAAGAAAGAAAGAAAGAAAGAAAGAAAGAAAGAAAGAAAGAAAGAAAGAAAGAAAGAAAGAAAGAAAGAAAGGGAGGGAGAGAGGGAGAAAGAAAGAAAGAAGAAAGAGAAAGAAAGAAAGAAAGAAAGAAAGAAAGAAAGAAAGAAAGAAAGAAAGAAAGAAAGAAAGAAAGAGAAAGAAAGAAAGAAAGAAAGAAATCTTTGAAAATTATTATTAAGATTGAGGAAATTGGGAAAAATCAGAGGCAGATTCTTTCCCTTCCCTCCTCTGTCTTACAATTAATCCCATACAACTGGTTAACAACTGACACGACATTACAATATTTCATACTTTGATGAGAGATAAACGAGTTACAAAGAGCTCTCCTACCATCTCCTACATGTCAACATAATGTGTCCATGATAAATTTGTGGCATAAACAAAACACCCAGCCAACTTGTCCCAACAGCTTGCCTTCTAGAACTACCTTCAGCAATGTTGCCCCTCTTTTCTGTCATCTGAATGATGACTCCTTAACAAGAATGAACTTTTTAGAATTCCCTTGTTTTTGTCATCAGTTTTCCAAAGGCTGTTCTTTGGTTACTATAAGATTTAGAATTTGGAATTTGTTATGGTTATCAAAGAAAACCAGATAAAGAGGAGACCCAAAGAAATAAACCAAGTGCCTTCAAACAAAATTGCTGAATGAGCAGGTCACTCTCTTCATGAGAGAGAACTCTGAGTGTAAGCCCAAATAACTATTAAATCAAAGAGAAAAACATGTATTGTAAGCTCTAACTCGGACTCTTAGAATAAAGGGTAAAACATATCCCTAGCATATTTTCACTGGGTTCCTAAATTAAATCCCTATTTTGAAGGTTTCATTCATTGGCTTTAATATTTTATTATGTGTTCTAACAAAGCAAAGATCAAAATCTCTGCAAAAGTTTTGTGTTTGAGGATTTTTTAATAATATATTGTTAGCATGTTCCTTTGGAGTAGTTTTCTTCCCTCAGACTTAGAGATAGCTTCCACATAGAAATCATTTTCAGAACACTAGTTTTTAACATATTAAGAGTTCACCATCTTCAGCATCTCATGCAATTATTTTGTCTTATGACTTGTTAACAGAGGATAAAAAAGGTAGCTTTTTATTTAGAAGGCTGGAGGATATGCACTAGATTTCTAAAAATACAAAACATCAAAAGTATTATATTATCTAAAAACAAAAATTAAACTTCAAAGCTTTTCCACATGGAGTATCTAGATTTGGTACATTTCAAGTCAGTCAGATGTTAGTCGCCAAAGTTCTGGCTCAAACAGTGGGTCAGCTTAATTGAATGGATCTAAGCACAATCTGTTTGTATCCACATGGACCAACCCAGACTTCATCTCTGTTAAATGTCTGCAACTCTGCCGTTTCTGACACTGGATATTATCCATTCTGCTTCCTGGAATCCAAGTATTGAACTGAGTGGAAATTCCTCATTCATGTGACATAAAAAACATGCCTTCCAAACAATGCTGAGCAAATGTAATTGATCAGTCAATTGGCCACTGCTAGTTGCTCCAGATTTTACGCCACTGCCTTGGTTGTCTTACTTGATGGAGAATCCTCCACCAGTATAACGAGGACCAGGTCTGGTCGTTGGATAGGTATTTTCTATCATGGAGATGCATTCCTTATTCCTTTAAAAAGGAAAAAAAGGTTAGTTGATTTATCATCTTTCTTTCTTGAAAGTTTGATGCTACAAGAATTTCTTGGTATAATTATTTATCCATTTAAAATGGGCTGATTAACGCATCCAGTTTTAGACCAGGTGACTTAAACCTAATTAGGTGACTACTGATAACATTGGGAATACAAAAAAGCTACAATTAAGTGAGCCCTCCTAATGTGAGCCTAAATATGGATAGAGGATCTCATTATAACTGGAATGCTGTGAACTTTGCTGGCTCCCGACTTCTAGTGATCCTTCATTCTTATGAAATACTTATTTATTTTGAAAGGATTAATCAAGTGTTTTTTCTCTTCACTGAATTATAACCAAATCCATCATGTATCAACTTTTTAATTTAATTTAAAAGTCCCTGAAAAACTTTTATTTCACATGTGCCGAAGTCAGTAGGAATTTACATCAGATCTATACATTCATAAAAGATTAATTTTCTATAAGCATCTGAGATAACAGCAATTTGTAGTAGAAGTTCACTAAAATTGCAAAGAGAAAATGAGAAAAATAAGTTCACTAGACAAAACCTAGTGACAATTTTTATAAAAGGAAGAGAGGGGAAGGAAGGAAGGAAGGAAGGAAGGAAGGAAGGAAGGAAGGAAGGAAGGAAGGAAGGAAGGAAGGAAGGAAGGAAGGAAGGAAGGAAGGAAAAAAGGAATCTTGAGTTTTTCTAATGGCCTACAGAGATCTCCTGGTTGTAGAGGGGGAGTGGGGATGGTGAGAAGAATTTATGTATGCATAGTCTCTAACATATCATTATTCCTTTTTTGTCACCAAGTTTCCTTAAATTATAGTTCAAAAGGAAAGCATTTCCAGAAAACCCAATTCATAACATTAGCAAACCCTCTCAGGAATTTTTAAAAGTAATTCCACTTTGAGAAACACAAATGTATTTCTTTAAGGCAATGCTGAATTGAGGAAAAGTCAGATTGATAATACAAGTAGATCCTAAAGGGGATTTGTATTGGGAATTAAGGAAGATGGGGAAATGACTAAAAAACACTAGGGAGTTAAGAAAAATGAGAAGAGATAAAAAATTGATAAGATGAACTGGGGTAGGGGGGAGCCAAAATAATTGCCTGGAGAGTCAAAAGAGTAGGAGATAATATTCAAAATCATTCCAAATCAAAATCACTGGGGTCTAGGGGGGAAAAACTTGTAGGTCATTAGCTAACCAATCCAGCTGTCTCCTGGCAAAACTGATTTCATTATTGTGAAACCACACTCAAAACATGGCAAAAATCTTTAGCTTTAAATGTCCCTAGCAAGGTCCCTCACGTGACTTGGCAACTCATTTATTTGATTACTGTTAAATATATGTCACCCTCCTTTCCATCTCCCCAACTCCACCCCCAGCTAACTTAAATTTCCCCCAAAAAAAATTTTAGCATAATACTCTTGGCATTCATCATAGCTGACTAATATTAATAAAGAAACCCTTTTATAATAATATTATAATGTGCAATTTTGATTCTTTTGGGGCATTTTTTTCCTCCATTCTAAACACTAACATTTTAAATAATGCATCATCTTAGTTTTCTTCAATCTTCCGTTTCTCTCTTGTAAACTCACCATTCTTATATGTATTGTTTTCTGAAGCGTAGCTAGACCTAAAGCAAATGGAATCACTCAACTAAAGACTAACCAGGTCGGAGTTAGTTGACGATTACAGGAAGCCTAAGGATCCTAGAGGAAGACCATCATGGAGAGCTAGGACAATTGGAATGCTAAGTCACCACACTCTGAGCCTACAGCGCTCTGGTAATGACTGAGAAAGGTCAAATAGAATGGACTAGATCCCCATCCTGGGAGGGATGAGAGAGACAGAAGGCGGTCATCCCTCAGGTGAAATGGCTTATCAGAGGGAAATAAATTAATTCATCTTTAAAAGTAATAGATTTGGGTCTAGAAAGAAAAAAATCCAAGTGAGCTAGCTGTTGGGCATTAAGCAGATAAAACCACTGACCAAATTCTTCACTTTGAAAAAAGTTTATAGGGCTGTTGGTTTAGAATTAGAAGGGGGATTTTAAAGGCCATCTAGCCCATTCTCTTATTTTAAAAATGAGAAAACTAAAGCCCAGAGAAATGAAGAGAGTTGGCCGTTATCGAAGACGCAGGATGTGGCAACAGCAGGATAGAGGAAACTTCCTTGACTCTGGGTCAGGCTGGGACTGGGACAGACTTTCCATTGCACAAAGCTGCTTCTTATGCTAGACACAGCATCTCCATCCAAAAGATGATCTTTACGCAATTACATTTAGTTGAGGAAAGCATATAACCGAAAGCAACAGAGAGCAGATGACAGTTCCAAGGTTGTACAGCAAGCTTCATTTTAAAGCTGGGTCAAGTGTTCAGATTTCAGTCTGGGGCTCTGATTCACTAATGTCTACCACTAATGGGTAAACATCTAGATAGACTGAAAAATACTTGATGAGAGTATTTATATTCATCATTATAGTAATTTTTATATTATTATACCTCAATGTTATAGTAACGTTCTGTTCCACTGAGACAAAGGCATCCAAATTTTTAAAAATGGATTTTTCAAGGAGGGTTAGATAGATCAGTTAGGCTGAACTTGGCCACTAAAGTAATAAGATCACAGGCAAATGCTTCAAAAACATCTGGATCATTTGCTAGCCCATTCAACTCTTCAAGCAACTGAAATCTCCAAACTCAAAAACCACCAAGCAATCAGTACAAGCATAGTAATAAGAGTTAGCACTTTATATGTCACTTTAAGGTTTGCAAAGCAGTTTGCATATGGAAATATCTGCATTGTTTTGACAGTATAGAGTCTGAATGGCATTCTGGGTTCACCAATCAATTCTCTGCTAACCTTAGTTTCACTAACCCCAAGACCAGGCTAATGATAATAACAAAAAAATAAGGAAATTCAAAACTGTATTCCTGAAAGGAAACAAGAACTTGGAAATGTAAGAGAAATTCTCCATAACACATACCAAAGTTATTTTCTAGAACATTGTTTATCTATCAGTGAGGGATGTCCAGAGACACGGTGTTAGTGGAATACAATGATCCTAAAACTTGAGGACGGTTGTTAGGGGTCAACAATTGTTGTTGATTCTAAACATAAATGCTGCATTACCGTAGTGTACAGATGAGCTAAAGTCCTTAATTAATCCCTGTTTTGCTGATCTGGTCGCTAGAAATACTTGGAGTCTTAAATACGAATGAGCCTATGCAGAGCAAGCTGACGTTGAATCACACAGGCATGAAGTTATCCACAAACTCCCAAAGCAGATTAAAATATCTCATCAAGTATTTTTCAGTCTATCTAGATGTTTAGCAATTAGTGGCAGACACTAGCGAATCAAAGCCCCAGACTGAAATCGGAACACTTTAGCAAAGTGAAGCTTCATGTACAACCTTGGAACTGTCATCTGCTCTCTGTGTCTCATTTTATCCCCCGGAAATTCTCTGCTCTACGGTGACATTTTGCAGTTTTCTGGATGTCTGTACTGTGTTTTCATATATACACCAATAGGACAGAACATGAAAATTACAATTCTTACTTCTGATTTTGTTCCTTGCGTTTCTGAGCGAGGTATTTCTTCTTCACATTAAGGAGTTCATTGGCAAGTCTCTCAATCTCATACTTGTACTCATGGCTCTGTGACTCATACATATTCAATTCTGAAGACAAAACCTAACGTCCCAAAGAAAGTGACAGTGACATAAGATACAGTTAAATGGTGTCCTTACCCTGGTAGAGCTAGAGGCTTACAACAATGTTCAGTAGCCCAGGAAGGAAGTCTAAATGGGCCACAGCCCAAGCACATGATCAACAAATAAATAATTATAAGTCAATAAATGGATCAAAGACCTTACTAAGGGTTGAAGGACAAAAAAAAAATAGTATACCAGAAAAATGAAGTGTCATTCTCTAACTTATTATCGCTAATGTGAAATAACATTCATTAGACTAAAAAAAAAGTGGTTTCTTAAAATAAAGGATCTTATGTTCTTTTAGGGTTAAGTGACTTGCCCAAGGTCACACAGCTAGTGAGTGTCAAGTGTCTGAGGTCACATTTGAACTCAGATCCTCATGACTCCAGGACCAGTGTTCCATTCACTGCACTGCTTAGTTACCCCAGGATCTTATGTTCTAAATTTTCTAAACAAACGTGCCAAACACAAGAGTCTATGCCTCAAAAATAAGACTATGGTGATTCCAGTAACGTCCATGCAACACTCCTGAGTAGGCCTACACCAGATTAAAATGTAATTGGGAAATACTTAACAAAATAACTCAAAATACAACAAAATCTCTATTATCTCTATAATACCAATGCATGATTTTTCTAAATTAATATGTGCTTGCAGGGATCTTTATGTATGGTTTCATAGCCCCCACTTCTATTTAAATTTGACGCCACTGTTCTAAAGTATATTCTAAGAACCTATGCCAAATACACCCATAAAGGGTAGGAATTTTTAAAATTTAAATTTGCTTTAAAAGTTTTTTTAAGACAATCATGAAAAAATCATTACGGAATTTGCCTCCAAAGCTTTTGGGTGAAAAATGATTCCAGAGATATCTTCCTAATCCCTTTAATCATCATACTGCTCACATTGTGGGTATTCATTTTGCAAGTCTGCAATGGATAGTGGTTCTTGCTGTCGTGTGTCCCTTCCTTGAATTCTCTGGAGCCATTCACAAATTCTCATTTTACCAGGCACAGGGAATCTTACCTCTGAAGATGCAAAAGGTATATGCATGTACTTAAGAGACTCACTAACATTGTAAGACAGCAACAAGAAATGTGATTATCTGCTTCAGTTAAATGTGGAAAATAGATGTTTCTATGGTCACCAACAGACCAAACAGGGTGAGACAGTGGGTCATGCATTTCATATAAGATCTCAGTGTTAAAAATCTGCCCTCTGCCTGTGAGGGAAGCAGAGATTGCCTTCCATTCTATTTACGGGGGATGTGATTTATTCTGTATTTCCATTTCCTTATTCTTTATTTCCAAGATTTGCATGAAAAGAGGATCTTCGCTTCTTAAGTGTTCATCTACTTCTGAACCCTTTCCCCTTAATTGCAATGGAAATGATTATGACTATGGTGATGCCAACAGAAGAATATGATTTCCAGTTAGGGGAAAATCTGCCACAACAGATGAACTCTAAGAAACATAGATCCTGTTTTCAACCCATAAATAAAGGACTGGGGAAAAGAGAATGCAGGCAATGAGGCCAAATCAACTGAGATGCTCGTTAACATTGACCTCTGAACTTCTTCCATGTGCTATCAACTATACTCTCTTATATCAAGGATCTGAACTTTCTGAGCAGAAGAGTTAAAAACAATCCTGAAGATTCTGTGAGCCACTTAGCATGATGCAGGGCTAACGTATGAGTATGTAAAAGCAATCTTCAGTCTATGTCAGTGTTCACCTAATCTGGTGCAACTTTGTTGTAAAAAGAAAATTATAATATTTGTTAACTTATTTGAAAGACTCAAATGTTGAAAAAATGACCAAGAAATTAACACATGTATAATTCTAATTGTAATTCAGAATACTGTGAGAATCACAGAATTTCATATGCCATCTAGTCCAACTTATAATTAACGGATAATCCCCTCTGTAACATAGCCAGGCCTTCCCTCCCATCCTTGAAATACCTCTAGTGAGAGGGAATGTGCTACCTCTAGAGATAAATGATAGTGATAAGTATTTACAACAGTGTGTTGTAAATTAATGTTGTAATTAGACATATGTTTCGTCTGCCAGTTTTTTAAGAAAAAAGTTATAAAATCAGTATTCTTCAAAGAATACTTGTAAAATGACATCTGTTTTTCCCACACAGAGAAGGCTGTTGAACTCAGAAATAAGGACTATGATATTAGACTGTAAGCTGTCTGATGTGTAACTTCTCTTCATGTCTCCTGTATCATCTAACAAGGGACCTTGAAGATGGTAGGAAACCAACAAATATTTGTTATGGACTTATATTTAATATATGCCATTATTTTGATGGTATTCATGACATATTACAGATGTTTCTCATGAGTCTTAACTACTATAGCAATTATATCTAAGTATTTAGAAAGATAATGTTCAAAATATAATAGGAAAATCCATATGGCAGTGGGGTAGGGGGCAAGACTGAAAACAGAAAAATGAATTGTAAATGTAGACCTATATGGCAAAATATATACAATTCTTGTATTAAAGAAAGAGCTCCAGGGTAACGAGACTTTGGGTGAGACCCAATTCTAGCTTAATTTAAGCTCAGCTTTCTTTCCTTACCTATTCATCATATTAATGGAACAGTATTACCCTGGAGGATTGTGGGGATCTTGTGGTTTTGCATATTTCAGGTGACAGAAAGGAACAATTGAAGCCAGAACCCTTGAAAACTGTTCCTATGAGAATGGCAGTCTGGACATTTTCCATCCTGATTTGAGAAGCTTGTCTGATTTTATTTGGCATTTAACCCAAAACATCTTACACACACACACACACACACACACACACACACACACACACACACACTCACAGCAAAGGTCTCTATTTCTAAATCATCCACGTACAATTTCTTAGAATTCCATGCTCCAACCCCAGTTCTCTCCTTTTTTGCCCACCTGACTCTTTCTAGGAGTGGCGACCCTTGAATTCAGCCTGAGTATCCAAAAGTTGAGGAGGGGAGCAGTCAGGTCTGCCTTTCCTCTGATTTCCATATAAGAAAAACATTCCCTTAAGCACAAAAGGATATTCAGAAGGACAGCCTCTTATGGGGAAGTAAGGACATGTCTCCCATGCTCCAGAAACACCTCTCTTTTGATAGTAAACAATCAGAGCCTTCAACTCACTTTCAACTGTTTGGTTTTCTCTCTTAGTGTGTGCCTGTAGAGTTGCAGTTGCTCAGCTGCTTCAGGCCCAGGCTGTCGAGCCAAGATATGCTTCAGTTCCACATACAACTTCTCCTTTTCCTGCAGGAGGTATTAGAGAATCATAGAATTTCATGCTAGAAGAGACATTAGGGATTATCTTGGTCACCCTCCCTCTTTTTGAAGGCTTAAACCAAACCCTCGAGAGTCTGAATGATTTGCCCATGGTCATTTATTAGCTAATGAGTATTTCTTGATTCCAAGACCAGGCCCTTTTCAGTGATGCTTGTCCCAAGTTCTGAGTCTTCCCCACACTCACATCTAAGGTCAAAGATGTGTTGGTGATGGCTAACCAATCAATTCATCTTGACACCATGATGATACTAAATGTGGGGAACTCCACACTTCCTTCATTAACCCTTTCTGGGTCACTTCAATTTCCAAAATACAATGAGTGCTTTGAGACTTAATTGCCTAAAATTTAGCTTTCAGATCTTTAAATTAAAAGCCTTATTTAAAAGACAAAAATTCACTTCCATAGCCTTGCAAACATTAGTTACCATCACAGAATTTGGACAAATACTGATAACGTGTTGCCACTCATCAGTTTCTGTATGTAATTCCTTGAGGTAACTATGATGAAAAAACCTGATAGGTAAAAAAAAGACTGTCATTAAAAGAGACATCCAGTCAAATGAGAAGCTAATTTTTACCAAGAAGCAAGTATTCCAAGTACTGTCATCAGCTACCCCGGTTTGCCAGAGAACATAAAACAGTCAATAAAAATGTAGCTAAAGGGAAATTCATTAACTGGCAATTGTTATCATTTGTTGTGGTTTCTATCTTCCCCTGACGCATTATGGAAACTTTATTATAAGCACTACAGCTCCATTTACCAGGAAGTGTGTACATTACTTAAAATCAGTTTCACAGAATAAAGCCATTCCAGATACATGCCACTCAGAACCTTCTGGTTGAATATACATTAAAGAAAGAGTTCAGCAATGACATGGAAAAGAAACAGGCTATGCCAAAGGGCAGAATATCAACACTATAATTAAGATCTAGACATTTTCCTGTATCATAACACCCTCTGTTTCACCTTCTAAAAGGATCTTCACAATAAGTGCCAGTAGCAAACAATGAGAATAGTATCAAAAGGGGAGTTTATTTTATGTAACCACTTAAAGTTTGCCTTACAGAGAAAAAAACATCTTCTTCACATACATAGTTTGAAGATTCCACTTAAACAGGTAAGGAATAAGGGGAGAAACCCAGTTAACTGTCTTCGTACCTTTCATCTGCCTCACTTACTCTGGCAGATGAAGTAGTTGGGATTGAAATGAAAGGATCTCACAGTAGGGAGAAGAGACTAACCTTGTTTTTGTTCAAATAAAATCTTAAATTGATCATACTAACTTCTTCCCACCAGCTCAAAATATATCAAAGAGGCTAAGACTTCAATGGCCCTGTGAGAGGGAAGCCAAGTGGACATTCATTAACACTTACTAAACATTTACTCTGTGCTTACTGTGTGCAGAAAATGGTGCAAAGTGGTAAGGAAGAGACAACGTTTGGATAAAACATAGCTCCTGTTCTCATAAAATTTTGCTTTGGTAGCTTGGTAGATACAGTGGTAGACTCACTGAAGAAAACTTGGGTCCGAATCCTATTTTAGATACCTTACTGTGTGATTTTGGACAAATAACTCTAAGCCTCAGCTTTTTCATCTATAAAACTAGGAAAATAAGACTTGTTGCACTCACGTCTCAAAGGGCAGCTAGGTGGCACAGTGGATGGAGTGCCAGGTCTGGAGCCAGGTCTGGAGCCAGGAAGACATGTTCAAATCTGACCTCAGACACTGAGTAGTTATGTGACACTGGGCAAGTCACTTAACTGTGTTTGCCTCAGTTTCTGCTTCTGTAAAATGAGCTAGAGAAGGAATGGCAAACCACTCCAGCATCTTTGTCAAGAAAACTCCAAATGGAGTTACAAAGAGACAAAATGACTGAACCTCTCAGGATTGTTGTGAGGTCCAAATGAGAAAATGAATGTAAAGCATTTTGCAAATTTCGAAGTGATACATAAACATCTGTTACTGTTACCATCTCCAAAGCTGGAGGGGAGATGACAAAAACAGATCATTATACAAATTATTACACAAAAAGTAGATCGGGGAATTTCAAAATAAAGTGCTCCATGTGCTAGGAGGGTGTGAGTTGATGGTAACTATGAGGATCAGAAAGGCTTTGTGGAGGAGCTGAATTTTGAGTTAGTCTTTAAAGGAAGACTTAAACTTCATTAGATGAAGAATGGGAAGAGAAAAGATTATTATATTATATTGTATTGTATTATATTAATTATATTATGTTATGTTATGTTATATTATATTATATTATATTATATTATATTATATTATATTATATTATATTATATTATATTCTTGAAGCCAAGTATGGATCAATTCTCTGCTGCTTGTGCTAATTTTGGCCTAACAATTAACACCAAGAAAACTCAGGTGCTTCATCAGCTACCACCATACCATCCATATGTAGAGCCATCAGTTACAACAAATGGGGAAGTTTTGAATGCTGTGGATAAGTTCACTTACTTTGCTAGCATACTTACACATTGATAATGAAGTTGATGCATTCATTGCCAGAGCTAGTTCAACTCTTGGGAGGGTCCAAAGGAAAGTATGGGAGAGAAGAGGTATTAGACTGACTACCAAACTGGTCTACAGAGCCACTGTGTTGACCTCATTGCTGTATGCCTGTGAAACCTGGACGGTCTACTAGCTCCATGCCAGAAAACTGAACTGCTTCCGTTTGAATTGTCTTAGGAAGATTCTGAAGATCACCTGGCAGAATAAGGTACCAGACACACTGAGGCCCTTTCTCAGACTAACCTGCCAAGCATTCAAACTCAACTTCAGAGAGTGCAATTCCTGTGGCTATTCCATGTTTTTCTAATGCAAAACATACCTTGCTAAAAAGACTCTTTTATGGAGAACTCACCCAGGGCAAACGATCACATGGTGGTCAGAAGAAGTGATACATGGACACTCGCAAGATCTCTCTGAAGTACTTTGGAATTGACTGTGTGACATGGGAGACACTGGCACAGGACTGCTCAGCATGGTGTGTCCATATGAGAGAAGGTGCTGTGCTCTATGCACAAAGCAGAATTGAAACAGCTCAAAGGAAACGCAGGATGCACAAATTTAGAATATCCATCCCAAATGTTCACTCAGACTGTCCCCAACCTGTGGTAGAGCATTCTGAGCTCATATTGGTCTGATCAGTCACTGTCACATACATCGAAGCTTGACTTTACCATAGTGATGTCATTTTGGTCCTTTTCAAGAATGAAGGACAGCAACTAACCGTATTATATTACATCATTATTGTATTATATATAGGCCTAGAAAAAACCCTGAGGAAAGGCACAAAAGTAAAAGAGTATACCATTTTTTCAGGGGAGAAAGTTTGTTCTGGAACTTATCAGTTTGAGGTGCTAATGGGCCATCCAAAAAGAGAGGTCCTGTAGGCAGTCAAAGATGTAGGTTTAGAGCTCAGGAGGTCAGAAGCAGAAGAAGAAGAGTCCACTACATAGGGGGTGAATGAAATTCAAAAAAAGAGGAGGTGAAGAGAAAAAAAAATGAGGGCAAAGACCATTGAGGAATGGCCTTGAGGCATAAAAAGTCAACTCATCTGGACACTGGTGAGATTCCCTGCCAAAAACTGAGCAACAGTTAAATTCTTGACTGGCCATAAGGATAACTTAATTCTTCAAAAGGTGGAGAGTTTGATAAGGGATTCTGCTATTCTAAACTTGATTCTCACACAAAAGAAAAAAATGAAATTGTTAAAGGAATAAGAATGATAACATTAAGGAGAAGCAACCTCTCCATGTTAAAATTCATGATAGAAAAGAGAAAAGTTGGAGGACCATCTACTATGCACCATGGATCCTGAGAAAATATCTAAAGGCATTTGGAGAAGTAATAGGTAGCATGCCAAGGCTAAATTCTAGGCTAAAATTCTTAACCAAGAAAAGGATGGAAAGTTTGGTAAAAGAAGAAACAGAAATAATTACAGTAAGTGAAAACAAAACAGGGAAGGAGGTGTTTTTTTAAATATATCAATATGAAAGCATGGGAAATTCCGACCAATTAAGATGTTTAAAAGGCATCTACAGAAGATGGAAGCAAAGGCAGGTAATAGAAGATAAATACAGAAGAGAGGCACGATCCTGTAAGAAGAAGATGAGTGACACTAAGGCCCCAAACGATTAGAAGTTCACAAGGAATGCTGAATTAAACAGAAGAGGCTAAAAGCCTCCATTTTAGTGAGTTCCCCAGGCTAGCCATGTCTCCTTCCTTCTTCTCCAAGCTGAAATTTTACCTCTCCTCCAGCAATTTCTCCATATGCCCCTGCTGAGTGCCTTCATCTCTCCCCTCCATCCAGGTTCTTTTTATGAATTATCTTCCCACTTAGAATATAAATTTCTTGAAGGAAGAGACTGTCTTTCTGCATTCCCAGAATTTAGCACAGCATCAGGCACATAGTCAGTACTTAAGAAAAACTTGTTGACTTGGTTTGACTTTTCAACTATGTTGGGATGATCAAAGGAAAGAATAAAACTGCTGTGCAGGCAAATGGAACAATGATAAGGGACAGGTAAGAGATGGCATAACTATTCAACTTTTGGATATTTTGCCTTCTGTTTCTCTGCCAAGGAGAAGGATCTTTGGATCTGCAGGGATAGATATTAAAACTCAAGAGAAATAGGAAGGTGGGAAGAGAGTTCCTAGCCGCCTTCTCTGAATTCACATCAACAAACTTGAAAAAACTGACAGCTGTGACTGCTCAAGGCAAATGAGTTACCTTCCAAATTACCCCACACTGAACATAAATAACATCTCAATCTCACAATGGAGTGGGTCCTCCAAATGTTTCCTAAAAGGAAGAACAATGTTCACATGCAGAACTAGGAAGTTTTTCCCAATTTGTTCCCAAGTCTTATGCTAGGATTTCCTTCTTCTAAAAATCATAAAGTATATTAAAACTGATAAAAGAGAACAAGTAAGGAAAAGGAACAGTGAAGGAATATGAAAGAATAAATAGCAGAAACTACCTGGGTACTTCAAATGGAAAAACTCTATCCTAGGCTCTCAGAACTAGAAGAGTCTTTGGAGGCCACCTGGTCTGATCTCTACTTGAACCAGAATCCCTTTCTATATTGGACCTGAGAGGCTGTCATCCACCTTCTGAATGAAGACCTCCAATGAGGGAGAATCCACTTCTCAAGTAGCCCATTTCACTTTGCGATAGCTCTCATCATTAGAAAGGATTTCCTTACATCACATTTAAATCAACCTCTCTGAAACGTCTACTCTGCTTATTCCTGTCCTCTAGAGCTAAGCAGAACAATTCCAATCTTTCTTGAACACAACAGTCCTTCAAATATTTGAAGATAGCTCTTCACATACCCTCCA
Source organism: Bettongia penicillata ogilbyi (assembly GCA_023548195.1). Classification (NCBI taxonomy): domain Eukaryota; kingdom Metazoa; phylum Chordata; class Mammalia; order Diprotodontia; family Potoroidae; genus Bettongia; species Bettongia penicillata. The sequence continues at coordinate 830,102 of JAJHZJ010000336.1, forward strand.
GCTAGGTGGCAAAGTGAAAAGAATTGTGTGCTTAAAGTCAGGAAGATTCAAATCCAGCCTCCCATCGCTACACCTCTCTTTGCCTCATTTTCCTCAACTCTAAAATGGGTTATTATTATAAAAGCACCAAGTTCACAGGGTTGTTGCGGGGGGGACCAAATGAGAGAATATTTGTAAAACACTTGGCCCCTAGTGCTTAGTACATGTTGTTATTTTTTGTTTTCAGTTCTCTTCATGGCTTCATTTGGGGTTTTCTTGGCAAAGACACTAGAGTGGTTTGCTCTGTCTTTCCCAGCTCATTTTACACAGGCAGAAAATGAGGCAAACAAGGTTAAGTGACTTACTCAGGGTCACCCAAATAATAAATGTCTGAAATCAGATTTATACCCAATATGAGTCTTCCTGACTCCAGGTCCAGCACTCTATCTACTATACTGTACCACCTAACTGGTCAATGCTTATTCCTCCCCATATGTCTTTTCTTCTCTAGGTTAAAGACCCCTAGTCTTTTTATTCAAATTTTATGTTAACACAGTCTCACTCCAGCTGATCAATGACCTCCCTAAGCTATAGTGCCCCAAAATGCACAGAATATTCCAGCTGTGGTCTGACTAGGAAGAGGATATTGCAAATATAGTCATCCAGCACACATATGTGCACACACACACACACAAAATACCTCCAGTCCTGCACTTGCTACCTTTTTAAATTTAATCTAAGATTATACTAGCTTTCTTGACCGCTATATTAATCCTATAGTTCCCTAAAATCCTCAGATCTTTTTCAGAAGAATTGTTGCCTAGCCATGCTCCCTCCCCTTGTCCTTGTGAATTTGGTTCTTGGAATCCAAGTGTAAAATTTTACATTTGCTTCCCTTATTTTTCAACTGGTTAGGTTCATCCCAATGTTCTAGCCCTTCAATATCTACTTGAACTTTTGTTCTATCATACAATGTCTTGGTTATCCATCCCAGCTTTATGTTATCTGTGAAATTTATGTCTGTCATCTATGCTTCTATGCAAATCATTGATAAACTGTTAAACAGCACAAGGCAAAGCACATATCCCTGAGGTACTGCACTAGAGACCTCTTTCTTAGTTGATATCAAACCATTAATGATTCCTCTTTTGGTCCAATCATACACAAGATCTGACTCCAAATGGTACCGTCTGTACTAATTTCAAGCCCACAATTCCCTCAGGGAGTTAGATGTTCCAAGAAAGATGATATATGGGAAACCAAGTAATAGTTTATGATCTGAGACAATGAAATGCATGAAGAAAAGTAGAAAAAAGAATTCTGGAAGTAGAGAGTCCTTTATCAAATTTCTACTTGTATCAATCCAAGTATACTCTTAAAGAAGAACATCTTCCTAATAAAAAGCCCTAGCAAAGGCTGGTCAGCATTAACATGCTGGCCCTGAGTGTGATACAGATTTGTATTTGAGGAGAGTAGGCTAGTAATTTGGATAAATATGGAGTAGTTGATGGATTGAAGGTCTTATGTACAATTGTTTTCCAATTTATTTCTCTCCTAACCCTCTACAAGGGCCAACCAAGCTCTTCAAACATTGTGCAATGGTGTGTATAATAACCCCATTTAGAGACAAAGCGTGCAATTCTATTATAAAGAGAATCTATCTTATGCAAGAGAGACTCATTAGCTGTCCAATGTATATTGTCTCCATAAGCCAGCACTGGCAGAACCAGCTGCCTTGTAATGCATATCCTGTCCTTCTTCATTAAACAGAGTCCATCTTTTTTTAAATCCAGTCAATTAATTTGTCACTGGGTTAGAAGCACCATATGTCAATGAAAAAATTTCCAGAAAAGTCATAAATATTATATTTTTCCCTTACTAACAAAAGACTATTTTCTTTGGGCTAGAATCTATTAATTTATTGTTTTTGCTGTTGATTCACATGGAATATTAATATTATTTTGGCTCACATCTCATTCTTCAAATGATTTTATGAATAGCTACTACTAGAAAAAAATAAATTTAGACACTAACATCAATACTGGAGGTCTCTGGGTCCAGCTTAAAATTTTTATGATTCTTAGATCCTAGTTTAGTTCATTGAATAGAAGTGATTTTGCAAACATTAAGTATGTTATCTTTGTCCTCAGTAATTAAGTTCTCTTCCCAGGGATCCCCATTCTCTTTGCCAAAGAATTTGTCAGACATGATTATAGGATTCCTTTTCTGAGAGACTCTCCGTGGAATGATGTCTGGTGACAGTTTAGCACACTATAAATACTGGCCAAATGCAGTGGTGAAAAAATTAATTACATTATTAGCCTCAAATATCGCTGTCATTGCATGGTGCCATTCAGGAACCACATGGGAAAATACAGAGTTAAGTATCGCATAGATTTTCAGCTATTCATGTTTTATCTACCTAAAATTTCAAAACCTACCTTCAGAACAGTCTGTGCAAATAAAAATTATAACCATTCTGGGAACAATCCAGAGCAAGAACTTAGGTTGCCCATAGGAAAAGTTTCCTTTCAAGCCAAACCATAGTAACATATTAAATTCTCTGTCTGTTGACTCTATGGTTTTTCATCTGCTTCTTAATCTGTAAGCAGAAGCTAGTTCACATTCAACGTACACCTTGCCTCTCTGTTTCCTCAGCTCACTCACTCCATGCAGTAACTAAGAGGAACTAATTTATTCTATTTTAGTCTGAATCTGTGTTTGACAAATGCCAATGCGCTGATTCTGCTCAGGCCCACAGTCATTCATTTGTTCAAGCTAAAAGTTGGTGTAATCACCACAGCCAAGTCAGGTGAAATGAGTAAGGTCTTTCATGCTCAAAGCTTATCCATCTACCTAAAGTCCCTGGGTCAACGATCCCCTTGTAAAATGTTAGGTACCATCCATGTTAGGGAATGACGGACCATCTGCATTTTATCTTTACCTGATAAAATCAACATAATATGAAGAAGACAGGATGTAGGTAAGAATTACATTTCCTGAAAGAACACTACACAGAATCCAGGACATATGAGAAATTCTATGCTAATGGAATCCAAGAAATAAATAGAGGGCATAGAATAATGTAAGCAACTACTAGGGAAGGAAGTGCAATGGTGGAGAAACACCAAGGCATCTATACAAGAAGAGGCCCATCAAGCTGGGATCCAGGCAGCTACAAATGAAGCAATAATCTCAAATATTCCAACATGGTTATGACCCTCCACTGTTTTAAGTTTCAAGAAAATGTCTTTCCAATTGGAAAATTCCAACTGGAGTCATTCATATAGTTTATCTTTCCAGGATCCCCAAACAGATTGTAAACTCCTGATAAAAGGGACTAAATGTTCTACTTCTTTATAAGCCCTGTACCTAAAACAGGGGCCTGTACATAGATATTCCATAAATTGTAGATGATGATAACATTTTATCATGGAATATGTATCAGTCATATGTAGGATCATGGAAACATAGATTCAGCATTGGGAAGAACTTTGTACCTAATCTAACCCTTTTATCTTAAATATGAGAAAAATCTGAGGTCCAAAGGGAGTAAGTGACTTTCCTAGGTCACATAACTATTAAGTGGCAAGCTAGTATTAGAATCCAGTCCCTAACCCCAAGTCTAGAACTCTTTCTACTATAGCAATGTAATTATAAATCAATTACTACTGAGAAACCGTATTCCAATGAGAACACTAAAAATTTCCATCAATAAATAAAATTGGTAGAGTTCTCCATAGTGTATATAAGTTGCTATCATCATATAACTTTGAGCTGAAAATGTTCATAGGCCATAGATTATAGAGCTTTAGAACTTAGTTCAGGGCTTACTTATCTGTGATCTCTTTTATTTGGAAGTTTGGAAATAGATCCCTACCCTTCCTGAGTGGTTCCTGTTTGCCAGAGGGAATCCTCTTCATGACCCTGCATGATTCCATGCACCTTAGTACTCAAGACTCATCATCACTCTCTGTCTCTCTGATTAGAGGGTGGAGCCGAAACTCCAAAACCACTCTTTAAGCAGGGAGTTTAACTCAGACATCTTCTCATTTCTCACCTTGCTGTACTACTCTGGCACTTCTCTGACTTATCTACCAAGTCTTCGTGTTGGATACTTTTCTCCCTAACCTTTCCATTTTAGGTCTTGCAAGCTCCTTGAGGACAGGAACTTTTTTTTCACATTTGTATTCCTAGAACTTAGCACAGTGCCTGGCATATAGTAGATGTTTATTGTTTACTTAATGTATATTGACATATATCAACCCAACATATTAGAGTCCTTCCTTACTTTCTCTTGACATTGTAAAGGTACCAATGGAACACTTGGGTTATCCACTTATCATCCCACTCCCTCATATGTGGGCAGTCACATGACCAAACCATATCATCTTACCACACAATTCTTTGATAACCTTTTTCATTCCTGGTTTTCAAAATTTCTCCTTGTTATATGTCACAATCTGATCACACCTACCATATTTTTCTCTGGTACACTCTACATGATGTTCGCTTTTAATTCTTTCGGAAATGTTGCATTCCAAGTCTCCTTGCCATAGTGCAACAAAAGTAGAATTCAGTATATTAAAAGATGGGCCTTTGCTAGCAGGAGAAGTTTGGAATAATCAAAGGAGCTCTGTCATTCAATCATTTCAGTTGTGTCCAACTCTTCATGACCCCTTTTGGGGTTTTCTTGGCAAAGATACTGGAGTGGTTTGGCATTTCTTTCTCCAGCTCATCTGATAGATGATGAAACTGAGGCAACAGAATTAAGTGACTTGCCAAGGGTCACACAGCTACTAAGTGTGTGAAGCCAGATTTGAACTCAAGAAGAATAATCTTCATGACTCTAGGCCTAGCATCCTATCCGCTGTGCCACATAGCTGTCCTAAATGAACTCCGCAATTTCCTAAAAGAAAAATCCAGTCCACTTGTCCTCATGAGTCCAACTGTGGACCCAATTTGTTGTCTATCAGTACTGTTGCCCCAGACATACATACTGTTGTACAAGTTTTATAGGTCATCCATCTAGATGCATGTTGTAATCTGTGAAATAGACATTATTGGACACTTGGTCTTCCCTGTGTGACTGGTTAGACCAAACTCCTTTGGTTACAGAACTCTTCTAGGAGGCTCTGCCACATTTTGATTATGCAGTCAGCACAACATCAAGCACAAACAGGAGAATCTGGAGGACCTCACTGTCCACGGGAAATCAATTCCTCTTCAGCATGGACTCTGGGACTCTGAACTGAGTAGCCTCTATCACAGTGGTAAATCCCTTTGGCAAGTGACCATCACAGTGGCAATCTCTGTGGCATATTGACTGATGTGTGTGATTGGAAGTCGTTGAGCAGGATGGTTTCTGTTGCTATTGAGTTCAAGGAATATTGAATCAATTTGGTGTACTTCGATTGGAAAATACTTGTTGGAGATTTCATTGAAATTGGGAGATACTGTGTTGGAAAAGAACCTGTAAGGTGACATTTTTACTCTCCTGAATCAAATGCTTTTAAATACTCGATAAACAATGGGTATAACAGGCACCTCGATTCTCAACAGCCTTTGGTCCATTGTGAAAGAGTAATTCATTGCCTCTTACATAGATCACCTTCCTATACTTGGTCTAATTTGTCTTTCCCCTTCTTTGTACTCCTTAGTGTCATTCCTACCTCTCCTATAAGCATATCTAGGACTCTGATATTAAGGACCAAGTATAGAAGAGCCACTATCCTTGATGTGAAAAAAGTTTGTCATAATAGTTCTTATAAATCTTATCTATTTTTTCCTGTTTGTTCTCTTTCTTGCAACTTCATCCTTAAATCTCCCTACAGTAACTTAGTTGGATATCTTAAAAAGCTTTCTTTAAACAAGTTTTATCATCTACTGCTTGCTTCCTCTGCTCTATTAGATGATGCTGTTCATAACTGTCCATCTTTCATTGTAATATTTGCCAAAGAAGTATATATCTTAGTCTTCTGTTGTTTGGGCAGCCATCTTTCGCCTTCTGAAAATTGTCAGATATTTGATAACTAAAGTGTTTTCTGGATTCTTCTGATCTCCATGTCATGACAATAAATTTCCAAAGATTAAACTTCTATATAAAATATTATAATTGGTGTTGATATCATTTCTATTTTTCATTTTCCATTTGAGTATGATCCTGGCAGTAGACCAAGGTCACTTTCTGAGGACCATCCTAGCTAAAGTATAAAGAGGCTTATCATTTTACATGGTGATAGATGTTTTTGCCATAGTAATCTATGAAATAAATTAAAAATAGTCCTCAATACAAAGCCATCCCCTTTCATGTCTACAGTGACAGTGGCAAAGTGATAGTGAAGGGGACAGGGCTCTAAGAATCAGTTGCTTGCTACTCTAACTGTGAGATCTGTGTTCAATGATCAACAAGCAGACATATTGCTTACAGAACTGATCAATTGAAATCAATTGACATTCTTCCTATAAATGAAATCAGAATATGAATGAAATAAATGAAACCAGAATAAGGAAATTACAGCCGAATGGAAGGATGACTCCTTGGAGAGGCAAAGAAAAGAGTTGACAGGGTAGGTTTTTATCATACTACCAAATGCAACAAGGAGCATTACTTCATGAAATTTTTAGTCATCGCATACTGAGGTGTAACCCTGGGGCTCAAGCCTAGGCATTGGCATAAGATTCTTCTTATTAGTGAAGAAAATGATTATTCACAACTTTGTGCCTGTGTGAAGGGTAAAGTTGGCAAGAAATTAAAAGAGAAGAGATTCTTTTCCTTTTGAGAGAGGATAGTCATGGTTCCAGATTCTATCCAGGGAAAGGCCTTTAAAGACTGAGAAAGATTCAGGGAAGAAGCCACCATGTAGAGGAGTCCATGCCTCTAAGCATGTCCCTATTTCCAGCTTGCCACTTTCCCTTGGGTGAGATCAGGGACTCTCTTGGTTGAGCTAAGATATCTCAGTCCCAGGTAGAGAGCTCATTTGTGGTATATCATCTGGTATATTCTAAACTTCTCTTATTTCTATTCACTATCTGCTTGGATAAATGTGTTTATGTAACTATCACTTAGTGGGAAGGGAGTCAAACCTCTGGATATAACTTGGAATACTACTTTGCTGTTATGGGCAAGTGATCAAGAAAAGCATTTTGAAGCTAAAAATTATTTCCCTTAGACAAACATAATTGGAGGTGATGGCAAATGGACATAATTCTAGTCCAGTATTCATCTTTGAGAAAGGCAGAGTGGACTAGCATTGTGGCCCCAATTTCCTGCTCCCTTCCTGGCAGGTCTCAAAGAATCACTTGAAAGGAATGGGTGAAATTCTAGAGATATCCATCCATGACTCCCTGCAAGCCAAATTTAGGCAGACTCAAGTAGACACACACATAATCTACAAGGGCAACATACACAAGTTGCAGGTGGAAATAACTTCAGCTAATACACCAGAATTGGTTTCTAGGAATGAAGCAGTAGAGAAAGTCTATGAAGAAATTAAATAAACACATTCTGATACTTGGTGACTTCAATGCAAAGGTAGCAATAAGTAAGAATAAGGAAAACTATAGGGGAAAGCATCTTTCAGAAGAAAGAATAAGAGGTGATAAAGACTTGTTGATTACATAAAATCCTCTTGCTTGCCTATCATGAAGACTTTCTTAAAGAAAAGAATTGGTATATACTGGTTACGGTGGGCACCAGGTAAGAGATAAATGACAGGGATTGAACCTGGGATTTCATTGTTATAGGGAATTTCCAATAAGGAAATTTCTTCTATCAATGCAAGTTGGTGCCTTCTCTGTGATTTATAATCTTAGAGGGCTATCAAGAGTCCTAAGAGGTTAGTTAACTTGGCCAGCCTCACAGTGTAAGTATGGACTTGAAAGTACACGTAAACCTGGTTCTGAGGCCATCTCTCTATCCATTATTCTTAGCTGTCTCTTTAACAGATAAGAAAAGATTTGTGATTGACAGAGTTGTTATCTCTGAATCAGCTGCTTATGCTATAATGAGACCATAGAGTTATTAGAACTAAGAACAGAATTAAGTAAAAAGCAAGGAAAAATAATAAGTAGAAAAAGATATTGCACTCAACTGAAACAATTCAATCATGAGCTATTTAAAACAAGTAGATGGTAATCAAAAATGTGAACCAGACAGCAAAAAATGCAGAGTTTACTGAATTTATATCTCAGAACTAAATCATAGAACTTAGAGCTGAAAGAGATCTCCCCTAAAAGGAGACTGACAATGTCAAAGTATCTTATTCAAACCATACCTGAAAAATAATATCTTCTAAAATATATACAACAAATGTCCCCTGGAATCATTCCAATGAGTAGAACCTATGGCTTCTCAAGGGCAACTCTGTTCAGAAATTCTTCTGATATCCCAGTCAAAATCTGCCTCCCTACAGTGTCCACTATTATTTCCCTTAGCTGTGCCTTTTGTGACTAAGTAGATCATAACCCTTTCAAATGTTTACAAACAATTGTCACAAGCGCCCCTTGTCTTTTCTTCACTCCAATAAACACCTTCAATATTCATCAGTCCTCCTGTTGCATGGCTTCTAGTCCTCTGATCCTCTCCTCTATATAATCCAGCTTGGAAAAAAAAAATTTTCTCACATGATCCAATATAGCACAAAACTGCATGAAGTCCAAAAACCAAAGGAAAAGTAAATGGGGAACCATGGGACCCAAATATAACAGTGATTTGTATATACTGACTATATCCTTAGACTTTATGTGAACATAACAAAGAGATTCCAAAGGTGTGGAAACACAGCACAAACTTTTAATTTTCATAGGACTGATAGGATTCATGCAATTCCTTAGAATAGAAATTGATCAGGTCTGACACATCCTTTTCTGCAGTGAGCCCTAAGAATGTTTTTTCACATTTTTAAATAGTTTTATTTTATTTTAAAATGTGAACCAAAAAAAAATTCTTAGTTCATGGGCTACACAAAAACATTTCCTGAGATAGATTTGGCGCTTGGGCCTTATTTTGCTGACTCTTGCCTTAGAACATAAACTCAGTTCTAAGTCCTATGATCTGTGAAAATATGTGGTTGGTTGAAAACATGCTATACTGAAGGAAACAAACAAAAGCTAGACCCTCTTTTGTCCATCCTTTGAAACAGTCCTATACCTGACCTCTAAGAAGCAGAAAGGGAGGAGGGAAAGAGAGCAAAATGTGTCATGATATTTTTATCCATAAACTTCTGCCCTTTGTTTTAAACAGCAGGAAAGTGAAAAATCATCCTATAACAAGAAGAACAACTAGTCTAATCAACAATTCAAAAATGATCTCTTTCCTTCAGCCAAACTGGGCTCTCCTTTAAATTCCCTGCTGTACCTACCAGTCAGTGACAACCTAGCTTATTTATATACTCTTGAAAAGCAGGTCAGAAAATTGTTTATTGTACTAGCTTCATCTCGTAGCTATAAATGCTTATAGAAGCTTTTACGATTTTGGTTGTTGGCTTTTTTTTTTTTTTTTTGCTTTATTTGCTTTGTAAATGAATGCAAATTAATTGTGCCTGGAAACTCCACATGTATTTACATGTATATACTGATATATTTAGGTGAGTGTTAAGATGTAACAGTATCTTTCCAAAAATCATCCTCTAGCTAAAATGAATGTGTCAAATAACTAATCAGATGCTTCTGCATACATAAATACATAGCTCTTTGCTGGGAAATTCCTTAATGCATTTTTTTTTACTCTTTCTACTTGGTTCCAATCACCCCCTCCTACTGTCTTTAACAAAAGAATAAAGCCAATTTAAGATTTTGAGTAAAATTGCTTCCCTCACTTATACCAAGACAAGCCCAGAAATACTACCTAATCTGTCTGAAAATGCTTATTTTAATTAGTAGGAAAATAAATTGGAAGCTCTGTAAACCTATTGCCATTCTAGCTTGCATTAGAAAAGGAAAAAAAACCATGGCTAATACCTTGGGGCTTTCTTGTTTATTGGCATTATAACCAAAATGTCAGCTAAGCTGAACTCTGGAACCACCTTGTTTATGATGTCATGAAGCAGCAAAGCCCCTAGAGAGAGTATTTGAGATGCTAGAATTCTGGATGAGAGAGAATAGGCGCTTAAGTTTCTTCTAAGAGGGGCACTAGTTTGTTGCATGGTGGTTCTTGGATTGTGATATAAATGATTAAGTGTTTTATAAGGCATATCAGAAATTAACATACACTAACCTTCACTATGTTTTTATAACAATATGGAAAACCACCTCCAGGACTTTTTCATCCAAATAACACGAGCTTCCTCTTCGATACATTTTTGCAGGAGTGTATATTTCTAAAACACTGGCAAAAACTCTATGTAGATTATTGCCATTCCCCCCACATAGACTGAATTTCATTAACATGACTGTTTAAATTTGTTTTATCTTAGTAACTGGCAGAGTACCTCGTCCTAGCTCTGTCCTTGTTTCCCCTCCTACTCCAAGCTCTGCTTTCCTGATTACGGAATTTCTCTGGGGTTTACTTTCAAATTCAGGTTGTATTATTCCTCCACCTAGCCTAAAATTCCAAGCAATAGTACCCACACAGATCTCCCAGAGCTAGTTTTTCTCCTTCCTATTAACAGTCCTCTAAAGCTTCTTCCCTGTGTTGATCTTTCCTAGATGACATGGCTCTGCTCAGCTAATGTTTTCATTCCAGCTCCCTTTACCAAGTGGGATCCTAGTACCTGGATAAGGACTGAGAAACTTTCTGTTTTCCCTTCTCCATCTCTTTTCTTATCACTCTCTTCCATTAAAATCCCATATCCAGATTTCCTCTAACATAGGACCCATTTGAAAAAAATAGTTTTTTCTAAAAATATGAATATAAAAATACTCATATTTCTAAGATCCAAACTTAAGAATCAATCTGCACAAACACTGAGTCAAAGAGTGTACATATTCAAATGTAATTGGTTTTCTACATATTTTATTTTACACATTTAAAAACATTATTCTGAGAAAAGATCCATAGGTTTCACCAAACTACCAAAGAGCTCTACATCACAGAAAAGGTTAAGAACCCCTTGACCTAAAAGGTCATTGAGTTGCTGAAGTTCAGAATTAGAAAGGACCTCAGAGGCTAGCTCATCCAACTAATATGTGAAAACCCAGCAAAAAAAAGTGGTTGTTAGCCTTTGCTTAAATAAAACCTCTGGAGCCAGCTCACTCTTTTTCTCGAAGCTCTAATGATTAGAAAGATTTTCCTGCCATCTAACCCAAACACTCTTTTAAAGTTTCCTTCCTTCACTCCTGATTCTACTTTCCAAGACTAAATAAAACAGATCGAAGACCTCCTCCATAGACAGTCCTTAAAATATTTGGAAAATTGCTGTCGCATCTACCCACACACACCAAGCGTTCTCTTCTCTGGGCTCAACATTCCCAATTCAATCAATTGATCTTCTCATGGTAGACACTCAGGGCCTTTAACCATCTACGCTGCCTACTCTAGAGATTTTCCAATTTACCGATGTTCTCCTTAAAATGGGAGCTGAAGAGAGTATTACAGATGTAGTCTGACCAGGACAGAGGATTGTAGGATTACTACTTCGTTATCCCCAAATGCTAAATCCAGTAGCAATTACTCAACAAGTGTGTATTAAGCTCCATATCATTGAGGATTACATGGCATAACAGCCTCATGCAACACGCTTCTAAAGACATTCATTGTCCCCAGTAAAAGTTCAGTTGCACAAAACTCATTAATTCAAGCTTCAGGGAAGTTTGAATTAATAAGGTTTTATCACATTTCTAGGAGACACAGGATGAAATTCTCAATGCTAGAAATGTACAAATATATATTATATATGTGCAATTATATATTTTGATCACCATAAATAACTCCAAGTGACCTAGGTTTTATGAGTATTTTTTTTAACTCTGAAGAATATTTTCCTCATCCCCAACATTATTGATCTGCATGAGTTGGCTATACTGGAACAGTTAAGCATCTCTAATTATTAAGCCAGTTCTCTTCCACTACCCCAGCCCCTAGTATTCCCATTCATTTCATAAACAAGCATGTGTGTAACAAACCAAAAAAAAACTGAACAAACACCTGATCAAACAGAGAACCCAATGGGATCCCAAGAGAATATGGAACAACAGCAAAATGTTCCAGAATGGTAAAAAAGAAAAACAGAAAGGAACAAGTTAGAAGAGAATAAATATCAGCATGGCAAAAAGAATTAGAAGAGTAGGAAAAACCTGAATCCTTAGTGGAGACTCTCACCAAAGAAGACAAAGAAAGAAGAGAGAACAAATCAACAAGACAATCTAGAAGAAGAAAAGCAAATGGAAATAATGTTAAAAGAACCCATGATTTCTATATAAGCAAAAGCTATTAATCTTAAAGATAGGATGTACAGACACACCTTAAGGATTATTGATCTCCCAGGAGAACATGACAAGTTTAAAAATTTGCATACCACAATGTAGGAAATAATACAAGAAAACTGTCCAGAATCTCTGACTACAGAAAACAAAGGACTATTTTGAATCCATAGATTCTTTCACCTCCAACAAAAGAGCCTTACCCTTTAATATCGAAGACAGAGAGAGATGAAATGTAAGAATTTCAAAGACAAACAATGAATCCTGCAAGCAGACGAGAGAAAGACATTCACAGAAATTTGAACAGCAGAAAACTATTCTGTGGCCACTACAAACTGCAGGATGTAATGGAATAACATATTCCCAAAAGAATTCAACATATTCAAAAAGAGGATATTCCAAGGAACTCAAGAAGCAACTCAGAATGATATGCCCTGAAAATCTGAGCCTAATCAATAAAGAAAAGAGATGGAGTGGCATTTGAGGTATTCTTGCAACAGCAACAAAATTAATGTGGTTAAAATATTCAACTTGCAAGCACTCTCACACAACTGAACTACAAGGATTTATAAATACAATTACCAAAGAAAGAATAACATGCTAAAGTAATGAAAAAAGTTGTTTTTTAAGGAGAGAAAAAGAAAGACTGAACTATGGGGTTAAAATGGAATAGAGCAATCATTAAGAGGTTTATTTTAATATACAAGTGGTTAAAGGAGTGAAAGCTGGAGATTTTGAACCAACCACTTATGCAGAAGGAAAAACAAAGGGAAAAAGTGGGAAAGGAATGGATACCAAATTAAATAAACCTTTGCAACTAGGAAAAGGGCTAGAAATGCAGACAAGAGGTAAGAAGGAGAAAAAAAGTCTATGGAAATATTATTCCATTAAAGTGCATTAATCAAAATTAATAATAGGGACAAAGTACTGATTTAAAGGGGGAAGAGAAACAAAAAAATCTAATTTATAAAAAATTACAAACACTAGATAAACAAAAGGAAGAAAACATATCTCTAACTCTCATGATTTTAAATGTGAATGGACAAAACAATCCAGTAAAACAAAAGAAAAGAGTACAGATTGAATAAGAAAACAAAACCCTATGTTACTTACAATAAGCATGCTTAAAAATCAAAGATCTACATAGAATCAGTAGAAAATTTTCTATGAATCAGATGAATCCAAGAAAATAGGCGTTGCAATCATGCCATCAGACAAAGCAAAACTAAAATTTCATAACGTAAAAAAGAAATGAAGAAGGAAAATACATTATCCTGAAAGGAACCATAGATATTAAACCAATATCAATATTAAATTTATATTTTCAAGTCAAAAAGGAAAAATTAACTGAATTATAAGACATAGATATTGATATGATAATAATAGATCTTAATATTCCTGTCTCAGAGCTGGAGAAATCTAACAGAAAGATAAACAAAATGTGAAAATATAGAGTTAAAGATATTATTGAAGAATTCAGAGTTAAAAGATTTGTGACACCTTTGGAATAGGACCACTAAAAAGTATGCATATTTTCTCAGCGCCATATGGCAGTTTTACAAAACTATATAGTAAAGTGAAGAAAAATTGAAAATAAATTGTGAAAAGGCAAAAATATTAAATATATCCTTTACAGACCATAACAAAATAAAAAATGGCAATTAATTGAGGGAGCATGAAGAAAAGACCCAAATCCTAAGGGAGACTGAACAAATTTTATCCTAAATTATATCCTAAACAATGACAGAGTCATACAACAAATCATAGAAACAATTAATAATGTCAAAACTGATAATAAAACATACTGAAATTTCTGGGATGAACCTAAAGCAGTTTTCAGAGGAAACATCTTGTCCATAAAAACAAACACTAGTAAATTTTCTAAAAAAAAAAAAAAAAAAAAAAAAAAAAGGTTTAATGCAGTGGACATGTACTTTTTTAAAAAACAGAAATCCAATAAGCCTAGAATGAACACAAAAGAACTTTCGGAAATTAAAAGAGAAATAGATAAAAACTACAGAAATTATAAACAAAATTAAAAGCTAGTTCTTTGGCAAGACTAACAACCTGGGGGGGAGGGCGGAGCCCAGATGGTGGAGTAGAAGGATGAACCTCCTCTAGTTTTACCCCCAAAGCCTATAAAATACCTCTAAAAAATGACTTTAAACAAATTCTAGAGCAGCAGAAGCCACAAAATGACAGAGCGAAAGAGATTTCCAACCCAAGACAACCTGGAAGGCCAGCAGGATAGGTCTATCACACTAGGCTCACAGCCTAGCCTTGGCTGTGTTGCATCAGGGACAGGAATGGATCAGGCTTCAGGGTGCAAAATCATGGATAGTAGCTGTGGTTCCCAGATTACTCAACCCACAAATGCCAAAGACAGCTTCAAAGGTCAGTGAGAAAACTCTTTCACCTGGGTTAAAAGGTAGCAGGGTCCAGCCTCCTTCACTCCCACTCAAGTGACCACTAACTACACAGTCATGTTATCTAACATCATCTGTGCCCCCATTGCTTCAAGGCAATCCTTTTCTTCTTTCCAGACTTTCTATTGGGCTCCTAACAACTGCCATTCTAAACCTTTTTTTCTCTCCACAAGACACCTACATACTATTTATTCTCCATACTTCACATAGCAGAGAGAAATAGAACTGGATTGGCAGTGAGAGGACTTGGGTTTGTTTAGCAAGTCTTTAAGGACCCTGCCCAAATCCTACCTCAGCACTTTATTACCTGTGTGACTTTGGTGAGGTCACTTACTCTCTCTAAACTTCCATTTCCTCATCAGCAAAATGAAGGTATTAGACTAGGCTTAAAAGGGGCTTCCAGTTCTAAGAAATACAATTGCCTTCACTTTGTTTACTTATTTTTATTTTTTTTAATGAGCAGAACCCTTTAGTGATAGTATTGTGAGATCCACGTTCAGATGGGAAAAAAAATCAACCGGTGGTCTCAGGTGAGAGTAAAGGAAACTTGAATAGGCTGAACAGCACCCTCGGGGCTACGTCCAACCCCACCCCACCACCCCGGAGGGTCAGTGTTGGGGAGCGCCGGGGGCGCCGTCAGGCCACCGGGAAGAAATGGGGCAGCAGCTTGCGGTAGATCTTCTCATCCTTCTCCAGGAACACGCAGATCACCACCCGCTCCACCTCCTCCCGGTGCTCCTGCAGCCACCCTCGAAGGACGTCCAGGACCACCTCGGCCGCGGCCTCGCTGGGGTAGCCGAAAGCCCCGGTGGAGATGCAGGGGAAGGCCACCGAGCGGAGGCCGTGGTCCAGCGCCAGCTGCAGGCTGTTGAGGTAGCAGCTGCGGAGCTCCTGGACCTGGCTGGGCGTGGGCTCCCCCTGCGCGATGGGCCCCACGGTGTGGATGACGTGCTTGGCCGGCAGGCGGTAGCCGCCCGTGATCTTGGCTTTGCCGGTGTCGCAGCGGGGCAGCGTGCGGCACTCCTCCCGGAGCAGGTGCCCGGCGGCGCGGTGGATGCAGCCGTCCACGCCGCCGCCCCCCATCAGGGAGCTGTTGGCCGCGTTCACGATGGCGTCCACCTGGAGCTTGGTGATGTCCCCTCGGAAGAGCGAGACCTTCGCGTTCAGGGCCTCGTCCGCCGGGTACCGGGAGGGCACCGCCTTCCCCGGGGCCTCTTTGGCCCCGGCATCCTTCCACGTCGGGATTTTCTTCAGGCTGATGAAGTCTCGGCAGAAATAGTGCTCCTCCCTCTGCTTATCGCTCAGACCTCTCAGAAAAGCTTTCGCCACCTTCCAGTCCACGGACGACTTGAGGTCCACCCTCGCCGCCATGGCCCGTAGGCTGGAGCCCGCACCGGGCCGCGGGATCCCTGTGCCCTGCGGTGGCAGCGGGATGCCAAGCGGGGCTCTGCTCGGGAACTGCACCTGAGCCTGCTCGGGCGTCCTACTTTTAAAGGGGATTAGCCCAAGGCTGACGTGGTTCACCAAGGTCACACTGCTGGTTAGTGACATAAACAGGACCATAGAAACCATGTCTCCTCCTAGTCCAGGATGTTTCCTTGTGCGGAGGATGTGAGCCCTGGAGAGCAGGAATGAATTAGGGAGGTGTTGCTGCCCTGTCTTCACCTTTCTCCACTATCCCAAAGCTGTATACCCTCCAAACTCATCCCTCCTCCAAACTTCCCTATTTCTGTTGGGAGACCCACTATTCCTCCAGTGACTGGCACAATGCTGGCACCATCATCAGAGACACCATCTTTCTTTCCTGTCCTTCACCCTTTCCCCAATCAGTTGCCAGATCTTGTCATTTCTGCCTTCACAACTGCTCTAGAATTGTTCCCTTCTCTCCATTTCCATGGCCCTATTCTAGATCAGAAGCTCCAGGAGGGCAAGGACTTTTGCCTCTTTTGTATGCCCAGCACTTAGCAGAGTGCCTGGCCCATGGTAGGCACTTGATAAAGGTTGATTGAACTGAATTGGATCTCCTTATTTCTTGTTTCCTAATTGATTTTCCTATTTCCAATCTCTTTCTCCCACACAGTTACCCCAAAAATCCTCCTTTTAAAGCAAAGATTGGATCATGCCATTGCCCTGCTCAAGAAATCTCTAGCACAAAGTCTATGGTTTAACATCAATTATGTGCATTATATTTACAATCTGGCTCCAGCCTGTGTTTCCAGGCTTCTTTAGCGTTACTCCCTTTCATGAACTTTACTTTCTTGACAAAACAGAAGTCCTACTGGTCTTGAACTTGGCATTCCAGACTTTGCACAGGCCATTCATTCTTCATGCCCAGAGTACATTCCCTCCTCCTCACTCCATCTTTTGCGGTCTTCAGCTTCATTCAAGGCTCACGTGTACATCATAGATTTTGAGCTGGGAAGATCCTCAGGAGCCATTTAGTAAAGCTCTCTCATCTAACATAAGGCACCTGAGGCCTAGAATGGTTGTGTCATCTTAGCTCTCATCTGCTATAGGAAGGAGCCTTTCCTAATCCCAGTAATTGTTAGCCTCTCTCCCTCCTTGTTATTTACTTATCTGTGTAAATATTCTTCGCTGGTAAAATGGAAGTTCCTTGCAGGCACGGGCTAATTTTCATGATGTCTCTGTAATTCTGACACCTAGCATTTAAATCAATGTTTAATAAATGTTTGTGGAACTGAATTTAAACAAACTGAATTGAAACAAATGAAGGCAATATCAGCGACTGGAAAGTGTTGGATTCAAGAATTAGAAAACCTGTGTTTCGTTCCAAGTTCTCATTTGTACTAGCAGAATAACCCTGGGCAAATTACTTAACTTCTCTCTGCCTTAGTTTCCCCAATGTAAAATGAAACTAATAACATTTCAATACCTTCCTCACAGAGTTGTTATGAGGAAAGCACTTTGTACATCTTTGAAGGGCTATAATACATGTAAGCTATTTACTATCATCACTCTTCAATGGCTCCTTTCCTATTACTTTTAAGCATTTTAAAAAGTAATCTTTCCTTTGATCCTGGTGCCCCTTTACCTATCATACTGCTTCTCTCCCCTCATTGCCATTTCTGTCACAACTGATATTTCTTTAACCACCTCCACCTCCTCTCCAGCCATTCCCTTGCTTGCCCCCTCCCAACCCTTCCCATTCTACAAGAATCACATTCTTAGTGGTCACCGATGAACTAGCCAAATCTATATATCCTTTCTTAGCTCTCATTCTCCTTAATACCTCTGGGATGTATAACTGCTGAAAATTGCCATCTTGTAACTCTATTTAGTCCTTGATTTCCATGATGCTGCATCATCCCAATTCTCCTCTTTAAAAAAAAAACCTTCATTTGCTTGTCTTCTTTCTCTCTATCCTAAATGTGAGACTTCTCCAGGGCACGACCATTTCTCACTCCAACAGAGAAATCAGGAATTCCCATGGCTATGAATACTGTAGCCTGCAACCAGATGGGACACCTGACTAGCAGAAAAAGTACCTTGCACTTTCCTGGCTCTTCCTCTTTGTTCACTCAACTCCTAGGTATGAAACAGTTTCTCTCAGTTTCCAGTTCGTGCTTACCAAAATCCCGTCCATCCTTCCAGACTCAACTCCAGTGCTGCCCCCTTACATGAAACTTTTCTTCTACTTCAAGAAGAAAATCTTTCCTTCCTTGAAAATTCCAAAATATTTTTGTACACCTAATCAATTATCATTTCTATTTTGCATTAAAGTTATTTATGTGCATTATATACCTTTAATTCATTTATCAGTATTTATTAAGGACCTACTATATGCTGGGAAAGATACTAAGAGAAATAAGATTTGATCCCTATCCTCAAAGACCTTATGATCTAATGTGGGGAAACAAGATCTGTTTATAGATAAATATGTACAACTACAAATTAAAACATGTAAATATATAAAGGCTGCATAAAGTGTTCTGAGTTCAAATGGCTGGGAAATCACTCCTAGTGGAGGAGATAATGAAGGTATGCATTTTATTCTCTTTAATGTCCCTTCCTCTCCCTACCACCTTGTACCCACTGACTTTTTATTAACCTTGGCATCTGTCTCAGTGTCAAGCACAGTGTTTTATAAATAGTAAACACCCAAGAAGTGTTTTTTGAATGAAAGACTCACAAATTCACATCACAACCTTGCCCTCCCCCCAAGTATTCACTGCAGCTCACCCAAGGAGGTCAGCAGGATGAACTTAAGCATCTGGAAATTCTAAATCCTACCTCCAACACTTAATAGCAGCATGAACACTTAATTTGAATTAAGTCACTTAACTTCTAAGTCTCAGTTTCCTCAATTGTAAAACAGTAATGATAAATGCATGTAGTACCAATAGTTGTGAAGGTAAAATAGATGATATGTGTAAAATATTTTTCCATCTTTAAAGTGCTACCTATACAAATGCCAGGTAGAATCACTTTATTATTAAGTTCCAATCTATTTCATCTTTCTTTTTCTTTTTTTTTTTTTTGAATCTGGGCTTTCTTATCTCCACCAGGCTAGAAATGCAATGGTCTCTCATGGTTCCAATCCCACGGCTGAACAAGACGACAACTTTGACCTTTGCAACCCAGGCTGGCTCACCCCTCCTAGGCATCCTGATGGCATTGTCAGCATTAACCCTACCGTAGCTCAGAACTCCATAGCTTAATCTCCATCAGTAGGGATCTCAAGACTGTGTCAACACATCAGCTACGTCGATCTTTCTAGCTACCTATAAGACAAATTCATTTTGGTATTTTATTGTCACCTAAGCCTAATACATCTAAACCAAGCTTGGAATCTTCCCCCATTAATGAACTACCTTTTCCCAACTTCCTCCCTTCTTTTTTATGCTACTACTCTTCTCATGGGTTCCTGGGCTTAAAACCTTAAAGTCAATTTTTGAATCATCTTTCGTTCTTCTCTTTCTTGCATTCTTCACATCCAGTCATTCATATTAAGTTCCACTAGTTTCTTCTTCAAAATGTCACCTTAGGGGCAGTTAGGTGGCTCAGGGAATATAACACCATCCCTGGCGTCAGGAGAACCTGAGTTCAAATCCAGCCTTAGACACTTGACACTTACTAACTGTGTGACCTTGGAAAAGTTACTTAGCCCCAATTGCCTTGCCTTCCCCCTGCTCCAAAATAAAATACAAAAAAAAATGTCACCTTGATTTGTCGTTTCTGCTTATATGCCCACTTCTACAACCCTTATCCCTTACATCAGTGGTGGTAAACTCAAATAGAAATGGATATTGACTTAGAAAACTACAAACTAATGTTATCTACATTGATTGGTACTTTTATTTATTTTGTTAAATATTTCCCAATTATATTTTAATCTAGTTTGGCCCACACTGGGCAATTTTGCTAACCAAATGCACCCACAGGCCATGATTTTGACACTTCTGCCCTGGTCTACCACAAATGTCTCCTAACTAGTCTTGTGCCAGTCTCTTTCCCTTCTGTTTTCCACAATACTGTCAGATGAATCTTCCTTAAATATCAAAACTGTCATGTTATTCTACATCTCAAGAACCTTCATGGATTCCCATTATCTTATGTGTCAAGTCTAAACTCTTCTGCTCAGCTGTTAGCACCCTCCATTATTTCACCCCTCCCTACCTAGGCATTCTTATTTTCCATTACCCCCTAGTACGTGGCCCCAATCAGGCATATATTCCACATAAATACCACACTTGCTCCCATAGCCATTCCTTCATTCATGCTAAACTCCCTCACTTCCTGAAATAATCCTCACATTTATATAAGAGCATGCCCTTTCTTTCAGATCCTAGCTCCAATCCTAATTCCCTATGAGACCTTCATCAACATTGTCAGACCCCTCCAATGGTCCCTTGCTCTAACTCCTTTTGTATTTCTTTTTATAACGCATGTGTGTGTGCGCACACACACACACACACAAAACTTATATGCTGACAGTCTCTAATTGTGTGACACAAAATATTAGCACATTGTATATAATTGCATATAATACCATCATATATACTAATTCCTATCAGCAGTATGTGAAATAAGTCTCATTTTTATAGTTAGGCTTTGAACACCCATAAAATAGTCTCATTATTTCTTCCTCCCCAACTAGAGTGCAAGCTCTTTGACATTAGGGACAATATTTTATTCATCTTTGTTTCTCTCTTAGTGACTAGAACAATGATCTATATATAATAAGTAGGTACTTAATATATTTTAATTGAATTTATTATGCCCAACCTTTTAATGAAGGAGGCAGTATCACTGAGGACTCCCTAGTGATTCAATTCAAAAAAAAAGCATTTATCAAATGGTGACTATCCACCAAAACAAATGTTGACTAAAATATAGATTATACAGGAATGCAGAAATAATAGCGGTTTAGCTCATTATCTCCTAACTAGGAACTGATGACACAGAAACATGTATACACTAACTCACTAACAGATTCATAGGTTACTAGTGACCAGACCAGATGGTCCTGGACTTTCTAGAAGGCTTTCGGACGAAGCCCCAGTAGAGGAATCCATCTTCTCTCAGCCTGCCTTTAGAATGGTACTGGACCAAGTCATCAAAAGCCAAGATCAGAAATGAGTTTGATAACTTCAATGCAATCCTTAATAAGCTACATAACTGGCATCTGTTTCAGGGCAGACCATGCTTCAGGAACTTGGAAAAAGTCTCTAGAGTATAAAGTCAGCAGCAGTCAGTCTCTAACTTATACATCAGGTCTGTAGAAGATAGGGTTCTACATTGTTAAATTCATGAAACAGGAGCCAGATCTGACACCCGTTTATCAGAGCTCCTTTAGGCATAATAAAATCAATCCTACCATTATAAGGAGGGGTGAACTTGATGACCCACTAGAGATATTTTCCAATCTAAACGATTCTATAAATTCCCTTAAAATCATAAAAAATCCGATTAAGGATTCATGTAGGTGTTTGGAGTATAAATACAAATTAATTTCTGCTCCAGCTGCAAATTTTCTCATGCTTATAAGTAGCACCTTTATGTCTGAGATATTTCTGGAGAAAAACTATGAGAAGAGCTAAAGCTAGACAGGACTCCCCAGAGTTCTTGTTTTGAATCATTTTCTTCTAATTTGTTAAATAACTCTGCATCTTGCTCCTGTCCACAAACATTTATCACTGAAAATCTGTTTTACTTGAAAATGAAATATAATTGTATGCTGATTTAATAAGAACCTAAATGGTCCACTGAGAATTGCTTTATTCAAAATACTTTGTTTCTGTTCTAACTAATCTACTTGTTTCCATTTCTAGTACTAGATATACTATTGCTATGTATTTTTACTAAAAAGCAATTTTCCTATTTAAATGCTGCTCTTATAAGAAATTTATGTAGTTGTGTTGATTGCTATGCATCTTACTTTTAAAAAATAATTTAAATTAACCGCTCCTCTAGAGAAAAAAAGCACTAGTTTCTATTTAAAATTTTACCCCTCACCTATTCGATTTCAGTAAGTAGAAACCAAAGAAAATTGCAAATGTCAACACGTTTTGAAAGATTCATTTATCAACCAATACATTTCTGGTTCAAACGTGTATTCAAGATGGAGTCAGATTACAAAACAGAAATGAACAAATGTATCATGGGAAGTGTTCCCAAATGCACAGGAGGAAAATGTACAGTCCCAAAGAAATGTGCTCTGCTATGACATCACAGCTGTTTCTTCTATAAAAGAAGCTAAATCGTGCAGCAAACTATAATTTCTCAAATAAAGGGAATAAAAGATTAAAGCGAAGAGAAACATGTCAGTAATAAAAGCCTAGGGTACCAACCAGATGTCAGGCATATTAAAATATCACATCAGGCAAAGATTAAAATAAAACTCTTGTCATATTGCTTGGGAGGCAAGTTAGAAGGGCAGATAGGAAGCCGGGCTTGAGGCTAGAAAGATCTAAGTTCAAATCTAGCCTCTTACAAATGTACTGACTTTGTTACCCTGGGCAATTCCATCAATCTCTCAAGGCCAGAGGTGTAAAAAAAACATGCCCATGAGCCTACTTAGTACTGCTCCAATTGTATTAAAATGTGATTGAGAAATATTTAACAAAATGAATAAAAGTACAACAGTTTAATGAACAGTTTAGTGACCTCCAATTCAATTTGAGTTTGACACCACTAGGTAAACTCTTAAAATATAAGTTGCAAAGAGGAACCAACTACCCTGGTAGAGGGAGTTTCCTCAGCTTAAGAGTTTCTTGTACCAGTTAAATCACAGTCCCAGTCCTTATATATTCATATTGCTCAGGAAGCTTAGACGCAAGGTCTCTTCATCCATAATCACAAAACAAAGAACTGTTACAGAAACTCATTTCAGCAGGATGGGTCAACTACAGAACCGAGATATCAAGACAGTAACCCAAGAATGTGTGGAGCCTGAATGAAATTTCTGAAAATGATTCAGAATATAAAGTGGCATTCTAGAAGTTGCTTTTTGAAGAGAATCTCTCCGTAAACATTTAAATCAATGAACAACCATTTGTTAAGTACCTGCCACATGCAAAGCAATGTAATATGGTGGATAGAGTGAGCCTCAAAACTGGGTTCAGTTCCCACATCTGACACATGCTAGCTATCACCTTGGGCTAGTCATCTGGTCTCCTAATGTCCCAGAACAGCTCTCTAAGACTACAAGGTGCAGAGATGGCGCCCAGCTGCAATGGTGGAGGGAATTTTTTCACTGTGAGTTCCTATACCAATGAAATTATAGGCCCAATAAAAAAACAGTAACAACAAGAGAATATGAAAGGCACTGTCCTAAGTTACTAAGGATACAAAGAAAAAAAAGAAAACAATCCCTGGCCTCAAGTTGCTTACATTCTACTTTAAACCTACAGCTGAGTTGAGTCTCATAGTTCTCATGCCAAAAGGTTTGCATGTCTCAAAATCTGAGAATTCATAATCACATACTTGCTCTTGCTATTTGCTCAAAGCCCTTTCAAAGTTAGCATGTAAAGGCAGGAAGTCAGGTTCATCCAGAGTCCACATCTCTCCACTAAGATCTTATACTCTGATGTCTCATTTTGGCATCCAAAGTGATCCTAAGCTTTCAAAAACTAGTCCTGCGTCATTGCAAGTTCTGGCAGTTTCTACCAAGCTAAGAAAACTTTAAAGTAGGAGCCCAGGAAGGACCATCCCCTTACTAGAGACTCCTCACCAGACTAGCCAGTGGATGATGAATTTGTCAGCAACCCAAAAGTCTCCACTATTTCCTACTGAATCTTAAAGAGATTGTGATGTATGTCAGTACAGGGAAGAGATACAATGAAGAAATTACAGCTTCTCAAAGAAACATTTAAAGCACACAGAAATGAATATGCCTTTCTTGATCTGGAATTTATTTTCAATCAATTGACCAATAAATACTAGCACCTTACTGAACACTTACTAGGTAACCTTGTTGAGATTCTACTTAGTTCAGCTTTAGGAAAATATTGTTCATTTAACATACTCCATGGTCCAGGGCCTTCCAAAGACTCTAGGCTCGCACTGACTGGATTTGATCCTAAGGGTCTAAACTTAAGAAAGGTCATTTTCTCTCTTTGACTCATTATCCCCACCTGGGGTCCTCCAGGAATGTTTCCAAATGTGCTTATGGTACAATTTATCTCTAGAGGGCCTCGAATATGGTTAACAGTGTCCCCAACTCCCGTACTGGTCCTTGAGGTACTAATGTGTATAGGGTAGAGAACAGCCTTAACTCCACACCTCATATAATGAAGACAGAAATAAAAAGAATTCAAATAATAGCCCTATAGTTCCAGCCCAGAAAGGAACTGAAGTCAGGGTTCCTATCAGAACAATACTTTGTCAGCGAAATCTCTTTCTCCCACAGAATCATAAACAACTCCTCCCTAGGACTCCTAGAAGGTGAACATACTTGAGAACTGCTGAACAAATAATTTCCATCCTATCAGAAGCTGTCCCAATAAACCATGGCTTTGTTCCCCAAGTCATATCCTGCTCAAGAACTAAGTAGATACTCATTATTTCTCTAAGAATCACACCGCATCGGGAAATCTCCTTATCTCTCTAGAACTCCCAAATTTAGAACTAGGTGGTGCAGTGCAGAGCACTGACCCTGGAGTCAGGAAGACCTGAGTTCAAGTTCAGCTTCAGACACTTACTAGTTGCATGACCCTAGGCAAGTCACTTAACCCTGTTTGCCTCAGTTCCTCCTCTGTAAAACGAGCTAGAGAAGGAAATGGCAAACCACTCCAGTATCTTTGCCAAGAAAACCTAAGTGAGGTCACAGAGAGTCAGACACAAATGAAACGAGTCAACAACAAACGTATGCAACCGTGCCAAAGCTGCCGTTGCCGCTACTCAGAAAAATTTCCTTTCTCTGGCTAGCAGAGATTCCTGGGCCACAAACCTAAAGAGGTCAAAATATCCTCCTCTACATAAGAGGTGAGGGATTAAGAGAATGCCATCTCCTGGAAAACAGGTATCAGGACATTTTGTGTTTTACTATGCCCAGTGCGGAGCACACAGAAGGCACTTAATAAAGTCATGGTGGTTGACTGTCCAAGAGCTCCCCTTTTGCAAATAATCATCAACTGCTTTAGCACAGGAGGGGAAAGGAAAAAAATTCCTTCCCTACATTCCAGAAATAAAAAGTGGAGAGCCTAAATGTACTGAAGAAAGTGAGAGACTTACTAGCTCATTTTTATAGATCACAGAAAAGGGAGGTGGGTTCTCAGTCAAATCAGTCATCAAGAAGCTATCCAACTCTTTGAAACTTAATCAATACATGACCGGTGAGTCTGCTCAGATTCTATGAGGAAGTGCCTTCTACAAGCAATGGCCCTCCTAGCCACTCACTTCTTCAAAGGGACAAGTGACTCCTCTAATCACCCCTCTTAGAATGTGTTTACTGAACATCTTCTATGTGCTCAGTGTTTCCAGAGAGACCAAAAAGAATGACAGATGACCTGTCCTAAAAATGCTTACAATCTAAAAGAAAACTTATGTTTGTCTACCACACTTCTAGTTTACCAGGCACACAAAACCATAAACTAGACAAATGTCCAACTGATAAATTAAAATGACTTGAAAATATTTCATATAATGATGAATTTGATCAATGTGTTGGTTAATTTTACCAAACTGGTTTTTTCCCTTTTTTGGTCTTTATTTTAAGAGATGATTGGTAGGAGAAGAGAGCAAAGACTACATTGGGAAATGCAGGTGATGCTTTAAGAGAGAGCAATAAACATTTTAAATATATTTAATATTAAGATTAAAACAAGAAAATGTAATCTAACCAATTCCTGTATTTTTTAATTCCCTTCAAAACATTTTTTTAGTTTCTCCTCCAATATGAATGATCATAAAGAACTCTCCTGATGAAATCAAAGGCTGTTCCACACTTATCCATTTAGCAGTCCATTTAGGTTGACCATTACTGTAAGGATTTGAGGTTATCTATCATTCCCTGAAAAGTTTAAACTATTTTTAACTTCAATCAACCAAAGTAAAGGACCATCTCCATAATGAAATCTCTAATATCCATAGAATTCTAATTTTAAGATAAGTCATCCCCAACTCATTTACAGAAAGGCCACTATCAAGTAAAATAAGGAAACACATGATAATGGAAAGTGTTAAGTATACCTAAGCAAGCATACAAGAAGGACAGCTGAGAATCTTATTCCTCTTTAATGAAGCTGAACAAAGTTTAAAGAAACCTAAATATGGCCACATAATAAAACTATAAATGCACTCTTGCCTGAAAGATGCTGTCGAAGAAAAAAATATTAATACTGTACTTTATGTTTGGGGCATAAGTCTGCTAGAAACAATTATTATTAATTTAACAATAATCTAAATCTAAGAATTTCTTGCTCAAAGAGAGAGATAGCTAGGTAGAGTCCCCTCATGCCTTTGGAGCAGTCCCTACTCTTTTTAATTGGTGGAGATAAGAATAATTGCTGAGCACCCATAAAGTGCTGCACTGCACAGAAAAGACAAAGTCAGCAAACATTTATGAAGTACCTACTCTGTGGCAGGCACTGTGCTAAGCCCTGAGGAGACAAAGAAAGTCAAAATATAGTCCCTGCTCTCAAGGAGCCTGCAGTCAGTCCAATGAGGAAGACAATGTGTAAATAACTCTGTACAAACAACATATGGGAAGGATAAATTGTGGGTAGTTTCTGAGGGAAGGTACTAAGATTTAAGGTGAAGGGGGGACTGAGAAAGGCTTCTTGCAGAAGGATGGACTTTAACTGAGACCTGAAGGAAGCCAGTAAAGCCAAGAGAGAGAGAAGGGAAAAAGTTCCAAACATGAGGGATAGCCAGTGAAAATACCCCAAGTCAAAAGCTGGAATGTGGTCTTCAAAGGAGAGCAAGGAGTCAAGTGTCACTGGTTCATGGATTGAATGAAGGAAGTCAAGTGTGAGAAGACTGGAAAGATAGAAAGAAGCCTGTTTATGAAGGCTTTAAAAGACAAACAGAGAATTTTATATTTGATCCTGGGCGTAGAAGGGAACCATTGGAACTTACTGAATTAGGAAGGAGACATGATCAGACTTGTGCATTAGGAAGATGGATTTGACAGCTCAGTGGACAGTGATATAGGTGGGGAGAAACTTAAGGCAAGGAACCAGCCAGAAGACTATTTCATAGTCTATTTAAGGTCATAAGGGAGTGAACCAGGGTGGTAGTAGTGTCAAAGAAGAGAAGAGTATGTCCATGACAGATGTTAAAAAGAGTTAACAAGACAACAACTGTTTGTATGTGAGGAGAGAAAGCAGGTGAGAAATTAAAGATGACACCTAGAATATGAGCCTGAGTGACTGGGAGGATGGTGGTGTCTTTGATAGCAATAGGGAAGTTAAGAAGAGGGAATGATTTGGGGTTAAAGATGAATTCAATTTTGGGCACGTTAAGTTTATGACATTTACAAGATATCCAGTTTGAGATATCCAATAGGTAGGTGGAGATTTGAGACTAGAGATCAGAAGAAAAGTTAGGACTGCACAAATAAATCTGAGAATCATCAGCACAGAAATCATAATTGAATGCATGGGAGCTGATGTGATCACTATGCAAAAGAGTAGAGAGAGAAAAAATAAGAAGACCCAATATAGAGTCCTGGAGGATATCTATACTTTTTAAATAAAATTTTATTTTTCTCCAAATACATGTAAAAACAATTTTTAACATTTATGGAATTCTTTTTAAGTTTTGAGTTCCACGTCTTATCCCTCACCCTCTTCCTCCTTCCTTAACGCAGTAAGCAATATAATATACATGTACAATCACGTAAAACATTTCCACATTAGTACTTTTGTGGAAGAAAATGAAAGAAAGAGAGAGGAAGGAAGGAAGGAAGGAAGGAAGGAAGGAAGGAAGGAAGGAAGGAAGGAAGGAAGGAAGGAAGGAAGGAAGGAAGGAAGAAAGGAAGGAAGGAAGGAAGGAAAGAGGAAGGAAGGGAGGGAGGAAGAGAAAGAAAGAAAGAAAAAAGAAAGAAAGAAAGTATACTTCAGACCACATTCAGAGAGTATCAGTTCTTTCTCTTCAGTCGGATAGAATTTTTTACCGTGAGTCCTTTGGGATTGTTTTGGATCATTGCATTTCTGAGAATAGCTAAGTCATTCACAGTTCTTCATCATACTAAATATTGCTGTTACTCTGTACAATATTCTGTTTCTGCTCACTTTGTATCAATTCATGTAAATCTTTCCAGGATTTTCTGAAATCATCCTGCTTATCATTTCTTATAGCACAATAATATTCCATTACAATCACATACCACAATTTGTTCAGTCATTCCCCAGTTGATGAGCATCCCTTCAATTTCCAGTTCTTCCAGCTCTTAGCCACCACATTCTTTCTTTCCCCTTTTTAAAATCTCTTTGGAATACAAGCATAGTAGAGATATTGCTGGATATGCACAATCTTATTGCCCTTTGGGCATAGTCCCCAATTGCTCTCCAGAATGGTTGGATCAGTTCACAACTCCACCAACAAAGCATTAAGAGAACCCCTATAATTAATGGGTATGACCTGGATGAGGTGGGGGATTAATATGAGCCAGGATCTTCATCCACAATGAAGATTCAGCTTCCAAAGGAAACTAAGGAAGAGAGGTCAGACAGATAGGAGAGCCAAGAGAGTAATGTCATGAAAATTTAAAGAAAAGAGAGTGTCAAGGGGAAAAGACAGTGTAAAAGACTGCAGAGAGGTCAAGGAGGATGATTGAGAAAAAGCTATTAGATTTGTCAATTAACACTAGTAACTTTGAACAGAGTAGTTACATTTGAATGAGGACATCAAAAGCCAGACTGCAGAGAGGTAAGAAAGGAGGGATAGAGTAAGAGGAACGGAAATAGAGGAATTGACTGTAGACATTATATAGATATATATATGAACATATACAAAAATACAGACACATATATACACATGCACATATTAAATCTTCTGGCGTTTTTCATGCTCCACCCTATGGAATTATTTTCCTACTCATAATCCATTCCATACGTAGTTCCTTGAAGGCAATGGCTCTCTAAGAAGTAGCACGGCAGAATAGAAATAGAACTAGGTTTGCTGTCAAAATACCAGGGTTCAAATGCTGACTCTGTTAATTACTACCTGTGTGATGTTGGGAAAGTCACCTCATTTGTCTGGTCCTCATCTTCTTCATCTATAATTGAGGGGGTTGAACTAGAAGACCTTTACAATGCCTTCCAACTCTAAACCTACAATCCTATCATCCATCTTTGCAACCTCCCTAAAAGCTAGACAGGGCATACAGTAAGTGCTCAAGTGTTATTTAATTGAACATAGTACATAAATCAGCATGGAAACATATGCATCACTTTTTAGGGCCACCTTTCATTCAATTTCTCTCCCCACCTGGGGAACAGATTGAGTACAACTACACAACACTAAGAAAACTCATAGTGCAGTTTCAGCAGAAAAGGGGAAAGAAATCAAAGTAGAAGAGAAGCTTGTCCACTAGAAGCAGACTGAAAAAAAACCCTTTTTAATTGGGTTCACCATTTTAAACCCTTAGTGACAAGAATAGTGCAACTCCACAGGCAGGGACCTCCCACTCTCATCCAGTGCTTTTTCTAAGCAGCAAAACTGTGTTCTTCCCCTCAGATTTTGGAATAGGACTTAAATCAACTTTGTTTGTTTTTTTTTGTTGTTTAACAATTTTAAATTCCACTGTGCCTTCCTGTGGAACAAAGTCTTTCTAATAACACATCGTTAGTGATTTCCACCTGATATTTATTAGTTAACTGCTAACAGAGGAAGCAAGAATTATATTTGCAGAAGTCACACCACAAGAAACTGGGGCAAAATCTTGGAGCTATTTTTCCCAAATACTAGTAGAGCTGCTTAATAATGGGACAATTATTTTTAATGTAGTCATATAAATGTTGATATCTATGCTGGGTCAAGTCTATATCTCCATTTATAACTGACAGATGCCTTTGAGAATTCTTTTATGCTGAATTTGAGGCTTTTCATGATTTTATCCACAGTGTAAATTTTTGCATCATGCTATGCAATCTCCATGCTGGATCCAATGCTCCTAATATTCCTGAGGCACTCCTTCCCTGTAACATTCTAGGGTCTACATCTGCCTTTGCCTCATTCTTCTACTCCCTGAAATGCTATCAGCCCCCAACTCTCAACTGCCCTCACAAATTACTAGCTACCAGGAGCCATATTGGAAGCACTAGAGAAATCCTTTGAGATGGAAAGGAAAAATTTACATTTAACCTATAAAAACTGAGCCTAAGTTAAAGTAATATGGCTATTTCTAGCATACCATAAGATATGAAGATACTTTGTTAATGATCTGAAAATCATTAGATATTGTATGTCCCCCTGTATAAGTGCATATCCACTGTAGATTAATTCAAATTCTTACCTAATTCAAGATATTTTACAGGCAAATTAGGCAGACTTTAACCTACTCAGTCATAAAATTAAATTAGAGAGAAAGTTCACCTTGGAAATGCAGGATTGAGATATTAACAAATAAGGAGCTCCTTTGGTTCATTTAGCCATTTATTTATCTATCTATCTATGGGCTGTCCCCATTCCCCAGGCCCCTAGGCACATGTAGCAGGGAAAACTGAGTATGTAATGTGACAATTTCCTAAAGCAGCACTAATCAGAATGCAGCAAGGTAGTTTTATTACTTTATGAATTTTCAATACGTCACTATTCATTATACAGTCAAGTTCCCTACACAAATAACTCCCTAAAATACATATCCTTTGTTGTCACTGCTTGTTTATCACTGTCAATAACATTTCAAGGGAAGTGATCTTTCACATTTGTTCATTCTGGCCTTTTCTTTCCCAAAAGATCTAAGGATGACCCATGTGGCTGACAAATCATTTAATCTATCACCATAATTTCATCTTTTAGTGGTCATCTTTTAGATGGATTATGGCATCGTGATGTAATTAATAATCCAGATTCAGGAAGTAAAACTAGAATCCAAGGAATTTTAAATGGTATATGAGTGGATCAAAAAAAGCAATTCTTCAGTACAGAAGTATTAGCATTTTCTAGAGTTGGACTGACAAAGCAGGTCATGTCAAACAAAATGGAACTTGGTAAAGAAGGCTAAGTAGAGGCACCAATGTTTGCAAGTCATTATGACTTCTCCTTTATACCTCTTTTTATAACATTGTGATTTCCACAGCCCTAGATGTCAGAAATATGGGATATTCAATTCCGTTTATCACAGGTTTCCTTTTCTGGGCAGACATTTTCCACTTTAGGAGTACCTACTAAAGGAAAATTAAAGCAAATGAGGTAATAGAAACATATATATATATATAGTGTGTGTGTATATATATATACATAGGTATGTGTATATATATATACACATATATATACGTATAGACACAAGTGTTCTATCTGCTAACCACATAATATCTGTAGACATTAGCTAAGTTCCCACCATCTTGATTCTCAACCTTTTCAGTATCTAAGATCAGTTACCATCTTTATCCCGCCTGCTCCGTGTCTACTCTTCCCTTTTCAGTGCAATCCTTTTCTATGGAAAAACCCCTTTTAGGGAGTTATCTGTGTGGGGAACTTGACTGTATAATGAATAGTGACGTATTGAAAATTCATCAAGTAATAAAACTCCCTCGCTGCATTCTGATTCACTGGACCATCACAAATAAAGGAAGAAATGAACAAAAATTAGCTAAATAGGGCTAAACAGTTTTCATTATTTCCTTCCCAATTCTTCATGCAGTTGAATAAAGAACTTTCCCATCTCCTAATTCTCTAAGTTTCCTCATAAAGGAACTAGGAATTTATCTCTTGAAAATACAGAAAGTGAAACTGGAAAAAAGAATGGAGATTATCTACTACGATCCCATTTTACAGATGAAGAAACTCAAACCAGGAGAAGTGACTTGCCCAAGATCAAACAGTGACAGAGCTGGAACTGGAACCTAGGTCTTCTCACTCAATCTAGTATTATTTCCACTATAAAATGGTGCTCTTATTTTGCAATAACTTTTCTATATGCGACAGCACTATTTGTGCATGGGTATTTATTAAATACCATCATCATTTCCTAGAGAATGTTCTCAAATTTTATAAATTATTAAAATTACAGGATTTTTTAGGGAAACGATTGTAACGATGAGGAATAAGCGGGAGTAGACATGCTTTGAATACGATCCTGACAACCAGAAAATGTTTTGTGTCTGAAGTCTATGGCCTTGGATGCTGAAGTATTTTTTAAAAAGCAATAGAAATAGACACCTGGGTTTCTGCTTAATATGGCAAAATAAAAGTTATAAAAGCTCCCTCATAAACATCACAGCAAAGGCCAAAAAGAGCACCATGTAGAATAATGATCAGGAAGACCAGAGAAACATCAGTAAACTCCTCCATCCAGTCTAGGACCACCAGAAGTCTATGGGTGCTCAGAGGTGATTTTTCTTTTGTTGCAGTGGGGACAGGAGGGGGCAGAAACTCCATGAGAGCCAGTAAACAGAGCTACTCTGAGTACAGAGACACCAGGGGACCCTGAGGCAAACTCAATCTAAAAGGGACCTGAGGCTGTGGGCTCTCTGAGAAGAACTGGGCCAAAGGACTGGAAGTTAGACCAGTCTGAAGTATGTGGGAACGCTTCCTTTTTTTTTTCTTTTCTTCCCTCAAATTTTTTAATTTATCTGTTTTCAGTTTTCAACATTAACTTCTGTAAGTTTTCAATTTTCTCCCCCACTACCCCCTCCCTCCCCAAGATGGCATGCAATCTAATATGGACTCTACACATACGTTCCTATTAAACACATTTTCACATTAGTCATGTTGCATAGAAAAATTATAATGAATGGGAGAAACCATGAGAAAAATATAACAAAAGAGAAAACAGTCATTCTGTATTCTGACTCCATAGTTCTTTCTCTGGATGTGGATGGCATTTTGCATCGTGAGTCCTTTGGAAATGTTTTAGGTCTTTGCATTGCTAAGAAGGGACAAGTCCATCAAAATCAGTCCTCACACACTGGCTATTAATGTGTATGATGCTCTCCTGGTTCTACTCATTTCACTAAGCATCAGTTCATATAAGTCTTTCCAGGTTTTTCTGAAGTCCCCCTGTTCATCATTTATTATAGCACAAAAATATTCCATTACATTCATATACCACAACTTGTTCAGCCATTCCCCAACTTATGGGCATTCCCTCAATTTACAGTTCTTGGCAACCACAAAAAGAGCTGCTATAAATATTTTTGTACATGTAAGTCCTTTTCCCATTTTTATGATCTCTTTGGGATACAGCCCTAGAAGCAGTCAAAGGTGTGGGGGGCTCTTTCTTGGCCTTTCAGATTAGCAGTTGGGCAGCCCATGAAAAGTTACTAAGCAGAGAGAAAGGACAGAGAAGTGTATGTTTAGGTATATTCAGAGTCAGAGCAGGACAGCACCAGCTCAGTGATTGGGTTGGTCCAATATTAGAAAAGCTGCAAATATAATAAACTATATTGATAATTACGAAACAATTTAAATGATTATATCAGTAGAGGGAAAAGCCTTTGACAAAACAAAATACACATTCATATTAAAAAATATATTTTTTAAAGCATGAGTAAGTGGAACTTTCCTTAATTTGGTAAACAGAATCTATATGAAACACAGACCTAGCATTATATATAATAGAGAAAAGCACTAGAGACCATTCCAGTAAGATCATGGGTAGGTAAAGCAAAGATGTTGATGTCACAGCTATTACTTGACATAATTTTAGAAATGCTATTATAGAAGACAAAGGAAATTGATGAACTAAGTATAATCAAAGAAAAAACAAAATTATTGCATTTTTAAAATTATATACCACTATAATATTATATTACATGTAATATAATATTATAGATTCACCTAAAAATTAATTAAAACAATAACTCCAATAAAGTAGTAGGATATAAAACAGATGTACAAAAATGATCAGCTTTTCAGGATTTGCCATCAAAATCCAGTAGAAAGGAATATTTTTAAAAATCCTATTCAGAGTATCTAACCAAATGTATAAAATATTCAGAAGTTAACATACCAAGGCAAACACAGGAATTATATGACTACAGCTATAAAACACATGGAAATAAAGACTTAAAGATTTTTATGAGGACAGTTTGGTGGCACAGTGGATACAGCACCAGCCCTAGAGTCAGGAGGACCTGAGTTCAAATCCATTCTCAGACACTTACTAGCTGCGTGACTCTGGGCAAGTCACTTAACCTTGGAGACCTCACCAAAAAAAAAAGACTTTATCAAAATAAAGGCATAAATAACTGGAGAGAAATTATTAGCTCCTGATTGGCCCATGTGAATAAATTAAAAGGGCAATATTGCCTGAATTAATAAAATTCAGTACCATACCAAACAACCAAAGGATTACCTTATAGAACTAGATAGAATAATGACAAAATTCATCTAGTAAAACAAAAGGCTAAGAAAACCAAGGGAGATCATGAAAAAAATTGGGAAGGAAGGGGGTCTACTAGCAAATCTAAGTCAAGAAGGTCTGAGTTCAAATCTGATTTTGGACATTCACTAGTTGTGTGACCCTAGGCCGGTCACTTAATTTCTGTCTGCCTCCGTTTCCTAATCTATAAATGAGGATAATAAGAACACTTACCTCCTAGATTTCTTGTAAAGCTAAAATGAGCTAATATTTGTGAAGTGGTTTGCAAATCTTTAAATGCTATATAAATGATTATAATGATAAGGATGATGATGATTCAGACTATACCACCAAAAATAATCACAAAAAATGGTACTGGTTTAAAAATAGAAAATTAATGAATGGAATAAATTAGTTGTGCCTGAAGTAGTTAAACATAGCATCTTATTATGTCCTAAAACTAAGAACACCAACTACTGGTGTAAGGACTAATTATATGACTTGTTTATTTGGTTTGAGTATTTTTTGTATTCTGGGAAAATGGAAAGTTGTTTGGGAAAAATTAATCCTAGACTAATTTAGACCAACGTCTCATACTACATGTCACATGAGTTCCAAATGCATATATAACCTAGACATAAAAAGTCATATCATAAACAAAATAAGGAAAAGGGTATAAGATACAACTATGGATAAGGGGAGAAATCGTAAAAAGAGGGGAGGATAGAGATGATTATAAAAAAATAAAGTGGATAATTCTGATTATATGAAATTGAACAGTTTTAACACAAACAAAATTATTATAGTAGGCAAATAGTGAACTAGAGGGGAAAAAAATTAATCTTTCTGTTAAAGATCTGGTCTCCAAAGTTGTCTGATTGGTTGTTTTTCTTCATTCTCAAAGAGGACCATAATGACATCACTATGTTATAACCAAGTTACAGAATATCTGACTGTGGCTGCTCAGACCAGTACAAGCTCAAAATGCTTTACCATGGGTCAGTCACAAATGGTCCATGTGAAAATTTGGGGTAGATTCTCCAAAATTACACATCTCATGTTTCTTTTGAGCTACTTCAATTTGACTTTGCCTCTTCTCTGATGAGGTCACACCATGCTGGGCAAATGTCTCCTATATCACACGATCAATTCCAAAGTTCTTAAAAGAGACCTTGAGAGTGTTCTTGTATCACTTTTTTTGACCACTATGTGAACACTTCTCCTATGTGAGTTCTCCATAAAATAGTCTTTTGGGCAAGCATACTTTTGTACTTTTGGCATTTGAACAATCTGGCCATCCTGTTGGAGTTGCTTGCTCTGCAACAGAGTTTGAATGCTTGGCAGTTTAGTTCAACAAAGGACCTCAGTGACTGGTATCTTAACCTGCTAGGTGATCTTCAGAATCTTCCTAAGACAATTCAAATGGAAGCAATTCAGTTTCCTGGCATGGTGCTGGTAGACTGTCCAGGTTTCATAGGCATACAACAATGAGACCTATGTAGAGCACAATGGCGTTACAGACCTTCAGTTTGGTAAGCAGCCTAATACCTCTTCTCTCCCGTACTTTCCTTCAGAGCCTCCATAACACTCATCTGACTCTGCCGATATGTGAATCAATCTTATCATCTGTATGTACATCCCTGAAAAGTATACTGCCAAGGTTAGTGAACTTACCCACAGTATTCAAAGCCTCTCCATTTTCTATAACCAATGGTTCCACATATGGATGGTGGCTGATGGAGGACCTCTGTTTTCTTGGTGTTGATAGGCCAAAATTAATTGATCCATACTTTGTTGAATCTCAGTTTCAGAGGCTACATAAGCCTCTGCTAGCAGAAAATCATGCACCAACACTCCCTCCACTTTAATCTTGACTTGTAGCATTTTCAAGTTGAAGAATCTACCATCGGTGAGACAGCTGACCTTGATGCCATGTTCATCCTCATTGAAGATATTTGACAACATGGCTGAAAATATCATACCAAAAAGCATGGGAGCAAGCACACAGCTTTGTTTTACTCCATTGGTGACTAGGAAAGCATGAGAGCAATGTCCATTAAACAGAGCTCAGGCCAGCATGCTGTCCTGAAGTTGACACATAATACTGAGGAACTGCTTCAGCAACCAAACTTTGACATAATTTTCCATAAATCTTCATGACTGACAGTATCAGGGGCCTTGATCAGATCTATAAATGTTGTGTGCAGATCTCTGTTCTGCTCCTGGCAATTCTTGACCATTTCTTGGCTCTTTCACTGGCTCTCAGCTAGATGACCATCTTCCAGGTGAAGGATCAGTCTATTAAGGAGGACTCTGACAAGAATCTTGCCAGCAACGACTAAGACAAACATGTCACAGAACAATCTCTTTTACCTTTATAGGGATGGACAATAGAAGCATCCTTGAACTCCTGGGGTACAACCTCCTCTTACCATATAACTCAGAAAATTTCAGTCAACTTTTTTTTGAGCAATGAACCCCTCCAACCTTGTAGGTCTCAGCTGGAATAGAATCAGCACCAGGTGTTTTGCCACATGAAAAGAGCCTAATGGCATTAAAAATCTTTTTTTCAGTTGGATCTTCAGCTAGGGAGGGGTTGAATTCAAGTTTCTGAAAGCTGCCCATTCCTTTTCTACCCTGGTGTTGCCAAGTTTGTGTCGGCTCAACTTTACATCCAAGTTAGCAACAAACTGTTCCTGTTCAGAGATTCTAATCTGTTCACCTTGAGTCTTCTGGTAGTCATTTTGCCTTGGGGCCACTGCTTTTGTTGAATGCAAACATTTACCTTGGAGAGCACAAGTCTATAATCAGTCCAGCACTCTGCACCACATTTTGCCTTCCTTACTCTCACATCCCATCCATCTGTCATCTTTACAATCACATAGTCTACTGAATGCCAATATTTGTTGCAAGGGTACATCCAAGAAGTTTTATTGTATTTAGGTAAATGGAAGACAGTGTTGGTGATGAGGTCATGATACGCACAAGTCTTCAGTGGTAAGTGACCATTATTATTGCTCTAGGACTCCCTGCCATGCCAGGTAATCTGAGACTACACTAGCATTAAAGTAACCCAGAATTATAAGCTAGGCCTCCTTTGGCACATTGATGATAAGGGTCTCTAGGTTTTCATAAATGTTTTCCTTGACCTCATCAGGGTTTGTTAAAGCAGGAACATAGGCACTGATGATAGTGGTGTGGTATTTTCCTACAAGTGCCAATCCCATTGTTATGAGTCTGTTGTTCACTCCTTTTGGTGGGCATACAAACTTGTTGACTAGATTACTTTTTATTGCAAAACCTACACCAGCTTCTTGCTGCTCCCCTTCACTTTGGCCACTCCAGAAAAATGTGTATCCAGCTCTGGCTTCAGTAAGGCGGCCTTCACGTGCCAGCCTTATTTCATTCAGTGCTGCTATTTGGATGCGATACCTGCTGAGTTTTCTTGCAACAAGAGCTGTTTGTCTTTTAGGTCTTCTGGATTTTGTGTTGTCCATTTACCAGCGGTGAGTGGAATTGTCTTTGCACAAGTTTTTGTATTTTTTTTTGTTTGAAACACAGGGTAGGATCCCCATCTGCCCCTGTAATCAGACCAAGGTTGGGTAAGCAAACAATTTTTAGGGCACCTTTCTAGCCCCTTCCCCACACCAGGAGATGAGCAGTGCAATCCTTAAAAGTCTTCTCAGACACCCAGGGGGCTACCAAATCCCACTACTGCTTAAAATGAGAAGATGACCCTATGGCCTGAACCATGTGACTACAGTTCCCAGGGTATCTACACCTGTTGCTTCATCACTTGCCATTTGTCATAGGACTTTGAGATAGATAAAATGGTGTGGATAATGCCATTTGATTTATGTGTAAATTGGATTTAAGTGAGCAAAAGTTGCACAGTGTCATCAGCTTTGCTCTCTCTTCAAGAGTCATCACAGTCCAGTAGCAGGACAGAATAAAGATGACTGGTGATGGTCCAGGATGTAGTGGATGACCTTGGCGTCTTCAATGTCTAACCAACCTCTAAATACTCCATAGCACCTACTTCAGCTTCCTTCATAGCCATTGGAACAAATCATTCCACCAGTGGAAGTCTTCCCATGCTTGGGATAGATACCCCACAACTCACCAAAGGGTTTGACCTCTCTCCCCACCCCCATCAGTTTCCCTCAACTTGGTTTAGCCCATCTGTCAAAATGGTTTACCAAGGTCTGGCCACTATACATGCTACAGCTTCTTGGAGTCACAGTAAGTAGAGTAGGTGGACATAAAAGGTGGAAATCAGCCCTGAAAAGGGCTCAGTAGCCCCACAGCAGAGGTACTAGTCTTTTCTAAACACATCCTTCACCCCAGTATTCAAAGTATATAAGAAACTGATATAATTATAAAAGTCCAAGAGACATTCCCTCAATAGAAAACAGTCAAAGAATATGAACATAAAGTTCTCAAAATAAATGTTTGTAACTATATTAAAAAATTATCAAAGTCACTAACAATAAGAGAAATTTGAATGAAAACAACTCTAAGGTTCTATCTCACATTCATCAAATTGGCAAAGAAAAAAGAAAGTAAAAATGACTAGAGTGTTTATAGGAGGACAGGTACCCTAATGTACTAATGTACAAGGATTGGTCCATCCATTGTGAAGAGCAGTTTGTATACCCCAAAAGTCACTAAATTTGACCCACTGTTATCATGAGTAGGCATATATATATATATATATATATATATATATATCCTCATAGCAGTACTTTTGATGTAGCAAAGAATTGAAAACAAAGTAGGCAATCATCATTGGGGTATGGCTGAACAAGTTATGGCATATGAATATGATGAAATATTATTGCTCTGTAAGAAATAATGAAAGAGATGGATTTATATAAAATTAGAAAGACTAGCGTGAATTGATACAAAGTGAAGTATGTGAAGCCAGAAGAACAATTTAAATAATGAATTCAATAGAGTAAAGCAAAAATAACTTAAGAACTCTGATCAATTCAATAACTATTCACAACTTGGGAAGACTAGTGAGGAAATGTGTTTTTTCCCACCAAATGGAAGAGAAGTGGTAAGTTGTAGGTATAGAATGGGAACATATATTTTTAGAAATGACCAGTGTGTGAACTTGCTTTGTTTAACTAAATTTATTTGTTACATGAGGGATTTTTTTATTTATTTTTAGTTTTTAATATTTGCTTTTATACAATTTTGAGTTCTAAATCTTCCCCGTCCCTTCCTTCCCCCTTTCCCCAAGACGACATGCAATCTGATATAGGCTATACATATACAATCATATTAAATATATTTTCACATTAGTCATGTTGTGAAAGAAAAAGCAGAACAAAAGGGAAAAACCACGATAATGAAATAACAAAAAAACAAAAAATAGTCTGCTTCCATCTGCATTCAGATTCCATAGCTCTTTCTCTGGAAATGGATAGCCTTTTCCATCATGAGTCTTTTGGAATTGTCCTAGATCATTGCATTGCTGAGAAGAGCTAAGACTATCAAAGTTGGTCATCTCACAATGTGTACAAAGTTCTCTTCATTCTAATCACTTCACTCAGCATCAGTTTAGGTAAATCTTTCCAGTTTTTCCTGAAATCCATCTGCTCATCATTTCTTATAGCTCAATAGTGTTCCATTACATTCATATACCACAACTTGTGTGGCCGTTCCTCAATTGATGGGCATCTTCTCAATTTCCAGTTCTTGGTCACCACAAAAAGAGCTGCTACAAATATTTTCGTACATGTGGGTCACAAGATAATGTTTTTACTGAGGGGGGGTAAGGAGGGGAACTGGAAAGATAGCGATCTTATTTTTTTAAAAAGGAATAAGAAAAGGAAAAGAGTATCAATGAAGCATTTAAAAATATGCAGAAGAAAGAAGTTCAGAAGGAAACATAAGCAATCAGGGCAGTGTTGTACTTCCATGTTATAGTTAACACACATAAATATATGTGTATATAA
Organism: Bettongia penicillata ogilbyi; assembly: GCA_023548195.1. NCBI lineage: Eukaryota > Metazoa > Chordata > Mammalia > Diprotodontia > Potoroidae > Bettongia > Bettongia penicillata. Next base: position 870,766 of record JAJHZJ010000336.1, read on the forward strand.
GCATGTCCATCTATATATCAGCATACATACAATAAATATACATATATAAACAAACAATACATAACAGAGTTTCATTGTTTCATACCCGTCTCTTTTCCTGTTTTTTTGTATATAGAAAGGCTCACATTTGTTGATGTTTTCAAAATCAAAATTAGAAGATATAATTTCTGTTTTAAAAAAGAAACTGAGTCACCTGGACCTGAATTTTGAACTATGACACAAAATGACAAGGAATTTAGAGAGAGAGGGCTCTCTGGGAAAGGGAATGACCACCAAAACCAAGAAAGTCATGAAAAGGAAGCCATGATCACCAAGAGTCAGCCAAAATGGCTTCATTATGAAGAATTAATACCAGAAACAGTACATTTTCTTTTTTTTCAGGGTTTTGACAGTAGAAGGGAATGCTATAGCTGTTATTAGTATACTCAGTTTTTAAGAAAGAATTTTACAAAGTCACTTGTGCTATTCTAATGGACTGGATGAATTTAGAAATTAGAAAGACCAGATTCAAAGAGTAATCACTGATGGTTACTAGAAAGTACTCTCTAATGAAATGCCCCAAGGACCTATGCTGTTTCACAGTTCTTATAAAGAGTTTGGATAAAAAACTATATGGCATGTTTGTCAAATTTACAGAGGACACAAAACAAGGAAGAATAGTTAACACATCAAAGGACAAGGTTGGGATTCAGAAACATATCAATTGTTTGTTGTATGTTGGGTTGAATGTAATTGGATGAAATTGAATAGGAGGAATATAAAGTCTCATATTTGGGTTAAGGAAAAACATTACAAGATAGGGAAGTATGACCAGACTGCAGATTATATGAAAAGAATGAGAGTTTTAGTAGCCTGCAATCTTAAAACGAGTCAACTGTGTGAGATTCCACTGCACCATGATCTCCTTAATATTAAACAGAGGCCAAAAAAAGATACTGCAATCTTCGTCCCTATTTAGAGAAAACCATCATCCAGGACTAAGGAGCTGATAATCCTGCCATACTTTTTACTGATCTAGCCTAGTATACGGTTCTAGGGGCCCCATTTAGGTAGAGATTGTCCAGAGAGGGCATCAAAGATTATAGAGGGCTTGGAGAACACATCTAGAGTAGGCTGAAGGAACTAGAGATGTCAAAATTGGAGAAAACGAATCTTAGGCAGAACATTCTAGCTGTCTTCAATTATTTGAAGGGATCTCACCTGGAAAAGGGATTAGATTTTTTTTTCCTTCTGTTTAGCACCAGAGAATAGAACTTGGAAATTGCAGAGGAGAAGATTTAAGCTTCCTGGAAATTATAGCTACTCCAAAGTGGAATGGGCTACCTCAGGAGGTTTGTAGGCCATCTCCCACCTCCTGCCCTTACTTTATGGGGGTCTTTAAGCAAAGGTTTTTTATCATTACTCTTCAGTGTGTTATAGAGGGGATTCCTGTTTTGGTACAGGTTGGACTAGATGCCACATGAAGTCCTTTTCAACTGCAAGGTTCTGTGATTCTACTTTTCAGCAGAAAAAAGAACAAAGAACCATTGGGGTGTCTACAGAAAAGGAAGTCTCCTGATTCATTGAGCATATTCTGACTTGGGCAAGAGATTCCATCCATTCACTCTTGTGCACCTTTCAGTCAGTACTGAAGCTTTCTCAACCGCATCCTTAAACAAAGAACCCAGAACATGCCCAGGTACCTTAATGCACTCACACATACACATACACACAATGAAAAGATATAGTCATTATAATTAAAAGTATAACTCAGCTTCCTGTAAATTGTAAACCACTGCAAAGCCTGACGTTAATAATAAAACATAAAACTTTAGGACCTGAATTCTCCTCACATCCTCTTAGAAGCTCATTACCCTCTACCTGAATCTAACCAATCACCATGAAGGAAACTCCTATTTCAGTTTGAACACAGCTTGTCCTCCCACTGTACATATATAGCTAGAGGGGGAAGGGACCTCTTTATTTCTTTATAACCCCTTCCCATAAAAGTAAAATGGTAACCATTCTTTTTTAAAAGAATTTTTATACAATCCACAATTCAACCAGCACACATCATTTCTAATTGCAGCTTTTTCTGTTAGGTACAGACCACTTTTCTAACATTTTAGTGTAGCCATCAGAATTCGAAAAAATACAAATCCAGTGAAGCACTCAGATCTATTTCTCTAAGAATGACACAAGTGGTTTCTCTGGGATATACAAGTCCCAGGAGACTGCACATGTCAGCTACAAAGCAGGCCAACCTGTCCAGAGGGTAGATGGGCTTGATGAATATATTACTTGAAGATTAGCTGGTTTGAATAAATGATTCCAAGTTTCCTCTTTTCTAAATTCTGTCCTTTTCTTTGCCACCGCTTTAGGAATGCCTATAAAAACTCAGAGTAGTGATCAAGGCCATATTCCGTTTCACTTAGAAGAAAACAGCCTAAGTTTATTCTCAGGCATAACTTATTTGAGACTACAGAGAGCCCAGGCCGGAGGTCAGAGATAACTCTGGGTTATATTTCATGCTCCTAAAATGGATTCCTTCTGACATTTCTGGCTAATAAACTGACACACATGATTCTGGATGGTTATCTTGGTATTTTGGTATGTCTCTTTTTTTCCTGATTTGTACCAGCAGCTGTAAGAGATACGGTTCATTCCCTACTGTTGTTCCACAAAGCCCAACACCACAGAGAGGGGAAACAGCCTTGTAGACCAGACAGCACAATCTGAAGCTGCTTGCATCATTCTGGGGAGGATAGTTTTAAATAGCTGCATGAAACAAAAATGTCTGGGTTCATTTTTGCTTGATGTATAGAGGTCTTGGGGCCATGATCTCCAGAAAGGACCCCACACTCGCCAAGCCAAAGACCTAGGGATAATTGCCTCCACCCTACCCCAATAATTTTTCATTTGTTCTATTTCACTTGGCAGATTCTGAGGTCTAAAGTCAGATCACTTAAGCTCAACAATAGTTTATTACCCAAATTAAAACTGGTGAGGAATCCTCAGCAGATTCCCAAGAGCCTAGCAAAGAAAATGGAACAGATCTAGAAAACCATCTCCATAGCTCAATCAAACAAGTGTTTTCCAGAATTCTCTAGATATCAATGAGCGAAGCGTAAAAGAGCAATTAATCAGCCATGGCTTGTTCTCCATCCATGAGTCTCTGTCGCCATCTGCTGCTCATTAGGAGGCATGCCACACTCACCAAAGAACCCAGCAGATGCCAGGATTATGGAGCATCCCCCAGAGATCAGCCGGGACAGGAAAGAACTGAGACAGAGAATATCGGTAAATGCAAAAGGCAGAGAAGAAGAATCCTACCTGAAGGAGTAATTCCTTTTCTACCACCTCTTCTGTCTTGCTGATGAGACGTTTCTGCAGAGTGTGGATCTTCTGTATCAGTTCAAAAGTACTGGGGTCACTGGCCTGTCCAAGAGGAAAGACAAAAGACCGATCAACATTCTCAGTGCGATGGCATCAATTACTATCTCATAAGTACTACTGCTTTTTTCAGGTACTTTATGAGTCTCCAGACACTGAAACATTTTGAAAAGAGGGGATGGTATCTCTGCCTTCAGAGCATTCACATCAAAGCACACACAAGACATAGTCATGAACCTTTATTTGACTGGTTTTTTAGTTGTTGGGTTGTGAGCAGAGATTTTTTTACAGAAAGATAGAATGGCAGCACAGAGATCACCTAGTCCAACACCTCTATTTGATAGAAGAGAAGACGGGATTCAGGCATCAAGTGACTCAACTGTCCATAGTCACAAAATCAGTGTATGTCAGAATGCCAAGACTATATCTCTACACATTATGCCATGCCCTCAAGTTTCTAGGGTAATGGCTGTAATGTGAACCACTTAGATCATAATAATAGCCTCAATGATAGTCAATCATTGATCATGCTCCCAGTACCCTCTCTAATCTCCTACATCTCCATACCAGTTGCCTTTCCCAATATACCCCTTTCCAGATGCACAGCACTGCCTAAAGCCCTAAGGTGACAAAACCCTATGGCACATAATTGATAATCTACCTGAACTAATTCCTCAATAACCGACATATTCACACTCCATCATACCTCCCCATTCTAGTTATTCTTTACTCCCAACTATCATTCTTCAAACCTCCTATCTAGGACTAACTTACTCCTATCCCCTTCAATTCAAGTCTCCCAAATTCCCCCTTTAAAGCTTCATGCTCCTTCCTATACACCTTCACACACCTTCCACTGTGCTCTCTGGAGTGCCTGCACCATAGATAACAAACTTGCTTTTATCTTGAACCTTTTTCTTTCTCATTATCCATTTTTTTGCACTCGCTGAGACCTGGCTCCCTCCTTAATAACACAATGACTTTGGCTTCCCCAGTCAACATTTTCAGCCATGGTTGCACTTTTATTCATACTACCTCCTCCTGTCCCCCACCAGACCTTCACTGACTGTGGTAAGGGAATCAGAATACTCTCTGCTTCCTTGTAGCCATTTCCAGACACTTTTCCTACTATCTTCACAGAGGAAACTTTCTTAGAGATTCATTCAACCTACATTTATATATATTTATCACCCAAACAAGATTTCAGTAGCTGTTATCTATTGATAATCAGGACACTCACCTTCCTTTCTCAATGAGTTCAGTGCCAGATTCATAGTCTCTTTCCCAACTCTAGCCCTGATATTTTAGGGGACTTCAATAAATGTATATTTGTGTATATGTGTGTGTGTGTGTGTATACACACATATACACTCCCTCAAAACACTAACCTCGCATTCCTTAACTTATTCATTTTACAAGACCTGCTCTTCCATTCAACCTTAGCCACATATAGACATTCATACTTGATCTTGCTATCACCCACAAAAACGCTACTTCCATATTCATAAACTCTGCAATTCCTTTGATCACAATCTGTTGTCATTCTGCCTCTCCCTTTGCCTTGAAATGCCAGATCCTGTTCTTCATTTTCATTGTATTCTCCAATCCCTCCACCCTCAGTTCTTTCTCAGGTCATGACCCCTGACACTGTCCTCCCTTCCCATAGTGAGCCTTTGGTGAACCAATATGACTCCATGCTATCCCCTTCTCATGATTCCTTGCTTTTATTCTATAAATAATTTTGCCTTATTAAGCCTCAGGCTTAGATTGCCCCCCACTATCTACTATTGCCTTTCCTCATATTTGCATATTGCTGGAGAAAATTACAAAACTATGCTGACTGGAGTCCACTATAAATTTATGTTACATAACTTCAAGTGGTCCCTCACCACAGCAAGATAATCCTATTGCACCACCCTAATTGATTCAATATCCCACTCATCACAGCAGTTTTCCAAATATTTTCATCCTTCCTCAAACTTTTCATGGCTCTCTCTTTCCCAACCCTCCCCGTTGAGTACTTTGCCTCATATTTCACTGAATAAAATGAGGGCATTCACCAAGAGTTCCCTCTCATCCTCCCCTCCTCATCTCACCTCATTCAGATGCCTTCTGCCACTATCTCGTCTTTCACTTGTCTCATGAGAAAGGGTAGCCCCCTTTTGCCAAGTCAACCTCCTACAAGCACAAATGATCTCATGCATCCATTCTTCTATAGCTAATTGATCCTGTATGAACCCTATTTTCCCACTTATCTTCAGTCTCTTTCTGCCTACTTGTTGTTTTTCCACTTGTGTGCAAACCCACCTGTCTCCTTATCCCCCCAAACCCTCACTTAATCCATCCACCCCCATTGACCATCATCTCATATTTCTCTTCCTTGAGAAGGCTTTCTATAATTAATGCCTTCACGTCTCCTCTCTTCTTAACTCTCTGCTGTCCAGTTTCTGGACCCACTATTCAGCTGAGAATGCTCTCTCCAAATTTACCAATGATCTTTTAATGGCCAAATCTCAATCCTCACCCTTGACCTCATGACACTGTCAATCAGTTTCTTCTCCTTGATCCTCTCTTTCCTCTAAGTTTTCATGACACTGCTCTCTCGGTTCTTTTCCTACCTGTCTGAACACTCCTATTTCTTTTATTGTATCTTCATCCAGGCCAAATCACTTACAAGTATCCCTCAAGGTTCTGTCTTGGCCTCTTTTCTCTTTTCCCTCTATCCTCTTCGATTTAGTGATCTCATCAGTTCCCTTAGATTCAGTTATCATCTCTGTGCTGAGGATCCCCAGATCTCCAGACCTAACCTCTCTCCTAACCACCAGTCTCACAAATCTAACTCCCTACTGGACATCTTGAACTGAATATTCCATAAACATCCTATACTCAACACATCCAAAAGTGAATTAATTATTATTCCTCTGTCCCAACCTTTTCCTCTTCCTCATTCCTATCACTGTTGAGGGCACCACCATCCTTCCACGCACCCAGCCTCACAACCTAGATGTCATTCTCAACTCCTTTCTCTCTCTCTCCTCTCTTCATATCAAATCAGCTGCCAAGTCCTATCAATTCCTACTTTATAAAATCTGTCAGACACCCATTTCTTTTCTCTGACACTGGAACCACCCTACTATAGGCCCTCATCACCTAGCACCTGAACTACTGCAGAAACCTGCTGGTTGATCTACTTTAAGTCTCTCCTCACTCCCAGCCATCCTCCATGCAGCTGTCAAATTGATCTTCCTAAAAGGCAGGTCTGACCAGGTCACCTCCTACTCAATAAACTCCACTGGCTGCCTATCACATCACCGATATTAAATATAAAATCCTCTGTTTGGCATTGAAAGCTCTTCACACTTGGCCCTTTCCTGCTTTTCTTGTGTTCTTTCACCTTACTCCACTCCATACAATCTGCAAACCAATGACACTACTCTCTTTGCTGTTCATCGTGAATAATATTCCATCTCCAAACTCAGTGTACTTTCACTGGCTCTCTCTCATGCATGAAATGCTCTTCCTCCTCATCTCTACCTTCTGGCTTGACCAACTTCCTTTGAGTGTCAACTAAAATCCCACCTTCTGCAAGAAGCCCTTCCTAGTCCTCCTTAATCTTAGTGCCTTCCGTCTGAGTGTTATTCCCAGTGTATCCTTCTTATATCTTATTTGTACATAGTTTTTTTCACAAAATTTTGGGTTCCAAATTTTCTCCCCATTTATCCCTTCCCCCCACCCCAATACACCGAGCAATCTAATTTTCCCTATCATCAATCTGCCCTCTCTTCTATCATCCCTCCCTTCTCTTGTTCCCATCTTCTCTTTTGTCCTGTAGGGCCAGATGACTTTCTATTCCCCATTAACTGTATTTCTTATTTCCTAGTAGCAAGAACAATACTCAACAGTTGTTCCTAAAACTTTGAGTTCCAAATTCTCCCCATCCCTCCCTCCCCACCCATTCCCTTTGGGAAAGCAGGCCATTCAATATAGGCCATGTCTGTGTAGTTTTGCAAATGACTTCGATAACAGTTGTGTTGTGTAAGACTAACTGTATATCCCTCCATCCTATCCTGCCCCTCATTGTTTCTATTCTGTCTTTTGATCCTGTCCCTCCCCAAGTGTTGACTTCAAATTGCTCCCTCCTCCCATTGCCCTCCCTTCCATCATTCCCCCCCGCTTGCTTATCTCCTTCTCCCCCACTTTCCTATACTGTAAAATAGGTTTTCATACCAAAATGAGCATGCATTTTACTCCTTCCTTTAGTCGAATGTGATGAGGGTAAACTTCATCTTTTTTTCTCAGCTCTCCTCTTTTTCCCTCCACTAAAAAGTCACCTGCTTGCCTCTTGAATGAGATATAATTTACCCCATTCCATTTCGCCCTCTCTCCTCCCAGTACATTTCTCTCTCACCATTTACCTTAATTTCTTTTAAGATATGGTCCCATCCTATTCAATTCACTCTGTGCTCTCTGTCTCTGTGTGTGTGTGCATGTGTGTGTGTGTGCGTGTGCACATGTACATGTGTGTGTGCGTGTGTGTGTGTACGTCTGTGTGTGGTCCCACCAACTACCCAGATACTGAAAAGTTTCAAGAGTTACAAATATTGTCTTTCCATGTAGGAATGTAAACAGTTCACTTCTGGTAAGTCCCTTAAGACTTCTCTTTGCTGTTTCCTTTTTCATGCTTCTCCTCATTCTTGTGTTTGAAAGTCAAATTTTCTTTTCAGCTCTGGTCTTTTCATCAAGAATGCTTTTAAGTCCTCTGTTTCATTGAAAGACCATATTTTCCCCTGAAGTATTATACTCAGTTTTGCTGGGTAGGTGACTCTTGGTTTTAGCCCTAGTTCCTTTGACTTCTGGAATATCCTATTCCACGCCCTTCGATCCCTTAATGTAGAAGCTGCTAGATCTTGTGTTATCCTGATTGTATTTCCATAATACTGGAATTGTTTCTTTCTACCTGCTTGTAATATTTTCTCCTTTACCTGGGAATTCTGGAATTTGGCCACAATGTTCCTAGGAGTTTCTCTTTTTGGATCTCTTTCAGGCGGTGATTGATGGATTCCTTCAATACTTATTTTGCCCTCTGGTTCTAGAATATCAGGGCAGTTTTCCTTGATAATTTCATGAAAGATGATGTTTAGGCTCTTTTTTTGATCATGGCTTTCAGGTAGTCCCATAATTTTTAAATTGTCTCTCCTGGATCTCTTTTCCAGGTCAGTTGTTTTTTCCAATGAGATATTTCACATTCTCTTCCACTTTTTCATTCTTTTGGTTTTGTTTGGTGATTTTTTGGTTTCTCAGAAAGTCATTAGCCTCCATCTGTTCCATTCTAATCTTGAGAGAACTATTTTCTTCAGTGAGCTTTTGAATCCCTTTTTCCATTTGGCTAATTTTGCTTTTGAAAGCATTCTTCTCCTCATTGGCTTTTTGAACCTCTTTTGCCAATTGAGTGAGCCTATTTTTCAAGGTGTTATTTTCTTCAGCATTTTTTTGGGTCTCCTTTACCAAGGTATTGACCTGTTTTTCATGCTTTTCTTGCATCTCTCTCATTTCTCTTCCCAGTTTTTCCTCCACCTGTCTAACTTGATTTTCAAAATCCTTTTTGAGCTTTTCCATGGCCTGAGCCCACCAGACATCCACCTCGGATGTCTGGGATAGAGTGGCCCTGACCTCCACGTCTTTCCTTGATGGCAAGCATTGTACTTCCTTATCAGAAATGATGGGAGGGAGGAACATCTCTTCCCCAAGAAAGCAGCTCTTTTTGCTTCCTTTTTCTGGGCATTTTCCCAGCCAGTTACTTGACTTCTGAGACTCCTCTGCACCCCTGCCTAGATCCGCCCAGCTAGTGCTTGGGGTCTGAGATTCAAATGCTGCTTCCCAGCTTCAGGACTATCCACGGCGGGAGCAGCTGCTATTCAATGTGAGCTTAAGTTCTGGTGCTTGGGTGGGGGCAGGGCAGCCTCCCAGGCTCAGTTCCCTCAGGGGCTTTATGCAGAGACCTTCAGTAATGGAGCTCCTGCCTGCTAGGGGAGGCCTGGGCCGCCGCTGCCTCTGCCTCTGCCTCTGCTGCTGCCTCTGCTGCTGCCTCCCAAGAGGGCCCAAGCCACGGAGACACCCGGCTCCCCTCTGGGCCAGCCCAGAAGTCTCTCTCACTGACCTGGAGCGCCTGTGGGTGGAGGGACCTTCGTGGCCACCGGAGATTCCATCCCTGAAGCCTGCTCGTATCTGCTCCTCTGGGGCCCAGCGGCTAGGGCAGCTCAGGGGTGGGCTCCACTGTCCGGAGCACGACGGACCCCTGGGGACAGCTCTCCAGGGCTCTCTGGAACGGAAATCTCTTCCAGTGTTTTTCTGCATGGGTTCCACTGCTCCAGAATTTGTGGGGAGTTCTTTTTGCAGGAAATTTATGGGCTGTGGATTCGGAGCTAGCATACGTGAGTCTTTCTACTCCGCCATCCTGGCTCCTCCCTTATTTGTACATAGTTGCTAGCATGTTGTCTCCTCCATTAGACTGAACTCCTTGGGAGTAGGTACTATTTTTTGCCTTTATGTGTATCCTCAGTATTTATCATCATACTTGGCTTATAGTAGGTACTTAACAGGTGTTTGTTGACTTCACTAACATATGACATTAAAGTTTCCAATTACTTTGCACATATTATCCTATTTTGTCTTCATAACAATCCTGTGATATGGAGGGTATCATTATCCTCATTTTACAGATAAGGAAACTGAGCTAGAAAGATGTTAAATGTCTTGCCCAGAGTCAGAGAGTCAATAAGAATCTGAGGCAGGATCATAATTCATATTTTCCTGACCTCAAATTCTGTATTCTGTTTATTACACCAAGATGCCTCTTTCCTAGAGAAAACAAAAAGTCAATTTTACATCTACCATCATCAATCCTGTTCTTGTCCAAAACTCTTCAGAAGTTTTAAAGGACTCTTCAAAGACAAAAATAGGTTAGTCATACCAGATATCAATCAATCGATAAGTATTTATTAATGACATACTCTGTAATAGGAACCAGGGATACCGAAATCATCCTTGTTCTTTAAAGAGTTAGATAATGACTCGAACTCATAATTCTCATGGTACAATTATAGTAGGTACTTATAGTAAAAACCCTTCAAGAAATTCCAAGTTGCCCAGAGAATACCTGAAGAAAACATCCTTATCTGTACAAAAGTGGGCTTGAATTAGATAGACTATGAGATGCCTTCTACATCTGTGATCCTATATCCTCCTTTGGACCTTGATGTATCTATGTGTAGGACTTCACCTTAATGAGGATTAGACAGGCATGGCACGATGGAATCATGGAAAGCTAGCTACCTCAGAAGAAGGAACTATCAACTTTGCAAATGTCTTATCTAGAGCACTATTTAGTCAATAAAAGGAAATTGAGTGCTCATCAGATTTATCCCTCCAATGGACATGGTCATGTTTTTGATGAAAAGAGTCCCACCATCCTTTGATACTGTCTCCCACCTTCAAGAATACCAACAGGTAGTTTCATTCACACCAGGAGTGGGGTAGGTTTATGGTAAGCATATTTCTGATCATCAGTAGCAGCCTGTAACCACAACTTTTAGTTCTAATGTAGGGTCATGACACAGAATAGCGACCTTCTACTATCTACTCCCAATCTAAACTCATGGCACAGAAATAAAAATCAGTAATTATTCTCTGGACTTTGTGAACCTACTTTCAATTGATCTGACATGACAATTTAACAAACTGCTCTCAATAAAATCCATGTCAATATTTTCAAATTCTTTCCAAAGTTTCTATTTTCTTTTTTGAGAGACCTTGCCATGGAATTATGCTTTGTAGAGGCATGCACAGAAACACAAGGAGTGAAAAATCATGTCAGTAAATGAATTCATAGTCTCCAACTAGATGTCTTAGGAATATCCATATTCTCACTCATTTGGTAAGACAGGTAAGCCACTCTGGGAATTTGATTAGGGATGAATGAATTTGGGGGTAGGGAGAGAAAAAGAAAGAAGGAAAGAAATTTCTGACTTTATTTAAAAGATACCTAATAGAGCCACAACTGATATCCACATATTTGGACTACATTTGGCACAGTGTTTCTTGGCAGACATGAATGTTGTTAAAATACAGGCCTCCTATTTACATAACAATTTATCAAGCATTATCTTTAATACTTTCTTCATTAATTTTTTTTAGAAAAAAACATTATTTACTGAAATCTGTTTGGCTAATTTCCCCATTACTTCAATTGTCCTTACATCAAAATATTCATATGCTCATAACACTTGAGTTTAGTTAGTCTCAGGCCCCTTTCTTAAATGCATATTCCCACCATCTTCTTGAACACACATAGCCTGCCTTTCAATTTCATCTGTCTGTTTTTCTCAATTTAATACACCACCTGTGGTGGTGCTTTGGTGGTAATGACTACCAGGAAGACATAAACTTAAAGTAAAATTGTTTATGTTATCCACAAATAGTACTTTTGAAAAATCCAAAAGAGAAGGACCTTAGTTAATAAAATACTGGTCTTTGTACTGGTGCCTGGCATATTCTAAGCATTTGATAGATGCTTTGTCTATCTATTAGTCCTTCAAAAAGGGAGCCAATTCATGAGAAGCCTGCTCCCTACAAGAAAGAAAAGGATTCAAAGTCTGAATGAAAGTTGATGAGGATGCCACTGGCCAGTACAATCAAAGGTAAAGTGGTAGCCAGAAACAAAAAGCTAACTGACAGGAAACAACCTAAACAATGACCATAGACTGGTAGGTAAAACCAGGCCATGCGTTGAGTTTGAACATCTTTTTAAGCCTCCAAGTAGGCAGAGTTTTGCCCAAGACTTCTTAAACAAAACCCGATTGAGCCATCTGGCTCTGGAACAGCACAATTTACATTTCACCCACCCTCCTTCTATAAGCAACGATTTGCATAGCATTAAACAAAGCCATGTTTCATGTTGTGCTCTAGGTTAGAAAATGCGTTGGGGTGGGAGGTGGAGGAACAGAGAGGGAAATGGAATGATGCTTTGCCAGATGTTACCTCCAATCTTCTCCATCTGTGTATATTCATAGGGTTCTCTAGTTCCTCCTCCAGGGCTCTGCAACGGGTCCTTTCCTTTAAGAATTCTCTTTGCATGTGGAAAAGCTCCTGCCTGAATAAGACAAAGTTTCTTCAGTCAAGAAATTTGGTACCATTTTGAGTTAGTACATCACCATGATATTCAACAGAGAAGAAATCTCAGAAGCAAACTTGGATTTAGGGAAGACATTTAAGACACAGATGTACCTACTAGTTATCAAAGAAACCTAGTTTCATCACTTGGCTTAACAATTTTGTGATTTATGGAAAAAAAACTTGGAGGCAAATGAGCTGTTATAGCTCTAATTTAGGAGTTCATGACAACACCTACACCAGTGGGATAAATCTGCATTTTCAATTCAAGACATCTGGCTTCCTAGTGTTAAGTGTCACCCATGAGGAATCAAAAGATCAGAAACTGAGGTGAAAGGAACCTCAGAGGACACCCTCTTAATTTCCAGATGAGGAAACTGTAGCCTAAGGAGATTGACTGACTGGTCCATGGTCATAAAGGGAGTGTCAGATGTAGGACTTGAACCTCTAGACTCCACCTCCAAAGTCTTGTGCTCTTTGCACTACAGCCAAAAGATCTTAAGCAGCTCTTAAATTTCATCTAGGCCTCTGCCACCTTCCTCAACCTCTTTTCAAGGAATGCAGCACACTTGGTTTTTGGTTTTTGATTGGTTTGTTTCAAAACCAAACCCTAGGTAACCCAAACAAATGCTCAAAAACTGCAACAATAAGTCCTAGACTACTTCCTTATAATACTGATATTTCAGATCTGACCCTAACACTCATCCAAAAGATACATGGAAATTGTTAATTAATGGAAATTACTATTCTCAATTGGGATCATGGAATTTGGGCCTTGTAAGTCATTTTGTACAATCCCCTCATTTTATAAATAGGGGGAAACAGTCTCAAAAAGAAATCGTGACAACTAAAACTAATTAATGGTAGCCAAGGGTGGGGAAACTCGGGTTTCTTGGCTTTCAGCCTAAATTTTTTTCAACTACTCTGTGCCTTACTGTGGGTCTGTTACTTACAGCACCATTCCCAGGAAGCTTGAAAAATGATGGAGGGTGAAGGCAAACACTGGTGACAAGGGTAGAAAAGATATTATTTTCTGTGCCCTTCTACTGTGGGTATGCAGAGAGCTGATATTAAGCAGTCTCTTTTACTTAATTGCTTCATTCAAACTAATAATACAACTTCCGCTCATTAGCAAGATAAGCCATTAGAATTAACTGTACTATGTTCACTCAAAAGGCAGCTTAGAGTTGATTGCTTAGAATTAAAAGAATATATTGAAGATGCCCCCACCATTTGCCACAGACTTAGCAAGTGTAAGAGAGTAAGGATGTTCAAGTCCATGAAGGCAGAGCAGAGACAATCTCTGAAGGCTCCGTCAAAACAGATTCTCCGTGTAGGTGATAAAATCACCTGTATAGTTGGCAGCCCTAGGGATGAGCTTGAAGCTTCACTAAATGTTGGTATTATAGTTGGTGAGGACTGATCCATTTGCAATATTAACCAAGACACAATTCTTAAAAAACATTCCCTGAATTTAAATGTCAAAGTCATTTTTTAATCTAATGAATTTGGGCAGTAGGTTCAAAATGTGCCCTTGTTTGCAGCTAATAAATGTTCACCTGTGGCTTCTGATTCTTTCCTAGAAACCTGAAAGGAATAGAAGGAGCTACTTTAAAAGTCCAGGACTTATTCTGGTTTCCAAAAATTTCCAGATTACATATATAAACCATGGAACTGTTTTCCCAAAGGGAGAATGTATCTTATATAAGGCAAGATCTTTTTTAAAATACACCACCATAACAAAAGTGCTCAATGGCAAAACAGGAGTGGAATAGAATATTGCAATAGGATTTAAAGAAACATGGGTAGGTAGGTGACACAGTGGATAGAGAGGTGGTTCTGGAATCAGAAGGAGTTCTGTTCAAATCTAACCTCAGATACTTAGTATTTGTGTGACCCTGGGCAAGTCACTTAACCCTAATTTGCCTTAGTTTCTTCCTTTGTAAAATGAACTGGAGAAGGAAATGGCAAACCACTCTAATAGCTTTGCCAAGAAAACCCCAAAAGGGGTCATGGAGAGGCAAATACTACTGAAATGACTCAAAAATAACCAAAAAAACCCTAAGGAAATATTGTTTTCTACTTTTTAAAATTTATTTTTCTTGCATTTTTGCAGCATGGAAATATGAAAACATGTTTTGCATGATTTCACTTGTATAATTGATATTATATTAGCTTGCCTTCTCAATGGATGGGGGAGCGGTTAGAGGGAGAGAGAATTTGGAACTCAATTTTTAAAAATGAATCCTGCAAACAAAGAAATGTTGCTTTCGATGATGCTAGAGCTACATACAGCTCCTCCTTCAATTCTAGATATAAATCCACAGAAAGAAAATGTGTAAAAGTTATCATGGGGTATTAATTACATGACAATGTTCTACCCCATGTATGGAATAACAGAAAGAACACTGGAAGTCCAAAGACCAGGGTTCCATGATTTACAAGCTAAGTGACCTGGAGCAAGACACAACCTCTCTAAACCATCATTTCCTCCTTTGTAAAATGGGATGGGGGGGTTAAATTAAATTATCTCCAAGGTCCCTTCCAGCTCTAGGATATTCTATAACCTTTGATGATATCCTATCTTTCTTTTTGATAATTTTGTAAAGATATGTGTTGAGAAATGAAAGTAAAAACAATTATTTCAGCTGTTCCCAATATGATAACATGACTACAACTGATAATGAAATATGCAGTAACCTGAGCTCTTCCACATTTGCCACACTTTTGGCAAGAATTCCCTTTTCCCGTCGGAGTTTCTTAATCTCCAGTTTAAGGATGCGCATGTCTTCTATCCTCTGGTTGTACTGGCTTTCTCCTTTGTTCAGCACAGATTGCTGAATCTTGATCTTCTCATAAAGCAAAGCAAGTTCATCATTCCGCCTAACCAGCTGAGATCCCAAAATATCTCTCTCACTTATGACCTAGAAAAGGAAGAAACATGGTACCATGAGCAATGTTGGTCATTGGGAAGTAATGTTGGTTTTAATAAGGCATTAGAGTCATCAACCAAGTAAGAATGCATTTGATTAAACACCGATATAGACAGACCTATTCTTTTCATAGAGATAGAGGAACTTAGAGAGAAAGAGTGACCTAGAGTTGACTCAAACACCTTCATTTCTTTATAAATAGTCTTCCTACCTGGTCCAACTCCTTCTTTTGCCTCAACCTCTCAGCATCAGCCTCGGCAATAATTCTCAGGAGTTTTCTCTCCTCAGCTTCTTGTTTTTCAATAAAGTGTTTGGTCTCAAGGGCTTGTTGTCTCAGCTTCTGCAGTTCAGCCTGACAAGAACAAAAGACCCAGACAAATTTTGCTTAGTACCCACACAAAGTATGAGTTGAAGATCAGACTTTAGATGCCCCGTTGAGCTTCATGAACATGTCTATGTTGGTTCATTCAACATGGTTCTGATCATTTACAGAAGCAAATAGGAAACTGAAAGAACACATACCCAGGACAAAGAAACAAATAAGAAAGTGTAGTAATGCATATTATAGCAAAAATGTTTATTTTGCGAATTATGCACAAAAGGAATTTCTAACATTTTGCCATATACATGCACTTGTCTTCATTTGTATTCAGCAGCATTTTACAGCATTCCAACTAACTACCAAGGGAGCATACATAAAATGTATAAAGAGCTGTGCTGAGGACATAGGGACATTTCATCATAAAGTTAACATGCTGGTCATATACACTTGCAAGTTGACTTTGGGGGCCATTTGGGTTATAAGCAAAACTTCAATCAAATGTTTAATGAGGCCAACTGTGTGTAGGGCACCATGGGAATTGCGAATAAGGATAAGATATAGTCCCTGCTCTCAAGGAGCATGCAATTTAGTTGAGGAAATAAAACATACCCCATTTTATCACACATGCAAGCTTGCAAAAAATACTCTTGCACTTACTATGCATGAGACACTATGCTAAGCATGAAGGAAATAAAAAGATAAGTAAGACATAACCTCTGTCCACAGAAAACTTACAGGATGATCAAACATGGACATATATGAAAAGATAACTAATAAAATGCAGCATCTAATAAGTAGAAATTGAATGACACAGTAAACACCATTCAAATGTAAGAACAAGTCACGAGGGTTTGGTATTTAGCAAAGGTTTCACAAAGGAGATGAGATGGGGACCAGAGAGCTAATAATTACCTAAGTGGAGGTGAGAAGAGTATTCTAGGCAGAGGAACCAGAAGGGTTAAAGATGCAAAAGTGGAACTACATTTAGCTTAGTAAAATAGTTACACAAATAACTATCTGTCCCCCATGTCAATATAATATCGTTCCAAAGAAGAACAGCATGGCACTGAGAGGTTCTTAGGCAAGGCTAAAAGGTCAGCAGGTATTCCAAATCAGAATCTCAGCCTTTATGTTTGGTAACAAAGCACGGGAAGGAAGGTGCGAACTGAGCTCATCGTCCAATGAGAACTGGAATTACAGGAGATTCTGAAATCCAATGTTAAGGGATCAAAACAAAAAAAAAAAGTGTTACATAGCTCCAAGATGAGATCAGTAATCCAGGGAAAAACAGAGGTGGGCATTGCTTCAAGGACAATATTAGAAAAGTCCCAGAGGCACGCTATTGAAAGGTCTTTGGGTTGCAAAAAGCTCCTCTCATCAGTCCTATGGGCTAACTTCTACCTAGGGTCTGCCTGTAATACAGAAGGGTCCTAAGAGCACTAATTTCATACCTCAAACTTATTCAAACAGAAGATACGTGCTACTCCACAATCCAAATGTATCGTAACAAACTAGATGCAACTAATTATAAACCATTATAAACAAGGTAAAACAGGATGTTGTGTTTGTTTGTTCATGAAATATACTTTGGTCTGGGAAACAAACAAAAAGAAATAAGTTTTGAAGGCGATCTAATTTAAGTTTTACTTCTGCAAGGGAAAAGGAAAAAGGTAGAGTATCGACATTTCAGTTTCCACAATCACTTAAAACGACAGAGACCACAATAATAAAATACCTGCTCAGCTCATGTTTTCTTTAATAAAATTTTTATTTTCCCAGATGTGCAACATTCACTTGCATTTTGCTAAGTATGAAGAGCTGATCTGAATCCATCAGAAGAACAAATGTAAGCCCCGTTATATTAAAATGCAATCAACAGCATGTAAAAGTATCTGTCCGAAAATGTAAAACTGTTCATGCATTTGGTATTGCCATATAATTCTTTTTATAATATATCACAATTCTGAATGGCCTCCTTATGTCATAGATATATAAGCTGTAAACAAGCTATGGCATTAGATGTTGGCAGCAAACAAAAATCTTGGGTCTTATACATTTAGCAGTTATAAATCTATGTTGTCATGCACAGTTAACTATTTCTAGGTCCCAACAAATATCCATCCAAATGGAGTCATGTTTGTCCTAGCATCTAGTGGGATAACACAGCTCTAGTATGCACAGAGATCATGAGCTAATGAAATACAGTAGCTACTTCAGTGTCTCTGCACTTGAATTTTGCACATCTTATTTAGCCATAAGTCAGAAACCTTAAGAAAACCACCCTCAAGATTCTTCTTATTCATACTATAGGAACCTATTAATTATTCTGTGTTTTACTAAAATTGTCTGCTTTTGTCTCAGCAGAGCAAACAGAGCTAATTGAGTCTTCTTTCCACAAAATAATTAGGTTCTCTCCTCTGCTATTGCTCCCCAATCCATGAAATGAGACAGAGTGGATTATGTGAAAGGACGCTGTGCCCTAAAGATGAGACTAATATGATATTTGGCACTGGACATATAGTATTTACTGCTGAATTATTCACCAGAAATCAAAGAACTGTCAAAGTGATGCAGGATGATTTGGAGGTGACTAGACAGAATCAGAGGCTTGTTAAGACTGAAAGGCATATATTCCAAATCAGACTATTCCTTCACTACTGATGAAAGTCTGGAATATATAAACCCAAATTCATCAACTTTACTAAAATCTATTGACATCCTGTCATAACCATAACGTGCTTACAATGCTCAGAATCACAAGGAGTCAAATCTAGCAGGAAATTGACAAAAGAAACACAGTATGGAAAACAGCATGATTCCCTCCTTTGACAGCACTAATTGAAGAGAAGAATGACCTAGTATGAAGTCTGTTCTCTCAACCTTATAGAGAAGTAATAAATTGGGGCTGCCCTGTCAAAAGGTGCCTCATGATATAACAAACTAGAGAGTTCACACTCACCTGGAGTTCACACTCAGCCTACACCTAACTGCTTTATAGAAATCTCTCATAAGAAGCTAAATTTCACTTTGAACAGAGTTTATATGAAAACTGCAAAGATTTATGTCCCAAAGGTTCATCCATGTATATTGGGATTCATATCCCTAGACTAAAATGTCAAAGAAAGCCCTGAGTAAAGTACTAAGAGGCACATTTTTTAAGAGACTATACATAAAAGAGACTTATTCCTAAGTAAAAACTACCTTATATAATCTTGCTTCTATAATCAAAACTGATTGAGAAGTCCTCTTCGTACCTCAGGACTAGCCCAATGGAGAAATCCTAAGGGGAGGAAGGAAGTGTCTCGCAGCTCCAGTGAGGAATGCACTCTCAATTAAAAATTATGCAAATTTGAAGCCTTAAACACCCAACCTTCATAGTATTTCTCCAGGGCTAACTCTGGAAAGCCCAAGCGCATAGAGAGAACTTCTGCTACTGAGTCTGATGCCCACCAGAACTGACCGTATGCCATAATCCCAGGATTTTGCTATTGACTCTGGTGACAGTAGAAGGTCCTATGTGGTCTTTGATTTGGTTTCATTGTAACATATCCATGATTATGTAATAATGATCATCTTGGGTATATTTCTTACAAATCTTAGAATACCTTAACAAACCTTAAACATACCATATTCATAGAACATATCTGAAGTAGAGAGTCAATAAGTGTTAATTGTGTGTAGGACGTTGAAAATATTCATCCAGATATGCGTGTTATACTTTAGATTCATGGGTAACCGTTTTTATGACATGAACCCTTCTATTTTTAAATGCAAAAAAAAAAAAAGATGCATAGGCTAACAAAGTAAATCAAAGGTTAGCAAAAATAGAGATTAATTTTTTCCCATCTGAGTTCATGAAAATCCTTACATCTATATACACATACCTTGAGAGTCCATGGACTCCATTTTTAAAACTCCTACTCTAGAAGCAAAATTGGGCCTCCTAGTTAATCTCAAATAATGTCTCTAAAAGCAATTACACAAGAGCCATGTGCTAAGATGTGATCCATAGAACCCAGATTTCAGGACCAAATTAATCATGAAGTAGTATTTAACGAAAATTCCCTTTGATACTTTCAATTTAAAAATAAATAAATATCTGGCATAGTGTTCAAGGTTAACCTGTTTTTTACTATACTCTCCTATGTAGAATTATATAAGACTCCAATATATTTTCACATCTAAGACATCAGAAGGAAATTATGTCAAAGTCAAGAGTGAAAGAAAGGAAAACAAATCTGTTATTCCAACTGCCTAGATCCTAGCCAGCACTTCAGCAGCGGAGCTATATCTGTCAAAGTTGTAAGATGCACATCCAAAAATGTTAAGGTGCTAACGCAAGCAGATGGCTGGTGTTCTGGAGCATTCAGCACCAGGGAAGGTGTTTCAGACTCTACCCTAGGTACCCTGCTATTCTAGTCCCATGAATGGTGTATTACCTTCAGAGTTTCCTTCTCCTTCTCTATGCGCTGATGTTCCAGGTGTAACTTCACAAGGGCTGCTTCTTTGGAAGATATTTCTTCTTTCAACTGATCTACCTGGTGGGTCATAATCTTCAACTTCCTCTTCATTTCTGTAATCTCATCCTGACAAGATCAAAGGAGGGAAAAAATTGAAAAAGATATCCTCACTATGCCTATTAAAAGCTCAAGATATATCAATAGTAAAAAAGTAAGAGCTTTTGAGAGAATCTAACTCTAAACAACAGTTACTTGATCCCATTACCACCTAGAACTACTCTTTTTCACTTTATGTTGCTCCTTTTTCTCCATCAGTCTTTAAGTATTTTAAACCATTAATATTCAGACCCTAGATGCTATTACAGTTTTATCCTCGTTTGACAGAAAACTATGAACGAGCAAGGGCAGATAGGTAGTACAGTAGATAGAGCACCAGGTCTGGAGTCAGGAAGATTCATCTTCCTCAGTTCAAATATGGTGTCAGACACTTATTTGCTGTGTGACTGTAGCTAAGTCACTTGATCTCTATCTTCCTCAGTTTCCCCAACTGTAAAATGGAAATAATGCTAGCACCCTTCCTCCCAACGGGGCAGCTAAGCAGCATAGTAGATAAAGTGCCAGGGCTGGAATCAGGAAGATGAATCTTCCTGAGTTCAAATCTGGTCTCAGATACTTACTAACTGTGTGACACTGGGAAAGCCACTTAACTCTGTTTGCCTCAGTTTTCTCCTCTGTAAAATGAACTGGAGAAGGAAATGGCAAACCACTTCAGTATCTTTGCCAAGAAAAGGGGTCATGAAAAGTCGGACTGAAATGATTGAAAAACAAAAAAGAACTGACCAAGATTATAACAGATTCTGTCTCTAAGTTTTGTGCTTAAATCACAAGCATCTAATATCTCCCTGATTCTGAGTTACTATGGACATGATTCTAAGCTTAGAAAGAAAAGCATGGTAATTTTACCTAATGGTTAAAAGAGAACTACTCCAAACAATCCTATTATGTCACTCAGTCAATAATTATTTATTAATCACTAACTGTATATGCTAAGCACTAAGGGTACAAAGAAAATCTAATACATGGCCCCTGCCCTCAAGGAGGTCACATCCTAATGGGAGAGTCTAAATGCAAAAAAAAAAAATTGTACATACAAGATATAAGCATAAGTAAAAGGTAATCTCAGAGGAAAGACACTAGTAGTTTTGATAATTCTTAAAACTGTTAACACAAAACTAATCAGTAGTAATCAACAAGAGATTTGGGGTTCTACGTGTCTATACAAATATATTTTCTCTTTTAAAAAGATATAAAAATAAATTTGTAATATCTCAGACTCTGAGATGTTTTTTCCTGATCTAAACTATCTTTCAATTAAGGTATTTAGGAAATATTTTTAAACAGTTAGGGAAGTAAAATTTGAAAGGAGGGGGAGGGGAAATATTATTTACCTGAGCTTCGATCAGATTTTTGCTATACAGGTTCCTATCTGATCTCACAGCTTCATACAGGTTCTGCTGCTGTTTTAACTTAGTCTCTGATTCTGCTATTTTTTTCCTATAGTCAAAGATCTGCATCTCACGGACCTTGATATCTTCCATGTTTGTGAGGACCTAAGGCACAAAGAGGCAAATGGATATGATTAAATAATCCTACTGCAAAGACCAATATGTGCAAATGGGGAGATTTTGGCTAACGGGGATAACAGTTGACCAGAGTCATCAGAAAATGCAGTCAACATCATTGAAGTCCAACACAGAATGTCACCCTTGTTGATTAAGAAGACCTTTCCATTCTTCTGTCCTACAAGTTCCGCTCACATAGAAAGGCCTAACGTGATTTGGGGATCATAAGAAAAAAAAAAAGAAAATGTTTTCAATTCTGAAAATAACTGCTGACAAAACAGTATTAAATAGATCTCAACATAAAACATTCTTCAGGAAAAAAAAATGAAAGATCAAGACAGATTTTCAATATTTTGTCACCCTCATTGCTTTGCAGCTTTACATATGGCAAAAAAAACCACTGAAAACTTTGAACACTGACAATAAAAATCACAATAATATCTCAACTATATTGAGCTCTTTTCTTCTGGGGAAGTCATAGTATTCCAAATAATGATCTTTTTCTTTTTCAGAGATCCAAATGCAGTTATCCCTATTTTGCAGGTAAACGAAACAAGGGTAGCAATTAGAGGAACTGCCTAATGTTACATATTCAAGGAACCAAGATTAAAGCTAGAACTTCAGACTTCACAACATGATCTTTACATTGTAAACTATGTTGCCTCAGCTAAAAATGCTCACGTTGAACATTTTTAATTTATTTTAAAGTGACAAACTACTAAAGAAAATCACTAACAGAGAAAAAATGGAAGCCATCAATGGGATCCAAGGTCTAAGTATTATAGGGGAAACACGATGAGGAGAAACTTCAGAGTATATCACTTTAACATTTCTTTTCACATTTGTATTTAATTTAATAAATGTTCATCTTCAAAACAAAAAATGGATAAGTTTTTATATTCTAAGGGATCCTCCCCCTACTTGTTTCTCATTTCAAAAACAGAATTTGACAGCCTCGTTACCTCTTCTAATCTGGCAGAGGGAGCACACAGGAATGCAGACTTCTAACACTCACTCACCTATGTGACCTCAACATGGAACATCACAGACTATTAAAGGCAGAGGGATCTCAGAAGCCATCTTGTTCAATTTGGTCTTAAAAAGAATCCCTTCCTCAGTATATCTGAGAAGAGGCCATTCAGCTTTTGAAGACTTTCTGTAAAGATGAATTCATGACCTCCTGAGGCATTTCATTCCCTTTTTGAATAATTCTCATTGTTAGGAAGCTTGGAGGTAGGGGTGGAGTCCTCTCCTCCCACTTAGATTAAGCATAAACCTATTTCTCTGTGACTTCCTTCCAAATTTCATAAGTCTTCCTTCTCCCAGGTGGTAGCTTTTCATATACTTGAAGACAATATTATGCTCTCTCCAAATCATCCCTTCTCCCGCCAAAATATCTCCAGTTCCTTCAATTATTCTTTGGGACACAATTCTGAGCCCTTCTTTTTCCTGGTCTTCCTCCTCTGAATGTTGTCCAACTTACCAATTTCATTTCTAAAATTCGGTGCCCAGACACATATCTACTGATCTGTATGACCAAGTCAAAGTACAAGGATCATCTCCCTAGTCCTAAACTCTAGGTTTCTCTGCAAAGCAGCCTAAGTTTACATTCACTTTAAGAGATATTGTATCACACTTTTCACACGTTGACCTTACAGATCAAAAAAATTCCCAGCTCTTCTTGAGAACTGCTGTATAGACACAAGTCCTTCATCTTATATACTTAGGGAGTTGATTCTTTAAACCCAACCTTAGGACTTTACGTTTATCCCCCCAAGATTTCACCAAATTAGGTTTTGTCCAATGTACGTGCTGTCAGCAACTTTTTGAATCTTGCCATTCAACAGATTGGCCATGTCTTCTAGTTTTGTGTCATTTCCACATTTGATAAGCACATCATCTATGTCTTCATATAAGCCCCTTATAAAAATACCAAACAGCACAAGTCCAAGTAAAGATCCCCAGGACATGCCACCATAAAGTTCCTTTCAAGCTGGCATCAAACCACTGATGACTGCTAATTCTGAATCCAGTAAAGTGGTATTATGGCCTATCCTACTTCTCTCCATCTTCTTCACATTTAAATATATTTGAATCTAGGTAACTATATATACAGTACCCCTGTGATCTCCTAATCTAGTAACCCTGTCCAAAAACAAAAAATTAAATGAGGCTAGTCCTGTGCAATCTGTACTTGATAAACCTCTGTATGGCAACTTTTAATAATTAGAGTATCCTTTTCCAGTTCACCTTCCTTGTTACCCATACGTGGTGCATATCTCCTTTTTTCTGCTTTTATGACCTTTGTGTCTCTTCTTTTGCTACAGGCCTTTCTACTATGGTGGGTCTTTCCACTCTTTGCTTAATTCAGAATTTTATAAGAGCATCTCTTATGCTAACATCAGAAAGTGAACAACCAGGGGCGAACAATTAGCAAATTCACAGCCTAACAGTGGCTCCTCAAGACTAATTATTTGTTTGACTAAGGCCTTATGCCTTATTTACAGACATTAGCACTTGAAAGTGGCTGAGGCTGGCTCCCTAGTGCAAAATTAGAGACTACTAAAACACAATGCATTTATAACATTCAGACATGCTTTTATTTATTAAAAGGGACTCATGGCTATGAGTAAAGCAGCACCTCCTGCTTAAACAAATATTCAGCCTTTATCCATAATATTCACCTTGTTGCCTTGTACAAAGATGCTGATGGAGTTTTTTTTCCTTTTGTTAGACTTCTCATATTAAGCAAAACATCTATTTGACTTGCTAATGAGCAATATTCTTTTTGCTTTTGACCCTGTGGCCTTGCAGGTTGCCAGGTGAATCAGTTCAGAGGGATGAGTCAAGGGTGTGAGGGAAAATGTGGGTTTCTCCACAAAGGATCATGGGAAATGCCTATAGAGACCACTGTCATCACAGCTTAATGAGCCACTACAAGTCAACAACCAAAGGTTTTATTCCTATCCATAGAAAGAAGAATAAGGCAACTTAAATCACACAGGGAAAAATCAAAAGTACCTTGTCCTTAAATGAGATGAATGGGATGAATTCTGAGTTTCATTATACTGTTCCGAAGTCTATGTATGTTTTTCATCAATGACTTTCTTAAAGGTCATCAAACTAATGAATATTTACTGAGTACCAATTATATAGGCACAACTCTGTGTTAAGGACCATAGAGGCTGCCAAGAAATATAAGACCTAGTTCCTCAGGGAGCTTACAATTTAGTGGAGGGAAATAGATGTAAACATGTGAAAAGTTCAACAATATTTAATAGATTTAAATAACACTTCTGAGCAACGTAGGAGCTGCTGCAAAGCAATAATTAATTATCAAGTAAATAGGTCAGACAATAAATTCTATGAATTCTTTTTAAAAATGAAATAGATTATCGTGGGATAATGTGTTCTGAGAAGGCATCATGGAGGAAAAAAGATTAAAGCTGTATCTTGAAATATGGATGGAATTTGGATAGCGAAAAAAGGAGCTAGGGTAACAGCATGAGCAAAAAGCATGCAGTCAAGAAAGTACAAACATTTGGAGTGAAGTAAATATATCAGTTTGGCTACAGCATATGGTTTCCATGTGGGGAGTCATTGGAGATAATTTGGAAAAGTAGGTTGGGGCTTTGAATGTCAAATTTTAAATTCTGGACTTTATCCTGTAGACAATGGGAAACCACTGAATGCTCTAGATAATTGGTAGCTAAGTTTATGGGATATTTACCTGGCAGTATTGTTTAGAATGGATTAGAAGGGGGAAAACACTGGAATAAGGATAAACAAGGAGGCTCTCACTACAATCCAAGTTTGAGATGACAAGGGTGGTGGCAATGGAAATAAAGAGAAGGCATAATGAATGTTTCTAGAACCTGATGGGATGTGGCAGGGGAAGGAAGTCATCGAAGAAGAGTCAGAATTTTAAGCCTGAACAACTGAAGGAAAAGCAATATCATTAGCAAAAATATGGGAAGTAAGCAGGAAAAACCTGAAAGAGGGAAGGAGGGGGAGAAAACTATTTGGGGGAGGGGGGAAGGAAGAGAATCTATGAAATAATTGCTTAGTTATACAGAGTAATTAATATGCCTAACCGAATGTCCGTTCCTTGGGGAAAAAGCAGTTATCTTATATTTCTTTGTGTCCTCAAAGACTAGCACATTGCCCTTTATATGCCAATTCTCAAAAAATGAAGAGACATAATAGCTTTCTCCCAGTCTCCATCCCAAATCACTGCCATGGAGAAGAGGGAACAGCTTTGGTTTATGTGACTCCAAAGAGCAAAACCAGGATAAATGGGTTTGTTATAGGAAGCCAGATTTGTGTCAACATCATTGACAGTTAAAACTGTCCAGTGGGTTTCCTTATGAAATAGGGACTTTACCATTGTGGAAATTTTTTTGGATAGAGACTAAATGACAATATTTTAAGGCTGCAATAAAAAAGAATTCCCGTAAAGGGTAAGGGAGTAGACAAAACAGCCAGTAAGATCCTTATCCAATCTTAAGATTCTCTGAAGAGCTCAGTTTGTATACATTTTGAGTCTGGTATGAGGGTAGGACATTTGGATGAACATAGATAACAGTCAGTTAGAAATACAAGCCTGGAACTTAGGAGAGGTCGGAACTGTAGATTTCAATTTCGGAGAGATATGAGAAGGAAGGACAACTGAAGACATGAAAATGGATGAGATCAGGAAGAATAAGAAAATGCAAGAAAGTAGAGATGCAATAGTTAGCAAGAACAAGAAGAGTATGTATAGTATTTATTGAAGAAACCAAGGTAGGAGAGAGAGCTGAAATAAGCAAGAAAGTATGGTTAATGTTGTCAAATGTATAAAAAGATTGTCTTAACATTAAGAAAAAAGAACTTAAGTACATACCAAAAATATTCTTCTTAAAAAACAGCCCCCAAATCCACACTAGTCAAAAAAGATAAACATTCCTCAGAAGATTTTCCAAAGCATCCATATTTATCATTTTAGGTCATTTTCTGAGATTCTGAAAATCCCTGCTTTAAGATGGTGCCGGAAGAAAATAAGAATATGGAAACTCTCTCCGAAATGGAAAGGCCATTGCTCTCATTGAGTGATAGGGAAAAGAATGCTCTGAAAATACTTTGAACAGCTTCATCAATAGTCAGAATAACAGGCAGCACATCAGAGAAGGGGAAAATGCTTGTTCAATTACTTTGAGAGGCATTATAACAAAAATAACCTTTTGACCAGGAAAAGTGATGCATCAGGCTGAAAGGATACAGCTAATGACTGTTTCTTTTGTAGGTACACAATTAACTGATACAGGCAGACCATCATATTATAAAGATTTTAAACTACCCATTCCAGGATTCTCTATGCCAGAAATAAGAGTTTATCATGACTGACAAGAACGATTACTGTTTTTTTAATGCAACCAAAAAATACCTAAGTACTGAAGCCTGTGATGGAAGTAAGAGACTATTTAACAAAGTAATTTCTATTTCAGTGTCTGGACTCAACTCATTTTCATGGGAGTCATTCAGAACCAAGTCACATATGCATATGAGTCCAAATCCTGAAAATTCATAAAATGACTTGGATACTCGATCACAGGAAAGCATACTGTCAGCAAACTGTCCCCTGTTGGAAATGAAACATCAGACAGCACAGGAGGCTAGCTGTGGGGCAGGAACTTAATGAATTGATTACACTTTCAGATATCTCTACCCAACTTGTGAGAAAAACCATGCCTAAATATGGAAAATTGTATTACAGCAGCAGAAGAGATGAGGTTCTTTGCGTTTGTAAGCTTGCTGTAAAAGAACCCAGAAACTGCTTACAGTGCATTAGGAAGGCACAGTCCCAGTTTATAATCCACTCCTACCTTTTCTTTTTCTGATAAAACAACCTGCCAATAGTAATAAGAATGAGATAAAAATCAATAAAGCATGCTTGAAACCTGCAGCATAGCCAAAACGTATGGACTGAGGCTGGGCAGGAAAGTAGGTCACTGAATCTGTAACCCTTTAACTTGTATTTGATGAAATATAAGTACAATAAACTTCTCAAATCAGTTTTCTAACTTGTCAATGGTTTGGGTGCTGACTATGCCTTCATATTCTGAATAAAATAGAAAAATTTCCTGTCTAAAGAGAAAATACCTACATGCCTAGACATTTGAGACTATTAGATTTTTCTGAATCTAAAGCAACCATGGGCTAGCCCAAATATGTCCTGTATTTATTCAATTTTTACTAGGTGTGTGAGCACCAAATAAGGCACTGAAGTCAATACACAATGATAATTAAATCAAAGTCCTTGCCTCTAAAGGGCCTGCCATTGTAGCAGAGGAGATGAGCCAAAAATAAAAATATCAATCATACAAAGGCATTTATTTCCTTAATTATCTATCAAGGCTTAAACTTAGGGGGGATAAAAGAGGATTTCTGATTAAACTTTTATTAGGTGCTAATAATGTCCCTATTACATTAGAATGTGTACAATAACACCACTGCCTCCATTCTAGTACCTTGATTAGACTGCACTCTATATGTCCAGACAGAATGATGCCAAATACATTTTTCCCTTTCTGATTGTGAAGGCCTCAAACTGAATGTTACCGTTATTTCCCCATACTTGTATTAGAATGTAGTTCCATGGCATTAACACTAGTTCCACATTAAATTTCAAATTAGTATCAAGGACATAGGCAGCCATGGCCTAAGATTAATTCAAATACAGGCTTTATTTTCTAGGGAACTTCATTTCATTAAGTCATCTGTGCAGTAAGAACAATATTTCTTTGATCAACTTTTGCCTTGCTTACTTCCAAGACTGTGAAACGCATTATTATTCATCTCCTTTGGGCCTCTGCCCACAAGAGCTTGGCTTTTGCCATATTATAGGCAAGTGAAATGAGACTTCAGTAATTTGTAGGTAGGAATTAATTGTGGGAAAAAAAAAATGGGTTTTGGCCACATAAAGTACTAGGGCAAAACTGTCAGAAGTTTAACATTGGGAATGAAAAAGAAATGGTCCTGAAATGAGCTACTGCCTGCTGAGTGTAAAATACTTGGCAGAAAGCTAGATTAACAAAGAATGATTTTATCAGATATTTATGAAAATTCAGAAAGACTGCCTTATGGAGCCAAAGTTAGGGGACAGGAGAGGAGAGTTTGTACGGAGGAAAGAAGTACTGGAACCCATAAGACAAATTCTGGGATTCTGATCTATCTCCTTTTGGCGCGCGCGCACGCACACACACACACACACACACACACACACATTCACACATATTCACTCACACATACACACATGCATTCACACATACACACACATGCATTCACACACTCACTCACACACACACTCACACACACAACTCTTTCCTCTCCAGTTAGATTTCAAGGTAAGGTAATACATCTGGATGGTCCCCAATCATCTTGGGTTTCTCTTTATATTTTTCCAAATAAGAGGGAGCCATATTGGTGACATATAGAAAATTCTAGAAGGAAGAAGAGAGCCAGCAAAACTCTGATGATAACTAAATGCCTTCAAATAAGTATATTAATGAGGGAAACAAAATTGTAAGTTAATATACTTCTAAACTAAATTCAGCACTGTTCCTTCCAAGCCAACCTTGGGACAGTTCTAGTCACCATCATTCATTTATTCACTGATTCAAACAATTACTGAATGCCTACAATGTATAAGTATGATACTCAGCACTAAAAAATAATGTCTGGAATTTCACCCTAAAGGAGAGATGAGAAAATATACCTCCCTCTCTTCTTTGAAGGGGCGTGGGATGCTGCATAGACTGTCAGATTCTCTCAGTTAATGTATTGTTGGTTGATTCTGAGCTACTTATTTTTCCCTTTCCCTTTTATTCACTGTTATAAGGGAAGGTTCCAGGTAATTGGGAAATTAAAGTGATGTAAAAATAAAAGTTTATTTGTGTGTGTGTGTGTGTGTGTGAGAGAGAGAGAGAGAGAGAGAGAGAGAGAGAGAGAGAGAGAGAGATTCCTTCCTTAAAGGGGAAACACAAATAATGGTAATACCAGGTATAATATGATATCTACCAAAGAAAGACAAAAAGAAAATTCTCTAAGAGTTCAAAGGAAAGAGATAAGATTTCTATCTGAAGGGAATCAAGAAAGACTTCATGAGGAAGAAGACCTTTGATCTGAGCCTTGAAGGTTATAGAGAGATGGTAGATGGCAATGGCAAGGAAAGAGAAGAAGCATTTCTAGCAGAACAGCACGAACAAGGCCGGGGAAAAAATACAGAAGTAGATATGCAGTCTCTTTGGAATGGCATCTGGGCTATGCTTTGAAAAGGAATGGAGAAAAGGTTGGTAAAGTAGAGGGACTCAAATCTACATTAAAGAATTTGGAATTTATTCTATCTCTATTACTGAAGATTCTCAAGAAGGAAATGAGATGAACATATTTGTATGCTGCTAAGATTAACATAGCAGGATATATAAAATAGACTGGAGGGGGGACAGATTAGAGACAAGTGAGTAGGCTATTGAAATAGTCAAGACAAAACAATAAGAGGCTAGATTATATTGTAACAATGGGATGCAATGAAGGGGATGGAGGGCAGAAATATTGTGAAGGTAGAATCTATAGGATATGGCAATTGATGGGATGTGAAATGATGAGGGAGAAGGAGTCAGAAATGATGCCAAACTCTCATGACTGGGAGGATGTCAAGAGGGCTCTCATCCTATTATCAAGGAAACCTTAGAACTCCAATATAAGTAAAAATTCATAGAATAAATGTTGACTTTGAACAAAAACCTCAAAAACAATGAAAATTTGGGGAGAAATTCTGGGCATAGAACAGAAAAGAAAATCACTAAGGAGAATCTTACATTGCAGTAGAATAGATAATTGCCAATGTGGTATCATTTGAGAAATCCCCCAATTTCTTCTCCTGTTTGTCATTAACTGAATGGGTTGAAACAGAACACTTGGACGATGGAATTTTTAATTTAAAAAGATATGTGAGGTGATGGATTTATTTAATACACTGGCCTGGAACAGCACAGGATGATAAAAGGAATGAATACACCCAAGCTACACTAGTTGTTTATGTTATGTCTAAAGAAAGACAAGGTAGCAGTAGCAGATAAGCGATATCAGAAGAAGCTGCCAGGCTTATATGAGGCACTGTACTACTTCTATGTAGCCAAACCAAGGAGACTGTGAGATTATGACGTGTTATCTTGTATCTCTCCTCACCAATACTTGAAGAAAGTGTACATGAGTCATACGGACCAAGTCATTGACAGCATTGCTGGTAATTCTTCAGCTGAACATATCCAAATAAGTGAAAAAGAATCTCAAAAACCAGTGTGCCACTCAAAGTGTAACTGACTAGTTATCAACATATCTTTTAGATGACTAAACTTTGTCCCCTGAAACTTACAGGAAGGATTCTAGAAAGACTGGTGCTTATTTATTTAGATGCTTAGCTAACAAGAGACTATATATCTGATGAGCAGTGCTTCCTCTGCAGTTAAACTTAGAACCTGTGAGCCTACAACCTTGAAACCGTATCCAATGTTTGAGCCTAGAACCAAGGAAGGAAGAAAAAAAGGAGCAGGGAGGGAACAAGGAAGGAAGGAAGGACTTATTAAGCTCCTACAATGTTCTAGGCACTGTGCTAAATGCTTTACAAATAGTAATTGGTTTTTTTTACCCAGGAAGCCTGAGGGTCTTCCCCTCCCAGTCTGATTTATTTTTTGATTAAAGGGACCATCCCTTGAGTAACTACTTAAAGAAACCTATTCATCAAATGGGTATATCTCACTCAAAGTGAGAATGTGATAGGACCTTAACCAGAAAAGGTCTCACATTGCAGCCTGGGTCATCTCCAGTCATCTGGATGAATATCAGGCCATTGGACCCAGATGGTTGAGGAGAGGAAACTGAGGCTGGTGACTTTGCACAGCCTTCCCTTATTCAAATTAAAGTCAACTGCTAGTCATGTCATCATCTTGATGTCATGGTCCTCTTCGAGAACGAAGGACAAACACAACAACAAAAACAGACCGACATGTAGTGGTACTTGAAATCCTACCCTGAGATAGTTATTCCTTTGAGAGTGGGAAAGACTTTTTGAATATAAATTTTCCTAGGAGGATTAACTGGGAAGAATGTCCTAGGCCATTTATGACTAGATATAAAATAGTTTAAAGGTAGCTGCTTTTCTCCTAATTAGCTCAACTAGAACTTGAGGGATAGGGGAGGATAAATTAAGAAAGAGAACGTGTCACTTATGAGTATGGAAAACTCCCAGATTGGACAGGCTTGGGTATGATAGCACAATGAGAGGCCCTGGATGACCATAAAGTAGGACAATGACTTCCAGTATCTGTGAGGGCTGGGAGAGGACTGGAAACGAGTTGTCAACTTTATAATTTTGCCTTGGGTCAGACCTGCGTACAGTCATTGAGAGGGGAAAAATAAGATTATCTTTCACTATTTCAAAATTCAGCCTTCTAAAGCTTCAGACAAGTGAAATATCAAAGCTTTAGCAAGTCACGTTTCCAAACTTCAAGTGAGATTGAGAGAGAGAAGACTTGACAGCACTTCCCATGTAAAACTGAGAGTCTTACTCTTTGTGTGAGGTCACTAGCTTCATTAATGTAACGATCTCGCTCCTTTTCCAGTTGGAAGATGATTTTTCTTTGTTTCTGAGCCTCATCTTTGTAGTTCTGGATTTCTTCTTCCAGGTGCCTCTTGTTTTGTTCATGAAGTTTCACTAAGTCCACCTGTTTCTGAGTGGCAATGACGGCCTTCAGCAGGTTCTACAGGAAAAAAGACACCAAAATATTCAGGTTACCAAGAAATGACCTCATATTAACTCGGGAGTCTGGAATGACTATCTTTCATAATACCATTCTTCCACATTTTTAATAAATGGTCATTTTTTCCAATTTCATGTAAAGACAATTTTAACATTTTTTAAAATTTTTTTAAATGTTTATTTAGCATTTTGTTTTTCTCCAGTTATGTGTAAAAACTACTTTTAGCATTTGTTTTTAAAACTTTGAGTTCCAAATTATTTCTCTTCCTCCCTCTCCATCCCCCCTCACTGAGAAGGCATGCAATTCAATACAGATTATACATGAGTAATGCAAAACATTTCCATAATAATCATATATGCTTCAATCTGTACTCAGACACCATCAGTTCTTTCTCTGGGGATAGACATAGCATTTTTCTTCATAAGTCCTTCAGAACTGTCATGGATCATTATATTGCTGAGAATAGCTAAGTCATTCACTGCTGATGATCCCACAATATTAGTGTTACTTTTATACACAGTATATTTCACTTTGCATCAGCTCATGCAAGTCTCTTCAGCCTTTTCCGAGAGCATCCCAGTCATCATTTCCCGTAGCACAATAGTATTCCATCACAATCATATAACACAACTTGTTCAGCCATTCCCCACTTGATGGGCATTCCCTCAATTTCCAATTCTTTGCCACAAGAAAAGAGCTGCTATAAATATTTTTGTACATATAGGTCCTTTCCTTGGTAGGGTTTTTTTCATCTCTTTTGGGATACAGACCTAGTAGTGGTATTGCTAGGTCAAAAGGTATACATGGTTTTATAGCCCTTTGGGCATAGTTCCAAATTGCTCTGCAGAATGGTTAACATTCATTTTTTTTTATTTTGAATTCCAATTTTTTTCTCCCTCCCACTTTTCTCTCTTGTCTCCCCTTCTCCTCCCTAAAACCATAAGCAAATTAATGTTATATATGTACAATCATGTAAAAAATATTTCCATATTAATCATGTGAAATTCTTGTGCATTTTAAAGTAAAATATAAAGTGTTCAAAACACAAAATGCACTTTTTTCTGATGATAATATATTACACAAGAATAGATAAACTTTTATTTTCTCCATCTAAATTGACCTGAACAAATCCCTTACCCTCTCAGGGCCTTACAGAACTTTCTAAGAGTTTAAGTTGCAGAGAAGGTAGCAATTTGCATTGGTAGAAGGAGTCTTCTCATCTAGATGTATGAGATGGCAGTGAAATCACATGTCCAAAACCTTGCCTGTTATATATGTTAAATGCTACTTAAGTTAAATCTGATTGTGGCAGCTGTATAAAATTGAAAGTCTGGGGACTATTTCCAGAATTATCCAAAATACTAGATTATTTCCTTTAGATGTATAAACAGGCAAAAATTCAATTTGGAAAGCATTTATTCCACTCCTACTATGTGCCACTACTGTGCCAGATGCTAGAGATACGAAGACAAGAATCTACATAGTCCCTGGCTTTCAAGGAGCCTATGTTCTTCTTCAGGACAAAAACATGGAGAGAGATAAGTACAAAATATAGACATAGATATATACACAAACATACATAGGAAGAGCAGGTTTGAAACAAATACTATAGAGAGGTCAAGAGAGCTATCGGAATAATAAAAGGATTTTCTTGAGTAATGGGGGCCCTACTTGTGTTGCGGAGTATAAATTTGTAAGAAACCCAGTCAGTATGTTGTGTGACTTCCTCTGGTGGAGTCCAGAAGCAATGGAAAAATAGTAAAGGAAGTTGGTGGGGATAGTCTAGATTTGGAAAGGGATGAGCAGGAATAGGACAAGGAGGCAAGGAATTTAAGGGTATAGGGTAGGCTAACATTGCAGTGGTTAGCTAAAGGGTCAAGTTTCCAAAGGGAGGAAAGTGAGACCAGACTGGGACAATTTACTAGAAAGTCAGAATGGAAAGGAAAGGACAGAGATCACATGAGGATGAAGAAGGAAGGATAGAAGGAGACAAAATTATAGTCTGAGGGGGGAAAAAAGTTTCAAAGTTCTAGATCGCAGATTATGGAAGGAAAGAAGTTCCAAGTGGTCTTTCTATCAATGTTATTTCCATTACTATGTACAGCTGGGATGGAGTGAAATCATAGATTATAGAATTTGAGGAAACTGACAAATAGAGAAGCCAGGGATATGAAGGGATAGCTATGTGCATATCAAAGTCCCCAGGGATGAGGTCAGGGCACAAGAAAATGAAGTCCCTGAGGAGGGGTTAGGACAGAAAGAAATATTGTGAGCCAGATGCTGAATTCCTTGAGAAAGAAGGAAGGATGACTTGGGACCTAAACATGACAGCAATCTAGATCTTACCAGGGTAAAAGAGATGATGGAGTGAACTTAAGATGAGAAACTGATAAATGATATTGGGAAATGAAGGTCCAGAAATAACCTTATGGTGTAAGGTCCTCCTGACCTGGTGTGCCAAAGGGCATTGAGAGAAAGGCATCCAGATGAAAGACTGTGAAAGGAATGAAACTAATACAAAAGACAATTTGTTAACAGCAGAACAGGATTATAGAAGGGCAAGATCAGTGGAAGAGAAGAATGGGATAGGGACATGGGGGTGGGGTGCGACTAGGGCTGAAGTGCATGGGAATGAGAGAAAAGGCAATGGATAGCAAAAGGTGGAGATTTTGCCAAGGAAGCCTTCTATTCTGGGCCATCATGATTTGGAGAGGAGGTAGAAAGAATTGTTAGCAACAAAACAATGGTTTGTCCCAACTTTCCCAGTAGCTCCAGATCCCAGGAAGGATGTGATCTACACATGTCCCTCTGGGATGTATATGGTGGGGTGGGATGCGGTGTAATAGAGACATGGTCCTGGGCCAAGTCCAGGTAGCAAGGGGCTGAGGTGCCTGGGAGCTCATGGATTATGAAGGGCTAAAGCATGTTTGATTTACTTATTGTCCCTTATTAACATAGGTAGTTCTGGCCCCTGCCCCAACTCAAGTGATTTGGTTTTTCTCCCTCTAGTAAGGAAGCCAGTGGGATGGGAGGGAGCAAAGCTGTGGTCCTAAACTGAGCTCAGGTGATGACAGAGCTGCCTGGTGTCAAGGTTACAGAGAGCTGATACTAGGTTTATTACTTCCCTCACCAGCAAGGTCAACTTTGTACCAAGTCATGTTATGAAATGCTGAGAGACTTTTACCCAGAAGCAGTGAAGGGGAGAGAGAGACAGAGACAGAGTTGTTTTAGATAAGAAGAGAATAGAAGGCTGTTTTAGGATTGGGAAATCCTAAACATGATTGTAGCTGATAGGAAGGGACCATTGGAAAAGAAGTAATTTAAGAAACATTGGAGAGAAAGACATCAAGAGCCAAACCTTCCAAAAAATAGGAAGAAACAAACCAAGGGCAGAACCAGAAGAATTAGCCTTAAAGAAGAGTAGGGATCTTGCTTTTTCTATGACTAAAGAGAAAGTAGTTAGTGGATTGTGGCACAGAAACATGCTGGAGAATGAAAGGAAAATGTGAAGTAAGTCTACATGGGAATGACATAGGAAGCCAAGTCATCTTTTCTAAGTGTGGAGGGTGGACTGAAACCAAGGAGGTGGAGAGAAGGAGGACAGAGGAAACCTCTGTGAAATCTATGAAACCTAAAGAAAACAATTTGAAACTATTTATGAAACCTAAAGAAATAATAAAAGATACAGCTAACATCTTCTGTTCCTAAATAGTTAAAGAAAAGTAACTATGGGAATTAATCAATAATACCTTCACTCCACAGCCTGCTGTCTCAAAATGTGCAAAAAAAGGTGACATTAAATCTTTGCAATTAATAAATTTAACACTTTTGGCCCATGAAATTCTTCTAGCAGTAAATGGAGCCCTCCAATCTTAAAAGTAGAAACACTAACCAAACAAGAGATAGAGAAGATCATAGAAAGTAAAATGTATAATTTCAATTACATGAAATTAAAAGACTTTTGTACAAACAAAATTAATGCACTCAAAATTAGAAGGAAAACAGCAAATGGGGAGGAGGGAATTAGAGCAAGTTTCTCTGATAAAGGCTTCATTTCTCTAAAGAATGCAGCCAAATTTATTTTAAAAAATAAAAGCCATTCCCCAATGGATAAATGGTCAAAGGATATGAACAGGCAGTTTTCTGAAGAAGAAATCAAAGCTATTTATAGCCATATGAAAATATGCTCTAAATCACTACTGAGCAGAGAAATGAAAATTAAAACAACTCTGGGGTACCACATCACACCTATCACATTGTCGAACATGACAGAAAAAGGAAATGACAAATGCTGCGGGGGGGGGGGGGGAGTTGTGGAAGAATTGGGACACTAATTCACCATTGTTAGAGTTGTGAACTAGTCCCAATCATTTTGGAGAACAATTTGGAACTCTGGCCAAAGGGTTTTAAAACTGTGCATACCCTTTGACCCAGCAATACCTCTACTAGATCTGTATCCCCAAAGAGATCAAAAAAAAAGGGAAAAGGACCTATTAGCACAAAAATATTTATAGCAGTTCTTTCTGTGGTGGCAAAGAATTAGAAATCAAGCGGATACCCATCAATTGGGGAATGGCTGAACAAAGTGTGGTATGGTGATGAAATACGATTGTGCTATAAGAAATGATGAACAGGAAGGTTTTAGAAAAACCTGGGTAGATTTATATGAACTGATGCAAAGTGAAGTGAGCAGAACTAGGAGAACAGCAATATTGTAAGGATGATCAAATGTGTAAAACTTAGCTACTCTGATGGAGAAAATAGTCCAAGACAATTCCAAAGGATGATGATGAAGAAAAATGCTATCCACCTCCAGAGAGAGAAATGCTGAATTTGAATGCAGATTGAAGCATACTTTTTTTTACTTTCTCTATTTTTCTTTTTTTAGGGGGAGGCTTAAGAGGGTCTGTTTTCTTTTGCAATATGGCAAATATGGAAATGTATTTCACACAACATCACATGTATAATCAATATCAAATTGCTTGCCTTCTCAAAGAGAGGGGAAGGAGAGAATTTGGAACTAAAAATTTTTTTTTTTTAAAAATGAATGGTAAAAAAAAATTTACATGCAATTGGGAAATATTTAACAGAATAGGTTAAAATATGTTTTAGAAAAAAGTAGATCCACCAGAGGTAGACCTCTGAGCCTGTTTCACTAGTTCTTTTAGAGAAACACGAACTCAAGGGTCTAACAATCAGAAATTTGGAGCTAGTTGGAAGGGACCTTAGGGATCATCTAGCTCCAACTATGGATGGGGAAAATGAAGCCTACAGGGGTCAGAGGACTCAGTCAAGGTCACAAGCAGCAGAGGCAGGATCTGAATTCTGACAAATGGAGCACTCTATAAAAAAAAACCCAGAAGATTAAGGTGGAGGATAGGTGAGGGCTTTTAAAAACCATTAACCCACTATTCTAGGATACCATGCACTGTACAATTTTTATAAGCACCCACTTACATTTACTCAATTAACACAAAGTTGTAGATATGTAGATATTGAATTCTGAGATGTTGATCAACTACTCAGGATACCACATAACCTATCCGCAATGAAATGGAATCTTAAATCCCCTACCGTTTTATATGCTAATTCTCAGAAGTTCCTTTGTGTTCACAGGTGATAATGTAATTTCAATTCACAGACACTAAAAGGCAGTGGGTAAGCAGCTGCTTAAAGGAAAATTGAGAGCTATTATTTATTCTTATCTACTTTGGCTTGCTGTGAGTTTTATTTCTTTGCACAACTGGTTATAGACAGATATTATATTCCCAAAGCAAGACATTCATTTTCCAGCATTACTATCACAAACTCACCTTATTTAATATGTCTCTCTCTCGCAGAAGCTCATCCATAGCCTTTTTATCAAGTTCTCCTTGCTTTTTTGCAATCTCCAGCTCTAAATCACCAGAAAAAGTAATAAGTTTAAGGCCAAATTACGGAGCTAATAAAAAAGAAAGACAACTCTACAGCAAAGGGGAGAAATTATTTGAAACCTTTATCTCTATTACATCAAAGGGAAAAGGTCATTAATAGGAAACTAAAAATGTTAAGGATAGCTTTAAGAATAACCATTGAAGGAGAAAGCAGTTCTGTGGCTGTTGTTAATGTCAGTAAGAGACAGAAAATTCAGTCAAATGTTGCAATGCATGACAAAAAGAAAAAAAAGCCAGGACTGGAATTGTCACCAACACTAACTCCTCCAATCTGAAAAGTGATCTGTGCATTTAATTATTTATAAAATTAATTATCCTGTTTCCTGTTGTCTTCATTTCTTTCAATGAAAGTACCAGGAAAGTCTCAAGTAACACCTCAAAAGAAGATTCAGCTACCTAAAGTATCCTAAAACTAGAAAGTACAGTTAATAAAAAATCAGTTAGACATCTGAAAGTGACCAAGAGAAAATTTGAATGGCTAATATTTCTAATAATCCAATCTAAGTGGGAGAAGCCCCTTGAAAATACGCAGGTTCAAATTTTAAGATGTATTCTTATTCAGAAACAGTATCTAGACCAAAGGACTAGAATGATACTTTGTCCTTTTCTCATAATATCTTCTTTTTTCCTAATGGCATTTCTCCCATAACCAGATAAAACTGAGACTAACTGATACCCTAAAATATTATTTTCTCAGCTGCCAAATCAGCTATTGAGAATGAAGCCAAAAATACATTAAGTTGTTTGTGTCTGTCCTTCATTCTCGAAGAGGACCATGACATCAAGATGATGACATGACTTGCGGTTGACTTTGATTTCAGTAAGGCAGGGCTGTGCAAGGTCACCAAGCTCACCAGTGGCCTGATATTCATCAGGATGATTGGAGATTGCCCAGAATGCAATGTAAGACCCTGGTCCTTTCAGGCTAAGGTCTTATCACATTCTCACTTTGAGTGAGATACACCCTTTCAATGAATAGGCTTCTTTAAATGGTTACTCAAGGGATGGTCCCTTCAATCAAAAAAGAAAAAAAATCAAACTGGGACGGGAAGACCCTTCGGATTCCTGGGTAAAAGAGAAATAATTACTATTAAGTAATTACAATTGCTCTGTGCTAGGTGGGTGGGGACTTGTCCAGTCTATGAGCTCCAGAGTGAAGTGGGTTAAAGGCTTGATCTTTGAGCAAGAAATGTAGTCAGTAAACCTAAAGGAAAAAGGCAGCTTTTGTACCTTCCTCTGGGTAGAACACCAGATGTACACCAATGCAATAACATTAAGTTAGTACAGTGACAATCCACTCACCACTTTCAAGTGAATGAGAGGCCATAATACAAGGTTTTATTCACACACACACACATACACACACACACACACACACACACACACACACACACACACACACACTGAACCAGAGCAGAAGGTATGTGGAAGGACAAGATAATACTAAGCGTGGGTACACTGAGTTGTAACTCTAATGTCTAACACTATATCTACACAATGCCAAAAATTGCCTATTGAAAGGTCAACAAAATCAGTCAAACCAGCTATTTGACATGATGGCCGAAAAGGATGTTCACCAAATTCAATTGTTTGATTGGACTGAGTCAAACTATGCTTTTTTATGGACTTTGCACAGAACTCACCAGATACCATCAGAGTCACTAATCAAACTAATCATATGTTTATGAAAATCAACAACAATGCTGCTTCCAGCCTACCTTTCTCTAATCCACCAATCTGATTTTTGAGGATTTCCTTGGCCTGTTCCACCTCTGCCTTCTGATCTTCAGCTTGGTGCAATTTTTTATGTATTAACTCTCTCATTTTGTTAAGTCTTCCAATGTCAAGTCGCATCTGATGGATTTCCTCTTCTTTAGCCTATATAATTAATGACACAGAAAGGACAAAGACATTTGGCAAACAAAGAACTCAGTGAAATGAAATGATGATAAATTCTCAACCAATAAAAGGAAGTACTCCTTTGACAATGCAAAGATAGTCTGTGGGATTAAATTTTTAAAGTATTATTTGGACTGAAGAGATACTGGAAAACTATGTTCTAAATAGTATAGTAGGCAAGCTAAATGAAAAGACATGATCAAATCTTATGCTGAAGAGTGAAATCTGATTGTCAGGTCAAGCAAGATTTGGCCACTGAAGACATTATCATAAATAGATTGTTCTGTGTACACTTGATAAGTAATTATTCCATAATTGGAATTTGCAATTAATAAATTTAATACTTTTAGTCCATGAAATTCCTCTAGCAGTAAATGGAGCCCTCCAATCTTAAGAGTAGAACCACTAACCAAACGAGAGAGAGAAGATCATGGAAAGTAAAATGTATAATTTCAATTACATGAAATTAAAAGACATTAGCCACTATGCAATTTTCACTAAATCACTGAAAGTGCTCTGCTATAGAGCATTACTCTCTCTACTGACCTAATGCAATAGTACAAGGGGCTAACTTTTTTTCCAGACACATGAGGTCACAACCAAGTATACCCAGAAGTAAACTCTTATACCACAGGAGTACTATTATTTTTGGGGTACGCATGAAGATGAATTGATATGGTAATATCACTAGATAATTCTGGATGGTAACAAATGTACCTAAAAAAGAATTCCTGCCATAGACAGCACCACACATTTGCCCATATGTTTTCAATTAAAGGCAGGGAGTTGCTGTTATTATTGCACCAATTCCCTTATAATGTAATGAGATTAATTTTCTCTGAGATTTCTAAGCCATTATCTCACAATATCTTCAATGTGTACAACAATCCTTTAAATGTTATATAATATAAACTAGTTTTTTGAATTGAAGTCAATTATAATTTTGGTAAGGAAGAAATTTAGAATTTGCCAAACTACTTTAAAAAAAATACTGGAAACATCCTAGGAGGGTGTCATCAATCAATTTTGGGAATCAGAGTTCTAGCAAATGGATAGGCAGAACATGGCTCTTCTTGTTGTCTTCTAGGCAGAATCCCTATAGATGTGGAAGTATAGAAATATACCTTTTTTGCTCTATGTCCCACAATGTCAAT
Source organism: Bettongia penicillata ogilbyi (assembly GCA_023548195.1). Taxonomy (NCBI): domain Eukaryota; kingdom Metazoa; phylum Chordata; class Mammalia; order Diprotodontia; family Potoroidae; genus Bettongia; species Bettongia penicillata. The sequence continues at coordinate 912,425 of JAJHZJ010000336.1, forward strand.
AAAGGAGAATATTTGTATAGGCATTTTTACCCTAATGTCAATTACAGGCTTATATTCCTTTGCTTCTAAGTTATTATTTCTCATGGGGGATGGGATCTGAATCCCTAAAAGAAAAAAACCATGTATTTGGGTTCTGGGCCCCTAAAAGGAAAAGCCTCTACTCTTTCCCACGTAGCTCAGGTCCCTGGCATTCTACTGGGGAACCCAGCCCTTCCCAGTTAATCCTATCATGTGGCCCCATGCTCAAACCTCCAATTCTCTGTTACCTCTAACCTAGCCCAAGCCTCAATTCTGATTCACCCCTGGCCACTTTCCACTTTTAATTCCTTCTAGCCTCCTTCTCTGGTCCCACAGTCTTCCATATAAAAGATTCATCTTGGCTCCATTAAAGTGCTCAAATTCCTTAAGAGTCTGACCAATATGGTGAATTTTTAGAATCTCACCCACCCTGACTAGTGTTCTAATAAACCTTATCTTTGGCTAAAAGAAGGTTTAGGTCAAATTCATCTAAAGCAGGACTTGCGTCGCTATTTCAAGGTCCCAGCACCCCTAAACCTCAACAGTTTCTTCACTGATGGAACTAATGATGTGCTTAGAAAGAACATTTTTTCAATCCAAACCATGCCTGAACGGTTTTGATGTTTATTTGCCTATAGGGTTGTATTAGATTACTTCAATTTCCTAAACAGTTCTATGAGTCATGCATTTCTTATTCCAAATTCTAAAAAACTAGGATTATGAATATAGTGGTGCTTACTCTCAAAGGTAATAAGGTAAATAAAAAGCTCTTCTCTTCAATGTCTTGAATACAAGACCATCATTTATAATTCCTTCAGTTGAGGGAGGGGTATGAACCAGAAACCCATTTTGAAAAATAGATAGGTCGCAGATGATAGTCATATAAATGGATTAACACAGCCTTGTAAACAAATGCAAAATTCCAAGTGGTTTCCCCACTTTGACTTCCTAACAGAAGAGGTAAAGTAATAATAACATAAAACATTCTTTACTACTTACTCCACATGAATCTTTTCCTGCTCTAGGCAAGGGATAACTTGCAAGACTGAATTAAGGAGGCCAACATCTGACCTAGATTTTGAAAGGTCTTGAATAACCATATGATTGAAAATAAGGTTTACAGCTTTACATACAAGCATGGGAATTATCACATTGTCTGCCCCAAGGCATAAAGTAATCACGGCAGATGTTCGGCTGACTTTGATATATCAGGGCATTCAGTAAAGCGGAAGGCAATATTTCTAGAGAGAGGGATCAATGGTTTAAACTGAAAAGACAAATTCCATATTAACAGACAAGGAAGCGAGAGAAGTCTTGTGTAACTGACATATCAGGCTGTATTTACTTTTAGTTCCAACGTTTTCTGCTGGTTCTCCTGGGTTATCTGTTCACAAGCCAAGACGTGCTGTTCATTCTCCTGCTGAAGCTTTGTGTTCCTCATCTGAAACTGTTCCAGCTCCTTGGCAGCGCGTTCATTTAGGATCTAGGAGAGATGTGAAACAATCGAGTTGATACTTTTTAATCTGACTACAATATCTACATATGCACATAAACAGCACCACAAGCCTCCCAGAAGGAAAAGAGTAACCACAGATTTTCATCTCTGTAGAAATTACTCTTTATTCCTGATGAAACTACTAATGTACTCACAATACAATGAATGTTAAATGACTAGGGAGAATAACAATTTCTAATGAATAACACAGCGAGAGTCCTTTTTTCTTTCCTCGGAGCTCTGGGAAGTCTCACTCACAGGTGGTGGATAAATATTTTAATGCCTTTTTGTCGTTTGGCAGGCATCACATACACAAAAATCGCTATAATCATTGCAAATGAGCAGGAGATTCGAATGGATTTTATCAGCTGTGGGGCAGAAGAGCAGGACATCTCTGCAGGCAAATCCGACATTAATATGCCTAGAACATTTCCATAAATGGAACAGTTCACTGAGACCAGCATATAGCCATTTTCCCATTTAATTCATCTTAAGTCAAAAATCTGGAACAGCAGCATGATGATTTATGCCTTCTTGATTTTGGTATCAGCCAGTTTTCTTCCTCTTACTAAAACTCTCCTGAACAGACTAAATTTTATAGATGAACCTATAAATATCCTGGGTCATCTTGATATAACAGAATAGTTATCAGGGAATCGGAAGATGGAAAGACTGGAAGGAAGGAAAAAAAAGAGAAGTAAACTGTATGAAAGCACAACTCTAGAATGGTGCCACCATCCTCTCATGAATCAGACTTGGGGGCTACCCTGACAGGGGAAGCTAAATCAAATTTTCAATTAATATAGAATAAACTGAAGTGCAGCCTTCCAGTCTAAATGGAACTGGTATTTTACCTAAGCCATCTCTATCTTGGCTGAATAAGCTACTCTGTTTTTATCATGATTGCCGAATTCTGGGAAAAGTATGTCATTCTGCAGTCATGATGGTAATAGGTAATTTATTGCCATATTAAGAAAGTTAAGGAATGAGTTTCTAAGTCAAATAATTTGCTCATCTTCCCCCTAGAGGTTATACTATGTAAAATATATACATAACTCTGGACATCAGTAGAATTAATAAAGAAATTGTCATAGGAATACGTGTTACAATTTTTTTAATGGTGTGAGAGGAATATGGTATGGCCAAGCAATTCTTTGGAAACAGTGTCTCTGGCTAACAATACCTGGGAGAGTAAGGAACCATTTTTCAATTACTGGAGTTTCTTCCTTGAGGTCTCATATCAGAAAAGGTGGATTACAGTTACTAACATTTACATTATCTTAAACGATTATAACATTTAAGCAAAAAAGTGTTAGAAAGTCTATTGTTTAAAAAGAAAAATAGACATACTCAGTACACTCTTTAAGATTTAAACCTGAATAGTTAATCAACAGTCAATCTCCCCTTTTCTGAGTGTGCCTTTGTTTCTATCTGTGTGTGTGTGTGTGTGTGTGTGTGTGTGTGTGTGTGTGTGTGTATAGGGGCTATTCATAGACAGGTCTCACTCCGACTGCTTCATTTTCAACCAAGGCTGGTTCATCCCTCCTTAGGCAACCTGGTCTCCCCCCATCCCCCACCTCTCTTTCCTACCCAACTCTTTGGCACTCATCGTATTAATGTCACCCTTGCTGTGGACACCAGATCAGCTTAGCCCCCTATGACTAAGAACTCCAGAGCTCAAGAGATCCGGCAGCCTCAGACTCCCCAGCAACACCTCATCACACCCGGTATTAATAAAAAAAAAATTTCTGAGTCAAAAGGGGGGACATAAAAGAATAAAAAAATAAAGATGTCATAACTCCCACTATTACCTCTTTAAATAAGTTATGAAAGGCAAACGATTGCTAGATGTCTGCAGTGCAGGAGAGAGGTCACACACGAGTCTCCACCCTTCTAGAGGAAGCCGATCACTCGGGAAGGCATTGCTCCTCGAGCCAGGAGCATGCCTGCCCATGTGGGTACCATACCTTCTGTTCTTTGAGCTGTTGCTCCAGTTTTTGGATCTCCTCTTTACTCTTCTGCACAAGCTGCTGGAGAGTCTTTATTTCATTCTGTTTTCCATCCATGTCATTCTGAACCTGTTTGAGCTCTTTCTCCAGTTTCTCCTTCTTTCGAGTTTCCCGGGAAGCTTCATTCTGACGAAGTTGGATTTCTTGTTGGAACTATAGTTACAGAAAAGGCAGAACAGAAAGAAATTAAAACCTTTTGATGCAGTTGGTAAGATTCAATGCTTTCCACCCTCTCCTTTTAAGGAGAATCACCTCAGAACAGGGGTTTTTCTTTAACTATCCCCTAGCACTGATTTTTAAATCTTTAGAGGGCAGGAAGACTTCTGGCTTGTTCTTCCATGTCCTGAATCCATGTCAATCATGACCATGCTTTCTTTCCTGCCACCCAGGGAGAAACACTTTATAAAGATCACTGATTGTGAGAAACACCACTTGGTCTATGGCCTAAAAAATGTTCAGATTTATTCACCCATTTAAGCCCTTGAAACTGGAAGGACTGAAAGGCATTTCTTCCACCAGCTTGGTAGGTAGCAGCTTATGGCCTAGTCTGATCTGGCCTTTTCAGGACAAGATTACCAGCAAGGCATCTTTTCCAGGCAACATTCTCTACTGATATATTTGGAACAAGAATAAGTAAAGAGTCAACAGCTCTCTGAAAAAATAGAGAAATACACAAAAAAGCTAAGATACCTTTTGATATGAGATGATTAATTTGAAGTGAGGAAAGGAAGAAGAAATTGGTTTTAGAAGTGAGGAAAGGAAGAAGAAATTGGTTTTAGAAGGAACTACAGAAAAGTAAGTTGGGGACAGCCCTTCTTCTTGGTGCTCATGCTTGCTCCCCAGACCTGAGAAATGGCTTGCTCTGCCTCATCTTTGGATCTCTCCGTTTCTTGGTGCTGCTCAGTGATTAAAGCTAGGCTTTCTCGTAATTTCACAACTTCTGACAAAAGCTGGTCTCGCTCCTTTGTTATTTCTTCCTTATATTTCAGTAAATCTCTGATGCTGAAAAAAAAAATGAAACAAAACACAAACCCAATGGCAGTCTTCTCTCTGAGATTCTATCCCCTACTGAGCTCATTTTAATGTAAGCAACTGAATGTCAAGGATTGCTGATTAACCCATAGCAGCTGTCAGATTATACAGTTTTCCTTTTCATTTTAAATATTCATTAGAGAGCTGTAGTCACAACTGATAAGCCTAAGATATAGTATAGAAATACTGTGCACATCATTAGTTTTTACCCTGTTCATCCTTTAACAAAAAAAAAAGAACAAAGGAGTGGAACCCAGATAAAACATGCATAAAGACAAAATTTGACAAATATTAGTGATGTAACTGTTTAGAACATACAGTATTGTAATCCTTCTGTCTGAAGGGTACACCAGTTCATTTTTAAATAGTTTGCAATCCAGATACCATAGCTAGTTACTTGGCTCGGTCCCTCTATGAGACTCAGAATCTTTAGAACAGAGAACCTAAGTGTCCTAATATAGCCTCTGGACCAAAACTGATCTTGAGGAAAGTAGACACTTCAAGGCTAGGACTGAAGAGGGAAAAGTTGCATTTCTGTCATTTGCTCATGAAAGACCTCAAATGGCTATCTAAACCAATTGAGAAGTATTTGCTTTCTATTATTCACAGCACCTTTTGAATATACAAATATATACTAATTTAAATATACACACACACACATATCTCAGAGTGCTTTCCTTCCTTTCCATGAAACTATACCAGGTCAAACTGGCCTCCTCCCTGTTCCTCATACACCCTATCTCCCATCACCCATGCTTTTGTCTTGGCTACGTCTCATACCTGGAAAGTTCTCCTTTCTCACCTCCACTTCACCCGGGGTTCCTTCAAGATTCTACTTAACCTCTACCTTCTACAGGAGGCCTTTCCCAGTCCTCCCTAGCTGCTAGAATGTTTTCCTCTAAGGCTGGTTACCTTTCATCTACTCTACACATAGTGTATGTACCTAATTATTTACGTATTGCCCATTAGAATGTAATCTTCTTAAGGGCAGAGACTATTTGTTTCCCAATCCTTAGCATAGTACCTGGCACATAGTAAATACTTAACATTTGTTGAAAGATTAATCTAGTCTTCTTTTGCCCCAACTTCCATCCATTGCTACTGGTTATGCCCTCTGGTCTAATCCTTTTTCCACATGACAGCCTTTCAGATGTATTAAGATAGCTATCGTGCCCACTCTGAGTCTTATAATTGAAGTATTCTGGATTTACAGTTGGTAGGAACCGTAGGTCAACTAATATAACCCTCTCATTTTACAGAAGAGGAACTGTGGCCAAGAGAGGTTAAGTGATCTATACAGTGTCACACAGTTAATATGTGTTTAGAGGGGTAAGGAGGGAGGAGGTCATTTGAATCCAGATCTGTCTGACCCCAAGTCCAAGTCCAACATTATTCATTAGACCACATTGCCTCTCTTCACTTCCAACTAGACAAATGATCCCCAAAACATTCCCTCAACTAACCTTCATATGGCACGCTTCATCATTATGGCTGCCCTCGTCTGCACATTCTCCAGTTTCACCAACATGGTGCCTATGACTGAAGGCAATGTTACAGAGATAGACTGAGCAGGCAGATGCCAGTTGGACTCTCTTTTCCTTATTCCTAGAAGCTATGCTTCTCTTTCTGCAGTCCAAGACTGTATTAGTTTTTTGTCTGCTATATCTTACTGTTTATTTATGTTGAACTTGCAGTCCACTAAAACTCCTAGATCTTTTTCATAGATTAGATTATTAACTACAAATCCCCCATCCAGCATTTAAACCCATGTTGGATTTAAATAAATTGACTTTAAATATCATTCCTTACATTTATTGCTATTCAATATCAGTTCATTAAATTCAGTTCAATCTTCTAGCCCAGGGGTGGGGAACTTGAGATCCTGAGGCCACATGTGGCCTTCTAGGTCTTCAAGTGAGGCCCTTTTGATTGAGTTCAAGTTTTATAGAACAAATCTTTTCATTAAGAAGATTCATTGATGAAATTTGAATTCAGTCAAAGGGCCACACTTGAGAACCTAGAGGGGAGTCACATATGACCTTGAAGCTGCAGGTTTCCCAATTCTGGCTAGTCTCTGGTAAAATTTTAAAACTTCAAAACACATAGTTTCTAGATAATTTAACCATTTTATTAATAAAGTTAGCATAATTATTAATAAAAGGAGGTAATATGGATATCACCCTTAGATCAAAGAGCCCTCATGGTGGTAAGCTCATATTTTATATACCTTTGGAAGAATAAGTATTCCTGAAGATGGCAATCAACTCTAATTGGCTAACAATTAAGGAGAGAATAAATGTTCCAATGAAAGATTGAGTTATGTTCCAACAAAGGTCTTGGGAGTACATGGCTTGGATCAACCAAGTCTTGGTCAAAGAGACTTATCAATTGCCTTATCACCTGTCTGACAAAAGGGAGGATCCACATTTCCCCAAGCCTGCCTGAGAAAACACAAGGAGCAGAGATGCACCCATTAACCTAAACTTAGAATTTCTTTTACTCTCTCTGATTAAATCTCAGCCATCCTGACAGGGCAAGTCTTGGAGAGAGATTTTCCTATGCTGATTGATTTCTGGCTAAGAAAGTAGAAAAGGAGAAAAACCTCCATCTTAATTCAGTAATTAGTCACTAACATGAGAGAGAAATAATCATTCCTCTCAGTCTCATGACATTTTTTGATCCTGACTCTGTCACTCCAAGTGTTCCCTGTCACCTCCTCTAAACAGACAACCTTAAGCTAAACCACTTGACTAAACAGTCTGCTCTCAGAAACACGCTAACTTAAAACTGGAGTAAGACTTTTGGAACACTGTAGATGCATTTAGATTTAAATCAGGTACCTTTTAGACCTTGGAGAGTCAAGGATAATGAACAAGCCTGCCCTCCGTCAAACATCTTTTGATGGCACTCCTAGAGGATAAGCCAGACTCTTGAGTCCATGAAGCTTACTATACTCTCACACACATTTTCGCTTCATTCTTGAATTTTTGCCCACTACTTATTTGCCTTCTCAGAGTACACCATCAATTCTATCAGGTTACAGACTAACTATCTAGCTCTTCTCTACTACCAGCCTCCCCTAGGGATCAGGGGCATGGATTCAAAAGTGTATGGAAAGAACTCTTTACCTGTAGCATCATGATCGGTACCCTAACTGTGCTATAGTGACTAATCTGTTACTCCAATAAGGTCTGTTTCAGATTTCCCCATTGTCTTCCAAAGTCTCTAAAGAAAAAGCTTGGTTTGACTCAGTAATAAATCAAGACAAACTGGTCTCTGTTTGCTGACCAGTGTTTAGCAAACACAAAATAAATCTATTACATTTTTAAGTTCCTTGTGAGAACAAGAAACAATGTTTTCATTTTTTTCTATATCCCCAGAGCTTACTCAGTACCTGACAAGTGGTAAGCACTTAATAGATGTTTGCTGATTGACAGTTGAAATGTAACAGCCATCTAAGAACACAAGAAACAAATTTTTAATGATGATTTACTTAAAGGAAAACTAAATTTGTTTGAGGACTTTGCATAAGTTGAATATTCACCAGTACTGGGAAAATAAACCCGTAATTCCAAAGGAATTATTGACTAATTATGTAAATCCATCAAGTAATTCAAATTTCCTAGAAGGGCAATACCCACGTCAGAGGATTGTGGATACAAAGAATGAGAAAAACAAAGCGTTTATTTTACCTAAAGCATTTATTTTACCTAAAAAAAAAGAAAGAAAGAAAGAAATATACTACGGAAGAAGTTAAGGAAATTGCTGTACAAATACAGAAAGCCAAGGATTCTTTTTTAAGGAGATAATTTCTTCAAAATCAGTTCAGAACACATCTAGTAACCTACTTGTTACTCTGGCCCAGTGATAATCCAGATCCTTGTTCTACTAGTTTACTCAGATTCACTATTTCCTCTTTCAGTGCCAGGATGGTTTCCTTTGCCTTCTGTTCTTTATCATAAGCAGAATCCACCATTTTCCAAGCCTTTTCTATTTCCTAGAGATGCCATGGAATATATTAGTTAGAAAAGCCAAAGTAGGTCCCAAATGAAAATGTCTTCATTTTTGTCATAACGAACAAAATAACACTAATTAACATTGCAAATAATAATAATACAGGTGTAAATCTAGGAGAGGCAGGATTTGAAAATATACGGAAGTGGCATCAATAAATGGAGGAACACTTTCAAGGAGAAATAAATAATCTTCAATTTAAAACCTATTCGTGTTTATTTCTCATTAACATAAGTAAGACTTAAGTGTACAAGATCGGATAGAGAAACAATCAAAGATCTGAGAACAGGTTTCAAAAATTGAAAAACAAAAACTACGGTGTTTCCTGATTCAGACTAAATTTTTGACAGTCTTTAAAGGTTCCAAATCAAAGATCATGTTATGTCCTCAATCCTGATCTGAACTTCATTATTCCAGTGACAGGAAATGTGTACAGGGAGAGTGCAGAACACACTCCCAGCTGTTAGCAAATTGCATAGAACAACTACCTCAATTATTCCCCTTTCCTTAATTTCAGAATCCTAGCATTCCCACCAAATTTCTAGAATGAAATAACAAAATCAGAGCATGAGACTGTTAACGTTACAAAATATACTATGAAATATTTGCATAAATGATTAGGGGTAAATTTATATTATCTAAATAAATTAATAGAGTATCCCAAGTGGTGCAGTATTTCTGATTTTCATATTGCCATTTAACTTTCTTGCTAATATCTTAATTTCATCACATGATAAACATAGAGATTGAGTGGAAGAAGAGTCTATGGCAATATTTACCCCAAGGTGAGCTGGTATTCCCAAGAACACCTAGATAATAGAATATGTGCACCTATTGTCAGAGGTAAGACTCACAAGCTTCTGATGAAAATTTCTAGTAATTCACAGAGAACTAAGCGGGGTAAAGGGGGGGGAAGGAGGGAGTTGATTCTTCTTGTTTTAAGTCATAAAATGAGGCAGAGAGAATCTTTGAACTTAATTTAAATACATGTGCAAGTTCCCAATTTATAGTAGAGATAGGGGAATGAGGCTGTTCTGGTCTATCAGATAATTACAGTTCATAATTATGTTGTTTTCTAAAAAACAAATTCTAATCTGTTGTATAATTTCCCACATCTATTACACCCTCTCTTGCTATTTATCTTTAAAGTTATGAATTAAACTTAAAGAAAAATATTTGAACATTAAAAAATATATGTCTTAAAACTTAAAAATATTTAAAACAAAACAGCAGATGAGTTTCATCCAATTCAGCTATAACCAGTTTATTTTGTTAGTGATAGGGTTAGGATTTTCTATTTCTTTTATTTACAAAGAAAATATTTTTTTAAATCTTAAAGCATTTACATCTACAGATGAGAAGCAAAGCAATGGGTAAAGTGAGAAAGCCTAGTACCAAGAAAAATACAGTTTCTAAGGTAAAAGAAGAAACCTCCAAAGCACAGGGTTGAGAAGCATATGCCCACATGATTCTGAATTTTAAGGGAATTATGTGTATGGGAACAATGATGACTTTTTTGCTGACTAAAATAAAGAACAAAAGAAAATAGATTAAAATTAAGTCTTTTTCTTTTTAACCTCTTTGTCTAAGCAGATATCAAAGGCCCTCATATGTAGAGAACTATCCTATTTAGGGCTAGATATTCCCATGATGCTCTCTTGATCAGCATCCAAATGTAAGCTAAGTAGGTGAGATCATTGTTCTTTACCTACCTAACCCTATACCTAAAAAAAATGTGGAAATAATTCCCTCTTGTGGGAGGTTTGTGTGACAAATGAAAATGTCTAAAACTTCCCTCATCCTGACTAGACCAGGAAAATTCCCAGCCCTATTGACAATAGAAAAAATAATTAATCATAAATCAGTTGTTATAGCTATATTTCTCCAACGTCTCAAGCTGAGATCCTTTGCTTAAAGCTGCTAAAATATAAAGGGATGATGTTTTAAATTTATGAAGCGCACATGGATTGCTTTCTCTTTCCTCACTTTGCAAATCATTACCTTTTTGAGTGATGCAATGGTTGTCTGGTCATCCTGGGACAGCTTCAGGGCAGTGGCTACCTTAGCAGAATTTACAACAATTTCTGCGTTTAGCTCTCTACATTTTGCCATCAAACGTTTTTCATTTTCATAGGACTTCTTCATAACAACATGAAGCTTTTCATATTCCATCCTGAATCTCTCCAGACTTTTATCTCCTGAAAGTTCATTGATGACATCTTGGAATTCCCTTTCCAATTCTTCAAAAGCATTTTCTTCCAGGTATGACTTTTCAAATTTCTCCTAGACAAAATTACAGGGATATAAAGTTAAAAGTTGAGCTCAAAACTCACCGTAAACTATCATCAAATCAGTAGCGAGGGCAGAAGAAGGGGATGTGGAAGAGAGAATTCAAACACAACACTTCTTGCTCCAAAATCCAGCACTCTTTCCAATGTATCACATTAAGCTCTTGCTGTTGATATAACATTTTAAAAATATTCCATCATCAATACCTTCGGGTATCACCAAATGAGACAACTTTCACAAATAAGTGTTCTGCAACTCATCAACAAGTTTCTTTCCAAAAACTCTTGTTCTAAGGAATGTTTGAAATGCTAGAGACGTTTTCCCCAACTGAAACAATGTTAATACATGTTGTTGAGCTTTCTACTGAAGTCTACAGAAGACTACAGTATGGCTGATTTGTATAATATTACGGAGAAAATGCATTCAGAGTTCCAAGTGGAGATACTGAAAATATTCTTTTCCTAAAACCAGTATGAGAATCGGAAAGAGAAGTGACAGGGACTCTGATATGATGAAAAAAGGAAAAGGAGGAAAGAGGGGAGGGGAAATAGAGCCTCCAATTGTCATTAATCCCAAACATACTTACTGGTCTGGATTTGCAACCCTAAAGGTCCTGGAGACTGATCTAACTGCTGCCAGTTGCACTACTATACCACCTACTGCTGACTGCAAAGATTTCCTTCCTTCCTTAATTACACACGGTCCTTTTTAAGATTTTTTTCAAGAATTTTCCTGCTAGTAAATGCAGAACAAATATAAAAGGAGTTCAAGGTTTCTATCTCCTTTCCAATTCAGTCATGTAGGTAGCCCAGTACTGGACTTGGAGTCAGAAAAAACTGAGGTCATATCTTATTAGTTATGTGATAGGGCATATCCCTTAATTTCTCTTCAATCCTCAGTTTCCTTACCTGTAAAATGGTAGGAACAGCACCTACCTCATAGGGTTGTTGGGAGGATCAAATGAGTTAACATTAATAAGTAAACCTTAAAGCACTACATAATAGCTAGCTAACATTATCCAGACTACACAGAAATGCCAAATTATCTTCTCAAAAAGCACATGTCTGACTACATCATTTCTCTGCTCTAAAAGTCTCCAGTAGCTCCCTATTGCCTCCAAAAAAATAAAATACAAACTCCTCGGCTTGATATTTAAAGCCCTCCAAAATCTAATTTCACTATACCTTCCCAACCTAACTTCCAACAACTCCCCTTCATAAATTTTCTGTCGCACCAGCCTACTGACTGACACCAGATTCAATTCTTAGGGCTTAGGCTTAATCACCATGCCTTAGAATGTCATCTCCCCTCATCCTGACCTCTCAGAATCAACTTTGAGAGGTGTTGCCTCAGACCTTGAATGTTCTGACCCACCTTGTTTTCTAGTATGTGCCCTTACATGATCCTCCCCCCTCCACACCTTAGCTAACCTAATTAAAAGCTCCTTGAGGAAAGAACAATTTTGTCTTTCTTTTTGTATCTGTGAGCAAGCACTACACCTTGCACATAATAGCAGCTAACATTTATATAGTACTTAGTATATGTACCAGGCACTTATAATTATTATCTCATTTTATCCTCATAACAATGCTGTGAGGTAGGTGCTAATGTTATTCCCATTTTACAGATGAGGAAACTGAGGCAAAGAGAAGTTAAATGGCTTGCCTAGGATCACACAAACAGTAAGCACCTGAGGACAGATTTGTCTTACTGACTCCAGACTCAGCACTATAGACACTGAACCATCACCACCATATACACAATAAATAATTTTTTTAATTGTAGTCTAATACCCAGCACCCCTCCCCAATACTCTCCCATGCACCCATTCTCTCTATTCACTAAGACTTTGTAGATAAATGCAAAGTCATACAAAGGTATTAAGAGTAGATGAATCAACCAGATAATTTTTCAGTTCCTATTCTCTTTCAGCGATGGCAGTTAGGTAGCCAGTGGATAGAGTGCGGGGCCTAGAGTCAGGAAGACTCTTCCTGAATTCAAATCTGGCCTTAGAAACTTAGCAGTTGTGTGATCCTGGGCAAGTCACTTGACCCTGTTTGCCTCAGTTTTCTAATCTATGAAATGAGCTGGAGAAGGAAAAGCAAAACCAGTCTAGTATCTCTGCCATGAAAACCCCAAATGGGGTCACAGGGACTCAGACATGAAATGAAGTGAACAACAGGAAACAAGGGAACAATAAATTCTTTGTCAGGGGCTGTGGTGCAGAATTAAGATCAAGATTTCTTTTGAAGAGAACAGAGGTAAGGGTTGCAATGGGAAAGCAGCCAAAGTGGTTTACTCTCCCAATGTAGGATAACGCTACAGAGGAGCTCATCAATCTCCCATGTTGACTCATATAAGCTACAGAACCAGGAATTTGAGCACAGCTCTTGCTTTGCTCTCTGCACTCTCCCAGTTCCTTTCCGTCCACTAAGGTCCCCACTCTAGACCAAGAAGTGAGTGAAAAGTAAGCCCTGATGATAGGGAAAGTGGGTTGAGATGGTCCCAAACAGTAGCTGAGAAAAGAAGGGAAAAAAGAAATCCCAAATAAATGAACCTTAGCCAGCAAAAATAAATGTAGCCACTGACTGTTCATAGTTAGCTGTTCAATAAGTCAAAGACATACCAAATCTTTGGTGGGTCAGAGGACTGACCACAGCTAAAATGCAAAACTTCATCCTTGACTCCAGGAAGGAGTCATTCCTTTGTTTTTAAATTGTCTTTTTATAAAAAATAATTTAAAATACTTCACTATTATATCAAATAATTTCATGAAACAGTTAATACCAAGAAAAGAAGTCTTTAACATATCACTAATATAATATAATATAATTTAATAAAATAAAGGCACAGAAAAATGGAAATTAAGACCATGTTGAGGGGAAAGTTTAGTTTCCCCTTGTTCCAGCCAAACCTGATCTTCTTGTAATTTCTAATGCCTTGTTCCTCTTGCTTTTCTCTCATACAAAATGAAACTTGCCAAAAAGAAGACTATTTTATAAAGAACTCACATAGGGCAAGCTTTCACGTGGTCAGAAGAAGCGATACAAGGACATTCTCAAGGTCTCTCTTAAGAACTTTGGAGTTGATTGTGTGACATGGGAGACACTGGCACAGGACCACTCAGTGTGGTGTGTACACATTAGAGAAGGTACTGTGCTCTATGAGAAAAGCAGAATTGAAACAGCTCAAAGGAAATGCAGGACATGCAAATTTGGCGAATCCACCCCAAATGTTCACATGGACTATTTGTGCACAAGCTGTGCTAGAGCATTCTGAGCTCCTATTGGTCTGATCAGCCACGGTCAGACACTGAAACTTGACTCTAGCATAAGGATGACATGTTCCTCCTCTGAGAATGAAGAACAACCAACCAATCACTCTTTATTCAATTTGACTTGCGTCTTTATCTAATCTGGACTTCATTCAGCCATTGCAACCATGCCCTTAGTACCACCATAAAACCCTCTGTCCCTGAGATCTCTCATTGTTCCTGGTCTATCAATCCTCACCCTTTTGTTGTCTCCGCTGTTGATTTGCTCCCCTCTTCATTCCTTAGCTGTCAATCATTTTCTCAAGAAATACTACATAGTCCCAGGTGCTCAGCAAATATTTATTGAATTTTTATAAAACATTTAGTAGACTACTTAGATTTTAAAACTTAATCTTACAAGAGATATACATCATGACATGGACTTGACAAGATTTATCTCCATTATGCCATCCTGGTCTCCTATTCTCTAAAAGAAACTACTTAGATCCTTTGGACCTAAGGAACCTAAGAAAACCTAAGAAAACTTAAGGAACCTAAGAAAAATCTCAACTCACATTTTTCTAGAAGGGTAAAAAATTCGACATGAAATAGGTCAAGATCTTGGTGATTATTAGTTTTTTTACATTTTGAAACTGATTCAGGATTGTTGATTTCCAGGAATATGGTATAGAATTATCAAGGTAAGTCATTACAAAGATGATGTCATATCGCCATGAAAACAAAGGAAAAGCAGGAATATATTCCCAAAGTTCCCAAAGGGATAGCAAATTAAACTTCTGAGGACAATTTTTTCTGAAGACAGCTCTCCTACAATAACCTGCAGGGAAATGATTGTGTGTTGAAAACAAACAGGAAAATTCTATCCGACTATCCAGAAGAACTTTCCAGTAAAAATCCATTTAAAATATGAATAATATTCCAGGAAAATTTGTATTATTTGAATCCCTAGAAGCAAGGGTCGTCTGAGTGTTGTGTGAAAAACACTTCCATGCAAAGTTAATAGTCCTTTCTATCTTTAATTTCTTTGATTAACTCATCTGTAGATTAACTTCTAACACTGACAAAATTATCTCCTCAATGTAAACAGACATACTAATTTAATTAAAATATGCTTGATATCAATTTAAAAAATCATGAAACTGAAAATCGCAATATTCATTGTACATGAGTTCTTGCTTATTTCATTCTTCTGTCAGGTACAACAAATGAATGATAAAGATGGTTATTATGGAACATTAAAAAGCTCTATAATCTTGTTAATAAGACCTTAGTGATTACAAACAAAGGTTAATCTTTTTCTACAGCTCTCCTACATATAATGCAACTAATTTTGATTGATAAAATGTCTTTATAACCCAGAGAGGTTGTGAAGCTTGATTAATGTTTGTAACATAATTTGAGATCCTACACAAACAAGCTCTCCAGCATTAAATCTCTGTGAGTTCACCAAGACCATTAGCCTGTGCCCCTGACATTTGATAAAAATGAGAGGCTACGATGCTTCGGGGCTGAGGAGAAGGCAAGTGTTACTGTTTATGCAGAAAGATTCCCTCCCTCACCTCTTCACCTATTTGGAGTAGCCAGAAAAGGGAGCAAAAGATCGCAGTTAACTGGAATATTTACAGAGAGTGGTATGGCGGGGGCTAGTGTATGTGACCACATGCAAGCAGATCACATTGTGTGCTAGATCATGAAAGGAAAGGCAATGGTTGGGGTTTGTGTGTGTTGGGGCTAAGTAATGTCTCCCAAGGTTGAGGATTCACAGTCAGGTTTTTGGACTCCCAATCCAATGTTCTTTCCGGTGCATTTTCGGTTTTCATCAGAAATGGTCTCAAGGACACACAAAAATATTTCCTGTATCTACTTTGGGACTAGTATTAAACTTGGAGATTTTCTTGCTAATTAAAAACAGGTTACTAAAAATATTACAATATAACATTTCCACAAAAGGGGGAAAATCATATTAGGAAGATAAGGTGATATTGCTGCTGCTCAACATTTTTCTCCTATTAATGCTAAACATGAGCACACAAAGAAATTGATCACAGCAATGTTCTCAATTCCATCCCATAAATGGTATTAATGTCAGCACTTAATTACCAGCTTAATGATTTGTTTGCAGATCAGGTTTCCAATGAACACCTGGAATTTATCACAAAAACGGAAAAATATCAAAGAAAGAAAAGTTTGAAAAGAGGAGAGAGAAAGAGAGAACTGAGAAAATACATGTTTAGCCATAATTATCCATCTATATGTGTGTGTATTGATATATAAATATATAGAAAAGAGAAACCTAATCACGTCACTGAAATTAAAATTCAATTAAAAACAAAACAAAAATGTCTGGCTGTTAATGATCAATAGCTGGTTTTAGATAAAAGCTTGAGCTGAATGCCATATCAATTTCTGAAGATCATAGACAAGTCCACAGCTCAGAGGCAGGCTATAATACCAATTAGTGCAGAAAAGGAAAAGACAACAGGAAATGTGAAAAGATGAGGATGGAGTGATGGACTGTGGATGAGGAAGTGTGAGATCAATGAGTGGAAAGTAGAAACAAAATAAAAGAAGATTGAAAGACTGTGTAGTATGGTTGAAAGAGCACTGAATTTGGCTCTGCTTTGAATACCTCTATGACCTTGACCAACTCATACTTTCTCTAGGTCTTAGGTCCCTTCTCTCAACAAATGAGAAGACTCCATGGTCTTCTGAGGTCCCCTCCAGCTCAAAATCTATGTTTCTATGAATACAGATATAGAAGATGAAAGAGGCTAGCTGAGAGAAATCGTTTATTAAGAGCTTGAGTGGCTGGAATAAAGAAATAGAAGAGACAAAAAATGCGTGTATGTAAAACATAGATTTACGAAATCATGAAATTATATCTGGAAGGTATCTCACAAACCAATTAGTCAAACCTTCTCATTTTACAGATGAGGAAAGTGAAGTCCATGATGCTAAAGAAACTTGCCCTAGGACATACAGTTGGGGAGTGTCTCAAGTAAGATGAACCTGATCCTGGAGTCAGAGGGCTGAGCTTGGAGTCGCCTGCGTTCCAGTCTTGCGTCCAGCACCTATCATCCCTGTGACCAAGAGCGAGTCACTTAATTTCTAAGTAATTATAATTTGCTTTGTTGACTATCTGATGCATAGGGAGAGGGAGTGTCCCCACAGGATGAAATCGCAGAAACCTGACACACATCCCGACCCTACACACACACACACACACACACACACACACACACACACACGCCAAAAAGAAAGGTGTGTGTGTGTGTATCTGTGTTTGTGTGTGTGTTAGCAAGAGGGAAAGGGGCGAAGTAAGAGAAGAAAAGGTAGTGAAGAAAGGACAATGTAGAAATGTCAAGACAGAAAGAAAGAATGAGGGGGAGTTCTGGGAATGGAGAGAGGGACACGAATGAGAAGGATGTGGATGGGGAGATGGAACCAAGGAGGGGCGGGCGGTGACTAGACAGAGCGTAGAATGACAGGAGAACGCGAAGAATGAATGGCGAAGGGATAGGGGAGAGGGGCGGGGATGTCAGACGGCTGAACGCGATAGGCTGGAGGAGCGGAGACAGCCAGGCGCCCCAGGCGGGCAGAGGGCGAGGGGGAAGGCAAGGAGGCAGCGATCGCGGATGCGATGAGGAGGGGGCTCGCAGGGGCGCCTGCTGCTGACCTCTTCCATCCTGCCTCTGTCCGGGGGCTGGCGCAGCGGCTACGGGACTGCAGGAGGGAGGCGGGGCCGAGACGTCTCAGCCCCCTGCGAGGGCTCGGGTGGCAACATACAAGCTCCTCTCTAGGATACGAGCGAATAGATCTGGACCATTACGCGTCTCTTCGGTTGCTAGGCAACCTGCGCACTCCCACCACCCCCGCCCCGCTGGGGGTACGTGACCGGCGCGCCGTGCGCGAAGCGAATCTCCGCGGGGGCGGAGCTTTGCAGTGAAGGGCTAGACCTGGAAATATGCAAATAAGCGCGGGGGCGGGGCGATGGCCTGCGGGAGAAGGGGCGGAGCCTGTACTAGGGGATCGGGCTCCGCGCTGCAGGTATGTTTGTAAGATGAAATGCCTGTGGAGGCAGGGGCAAAGAGCCTTGGACCCTGGGTCTCTGGCGCAGCTCGTCCCCCTCTGGGTCTTAACCTTGCTCGTTTGTAAAGTGGGCATCCTAAATCTACTGAGATAACTGAAAGAAAAGCAGGTGCAGGTGGAAAGCTCTGCTCTGCTCTGGGGTTATGCTTGCAATGCTTCTGCTTCCAAAACCCTTCTTTCTGTTGGGGGGAGTGGAAGAAGACGGGTCTCTCGTTGCTCCAATTGGTGCAGAGACCTCACGGTGGCCTTGAATCTCCCGCTTCCCCTGCCAAGGCGGCCCGGGGAGATCTGGGGCAGGTGTCCCTGAGATTCTCCGAGGTCGCCCTTCCAACCTTGAACTGCCCTTCCCTGCCAGAGGCACCTTTGTGTCTCTCAGTTGCTGCGTGTTGTCTCTCCCTCTTCTCTGAATTTTCCCCTCGCGCCACCCTTTGCAGATCTGTCTAGTACAAAGAATATCTGACCTGGAGTTGAGACCAGTATGTATTAGAATCTCCACTCTGAGCCTTACTACCCTTTGTGTCACCTAACCTTCTAAACCTCGGTTTCTTCAATTGTAACAGTGGAATATTTAAATTCCACAAATATTAAATGATTACTAAATATATATACATATGTGTGTGAGGAGGGAGAGAAAGAGAGACTGTAGTAAAGTGAGACAAAGTAAATAAGCATTTATATGACACCTACTATGTGCCAGGCACTGTACTAAGTATAAGGTAGGTATTATCCCCATTTTGAAGGTGAAACAAACAGAGGTTGAGTGACTTGCTTAGGGTCACACAAGCTTTGAACTGAGGACTTCCTGACTCCATGCTCTATCCACGGCATCACCTAGTTGCGGAGAGATAGAGAGGATGAAAATATAGTATCTCACTGAGATGTTTGTTGTGAGGAAGGTACTATGAAAATCTTAAGATGCTATAGAAATGTGTTTTCTTCTTCTTTTCATACTTCCTTTTCTTCTCCTTTCTTTTCCTTTCCTGTGTCTTAGAATACCCAGTTACATCAGACCTTAATGTCTGTCCCCTAGCCCCGAGGACATGGTTTAGCCCCACTAGGGAGAGAAAGAAAGAGAAAGGAAGAAAGAAAAATTGAAAGAAGGAAAGATGAAAGTTGCCTCCTGGACCGTGCATGTTGCTGTTATTGTCAATTAAGACAAGCTATAGAGTAGGGGGAAGGGAGAGGGGGGAGGGAACAAGAATTTATATGTGCAAGGCACTGTGCTAAGAGCTTTACAAATATTATCTCGTTTGATTGGATCCTCACAACAACCCAGTGTGACTAATAGACTGTTAGGGGTAGAAAGGACTTTTGAGATCATCCAATCTCATCATTTTGAATACAGGGAAACAGAGGTGAAGAGAGGGAAAGGTTTACCACTTACAACTGTGATAACCAAGATTTAGCAGCTGAGCTCATCCTGGAATGTAGGCCTCCTGACAATAAAACCTCTTGATTCCCTGGGCCAGGGCTCCAATCAAAGGAATGAAGATGCCTGAGATATGTGATAGATGTGGCACCTTCCTCCCCTCCACAAATTACATGTTGAGAACCTCAGGAGGGTCATGAAACACACCCCTCCCATAAAGTCTATATTCACATCAATCTGAAAATAACTTGCCCAAATTCACCCAGAAGCTGATCATTACCTTAATATCAGGCCTTGATAAGATAGAAGCTTCATGGGATTGACCTGCATCTTTTGAACCTCTACCATTTGTCCTAGCTTCATCAGCCCCAGCAGGTGCCCTCTGGGTGCCCTCACCAGATGTGCCAGCATCTGGGGTCTCTTCCTCATCTAATGGGGTGTTATCTATTGACCGAGGCATGAGAAAGGATGACTAATGTTCTAGAAAACACATGAGAGTAAAATAAAAGACACCTGCATTCTAGAATCATGGCATCAAAACTCCTTAGTCATAATACATTAGGGATCTATAGAACAGATCTCAAAGGTCATTATGTTCAACAATAGCCTTCCAGAACCTCCACTCCATTGTTAACTGCTTCTTCCTCTTTTCACTCTTTGACTCACTTTGCTGCAAGGAAGGTATTTTTTTCTTTCTTTTTTAACAGTGGTCATAAGCAAAAAAAACCTTTATTCTTTTGGAGGAAGGAAACTAGACATGCTCTGGGATCTTTTCTAGGAGGAGACCCAAGGCAGTAAAGTTAAACCTTGATATTTATGTTTGTGGCTAGACAAATAATCAAATAGCACGGTATAGCAACAGTGAGGCAGGGTTGCCTAGTGACAAAAAGTCTATTGCAGGCTTTCATGTCTGGAACCGTTCTTTGATTTAGTTGCAGCAGAGCTTATCCAGAGGGTGAGTGCAAAAGACTGTTGTTATGCCAAGCTCAGAGCATAGCTTGCTTGCTGGACTTTAGCTCTGGAAAACAGGGTGTCTCCTAATAGTCAAAAAGAGAGGCGCAGTCTTGGCATGGGGATTCTGACATTTCCCCCTCTTGGCCAAAGAGAGAAAGTCTAAAAGAACCTCTCCCTTTCTGAGCAATAAAGGAGAGGCAGGCATAAGCCAAGATGCCACAGGAGGCCAGCTGGGCAAGGATAGTAAGGAAGGGATTTTCTAAACCTTAAAGTTCTATATAAGAGTGAGCTATCATTAATAATGATGCCTGCTATCACATCAGTTTTTTTGGCTGGCACAGAATGTCATAGATGTCAACGGATGGAAGTAATTTAAGGGACCTCAGCAATTGACTAGTCTACCACCACCACCATCACCACCTTCCTTTTACAAATGATGAAACTGAGACCCAAGAAGATTAAGTTCCTTATTCAGAATAATAAGTCCCACAAGTAATAAGTCTCAGAGGGAGAGGTGATGGACCTGGAAAGGCCTTCTAAGGAAGATGGGATTTGAATTGAGTCCAGAAGGAAATCATGGGAACCAGAAGGTGGAGAGAGAGCATCCCAGGTATGGAAAACAGTCAAGGTCCCTAAGAGTTGGAGTCTCTTGTGTGCCAGGAATGGAAAGAAGGCCAATGTCACTGGCTCTTACAGTATCTGGAGGGAAACAAAGTATAATAAGACTGAAAAGACAGGAGGAAGGCAGGTTGCAAAGGGCTTGAAAAGACAAGGGATTTTATATTTGATCCTGGAGGTCATAGGGAGCCACCAGAGTTTATTGAGTGATAACAGTCAAACGTGCTCTAGTAAGATCACTTTGGCATTCAAATAGAGGATGGAGCTGAATGGGGAGCCAGTTGACTAACCAGAAAGCTATAGTAGTAACCCAGGAGTAAGAAGATGAGGGAATGCAAGACTGCACCTAGGGTGTCAGCTTTGAGAAGGGAGAGAATGAAACAGATTAGGATGTATGTAAGATGCTTGCAAGTGACAAGTCAAGACTGACACCAACGTTTTGAACTTAAGTGACTAGGAGGATGGGGATGCCCTCAACCATATTGGGAAACTGAGAAGAGGGAAGGATTTGGTTTGGAGGAAAAATAATGATTTCTTTTTTTGATATGCTGACTGTGAGATATCTTTGCCTAAAGTAGTCACATATATTCAAATTCACACTATTCAAAGTTGTAATTATATAAAAATTTCTTATTGGTTCCAGTCCAATAGAAATATGCAGTGTGAATTTCAGTATGGAATCTTGGAGATTGCAATGTTAATAAGAGTTAAGAAATCTTTGCCACCCATTAATGGGCCAGCCCATTAAGGGAAGCTTGATTAGAAGAGATCTTTTTGTTGTTGGAAGGCCTATACCTTTCCATAATTTCTAAAAAGGTAGTGGCTTTCAAGGGTTGTGATGCCCCCTGGCTCAGAAAAGTGTGTAAATACTCTGAAGTGAGGTTTTGTTTTGGGGCTTACTCATTGGAAGTGTTTATTTGGCCAGACCAGGCTCCTTTGAAAACCCAGATGTTGTCGGAGGAGCCAAGATGGCAGAGTAGAAAGATTCACATATGCTAGATCCTAACCCACAGCCCATAAAATACCTGTAAAGAAGAACTCCCAACAAATTCTGGAGCAGCAGAACCCACACAACAACAGAGTGGAGGAGATTTCTGCTTCAGACAGCCCTGAAAACTGACACCAAAAATCCATCACACACCAGACCTGGAGCAGTGCCCAGCCCAGCCGTGGCCGAGAGGCACCAAGAGGAGCAGATCCAAGCAGGCTTCAGGGACAGAAATCTCCAGCAGCTGCACAGATCCCTCCACCCACAGATGCCAAAGGTCAGTGAGAGAGCCTGTTTGGCTGGCCAAGAGGGGAGAACAGTGTCTCCATAACTCAGGTCCCCTCGGGAGGCAGCAGCAGAGGCAGCAGGGGACAGGAGCTCCCAAAGCAAGCAGGGCCTCTGATCCATTATTGAAGGTCTCTGCATAAACCCCCTGAGGGAACTAAGCCCCGTGTGGTGGCTCTGCCCCCACCTGAGCAGCTGAACTTAAGCTCAAACTGAATAGCAGCCCTGCCCCCACCTGAGCACCTGAATTTAATCTCAAACTGAATAACAGCCCCACCCCTGCCAAAAACCCTGAGGCTGGGAAGCAGCATTTGAATCTCAGACCCCAAGCACTAGCTGAGTGGATCTGGAGGCAAGGTGGGTGTGGAGAGAAATCTCAGAAGTCAAGTAACTGGCTGGGAAAATGCCCAGAAAAGGGAAAAAAAATAAGACCATACTTTCTTGGTGAACAGATATCTCCTCCCTTCCTTTCAGATAAGGAAGAACAATGCTTACCATCAGGGAAAAACATAGAAGTCAAGGCTTCTATATCTCAAATATCCAAAATAAATATTCAGTGGGCTTAGGTCATGGAAGAGCTCAAAAAGGATTTTGAAAATCAAGTTAGAAAGGTAGAGGAAAAACTGGGAAGAGAAATGAGAGAGATGCAAGAAAAGCATGAAAAGCAGGTCAACACCTTGCTAAAGGAGACGCCAAAAAATGCTGAAGAAAATAATACCTTGAAAAATAGGCTCACTCAACTGGCAAAAGAGGTTCAAAAAGCCAATGAGGAGAAGAATGCTTTCAAAAGCAAAATTAGAAATGGAAAAAGAGGTTCAAAAGCTCACTGAAGAAACTAGTTCTTTCAAAATTAGAAGGGAACAGATGGAGGCTAATGACTTTATGAGAAACCAAGAAATCACCAAACAAAACCAAAAGAATGAAAAAATTGAAGATAATGTGAAATATCTCATTGGAAAAACAACTGACCTAGAAAATAGATCCAGGAGAGACAACTTAAAAATTATGAGACTACCTGAAAGCCATGATCAAAAAAAAGAGCCTAGACATCATCTTGCATGAAATTTTCAAGGAAAACTGCCCTGATATTCTAGAACTAGAGGGCAAAATAATAATTCGAGGAACCCACCAATCACCAGCAGAAAGAGATCCAAAAAGAGAAACTCCTAGGAACATTGTGGCCAAATTCCAGAGTTCCCAGGTCAAGGAGAAAGTATTGCAAGCAGCTAGAAAGAAACAATTCCAGTATTGTGGAAATACAATCAGGATAACACAAGGTCTAGCAGCTTCTACATTAAGGGATCAAAGGGCATGGAATAGGATATTCCAGAAATCAAAGGAACTAGAACTAAAACCAAGAATCACCTACCCAGCAGAACTGAGTATAATACTTCAGGGGAAAAAATGGTCTTTCAATGAAACAGAGGACTTTCAAGCATTCTTGATGAAAAGACCAGAGCTGAAAAGAAAATTTGACTTTCAAACACAAGAATGAGAAGAAGCATGAAAAAGTAAACAGCAAAGAGAAGTCATAAGGGACCTACCAAAGTTGAACTGTTTACATTCCTACATGGAAAGACAATATTTGTAACTCTTGAAACTTTTCAGTATCTGGGTAGTTGGTGGGATTACACACACACACACACACACACACACACGCACATACACATGCGCACACATGCACGCACATGCACACATGCACACACACACAGAGACAGAGAGCACAGAGTGAATTGAATAGGATGAGATCATATCTTAAAAAAATGAAGTTAAGTGGTGAGAGAGAAAAGTACTTGGAGGAGAGAGGGAGAAATGGAATGGGGCAAATTAACTCTCCTAGATGAGGCAGGTAAGAGACTTTTTAGTGGAGGGAAAAGGAAGGGAGCTGAGAGAAAAACATGAAGTTTACTCTCATCACTTTTGACTAAAGGAAGGAATAAAATGCACGCTCATTTTGGTATGAAAACCTATCTTACAATACAGGAAAGTGGGGGAGAATGGGATAAGCAGGGTAGGGGGGTGATGGAAGGGAGGGCAATGGGAGGAGGAAGCAATTTGAAATCAACACTCAGGGAGGGTCAAAACACAGAATAGAAGCAATGGGGGGCAGGATAGGATGGAGGGAAATATAGTTAATCTTACACAACATGACTATTATGGAAGTCATTTGCAAAACTACACAGATATGGCTTATATTGAATTGCCTGACTTTAAAGGGAATGGGTGGGGGAGGGAGGGATGGGGAGAAGTTGGAACTCAAAGTTTTAGGAACAAGTGTTGAGTATTATTCTTGCTACTAGGAAATAAGAAATACATGTAATGGGGAATAGAAAGTTATCTGGCCCTACAGGACAAAAGAGAAGATGGGAACGAGGGAAGGGAAGGATGATAGAAGAGAGGGCAGATTGGTGATAGGGGAAATTAGAATGCTCGGTGTATTGGGGAGGGGACAAATGGGGAGAAAATTTGGAACCCCAAATTTTGTGAAAATGAATGTAAAAAGTTAAATAAATAAATTTAACTAAACA
The DNA here is from genome assembly GCA_023548195.1 of Bettongia penicillata ogilbyi. NCBI lineage: Eukaryota > Metazoa > Chordata > Mammalia > Diprotodontia > Potoroidae > Bettongia > Bettongia penicillata. Next base: position 937,387 of record JAJHZJ010000336.1, read on the forward strand.
ATGAAAACCCAGATGTTGGTGCTTCTCTCTCTGGTAACTATGTATGTATTGCTTATGGTCAGACAGTTGGAAGCCCTGTCTGTTGATCTTTACTTCTCTTTGTTTTCCCTGAAGTTAAGGGTGCTGACTTTTCCCCCTGAACTAAGTGAATGATATATGTGCTTGATTGAAGTAGATTGTTGACTCCTCAAAAGTTGCTTTTCTTTTAAAAAAGCAGATCTAAGAACCTGTACAGCAGGTCCTCCTGTGTATGCTGGGGTCCTTGCTGTTACAGAGATGAAGTCCAGCTTCTTTGTTTTTACAGAGCAAGAAACTGAGGCCTAGAGAGGTGACATGACTTATGCAAGATTATATAGAGCAGAACCAGGGTTTGAATTCATACCCTTTGACTCTAAATTCTAAGAACTTTCCTCTATGCTCCTACAGAGGAAGGAACCTTCCAAGACCAATGGATAAAGGAGAGCCTGCTGTACAGGTTGGACTGAATTGCCTCTTAGGGACCTTCTAGATCTAAGACCCCTTACAGAACTACAATATTCAAGATATATAGGAAACTTGTCCAACTATATAGGACTAATTATTATATTCATGTCTAGAGGAGCAAGATGACTCATTCATGGCATCCATTGAAAGAATTGTATGTAAGGGGAAGGGGCCATGGGCTAAATGGGGCCTGTTTGGTCTGTTTATTTTCTTCCATTCTAGATACAATAAGTAGAGAGTCTCCAATCTGAGTTGGGAGTACAAGACTCAGGGATCTAGCCAGGCGGCCAATGTAACATTGACACCCTAGGGAAAAAGGGAACCCATTTGGGAGTGACTTTCAGGACCCCAGCCCAGAGAAATTATCTGGCAGCAAAGTCCTCTTCAGACATGAACCTGGTGGAACCAGTGCTATGTAGGAACTAAGCTAAGTTCTGACCTTCCCTGTTCTGTCCTACCTTGAGACCAAGGTAAAGGAAACACGGCAGGGAATGCCCCTGAAGCATTCAGGGAAATGTCTAAGTTACATCTGTGATGTAAATATTCCTTTATAAAGCCTTTAAAAAAAACTAAAAGTAATTCCCTAATAACTAGTCAAAGTTTAAGAATGGTTTTGAATATAACTATAAACTATTAACAATCTTTTGAAAGAATGAGATTTCCTAAATACAGGAGATTGCTTGCCTCCTCAGTTCTGGTGGCATATCTTTGTCCATTTTCAGTGTCTGTCTGAGACCCAAGTGGGTGTATATATAAGAAAGCCAGTGAGGTATAAAATATAGAGAGCTGGCCTTGGAATCAGGAAGACTTGAGTTCAAATCCCCTCTTTCATATATATTGCCTATGTGACCTGGACAAGTGATTTAACTTAACTTTTCAGTGCCCTCAAACAGTTGTGTAAGATTGTTAGTTGTAGAGCAGATGACAGTCTGTATGGATGAAAACAGGGTGTTCTACTGAGATAGCTAGATAGTTCAGCAGATAGAGTGCTGGGCCTGGAGTCTGGAAGACATGAGTTCAAATTCAGTCTCACACACTTAATAGCTATATGATCCTGAGCAAGTTGCTTAACTTCTGTCTTCCTGAGTTTTCTCATCTATGAAATGTGTATAATACCTGCCTTCTATATTTGTTGTAAGGATCCAATGGCATAACAATTTTAAATTTCTTATCATAGTGACTGGGGCACATAGTAAATAGTATATAAATGTTACTTATTATTATTCCTTACTGGGAGCTTCTCAGATAGAGGAAGTCACAGGTCTGGTATAGATAGGTAGATAGATAGATATACACATATATATTTTAATATATATGTGTGTATGTATATATATATATATATATATACACACACATCTGTATGTATACACAAGATCTGTACATTGTCCATCCAGCTACATATTGTAGTCTGGTCATTATTCATTCACTTGTTTTTTTCTATATGGATAGTTAAGCCAAACTCTTTGATCATGGATCTCACTCAGGAGTCTCTACAATGTTCTAGGTCTTGATAGAATTAGCACAAACAACAGCATCTGAAATACCCCACAATTTGTAGGGAATCCTTCTTCAACTTGGACTCTTTTCTTCATGAAAATGATTAATACCTCTGGTGAGCATTTTTATGTCTCACTTAATGATAATGATCAAGGATTAAAGTTATGTATTTGGTTATATCTTATAAGTAATCTAGTGTCATTTTGTCATATGAATGATAGACACCCTATTGAAAGAAAGCTATTGACACAGTGCTTGGCTCTGTTGAGTAATAAGCCTCTTTATTGTCAACAGTGTACACAGTGAGATCTCATATACTGTAAGTACATTGTTAAGTCAATCATGAATTGGTAAAGATGTAGTTTATTGTGGAATATTGCTTATCAAAATGTGTATTCCCTTCTATAACCCTCATCAAGTGTGCCCTTGCTATATCTGTAGATTTGTTCTCATTAAAATTTTATGTAAATGGAAAATAGATACGTGAGTTGGTTTTGTTTGTTTGGTTTTTCAGTTGTGTCCAGTTCTTCATGACCCCATGTGAAGTTTTCTTGGCAAAGATACTAGACTGGTTTGCCATTTTCTTCTCCAGATCATTTTATAGGTAAGAATACTTAAGGCAAACAGGGTTAAGTGACTTACCCAGGGTCACAGTCAAGATTTTACTCTAGGCCCAGCACTCTATTCATTGTCCCACCTAGTGGCCTTTTAATGAGTTGGTAGCTATTGATATTATCTTGCCCGCTTTTAACAGTAAAAATGACTAAGATTTTTTACATGTCTTTGGTATGTTTCTTCTTCTTCAGATACATTAATAAATGATCCCTCAACACCCTCAAAATTGCATTGCCTCTAGTTTAGATCCCCTCACTATGTGTATGTGGTCTAATACAACTACTTTGTACATCTTTGTTTTTTTCAATGCCATTTGCACTTCCTCAAGAAGGAGCTCCGGATTAGTGATAGTAGGGGTCAAATGTAATGGTTCCACTGTTGTTGGTGGTGCAGAGTACGTGATAAAATTCTTTACAGATCTTTTCCCTTTTTCATATCCTCGTTGTACTTCCATTTTAATCTCTCAAGTTGACTTGGCTTAGTTAAGTCTATCACCAAGCTTTCTTCATCTCATTTTTTTTCCCACTGCTCCTTGATGTTTCATTGTGACAATATAATTTATAATTTTCCATCATTTTTCTCTGTAAGATGTTTTAAAATGAGTTTATATTCTAAGAACTTGTGACTTTTGACTGCCGTGTCCCTCTACTTTGCATAGGAGATCAAGTGTTTGTTAACTACAGCAAATTTTAGGTTCTTTATGGCAATTAACCTACATTCTTTACACTTCTGTACAGAATTGTTCTAACTGGATGTTCAATTCTCCAAACATTTTGCCACCTACTTCCTATTTTTAAGCACCAATAATTTATTTAAATAAGTCAGGTTGGGGTTGTTTTCGTTTCACCTTAATTTCATTCTCATCAATGACAAGTTGTTTTCTGAATATTAAAATATAACCAGCTTAATTTTTGTGACACTATTTGGTACTTGCCATAACTATCACTTCCCAAGTCTTTTCTGGAGAAAAGTAATCCTGAAGCTTCTATGTAGTCTCCAAACCTTTGAAGCTGGCATTCCTTAATCTCCAAGCTATGGCATTCATCATATTTTCTTACTATTCTCATCTTTTCATGGAAATCCCCAGGTTTCAAAGCATACACTTTGAATTGGAAGGTCCTGTTGAGATCTTTGTAAAATCATTCTATTCCTCTTCATTTTTTGCAACAGATATTATAAGCACAGAAACTGCAATTATGTTCATGGTTGTCTTTTTGCAGTAAGTGAGCACTTCATTTAGAGTGAGCACTTCCACAAAGGATAACTAAATGTCCCATGAAATGATTGTTCCTGTTGTCTTTGGACACAGAGTAAAATCCCCTCAGCCAGGAAGACTCTGTGAGCCATCCTTCCATTTCACGCAACTTGAAAAACCCTTTGTGATGTGACTCAGCCTTCATTTGCAGGTTTATTGATTATTACATTTCAGTGAAATTAGCCTATTTGTTCTTCCCCATATAGATATGCCACTCCATCCCCCAATCCCCATTCTTTGCACTGGCTTGCCCTCATGATTAGAATTCACTCCTTCCTGATTTGAATCCCAAGCTTTTTTCCAGATTCGGTTCAAAAGTTTCCTCCTGCCTAAACATGCCTGTCTTGATGCCCCAAGTAGCTAGTACTCTTCCCCAAACCTTGAAATTACTTTGTGCTTACTTAATATGTTTTGTAGTATGTACTAATCTCTGCATATGTTGTTTCCTCCCCAAAATAGCACAAGTTCCTTGAGATAAAGCACTAGGCCTGCAGTCAGGAAGACCTGCATTCAGATCCAACCTCACAGTACAAGCCGTGTGACCTTGGGCAAGTCACATAACCTCTGCCTTAGTTTCCATATCTGTAGTCAATAATTTTTTTCTTTTATGACCACAATTCTTTATGTCCTAAAAGTGAAATAGGGCAATATTGATGCTTTATTTCATATTATTTCAAATTAAATGACTTCTTTTAATAACTTATAAAGAAATCACTAGAACAATAAGCCTATGTTATACACTACTAATGTTGTTATATTTAAATGTTAGACTCCAGGACTGTGGGGTTTGGGTATGTCACTTTCTGAGCTTCATTTTCCCATACACAAAATGAAGGTGTTGATTTCTCCGGTCTCTTCCAGTTCCAACATTCTGTGATTCTGAAGGCCCAGCTCTTCTGTCTCCGGAAGGCTATGATTCAAACTCAGGAATATGGAAACAAAGAAACTTCAAGACGTGTTCCTAGGCAGGTGAGAGATGCAAATGGGCTGTCTACCCAAGTGCGACCCTGGGAGAGAAGCCTGAATGTTCAAGTCCACACATTTCCAGGAGGCTGTGCAACCCTTACTGGAGGATTTTGGCATTAGCTCTCCATTACACTGTTGTAGTAAAATAAACCACAAGGTGGCAGCATACTACCAAAAACCCTGAAAATACTAAGTACCCAGTTAAGGAAAACTTTGCAAATTATGTTCAATTCAACATTACTGAATACCTACTGAGTTCAGAGTCCTGTACTATTCTAGAAAAGTAATAGAAAAATAGTCCTATTCTAGAAAAGAAACAAAGATAATAAAAGCTGTTTTGGGCAAGTTTTGCTTCTTTGTTTGTTTTTTTGATAATTAAACATTAAACATTTTGTAAATATCTCATTTGATTCCCACAACAACCCTGGAAAGAAGGTGCCATTATTATCTTCATTTTACAGTTGAGGAAACCGAGGTAGACAAAGGTTAAGTGACTTGTCCAGAGTCCCACAGCTGCTGCCTCTTTTTTCAACTTCATTTTGTGAATTATCTCCTCGGATTAGAATGGAAGCTCCTTCAGGACAGGAACATGTCTTTCTTTTTGCTTCTATTTGAATTTCCAGCACTTAGCGCAATGCCTGGTCCATTTTGTCAAGGGGAGAAAGTTAGCACCTGAACTTCAGAGAAAATACAAACAGAGAAATAAATATCAACCAACAGACAGGGCTTCCACCTGACTGACCTTGTCTGAGATCATATTTGAACTGAGGTCTTCTTGACTCCAGGTCCAATACTCTATCCACCATGCCACCCAGGTGCCTTTAAGAAGCAGAGAGAGAGAGAGAGCAAAGCCATCAAATTTTCAGGTGATAAAATTGAGAATTCTGGATAAAGGTGATCCAAAAGCACAAATAAAATGGGGAACAAAATCAAATAAGATAAAACATATGAGATAAATATTAACTTCTACACTTGGGTTCCTGAAATCAGATTCAAAAATAAAGAAAGGTAAAAGTTTGGCAAGGCAACACATCTCATGGGGGGAAATGTCTTGGGGTTATAGGATTACAGGATTACAGGTTATAGGATTCAATATAAATCAAGAATATGACATGGTAGCTACAAAAATTAACACTACCCTGTACTGCTTCAAAAGAAGAAAGTATCCAGAATGAGGGAGATGATCCTTATACTCAATTCTGGGATACACATTTTAGGAAAGCTCTAGGCAAAGTGGAGCATGCCTGGAAGAGGACCACCAGAATATGAGAGACCTAAAAAATAGGACACAGGAAACGTGACCAAAGGAACTGGGAATTTTTGACCTGGAGAAAAGGAGACTTGGAGAGGAAACATTCAATCTCTGAAGGGATGCCATGTGGTAGAACAGTTAGACTTTCTTTGACCCCTGCAGCAGACAGAACTAGGAACAATAGGTAAGAGCTATAGAGAAACAAATTTAAGTTTTATATAAGAAAAAACTTACTAAGAGTCAGCGCTATCTAAAAGTGAGATGGACTGCCTAGGGACATAGTAGGTTCCATTTCATCACAGATTTTCAAAGACAGATTACCCAACCATGTATGGGAGATGTTATAGATGTGTTCTTGCTCTTGAACCAGATAATCTCTAAGGTCTTTTCCCAGATTTCATTTCGTGATCATAAATATCTGTCTCCTTGCAGGTCCAGTGATGACATCTGAAAAAAAAGTACTTGTAGATTTCAAGAATGAGGCTTTTCTCATTGTAGAAACTTAATAACCAGGTTCTCAATATATCTGTTTCTTTCCCCCAAAGGTCTAACTCAAGTCATAGAGGTTTTGCTTTTGTTTTCGCTATAGAAAGTCATCATTTTGTCCCCCCTCCCACCCATTTATTTTGCAGATGAGGAGACAGATCCATAAGGGATCCTGACTTAGCCAAGACTTTACCTCTAGAATGTGGCAGAGCTAGGACTATCACTTCAGTCTCTTGACTCCTAGGCCAATTATCTTTTTCCAAACGATTTCTACCTTCCTTATCCATTAAGAGCCATAATTAAAATCAATCTAATGGCTCCCTGCCTTCCACCCTGTGTGATTCTCTTCTCTGCAGCTTAGGGAGTTTATCTCAGACAAAAAGTTACAAACTCAATTACAATTACAATGAGTCTCCAGTGAGGAAAATTCCTAACATTGAGACAGAAGTTGGGCTCTCTGCCTAAATTTAAGTTTAATTTCGAGTTAATCCCTGACTTCTTGGCAGTTGAGATAAAATTCTATATAATAGGGAGCTGGTTAGGATATGCAGCATGTTTGACTGATACAATCTCCTTTTGGACTTTAGTGAGTAGGAAGACATTCTGTAACTGGCTCCAGTATTGAAAAAGGGGTTTTTCAATTGACTACACTACTGGAATTGGGGTGCATTAAAAAGGCTTTAACCAGACAAATCAAGTGACAAAGCAAGGACTAAGCCTTCGAAGGAGAGAGATACCTGAGCCCCTACTTTCCCTACTACAGAGGGAAACATGGCCTTCCTGTTGCTTCTGTCTCTGCAGTGTCTAATCTTTCCTGATTGTTAAAGGAGGTTGAAGACAGTTACAACTTTATGAATCTTGAAGAAGTTCAGGAGAATGATCCCATTTGGAAACTACAGTCCATGACAGGATTTCCCAGAGACCAGATGATGAGGAAGGAAATCGTGATTGATCTACCCAGCTCAGTTCAGCATTAAATACCCAGAGAAATAAATTCATGTTATCCATAAGCTATGCTGCTTTTTAAAGTGAACTTGGTACAGCAAATAATATATACAAAATAACTTTTAAGTTTGAATCCATTCTCCCCAGAGACTTAATAGGTATAGAGGTGAACATGCTTTCTCCAAAGTGTCTGAGGAAAATAGTTGTTCTTTTATTTTTATGTCTTTTCAATAAATATCCCTTTGCAAAACTCAATTTATGTTTGCTGGTTAAATGGAATTGGGGTGCTAATGATTAGCAGGTAAATAAATTTTTACCTGGCTATTTAGGGCATGTCTACTAACCTGATATAAGGGTAGAAGATCCATTGATTATCATGCCCAATTAAAATTAATACATTTGTTAGGTAAAAAACACTTCTTGAATGAATCAATCAATGTGAATGGAGCCTGTACATCTTCTTGAACCAATCAGAACCATTACTGAGAGACTTAGTCTTGCCCTAAGGAAATAAATTTCGAGAGTATGGAAGTATAGTTAATTCTTTTTTTTTATTTTTTTATAAATTTATTTATTAAACTTTTTACATTCATTTTCACAAAATTTTGGGTTCCAAATTTTCTCCCCATTTGTCCCCTCCCCAATGAACCGAGCATTCTAATTTCCCCTATCACCAATCTGCCCTCTCTTCTATCATCCTTCCCTTCCCTTGTTCCCATCTTCTCTTTTGTCCTGTAGGGCCAGATAACTTTCTATTCCCCATTATATGTATTTCTTATTTCCTAGTAGCAAGAACAATACTCAACACTTGTTCCTAAAATTTTGAGTTCCAATTTCTCCCCATCCCTCCCTCCCCACCCATTCCCTTTGGGAAGTCAGGCAATTCAATATGGGCCATATCTATGTAGTTTTGCAAATGACTTCAATAACAGTTGTGTTGTATTAGACTAACTCTATTTCCTCCATCCTATCCTGCCCCTCATTGTTTCTATTCTGTCTTTTGATCCTGTCCCTCCCTGAGTGTTGACTTCAAATTGCTCCCTCCTCCTGTTGCCCTCCCTTCCATCATCCCCCACCCTGCTTATCTCCTTCTCCCCCACTTTCCTGTACTGTAAGATAGGTTTTCATACCAAAATGAGTGTGCATTTTATTCCTTCCTTTAGTCGAATGTGATGGGAGTAAACTTCATGTTTTTCTCTCAACTCTCCTCTTTTTCCCTCCACTAAAAAGTCTCCTGCTTGCCTCTTCTATGAGAGATAATTTGCCCCAGTCCATTTCACCCTCTCTCATCCCAATATATTTCTCTCTCACAGTTTACCTTAATTTTTTTTAAGATATGATCCCATCCTATTCAATTCACTCTGTGCTCTCTGTCTCTGTGTATGTGTGTGTGTATGCGTGTGTGTGTGTGTGTGTGTAATTCCACCAACTACCTAGATACTGAAAAGTTTCAAGAGTTACAAATATTGTCTTTCCATGTGGGAATGTAAACAGTTCACCTTTGGTAAGTCCCTTCTGACTTCTCTTTGCTGTTTACCTTTTCATGCTTCTTCTCATTCTTGTGTTTGAAAGTCAAATTTTCTTTTCAGCTCTGGTCTTTTCATCAAGAATGCTTGAAAGTCCTCTATTTCATTGAAAGACCATTTTTTCCCCTGAAATATTATACTCAGTTCTGCTGGGTAGGTGATTCTTGGTTCTAGTCCTACTTCCTTTGACTTCTGGAATATCCTATTCCACACCCTTCGATCCCTTAATATAGAAGCTGCAAGATCTTGTGTTATCCTGATTGTATTTCCACAGTACTGGAATCTAGCTGCTTGCAATATTTTCTCCTTGACCTGGGAATTCTGGAATTTGGCCACAATGTTCCTAGGAGTTTCTCTTTTTGGATCTCTTTCAGGCGGTGATCGATGGATTCCTTCAATACTTATTTTGCCCTCTGGTTCTAGAATATCAGGGCAGTTTTCCTTGATCATTTCATGAAAGATGATGTCTAGGCTCCTTTTTTGATCATAGCTTTCAGGTAGTCCCATAATTTTTAAATTGTCTCTCCTGGATCTCTTTTCCAGGTCAGTTGTTTTTCCAATGAGATATTTCACATTATCTTCCATTTTTTCATTCTTTTGATTTTGTTTGGTGTTTTCTTGGTTTCTCATAAAGTCATTAGCCACCATCTGTTCCATTCAAATTTTGAGAGAACTATTATCTTCAGTGAGCTTTTAGACCTCCTTTTCCATTTGGCTAATTCTGCTTTTGAAAGCATTCTTCTCCTCATTGGCTTTTTGAACCTCTTTTGCCAATTGAGTGAGCCTATTTTTCAAGGTGTTATTTTCTTCAGCATTTTCTTGGGTCTCCTTTAGCAAGGTATTGACCTGTTTTTCATGCTTTTCTTGCATCTCTCTCATTTCTCTTCCCAGTTTTTCCTCCACCTCTCTCACTTGATTTTCAAAATCCTTTTTGAGCTCTTCCATGGCCTGAGCCCATTGGATATCTATTTTGGATGTTTGGGATACAGAGGCCTTGCCTTCTATGTCTTTACCTGATGGTAAGCATTGTTCTTCCTCATCTGAAAGGATGGGAGCAGATATCTGTTTGCCAAGAAAGTAACCTTTTATGGTCTTTTTTTTTTCCCTTTTCTGGGCATTTTCCCAGCCAGTTACTTGAGATCTGAGTATCCTCTCCACACCCAACTCACCTCCTGTTCCACCCAGCTAGTGCTTGGGGTCTGAATTTCTAATGCTGCTTCCCAGCCTCAGGGCTTTCAGCAGAGGGGCATGTGGGGTGGGGCTGCTATTCAGTGAGAGCAATTAAGTTCAGGTTGGGGGGGGCAGGGCCACCTCCCAGGCTCTGTTCCCTCAGGGGGTTTATGCGGAGACCTTTAGTAATGGAACTGAGGTCCTGTCTGCTTTGGGAGCCCGGGTCTGCTGCTGCTTCTGTCACTGCCTCCCGAACGGACCTGAGTTAAGGAGACACCCCGCTCCCTTCTCGGCCAGCCAAATAGGGTCTCTCACTGACCTCTAGCGCCTGTGAGTGGAGGAGGGACCTTCACGGCCACTGGAGATTTCATCCCTGACGCCTTTTCAGATCCGTTCCTCTCAGGGCTGCAACCAAGGCAGGGCTGGGCTCCGCTCCAGGTCTGGTATGTGACGGACCTTTGGGGTTGGTTTTTCAGGGCTTTCTGGAACAGAAATCTCCTCCACTCCATTGCTGCATGGATTCTACTGCTCCAGAACCCGTTAGTAGTTCTTTTTAGAGGTAATTTATGGACTGTGGGTTCGGAGCTAGCATATGTGAATCTTTCTACTCCGCCATCTTGGCTCCTCCCCAGTATAGTCAATTTGCTAAAATAGGATGTACTTTCCCAAAAAAGCACCTAAGTAGTCAAAATCACACAATAAAAACCACAGCGCTTATGAGGAAAATAGAGTTGGGAAAACAATGTTTAAAAATTTCATCAGTGACACAAAATAAAAAATAGTAATCTAATAAAAATGGTAGCACCATTTTATACATGTTAAATGATTAAAAAATAAATATTACAATAAAGAGTTGTCCCCTCTGGGGACTTGGGCTGCTAGAGCAAATTGGATTGCTAAAATTCCTCACCTCAGGACCAAAAGACAAAGGTGAAACTTCGGAGAGGTAATGGAAGGAAAACCAGGCTTCCTCCAAATACAGCTCCCACTGTACCAGAAGAAACAAAATAAATATGGCTTTTTACTGAAGTTTGCTTGCAGAAGACGTTATTGAAAGGGTTGCGACTTGTGAACTGTTATGAAATGATGCAGTTTTCCCACATTCTCACTGTTTCTTGGAGGAAATATACTGCAAAATCCAACTGTTATTGTTGCTGTATTGTGCTAAAAATTTTCCCCAATATATAAATCATGTTTTTAAAATAAATGCAACACAGCAGTAGAACTGACTACTGTCAAGAGAATGGAATTGGCTGATAGGTGTTAAGAGAAGAAGAAAGAAAGGGTAAGACCGTCATAGAGAAAGGAGATATTGAGTAGGTCCATGTCCTCTACAGGCATCTTGGAACCGAAGACCTAGGCAAGTGCTACTAGTGTAAAAAGATCAAAGGATAACACCAAAAACAAAACAAAAAATCCTGTTCTCTTGATCAAAATATCAAGAAAGGTGGAAAATTTATAATGGTAGGCAACTTCCAGAAGTCCTTTTTATATTGAGAAGATGGATATAACATTATTCTAAATCCCAAGTTTTTAAATGATGTTAGATTTTAGATTTGGATCAACAAATCAGCTCAATGACTGGGGCTGGGAGCTGAAGAGGCCAAGATAATGGCGCAGTCCGTCCTTAGTTTAAAACCTAAGTTTAAATTCATAAACCCATAGAATCTTAGAGCCAGAAGAGGTCCATCATTTAGTCCAACACTCTGCCTGAAGCATGAGTTTCCTTTCTTACATTTCCCATAAAAGGGTCATTCAATTCCCACTTGAAGACTTCCTGTAACCAAGGCAATTCATCCTGTTTTTTAAGAAGTCTCTTTGACAGTTAAGAAATTGCTCCTTATATATTGAGTTAAAATCTATCATTCTAGAACTGTCATCTACTCCTCATACTTCCCATTCTACGGGAAGAATAATTCTAATCCTTCTTCTAAATGACAGCTTCTCAAATATCTGAGAACTGCACTCATATTTTTCTGCCTCTTCCCTTCTCTGAACTAATTATCCCTTGTTTCTTCTACTCAGCTATGTATGGCATGGTGTTGAGACCTCTCAGTGTCCAGATCACCTTACTAGTCTGGATGTGCTCCAGTTTTTCAGTTTCCTTCCTAAAATTGGTGCCCAGAGCTGAGCACAGTACTCCATATGTAGTTTGTCCAGGAAAGAGTGCAATGGGACTAGAACGTGCCTCCTTCTAGACACAAGGCTTCTATTAAATTAGTCAGAGATCACATCATTTTGTTTGGCTACTATGCCACACTGTTTTCTCATGTTGAATATGCTGTCCACTGAAAACCCCTGCGTCTTTGTCACATGTACTGCTGTCAAGTCACATTTCCTCCAGACTGTCCTTATGAAGCTGGTTTTTTTAATCTAAGTGCAAGAATTCATATAATGCTTGCTACATTTGCAATATTGTAAAAAGAATGCACCTTGCTCAAAAGCTGAACTTTCTATCCCAACCAGCCAGCTTCCTCCCACAAACAACTGATCACAAGAAAGGCTTTGGATGGTTCAAAACAACTTATTTGTGCTACAGAAAAGAGAAGAGATGATCTCAAAGCCCATATCCTACTGAGAGTGGATCAACTGAGACTCTATGTATTAAGGCTAGAACATTATTATTATAGAAATGTGATTCAATTTGTAGAACACTGAGCTCACATATAAAGACACACAACAGGCTAACAATGGCTTAAAAATTGGCTAAGGGCTTTGGGACCAGGGAAGAATTGTTTCAGATGCTGAGACACTTAAAAGAAACTGTACCTAGGGCACACAGCAGGAATCTAGCAGACATCCCTCAAGTAAGAGCATTAGGAATTTATTAATATGTATTTATCATTGTCCTAATGCCATGTAGAGCAGTGGGGATGAGATGGATGGGTTGTCAGTGATTTCTTTTCATATCTTTGGTGTGAAAGCCCTGGGTGCAGAGATCTGGTCTTCTTTCTCTCCTACAATACCTAAGACATTGTTATGTATACAATAAGCACTCAGGAAATGCTTGTTGAACCAGGTAGGTGATGGGAAGGAAGTCTCCTGTAGACTTAGCCTTGTAAAATGTTTTCCATCAGAATAGACTACTTTTCAGGCTTTCAGTTGGTATCCTGGTTCTATATTTCTATTTCTGCCTTTCAATCCCATATACTACTGCCACTGTGAACCAACAGTTTTAGAATACCCTGGGACAATTTTCTCCTCAAAAACTAGTAGAAGGAAAATTAAACAGGGAATCAGGAGGCGTTAGATCCGGTTCAGTTTCATTTATAATATAAAGGGTTATACTAAATGACCTCTATGGTCCTTCATGCCTCTACAAATCTGTGATCCTTCTCCATGCAGTGCATTTTGCTCAGCACTGGTGCTGGAAATACCAGGAGGTATCAGAATCCCGGACTCTGCTCTTAAAGAGCTCACAGTCTAGTCTCAGCCAAGATATGAGGACAAGGACCCACAGAAGCATTGAAATTACTCAAGGTGGGTTGGAAAGTGCCATAGCTCTATCTCTAGGTGATAATTCTTAAGAAAGGTCATATTTAGTCCCTATCAAGCCCTACCATAGTCACACCACATCTTGAGCTGAGCAAGGTTGTTCCAAATATCATCGACAGGGACTCAGCAAGCACGTCCTCATTCTTTGAGAGCTAGAAGTAATTCATCTGAACCCGATGATTTGAATTCATCAAAGCTCTCTTGCCATCCCCTTATTTATCTTGGCTCCTAGCTCCCTATTAGTCATTTTGTTCTGTCCTTTCCAATCTAAAGGTCACCTTCCTTGGCAAAAACAAAAAACAATAACCTCTCCAGAAGTAAGATCGGAGCGGGACGGACTCCTCTTGTCCAACGATTCACTTTGCCCTATCCTATTAATCTTCTTTACTCCAGTGTAGCCTTAAAATGTTTTTTTAATTGTCCTTCATTTTCCTCATCAGTCTCAGTTTCTTCCCAGCTTTAACAATATTGACACTAACGTTTTTGTATTCATCTCCTATATTTAGCATTCGTTCTCTGCCCACCCCCCAAGCTATCTTTCTTTTCTGTTGTTTTCTTGTATGTTCACTGAGGGCAAGGACTATCTTTCTTTTTTTGTTTCTATTCTCAACCCTTAGCATCTCATCTGACACATCATAAGCACTTAATAAAAACCTGTTGACTGATTGTTACCTACCTCTTGCTTCCATCTTCTGTTACTCTCTTTTTCAAAATCATAGTCAGTTTGTGAGTTCTTTCTACGTACACATCCTTACTTTTTAACCAGCTCCCATTTTTTCCTCCTCATCAGAATTGCTTCCTTTTCTGTATCCAAATTTCATTCTCCAGTTTAGCAAGGTCCTTCCCAAAATATGGTGCCCAGAACTGTAGCCAAAACTTTAGATGTGATGTGATTAGGGTAGAGCTTGTTATGGACTGAATGTGACCATCCTCATTCTTGGAACTATTCCTTTCTTAATTCATGTAGCCTTGGCTTTTTTGGCCACTGCATCACTGTATCACGCTAAGTTTTAGGAGCAGTTAAGTGGAGCAGTAAGTAGACTACAAGCCTAGAGTCTGGAAGACCCTAGTTCTGTTCCAGCTTTAGACACTTACCAGCTATGTGACCTCAGACAAGTCATTTAATCTCTATCTGCCTTAGTTCCCTCAACTGTGAAAGGAGGATAATAACAGCAGCTACCTTTCAGGGTTGCTGTGAAGACTAAATGAGATAATATTTGTAAAGTGATTGGCACACAGTGCCCAGTGCAGAGTAAATGCTAAATAAAAACTAGCTGTTATTATTATTAACCCATATTGAGATTGTAGTCTACTAAAACCCTAAGACTTTTTCACATGAATTTTTGTATGGTCCTGTATCCCCTATACTATTCTTAGAAATTTAATTTCTTGAACCCAAGTGCAGAACTTTACATTTGTCCTGATAAAATTTCATCTTATTTAATTTGAGACAATGTTCTAACCTGTTGAGAGCTTTCTGGATACCAACTTCAATGTGTTAACTATTCCTCCAAGCTTTGTGTAATCTGCATGTAACAGGCATGTGTAGGGGAAGATGCACCCAGAAAGTCCTGACTGATGAGGCAATGTTGGAAAGAACTAAAGAAGAGTGAACAGGAAAGAACTTTCCAAGAGAGAAAAACAAAGGGGACAAGGGTGGGTGAAAGGATTGTGAGACTGGGGAGAGGCTCTTGCCAAGTCTAAGTCTGTCCTTGAACCTGCCTTGAGACTTGTTAAGTGAGTAACAAGAAAAGATCATCTGGTCCCATATAGTCCAATCCATGAGCCAACTATATTGGGAAGGAGTTGGAGGGCATGATTAAAGATGGTCAACAGTGATGAATGGGGTGGGAAGCAATGAAGAAATCCTTCAGGTCTTGAGTTCCTTCTCTAACTGGACATTAACCCTCTGGGAGGTTTAACCCTGAGTAGAACAGTCTTAGGGAACAACTCTTATAGACCAACTGAGGACAAGCCAGTCTAAGAAAGCCAATTGTGTTCCTGGAAATGTTGCGCTTGAGTTATGCCTACAAATTAGTTTGAGGCTTCTGGCATATATAAGGGAACCACAGGCTTGCAGCCCACACACTGGTTGTTAAATATATTTATTTTTTCTTCCTGTTGCTACTTGTGCAACAGGCTCCAAGTAGGCCTTGCACAAGTGACTGGAGTTCACTGAAACTTAGCAGCAAACAGAAGGGGGTGGAGTCTGCGAGTAAGAGGAAGTTTAAGGCACAAGAATGTAGTTGTTTACTCATTTCTGCCCAGTAGAACTCTTTCTGACCCCATTTGGGGTTTTCTTGGCAAAGACAGTGGAGCACTTTTCCATTTCCTTCTCATTTGACAGATGAGGAAACTGAGGCAAACAGGGTGAAGTGACTGGCCCAGAGTCATATAATTAGGGCTGTATTTGAAATCAGGTCCTCCTGACTCCAGGGCCGGTCCTCTAACTGGCATAAGAAGTTAACTAGATAAACACACACCATACTTCTAAACTAATAATAGGATCGCTGCTACTTAGAAATAGGGCAGAGGTAGGGAAGAGAGGTAACCAGTTCTCTGAGAGTCATAGAGAGTTTGACTTTCTTCCCCTACTCCCCACCTATGGTGTTGAGTGGGGTATGTAATTGAAGAGTGGGCATAGGACTGTCAACATTTGGTCTCTATTACTGAACAGGATCAGATGACTAGACAATAGCATCCCTTGGGTGATTAAATGCAAATTTTTAAGTATTCCACCTCTAGCTTCATTCAAAACTCTGGTTAACATATTGAATGGAAGAAAGAAAAGAGACAGATTTCTAGAACATTTTCCCAGACTTCCCTCCAGGCAAAATAGATCCATTAATGATTACTTGTTGGGTCCAGGCACTACAACAGTTACTTATATAATATAGGTACCTATATAATCTTTTATATAATCATTTAAATCCTATGTCTCTGTTTTGTACACTAGAGATACTTTGTCATTTGTCTTCCTAAAATTCAGGTCTATAGCATTCTGCAGTTTACCAGTCTAGTAACCCCTGTTGAAAAAAGAAATGAAGTTTATCTGGTATAACTTGTTCTTTATGGTTCCTTTGTTTTTAATGGCTGCGGAGGAGAAAGTGAGACTGGTGACTTTGCACATCCCTCCTTCACTTAAAACCCATTCACTTGCATGTCATGTCATCACCTTCCTAATGTCACAGTCTTCTTTGAGAATAAAGGACAAATAGCAAATGCTGCTAAATGATTAAAAACACATTCTACTTTTTTCCCCCCTTGAAATCAAAGTCAAGCTCTCAGCCCATATTCTGAAGAATCTACCATCCCCCTTCACCACTCTCCAGTTCTGTCGTGCCTCTATCATCCTGTTAGATTGTCAAAAATCATTATCAACATCTCCGCAAAGACAGTAACAAATTCTTATAGTTCCTTGATATGTTGGTTCAAAACCTCTTTGGTTTCCTAGGACTAGGCTCTGTGCGTGCGTGCGTGTGTGTGTGTGTGTGTGTGTGTGTGTGTGTGTAACAGGCTGCCTTTCCTCTAGATACGACCCTTCCCCCTTCCAGACACATCCTACTCCTCCCTTTTCTGGAGCTTTCTATCCCTATCCACTGTGCCAACTAGCTGCCCAATGGAAGATGACATACATACAAATTCACTTATGTAGTCCATAGGTATAATATCCCTTTTTTTTCTGGCATTTTCCCCATCTTTTCTCATAACTTGATACTTACTGTTGGCTTCAGCTGTCATTTGCAAGAGCTTACCATTTTTAGATGCTTTTTACTTCTTCTCTGTCAATCTCCTAACGTCAATTGTACTTCAAACCCCTTCCACCTACATTTTCCTCTTTCCTCTCTCAGTGTCTGCTGGAGATAGCAACAGGTGCCTCCAATCTGACTACCAGTACAAAAGGAGTCAAAAGGATCTCTGACTGCCCTCCCCAAGGATAAGAAGACTTCCAAGGAACTACGATGTCATAATAAGGATTCTTCTTCTACCAATGCAAATCACAATCTCCTTATTATCATAACAATTTATAAATTGCTAGGGGTAGGGGGAAGAAAAATTGCTCAGGTTGGTCTTCATACAATAGACAACACAGAGTACTTGAAGGTTTGGGGTTTTTTTCAATTTAGTAGTATCTGCTACAGTTTGTGTCCCATGGACATACCTTAGAAGACACAGGATCATCCTCACACTGTAATCAAGCATTAGAATAAGAAGTCAGAAGATGGGGATGTTTGGGCCAGAATGGGGGAAAAGCAACTGTACTTCAAAATTGTGGAGAATACAGGTCTATGGGCTTATGTAAGAGTGTCATGATATGGCATCAGGGCTGGGATTGATTAAGTAAAGATATTATAATACTGGCCTAGCAGATCCCAGAAAAACCTGGAAAGACTTGTATGAACTAATGCAAAGTGAAATGAGCAGAACCAGTAAACACTGTACACAGTATCAGCAATATTATATGATGATCAACTATGAATGACTCAGCTCTTCTTAGTAACACAATGATCCAAGACAAGTACAAAGGAATCAAGAAGGAAAATGTTATGCATATACAGATAAAAGAACTGAGAGTCTCTGAATGCATATTTTTTTCAGTTGCTTTACTCTTCCTCCTGTTTTGTTTTTCTTTTTTATCTGTTCCTTCTTCCACAACTGGGACTAATGTGAAAATATTTTTACATGATAGCACATATGTAAACTATATCAAACTGCCTATCATTTTCAGAAGAGGGGAGGGGAGGGAGGAAGAAATATTTAGAACTCAAAATCTTGTAAAAATGAATGCTAAAAATTTTCATGACATGTAACTGTGGAAAAAAAAATAAAATACTATTTATACCAAGAGAGTGACAGAGAGAGAGAGACACAGAGAGAGAGACAGAGAGACAGAGCGACAGAGAGGGAGAGAGGGAGAGAGAGAGATGAATGAATAAAATACTGGCCTAGGAGGATGCTCATCTTTTTTGGTTCTGTGTTAGAATATGACTGAGAGTGAGGAAGTAGCCCTGCGACTTGAGAGCAAATTCAGTGTGGGGGGGGGGGGCGGATTTTATTGGGTAAACATGGAACAATGAGAGAATACATTAATATATGGGATGTATGAAGCTAAGATTGTATGAACTGTGAAAAATAGGGAACTAGGGTGCTGGTTCATTATCTACACAGCAGTACAACAGGGGAGAATACTATAATGATTCTGTCTCATACATTTGTTTGAAGAAGAGATTTCCTAGGAGGCACAGGGTGACCTAGGGACATGGAGTATATATGACAAGATCATGACATAGGACTTTAATATGCAAAAATATATGGATAAAAACTTTAAAATGGCATTCCTAAACCACTTAAAATTTTTGTAAAGAGGGTATAAGTTAGGCCTGTAGTTTAAAGAAACATTCTCAATCCTAGAAAAATTGAGTCAACTTGCATCTTTGAGAGGGATTTCCTTTGAACTAGTAGAGCCCTGAACTGGGATCAGAGAACCAGAACCCAGTCTGAGGCACTGTCTCTGTGCTCTCAAGCATCACTTCTCTCTGGTGTTTAGTTTACTCAGCTATAAAATGCACCTAAGGGCCCCTTCTGATGGTCCTTCCATCTGATGGTTCCATGGAGAAAAAGAAAGCGCATTCATTTAAATGTAGCAATCAAGGCTCTCCTCATCAGCGGGCCCCCAGAAAGTTACCCCATCTTCTAAATACTTTGTGACTGAGAAGCCTCTCCAATTCACAACTCATAAGTGCCCCCCACCCCTGCAACATGTTGACTTTTGGGGACGTTTTGGTTTGCTTTTCATACTATACATTTCATTGATTCTTTCTGAATATCACAGTCCTTTCCCAACTTCCCAACTTCTCCAGATTGAACCCTTTCTTGACAATGAAACAGAATTAAGCAAGATAATCTAACACAGAAACACATCTGGCCAGATATAGCATCTCCTGTCATGTTCATCTTTCACCACTACCTTGAGAGCAGGGGTGTCATCTGGATAGTCTCCTCTTGAGGATTTGCATTGGCTGTTCCATTGCTCCAAGTTCAGCTTTGTTCTAATGAGCTTTTCATATACATTGTTGTAGCCATTATGTATAGTGTTCTCTTGGTTTTGCTTATTGGCCCTGTATCACTTAATACAAATCTTAATATGTTCTTCTGAATTTGTCATATTTATAATTTTTCATTGCATAATAGTATTTCATTAATTATTACACTATAAAGCTTTTAGCCGCTCTCCACTTGATGGGTGTCCACTTGGTTTCTATTTCTTTGCTGCCAAAAACAAATACTATTATGAATATTCTTAAATATATTGGACCTTTGTTTCTATCTGTAACTTATATGGGGTGAGTTATGGGGTGAGTTATGGGAAATTGAACTGCACAACAGCAAGACCACTTCATAGCTCCACATACCAATGTGCCTTAGATGCCTGTCTACCCACAACTCCCCCAAAATTGATGGTTCCTACCTTTTGCCAGCTTTACCAGTTTGTATTTTGTCATTGTCATTCAGTCATTTTCAGTCATGTCCAACTCTTCATGACCCCATGTGGGGTTTTCTTGGCAAAGATACTGGAATGGTTTGCTATTTCCTTCTCCATCTAATTTAACAGATGAGGAAACTGAGGCAAACTGGGCTAAGTGACTTGCCCAGGGTCACATAGCTAGTAAAGTGGCTCAGACCAGATCTGAATTGAGGAAGATGACTCTTCCTGACTCCAGGTCAGGCAGTCTATTCATTGTGCCACCTAGCTGCCCCTGGCATAAAGCAAAACTTAGGAGTTGTTTTAATTTGCATTTCTCTTGCAATTAGTGATTTGGAAGATCGGTTTTTTTTGTAGTTATTTATAGATGATAAGTGTCCTGAAAATTTTATTCATATCCTTTTATCACATCTATTAAAGAACATGGGGCAGCCAGTTGGCACAATGGATAAGGTCCCTGGCCTAGCATCAAGAAGACTAAACTTCCTGAATTTAAATCTGGCCTCAAATACTAGCTGTGTGACCCTGAGCAAGTCATCTGACCTTGTTTGCCTCAGTTTCCTAATCTGTAAAATAAGCTGGCAAAGGAAATGGCAAACCACTTTCATATTTTTGTCAAGAAAAGCCCGAAAGGGGTCATGGAGAACCGGACATGACTGAAAACCACTACATAACAACTAGAGAGCATCTCTTAATGTTACAGTATTTGTATCAGTTCTCTGTATATTTTGGATATTAGAGTTTTATCTGTCTTATTTGATAGAAATATGTTTCCCATTCTACCATTTTTCTTTTAATTGTCTTCACTGCTTTTACTTCTGCAAAAGCTTTCCATTTTTGTAGTAATAATTTGTCTCTATCAATTCTTAAAGTTTTTGCTCTTGGGACCACTCTACATTCAAGACCTCCCTAAAGAGCTAAAGAGATTTTGTCTATGTAGAGCATATCTATTGAAGGTACTTTATTAGAAATTAAAACATCATTTTGCCCTGAAAGAATCTTAGGTACTCACAAGCATACTCAGACTGCACTGAGAACCGTTGATTTCTATCCTCTTTCATGCTTTCCCCTATCCCTTGCTCGACTGAAGAATTTCCTTACTTGTCAGCCAGAGGACTCACTGAATTCAAAGCAAGACATTTAATGAAATAGTCATAAAATAACAACAGAACATTACCCTGTAAATCTAGAGATCACTCTCCCACAAATATATATGACCTCTGCAAATAAAATTCATATTTACTGGCTTCCAAAGGGGCGTACACATTCAGGAAAACATGTCAGGCCGGGTCATTAGAATGGCGGCACAACCCAAGCTTTGGAGGCTACAGAGCTGCTGGCCTCTTCTGGTGATGTCACAGCCTGCCTTTTTGCTGTGTCCACCCCAAGCCAGGTGTAGCATCCTTTCATAAGCACAAGTGTGATGGAGCAAGCAAACAGAAGAGTAGCCAACATTCATTTACCTTCAGGAAATAAATGGGCCAATAAAGAAACACTCAAGTCAACTAGTACCAACATTTGATTCTTGATTTCCAATACCTTCGTGAGTAACCCTCCCTACACCCTGACTTTTTCAGATCCCATGGAAGCCCATCTAAAGTGAATATGTTGATTGTGCTAAATTGACTGACCTGCACAACAACAGACTTTCTCTTGTTTTCCAATCACCATGTCCTCTGATGATCAGTGCAGGCTTCCTGCCATCCCTCTTCACCTCCATCCCACCCCCTGCAGCGCTATATATGCCATTCCCAGCTCAGGGCTGGATATAATTGTGTCCGAGCAGTAAATCTATCTCCCTGGCCCCTCATTCCCACTGCCCCCAGCTGTGAGACAGACACTGCAGCTGGCTTGGGGGCGTCATTGGTCACACACTAACCACTACATAGGAATTTGGGACTTTGTCCAATAGCCTGTTCAATGGCCCCCAAAATGCTGTTTTGTTAAAGAACAGCCTGCTCTAGCACATCATTTTCCTAACTACTCTAGCCACAGAACACTCTGGGACATGACATTTAGAGAAGGAATTCCTAAATCCTGCTCCCAGGAGCCTGTAGAGGCATGGAAATTTACTCTTGGGTAAAGGTAGATGGACCAGAAATTAAGCTTATTTTCCTATTGGAAAACTGTCATATAAAATAAGTATTATTAACTAAAATTTCTGGCACTTTAAGGTTTTCAAGGCAATTTATACATATTATTTCATTTATTGTTCATAACAACCCTGGGAATAAGTACTAGTATTATCCCCATTTCCCTAATGAGGAAAATGAGGGTAAGAGAAATGAAGTCATCTATCCAGCGTCATAATAGCTACTAAGTGTCTGGAGCAGAATTTGAATTCAGGTTTTACATACTTATAACTTAACAAATATTTTGGGAGGAAAATATAATTAGAATCTTAATCACCTGATGGAACCTTGATTTATATTGCAGAGAACACTCTGGTTCTAGGAAACACATTTTGAGAAACACAGCTGTAAGAGATTAGGCAGAAGCCCTACATTCACATCCTAGCCAGTCCATGCCCTGTGTGATGATAGTCAAGTATCAGTGACCTCATCTTTAAAATAGGTATAATAATATGCATACGACACATCCGAGTGCTGTTAGGAAGAAACTCAGCCTAGGAGTCATTGGATAATTAATATAGTAATGTATTTCTTCATCTGTAAACTAAGGGGTTTGGATTAGATGATCTCTTACTCATGTTCTCAGGATTTGACCTCTTCCCTCAAGGAGTTTATTATCTAGTTAGAGAGACACACCACCAGCAAAAAGCTAAACAATTTAAATAGTCTAAAGTACTTGGTATAGTGAATACAAAGAATTGCCATTAATGGGTCTCTACCCTTGAGTCTCCCTGGGGTTACAAGACTCAGACTTTTAACTCAAATTAAATATCAAGGCTATATAGATTTATATATGAATAGCATCTCCTTTAGGGCTAATTCCCAAATTTCCACAACAATATGGAGCTGGGCCCCCAAAGGGTAGTTGCTACTTACCACTCTCAGGGGTTTTAGGGATAACCCTGAGGGTCACTGGGGTTTCTAGTCTTATAAGAGCCCTCATCAGTGTGCTTTCCATTTTAATCAGCCATTAGATAAGGAGTTTTTTAGCAAAAGACATTTACTAAGTTAGTATAGTAAGAATGGGGCCTCTATGTGGTGCAGTGGATGGAGTGATGGGCTTGAAGTCACGAAGATTCATATTCTTGAGCTCAAATCTATCCTTGGACATTTATTAGCTGTGTGACTCTGGGCAAGTCACTTAACCCTGTTTACTTCAGTTTCCTCTTCTGTAAAATGGGAAGAAGAAGGAAATGGCGAATCACTGTAGTATCTTTGCCAAGGAAGAGTCAGACATAACTGACATGCCTGAACAACAACTGAAGCAGAATTCTGAGATAGAGAGGTGAGGGGAGAAAAGAGAACAGAGCCTTTTAATGTTCCAAAGCTTGTTTGTGTGCTTTTGATGCCTTTTAAAGTAGCCTGGTAGTAGGAGACTAAAAGTGACAGGATGATAGATAGATCTAGGGCTCCCAAGGACTTTGAAGACCATCAAGTTCAAATCCCTCACTTTATACCTGAGAAAACTGAAATTCAGAGGGTTTCAATACCCTGCCCAAGGTTACATAGGTATTAAGTAGCAGAAGAGGCATTCAAATCCTGGTCCAAATCCAGCATTTTTTTTTTTTTTCAAAAGTCCTATATCAAAGGTCCAGTATCAAAAGTCCTGAGTTTTGGTCCCAACTCAGGCTCAGGCTCCCACTTACTAACCCTATGTGACACTGAATAACTAGATGTCTCTGAGATCAAGTTTCTTCATCTTCGGGATGGGGTGGGCTCTAAATACCCTACCTTTTCTGACTGTGGAGGTGTTCTAGGCACTAAAACTGTAATAGGAATTTTTTTTTTCCTTTTATTATTTGGGACTCAGGGCCACTCCTCCTGCAAACTTTGATTAACTAAAAGCTTGTCATCTGTTAATATCTATCTGGACCAAAATCTGATTCATGAAATAAGAGCAACTGTCACAGTTCTCAGATAGAGGTGAAAGTGACTTTAGATAGCTGTTAGCTACCCTAGATAACTGATGAAGGAAGATTTCCCTCATGCTGAGTATTCCTGGTTAATCCTCCTCCATTAGCCTGTTTATAAACCCTCTAAATGCCACTTAAACTATATAACCTTAGTTTACCTTATAGAGTTTATTTTACAAAGTATGTTTCCTTAAGGAGTATATGAGATTTAAACTTTTTCAACTTTACTGACATTGAAGGAAGTATTGGAATTATGGATCTAGCTTTAATTTTTATGATTGTACAAGGTTTCAATATGTAAAAGAATCATTTCTGTCACTTTGACATAATTTTGCCTCAGAAAGCCTTATGAGAATCTTAATGATGGTTCAGATTTTCTCTAAGGCCTGAACATATGCTTAAGCATAGGTTTTTACCTACATTGTGGCAAATATATTTTGGCAACAGTTACCTATTTCAGGAAGCCAGAGAGGAGATATTTCTCCAACAACAAATTAAAAGAATATTGGAATTTAGAAGGGACCTGAGAAAGCAGAAAATTTTGAGCTCAAAGGGATATTAGAAATCATTACCCTTCCAACCCTTCTTTCACAAATAAGAAATCAGAAGCCCCGAGAGGTTTTGCTGAATTTAGCAAGCACTTTTCAAATACCTACCGTCATTATTATCCAATACTACCTATAACACTCAGTGTTAGACTCTAAGGATACAAAAACAATCCAAAGCTTCAGCAATTTACTTTCCCAAAGGAGAGAAACATTGCATATAGATGTATACAAAGTAAATAAAAAGTAATTTGGAGGGGGAGTGGGAGGGGTTGGAGAATACTAACTGGGTTAGGGATTGTGAAAGACTTCAAGCAGGAGGTAGGATTTCATCAGAACATTGAAGGCAGCTAGTGATTTTTTTAAAAAATTATAATATTAAAAACTGGAGAGGAGTGAGAACTGTTCAGGCCTAGGGGACAAGCTGTTCAAAGGCAAAGAGATGCAAAAAAAGCCAAGTTTTGACTTGAATATACTGTAAAGGGGAACTATGGGTTAAGTGGCTTATCACAGGTAAGCAGAAGAGAGGAATTTCAGCCAGGTATTCTGACTCCAAATCCAATGTTCTTCTCACAATCGAGCCTAGCCTTTTCACTTTACAGATTAGGAAAATGAGACTGGAAGGAAATGCAAAATGATTTATCCAAGGATATTCGATGAGTTAGTGGCAGGGCTGCTGGGTCTCCTGACTGCCTCTAGATGTTGGCTGTCGGGTGTCAAAGCTACGCAAAAGTCGGGATATACTGCTCTTTTGATAATCTTCCAATTGTGTGTGTGTGTGTGTGTGTGTGTGTGTGTGTGTGTGTTTTCAGGTTGTATTTTTCATCGTTGTGTGCTTCCTCGTGGTTTTCAGGTCGCCTCTATAGCGTTCCACTGAGTGCTCCCGAGGGCAGATTGCCTTTCTTTGGGCCTTGAGGCTTCCTTGGCACGGTGCCTGGCATAAATGCTGAGTGGCTGACCGCGGCTTCTACGCGCCCCATGCCTCTCTCGTGAGTGACCACTTGGAGCAGAAGAGGCTGCTCCACAACCAAGGTCATCGAAGTAAACAGATCCCAAAGATTCTTGGAGACGGATGCCCCTGCCCGGAGCCCGGAGCCCGGAGGCCCGCCGCAGGGCTCAGCACGGAGCTGGGAGGCGGGCAGACGTTTCCCGAGGTTGAGGCTGGAAATCTTTGGAGGGGATGGGGGGAGAGGCACCGCGTCCGTTCGGGAGTCGCTACAGCAACCTCCAACTGCTGGCACCCGGAGGCTGAGGGCGGGCGGGAGGGAGGGTGGTGCTTAATTTACGCGCTCCGCTCCGCCCGCAGGAGCTGGGGCTGATTTAAGGCGGTCTGCCCGGCCGCCTCTCCCCGGCACGCTCCTTCTGGGGTCCGGCGCCCACCCCCACCTCGCCCGGGGCAGACTCGCGCCCCAGCCCTGGGGGGATGCCCAGATCCCGCGCTTCGACCCGTTCGGCCCCCGGATTCCCGAGGCTGGCCGGCGCCTCCTTAAGCAGCGTCTACGGGGCTGAAAGTTGAGGCGGGGGTTTTGTTCTTATAAGGAGGGAAAAAAGTTTCTCTGACATCCAGGAAATGAGCAACCCCCGAAGCCCGTTAGGGCCCTGCTGATGGGGGCCAGAAGATCGCCGACCGCAGGGGCACCGCCGGCTCCTCGGAGCTCAGCAGGGGAGCAGCGCGGGCAGCCCGGGTTACGCAGCTGTCACACCGAAGTTTCCAAGTCGCCGCCAACCTTTTTCGGACCCACCCGCCCACTCATCGCAGGGTAGGGGGAAAGTAGCGGGACCGCGAGCCAGCGGGTAGACGTCTGTCGACCGCTTGCAGGTAAGTCCCGGGACCATTGTCTTGTATTTCTGTCTTCCACACTTCTCTTAGGTGGCTCTTGATGGGTGCCGCGAGGAACAGAAGTGGGGAGAGGGGGAAAGGAGATTTGGGTTATTTGACAGTTATTTTGTTTTAGTGTAGGAAGGGACCTTAGAGACTGTAGAGTCTGATTCCCTCATTTTACATTCGGAGAAACTGAGGCCCAGAGCGGAGAATTGACTTGCTCCTGATCACCTAACAAATTGGTGGTAGAGCCGGTGCCAGAACCGGAGCTCCTGGCTCCCAGTCTAGAGCTAAGAGCTTTCCGGCAGATCTTTTACTGATTTTTTTTTTTTATTGACTTTAAGGCACATTATGATAGAATGAGACTGAGAACAGGGCTGGGTAAACTGGACAACAGATGTAGTGGATATTTTTGTGTTGTTTCTTTCTCCATCTCAAATCTGCTTTCATTTTCCCATTCAGACTAAGCAAGGACAGAATCATTCTCTATCTCCTGTTATTGTTACATTTTGGGGGAAAGCTAACTTTAAGTGGAGCCCTATCTTCAGCCCCTTCTCCAGTTCTGTCATTTGATCTCAATAACAGGGAACTCCTGGGGGTCCTCAGACTTTTTCAAAGGATCCAAGAGGTCAAAACTATCTTTATACTGAGATATTTTAATTTCTAACATGACAAATATCAAGAGATAAAATCCTCTTTGAAGAGTTTTCAATAATTTTTTAAAAGTGTAAAAAGATCCAGAGACCAGAAAGTCTGAGAGCTGATTATCTAGGCCATGTCCACTTGTGCTGTAGGAAGGAGTTGTCTGAGCTGTAGAGGGTTAAGTGATTTGCCCAAGATTATATAGCTAGTTAGTAGGAAAGCCAATCTAGAACCTAGATCTTTCTCTTCCTAGGCTTTTGTTCTTTGTCCTACTGTTTCTGGAAAGGTGAAAGGAGGGTTTTTTGGACCCCTGCAATCTCAGTGGGAAAGACAGCTTTTCCTTCTTCAGGTAAAAGTTGCAGTCAGTACTTTATGTCTGTGGAGGTAGTGAAGCAATGAGGTCTCCGCCATGACCGGATGATGTTCCCACAGCTTCCTCTTTCTGAAGCTGTAATAAGGACCCACATGCTGAGTGCAAATTTTCCCCCTGACCAAACCTTCCTCTTCTTCTGGATGGCTAGCATCCTTTGCCCTTTCACCATCCCCAATACTTAGAGCTTATATACCTGCATTTCAGTTCAATATTCAGGGAAAAGGGGGAATCTCTAAAAGGAAAAAGGAGGGGATCCCACCATGGCATGACTCATCTCTTTCAGACACAGGAAGTAGTGTGGTGGTTGATATAGTGGGAAAATCCTTGGCTTTAAAGTTAGGGGACCTGAATTCAAATTCTGCTTCTGATGCTCACATATTTATATGATTGGGCATCTAGACCTCTCTAGGCTGCAATTTCCTCATTTGTAAAATGAGGAGACTTTAGACAAGATGGCCTTTGTAATGCCTTCCAGCTTTAGAGCTCTGATCCTAAGAAGAATACTTTTACTTTTCCCCTTCCTGATTTGGTTTCAGGATGCCAAAATGCTCAGAGGTGGTCCTGAGGCTAGAGAGTATCTCAGACTCAGTTCCACTTTTAGATCTAAAACTACACCTAATTTGGCTGTTCTTCCTCTTTGTGATTTGACTTGGAGTTTTTCCTCTTGCATACCTCTCAAGCAAATGCAAGTCAGCTGTGATCCTCAGAAAGCTCCCTTGCTGCCTTTTTCCTGAGAGAAGGCAGGCTGGAGGAGGGGAGGGGTGTTCTGCCCCAGGGATTGCTCTGCAGACTCCAGGCAGAGAATGTGGATTGTGCACACCCCCTCAGTAATAGCATAATGACCTGGTTAGTTTATATATCGTCTTTTTCCATCTGTAGGATCATGAATGCTTTTTTTACATCTCATTGCTTACTAATTCTCTGTGCGTGTGTGTGACTGCTCTAGGCAGTGCTAGGCTCATATTTTCCATGTGCTTAGTGTGACTGTCATCTTTCTTGAGCCTCTTACTGAATAGGTACAAAGGGGATATTTCCTTTTCATGTCAGCCTACAGTCTGATTAATTTAAGAGGGGTAGTCATTTCTAGTTTCTAGTTTTTATGTGTGAAAAGCTCTAAACTTTTAACTTCTTTCCCATACCCCAGATGCTTTTCTTTTCTCAAAGCACTGTTTTTTTTGAAATAAAGAACATCTGGGGTATGTGTGTAATTATTTTTCTTTTGGTACTACCATCAAAGTGTGGGAAACAAGAGGAACCTCTGGGCTAAGATATCTTTGGAAGATCCTGTTGATTTGGGGGTTTCATATAGAAACATGATCTTTTGGTTCTAACTCAAAAATTCAGATGGGAAAGGAACTTAGGGAGAGAAGGCTCTGAGGGGACATTGTTTTAGCTGGAGATTATGGCAAGTACATCTCTCCTACAGGGTGAGTTTAAAAAGAGGAAGGTTGATTTAGTAGAGAGGCTACCTTAGAGCTATCTGGAGTATTGTACCTATTTCTGGCCACTACACTTTAGGAGGGTCACTGGCAAGCTTGTCTGAAAGAAAGAATCACCATGGTGAAGGGATTTGAAATAATATCATATGAGAAATAGTTGGAAGAACTGGGGAGGTTTGTTGGATAGAGGAGACATGGCCATTGTCTTCACATATTTGAAGACTCATCACAGAAGGATTAGTTTTGTTCTATATGGGCTCTGGGGCTGGAGAATTAGGACCCGTGAGTGGAAGTTTCAGGGACAAACATTTTGAGTCAATGGAAAAAGCAATTTTTTTTCTAATAACTTAAACTGTCTTAATTAGCTACATGATCCTAGACTGACCACTTCTCCGTGCCCCAGTTTCATCATCTGTCAAACCATTGGAGGAAGGATTATACTAAATAAGCAGTTCTTAACTTGGAGTCCACAGATAGATTTTAGAGGATCTCTGAATTTGGATGGCAAAAAAAAAAAAAAATCACATCTTTATTTTCAGTAACGTCTAACTGAAATTAAGCATTCCCTTCAGTTAAGAACATAAGCAACACAGACATTATTTAGAGGAGTCCATAAGCTTCCACAGACTGCCAAAGGGGCCCATGACACAAAAAAGGTTAAGAACTCCTCTACAAGATACTCAATGGACACTTTCAGGAAGAAGTTCTATTCCTTTGTCCAACAGTTGTCTAGGTGAAATAATCAAGGGGAGAACTGGGTGAGCTGTCAGATATATTGCAGAAGGGATTTCTACATTGGGCAGGAGGTTAGACAAGGTAACCAGATCCCTTCCAAAGGTAAGATTCTGTGATTGTAAGTTCATGTCTGGTTCCTACCTCCACCCTCCAGGGGAAAAGTATGGTAGTATTGCTTGGCATTCTAGAGGAGGTTTTTTTAGAGTCGAGAAAGGATAGTGGGGAGAGTTGAGGTTTAGGTTAGAAATGCCTGACCTTGGGTTATTCCTTGGATTGGGTTCATTTTCTCCCTGAATCCAACACTGCTTTATGGAAGGCCTCTTAGATTTGCTGAGGAAAGGTGGTCTAGCCAGCATACCAATAAGTAGAGCTGCTGAAAAGCTGGTTTGGGCTGGGAAAACAGGAAAGAAAGGCAAAAGGAACGATAGTTTCCTTTAATAATAAGAGAGCCCATGGTTAGTGAAAGGTGCAGGGTAGGTGACTAGTCTGACATCAGAAATGAGAGAAAGCAGAGAAGCAAAGAGCCCTTGGTGACAGCAGAGAGCCCCTGACAAATACTGGAGACTCCCCTTCTTAATTACTGGGTGGCAAGAGGTAGCAAATCCAGTTTGGGGACTGGAATGGATCAAGGTAATGACTAAGTGCTGCCTGGGTGTGTCTAGAAGAAATGTGTTGCTTTATGCAGGGTGCCTGGGCCACAGCTGCCAGTGGGCAAAAGGTGGAGATAAGGAGGAAGCTGGCAAAGAATCCTTTAAACTACCCTTTCTCCCAAAGTGGAAGGGGAAAGATGATGAGCGCAAAATTCAAAGTCCTGAATGGTCCTTGAAGTGAGCAAGTGTGGCTAGAACTGGTACATGTAATAATGAGTTGCTTTGTGACAGAGGCTGCCCTGTAGCTGATAGGGCATTGAACTTGAATTTTAAAAGACCTTTCAGATCTGTCTTAGGATTTTACTTACTTAGAAGGCGTGTGACCTGGGTAAGTCCCTTAATCTCTCTGTAAAATGAGAATGTACCTGCTTCACAGGGTTGTTCTAAGGATCAAGTAAGATTATGTGTTTCTAGTATTTTGTAATCCTCAAGGTATTAAGTAAATATTTACTATTATCAAGGGGTCACCTGCTTGCAGGAACCTAAAATCCTTCTGACAGTGGACATGGCTTTTTATTCCAACGTGAGAGAGAAAGGTTGGGTTGTGATGTACTTTTCAACACACAAGGTTTGGAACCAGTAGACTGTTTCTGTGTGGCCTAGGAAAAGTCATTTAATCTCCAAAATCTTATGAAAGTGAATGTGGAAAACTGTCTTTACTTGTGATTGGAAAAAATGAAGTACTATTAAGTGGGAACATTTTTTTTTAAAGTTTAAAAAAAAAGTCATTTAATCTCTCTGGGCCTCATTTTCCTAAGCTTTAAAATGAGTAGGTTGGGCTATATAACCTCTGATATTCTCTTTACCCCCAGCTCTATGTCCTATGAATGCACATCCTCCTAGGAAAGAAAGAATATAGGGATTTAGTTTCATTTGTTTGTGTTTGTCCTTCGTTATCCGAAGAAGACCATGACATCGGAGAAATAATGACATGACTTGCACTTGACTTTGTTTGGAGGGAGGGAGGGCTGTGCAGGTCACCAGCCTCACTTCTCCTCCAGAGCCATCCGAATCCAGGGACCAGATGTTCATCAGGATGACTGGAGATGACCCAGGATGCACTGGGAGACCTTGGGCCCTTTAGGCCAAGGTCTTTGCAGGTACTCACTTAGGGTGAGGCAATGCCATTCATTGAATAGGCAGGTTTAAAAAGTAGCCAGGGCATGGCCTCTTTAATGAGGTCAAGAAAAAGAAAGACATTAGACTGGGAGGGAAACAACAACAGTTACTATTGATAATCACTCTAAAGCTAGGAGGGTCCAGAGGAGTCCTCAGGTGGGGACCCATTTCATTTACAGTCAGGTATAAAAGAGTTATACTAAATCCCTTCAAGAAGAGCAAGTCTAGAGAAATAGGAGAGCACTGATAGATTGAAACTGGGAAGAGTGTGGAAAGGAGGTTCATGGGATACAGAGGGTCCTGATTTCACCATCGTGTTCAGGGGTGGTCTTGGTCCCAGGTGCAGTATGCTATACCTTGAGATAGAAGCCTAGCACATACAGGCCCAGAACTGTTCTGTGTTGCTCTCTTGCAGTCATCAGCCCCAATCGGGGCAGGAGTGTAAATTTTGACCCCAAGATGATGATATGGTTAGGAGCTATGCTCCTCCACTTCTGCCCTTGGCAAATGAGTTTGCTCAGTGATGAGTTTTCTGGCCCAAAGGGGTCGCCTGCTTTTGTCACCAACCAAATTCCAGGGGCTGCTTGAATGGAATATACCATGTATATGCATGCACACAGTGCTTTGTACTTGGTAAATGTGCTAGTTGATACAATGGATAAAACACTGGGCCTGGAGTCAGGAAGATTCATCTCCCTGAGTCCAAATCCAGTCTCAGACACTTCCTAGTCATGTGACCCTAGTCACTTCACCCTGTTTACCTCAGTTTTCTCATCTGTAAAATGAGCTAAAAATGGAAATGGCAAATCCACTCCAGTATCTTTACCAAGAAAACCCCAAATGGGGTCAGGAAGAATCAGACAAGACCGAAAAACAACCAAACAGCAAATGTTGGCTCAGTATCAACATATGACGAGGACATCTGCCTACAGGCACATTGTAGGCCTGGATACCATTATGCTGGTCTGTGGTGCCTCTCGCAAAGTTGCCTTCCCTCCTCAATTGTCTCCCTCTCCATCCCCTTCATCTTTTTTTAAGTTTTCTTTGCTCTAGCAAGGCCTACCAGGTGACTAGGTGGCAGCTAGAGGACACTGTAATGCATAAGGGTAGGGTCTGGAGTCAGGAGTTCAAATCCAGCCTCAGATGCTTAGTAGGCACATGATCTTAAACTCTGTGTGCTTCAATTTCCTCATGTAAAATGGAGATAATGATAACCCCAACCTTACAGTCTTGTTTTAAGGACCAAATGAAATCATTTTTGTGAAATGCTTATTTAATAAATATGTGTTCTTCTCTTCCCCACCAACAAAAATTTTAGTTATCTCTGAGGTTCAAGGGTTTTGTTTCTGGTATCTATTCCCAACTACGTAAAGGCCTAATAGTGCAGGTACATGGAGTCTCCATCCTACCTTTGACATTGACATAGTCTCAGGATGGTTAGTCTTGAGGTCATGAAAGGCTTAAATACTAACAGCCAAGGTTTAGGCAGGCCAGCTAGAATTCTGGGTAGTCAAATAACAGTAAACCAGAGCAAAGAGGTTCATAGACGTCACCAGACGGCTTCAATGGAATGTCCAGGTCTGGGGGGCAAAGTTAGTGCACATGAGTGGGGTCCTTATCCTTTTTTGTATCCTAGGCCCCCTTTTGGCAAGTCAGTCTAGTGAAATCTGGGGGCCCCTTCTCAGAATAATGTTTTTAAATGCATTAAATACTTAAGATTACAATAGAAAACAGTTAATATTAGATAAAACATTTCTTAAGTATTTATTGTATTGAAATAGTTTATCAAAATATTTTTTGAGAAGTTTACAAACCTCCAGTTAAGGCTCTTGGCTTAGTGTTTTCTATGAGGTCTATAGTCATACTAGTGAGGAGAGAGCTACAGATATAGCTGCCCTATGAGTTACCAGAGGATTTCCATGACCTTTTTTAGGGAGCTGAGCATTGCCCGAACCTTCTCTGGATGGCTAAGGGAGCCCAGAGAGATTCTCTTCGTCCCTGGATCCTAGGGTTTGACTACCTCCTTACTGACATCATCCTCTAAAGTTTGGGCAGAGGGCCCTGGTGACAGGGGTTCTAAGAGTCCCAGAATGGTGGAGAAGGTACAATT
The DNA here is from genome assembly GCA_023548195.1 of Bettongia penicillata ogilbyi. Taxonomy (NCBI): domain Eukaryota; kingdom Metazoa; phylum Chordata; class Mammalia; order Diprotodontia; family Potoroidae; genus Bettongia; species Bettongia penicillata. Next base: position 971,041 of record JAJHZJ010000336.1, read on the forward strand.
TCATGTGGGTTCGTTCAGCAGTGAGTACAATGCTGCCAGTTGTGAACTTTCCATTTCTTTTAGGCTTGAAAGATCCACAGGAAGAGTTAAGTTTTAGGAATGGCCTATGACAGACGTGGAAATTGGAAAGGAATATGAGGTTACTTTTCTCTTGTGGAAGTTATTTGGAACTAGATAGAGGTTAATCAGATCATTAAGCCCCTTCTGATGGGCTATAAAATGGATTTGGGCAGCAACAACCTCCCACTTTGCCATACAGTCCTTCCTCCATCTGCTTCCATTCTGATCTATGACATCACCAGAATGGTAACAGCCTATGTGTGTCATTGCCAGGGGCAATACAGCTACAACAGGGCAAGATGTTCAGGAGACACCACCTAGGAATTGATTGGCATGAAAACACATCCCAAAGTGAGGATATTCAAAGACCTTACCTTCCTAGGGGTTCTCTGGGGATTTCAATAGGGAGTATGGTTGGCAAAGGTTTACCAGCCTGTGTTGTTGGTGGCCAGAGCCATGTGGATGGGATGAGGGCTTAAGGGACTAGGGTTTAGCAGAGGTAGGTAGCATCCACAGGTCTTCAAGCCCTACACCTTCCTTGGTCTCTCAGGCCTTTTTGAGGCTAAGGACAAAGCAGAGGCAAGGTGAAGCTTTCAGAAGTCCCTAGGGCCTCTGCTGGGAGCTGTCTTTGCTGTTGCTAGGTTCTGGGTTTGGTGGGAGGAAAGAGGAACCCTGGGGTTCCTGCAGAGTTCTTCAAGATGTGGCTTGTGGGGAGTGAACATGGCAGTTTTCTGTTAGGCCTAGTCACGCATCTATGTACCCTTACCTCTGCCCTCCTACACCTCTTTACTCTGCAGTACAGTAGTAAGAATATTGGATCAGAAATTAGGAGACCCAGATTCTCTTTATGGCTCAGCAACTACTTGTGTTTCCTTGAACTAGATAATTTTCCTTTCTCAGTCTGCCTTTGCATCTGTAAGATGGGGCCAGGGGTGGGGATGGAGCTGGACAAGAGGAACTCTAAAGTTGCTTCTACCTTTCGTAGTCTTGTGATTCTTAATTCTGACTCTGCCCCCAGGGTGGGCAGACTGCAAATATACTTAAGGACACAAAGGATTTAAATAAACTCATGTATTTAACTATGACCCTCCCTTACCCGGGAGGGTCCCTAAGAAAGGAAAGTTTAGGAAAGGAAATCCCCTTAAGAGGCAGTGTGCAGTAATAGGAAAAATGTGAGACTTGAAAGCAGGTGAGTTCAAAGCCCATTCCTACCATTGAATAACTATGACCATGTGCCTCAGTTTCCTCAGACCTCTGAAGTCCCATCCAATTCTATGTCTGTGATCCTATAATCTTTTTGACATCGACACTGGGGACAATAGCCTTGACTTCCCTTCCATTTATGAAACTCTGCAATTGAATGAACCCTGGGGCTATGCACATATCAGAATTCAGATGTTCTTCACTTAGTTGGGGGGTAGCTCTATCTGCATTATACTTGCTTACTTGCTTCTGTAAGTAAGAGACTAGAAATCTAGAAAGAGAACATAGCCAAAGAACCAACCAGAAGATTGCAAAGTAGAGCTAAAGATGTACTTCCTCTCTAGGAAAGTGATGAGAAACTGCAATAGATTAGAAAAGGAAGGTGTGGGCAATCTTCTCTCTCCTTGATGATGCTTGAGTCTATGGTGATAGGCTTGGGGTCAGGAGGACCTGGTTTAAATCATACCACCCACATTTACTGGGCAAGTCCCCCAACATCTTCATCTGTAGAATGCAGACAGTAATAGTGCTTTCTTTGAAGTTGTTGTGAGATAATATAGATAAAACACTTTGTAGATGACAGATCTTAAAGAGATAGAGATGTTAGCTATTAATACTATCACCTTAATGAAATAGGGATGGTGCAGGCCCTGCTTCGAGGCAGAGGTCATCTAGCACCTTCCACTTTGGGTTAACTTCAGGTTTTATGAAAAGTTATTGGACAGCTGGGTGGTGCAATGCATAGAGTGATGGGCCTGGAGTCAGGAAGACTTATCTTCCTGAGTTCAAATCCAGCCTCTCAGACCTTTATTAAGGATGTGACCCTGGGCAAGTTGTCACTTAACCCTGTTTGCCTCAGTTTCCTCATCTATAAAACGAGCTAGAGAAGGAAATGGCAAACCACTCCAGTATCTTGGCTAAGAAAACCCTGAATGGGGTCATGAAAAGTCAGACAAGACTCTACGGCAATAATTATGACAATTTCTCTGGATACAGTTGCCTGAGTTCTATGTAAACATAGTTGTGGGTAAAGTTGGAAGTCAGGCTTACATGCTATAAAGAACAGTGAGTTAATTCATGAATGATGCTTCTATTTACAAGTCTTTTTGCAAAGCTAATTAAGGAAGTGGCTTTTCTGCTTTGATTATGACCTTTTGTATGGAAAGGGTATTTACAGATTATATCTTAATCCTCTGGGAGGAAAGATAAAGCAATTTTGAGTCAAAGATGAGAGGGAAGCTAATTATTATCCTTATTTCCATGCCCCTAAGTCTGTTCCCACTCTTTTGGATGATTCATTGTGTAACAAAAGGCAGATGGGTTGCCATTTCTCCATCTTTTAAATGGGGTTAATAACTGTCACCACCAGATAATATTCAGAGAGTACTTTCAGATCCTCTAATGAAAGTCACTAGATAAATAGAAAGCACATAATTATTGAAATATGTAAGCTACAGATGAATAATATAGAGGGACTGGAATGTGTGGCCTGGAAAAAGGGTCCAGAGTTTCTCTCAAATTTGGTTTTGAAGCTGCCTCAGGCGATGCTGATTTCCCTCCATTTGTTTTGCCTCTCTCTGTAGTTTCAGCTAGGGAGCTCCAGCCTCTTCTGAATTCTCCATTCTAAACCAACTTTAGATGGGGAGGGAGGCAGGAAGGGAAAAGGGGTGGGGGGAGAAAGAGGGGAGGATGAAGTTTGGGACCTATCCAAAGGCTGAGAGCGAATGTGCTTACAATTGGCTATCCTCTTGGGATTGTGTTTCATTAGCCTTCTATCCAGAGAGGGAAGAAAAGGAGCTGGAAGCACTCAGCCTCGAGTTTATGAAAGTGGCCTTTGTTCTCTCACGTCTTTGTTTCACAGTCACTGAAAATGCAAGACTTCCGCAGACCCAAATGAAATGGAAAACGTGTGGCTGGAGTCACCCAGCGTTATGCATTTGTGAGCTGCACAATATGTCTTGGATCTCAACATACCTCTTGCCCTTAGAGACACACACACACACACACATGCACACACATCCTACAACATACAAAATAATCTGTCTTTGCCCTTTTCCCCTAATTGATTTTGTTTTTTTTTTTTGTTTTTTTTTTTTTTGCAAAGTCCAGAAAGCAGAGTCCTTAGAGATTCCAGAGCCCTCTGGCTGGAAGAGGACCCCAGCAGTATAACTCCTGGAATCTCTCAGCCATGTCATTGACACAGCTCCGATTTACTTTCTCAACCTTGGTATCTTACTAATCTGTTACTACAAGCAATTCCCCACAATGCAGTGGGGTGCAGTGGGAGGAGCATTAGACTTACCTAGCATTTGAATTCTGGCTCCTGACACAAGGCTGAGTGACCCTAGGCCAGTCACTTTACTTCTCTGAAGTTTGGGTTCTTCTTCTGTAAATGTAGATAAATAATAGTACTTCCCAGCATTGTTGTATCATATAAGATAACAGATGGAAAGCCCTTTGTAAGCCTTGGGATCTCATGTCATTACCAGCTGTTTTTTACTACTCGTCCTTTCCCTGCTCTTGCCTCATCAATTCTCTCATTGCCACTAGGTGGTAAATTTATTTAAGGACAGAAATCAAATCTGCTCCTTTCTTGTGAGCACTTCTTTCTGTCTCTCAGGGTCTATAATACAAAGCCTTGTATATAGTAGTTGTTGTTTCCATCAAATCTGACTCTTTGACCTCATTTGGGGTTTTCTTGGCAAAGATACTGGAGTACTTTGTCATTTCCTTCTCCACCTCATTTTACAGATGAGCAAACTGAGGCAAACAGGGTTAAATGACTTATCCAGGATCACATACAACTGGTAAGTGTCTGAGGTCACATTTGAACTCAGGTCCTCCTGATTCCTCCAGGAGTGATTTCATTTACTGGGTCACCTGGGGGCCTCTCTTATTTTCTTTTTGAAAGAGACTGTGTGGATAGAGAGCTGAACTTGGGTTCAGATTCCACCTCTGACACAAACTAACTGTGTGACCCTAAGCAAGTCACTTCATCTCTTAGTGGCCAGACAACTCAAGACTATGAGTTATAGAATGATAACTGATCTATAGAAGCAAATGGAGTTTTCTTCCCTGGAGTTTTGCTTATATCTGTGAAAGAAAACACAGATCAGGATACTCCCTCCTCCACCCCCTCCACAAAGTATTTTCATTGTGAGCAAATACAGAAGTCTGATTGTGTCCATTTTTATATTCCAATAATAAACTCAAATTACAGTATCATAAGATTTTGATATGAAAGAGATCTCAAAGATCATCTAGTCCAACTTTCTCCTTTTACAGGTGAGAAAGCTGAACTACAGAGAGTTTAAGTGACCTACCCAACGTCCTGTAAACTGGTAACAGGCACGGGATTCAAATCCAGATATTTTTACTGTCTCCTTAACTAGAAGGGAAACTAATCCTGTCATTTGCAAGAAGGTGAGAGGGAGACGAGAGTCCATCTCTAGTCATCCAAAAACTATTTCCCAGCTTTGTGACCCCTATGTCTTCCCTTCCCAGAAAACACGTTTCTGCAAAAGCAGAGGGAGGGAAGGAGACCGGCTGATGAGCTTTAAAATAGGATGGGTGAACAAGGGAAAGGGGAGGGAGGGAAAGAGAGAATTGAGTGTGTATGTGAATATACAAGTTAATAGGGAGATAAATGGGAGGAAGCAGCTGGCAATACTAACTGTATTCTATGACTTTACAATCCCAGGGGCTTGGTTCTCAAAATAATAGAACCGGTTGGCTCTGAGTAATGCAACCAGGGTGTAGGAGGGTGGTAGAGCAGGCAGACACCGCAGCCCTATTGTTCAGCCAGTCTCTGGCTGTAGGGAACACAGCAATCAAGCTCTTAATTTTTTATAACTGGACTGGCCTCTTTCTTTTTTGTCTGATGTTTTGTTCCCCCTTGTTAAATTGAAAAGGGTTGTTAGATCTTTACAAGCCCAGAGACAGCCTCTATGTGTGCATATTCCCAGCTCTTTTCCCTTCTTCTGTCCTTTCCCTGGCTCTGAGATTTGGTCTCCACATCATGGCAGGTGTAGTTTGGGAAGGAGAGCGGAATGGGTGAGGGGTCTTGGAGGGGATAGGAAGGAGCTTCCCAGGCCTGGAGCTAAAGATGTAATAGCTCCTGGGGGAGAAGGATCCTGCCCTACCAGCATACGGGTGAGAGAGGGATGAGAAAGGAGGGCTTGTGATGGCTGTGACATGAAGGAGGAGTGAGTGTGAGAAGCTGCCTCTTTCTAGCCATTCAGAAATCTTTGAGAATTTTCTTTTTACCTTTAAGAAACACGGTTGTGTCTGACTTCTGATCTGTCTTTGTTGCCCAGGGAAGAAAGAGAGAGAGGGAGGGAGGGAGAGACAGAGAGAGAGGGAGAGGGAGGGAGAGAGGGAAAGGGAGGGAGAGAAAGAGAGGGAGAGAGGGAGAGAGAGACAGAGAGAGAGGGAGAGGGAGGGAGAGAGGGAGAGGGAGGGAGAGAAAGAGAGGGAGGGAGGGAGAGAGAGACAGAGAGAGAGGGAGAGGGAGAGAGAGAGGGAGGGAGAGAGAGAGAGACAGAGGGAGAGAGAGACAGAGAGAGACAGAGAGAGAGACAGAGACAGAGAGAGGGAGAGAGGGAGAGGGAGGGAGAGAAGGAGAGGGAGGGAGAGAGAGAGACAGAGAGAGAGACAGAGAGAGGGAGAGAAGGAGAGGGAGGGAGAGAAAGGGAGGGAGGGGGAGAGAGAGAGAGAGGGAGAGAGAGACAGAGAGAGAGAGAGAGACAGAGAGAGAGGGAGAGGGAGGGAGAGAGAGAGAGGGAGGGAGGGAGAGACAGAGACAGAGAGAGAGACAGAGAGAGAGACAGAGGGAGAGGGAGGGAGAGAGAGGGAGGGAGGGAGAGAGAGACAGAGAGAGAGACAGAGACAGAGAGAGGGAGAGAGGGAGAGGGAGGGAGAGGAGGGAGGGAGGGAGAGAGAGACAGAGAGAGAGGGAGAAAGAGGGAGAGAGGGAGGGAGGGAGAGAGAGACAGAGAGACAGAGAGAGAGAGACAGAGAGAGAGAGAGAGATCTCTGAAGGACTGAGTTCAGGCCAGACTATTCTCTATTTCTTGTCTGGATGGGGTGGGATAAGAAAAGGGGGCTGCTTTGGTGTTTCAGCCACCCTGAGCCTCCTGAACAGAGGTGGCAAACCAAATTGTCTGAGTGCCCCACTTTGGCTGTGTCTTCCAGCCTAAACCCAGACTGACCAAGCTCTAGAAAGAGAAACTGTCAGCTGGTACAGGAACATAGATATAGATAGGTAAGCTGGTTACTTGGAGTGAGTCAGCTCATAACAACCTAAGAGATATGAGTGAATAGGCAGAAGAAAACTATAAGAGAAACAAATACAGATGAGTCTCATAATATGGAAAAATACTGCGCCATGTACTTTCCCAAAGCACTTTTGCTATAAAATAGAGGAGCCTTTGTTTTATTATAACATTTGTCCCTCTGTTACTGTGTGCGGAAACCTCACCCCACCTTTCCACCAAAATTTAAATTAGAATTCTGTGGCATGGTGAGTCAAAAGCACAGAAGATTAAGAGGCATGTTGGTATAGTGAATTGTATCTTTGTTTAAATCCTGCCTTAATCAATTGATAGTTGTATGACCCTAGGCAAGTCACTTAACCTCTCTGTGTCTTGGTTTCCTCATCTGTAAAAAGAGAGCATGGGACTCAGTGGCCTTTAAGGTCCCTTTTCCCTTCTAAGTCTATGATCCTTGATCTGTGTCTAAATTGCTGTATGACTTTAGGTAAATCTCTTTCCTTCACTGGGCTTATTTTCTCCATCTGTAAAATTTAGGGTTGAACTAAATACAAAGGTAACAAACTTGCTGCTTATTACAGGCAAGGGACCCACAAAACTCCTGAGTAAATGTAATTAGGAAATGTTTAACAAAATAAATAAAAAATTAGCATATAATATCAATAATGTTAGTTTGTGATTTTCCAAGTCAATATGCAACCTCTTTCTATTTGATTTAACACCACTGAACTAGAAGGTCTTAAAGGCCCTGTCCAGCTCTGACATTTAAGAAGGAAATATGGTAGACTACTAAGAACATTCCAAATACAGGGCAAAGTAGGAGCAGAGGCAGGGAGGTGGAAACATAGGATGTATTCAAGGGACAAGAAGTAGATGAGCTTGACGCAATCATAGTTTATAGTGGAGGTAGTAGTGGAGGAAAGACTAGCTTACGGAGGGCCTTGGAGAACAGGCTGAGGAGGTTGGCTATCATTCAGTACATAATGGGGAGATATGGAAGAGATTTGACCAGAAGAGTGGCATGCTCACCAGCTATCTCTCTAACAGAAGAATGATCCAGGAGAGTGGAAATTTTGTATGTTCTGGTGTTGAGATATTGGCTATTTGGAATCAGGCAACAGGGAAGGAAAGACTCTTTGTTCCCAGGAAGATTGATGGCACACATTTCCCTTTCTAACCTTCTGCCTAAGGGAAGGAGTGCAGTTGGAGGGCAGGAAGGATGTCTGCCTTTCCACCCAAGCACCCACCGTCCCTTCCTGTGCCTTGCCTCCGAACATTCTCCGCCAAGTAACTGTCACTACGGGGTGGGGCTAGAGGCCAGTACTGAAGCAGGCTCATAACTGTACAGTATTCAGTGATCTTCAGAGAAACTTTCTTCCTTCATCCAACAGGTGTCCACTTATCCCTTACTTTGAAGCAAGCACTAAATTAGGCACTGTGAAAGGACAGGAAGAAAGGTCCTGCCCTCAAGGAGCCGTTGAGGAAGCCAGACTGCTGGAATAGTTAAGTATCAATATGAATTGACATGTAATTGTGCCTAAATCCTGTAGAGTCCATGAGTGCCATAGGATTTCAGAAAAGGGAGATATCAGAGTAGGCTGACCTGTCCAGAAACTCTTCATAAAAGTACAAGTTGAGCTGGGCCTTGAAAGTAGGATGATGTTAGAAGGGTAAGACAGTGAGGAAACAGCATGAACAAAATTAGGGAAGCAAGAAAAGGCACCGGGTGTGACTTTATGGAATATTGTCCCATCTCTGGCTAGACTGGAGGCTCCTAACAGGACAGAGTTCAGGAGAGAGGTCAGAGCTGAGAATTATTTGCAGGAGGCTGATAGGTAAGACAGTAACTGATGTTCCTCAAGGGAGAGAGGAAAGGATAGAGATCCAACCCGGGAGGATTTGCCTATGCTTGGGGATAGGTGAAGAGGAGGGTTGTATCAGTGAAAGAGAGGATGAGTGATCAAAAGAACTAAGTGCCACAAAGACGTTGAGAATTATGAGAAATAAGAGAAAGTCATTGGATTTGATGATTAGGAGGTTAGTGGGAACCTTAGAAGCATTTCTGTACAGTGGTAGGGATGGAATCCAGTTTACAGGAGATTAATGAGGAACTGGGAAGTAAGGAAGTAAAGGCAGGAGGCCTAATCTGATATTAGTGAAAATGGGAGGGAGCCAGGAGGAGCAGGTAAGTCAAATGAAGGTTTTTAATTTTTTTTCTCCATGGAAGATGTTGGGGAGAAGGGGCAGTGTGTGTGAGGGAACCCAAGCCTGTTTGAAAACTAAGAGGGAAGGAGGTAGTGGAAAAACAGAGTGTAAGAATTCATCCATTACCTACCTTTTCATTCAATATGTGAATTTCCTTTGCCAGTGTCATGTCATATGCCAATGGCTTCCCTTTCTCTGTTCTACCATGGCTGTCCGTAGCTCATAAGTACATGCTCTGTAGCACAATATAAGGAGGCCCTCGGACCAAAGAGATTCCTGACATCGGCCTGCTTTCAGTGACCCTGCCCAGGTGTCCAGACCTGCCTTAAAGAGACTCCTCTTGTTACCTCTACAGAAAAACCCATGTCTATGCAACTCAGAAGCGTTTTCTCATCATCATTATGACTCTGCATCTCTCTCTCTCCTCCCAGAAAAGGAAGAATCAGAGGGAAAGAAGGGGGCCCAGGAGCTTCAGGTCTGAAGGGTCTGGCAATTTTGGTAGCCATTCTTTAGACTAGGTATTTTAGGAAGCTCAGTATTCCCTGACTCCCGCTAATCAGACCAGTGAGTCTGAGCCAGCTGTCTTCTAAATGGCTCTGTTCCATCCCTGAGTTCTTGGATCACCTTCACAAAGTTTGTGACTCCTGTAATCCTCGAAAACTAATTCCTGACACTTACCTCTATCACATGGGATTGATTAACCAATAAGAATTTATTGATCACCTGCCATGAGCCCAGCCTTGTGAGGATGATAGGAAAAGACAATGTCCCTGCCCTCTTCCCCATAAAAAAACCCCCTGAATTATAACCTTAGAAACCAAGAATAACATAAATAAAATAATAAAAAATCAGAAAAGAGAGCTCACTATAGGCTAGAGTAGTATGTTTAGAATCTTAGAAGACAGGAGCTTTCTAATAATATTGTAACCAAGGTACATACTTACAGTCGTTCATTTTGTCTCTCAGGACAAAATGTCATCTCCTCAAGAACAGGCATTGTTTCATTTTTCTGTATCTGTGCTGAGCATGTAATAGGCACTTAATAAATACATGTTGCTTGGTTGATTGCAGTGGAATTGTCATGAGACAGGGAAGAAGCCAGAGGAGAGGATTGTGAGAACAGGAAGAGTTGAGATAGGAGACCTAAGGTAGGAACAGCTTATCTAGAACCTGAATGTTAATGCCTTTCATCTCTTGAGTATTTCCAATTTATCCTATCTGTACCTTGTTTGTACATGGTCATTTGCACACTCCCTCTTCTATTAAGGCAGTGAGCTCCTCTAGAGCAGGGACTGATTTTTGCTTTTCTTTGTATCCCTAGCACTTAGCTAATGCTTGTCAACCCAACTAACCGACCTTGAATGCCAAGCAAAGAAACTGGGAGATGATAATTTGTGGGGAACAGAAATCTTAGACCAAGTCTTAGGATCACATGGGTTTTGTTTGTTTGTTTCATTAAAATGCTTCTTTTTCATAACCTGATTTCTTTTGGGTTCATGTTCTCTCTGAGAATATCTTAGGGAAACAATGGTCAGTTCTAAAAGCATTGGTGGATGGTGGTTCATGGAGTGTCACCTCTGAGTTCAAGGTATCCAGATGGAGAGCTAGTGAGGATAAACTAGGGCCACAGGTGAAGTTTCTATCTGCATCTCTCCTTCCCTAGTCACCCTCTCTGCATCTGTCTATGTATTTGATTTGGGGCAAGCCATTTCCTTTCTGTGAGATTCAGCCTCCTCTCTGCAAATGAAGGGATAACATAAACTAAATGGACTCCAAAGTTCCTCTCTTCTCAAGATCCTATGATCCTCCACAGTTGAGTTACCTGTCAAACCTCTATAGGAATGAACCACATGATTCCAAGCTAGCTAGTGCCCTTCTCTGGACCTTGGCTTGGTTTTGTTTTGTCTGAAAAATGAAGGAGTGTGAAGTAAATGAGCTTTCAGTTGCTTTCCGTGCTATGATATTTCTGTAACTCTTGTTTTCTTTCCATGTGTATATGTCTTGTCTCCTCCACCAGACTGGGAGCTCTTCAAGGGTAGGAACTGTGTCGCTCTTATCTCCCCTGGGCAATGCTCATTGCACATTTGCTGCTTTTTCTTTTTATCAGTTGTGTCTAGTTGGCTTCCCTCTTAGGTGAGGTTTTGGTCTCCATTTTTAGAAAGGGGAGAGAAAAATCTCCTTTCGGTTTATAGGTAGTCTAACTCATTGGTCATTGAATAAGGTTTGCATGATGATAATTATAGCCGTAATAGTAACTGATATTTACATGGTGCTTACTGTGTGCCAGGTACTGTATTAAGTGTTAAGAATTGAGCTGTTTCAATAGTGTCTGACCTCCAGGACCCTATTTGGGGTTTCTTGACAAAGATAATGGAGTGGTTTGCCTTCTTCTTCTCTAGTTCATTTTATATTTGAGGAAACTGAGGCAAACAGAGTTAAGAGACTTGCCTAGGATCATACAGCTAGTGAGTGCTGAAGCCAGATTTGAACTCAGGTCTATCCTGACTCCAGGCCCAGCGCTCTATCTGCTATGCCATCTAGCTGCTAACTATTACCAACAATTGAACTAAATGTTTGTAGATATTCTGAGAACTATGTCATCTCAAATGGGTGTGAATTGTATCATCAGGGCTATCACATCTCAAGTTCTATTAAAAGTTACTTTTACATAAGATGTTAAAGTTTGTACTTTACATGTAACCTCAAGATACCATACATGGTGGAAGAATGTCTTGTGGGCATCTGACGGATCCTCTGTAGAGGACCGGAGAAGAACATGGACAGGTTGCTCTGGAGGAAGTGAGTAGAAATTATAATCTCACTGGTAGATTCCCTGCATTGAGGAAATCATGGATCTATGCCTTCTGGGCTAAGGCTGCTCTCCTAATTATATAATTAATCATTCTGATAGATAGGTTTTCTGCCCAGGACCAGGGCTCTCATCCAGATCTTTTTTCAGGGATGCCCTCCCACAAAATCATATTTTGGTGTTTTTTAGTTGGGAGAGACTGTAGCAGCCGTCAAATTCAATCCAGATGCCCTCTCTACCCCCTTACCCCCCACCATGCAAAAAAGAATATCTACTCTTACATTCCTGAGAAGTGATCATGCAGCTTCTGCTTGAAGATCTCCAGTAGTGGGAAAAATCCACTTCCCAAGGCAGCCCATTCAATATCTCTAATTTTTTAGGAGCTTTCTCCTGACATGAAACCTTAATCTCCCCCTTTGTGGTTTCTAGCCTGTTGTTCCTGGTTCCGCCAGACAAATATTCCATGTTACAGCCCTCGTCAGTATTAGAGGATCGCTGTTATGTTCCCCCACTCCCTTCTCTCTACTCTTTTCTTCTGGCTGAGCATCTCTGTTTTCTTCAACTCATTTTCATACGGCAATGGAATCAATGTTTCTTAGTATTCTAGTTGCTCTCCTCTGGATTCTGTCTCCCTAGAGACGGTCAGAACTTATAACAGGAAGATTTATGTCACTCCCTCCCTTGCTCTCCATGTACCTTTAAGCCTTGGTCTTGACTTGAATTAATACCAGAAGTACAGGCTCAGTTGTTCCAGAAGGAAGGTATACAACCTAGTGACTGTGACTGTTTGGGTCAACTAACTCATAGGCAACATGATACAGTGGAAAGAGTATTGGCTTTGAAGGACCTGGGTTTTAATCCTACCTCTAACACTGACTACTTGTGTAATGTTGGGCAAGTCATGTAACCTCTGTGAGTCTCAGTTTCTTCATCTGTAAAATGGGGGAGTTAGACTGGATGGACTTTGAAGTTCCTTCCATCACTAAATTTTTGACCCTGTAGGTCTATGAATTATGGGATGGAAAGGAAGAGGATGATCTTGACCCATTCTTCCTTATTTAATATTTAAATACTTTATGTTATCAACCAAATATGAGGAACCTGCCAGGGAGAGAATGGAGTGAGAGAGAACTGCTAGTATCTGGACGTAGGAGTCCACCTAGATGGCCAACAGGTTGAGAGAGAGCAGTGACAGACTAGGTTAGATTACCAGTTGAGATTGGTGTTTAGGATGTACCAGAAAGGCAGGGGTGAACGCACGAAGCAATGCTGTGTGTAGAAATGTTCAGCCTCTCTCCAATATCGTAGGCATAATGAAATTTAGCAGTGGAAAGCAGGAGCTCACCATAGTAAGACAACTAGATTTGAAGTCAAGGGACCCAAGTTCAAATCCAGACTTTGCTGTATATTATTCATATGACCATGACCAAGTTACTTAACCTGTCTAGGACTCAGTCTTCCCCATCTATAAAAGTGAGAGGGCTGGCCTAGATGATCTTCTGGAGATCTTTTCCATATCTAAATTCTATAAGCCTTCTAAGTGAGGCTATGACCTTCCAGAGAGCAGGGTGGGGAGGAGAGGGAGAGAGAGGAGTTTAGCAGTATTTCCTGCCTGTTTCCTGGCAGCCTGATAAAAACGCTACCCCTCAAGGTGACCCTGATTTATTTTTGAATCTGGTTGCCACAAATCAGATCCCTCAGTCTGTGTGCTGCTGACTAACTTGAGCTGAGATTAACTTGATTTCAGGGTTGACATGCCAAAGATGTGGGTTCACAGGGGTAAATAGTTGATTTTTTTTTTTTAAGTATTTCTTTCTCTAAAAAAATAAGTCAGGAAAATTATGTCTTTTGGCAAGTGTCTCATCCATTTGTTCAGAAGGAGTTGTCCCCATGGGATTTCATAATCAGTAGACACTGCTGTCCTACGTGGTGTGTGCACGTGCACACACATGCACACATACACACACACATACAATCTTGATTCCCAATGGTAGTTTTCTGGAAGTTCAAATCCTATTTATTTAGTTTGTGGCTAGATTAAGAGTGAGGAGGTAGCAGAAATTCCAAAGTCCAGTCCCTTGGGGAAGATGTGGTAGCCACTAAGGCCCCAATCCCTGCTTTAGACCAGTTCCTCAGCCTCATCACTGTTGTAGTGTTGGAAACAAAGAGGGGCTCATAAAATTTAATGAGGAAGGAATAATAGCTCTGTTCTCAGATGGGAATCCTGGCCCAGTATGCTAGAGACCTGTTAATTTCATGAAGGTGATGACTCAGGAACCTGCTGGCCCAATGCCTCTTTTCCCCATGGGAACCAATGGCCTGTCCATCCTACTTGTCTGCCTTCCTCCCTTTGTTTGGGTTTAGAGTAGGCAGTGTTCCACTCAGAGGGACCCAGATCACCATGTACGTCATAGCAACAACTCACAGCAACATCGTGCTTTAAGGTCAGCCACATGATATTCCCACAACTCCTCTGTGAGGTAGATGATATCAGCAGTATTAGGCTCATCTTAGTGGGGAATTGAAGCATCAGAGAGATTTAAGGAAATTATCAAAGGTTACAAGGGGACCAGGATTTGACCCAGGTCTCCTGCAGGACTTCAAGCAAGCTTTATCCCCTTCAGAACCATTTCTCCTACAATTCTATCATTTGGTCCTCCCAATATCCCTGTGAGGTCAAAAGGATGGGGATTATGAGTCTCATTTATATATATATTTTATTGGTCCTTTTTGATTTAAACAGTCATATAAATTTCCACACACATACCTCTAGATTGAAGCCTTCCTTGATACAACAACAAAAAAAAAGGGCATTTAAGCTCAAACATCCAATGCGGTGATCATATCTGATAATGTAAATGGTGATCTGTCCTAATAATCCATTGCTTCTCCATCAGCACTGGTGATATTAGCCTAATTTAACAAATGAGGAAACTGAGGTTCAGAGGAGGGGAGGCCCATACACTGTTTTTCCTCTTTAGGTCTCTGGTTGTTGACTTTTCTGAGTGTACAGGGAGCCACTACAACTCTTTTCCAGTGATAGGCAAAAAGAATATATTGAAAGTCAATTATATTAGATGAAAGGAATATTTTCTCATCATGAGGATTATTATTTATAAGAATGGAGATGCTTTCCCTCCAAATGATAAGGGGATCACCATTTGTTCTATGTAGATTCCCTATGAAAGGTAGTGTCCTAATTAGATGTAAGGGATGACCTGGATTTCATATATACTCATTAAAAGGGTGCAATTAGTATCATTGGGACAACAAAAGCCTCATGCCTCCCAAAAATCTACCCCTGATTCCCACAAGCTACTACCTAGAACAATAATTATAATAAATGATCATAGCATTTATATAGCATTGTAAGGTTTGAAAAGTGTTTTACAAACATTATTTTTTATCTTCATAGCAACCCTGGGAGGTGGGAGCAATTATCATCCCCATTTTACAGATGAGGAAACTGAGGCAGTCAGAAGTTTAGTGACTTGCCTAGAATCACACAGGTAGAAAATGTTTGAGGTAGGATGGGAACTCAGGTCTTCCTTACTCCAAGTCTAGCACTCTCCTTTAGCTAAACAAACAAATCTTTGATCCTTAAGTAAATGCCTGTCCTCCTGGGAGAGATTTGAATTCCCTTACTAGGTCATTTTAATTTATCATCAGCCATTTATACCAACAGTGGTCAAAAAAAAGCCTGAAAGCAGGCTTTGAAAAAGGGGAGACCAAGAAAGTGCTGTTGGCCTAAGAGAGAGCATCAAGAAGAAGCGATAGGTTAAAGAACAGAGAGATTTCATAGGGCCAAACACAGACTTGGCTGGTTTCACACCTTCTGCCAGCCTTGACTCCAGTAATTCTTTCCACTGTGGTTTCTCTGATGGAAAGAGCAGAGCATATGCTTGGCTTCTTTCCCTTGGAACAATACTCCACACCCACTCCCTCCAGGTCCTCTACCTTCTCACCCTTTTTCCAGGTGTTCTCCTGAATGGGGCCCTGGAGAATTCATCATGGAAGGTTGCTCTTTTCCTGCCCTGCCTGCAGAGGCCTAGCAATTCTTTATTCTTATTCCCCCTCTCACTCCTCCAATTGGCACTCTGCTGAATCATACTTGAGGGGAAGCTGGCCTGACTGAGACTGGTTTTTTTGGCCAGTTATGGGTAAGAAGACACCTTCTAGAGATGGTCACGAAGGAAGAAAACCTTTCCCACCTCTCCCATCAGTATCACAGAGAATGATTTGTCTGAAGACCAGGAACCTCCCTGAGTTGTGAATTGGGGACACATCAAAGAGGAAATATGGAAATGAGACCAAAAAACCTCTCCTAGCAAGTTCCATCATGCACCAGAGGGAGGGGTGGGAGGGGACTGTTTGTTATCCTTGTCTTATAAAGAATGGCCTCAGCTGATTTCAGCTTGGGTGTCACTCGAGGAGCTTAGCCAGCTAAACAATTGGGGAAGGGCTATGGAACCCCAAAGACAAACATGAACAACTTCAAAATTATCATAGGCTGACCCTACCTGTGCTGTCTTGCCTGGGAGGTGGTGGGCAAATAGCCAAGATTGTACTGAGGGAAGGTAGGAGGAGGCCAGGAAAAGGACAGTCCTTTAGCAAGGAGTTTACAGAGAAAAGAAAATAAGTTTGCAGTAGAAAAGATCAGGGACAATCCAATAATTTGGGCAGAAGTTGATTGGAGATTCATCTTTTTTTCTCCTCATCTCTTTCTCTCCTATTAGGGAAGTTTTCAGTATGTCAGGAGGAATCTTCAGGGTCTGCCTAGTGGTGGTCACTGCCATCATCAATCATCCAATCCTGTTTCCTTGGGAGAATGCCACAATCCCAGAAAATGAGGAGGAAATCATCCACAAGATGAGGGCTCACCAGGAGAAGATGCAGCTGGAACAGCTGCGGCTGGAAGAGGAGGTGGCCAGACTGGAGGAGGAGAAAGAGGCCCTGAAACAATCTGCTGAGGATGGCCAGCAGCAGAATGAAGGCCGGTTGGCCTGGGACCTGTGGAGTACCCTCTGCATGATCATTTTCCTGATGATCGAGCTGTGGAGGCAGGACTACCTGGATAGCATCCCACCTGACTCTCCTGGAGAGGAAGATGACCTTCACAGCCCAAGGATCACTTTCCAAGGCATCAACCTCCCTGATAAGATGATGCTATTCCACTTTTATGAACGATGCATCCGAGGGACTACTGGAGATGCAGTCCGGACTCGAGAGTTCGTAGAAGGCTTTGTGGATGATCTGTTGGAGGCCCTGAGGAGTGTGTGCAACCGGGACACTGACATGGAGGTGGAAGATTTCATTGGTGTGGGTAGCATGTATGAGAACTGGAGAGTGGACAAGCCATTGCTGTGTGACCTCTTTGTGCCTTTCACACCCCCAGAGCCTTATCGCTTCCGCCCAGAGGTCTGGTGCACCAGCAAGTCAGTCCCCTTGGACCTCCAAGGTTATGGTCAGATCAAGGTAGGCTGGGTCAATGAGGACTCCGTGAGCTGCATCTGCGGCAAGACCAAGCTCGGGGAGGACTTACTCTGCCTTCTGCACAGCAAGAACAACAAGATGAGGCCCACCAGCAAGATGGAAGACCTGTTGTGTTTCAAGGGCTCTCCGTTCTTGGATATGGACCTGGTCATGAAGTGGTTCCAGACGGCCCTTACCAGAGCTTGGCAACGCATCTCCCGCAAGTATGAGTTCGACCTGGCTTTTGGCCACCTGGATACCCCAGGATCCCTGAAAATCAAGTTTCGTTCAGGGAAATTCATCCTCTTCAACCTCATCCCAGTGGTCCAGTGCGAGGATTCAGATCTATACTTTGTCTCTCATTTCCCCAGGGGCCGTCCTGTGGGGGCTCCAGCCTCCAGTACACACTGGTTCCTTTCCTTTGCTGTCTATGAAAGACACTTTCTTAAGATGATCACTAAAGCACTGCCAGAAAATGCCTGTCACCTTAGCTGCCTCCAGATTGCCTCCTTTCTGTTAACAAAGCAAAACTGTTTTACAGGCGTCAGTGGTCTCAGCAACTACCACCTAAAGACAGCTTTGCTTCACTTGCTGCTGGCCCGGCCAGCTTCTGACTGGAAGTCTGGGCACCTAGAATCCCGACTGAATGACCTGCTCCGCTTCCTGGAGAAGAGCCTTCTAGAAAAGAAGCTCTACCACTTCTTTGTGGGCAACCAGAAGATTCCTGATGCTATGGGCATCCCTGAGGTCTTCAGACGGGCAGAGCCCTTAAACCTCTTCTGTGCCTTTGTCCTTCAGCGAAGCCTCTATCAGAAAACAGTTGATTCCTTCTATGATATGCTGAAGAATGCTTCTACCCTCATCAGTGAGTACTCCTTGCACATCCCTGCTGACCACTCCAACTCACTCCAGAAACGGACCCTCTCTTAGGGTAGCAGGAATGCAAGGACTGAGGTCAGGGGGACACAGAACATTCCTCTCCCAGCCCCATTCCTTCAGAATTATGTGGAGACCCAGACCTGAGAAGAAGGGCAGACTTTCTTGGGAGCAGGTGCTCATCCTCTGGAGGAAGCCAGTGGCCTCTAAGAGCAGGGAATATGAGACTTGGGGACCCCCCAAAGACAACAGCTCGACTGCTTTTATGCCATATTAGCTGGTTGGTGATTGATGGTTCCACTTACTTTAGGAATCATTCCTTTTTAAGCTCTGTTTGATTTCTCTCTCCCTTTTCCTTCCTCCCCCTCAACCACCATGGAATTGGTGTTCTACAGCAGGAAAGTGAGGAACAGTTCCAAGCTTTTTGACTTGGGTGTAATCTTTTTTTTCTGGTGTTTTGTTTTTTTTTTTAATGTCAGGTTCACAATCTCTACTTGAATAGCTTTGCTTTAAGGAAAGCAGAGCAGGGAGTCTCAGGAAATGGCAAGGAGAGCACAGAAGGTGGATGTTGAAAGAAGCACCTAGCTTTATTTAAAACTTACTAGGTCCTTGGCTGTGTGCTCCTGGAACCAGAAATACCACCTGAGATCTAATGTTAGAACTTCCAGCCACAGCCCCACACCCTATGTAGCCATCTTGGCTACTCTTTGTTTAAAAGCAGAAAAGAAGGATGATGGGGATATAAGGCAGTGCTAAGCTGATACCTCAATTACCCAGTTGGAGCTGGGGTCAGAGATTTGAAGTGAAGCAGGTTCCTTCAGCGGGAGTCTCAGTTGCATGGCATATCAGTTCCTCAGAGCATAAAAACTCACCTGTGTGGGTTCTGGCTCCCCTCTACTCTGCCGCTTCTCTCACCTATTCCTTTTTTGTGGTGGCCACTAAGTTGGCATTCTTGCCAGTAGAATAATGGGATGTGTGTAAGGTGAGTTTGGAGTATGATTCTGGTTGAATAACAAAAGGGGAGGGGGCAGGAAGCTGATTAGAAAAAGATATGTTATAGAGGTGGGGGAGAAGAGAATACCAAGGGTTAATTAATTAGTGAGAAGTATCCACTCCCTACATCATTTTTGGTGCTAAGACCCATCTGTTCTCATAGTCTGGTCCCAGACTCTACCTTTCCTAGTCCTTTGTGTCTCATGAAGTCCCAGAACTGAAGAAGGCATTATGGAATGATGAGTGAGAGAGCCATGAGCGGCAGAAGTCCCAGAAGGAACCTGCTAATCTTCCTGGGTTTTCCTAGGACAAACACCGGAAAGGGCTCTGAAGGAACCCAAGGCCCCTTGACAGCCTCGATGTAACCTCATGGCTGGGCTTCTGCAAGGTGCAGAAATATTCTTTATGGAATCCATCCCTGCCTGCATTTCGCTATAGGAGTGACTCAGAAGCTAAACCACAGAACATCTCAGAAAAGAAAAAAAAAGAGAAGAAAGCAGAGCCTTCCCATGTCCCCTGCTGGCAGCCCACCAACCATTGTTGGAGAACTGGTAGTAACTTAGACAGTTTTGCCCCAAATGTATTTGATCCGAACCACAGGTGATGGAGGACTTGGGCATGGGAACAGGCAGTTCATAAAGGAATGGAAGTTCTCCAGTCATGGAGCCTGGCATAGTGGCACCAGCCAATGGTAGTTTTCACTTGCACCCTAGGTTTCCTGTACTTCGGCAGTGGCTTCCTCCATGCAAAGGAGCCAGAAAGAAGTAGGGTAGGGAAGGGAGGAAAGGAGTTGAACAATCACCTTGGTACAGTTTTCCCAACTCTACACCCCTCCCTGCCCTAGCAGTACAGTTACTGAATAACTCATCTATTGATCTTCAGGGATGGGATCCCTGTCATGCCTGAGAAAAAGAAACAATTTCCCCATCTACCTCTCTCTGACTCTTGATAAAAGCCACTCTTCTCCCAGGGATTCTTGACAGTTTGCTAAATAAAAGGTAATTATCAGAGAAGGAATCTTGATAGGTGAAGGCCCTGGCTAGGAGTAGTTAAAAATTACCTTAAAAAAAACTAAACCTTTAAACTAACTTCTAGTTCATGTAGGTTACTGGATAACACAGGGTACTAACTTATTCCTGCCTTTGAAGGCAGTACGATTGAGTGAAAGTGACTTGAGTGAAAGCAGGGGGCAGGAGAAAATTCCACTCCATGCTGATTCTGGTCTCCCACAGGGAGCTACAGCAGTCTCCCCCTGTGCCACCTGGGGTGTCAGGGACCCACCTTCTAAAGGATTTGGTGGCAGAAGCCACTGAACCACAAGTAGCGAATCGCCTTATTTATTGCAGTCTTTTTCTTTACAAATCCTTGTTCTGGACTCATCTGATGCCCTTTGAAAAAACTACAGAAATCAGGGACCATCTGAAGTCCAAGACCCAACCCAAACCCCATTTGACTTTCTTCTTTGATTCCATGGGATATTTTGCTAAGGAATATACTCAGCCTTGTTTCTTATTTTTAAAACAAATCCTGAAAGGGCAAAAGGGATCTTTTTTAAAATTTTGTATCCAAATGCTGCTTCTAAAGCAGAATGTTGTTGAAGTTTTTGTCTGCACTTGGTATTTTATGCCACCTTATTTATATTATATTAAAGAGTTAAGTCTTGTAAAAAGTGAATATGTCGGTGATGGTTATTTATAGCCTCAGGAAATCTCATGGGCCTCAGAGGGCAGTGTTGGGTGGGGGAGGGTTGTGAATTTCCTATTGACACTGGGAAGTTTTCACTCCTTTTATACGTATTCAGGAAGCATTAAAATATTTCTGGCTGGTCTTTGAAGCAGGCCCACATGGTGCCTGTGGGCTGTCAGCTATGGTGGAGAAAAGAGCCTTGTGAAAGAAGGTATCAGCATGTGACTGCCTTACAAATTGTTCCTTCATGGTGGTAAGCGTTGGCCCTAGAAGTAATGGAAAATTTGGAGGAGCTCTAAAAATGGAAGTGTTCTGGTCCTCTGGCATTTGACTCCAATAATGGCACAAGCATTCCTATTACCCCCTTGGGAATCGTCTGCTGCTTCCCAGGAATGTCCTGTCCTCTGCATCCTTACCTCTTCCAGTACATTCTATGTCCTGTGTGAGACATCATTCCCTCCTCCTGCCCCACCCCCACAAAGGATGACAATGATGTCTGGCCCTGGTCAACATCATGACAGGTAAAACTATAGAATACAAAAAAATTAGGCCCTAGAGGAAACTTGGATCTCACCTAGTGTGATCATTCTAACTTTAATCCAAGAATCTAAGATTAAGACTCTGAGTTTAGTTTTCAAAGTTCTCTCATTTTCCTTTACTGCCTTCTTTCCTCCTGTTTTGCTTCCCTTTATTTGCCTCAAAACCAGGTAGCCTCCTACCACTACTTTAGCATCTCTTGACTGGGAGAGAAGCTACCGATAAAGTCACTTGTCAGGGTAGGTGATGGGCTAGGGAATTCTTGCACTATGATTTACATTTTAAAAACAACTGGGTAAGGATCCAAATCCAGTGGAATGAACTTCTGATGGAATTTTTCAGCATCCTAGAATCCTGGACCAGTTTAAGAGTATTAGGATGCTGGGAATTCCACTCTTAGAAATGAGGGTGACAGAGATAAATGTGGGAACAAAAGGCCTTTCCAGAATCCCTCAAATCATAACATTTGTAGAAAGTATTCTAATTGACCTATATCTAAAGGCTAGTCCTGAGCATTAAAACAGGAACTTGAAGAGCAAGGTTTGGGATCTGTTTACAACTGCAGTCATAACCACCTTGTAATTAAAGATGCATTCAACAGTAAGAGACCAATACCTGAAAAAGATCCACATGGGATGAACACCTCAAATTTTGCAAAGCACTTTATACACATCACTCCATCTAATACTACAGCGATTACTGTCCCCATTTTACAGATGAAGAAACTGAAATTCAGAGAAGTGAGATAACTTGCCTATGGTCACACTGCTAGTATCAGAAGATGACTTTGAGTGTAGGTTTTTGGGAATGTGAGTCAACCATTCTACTCACTGTTCCATGCAGCTTAACAAAATTATATGACTCAATGACATCTAAAAAGCCAAACAAATTTGAGAGGTCCCACTAGGCATCTTTCCAAGAAGTTGCAGGCTATGTTCCTAGTGTACAGATGGAAAGGGAAGGGACAATAGGACCAGTTTTAGGATGACCAAGTGCCTCAGAAAGAATCTCAAAGTCAAAGGATTTAGAACTAGGAGAGGTCCTAGAATGCATTTTAGAACAGAATTGATTTCTCCAAAGTTATATAAATTGTGCTTCGGAGACAGGATTCAGGCTGAGATCTTCTGAGTTCAAGCTTTCCAAATTCAATACTTTTCCTACACAGTCCTGCCATCTTTGAGGGAGGTGGGGGATGGGGTGGGTTAAAATTAAATGTCTGAATGTATAATTATAGTCCACAGAGAGGGGCCAATGGAATCTGTTGAAATGTATGTACCATCTTTGCTAATTGGATCCTAGATATAAGGAAGAAAGGCTTTAGCTCACAATTCACAGGAAATTTACTTGGCTTTAATTTATTGATATGGAACAGAAGATGTAATGAGGATGTGACACCTTTTGGCAGACACCTGGGTATCTGTACTGATTCTGGGACGTCAGATACGTGAGATCCAACTAGGAGATCTGCTAGTACTGCAAGCTAGCCTGTTACTGTTCAGTCACTTCAGTCATTTCTTTGTGACCGCATATGGGGTTTTCTTGGCAAAGCTCTGATTTCCTGTCTGGGCCATCTAGCAGCGTGCTAGCAGCATGCTACCTACCTTCATGCAAATCTGACTAGCTTCTCAATATTGATTTATGTTGATTTATAATTAAGGATTATAGAGATCTACTGTTTCACTGGTAGAACTCCCAAGCAACATATAGTCTTAGAGTTACCTAAGCAGAGTTGTTAAACATGGCTCACAATACTCAAGGGCAGCCAGAACCAGATTAAAATACAATTTGGAAATATTTAGCAAAATTAATAAAAATACAGTAAAACATAGAAAATATTAACATGTGATATTCTAAGTCAATATGTGGCTCATAGAGATCCTTATGTACAGCTTAGTGGCATTTCTATTTCAGTTTGACACCACTGGCCTAGACTGTTAAATGACTTGCAAGGGTCACACAGCAAGAACATATCAGAGGCCAAACTTGGACCCAGGTCTTCCAGGCTCCAAGACTATCTTGCTATCCACTTCTCTAGGGAAGCTGCAGCCACATTTTACCTCCTTTCTGGCTCCCTTCTGTCTTACAAAGTATTGTCATTTTATCCTCACAACAGCCCTGGAAAGAAGGTGCTATTATTATCTCCATTTTATAAATCTGAAACCTGAGGCTGGGAGAGGTTAGTGTCACGGGGCTACACAATTATTAAGTGTCTTGAAGCCAGATTTTAGCTCAGGTCTTCCTAACTCCAGGTGCAGGACTCTATGCCTATGGTACCTAGCAGCTTCTGTCTTTAATAAGTCTCTTTTAATTTTTCCACTCATGAACTATAGTTCTAGTTCTATTTCCATCAAAGTACAAGGATACTCTCAAGGTCTCTCAGACCTTGATGGCAAAGGGCCATCCAACATGGTGAGCCTTCAGAACAAGAGTGATGTGCACTGAGAGCAAAGCAAAATTGCAGTAACTCAAAAGAAACATTGAGATGTGCAAATTTAGAGACATCTCCACTCCAAATGTTCATATGGAGTATTTGTGCCCAACCTGTAGTAGAGCTTCCTGAACTCATGTTGGTCTGATCAGCTAAACGACCTCAACATAGAGATACCATTTTGGTCATTATCGAGAACAAAGGACAACCAGCCAAACAACCGCTTGGGATAGAGTTTCATAGATGTGCCTTCCACTATGGAAAGTAAAACTGCCTAATCCTAATCACTAAGACCCCTAGCCAGAAGAAGATATTCTTGTCTTAAGTACTTGCTACATTCTCCTTCGTGTTACAGTCTCATCACCAGGGCAGCTAGGTGGCTGAGTGCATATTGTGTTGGACCTGAAGTCAAGAAGACTCATCTTCCTGAGTTCAAATCTGACCTCAGATACTTAACTAGCTGTGTGACCTATGGCAAGTCAATTAACCCTGTTTGCCTCACTTTCCTCATCTGTAAAATGAGCTGGAGAAGGAAATGGCAAACCAGTCCAGTATCTTTGCCAAGAAAGCCCCTAGAAGGGGTCCTGAGGAGTTGCACGTGACTGAACAATAAGTAAACTTGTCACTCTCTATCAGAATATAAGCTCCTTGGGAGCAGTCACTCCATCTTCTTTATCTTCATTTGTCCCATACCTTCCAGTAAATGCAATGTGCATAATGGATGCATAATAAATATGTGTTTCATACTGATGGAGTGAATTTGTCCTAAACTTACTTCCTTCAAGCTCCCAAAGGAGTCCCTGGTCCTAGGATTCCTCAAAGCCTGTGTCTGACATATCTTTAGTTTTATCATCTCTAAAATGAGAGGGTTGGATCTCTAAGGTCTCTTCCATTTCTAAATCCTGATGAGCCTGTGATGAATCCTGAACCTGTGAACATGAATTTATATTTGCAGACCTTTTTTAGTTTGGGGTTGTCTCCAACTTGTGAGGACTTAAATATATCTATTCTAGAAATTTTTGAAATATGAAGATCTTAAATTACTATATTCTATCCCCCACAAAGAGTGCAAGCACCCAGGACCAGTTTTGTTCCCTAGGCAGAATATTCTGACCCCCTTTGAAATGCAGGTGTTTTATAAGCGTAATTGGTATTTTTCTGTCCTGTTGATGATGTTCATTGCCAGCTTCACAAAGGAAAGAGGCAAATAAGACTGTCAGAGCAGCACAGCAAAAGATCTCACAGCAAGACCAAAATAAATAATAAACCTTAGAGAGCCATGCTCAAAGAAGTTCCCAGTTACATGCCTGCATGAAAAGGCAGCTCTTAAGTGAATGAGGCAAGAATTTCCAGGGAAAGGGACTGGGGAGGAGGGAGGTATCAAGAGTTTGGGGATTTTCGTCCTGAGCACAGTTTTTTTTTTAATGTTTCTTTATTTTTAGTTTTCAACATTCATTTCCACAAAATTTTGAGTTCTAAATTTTTTCCCCATCTCTCCCCTCTCCCCACCCCAAAACACCATGCTTTCTGATTACCCCTTCCCCTTCTATCTCACCCCTCCCTTCCCTTATCCCCATCTTCTCTCTTTTCTTGGAAGGCAAGATGGATTTCTATACCCCATTAATTGTATTTCTTATTTCCCAGTTGTAAGAAAAAACAATTCTCAACCTTCGTTCTTAAAACTTTGAGTTTCAACTTCTCTCCCTTCCTCTCTCCCCACCCATCCCCACTGAGAAGGCAAGTAATTCAATATAGATCTGGCATTCTGCTTGCTTTTTAAGACCCATTTTAGAAGAGACAATGCTTTTTCAATTTAAAAGAAATAGGGGTTGATAAGCTCCTAAACTGAACTCAAGTGCCTTCTAGGTTGGTCCTTCTTTCTTATTCTCAGTCACCTACTATAGGGTGCAATAAAGATACCCTGCCCTAATTAACATTCACTTGTTTTGTTTATATTTTTGAGGGAGTTGGGGGTGGGTCAGTAGGTTCAATTCAACAAACAATGAAGTATCTATTCTGGGCTTCACTACATTTGTTGAAGTCTGATTTCAACTCCAAGGAAGAAGATGCCCAGGGATAATCTCATGACATCTAATTCTCATACCCACTTGGCTAACTCAAGGCTTAACTGACTCTACCTCTCTCAGCTTCTCTCTCCTGTTTGGAGCCCTGGAGGGTAGGTACTAAACTCCTTATTGTAACCTCAGCACTTACCACAGTGTCTGACTTATAGTAGGTGCTTAATACATACTTATTGGATGTATGTATGTTAGGCACTGTGCTAGTTGTTGAGGATACAAGGGAAAGAAATGAAACAAATCCTAACCCAAGAGCTTACTTTCAAGGAAAGAGGGGTGGAGGAGACAGACAGCTAAGGAGTGATACAACTTATATACAAGAAAGAAACAGGGAGAGAGAGGGAGGGGGGAGGGAGAGGACAGAGAGGAAAGAAGAGAGGAGAGAGAGAGAGACAGACAGACAGACAGAGATTAACCAGAGAGATCAGCAAAGGCTTCTCATCAGAGGTGGAAGTTGTGTCTTGAAGGAAGATTAATTATTCCCAAAGGGAGACATGGGGAGAGAGTGCATATCAGCTATTTTTATTTGGTCATTTCATTTGTGTCCAACTCTGTGATCCCTTTTGGGGTTTTCTTGGCAGATTCTGGAATAGTTTGCCATTTTCTTCTCCAGCTCATTTTACACATGAGGAAATTGAGGCAAACAGGAATAAGTTTCTTGCCCAGAGTCACAGAGCTAGTAAATGTCTGAGAGCAGATTTGAACCCAGTAAGGATTTCAGGCCCAGTACTCTATGCACTGCACCACCTAGCTGCCTCACATATCAGCTAATCTGTAAAGTCACAGAGGTGGGAGACAGTATACTAGTAGATCGATATTATTAGAACAGAGCCAATAGGGCAAGTTCCCTGCCAGACATAAATACACACACCTCCACATACACATTTCTGGGCTTTCACACTCCACTGCAAGGTACCATTTATACTACATTTGCACCTTCTGATGAGTTCAGTTATTCAACAATCATGATGATAAAAAACAGGGAGATTTTTATGCTCCTCTTTCCTTGAGTATTCCCCTGTTTCTTTTACTCTTACTCTCCTCACAACTCGAAAGCTTCTGTTTGGAATGGTTTGATGCTTGGCATTTAGTTACCACAATCATTAGGCCAATGTGGCTGTGACTGGCTGTGCCACATGACTAATGGAACAGCAGAAGAGTGGAGTAACTGATCTTTTTTCTCCTACTTGTGCCTTCACCAGTCCCAAAGGCAATGAGCTAGCTGTCTACTGGCATTTGGCGATCTCTGGTCTTGGGAGATATTCCTATTAACAACTAAACAGACTGGAGATATTCATTGGTTGTGTAGGAATTTGTGGTAATGGTTGATATTCAAAAATAAATTACAGGGCAGAGTATTTCATATTTCTTGTTTATGTAGCAGACTTGTAATGGCTCTTTCCTGAAGCCAGAAGAGGCCAAGGATGATTTTGTGTTCTATCAACAGACTCAAGCTGCCTGGCAACAGAAGCAACCCTTGCTGCTGCTGTTTCAGAACTTATGTTTTATGCCTTCCTAGTTCTCGTTCCTGGAAGCTTGTAACCTTCGTCAAATTACTCCAGCGTTTCTACATTGGATGGCAGTGTACAAAATTCTTAGACCAATTCCTAGTCCAAGTCTCCTGGGCTCAGAGTAGTAGCCCTGGACAAACCATGAGCCAGGGCCAAGAAACAGCAAGAGACAGAACCATGACATAGAGCAGATGCAAACCTTGCTCTACATTGGCACAGTTACTTGGTTAGGGGAAGGGCAAGAGAAAAAGGAGTTGATTTTCTTGCAACTAACCCTAATTCTCTTGCTTCTTTGGCCCCTGCTTCCACATTTTCCTGGGAGGAGAGTGGTCTCAACCACAGAGTATATCCACAAGTCTAGAGGACTGCACAGATTCCTTGGAGATGAAGTTCACCAGAGAAAGAAGACTGAAGTGTTCTTCCCTTGCAGGAGGCAGGTCGGCCTCAACCCTTGGGACAGAAACCCTTGGGAAAATGGAAACCCACAAGTAAGGGAAGGAAACTTGTCTTGGCTGTCTACAGGATTTGGTTTGAATTGTTTTGTGCTTTCCTGTTGGGTTAAAGTAAGATTGTTCTATATTCAATGAACTCTTAGCTAACATGTTCACATGGGAGCTGAGGATCCTCTAACCTAGGCCTAGGTACAAGCTGAGTTCAGATGTTCTTAGGAGAAACTATGGGGAAGGGCAGGAAACAAGAGTAAGCCTTGACATTCTCAAGGCTAACTCCAATTCATAAAGCTCTTGTTCCTGGAGTACCAAAACACTGAACCATTGGTTACAAATAGAAGGCCTACATAAGTTCAAGCATTGTCACTATAGAGGAATTTTTGGAACCCATGAAGAGGAGAAGACAGGAGGGATGGTGACAGCTATTTTCAAAGATTTGAATGGCTGTCAGGTGGGAAAGGGATTAAATTGGTTTGGCCCCAGAAGGTGACATGAGGAGTAATAGGAGGCAATTGCAAGGAAATAAATTTAGTCTTGTTAGGAAGAATTTCCAAACAATCAGAATTATCTATAAATGGAATGGCCCATCTCTACCAGTAGCAGGTTCCCTTTCATTGGAAATCTTCAAGCAAAAGCTGGATGACCATTTGATCAAACCTAGCTGTGAAGTTCTGAGTCATTTTAATGTTAATGTGTTAATATTAATATACCAACACATACCCAAAGGCTGGGTATGCCATAGTGGGGATTCACATTTAAGTATGAGTTGAGTTAGATGGCCACTGAGATTTGTTCCATCTAGAGTCTAAAAGTCTGTGATTTTGTAGATTGTAAAGAGAGAAGGTACAGGTTGTTTTTTTTTAATGTCTTAAAATCAGACATTTCAAAGTAAAAGCACTGAGTTGCAAATTCTTGAAAAGCCTAAATTGAATTATAAGGGCTTGAGATAAATGATTAGGAAAATAACACTCAGTTCTCTAATTAGTCACTCAGTGACTATTGTGCCAAGAAATTACAAAGAAAACAATGCCAGATGAAGATATGCAGAGGGAGTAATCAATAGGGAGCCTGAGTGGCTACAAGGGAAAAGTCTCACGATGTGCCCCAAAACAGAGAGAAATAATGCACACCTTGACATTTAGAGCCAATCCCCCCCTTTCTTCCTGCACAATATCTTCCTGTCAGAATATAATAATAATAAGCTGTCAGACAGCTTATTATAGAATCAAAGAGTTTAGTGGCTAGAAGGATCCTTGAAAAAGCCCCTTGTCTCAACATCCCTCTACTTTAAACTACCTGCTAAAGTTATTCCAGCCCGATGATAATCCCTCTTGTTTAAGGACCTGAAAAGAAATTTACACAATCTCATTTTCTCATCTATACTAACTTTTAATACTGAGCACTGCTATAAAATTCTTCCTTATGACATTTAAGATCACCTAAATAGATAGTTTCTATCTTCCCTGTATACAAGCTCTTCACTGAGTTTATTCCTTTCACCCATCTCTTCCCAGAAACACAAACTGCCTCCTTTAATTTTTCCATATTGAATTCCCCTCCCTCCCAACTCTTTATTCATCTTGTGACTTTTTTCAAATATTTTTGTGGTTGCAGACTCCAGTGTAACGTATTTTAGGACATCCAGGATATTGACGTGAACTTACTGGAAACTAGTCTTTATAATCTATATGGTTCCATATCTGGCAACTAGGTAGCACAGAGATAAGAGTGCTGGCCTTCGAGTCAGGAAGATTCATCTTCCTGAGTTCAAATCTGGCATCAGATCAGCTGTGTGACCCTGGGCAAGTCACTTAATCTTGTTTGCCTTGGTTTTCTCTTCTATAAAATGAGCTGCAGAAGAAAATAATGGCAGTGTTTCCGGTATCTTTGCCAAGGAAATCCCAAATGAGGATCCCGAAGAGTTGGACACAACCTAAATGACTGAACAGTTCCAAATCTACACAAGAGCAAATTACACAGTCTTATAGAAAACTTCAAAACATGGGAACTGTGCTGCCTGTAGACCTTGCCAGAGGACCCTCCCTTCAGTTTCATGACAGCTGATGAGTGACCAGAGATAAGTTTCTCCTGTTCCTACCCAAGGTGTGAGGGAAATGACTCATATCTTTTGCATATCTGTTTTTGACACAATAGCAATAAGGCTGCACAACCTGAACTGATAGTAAGAGCAGACTGCCCCCCATCGCACAAGTCCTGTTTAGGCACAACAGACCTCTATTTACTGGTATTTAACTACTGATAGGGATTGGTGTTAAACCTTTATGTTGGTACTGGGAGATTCTGGGTAATTTCTTCTGCCAAGGACCCACCTACGTGGGTCCTTTTCTCAGCAACTTTTATATACACCAATACACATATACAAGATGCAGAGAAAAGGACCGACCTACACAGGTGTGTATATAGAATATATTAAGTTGCCTGGGTCTCAATGAGGAGACTAGTCCAGGATCACACATCCAGAGCCAGTACGTGTCAAAGGAGGGATCTGAACCCACATCTTCCTGACGTCAAGGCCAACTCTCTATCCATTAGTAAATAATGCCTCTCAACTACTAATATATCATTTTTAAAAGCACTCAGAATCAGCAAAATGTAGAAAAAAATATATACAGAAAGATGAAATAGATGGGACTGATACTGAAAAATCATGTCAATGAATAAGCTAGCTAAAACTGTCACTCTGCTGCTAATAACCTTCTTATCACCGCTACCTAAAGGTTAGGAAGTGTCAGCTTTCAGCAAAGCGGAAATTACAACTCCAAGATAGTCCAGATACTAAATGTGTCACCAGATGGAATTAGATGAAACTGTGCCCTATACTCAGAGGTAGAGGTACCTAGCCCAGGACTCTAAGCTCTATGGCTCAGCTCCCTTTGCCATCCTGAGTAATGAGGTATTGTCTGACTGACAGGTACTAGTGGATACTCTTTTGGTTCTCGACAGTAATGTTCAATTCATCTGAACATAGGGCTACAACTGACAGTCTGGTCATGCAAACTACCAAATCTGAGATCTCCAACATAACAAAGGAATCCTGCTGAAGGATACCTGATTTATTTTTAACAAAGGTTAAACTGGGAAGCAAGTTCATCTGATTGAACTTTGCTTAGGACTGCATTTGGAATGTGTTTTATATTTATATTTTCAGTCAGGAAGTCTGTTAAAAGAATATTTTAATGCAACATCCCGGCCCCTGACAACACCAATGAAATATGGACTTGTTTTGTTCAACAACATAAAGTAACAAGCTACTTCTGCTTGGGAGTTCTCTCTGTCATTATAACTCTGCACTATCTGCAGCAAGATCCATAAGCTTTGCTTTAAGGAGATAACACAAACTCTCTCTCATCAGCAGTACCTTTAAAAGTATCTAGTCTATGATGACCCACATCAGAAGGTTCTCAACCTCAGATACAATATTAGAACAAATTAGATGGGAAGGAGTCAAAGGTCATACACGTCAAAGAGGGAGAAGTTTCAAGCTGAGCCTTCTCTGCTTAAGGGGTTCAGTACTTGTTGGCATTCTCTAAGATCACATAAAGTGGGGAAGCTGTTCAACACAAAAGATAAGACTGGTGCACGGGAATAAACTAAATTGTTTTCTTTCATTTAGGACATTTTAAGATTTTTATTGAGAGCTTCTTAGAAAGTTAAGGATTATCAGCCCTTGGACAAGCTCAAACACTATTTTTTTGTTGTAAGGATATGTTGGAAATACCCAATGGTAAAGAGATTCTATAGCTGGTGCTCCAACACAGCACCTCACAGCCCATAGTCAAAGGCATCAGGACTGTTCTGAAAGTAGAGATCAAAGAAGCCTTTGTATGTCTTCACATCAGTGAGGAGAGCTTGGACTGTAGGGTCCTTCTTCATGGCGGTGACCCATAGCTTCAGAGCAGGGGTGTGTTCCACGCAGCTGTGCAAGAGAGACAGAAAGCATAAGCAGAACAAAGGGGGAGGTGCCAGGAAACATTAATATCTAGTAATGTGTTCGTTGTGCAGTTTTATTTTGTTTTTCTTTCAATTCACCTCTACAGAAGAACCTACCTTTAGCTTCAAAGGAAATGAGGCACCTTTTTTCAAATTTAAGAGACAGGTATTAAAACAACCTTATAGATGTTATATCTAAACCTTCTAATTCAAGAGGGTAACACTGAAGGGGGAAATCAACAGACTAAAGCTGGCTGGTATTCCGCACCCAAGGCAAAGCTGTTACATTTGCCAAAGCATCGCTACATTTCCCAAGCCCCATGGATATAAAGAAAGATTCTTCATCACTGGAACTGCAAGTTGCCCTGGCTGCTCTTGGCAGGAAGCAAACAAGTTTCTATTCATTTATTCACCTGCCTAAATAAACTGGGTACTGTGAGTATTGCTGTAAGGATGCTCACTTCCTAGTAACCACTCTTTAAGATCACCTTCCACA
This sequence comes from Bettongia penicillata ogilbyi, assembly GCA_023548195.1. Lineage (NCBI taxonomy): Eukaryota > Metazoa > Chordata > Mammalia > Diprotodontia > Potoroidae > Bettongia > Bettongia penicillata. The sequence continues at coordinate 1,003,065 of JAJHZJ010000336.1, forward strand.
TCTATCTTTGCGGTTGTTAGTTAGATATTTCTTGCACATTAGAGAGTCCTGGCATAGTGATATTTGAATAAAATGTACAGTAGTAGCCTGTATTTTACCAGGTAACCTCCATGAGACCAGACAGGATGAAAAAACTAAGTGGCTGCCAAAGTTGTGCTATGGTTTTCAGACTACCTTTAGCAACAAGGGCCAAGTCAGTATTGCACAGAAAAACCCTTAGATCTGGAGAACCAAGAAAAGATAACTGGACACACAGGCCTACAAGAACACATTCAATGGGGCAAGGCAGAAATCTGGGTAGAGCTTGGCCCTTGGTAAGTGGCAGAACAATTCATTTACATTTAATTTAACAGTCTCTTATTTTAAAAATTGGTTCTTATGCATACATGAAAACAATTGAAGAGACTGAAGAGGCTTGATAAAGGAATGACAAATTATGAGCTGTATCACAGTATTTTATAGTAGTTTTGAAATTATGTTGAATTTTGTTCTTAAAGTTTGTTATAAAGTTATTTCAAGAAAACAGAAGACGATTCTCTATCATAGCCCACAAAAAAAATCTAAGGAATAAATAAGTAATACACTATTCCAATAATAATTATGCTCTATCAGGAAGTCTACTACAAAAAGCAGTCATATCTTACTCAGTTATCTCATACGATTCCAACCGTTCAAACCAGGGCCAGATGAGGTAATCGATCATAGATACAGAGTTTCCACCAAAGAAAGTGGTCTTCTGCCGGGTAAGAACCTGAAAAATGGAACACAACAAAATGGAAGTTTTTTAATGTACCCAGCAGACAGCAGACACACTGACTGAAAGACTCCTCCCAGGTCACTTTCAATTACATGTGCTTACGTGCTGCTGCTGTCTCTCTGTGTCTAAGCTGAGCAATTTAAATGCTCAAGTTCTTGATAAGCAGGTGCCAAACTGAGGGGATAGTTTAAATAACAGTAAAAAATATCAAGAGTTTTAAGAAGTTAAGAACTAGGTTAATGTTGAATTAGATTTGGTAGGATCACCAAAGATGCTCAGCCACACTGAACTACATAAAAGGGTGATGGGATTTCCATAAATGTGACCTATAAACGATAGCCTATATTCTCCACTTTGACCATGCAAAACATAAAAATGAACTATTTTTAAAGAATTGTGGAGGAGGACTTGGAGACTCCTCCAACAGATTTCAAGGATGCATTCAGCTCCTAGAATCCTATAGGAACACTTTTATAGGCAAACCGGGATGGGTGGAAAGCTCCAGCCAAGCAGTGACAGCCCAGTGCCAGAGAGACTATGAAGAAGCCCCATGAAAGGAGCCCAGAGTCCAAGAGCAGGGGGAAAGGCATCTGCCAGAGCCTAACTCAGGGGGCAGCTCTGGGGTCCCTGGCAAAACCTAACTCTATAGGAGCCAGAGTCCCTGGAAGAAGGAGCCTTATTCTGGCCATTTAGGAATACAGCAAGCAAGCAGCAAGGCATTACCCAAGTATAGGGTCCCAACCAAGAAACTTCTGAAATAAGCAAATCAAGAAAAATGCTGCAAGGAAATCCCTTGGAGTAAGAGGTGCACAGAAGGTAAACCCTGGACAAATGGAGAGAATCTAGTCACAAGAACTACATGTATACCTGCAAAAAATGAAGCAAGAGACACAAAATAGAGGAGCCAGGGAGGAAATAATGCAAACAGAGCTAATATTTCAAAACAGATAGTGTAAAACCTTACCCCAAAACCGAATGCAATAAAAATTAGAATAAGATCAAAGGGAAAATAATTATATGAGACAATAAGAAACACTAAAACAAAATCAGAAGATTGAAAAACAGAATAAGATATAAGAAATGTATTAACAAAAACCTGAAAAACAGATCAAGGAGATATGATCTAAAAATTATTAGGATGATCATTTTAAAAAAGCCTGAATATCATATTTCAAAACATTACACACGAAAACTTTCTAGAACTTTTATAACTAGAGTGACAAGTAAAAAATACAATTTACATCAGCTATCTCCTGAAAGAAACTTCAAAATAAAAATTCCATGAAAATTACAGCCAAAATCTAGAACTTACAAGTAAAAGAAAATAAATTACAAGTAGTCAAAAAATTGTTTTGTCCTTCATTCTCGAAGAGGACTATGATACCAGGAAGGTGTCTTGTAAGTAAACTGGATTTAAGGGAGGGACGGTTGTAAAAGTCATCAGCTTCTCCACAGCCATCTGGGTCCTATGGCAAGACATAGATAAGGACAACTGGGGATGGCCCCAGATGCAGGGGAAGACGGCCTTTAAAAGCTAAGGTCTTTCTGAGTTCTCCCAGTCAAAAAGAGTTCAAGTAAGGATCATATAAAATTTGACACTTGTTACTATAAAGAACAAGAGAATCTGGAATGTAGCATTCCAAAATACAAAAGGTCAGCACTTACAAAACATAAAAAACAAGTATAATCTTACAGGATGAAAAATGAATCATTAAGGAAATAGAGGATTTTAAACATTCCTGATAAAATATCCAGAACTGAGTGGTTATTGTGACATGGAAATGTAGGAGTAAAGAGAAGCATAGAAAAGCATAGAAGCATACATATCTGTTTAAATGGAAGTGAGTATGTGGGGATGAACTGTTTATATGCTAATGGTGTGGTCGTGGAGATATAAGAAACAAATGCATTCTCTTAAGAATAAAAGCCAGGAATAAGGGCCAGGCAATGGGCATGAAAAGAGGTGCATCACAGAAGGCGGTCATTTTCATTTCTAGATCACAACTGTCAGACAAACTTTTTCTCTCTTACCACATTTTTATTTATGAAGTGGAAGGCTGGAACAAAGAAAGGGGAAAAGTATAAGAGCATAGAAGAACAGGAGATACATAATTAACAATCATGATCACAGATACAAATGGGATGAACTCTCCCACTAAAGGGAACATAGTATCAGTATAAATCAGAAAGAAAACACAATCTAACAATGTTATGACAACATATGAACGTTTTTACAATACATCCTACGTATAGATGTATAATATATTCTATATAGAATGACTGATATGACTATAGAGAAAAACTTTGAAAGACTTAAGAACTCTAATTAATGCAATGATAAACTATGAATCTAGAGGACTGAAAAATACAGAACAGAGACAGGCATTTTTGGATATGGTCAATGTAGGAAACTGTTTGTGCTGGACTACACATATTTGCTATGAGGATTTTATTTTTCATTTCTTAAAATTGTTCAATTGAGGGAAGTAGTGAAAGGGAGCAATAGTAAATGCTTGTAAAAAATTTTTAAAGAAGTTTATGGGCTAATTCTATAGGCAAGACAGACCAGAATGGACAAGAAATTCTGAAAAAGTCAACATAACCTTTTCTTTCCATAGTATTAGAAAAGGCAAACATTTTCCCAGTTTTGAAAAAAGAATGGAGTCTGTAGACTACAGTTCAGTAAGTTTGATTTAAATTCCTGGCAAAAAAAGTGGATTAGGAAAAAGATAGTGAGTGAACATCTGGAAGAGGGAGTTGTGCTCATGATGAGCAAGCAGAACTTCATAAAGAACACACCACTCAAGTCTAACCTCGTTTTTTGACAGGAGAATATTAGAGGTACCGTCTACCTGGATTTAAGAAAGTGTTTGACAAAATCTTTCATGCTGTTCCTGTAGACAAGATGGAAAGATATGGGCCAGATTAAGAGCAAAATTAGGTAGATTTAGAATTGGTTGTGTATCCAGATCCGGAAAGCAGCCACAAATAGCTCAATACATGGCTGGGGGATGAAGAGAGAAGGAAGAAGGAAAGAGCGAGTTCTGAACCGAGATCTTATAGACTCTAATCTACTATGCTCTGTATTCACTGAATTCCCAAAAGAAGTTCACTGTAAAATGAATCATGTTTAAAAGCCCTATCAGAACCTATTTATAAAGGAGTCCTCTGATAAATTCACTGGTAAAGTGACAATGTATTTTGTAAAATGAAAGGCAATGTGGTATAATGGAGAAAGGGTACTAGACTTTTTGCAATTAGGAGACCTCAGTTCCTATCCCATTCCCAGTAAGTACTTGCTGTGCAACCACAGGTAAATCATTTGATGTCTTAGAATATTTATTTATCTATAAAATGGATAATACTACTACCATATCATCAAACAACTTATTACTAATGAAATCCAGTATCTCAGAATTCTGCTAAATGAACCAACAATACTGACAGTGAGAATGATGGGTCAGAAAATGCCAGCTCACTAAGAGAAGTCACTAGGTTTAGGAATTGATTAGTTATCCTAGTTCCAATGATCATCAAAGTATTAATTGACAGAAACCACATTTAAACCTATGTTATACCAATACCTCAGTGTTAGACCCTCAAATTAGGCTGTGGATGTCTACTCAGGCCTAGGTTAGTTAACAATTGATAATCAGGCTACGGAGTTAACTAATCTTTCTGCTGAGAAGTCCAACTGATACAAGGCAGCACATTATAGTGGACAATGATAAAATTGGAGTCCAGAGGACCTGAGCCAAATCCTGCCTGGTGATGTGAACCTGGGCAAGTCACTGAATCTTGGTCCGTTTCCTCATCTGAAAAGTGAGGACATTTGATTCAGTAATTGCCAAGATTCCTTCCAGCTCCGAACCTGTGATCCTATGAATAAGAAACTATAGTTTTTGGTGCAAATTTCTCCCATTAAAAATACAAATTGCTTAACTTGCTGTTTGTAATGATAGATAAAATCATTAAATGTCCTTTGGCACAAAGGTACCATAAATCATCTCTCCATGCCAGAATCATGTAACAGATGGGCACCTGGGATTTTAAACAGCTGATCTGACCTAGGTTCTACTTGCTAAGGGCCCAAATGAAGACAACTCTCTTTATCATGGCTAAACTCCCTGCAGAAGTCATTTACAATAAGTGCCTCCTCTTCCTCGCCTCTCACTCTCCGGCTTTTGACCTCATCATTCAGCTGAACAAACTGCTCTCTCCAGAGTTACCAAGGACCTCTAACTGCCAAGTCCAATCGACTTTTTCAAATCCCTGCCCTCCATGGCCTCTTTGCAGCTTCGCCACTGCTGAAAATCCTCTTCCAAGATACTTTCCCTCTCCAGGCTTTCCTGACACTTCTCTTCCTCTGATTCTCCTGGCTGTCCCTTCTCAGTCTCCTTTGCTGGGTCTTCAACTCAGGCACACCCACTAAATGCAGGTCCATCCTGAGTCTTCTCTTCTCTTTCTGGACTCTCAATTGGTGATCTCATCAGCTCCCATGGGGGTGGTTCCCAAGGGTCACCTCCAAGCTGATGATCCCTGGATCTCTTTTTCCAGCCCTAACTTCTCTCTCCTGACCTCCAATCTCACACCAGTAACTACTTACTGGACATCCTGAATGCAGAAATCATAGAAATCTCAAACTCGAGATGTCCAAAACAGAACTCATTGTCTTTCCTCCAAAATCCTCCCTTCTTCTGAACTATCCCATTGTTGTCAAGAGCACTGCCAAATCATCCAGGCTTGTAATCACTGTTACACTCAACTCCTATATATCCCATTTCTTACCAACTCTTGCTTTTTCCATCACAGTATCTCATAAAAGTTTCCTTCTCTCCTCTAAACAGCTACCATTCTTACCTAGGTTACCACTCATCACCTCACCACTGAACTACTGCAATAATTTTCTCATTGGTTTTCCTGTCTCAAGTCTCTCCCCAATCCAGACCATCCACCATTCAGCCAGCAAGGTGATCTTCTTAAAGCTTACCTCTGACCTTGTCCTCTCTACTCAGTACGCCAGAGTGCTCACCATCATTAAATGTAAAATCCTGTTCAGCTTCTCACACCTTTCCACTCTTCTTATACTTGATTCCTCTCCATACATGCTACGATCAGGGACGCTGGCCTTCTTCCTGTTCCTGACCCCATGCCTCTTCACTGGTTGTCCCCGATGCTTCCAACGCTGCATTTCCTTACCTCCACTTCTTGGCTTTCTTAAAGACTCGGCTCAAATTCCACCTTCTGAAAAAGGCCTTTAAAGCCTTCGCTCTGATGTTACTTCCAATTTACACTGTGTATATACATATATGTATGTATATAAAATATATGTAGAATTCCTATACACATGGCACACAGGTATATGTATATACAGATATATGTATATGTATACACATATAGGATCTGTGGGAGATATATATATATATATATATATACACATAGTAATCAACTGAAGTAAAGGAAAAATACTAATTCCCAAAACCTATAAAGTAAAATCCTACAATCACACCTTAACCTTGAAAATTTATTAAACAGAACTTAAAGTACTTTTTCACTATCTTTAAACAGGTGTAGGCAGAAAGGACCTGAAGGCTTTTAAAAAGAATGTGTATCAGCAAGTATATGGATTTAAGACAGTTGCTATGTAAATGACTGAAGGTAGATTATATCCAGCCAAGTGGCTGCATAGGAAAGAGGCAGAAATAAGGACTTCTGACAAGAAGACTGACCAGGTGAAAATTCTTGTGACAGCCACCTAGCGGCAATTACTTTAGAGGAGGATCAGGCCACTGCATAACTGCTTCCTCCTGTTTTACCACCAGGAAAGAGAAGATACAAAGGAGCCAAAGCAAAGGGAGACAATGAGATTATCAGGGATGCGGGGAAGACCAGCAATGGCCTCCCTCCCTCCAGTCTGCCCTACAGCTGAAGCAGAACAAGTAAACTGTCTGTGGGTACAAGAAGAGGAGAGTCTAGATGATGACATCCACTATAAAAGGAGGGAAGCTAGACTGACTTAGGGAGCAGCAGATTTCTATCTCCTATCCATCCTACATCGACTCCAGGGCATCCATGGAATGGAAGTCTTCTGTCTTGGACAGTGAAAATTGTTTTTCTTGTCTGTCCCCTGTGTCTTTTATCTCACCCAATGGAATAATTTAATTCAAGTGAAACGCACTTCCATTCCTTATTAAATGTCTAGTCTACATGGAGATCAAAGGGGTAGGGGGAAGAAAGGGTTATAAATTTCACTTATGACACCTGTCCTCAGGGAGCTTACAGTCTAGTAGAGATCACAGACACCTATAATATACCATGTTGCATGCGTAATAACTATATTAGAGCATTAGAGAATAATGTGCTACATAATGTTAGGGTGAGGGAAAGGTTGTTACTAAATAGAATCAGGGGATAGGCTAAGGGAAGGCTTCCCAGAAAAGGGATACTACATACTTCACAAAGTTTTGAGGAAAAGGTTTGGAAAATCTTAAAGAGTTAAAGAAATGTGAAATGATTGTGGTTATATTATTTAGTCATCAGCCCCTTCCAAGGCTGGTAAAACAAGTGATGGAAGTGTGCGGTGGGAGGAATTAGAAATTAGAAACCAGAGAGCTTATTTGCAATTAGAAACCTACCTTTACTTCTATGTCTTAGAGAAATTAAGGTTCCTATTTCTTAATCCCAGCCTGGTTAAATCTTACAGGTCTGAAAGGATTAGCACAATCTTTGATTTAACAGCAAAGGATCTGGTGAATCAGGCAAGGGGCTGAAAGTCAAAACACTTCTATTGTTAGACAAGCCAGCTAAGCTGTCTGCTGCCCTGGCCCCCCATAAAGCTATTATCTGTGGTTAAAGGTAACAAGATAATTGCAGGGAAGCAGGTGGAACTGAAAAGGAAGTACAGGACAAAGTGAGGTGGTGCACTATTCACCATCAGGCATCCTTCTGTATATATGTTGGTAAGGGGCCCCTTTATCAAGAGATTCCATGCACTAGGCACTAGACAATGTAAAGGCAGAGATGTTACTCATGGAGTTAAAGTCTCCCCCTTGTGGACAGTAGAGGTGAGATGTAAAAGATGAAAAGAATCCTTTGGGATTATCCAACAACTTCACTTTACAGTTAAGGAGACTGAGACCCAGCTGGGCTAAATGACTAGCCTGAGGTTAGTAAGTTATATCGGCACTGTGCCTTGTACGCAGTAATTAATGCTAGGTGGTTGAGTTTAGCTGTTCTTTTCTGACACGATAAATAAAAACGTGTTATTAAAAGGCCCTAGATTGACCAATCCATCCACCAAGAAGCACTTTTGAAGCACCTGTGCTACATGTGAGGCTACAACAAGTGATGGAATGAGCCTTACTCTCAAAAGAGCTTACATTCTACTGGGCAGGGAGGCAGTACATATGGAAGCATACATAAAGAAAATAAATTCAAGGTCATTAGGGAGGGGAGCACTCGCAGTTGGGGAGAATCGGGAAAGGTTTCATAAAGAAGATGCTCCGGCATTTGAGCTGCTTCCTAAAGTGACTCTGTGAGGTAGAGATGAAGGAGTAGATTCCAGGAGAGGGGAAGAGCCAATGCAGAGTGATGGAGATGGGAATGAGCTATGAGGAACACAGAGGTCAATATGGATGGATCAAAGACTACAGACAGGACAGCAAAGTATAATAAGGCTGGAAAGACAGGGTATGGACAGGTTTGTAAAGGGTTTTAAAAGCTAAACAGAGAAGTTTATCATTTATACTAGAAGCAATAGGAAGCTACTAGAATTCACTGAGCACAAGAGGTCAGATCTTCATCTAAGGAAAATCACTTTGGCAGCTGGACCAAGGATGGGTTGGTGAAGGGAGAGACTGGATATGGGTTGAGAGATATTGAAGAGGTAGAAATGACAAGATTTGGTAATGACTGCATATTTGGGGTGGGAACAAGGAGTCAAGGATAAAATTCAGGCTATGAACTTGGGAAACTAGAAGAATGATAGTGCTTCTGACAGAAAGTTTGGAAGAGCAGAGAGGAGTTCTGTTTTGTCTTTGGATATGTGGAGTTTGAAATGTCCAGAGGACATCCAATTTGAAATGTCCAACTGGCTTCTGATGATATAGGACTGAAAGTCAGGAGAAGGACTAGGGCCAGTTAGAGAGAGCTGTAAATCAGACATAGCAACTAAGCCCATCTGGAGCTGGAAGGAACCTCAGAAGTCATCTAGTCTAACTCCTTCAATTTATGGATAAGGAAAATTAGGCCCAGGGAGTAAGCATCAGAGGCAGGATTTGAACCCAGGTCTCCTGACTCCACAATCACTGCATTTTCTGCTGCAAAAAGTTTTTAAAGTGTAATTCAGGTAAGAAGTCAAAGATTCTACTGTGGTCAATCTTTTCCCTAATTTCTATAGCTGCCTCTTGTCACCTTTCATGTTCATCCTGTGTGACAACTTCAAAGCCATCAGCTTTTCCTTCCCAGGGGGCTGAAGAGTCTAGGAAATTCTGTGAATGTTAACTGCAATGAAGTGAGTAGGAAGTGGGGGTATACTTTAAACGTCAACTATTATAATGGTTGCAGAGTAAAAAAGCTTTGTCCCTTAAGAGGTAGAAAGTCCCCAAACAAGCATAAAACCAAAGGTTAATCACTGGATTACCCAGCAGGACAAGTGACAGCTCTTTCTAGGATCACAGGAAATGGCTAAAAATCAGAGTTAAAAAGCTGCATTCATTCAATGAAGTCCTGGTGACTTTCATTCAGGAGTAGCAGGCACCAATGAGGAGTTAAGGACAATGATGGATGCCTTGTGAAAATGAAGCGATGGATTGAGTAAAGATGAGCTGCTCTTTAGCAAGAAGTGTCAAAAAAAAAAAAAATGATTTCAAGAAGTGGAGTGAGTATTCATTTCTCTAGGAGAATTCAAGGCTTTGCTAATGCAATTAAGACAGCATCATACTGGACTGGCTTAAAACAAAATTTACTGAAAAGGAAAAAGCACGGATGGATCTAAAATGGGAGACCATGATTAATTTAACCTCAAGAAATAACCTATTTCAGGGCAGACAAGTGGTGTAGTGAATACAGTGCCGGCCCTGGAGTCAGGAGGACCCTACTTCAAATCTGGCCTGAGGCACTTGATGCTTACTAGCTGTGTAACCTTGGGCAAATCACTTACCCCCAACTGTCTTGCCATCCTCCACAAAAAGAAAACAAAACAAATCTATTTCCAATGGGGCCCACCATTTCTGAATCCAAATACAGCAACAAGTATTCAGAATGATGGCTGACACAAAGAACTCTACATAGAAGTCACCAACCTTAGACACTGCTTATACCCTGGTTCCAATGATCATTAATGAGTCAATGGACAGGAATCACATTTAAACCCATGTTAGTCTAACACCTAGGACTACAACTCCCTACATTATGTTGGTGACTACTGCTTGAATCTAAGGCGTTTGGCAATGGGCATACTATGGTTCCATCAATTCCAAATTCCACTACAAGAAAAAGTCAACTAATTTTTCTTCTTCTATAGAAGCCTGACTGATAAACTTCATGTCGTTCAATCTGCATTGAATTAAGCTCAAGTTGCTTAATCTCCATTTGCCAAATCAATGAATAAACAACAGATAAAACAGGTTAAATTATCTTTGGTATAATATTACCATAAAACATCTATGGATGCCAGAATCATGGAAATGAAAATGATAGCTCAGGCTTTAAAAAGCTAACATGACATGGCTCTATTTGTTTAAAAAAAAAAAAATCCAAGAAAAATCAGGGGGAGGAGCCAAGATGACAGAGTAGAAAGACTCATATATGCTAGCTCCGAATCCACAGCCCATAAATTTCCTGTAAAAAGAACTCCCCACAAATTCTGGAGCAGTGGAAGCTGCGCAGCAATGGAGTGGAGGAGATTTCTGTTCCACAGAGCCCTGAAAAACCTAACCCAAAGGTCCATCACGCACCAGACAAAGAAGTCCAGCCCTGCCTGCGCAGCCCCAAGAGGAGCAGATCTGAGCAGGTTTCAGGGATGGAACCTCCAGTGGCCGCGAAAGTCCCTCCACCCACAGGTGCTACAGGTCAGTGAGAGAGTCTTCTGGGCTGGCCGAAAGGGGAGCAGGGTGTCTTCATAACTCAGGCCCCCGCGGGAGGCAGCAGCAGAGGCAGCTGCAGAGGCAGCGGTGGCTGCAGAGGCAGCGGTGGCGGTGGCCAGGGGCTCCAGGAGCAGAAAGGACCTCAGATCCATTACTGAAGGTCTCCACATAAACCCCCTGAGGGAACTGAGCCTGGGAGGCGGCCCTGCCCCCACCTGAGCACCAGAACTTAAGCTCACATTGAATAGCAGCCACGCCCACCGCTGAAAGCCCTGAGGCTGGGGAGCAGCATTTGAACCTCAGACTCCAAGCACTAGCTGGGCAGATCTGGAGGCAAGGCAGGGGTGGAGAGGATACTCAGAAGTCAAGTAACTGGCTGGGAAAATGCCCAGAAAAGGGCAAAAAATAAGATCATAGAAGGCTACTTTCTTGGTGAACAGATGTTTCCTCCTTTCCTTTCTCATGAGGAAGAACAATGCTTACCATCAGGGAAAGACACAGAAGGCAAGGCCTCTGTATCCCAAACATCCGAAATAGATATCCAATGGGCTCAGGCCATGAAAGAGCTCAAAAAGAATTTTGAAAATCAAGTTAGACAGGTGGAGGAAAAACTGGGAAGAGAAATGAGAGAGATGCAAGAAAAGCATGAAAAATGGGTCAATACTTTGCTAAAGGAGACCCAAAAAAATGCTGAAGAAAATAACACCTTGAAAAATAGGCTCACTCAATTGGCAAAAGAGGTTCAAAAAGCCAATGAGGAGAAGAATGCTTTCAAAAGCAGAATTAGCCAAATGGAAAAAGAGGTTCAAAAGCTCACTGAAGAAAATAGTTCTCTCAAGATTAGAATGGAACAGATGGAGGCTAATGACTTTCTGAGAAACCAAGAAATCACAAAACAAAACCAAAGAATGAAAAAATGGAAGAGAATGTGAAATATCTCATTGGAAAAACAACTGACCTGGAAAAGAGATCCAGGAGAGACAATTTAAAAATTATGGGACTACCTGAAAGCCATGATCAAAAAAAGAGCCTAGACATCATCTTTCATGAAATGATCAAGGAAAACTGCCCTGAGATTCTAGAACCAGAGGGCAAAATAAGTATTGAAGGAATCCACCAATCACTGCCTGAAAGAGATCCAAAAAGAGAAACTCCTAGGAACATTGGGGCCAAATTACAGAATTCCCAGGTCAAGGAGAAAATATTGCAAGCAGCTAGAAAGAAACAATTCCAGTATTGTGGAAATACAATCAGGATAACACAAGATCTAGGAGCTTTTACATTAAGGGATCGAAGGGCATGGAATAGGATATTCCAGAAGTCAAAGGAACTAGGACTCAAACCAAGAATCACCTACCCTGCAAAACTCAGTATAATACTTCAGGGGAAAATATGGTCTTTCAATGAAATAGAGGACTTTCAAGCATTCTTGATGAAAAGACCGGAACTGAAAAGAAAATCTGACTTTCAAACACAAGAATGAGAAGAAGCATGAAAAAGCAAAGAGCAAAGAGAAGTCATAAGGGACTTACCAAAGTTGAACTGTTTACATTCCTACATGGAAAGACAATATTTGTAACTCTTAAAACTTTTCAGTATCTGGCTAGTTGGTGGGACTACACACACACATATGTACACACATGTGCACGCGCACACACACACATGCATGCACACACAGAGACAGAGAGCACAGAGTGAATTGAATAGGATGGGATCATATCTTAAAAAAATGAAGTTAAGTGGTGAGAGAGAAATGTAGTGGGAGGAGAGAGGGTGAAATGGAATGGGGCAAATAATATCTCATTCAAGAGGCAAGCAGGAGACTTTTTAGTGGAGGGAAAAAGAGGAGAACTGAGAGAAAAACATTAAGTTTACTCTCATCACATTCGACTAAAGGAAGTAATGAAATGCACACTCATTTTGGTATGAAAACCTATCTTACAATACAGGAAAGTGGGGGAGAAGGAGATAAGCGGGGGGGGGGGGCATGATGGAAGGGAGGGCAATGGGAGGAGGGAGCAATCTGAAGTCAACACTGTTGGGGAGGGACAGGATCAAAAGACAGAATAGAAGCAATGGGCTGGATAGGATGGAGGGAAATATAGTTAGTCTTACACAACACGACTATTATCGAAGTCATTTGCAAAATTACACAGATATGGCCTATATTGAGTTGCCTGCCTTCCCAAAGGGAATGGGTGGGGAGGGAGGGATGGGGAGAATTTGGAACTCAAAGTTTTAGGAACAACTGTTGAGTATTGTTGTTGCTACTAGGAAATAAGAAATACAGGTAATGGGGAATAGAAAGTCATCTGGCCCTACAGGACAAAAGAGAAGATGGGGACAAGAGAAGGGAGGGATGATAGAAGAGAGGGCAGATTGGTGATAGGGGAAATTAGAATGTCTGGTGTATTGGGGTGGGGGGAGGGGACAAATGGGGAGAAAATTTGGAACCCAAAATTTTGTGAAAATGAATGTAAAAAGTTTAAGAAAAAAATTTATATACTAAAAAAATAAATAAAAATAAAAAATCCAAGAAAGAAAGAGATTAAAACCAGGATTTGCCTAAAGGAAAAAAAATAAGAAGAAAAGAACATTGCATGACAGTTGGTGGTTCTCTCAGTGGAAGTGTGACTGACAAATTAGGGGGTATTACATCCAAGCAAAGTAAGAGAGAATAAGGTTTGGGGCAAAGCATCAACACAAATGATGCAAAAAATAATCATCCCCATGGTGTGATATATAATTCATTTCTGGACCCCTACTCGAATTTAATCAGTATTAATCAGTTCAGTGTGATTCCATCAGGGGTAATGATTATTAGAAATTATTCTGTTATTAAGTGACACACTCATCTCATAATACAGTCATTCACCTAATAACAGGTATAAGAATCAATATATGCCGATCCCTATTTTATACAAATCGTATAAGAACAACCAGACAACAGTTTCTTTTTTTAAAATCGGCCTCTGTAAACTAGGCCTATATGCACTAGAACTTTACTAGCTACAAAGCTTACTTGTATAACTATGCGAATGCTGACAAAAATATCGCCATCTTATTTTGCTCAGATTCTATGACCAAGCCAAACATGGGTGGTGTGGTACACAAAGTCCCTCAATTTTGTTTCTGGCATCTATGTGAAGGGTACCATCTCCTCTTACTCAATATGAAGAGGAACCCATCCATCAGTGGAGATATTCCATGCTTCACCTAACCCATGACCCCTCCGCCTGTTCCTACTAATATACCATTTCTAGCTGACGTACCACTTTTGGCCCTCAAAACAAGGTCCGGCACCCAATGGAGTTCTGTATTTTGTGAAGGCCCTGTAAAGTGTTCAGGTATTGAATGTGGTATCAAATCCTATAAAAACAAGGTCCTGGGGACCAGGGGCATCTCTGAACATGAGGAAGGTCTGGGATCCACTTCATTTAGAGGGGCCATGTCCCCTTTATTAAAGTGCTATTGGCTTGGAGCTCTGCCTCAGTTTCTCTTTCTGTAGTTTGGTTGTTATTGTCCCCATAAAGTAAAGAATTATCCAGTGATAAGTCAGAAAGAACAGTGCCACTCCAGAGAAACTAACTTAGCAGATGAAAAAGGCAGCCAGCCCACTGTGCGATCTTAGATGCAAGAATTCACTTTAATCCTCAGGGTTAGGGTTCCCGAACTAGAAGATGGCAAAGTTTTTCCTCCTTTAAGATAGATCCATCTCTAAATTTATCATCCCATGAAAAGAAAGATGGATCAGGAATTAGATAACCATCTAAGAGTTCTGAAAAAGAAGAAATTCAATTGAGGTATTTATCTTATTTTTTCGAATGTGTGTTATGTATGTATATATGCATGCCAATATTTAGGTATGAATACCAGCACCTAACAGTATTGACTTATTACATGTACTTTTTAAATTAATGTTTTTGATCACTAATGGAAAAGGCTACTTTTTGGTTTTGATCAGACTTTTGATTTCACTAGTAGAACCAATCTACCAATGAAGATGGGTACCCGTCCTACAAGATGAGTCTTAGGGAGCTGCTTAGAACTCTGAGAATCATAGAGCCAGTTATGTGCCAGAAGTGAGACTTGAACCCAGGTCTTCCTAACCTGAAGCACTGAAGGGGTAGAGTGGAAAAAGTTTAAAAAGCCCTAAAAGAACAATTCTCACTCCACTACACCAGAAATATCAAAACTTTCCCTAGTGCAGCCCCAGCTAGATTAAAATGCAATTGGGAAATGTTTAACAAAATAAATAAAAATGTAAATACAATTACTTGCCGGAGAAACTATTACCTTAGCTTAATCTTTCACCTTGTTAGTCACAGACCCTAGATAAAATGCAGGAAGTAAAAAAGAAAGGGAAGGAAAAAAAAATGCCTCCTAGTTGGAAGCAATGTGGCTTATTGTATATAATGTTGAATTTGGAGTGCAGACCTGAGTTTAGATCTTACAGCCAATATTTACTATCTGTGTTAGATGATTAATTTCAAGTCTGAGCCTCCGTTTCCTCATCTATAAAATGGAGATACTACATACAGCACCCACCTCCCAGGGCTGTTGTGAGGCTGAAATGAGATAATGGATGTAAAATATTCTGCAGGCTTAAAGCACTATATAAATATCAATTATTACCATTATTCACCTTTGAATATAGTCCAGAGCTGCAGGAAGAACTACCAGGCTCCATATTTACACAGATACCTGGCTTCATTAGCAAACTATTCTAACTTACTGGAAAAACCAATGAGGAGCACAGGAATGCAAGGAGATAACTGCACTGGGCATGTTCCCTGTTGCAAGTTTTTAGGAACAAGCACAGATTTGTCAGCCCAGATGCTGGAAGTGTCAACGCATCAGCAAAGAAGGAGGGAAGCAGGGGAATTTCTGGACTTAATAGGATCTGACAAGCTACAACAAGCGTTGTGCAGGAAGGTGGAGCAAGGACTGAGGTGGCTACTTTGCACCCTTTACCACGCTGTGACTCACACAGGAGAAAGCAATGAACATTCTTTACCTCCTCCAGTTTGCTGAATTCCTTAGAGAGTTCTGCTTTCTGAGTGGTGCAGTCTTCCCCGTTTCGTACTGCGGTAAGAATATTCTTGGACAACAATGGTACCTAGAAAGAAAACAGAAATTCTTAGCATATTAGTTTATGGATAACTATTTTCCTTCTTCATCTCAAGCTACAGTGGAGTCTTCTTAGTTCAATATTTTAAAGAAGCTATCTGTTTATTCTTTTACTGCTAAGGCTAATATTTCTAGTAAAACAGTAAACAGTGGTGGTGGATAATGCGCATCTTTATTTCACCACTGATCTTACTGGGAAAGCTTCTAGCTTATCCAAATTATAGATAATGCTTACTGACAGTTTTTAGGTAGGTACTACTTATCATTTTAAGGAAAACTTCATTTATTCTTACGCTTTCTAGTGTTTTTAATAGGAATGGGCACTAAAAAACTTTTTTCTGCATTTGTTGAGATCATCAAATGATGTTAGTTTTGTTAATGATATGGCCAAGTATGCTGATAGAAACCATCCCTGCATTTCTGCTGTAAATCTCCCCTGATTATAGTGTATTATCTTGGCGATAAATTGCTGCAATCTCTTTGCTAATATTTTATTTAAAATTTGTGAATCAATATGCATTAGGGAAACTAGTCTATAATTCTCTGTTTTGGCTCCTGGTTTAGGTATCAGCATTATATTTGTGTCATAAAAAGAATCTGGTAGTACTCCTTTGCCTACTTTTCCAAAAAGTGTACATAGTATTGAAATTAACTTCTTTAAATTTAGGTAGAATTCACTTGCAAATTCATCTGGCCCTTGAGATTTTTTCTTAGGAAGTTCACTGATGGTTGGTTAAATTTTTTTTTCCTAAAATGGTGTTAAGCATTTTATTTCCTCTTCTGTTAACCCAGGCAATTTACATTTTAAAAAATATTTTGTAAATATTAGATTGGAAGGTTTACTGGCATACTGTTGGGTAAAATAGCTCCTAATTATTGGTTTCCTCTTCACTGATACTGGTAATTTGGTCTTTTTTTAAGTCAAATTAACCAAAGGCTTATCTATCTTATTGATATTTTCATAAAACCAGCCTTTGTTATTTCAACAATTTTCTTACTTTCAATTTTCTTAATCCCTCCTTTGATTTTCTGGATTTCCAATTGAGTGTTTAATTATGAACTTTTAAACTTGTTTTTTTTCTATCTTCTCTTAGTTGCATGCTTAATTCATTGCTCTCTTCTTTCTCCATTTTATTTATGTAAGCATTTAGAAACATATAATTCCCCTAAATATTGCTTTGGCTATATTCCATAAATTTTGGTATGTTGTCTCATTATTGTCATTCTCTCAGATGAAATTATTGCTTGTTTCTATGATTTCCTGTTTGACCCATTCCTTCTTTAGGATTAGTGTCCAATTAATTTTTAATCTACCTTTCCATGGCCCTTTATTACACAAGTTATATTGCATTGCAATCTGAAAAAGATGCATTTAATATTTCTGCCTTTGATTTTGAGGTCTTTATGCCCCAATACAAGGTCAAGTTTTGTGTAGGTGCCATATACTGCTTCCTTGATATCCCCATTCAATTTTCTCTAGAGTTCTACCACCTCTAATTCTTCTAAAATTCTATTTACCTCCTTAACTTCTTTCCTGTTTGTGATTAGATTTATCTAGTTCTGAGAGAGGAAGGTTGAGGTCCCCCACTAGAGAAGTTCATTCTGCTCTTTATTTCTTCCTGTAACTCACTTAACTTCTCCTTTAAGAATTTGGATCCTATACCATTTGCTGCATATATGTTTAGCATGAAATTACTTCATTGTCTATGGTACCTTTTAGCAAGATGTAGTTTCATTCCTTATTTTTTAAAATTAAGTCTATTTTTGCTTTGTCTGAGATCAGGATTGCTACCCCTGCCTGCTTTTTTTACTTCAGTTGAGACATAACAGACCCTGCTCTAGCTTTTTAACTTTTCTCTATGTGTATCTCTCTACTTCAAATGTTTCTTGTAAACAAAACATCGTAGGATTCTGGTTTTTAATCCACTCTGCTATCCTTTTCTGTTTTATGGGAGAGTTCATCTCATTCACTGTTATGATTACTATGTATTTCCTTCCACTCTATTTTTCCAGCAGCTTATACTTTTCTCTCTCTTTTCACCTTGTCATCAGTGTTTTGCTTCTGACCTCTGCCTTCTTCAATCTTCCTTCCCAGATTCTATCAGCTACCCACTTTTCTTTCCCCTCCTACTTCTCCTGTCCCTTTTCTTTCCCCTTTCCCTTCCTACTTCCCTACAGGGTAAGATAAATTTCTATACCCAAGTGAGTGTGTAAATGATTCCTCTCTGAGCCAAATCTGATGAGACTAAGGTTCAAACAATGCTCACCCCTCTCTATTCTTTACCTTTACTGTAACAGGGTTTTTGGGCCTCTTCATGTGATCTATTTTGCCTTCCCCCTTTCCAATTCTCTCAGTACAATCCTTGGTGATTTTTTTTTTTATCATCCCATCAAAGTCAACTTATACCTACACACTCACTCTATCTCTCTATATCCCTTCTAACTGCCCTAACAGAGAGTACAGTTCTCAAGAGTTATAAGTTATCATCTTCCCATGTAGGGATATAAAGAGTTTAACCTTATTAAATAAATAAATACATTTTCCCTGTTGACCTTTTGATGTTTCTCTTGAGGCTTGTATTTGAAAATCAAATTTTCTATTCTGCTCTGCTACTTTCATTAGGAAAATTTGAAAGTCCCTTATTCATCTAATATCCATCTTTTCACCTGAAATATTATGCTCAATTTTGCTGGAGAGTTGATTCTTGATTATAATTTAAGCTCCTTTGCCTTCCAGAATAGCATATTCTAAGCCCTCCAATCCTTTAATGTAAAAGTTGCTAAGTCTTGTGTAATCCTTACTGTTGCTCCTTGATAGCTGAACTGTTTCTTTCTAGTTGCTTGCAATATTTTCTCCTTGATCTGTTAATTCTGGAATTTGGCTATAATATTCCTTGGAGTTTTCAATTTGAGATCTCTTTCAAGAGTAGGTTCTTCCAAATGCAATTCTACCCCCTACTCCTAACCCCCTACATTCTAGGAAATTAGGGTAGTTTTTCCTACATAACTTCTTGATAGCCGCTACAGGCTTTTTTTTTTTTAATCATGGTTTTCACATAGTCCAATAATTTTTCAATTATCTCTCCTGGGTCTATTTTCCAAGTCAGTGGTTTTCCCAATGAGGTATTTTACATTTTCTTCTATTTTGAAAGTCTTTTGATTTTGTTGCACTGATTCTTGATGTCTTATAAAGTCCTTAGCTTCCAGTAGGCCAATTCTAATTTTTAAAGAATTATTTTCTTCAGTGAGCTTTTGTACCTCTTTTTCCATTTGGCCAATTCTACGTTTGAAAGATTTGTTTTCTGCAATGGATTTTCCCCCCATTTGTGCAAATGTAATTTTTTTTTAAGGAATCTGTTTTCTTCAGGCAATTTTTGTCTTTCCCTTTTCAAGTTGTTGTTTCTTTTGCATACCTTATTTCTTTTCTCAATTTTTCTTCTCTCTTATTTGATTTTTGAAATCCTTTTTGAGCTCTTCCAAGGCTTTTTGGACTTGAAACCAATTCATATTCCCCTTTGAGGTTTCGCATGTAGGCATTTTGACACTGTTGTCCTCTTCTGATGTGTTTTGATCTTCCGTGTCACCATAGTAGCTTTCTATGATCAGGGCTCTTTTCTGTTTCTTTACTCATTTTTTTATCCTATTTTGTAGCTTTTAAAGTTAAGTTCTACTTCTGGGGCCTTGGGGGCTGGCAGTGCGTAGCCTGGCCTAGTTGTACCTACTGTGCCCCGGGACTAGCAATTTGCCTTTTGCACTGGGGCTGGAGGCCTCACAGATGGCCGTGGTGCCTGGGCCGCTGCTCTGTGATGTGGCTAGGAGCCTCCCACTGGTTTGCCTGGTCGCCATCTGTGCTAGACTGTGCTCCGCTTCTACCCACATTAGACATAACCTTTCCTAAAGTCCCTCCAAGTCACCTCAAGCTGGAAAATTCTTCCACTCCATCTTTTTTTATATTTTGTTTCTCCAGCATATGTTCAGAGGCTTGATTTAACAATGTTTCCCAGAGAAACTGGAAAGAGTTCAGGCAACTTTCTGGCATTTCTGCGCCATCTTGGCTCTGTCCTCAGCCATAAATTCTCAATAGTATTGTCTTTAGCAAGAACTTTAACCTTTGTCAATCACTCTTCTTGCCTTAAAACAAAAATCATGCTACAGCTAGGGGGCAAAGAGGATAGGGCTCTGGAATCTGAAAGTCCTGAGTTAAAATCCAATCTTAACATGACTATAGTGAAAATGTACTCAATAGGAAAGTATATGCAGAACCTATACAGAATTGCATGCTGTCGTGGGGAGGGAGGGAGGTAGTGGGGGGAAGGTGTGTGTGGGGGGGATAAAATCTTAATTTTAAGGAAGTGATTGTAGAACATTAAAAAAAATAAAAAAAAAAAAATCCAATCTTAAGACATATGCTAGCTCCGTGACCCAGGGCAAATCACTTAATCTTTTGCCTCAGTTTCCTCACCTATAAAATGGGGGTAATAATAGCACTCATCACCCAAAGTTATTGCAAGGATAAGATATTTGAAAAGATCTATGTAAACCTTTAAGTACGCCACATAAATGCTATTACTGTTGTTATTATTATTAGACTGTCCCAAAAGTACTCCCAAATGCTAAGCAACAGAAGTGTTACCTTACATTGCTATGCAAAGAGTGAACACATACCAGTTAATCATTTCTTACCTTTAGTAATAATGGTTATAATGCCAAAAATGAAACCTATTTCTATGCGAGGTACTATTCAGAATAATATCCAATATATTCCTCTTCCTTTCCAACCAGTAGCTGAGAGGGAGAGTGACAGATATTTTTAAGTGAAAGTAAATATTATCATTGATATGGCTCAAAAAATAGGAAAAAGTAAATTCATATGGAAAGAATAGATTGAGAAAAGATTCTGGGAAGATGGCAGAGTAGGTCAGAGAATTCCAAGCTCTCCAGATTTCCTCCACAAACAAGATAAAACATAGAGCCATAAAAACAAACAAGAATTGGGGGCAGAACAGTAGTCCTCTTGGGACAATCAGAAGAAAAATGCTAGGACTGAGGTTTGGTCCCTGTGAAGTATAAAGTATAACAAGCTTGTTCTGTTGGAACAGCAAGCATCAAGCCCTAGAGTTAGCTGGGTTGGGAGGTGACCTCCTCCCAAGCCACAGAAATTTTCACATCCTGGGTGGTGTGGGGAGTTGGGCATCTGAGGAGGAGAAGATTGAGGGGCTCTCTGCTGATAAGAAACGGCAGGCCCAGCTGTGCTGCTGAGATGTGGCCCTGGGTAAGATGAACCAACGCAAGCCTGGTGAATGCGGTGGGGCAGCAATGCTGCTGGCTGTGGGCACTGGGCAGAGCTCTTAGTTTCTGTTCTAGGTCAAAAGATCTAAGGCCACAGACATTATCCCCCATACCCCAAAACTAGAGGTGATTACAATAACAAAGCGTTATAAATTTTTTTTAAAAAATGAGCAGGCAAGGGAGAAAGAACCCAACCATAGAAAGTTATTACGGGAATAGAGAAGACTTATTTTTTTCTTCAGAGGAGGATAATGAAAAGGGAAAAAAAAGCCTCCTCTACCCCAAAAAGTAATGTCAAAAGTCATCTGCCCAAAAAGAATTCACAGAACTTTAAAGATTTTAAAAATCAAATGAGAGATATTGAGGAAAATTTTTTTTAAAAAAAAGAACAATCTAAAAATCCCCCAAGATTATAAAAACAAAGTCAACCAACTAGAAAAGGAAATCCAGAACCTTAAGGAAAACAACTCTTTGAAAATTAGAATTGGGCAAGGGGAAGCCAGTGAAGTTATAAGAGACCAAAAATAATAAAACAAAATATAAAGAATGAAACAACAGAAAAAAAAAGCCAATTGATCTGGAGAAGAGATCAAAAAGAGAAAACATAAGAATAATCAGACAACCTGAAAGGTACAGTCAAAAACAGAATCTTGATACAATAATACAAGAAATAATTAAAAAAAACTGTACTGAAGTTAGAACAAGAGGAGAAAGTAGAAACGGAAAAAATCACCAATCACTACCTGAAAGAGATCCTATGAGGAAAACCCACAGGACTATCATAGCTAGATTATGAAACCACCAGGTCCAGGAGAAAATGTTAGGAGCAACAAGAAAAAAAAAAACAGTTCAAATGCTGAAGGGCTACAATTAGAATTACATAAAACCTGCCCAGTAGCGACTACACTAAGACCACAGGTCTTGGAACAGTATATATCAAAAAGCAGAAAAATTAGGATTATGGTCAAAAATATCATACTTTACAAAGTTAAGGATAATTCTGAATGGAAAAAAATGGATATTCAATGAATTGCTAGACTTTACAGATTTTGTTGCTAAAAGACCAGAAATGAATAGAAAATTTAACATGTAAGATACAAGAGAAATATAAGCTAAACATCAAAGATTAATTACAATTACAAGACTGATTACTTTTCATACAAGAAAGATTGTGATAGATTTGAGTATGATGTGAGATTAAAAATAAATTGTGTAGGAAAAGATAAAAAGTAATTATCTTATACAAATGAGGGGCAAGAGGAAGAATTGACACAGGAATTAGATGGGGGAGGAGGGCTCTTAGTTTTGGAATCCTACTCTTATTGGGAATGGGTTAAAGAGGGAACTATATATGTGTGTGGGGGTATATGTATACATACATACATACATACATATGTATGTATGTATATATACAGACATACACAAATACAAGTCTTCTAAATTCAGAAAAAATAAAAGGTTAAGGGGGAGAGGAAAGGGAGAGGATAAAATCTCTGGTGAGAACTAAGTAATAATAGGGCAAAGTAGTGGATAGAAGTAAAGTAGAGAATTCAGGAGAGATAGAAAATAGGAGATACACACAAACATAAAATAAATATCAGGAGTAAAATTTATTAGGGAAAAAAAGGAGGAATAGTATTCATGACCTCACACAAGGTTAAAAATTAAACAGATTTAATCAAGAGAAAAAAAAGGGAAACTATATGTCAGCCATATTAATCACTATTGTTTTAGATATTTAAAACAACCACACAGTATCAGGTTGGAATATTGCTGTGGTATGGAAAATAATGAGTTGGTGCACTTAGAAAAATATGGAAAGACTTGGATCTCAGAGAAACAGAGGACAAACAAGTATAGGATTATCTTACATGGATGCACATGAATGTATATGTCTATATGAGTAAGAGTAGATATCTTGGTATATATGTGAAAGTGTATGAATACTTACATGTATGTATATGGAGACTTGTGTATGCGTATGCATATATGTATGCATGTATAGATATGTATTGTGTGCATGTGTATATATGCATTTATGTGCATGTACATACACACAGATGGGAATATGTCCTCCCTTAATTACAGCCTTCCTAGGGGAGGCAGGAGAGGAAGAAGGAAAAACAAGTAAAAAGTGCACAGCAGGGAACAAAAGAAAAGATGGACAGCTCTGAACATAATGTAGTATTATATAAACTTTCTTGAAAGGGAAATTTTATTGCTGTATATTTTGAATCCTTTCTGCAGTGCACATGACAATGCTTTTTTTCTTTTCTTTTTCTGTATTTAAGTTTAAAATAAATTAATCAAAAGTGTAACTTCAAAAAACGATTGGAGATTTTTTTTTAATTACCTTAGAAAACAACTCCAAAATCATCTTTTGCAAAGCTTTCTCATATGGATCTTCTGGAAACAGCTTCTTTGCTGGATAAACTTCATCTAGGTATTCACAAGTGATAGAAGAGTCATGTATCAGCTGACCCTTGCTGGTCTCCAGAACTGGTACTAAACCAAGGGGGTGTTTCTTGAAGAACCATTCAGGCTTGTTTTTCAAGTTAATATTGATGACCTCATGCCTTGAAAGACATAAGGAAAAAAAATATGACAAGAGTTACCACGTCGAATATTGATACATCACTAGTCTCACCAACTGCCTACTGGGGTGTCTCCAAGTGGGCATCTCAAACGTAATGTCCAAAACGTATTTTCCCCTTCAAATCCTCCCTTCCGATTGTTCCTCTGCTTCACCTTTCCTAACAAACACTTCTAGTTTGGTTGATTCTACCTCTCTATAAATCTCCAATCCAATCCCTTCTCTCCTCTCCCACAACCACCACCCTAGCTCAAGGTCCTCATCCCCTCTGGTCTAAACTACAGCAGCAGCCCCTTAATGCATCTCCTTGCGTAGTCTTTCCCCTTTCCAGGCCATCCTCCACACAGGTGCCAAACTGATATGCCTAATGTATTGGCCTCATCGAGTCACTCCTTTAGGTCCTTAAGCAATTAGCACAACTGTCACAAAATATGGGCTTAATATGCCTGTTGAATGAATAAATTATTCAAGTGAGGATTTAATCCCCTGAGTCTAAAGAAAAAAAATCTATTAAATCATATTGTCAACTGACTTAAAAGTTTGTTGTAAATACATTTTGTAAAGAAAAAACTGGGTGTGTATTATAGGAAACTGGGCAGAGACCGAATGCAAAGCGTTAGGGGACGCGCTAGGAGCATAAGCCGCAGGTTCGGCCTTCAAGGCGTAGAGAACGCAGAGGAAGAAATACGATAAGCACGTTGATACAAAGTGTCGTAGGGGGGCTTGCAAACTGCACCCAGGAATAGGAACGGGCCCCGGCCAAGCAGAGCCCCGGAGGCAGAGAAGCAGGGCTTCGGGGGCCGCCCCGCTCCCAGCCCGGCCCGGGGCAGGCTCACTTGATTCCTTTGGCCTTCAGGACGAGCCGGGTCCTCTCGGAGAAGGGGCAGAACCTCATGCTGTACACCCGGATGACTCCCAGCGGCACGGGGCCGGGCTGCGCGCTGCCTGCGAAAGGCCCGGCGGTGGGGTGAGCGGAGGTGGGGGAGCGCCCGTGCCCCGCGCCCCTGCCCGCCGCCCAGGAATGCCACCCGCGAGCGGCCACGCGGCCGCAAGGGAAGGCGCAGGGGCCAAGGCCGCCGGGGATAACGGCCCCGGCGGAGCTCAGCCCGCGGCCCCCCCAGCAGCCCCCAGCCCCCCGGACTCACCCTTTCCCCAGGCTGCGGACGGACTCGCCGGACATCGCGTCCCCCGATACCTGCAGCCGCGTCTCAGGCCTGGTGCCGCTGGGAGGACCCGACGAGGCTACGCCTGGGGTCGGCCCCTCCCTCCTCAAGAACCTCCGGCGTTGTCTCAGGGAGATCTGGGGGTGGAGGCGGGGCTGGCAGCGAGCGGGACACCCGGGGCGCGAGGGAAGAGCAAGCCCTCCCATCTCCTCCCCTCCCCTCCCCCTTCCCTCGCCTCCCACTGCTCTCCCTTCCCGTCCCTCGCCACCCCCTCCCCTCCCTCCCCTCCTCCCTTCCCCCACCTTAAGGCAGCAAAGACCCCACGGCGGCCGCGGGTAACCGAAAACGATCCGGTCCGCGGGTGTTTTCCACACGGATCCTGCAGTCACCCATTACCCGGTTTAGGTCGTTCTTTCCTAGCCTTAATCATAGAACTCACTGAATAAGATCTTAAAATGTCCAGGCCAATGCCTTTCCTTTTGTTCTCGGGAAAATCGTTTCTCACTGAGAGTAACATTTATACTACACTTTAGGGCTTTATCTGGGCCAATAATAAACACAGGGAAGAATGTTAAATAAAATTCAGTCCGGGCCAACGAGCCTAAACTCATTGCTTTGTAAGTTCCCTGAGGGCAGGGCTGGGTTTGGCCTTGGTATCCCCAGGCCTTAACACAGTGCTTGGCACAAAATAATAGGAGCTGGAAGGTGTCCTTACAAACTGGGTCTTCTGGCAGAAAATTCACGGAACTGCGAAACAAACATACTGCCAACCCCGTGCAAAGGCTCCCGGGCTTTCCCCGCTGCTTTTTCTACTTGTACATTTATTGAGATTTTCAAATGTTCATTCCTCAACAAGCTGGTAAACCTGCCAGGGAAGGGTAGTTTTTGTGTATGCCTTGTCTCAAAGGGCTTTAAGAATATTTGATAGTACTTTACTGAAATAGCAAGACGGGATTGTTACACGTAGATTTGTTTCTTGGGCTTTCATCAGTTTCTCATTCAAGAGCAGCTTAGTCAAAAGATTTACCATTTATCTTGATACAAGTTGCCCTTTTACACTTAATGTGTTTAGCTGTGGAGAAATTTGCTAAGTCATTGTTGGGTGTGGTGGTTATTGTTACAAAAGTTATTTATTAATCTTCTGCAATTATCTGTCATATTATGGCCAATTCCACAAATATTTAGAGAAGACTTCCCCACCCCTCAATGACTAAGCAAATATTTACTGGGGGAAAAAGGGCACACATTTCACACAAACCACTGAGGAAAGAAAGCACTTTGCAAGTTCTGAATACTTTGTAGTTAGAGAAGAAAGGGGAATAAGGGTTGAAGGAATCCTAAAAAGAAAAGCCATGACAATTTCCTTCAGTGACCCTTTGGCAGGCCTGACCAGGTGCATCATGTCGGTAACTCAGTAGAGCCAAGGTAGTGCTGGCATAGCAGGAGGACACTTGATTGGGAATCAGAGGACTCCTTTTATTTTGAGCTCTATTGCTTAATGGCTGTATTTATCTGGGACAAGTCACTTAACTTTCTGGGCTACAGCTTTATAATCTGTAAAATGAGGCGTTTGGGACAAGATGATTTCTAAAGTTTTTTTCCACACTTCTGTCCTGTATCTTTCCAGGCAGCACTATAGACTGGATTTTCTCTAGAATGGTAAAGATGAACTAGCTACTCCTCTAGTTCCACCGGTACCTTTTCAGCTTCCTTCAGGTATTGTCTTCGTCCTTTAGAGTATAAGCACCTTCAGGGCAAAGACTCTCGATGGGTAAGAACCAGTTTTCCCAGCTTAGCTGGCACAAAGAAAGCTCTTAAATGCTTATTGACTTGACTGTATTCTTATTGTTTATTTGTCCATATTTCCCCTATTTCTATTTTCTACTAAAAAAGTGCCAACCAGATCAGAGAATGGAAGGGCTCTGACCTGACTTAATTTTCTGAAGTTCTTGAGATGCAAAATCTGATGGAAATAATGATCTAATTAGAAAAAGAAAGAAGCCACTTAAGAAAGCCATTATTTCTGTACCAGATAAATGCTTTTCTACAGAGCCAATTCTACTTCCACAGTATTTTGCATCCAATCTCATTCAGCCACTCATTAGTTCTAAGTCCTCACTAACACCGCCCTCCCCCCTCCCCACCTGGGAACAGCAAACTATAGCTTGACCAATAAATCTGGCCAGCTGTTGGATGGCCACAGATGTGACCTGAAGGATGCCTTCAGAACCCCTGCCCTAGACGACTACCGTGGGTCTACTAATTGGATTTCTATTTTAGTTTTTCTCCATTCCGATCGATTCTGGGCCTCCAAAGTGAATTTCTTAGGCACAAATCTGACTAAGTCACCTCTTAACAAATTTCAGTGGCTCCCAATTTCTTCTAAAATCAGATATGTAAATTCCTGTTTGGGCCTTTTACAATTTAGTCCCAATCTACATTTACTCTCCCTTCCTTAAAGTGTTCCTTCACTTCTAAAATGGTGTAAAACCCACCCAGATTACCCCACTGGGCTCTAGTGATGAAATAACATATAATATATATATATATATATATATATATATATATATATATACATATGCTTTAGCACAATTTATAAATATATTCATAAGTCTGTTATTAGAATCAGCAGTAAACTTTTCTCTCATCTAGTATTTTGTTCTGAACACAGAACAATATTGCTTTCCAATAATGTGTATATTATTACCATTCTGCCATCCTTTCTCTTAAAGCTCCTGGAAGTATCTTTGAAGTAAGAAATACTACTTGAGAAGGCTTTCCTTCTGCTACAATTGTTATTGCTTAATTCCGTGATGCCACCTATACTGTATTAAGTAGGTCATAAAAGACTGGCAATGAGCCAGTATCAGGCCTCAAATAAGTTTTCTCTTACATAAACCTAACCAATCTGTATTTGGAAAACACTTTGCCCAACTGGAGGCTTATACTTTCCAAGACATGGAAAACAAACAGGGTATTCCATTTCTTTAGCCAAATTATGAGAGGGGCAAGGACTGGGGCAAATCTGGGACATGGAACTTTTTAAACCTTTCTTTAAAGTATTACTCCCAGATTGTGGCAAAAATGAAAGCATTAACTTTTAACGTTTCTATAGGTCTCAAGAGCCAGGTAAATTAGTATTTGTGCTCTTGGAGTGTTTAGAAACCCAAGAACGAGGGATGGTGGGACAGAAGGAAGAACAAAGCTGTCATTGAATTCCATATTTGGGACATACTAGTGGTTTGTGTGAGTTCCTGAAAAGAACCAGAAAATGCTCTCCTTGTTCTGAAATGTGGCCCACTGAACAACAAAAAAGGCCTTTAGCTGGGGATTAGAAATCAAGCTCAAACAATCCGAGGGAAAGCAGAATTCCTAGTTTTTGGTTTCAGTCTTCCCCACTCCCTTTGTCAAGCGGAACATGCACTTCATTTATTTATCGTAACTTTGGAGAGCTATGTCATCAATAAAGAAAAAATTAATCTTTGAGATGCCATGAAATGTGAATATTACACAGGATCCAAACAAACACATACATACCATAGGACTGTGGGAGGGAGGAGGCAGCAGGGAAGCAGAAGAAAATACTTTATAAAGGCCCTTCCAGGTAAGGAACCCTGGGCTGTTTAAGAGCAGGTATTCTATTTTGGCCTTTCTTTGTGGTCTCCAAGGCTCCCACAGTACCTGCATGCAGTGGACACAATAAATACTCCTGCTGCCCAGGACACCTGCCTGGAAGCTGTCCCTTCTCAGTTACCTTTGGCCAGGTAAAGGCCTGCAGCCAAAGCATGGGAAAGTTAGTCTTCCTCGACAAGGCGGGCAGCTGAAGGTCAAGGCCCCTGAGAAGTGGGGGCTGCTAGCCAGCAAAAGTAGCAGCCAACCGGGATCCTGAGGATTTTGCATCTGGACTTCTTGGCTTCACTGCCCACTGGTTGCAGGCCGCAGGCCTCAGTCCCCTTCTTAGTGCTATACCCGCGGCCTCGAGTGGCACCTGCCCTACCAGAAAGGAGTGGCCGCAGGCAGGAGGGCATCACCCTCTAACTCAGTGGGCCACTCAAACCACAGCCTTGGGCCACCTTCTGGCTCGAGCCAGCTGGTCCATCAGTTGTCAATCTCAACGACTTTCCACTGGCGTCCCACTCCACCCACCAAGATAAGGCAAGTCTAAGCCAACAGAGGACAATGTTACAGTCTCTGGGATACACGTGTCCACCCTCAGGGTCCCACTCATTCGTGCCCTTGTGATACATCTCATGAGGCCAGTCAGGTCTGTTCTGGGGTTCTGTCCATTTCCCTGGCTGGATTTGCAGCACAGGCCAGGCAAGAGGCTGGCCCCGCCAGGGTCCGCCTTCACTGGCTGTCCCACTCGTCCCCGAGGCGTGTGTAGAGGGGTTGGCCGTGACTTCGAAGGCTCCTTCCAGCCCCACAAGGGAAACACTTCACCACCTGACCCTTCCTCTCCTTCTAGCATTCCATACCCACCAATCCTGGATGGGCTGAGCCTCATACACAAGGCTCTCCCGACCCTGGGTCTGCACTTCTCCAGACCTAGAAAGCCTAAATCCAACCCTTCACCTCTTAGATGCCCCTCAAATGACTCCCTTTGGGGGCAGCGAGGTGGCACAGGGCCCTGGAGTCAGGAGGATCTGGCACTAGACAGACACACTAACTGTGTGACCTCAGGCAAGTCACTTAACCCCAACTGCCTTTCCATCCCCCCTCAAAAAAAAAAAGGCCTTCCTTTGGATTCAGCTCAAATGCCCCCCTCTGCCAGCACCCACAGATTAGAAGCCAGCTCTGTTCATCTGGCTGACAGGGTGCAAGTTCAAGAAACCAAAGTGAAACCATACCTGCCCTGGAGGGCCTGACCTTCTATAAGGAAAAGCAATTATGTATCCATATATGTAGATGCAAAATATATACAAAGAAAAGGAGATGATTCAAGGGAATTCACTTAAAATGTTGTGTTGGATTTTTCTTGTGTCACTTCCTTGAGGGTAGGGGGTCCTTTTGTTATTGTCTGTATCCCAAGGACCCAGAACTTAGGAGGTGCTATATAAATGCTTGCTTAATTAATATGCCTTGTATCTAGGACAGGATCTGAACCTGGGCCTCTGGGCCCCAAATCCAACACTGTCCCCTAAGCAACTAATATTTGTAATCAGAAGATGTGACATAGGAGACCTGAGTTCAAGTCCAGCCTCAGACCCTTATCTGTGAGACCCTGGACAATTCACTTAATTTCTTTTGGCTTATTTTCCTCATCTATTAAATGGGAATAATAGCACCTACTTTCCAAAATTGTGAGGACCAAGAGATAATACCTATAAAATGCTTAGCACAGTACCTGGCAAAAAGTAGGCACCATGTAGATGTTAGCTATTCCTATATTATCATTATTACTATGACTGCTAGGTTATCTCCAGGGGCCCTTCTAGCTCAAAAGTCTATGATTCTGTCTCACTGGATGATCAGGAAGATCAAATCTATCACTATGGCAGGTACAAAATAACATATTAGACATGGAACACTGCCCTCAATGAGCTTGTAATATGGTTGGAAAGAGAAAACTAAAATATATATATATATATATATATATGTAAAACAAAACAGAAAAACAACTGTACTAGCTCCACTAGAAAGGCTCTGAAGTCAATAAGATCTCCATCCTGGTCTATTGGAGCAGAGGTAGCCCTCTATAGGCTACTGTGAAGGGAGAAAGGGCCAGGCAGTGGACACTTAAGGGCACTCAGAGCCACAACAGGCAAGAAATGGGGCCAGCAGCCTGTGGAAAGTCCACCAAAAGCCCTGAATCCTGCGTTCCTGTCAAAGTCACAGCAGGAGCTTTAGTTTCTGGGTGCATCTGCCAGGGAGGTTGTCACAGAAGGCCTGAGACTAGTACATTCTCTGCAGTCTGTTCAGTTACAACAGAGGATGGAGCCAACTCCAGTTGGGAATTATACAAGCAGAAAAACGTGAGGTCCAAGGGCTAGGCCATCAAGAGAAAGGAACTACATCTAAGGGTGGGTCCTGGTCCTGAACACTCCCATCCAGAACTGCCATGACAGCCAGAGTGTGTGTGTGTGTGTGTGTGTGTGTGTGTGTGTGTGTGTGTGTGTGTATGTGTGTGTGTGTGTGTGTGTGTGTGTGTGTTTGTCCTTCGTTGCCAAAGAAGATCATGCCATCAGAGAAATGATGACATGACTCTCACTTGACTTTGTTTTGAGTGAAGGAGGGCTGTGCAGGTCACCAGCCTCACTTCTCCTCCAGAGCCACCTGAATCCAGTGACCAGATATTCCTCAGGATGAGTAGAGATGACCCAGGATGAAGCAATTGGGGTTAAGTAACTTGCCCAAGGTCACACAGCTAGTGAGTGTCAAGTGTCTGAGGTGACATTTGAACTCAGGTCCTCCTGACTCCTGCACTGGTGCTCTATCTACTGCACCACCTAGCTGCCCCTAATAGCCAGAGTACAGACAGCTAGAGAGAGTGAAGCCTAGACCTAGATCCAAGAACAGAGGTGGAAGATATGAATAAACAGAAAAAATTCTGAACACAATGAAGAAATATTGTGTTAGGAGAAGGCAAACCAAGGTGATGAGAGTAACTCTATACCAAGTAGAAATAAAGCCTCATTAAATAATGACTTGGTCACAAAAACTTGAAGAGTTCCTAGGAGAAATGAAACAACATTTTAAAAAATTGACAGTTCAGGAAGAAAACGTAGAAAGGAGATTAATATCTTAGAAAGACGATAGAAAACCTTGCCCAAGTAACGAACTCCCTGAATAAGAGTAACAGCAGGCAGAATTCAGTGATTCTGAGACAAAAAGAAATATCAGAACAAAAGTAAAGCCAGAAAATTACAATAATAAGTAAAATATCTACTATTAATAATAGAAAAGCAGGTACAGGAGGAATACCTAAGAATCATCTGACTCCCTGAAAACGGCGACTAAAGGAAAAAGCTGATCCTTGTGTTTTAAGAAGTCATCAAAGAAAATCGCTCCCATCTCTTAGAATCAGAAGACTAGAAGGCCCTGGGGGACATCCACAGAGGAATGTCAAGTCAAGGAGACAGAGGTTAGAGGCGGATGGGATAACAGATAGGAAAATAACCTATTAAATGAACATGGAAGGTATGATTTTTATTAGTACAGGGAAGAAGTCAGACAGCAAAATGTAGGATCCTCGTTGCTGAGTATTGTCACTCACAGACATGATCGCAGGACTCAGAGATGTAAGAAATCTTGGAACACTTTTTTTTTGATAAGTAGGGGCTCCTGTATATAGCATCCTTCCTCATGGCTGCTCTCTAGACCTTAACTATTGAGCATGAGCCACTCAGCTGTGGGATGTGACAGTTTAAAAAGGTTTGAGAGGTGTAGTTTCTGGGAAATTTAATCACTTTATTAATAAGGCCAGCAGGTTATTAATGAAAGGATGGTCCTTTGACTCTCTTTGTTAGACCAAAGACTGTGGACTCACAGTTTACATACTCTTCAGAACAGTAGGTGGCCCCTCAAACAGCAATCAAATCTAATTGGTTAAGTGATTGGTGAAGGGCTAAAAATTTCTTAGATGGGGAAAGTATCTCTATACCAGACCACTCTTAGCTTAAGGCTATCAATTCGAAGAAATATATCCCACCCAAGCCTAAAGAGAATACAATGAACTTCCATACCCTAGATTAAATTCCTTGAAAGGTTGGGTACAGTCTGATTAAGATGGGGAGAGTCAATGCAATCTCATTATCAGTAATGTCCTTCAAGAAAAGGGAACTTTGTAAAACCAGGAAATTAGAAAAAAGGGAGAGCCTCTGAATCTCCCCAAGATACTGATTATTAATAATAATTTCTCACAAAGGTTAGGTAAAAATATAGTACCACAGATAAAACACTGCCTCTGGAGTCAGAGGACCTGGATCCAAATCCTGACTCTGAGGTTCACTGTCTATAACACTTTATGGGAGCCATGCTACCTCCCTGGACCCTCAGTTTCCTCATCTGTAAAACAAGAGGGTTAGTTCGTTTCAGTCCTGAATCTAAGATTTATAAAAAAAAAAAAAAGGTATAATCTGAGTAAATTAGGAAGAATTTTTACCTCTAGTATCTTTCTTTTGAAATTTCATTTTGTTTTCCTCTTATCTCTTTAACTTATGTTACCCGTCCCTTCTCTGCTGGAAAGCAATGGTTCCTTGGGGATGTCCCCCAGTACTGAGGCAGAGGGCAGAAAGTATGTATAGTAGCAATAATGTTTTTTTTTCAAGAATGGATTAGACTAGGTGGAGACTCAAGTCTTTTCTGAAATTCTGTGACTCTGTCATGTCCCCTAAAGCACTGGGTAAAGACAAACAGGAATAATTTTGGTGCTTCTCTCTTGCTTTCAAACCGTACCATCACTCAGCAAGCCTCTCACTTCATCCATCTTAGTCATGCGTTCAAATCCTTGTCAAAGTAATCTAGCCTAAGAGTTCAGTACCAGGCTCATGGTGTTCCTCTCCATTTAAACCCTGATCCTCCAACTATCCAACCAAATACACTGCTGTCCCTAGTCATCGACCTCCCAAGCTCCATGACCTCTATCTTCACTGCATCATAGCTTGATCTGATCATTATCCATGACTGATCTTCTTCTATAATCTGTTAACTAGGAAATTTTTTCTATCCGAAACCTATCCTTTAGAATTTCCCCTTACCTCAAGTCCTCCTAAATGTCTTCTTCACCTTCACCATGAGAGTCAATTACTCTTTCCCAATCAATTTATTCTACAAGTCTTTCACTTCTGCTCTGGCCTTACTTCCTTCAATAATGTTGACCCAACATCAACGAATTCAATTATACACTATCAATAAAACTTTAATTCTTTGCCTCCTTGTCTTTGAGAGATTATGAATAAAATTTAGGATGAAGAATCGGTTTAATTTATAGAACCCAATATTCTGGCAGGCTGAAAATAAGAGTCATAGGTCAAAAGATGCAGCTTTTCAAAGAGGCTAATTTGTTGAAAAAATTGTGGGAAACAAGAAAGTTCTGTTTTCCACAGTCCTAGGTGATAAGGGTTGTGACCTAGCATGGACAGGTTAGAGGTCAGAAACTAATGTGCAGGTTCAAGGAGCTGTATGAATAAGGGCCTATCAGAGAGGAGAACATGGACTCACATGGCCAGGGGACAGTATCACAGGGGATCCAAAGTTCAGAAAAGAATTATAAGCAGCGCTATCTTTCTGAACGTGTTGTAGTCATCCTATAACCTTACTGGGGAGGCTACCCATCCATTCAGGGAATGGATGTAAAGATTAATAAAATCTTTCCTGCGTTTACAACTGGCATCGTTCTTTGTATAAGGTGAGCATGTTTCTCACTGTTGGGGGCTTGTTAGACCGACTCACTTCTAACAAAAATGAACTCAGTCAGACCTGAATTTAAGCCCACCTTGAAGCTCTGCCAGTTTTGAGACTCGAGGTAGATCACTTAACCCCTCTCGGCCTGTTTCCTCATCTATATAAAGAGGATAATATTTTCTACTTCACAGGATGCTGTAAGGATCAAACAACATGGCACATGTAAAGCACTTTGTAAACTATAAAATGCTATACAAAAGTTAGCTACTATTATTATTACTATTAAAGAATTCAGATGCACAGATGAAAGTTCTCTACAAGGATGTTACTTAGAGCTTTATTCACTTATAAACAGATTAATGGACAAGATCCACATCTAAGTCTAAGTTAGAGCAATGCCTAGTTCTCATTGGCTCTGAAATAGGCTAATTAATAATAGATTTAAGCTCATTAATAATGAATGACAAGCTAACATAATTGAACAAACAATAACTTCTTATTTTCTTAGTATAAATTGGCTATCCAGGTCTGGTTTAAATGAACCCTGAGACCTCAAAAATATGAATTATATCTTTGTTGAATATAGCCTGCCTTTACTGAAAGAGTGAAACTTGGAAGAGGTGTGTCCTTGGCTCCTGGGCAGGATGTGTACTAGAACACAACACAGGATCAATCCTGGTTCGTTCATAGTTTATTTCCCAGAATAACCTTTGCATTCCTGCAGGTCACCAACCCCCTTCTTCCTCCTGGCTCAGTCCTCCAAGTTCCTCTTAGGACTTGGGAGACAAGTTTTGCTCCATCCCTAATGGCAGTCTACAGAGAAGCAAGGACACATGATGGAAGTCAACCAGCATGGTAACTGCACAGGCTCCCCAGCTTCCCTAGTTTCTCCTAGAGGATATGTCCTCAATACCAATGGATTCTATATACTGTAGCCATCTGAAAGGTAAAATTTAGATATTTTAGAGGAGCAATGCTTCTTTCCCAAACTGCTTTTATCCTCCAGAGGCTGGCTGCTATGTCACATAGACAATTGTCAAAATCTCGACTTACCTGTTTTTGGGCTATGTGTCTTTGGATTCTCCCTCCCTGTCCCTAATTTATAATCTTGTTTTTCATATTTTATTTTTCACTGTGCTTCCACCATAAGGGTACTTTCTTATACTGATTTTATGAACAACTGGGACTTAATGTAGGGTCTCAAGAAACAGAATCTGGCCAAAGCACACCACACAGTTTTTCTGTTGAAATCAAGGGTTCTTAATCTTTTGTGTATCATGTTCCCTTTTGGCAGTCTGTTTAAATCAACAAGTATTTATTAGAGAAGGAAATAAACATTTCTATAACAACTACCACATACCAGGCATTGTGCTAAGTGCTTTTACAACTCTTGCTTTATTTGAACCTCACAACAACTTTGTGAAATAGGTACTACTATCATCCTCCCTTTTACAGTTGAGGGAAATGAGGCAGAGGTTAAATAACTTATCCAGGGTCACCCAGTCAATAAGTACATATTTGAACTCAGATCTTCCTGATTCCAGGTCCCGTGTGCCACCGATCGCCTCTAAAGACATTTATTATATATTTAACTATGTGCTAAGTACTATACTCAGCACTGGGGATATAAATACAAGCAAAAAAGAAAGACAGAGGAGGGGAAAAGGGGAAGAAGTTCCCTGTCCAGGGACATACTGAAGTCCAGGAAGCTAGTTATAGAGACACAAGAAGAGTGGAGTGAGTGTGACTGCTTTGAACACTTTCTCAGACTGGAGGTTTGGGGAAGGACTCACCCATCAGAGGAGAGGATGGCAAAAGGATCTTCCAAGGTGAATGGCCCCAGGGACAGTAGTCCTGGTTGAAAAGGCTGCTGGGACATGGTGGAGAATAAGACTCTGGAGAGTCAGGAGCGCAGCTGGAATCTTCAATGCATAAAATAGAATACATGAGATTACAAAAGAAGCATTGTATTGAAATAAAGTTATAAAAATATTTTTTTAAAAATAAGTTCCCAGGACCCCTAAACAACAACAACGAAACAGACCAGATTACTTGCCCACGGCCACAACGCTTGTGTTCTGGGTTCAGTCAGGTCTTTCTGACTCCAAACCCGGGGCTCTCTTCACTAGGTCCCATAGTTTTTTACCAGGGAGAAGGAAGTGAAATTTACAATATGCTTTGGCATTAATGCTTTCAAGTCATTAAGAAATTATTTAAAATACTTATTATTATTTAAAAATCATATTATTGTATTTGTAACAAAGTATAATAATAATATTATGCATTTATAGAATAATTTTCATTTTTCAAAGCAAGTCCTCATCACCTTTTTGTACAATATAATCCTTAGAATTATCCCAGGTCTAATAAAAGATAGCTAAGAAAGATCACATTTTTTCCTATCAAAAATATCAGTCACATTAAAGTTTAAAAGAAAAAATTCTCACTTAATGAAGTCTGTGCTATAAAACTATGCAGTAGGAGGGTAAAAAAGAATGCCCTCATTCAGGCGGTTTTAATTTTTTTTGTGTCATGGACTCCTCTGTCAATCTAGTAAAATCTATGGGCCCCTTCTTAGATTGATGTTTTTAGATACATAAAATAAATTACACTGGACTACAAAGGAAATCAATTATGAAACTTTTGAAAGTATTTTTAAAATTTTTTTATTAAAAAACTCACCCAAGTTTATAGACTCCCTCTGAATCTGGACCCTACATTAAGAACCCCTGCTTTAAGTGGAAAAAGAGAGAGAAGAATGAGAAGAAAATAAGTCTGTTTAAGAAGATAACAGGAAAAATGAGACTCATATTGTGCATCATTTATTTTGCTGTTCTTTTATCTCCTCTAATTGCTGAATGCTGTACAATTTTGCTTTCTGTGAAGATGAGTCTTCACCATTCCTTATTGTTATAAGGAATTCCTGGATAATGATAGTATCTAAACAGATGGAAAAAGTTTCCAGTATATAAAGTTTGAGGATTTGTATTTTTTTTCCCTTTCCCTTAAAAAATATAGTAAAATCTGCTCTGAACCTTGATGCTTGAGAATTACACCTCCATCATAGGTTTTCCATGCCCCCTAAATACATTTTTTCCCCCAATTTTTTATGAAAGTGCTATCTTGATCACAAAGAAAACAATTAGTCCAGAATGTCAAAAAGGTCTACGGTTGCAACTAAGTGAAAAGATTTCAAGCAAGTAGACTTTGCATTAAAAGATGGAATGCCCTGTGACAGGAATGAGTCCAATGGTGATGATGGATAATGATATGAGATGGTAGAGAGGAACTCTGGATCAGGTGAGAGAGTTGGTATAGTTCTTCATAGGGGGTGTCTCCTGAAGGTTTCAGTCAGATGTGACCAGGGATCTGGCATTCTATCTAGTATGATGGGACCATTGCCAGCTGTCCTGACCTATGTTGTGTCTATCACTGGACTCCAATGACTCTGGAGGAGAGAGTGAGGCTGATGACTTTGCACAGCTCTGCCTCACTGAAATCCAATTCACTTGCAAGTTAAAACATCAGCTTCCTGAGATCATTGGTCATCTTGGACAATGAAAGATGAGCAACAATCTATGTCCCTATGCCTTTGTCTTTGGAGCCATCGTCACCATGAAAAACAGAATGGAAAAATGAGAAAAGCAATGATACTTGTTACTACCAAAGTTCTGATGGACAAGGTACTTATATACAGGAGTGGGCATGGAGGGTGATCTGGCTTCTAGGGCAATCATCAAGGGATTTGGGCATTCTCTGAAGCTGCTGTGGGGTAGTTTAGTACTGTGGGACTAAGACTAAATGATTGGATAAAATAGAAAAGTATTTTGCTCACTGAATTAGGATACTGATTGTCTTGCAGAGCCTGTTTGCTACATGCAGTCAGCACTCTCAAGCTTGTGCTTCATCTGTCTTCTAAAGCTATCACAACCTGGGTTCATATTCCACTCGAGATATTACCTGTAATCTGTGCTCATACTCCCCTAAAGTAGTCTTATCTTCTGTTGCTACTATGGGTCCCCCATATTTACTGACTGTGAGTCCCGCAAATTATCTTCGTTGGATCACAATCCATCCCAGAGAACTCTAAGGGTTTTTCACCTGAAAAAACTATTAAACTGGGTTATCTGAAGCTCCTAGAATCTGACCTTATGGATCCTAGGAAAGTAGCTCATTATTATACCATACAGACTATTGTCAAAATATTGTTAAGGTAGATGGGGATTGAGCTAAGGTAAATAAAAAACAACTGTGTATCACCGTCACATTCACCATATTTTGCCTTGCCATCTCAGTAGTTCTCCCCTGCTCTCCATTACTCAGGCCAATGAAAAAACACCTGGAAAAAGGCTCCAATGACCTCAGATAACCCATAATCTTTTCCCGTCTTCCTGGTCTTTGTTCTTCTTGTCCCTCTTAGGACTGCCTGAGTAGAATAAGGACTGACCAGCTGCAGGAACATATCTATTTTTTTCAGTCTTTTTACTGTTTTATAATATTTCTTGTTGTTTTATGGAATCACTGACTTCACATTCTTATTTTTAGGAAGTTTGAGATTGGATAAGTGTTGGTATCTCTTATGCCTATCACTGAATTCCCATTTCAGTTCTTCCATTGCTCTCATTTCCCCCTCAATTCTTTCACCTTATTCTGGGTTTGTTTCCTGAGTAACCTTGGTACCACAATAATTTTTTTGATTTAATGGTGAAATGTCTGTTTGCTCATTTTTCCAGTCTACTTCCTGATTTCAGACTCTTATTTCAGGGCCAGACTCACTTCTGCAGGGGAATGTCTAGGCTGGTTCTGCTGCTTTCTTAAAGTATTGACTGCTGAGCTGCTCCAGGATCTGCTCATAGCCTTGTATAAATGCTACAGGGGAATGACTTTTGGTCTGACGCAGGGTGGCCCCCAAAGCTACGACTTTAAACTACACTAAGACTTCGGGGCCACCCTGTATGGCTTTCTGGTACGCTGTCTACATATTTTGTAACAATTTTTCTGAGCTAGTTAATACGCCCCTTCCCCCCCACCCCCAATCAACCTCCTTTCTTACTCTACATTCATTAATTTGTTCAGGCAAAAACTTCAATTTCATGTAACAGACATGTAATAGTCTACCTTTTGTCCTATCCCTATTTTGGTGATGAATTTACTGTGTAGCCACGCCCACTTCTGGGGCTCATCTACCCCAGGATCTAGTTAGTCACTTTGGGGGCCCCCTCACCAAACGCCCTCCGCCAAACTGCTCCCCTAGCAGCCTTTCTCCCCTCCTCCTCGCATTCTCCCTCCGGACCTGGGTGCCTTTAACACATTCTCGCCTTGGGATTGGCTGAGGCGTGCAGATATTTCCACCAACCACGTTCGTCTTCTGAAGCCTCCAGGCCGAAGGACCAATGGGCATCCAGATTACTGACTGTCGGAGGCGAGTTTAAACGGTCGGTGCCCGCCCCTGCTGGTGGCGACGGGAAGGGCAGTTGAGAGCCTCGTTTGTAGCAGAAGCAGCTCCGCGTTTCTTCCAAGTTTTTTTTTGTTCCGTTTGTTTATATCTATCCATTTTTACTTCCCAGAGCGAGCGTCGGAGAGTGTGAGGGATCGGGGTCATGTCCGCCTCGACCCTGACATTGAGGTGACCTGACCTCTTCTCCCGCCTTGGTGCCCCACGGCCCTTGCTCCCTTCCCTTGGACCCCCGCCTTCCCCCTGACCGCTCTGTAGTCCACCGCTCTGTAGTCCACCCCACCCCTGCTGTGAGCCTTCCCTGCACCTCCTCTTGGGCGGTCGCCCTCCCGGCCTCTGAGACCACGTGTCTTCCCACGGCCGGGTGAGGTGAACGCCCCCTGGGGCCTTGCTCCCGGCCTGCTACGAGGGATCCAGGATTAAAAAAGGACCTCCCTTTCCCCTCCCCCTTCCTCCGCACGCGTGCGGACCTCGTCTTCCATCCGGGCGCCTTTGTCTGTTACCTTTCCCACTGTCCCCATTCCTAATGTTGACGCTTCAGTGTAGTGACGCCCCCTTGGTCCCGCAGCCCTGGCTCCTGGCTGTAGCTGTTATCAACGCGCAGCGTAGCCTTCTTTTCTTGTTTTAATCTGGCATCCAAAGACTTGTTTTCAAATCCCACCTCCCGCACCTGCTCCGGGCGTCACCTCGGGCAGCTCCTGAATCTTGGCAGAATGAGGAGGTTGGACCGGACGACTTAGCACGTCCCTTCCAGTTCTGTATCTGTGCCCCTGTGCACTAAATGTAGGAAACAGCAGGTAATAAGCAACCTGGCCCAGAGAACTGAAGGCCTGATTCTTTCTCATTTGAGACTGCTTTTTTTTTCTGTAAGTTACTGTTAGATTTTCATTTAACCTAATCCCTGGAAATCTCATTCTTCCTACTTCGGCAAAGAAGCATTCTTGTCACTTCAGTTAACTTACTCAGCATATCCTATGTTCTCTTATTGAAAGTTACTAATAAAGACAACTGTATTTGAATGCATAGCGTAAAAAAGAGAGGCTAGTTGTACTGGAATTAGCCCCTCTTCGCTCTACTTCACTTTCCTCTTTCTTTTCATTCTCCGAGTACACTTGAGCCTAGGAGTTTTCCCCCCAGTCCCATTTTAGGGTTACTTGAGTGATAGGAAGTCAAACTGGGAAGAAAATTACTGAATGCTTATCAAAGATTTTGATCTGTTTAAATTTTTGTGGTTCATTGTGGAACCTGGACCTGCAGCCCATTTGGGGAGATCTTCTTATTTAAAAAACAGGGAGGAAAGAGGGATGGAGGAAATTGCATAGTTTTATTTTAGAAATTTTGATGAACATTGTTTTCTTTTTTAACAATAGTTTGATACGTATAATTATTGATGGTTATATATCCTTTCCTAAAGATGGATGCAAGGACTCCCCAAGCAGAATGCTGATTTTATCAACAACAACACAATTTGCTACACTTGTGGGAATTACTTAATTTTCATGAATATTGAAAATGACAAAAAGCATGTTCTACAGTGCTTGAGTGGGAAAGTGGGTGCCCTGGCAACTAACATTCCTTTTCAAGTGGTGGCTTTTTCAGATCGGAAGCTTAAACCCATTATCTACATATACAGCTTTCCTGAATTATCCAGAAAGGCAAAACTGAAAGGTATTTCCTACTCTTTCTATAATCAGAATGATTTATTATAAAAATACAATACATTTAGTTCTGAATAGGAAAGGTTTAAGAAAGTATATACTTAAGAGGTTGGATAAAGGCAGTAAGAATTAATTAGTGGGTTGGGAAGCTGAATCATAATCATTAATTCAATTGGTCTTTTTTTTTCAGAATTTCTGTGAGGATCAAAGTTAGGTTAAATAATTACAACTAATAAGCTGCTATTCATGTAGCTGTCCAAAAACTACTGTTAAAAGACAATAGTTTATAAGTTGTGATTGTAATCCCAGCCACTTAGAGGCTGGGGTTTGATCCCTTTAGCTTAGGACTTCTGAGTTGCAGGTGACTAAGTTGATTACTTGTCCTAAATAAATTCAGGACCACGAATGTGGTGAACCCCCAGGAACTTGTGGTCACCAGGTTGCCTAAGGAAAGGGGAAAATGGCCCGCGTCAGAAATGGAACAGGACTAAACTCCTATGCTGATGGGAGTGGAGAAAAATACCCTGAATACTTAATTCTATCACTTTGCTTTTGAGTATTATTTTTTAAGTTTTCTTTTTAAAATTAAATTTTATTTTTTCAATTTATGAGCATTTAATTTCTGATACTCCTCAAGTTCTGGGGGAAAAAAAGAAAAAAACTCTTATAAGAAAAATGCATAGACAAACAAAGCAAATTTTGAAGTCACACTCTGCCACGTGGGAAGGTTTCTATGAATTCTGTCCAGACTTTGTAAGATGATGTACAGTTATGTGATAAAAGCTAGTTTCCAAAATGCAGAAGAAGCTATACTTTTCTTGCCTTCTGTGTACTGGCTGTAGGCAGCCTGAGCTTAGGAGACAGACAGGTATACTTCTTGGGGCAAATGCTTTCTTGGCCCCATACTTCAGTTATACCAACTTGCTGTGCAAGATGGTGAGCAATTTCAGAAAAAGTCTATTGAGTTTTACATAATTTAAAGTAAAATGCAATTTGTATTTTAAAGATTTTTAAAATATAACTATTCATTTGTTGATAGGACAGCTAGGTGGTGGAGTGGATAGAATACCTTGAGTTCAAATCTGGCCTCAGACACTTAACGCTATTTATCTCAGTTTCCTCATCTGTAAATTGAGTTGGAGAAAAAAAGTAGCAAACCACTCTAGTGTCTTTGCCAGGAAAACCCCAATGGGATCATGAAGAGCTGGACTTGACTGAAGAACAACAACCTATTCAATAAAGATACAAAATACATACACATATATGTGAGAAAAGGTTAAAAATCAACAGGAGGGGAAAGAGAAAGGCAGATACTGAGAGACATGTAAATGAGAGG
Source organism: Bettongia penicillata ogilbyi (assembly GCA_023548195.1). Taxonomy (NCBI): domain Eukaryota; kingdom Metazoa; phylum Chordata; class Mammalia; order Diprotodontia; family Potoroidae; genus Bettongia; species Bettongia penicillata. The sequence goes on from JAJHZJ010000336.1 coordinate 1,045,873, forward strand.
ATAATGGGCATGAAATCCAGAGGTAGAAATATAGAGAGACATGAAAGAGAAGATAGTGACCTCAAAACAGAGAGAAAGAAGTAGGCACATAGAGACCTTAATAAAGGTGCCATCTCCACGTTTTGGTCTTTCAGGGTATTTTTACTAATACTTTTGAAGTCAAATATTTTTATAAGCCTAGGCACAGATAGATATAGATCTACAGCAGGAAGGACAGGAAAACGAGGAAAGGGATAAACATTAAATGCCTGGTATGTGCCAGGCGCTGCGGTAAATGCTTTACAAATACCATCTCATTTAATAGGGACTATCAATGCCTCCTAGTCCAATGCCTCATTTTTCAGATGAAGAAACTATTCTGAAGCTCATATTACGTTACTTGTCTATACTCACAGCTAGTAAGTGGTGGGAAGGAAACCAAGGGTTTGCAGACCCCCAAATCACTCACTTGGCTATTATGTGATGCTGCCTACTATCCTTATGTAAAGGTACCACAGGAAGAAAGCTAACTTTTTTCAAAAAATAAAGCAAATCTAAATTTAAGATCATTAGAAATTTGTCAGTGATATTTGTGAGTAGTTTCTAGACTGGTTAAAGTTATGCAATTGTCACAAATATATGATATAAATGATTAGTTCTGCATTGAAAACTAGAAAATATGATTTAGTGTTTTTTTAATCTTTAGCCTCTAATAATGTTCATAACTTTTTTTTTTTAACAATTTTACTCAGAATGACTAAATGGGGAAAAAACCTGGGAAATACATTAGATGTATTTATGACAAAGCAATTAGAAAAGGAAAATTAACTTTTTTATCAGTGGTTAATTTAAAGATAGATAAGTAAAAGAGATGTAATTTTTTTACATTAGGGCATGCTCAGCTGGAGTATACTTTACTTGGATTTAGTTACTGTGGTACATATCTGGCTAGTTATTCTGAAGTTCCAGAATATGAACTGATACTTTGGTAAGTTTCAACATATGCACAATTTTGTTTTAGTAAAGGGAAGCTGTGTAAAATTTAAAAATATTTTTCATTTAAGATTAAGTATATTTCTAAAGTTTATTATTCATTAGAAGAGAGTTCAACTTAAGCTTGTTTAAAATATTTTAAGCTATTATTTAGAGAATGACCCATGTTAATCTAAGTTAAAAAAAGCCATCTATGTGTACTTCTTAAAGATTTGACTTTTTAGATGGGGTTTTAAACTATTTTGTTTGAATATTGCCATGAAAGGGACATGGGAGACATGGGAAGTATCATTAAGCATCAGCTGAACGTCAGAGTTTACATTTACAGTTTAGGAGTGATAGCGTTGTTGTCATGGACAAGCGCTAAGCCTTACTAACTGCTAAACTCTAGGAATGACAAAAATGTGTAAGTCTCTAATTCCAAAGACTTAGAATTTATTTGGGGAAATAAGACATGTATAAAAACATTCAGTGGTTCATAAAATCAGCAGAATCTTTATTTATCTTCTACTATAGTACGTCCCAACAATAAATATTAGTTAACATAATTCATTACTGAAGAGGAAACCTCAATAAGATTTAGTATAGGTGGGAACTTGAGGCATGCATCTTTGTATCAACTGCAGGAGAGACTTACACATAGTAAGTGTTCAACATAATGTGTTGAATGAATAATGAATAAATTCAGCTTAAAATTCTGATGATCTGATAAAAATAAATGAAAGGCTGACTGACACCAACTAGTATCTTGTTATAATAGTGATAGTGATCTTACATAAATATGCAGCATATAATTTTATGAACATTTTTAGACATATTAGCAAATTTTCATTTCTGCAACATTTTGTTCCCAGTGCCTGGGCTAATATGATGTATATGGTATGACTGATACAATAGAAATTAGTGGGTTTTATGGATTAGCTTTGGCCTTATATATTTCAAATGCCATTTTAGTGTTCATGTCGAATACATTTGTTTAACATGTCCATACTACTTCGAAATTTATTCTTAGAATCAGTCTGAAAGTATATATTTCACATGTTATTTTCTATAAAATTAAATCCTAGCATAATTATGTTTTACAAAAGAAGTTTTTTTTCCTTATAAGGAACTGGGAAAAAAAAGTTATTTTGTGTAGCGGATTACAACAAGGTGTGGAAGTAAGCCAGATGACTTTTAACCCTATGAACTGGCAGCAAATGTGTTTGTCTAGTGCAAGTGCTTTAACTATATGGAATATTGAAAGAAGTGACAAGAATTATTATCTCAAGCCAAAGTAAGTAACATTAAAAGATGGAAATGAAATGATACCATTTCTTTGCATCACTTCATAATGAACTGTGTGTAATTGTCAATGATTTTTCAACAATCTTCTGAACTTATTTTTTATTCATATAAAATTAATTTTGTAGAAGAATACATATCTTAAATATGCAATCAAAATAACATGCACATATTTATATATTTAGTCCTTGGCAGTTTTCATTTCTATTACATAAAAATAATAGTCATACTATTATTAACGTGAGAGGCTTCTTTTGGGGTGCAAAGTTTCTTAAAATTTGGTGCCATTGATGATATTACTGCTCATTTTTCTTTTTCAACCACTGATTCAGACCCGTATTTTGCCTTATAACAGCTACACTAGAAAATCCTGTTTCACAGGAAAAAAAAATGGTTTTAAAAAATCTGTATCACTTAATAAACCAGAGGATTTAGTTCACTTGTAGCCAAAACATAAAAGGTTCAGGTTCAGATATTTCTTTTCAGCATACTATAACAAAACCAGTCTTTTCACCATCCTTAGAAAAATGGAGGAAGACTAAATGTATTATATTTTCCTCATGTAAATGATTTCCTTATCCATTTATATTTAGAAGTATCTAGGTCTTATAAGCAAATTGGGAGAGCAAAAAATAGTTTTGCCTTTCAGATCTGTGGAGAACAGAAGACTTTATGAACAAACAAGAGAGAGAACACATTATGAAATGCAAATGGATAATTTTGATTACATTAAAAAAAAGTTTTTGCTCAAACAAAGCCAATATAACCAAGATTAGAAGGGAAACAGAAAGCTAGAAAACAATTTTTTCAGCCAGTGTCTCTGATGAAGGTCTTATTTCTAAAATATATAGAGACCTGAATCAAATTTATAAGAATATAAGGCATTCTCCAACTGATAAATGGTCAACAGATAGTTTTCAAATGAAGAAATTAAAGCCATCTATCATTATGAAAAAATGCTCTAAATCACTTGATTAGAGAAATGTAAATTAAAACAACTCTGAGGTACCAATCACGCCTATCAGACTGGCTAACATGACAAAAGATGAAAATGAAAAATGTTGATTAAGATGTGAGAAATTTGGAATACTAATGCACTGTTGGTGGAGTTGTGAACTGATCCAACCATTTTGGAGAGCAATTTGGAACTGTACCCAAAAGGCTATAAAACTGTACGTACTCTTTGATCCAGCAATGCAACTACTAGTTCTGTATCCCAAAGAGATCAGAAAAAAAGGGAAAAGGATCTACATGTACAAAAATATTTATAGCAGCTTTTTTTTTGGTGGCAAAGAATTGGAAATTAAGAGGAAGTCCATCAGTTGGGGAATTACTGAATAAGTTGTGCTATATGAATGTAATGGAATATTATGAGCAGTCAGATTTCAGAAAAACCTGGAAAGACTTCTATGAACTGATGCTGAGTGAAGTGAGCAGAACCAGGAGAACACTGTATACAGTAACAGGACATTGTGTGATGACCAACTTTGATAGACTTAGCAATGCAAGAATCTAAGACAACTCTAAGACTCATGATGGCAAATGCTGTCTACATCCAGAGAAAGGACTGTGGAACCTGAATGCAGATTAAAACATACTGCTTTCTCTTTTTTTTCTTCCTTCATGATGTTTCCCTTTTGTTCTGATTCTTCTTTCACAATATGACTAATGTGGAAATATGTTTAGTATGATTGTATATTCATAGCCTATATCAGATTGATCTTGGGGAGAAGGGAGGGTAAGGAAGGGGGAAATTTTAGAATTCAAATTCTTTTAAAATTGAAAGTTAAAAAATAAAAATGAGCAAGTAAATTTTAAAAAATATCTACATCTTTAAAATGAAAATTGGTTCTTTAGATTGGTCAATTGATTAATAAGCAGGTCTCTTTGTAGGGCAAGTATTTGAAAAATTATTAAACATGTCAAAATATTATCCATAATTCAAGGTTTTTTGTAAATATTGTTTCTTTATCTTTCTGGATCAGAGGATCAGTTTGTTCATTATGCATTGATTACTTAGTTTTCCAAAAATTCTGACCAAATTCATAAATTTCAGGAGGAAATTTGTTATAGAATGAATTTGCTTAATCTTTATATCTTCACTAAAAAAAAATTCAATTTATTTTAGGTCAGACACCTTTTAGCTCAAACAAACTTAACCATGAGAAATCCATTGTGTTTACAATAATATAGAAGTGTGCTGTATTCTATTTCCACAGTGTTACATGTTTTTATAAGGAGCCTCCCTTTTAGTGAACTGTTTATTTTATTCTATTTTCATTAATGTCTTTTGTCTTTACATCACATTTACTTGCAATATATCCCTTCCCCAGTCGAAAATGCTTTTTGACTTTGGTGTTAGAGGTTCTGGTTTCATCTACCACCTTAGATTACTTAGGACCTGTATAATCTTGAGTACGTCACCACTTCCCTGGACTCCAGTTTTCTCATCTACAAAATGAAATTATTGGACTAAATTAAATGACCTTTGAAGTCTCTTTTAGCTCTAAATCTATAATTCTATAATGTAAGATATGGTGCTAGTAGAGCTCCTTCCTTGCAAAATTTTTTTTCCCATTATTTCCCATGAGATTGACCAAATTTTGTGCTTCTAGATAAATTTTATATCTTGTTACTTAAAGCTCATTTGTAAATTACTTGTTACTTAATTCTATAAAGTAACCCTTTGGTAGAATTATTGGCATGGAACTAAATTAATTAGGTGGTGTTATCATTTTGATTGTACTGGTACGACCTAACTATGAGTAGTTCCTCTCTATCCAACTAGTTAAATCTTCCTGTATTTCTACAAAATGTTTTGTGGTATAAATAGAATTCTTATGTATATTTCTAGGTGAAATCCCTGATATTTCATACACTCTGTACTTATTTTGAATGGAATCTCTGTTTTCTGTTTTCTACTATGTTTTGTTAGTATGTAGAAAGGTTAATGATTTTTACAGGTTTATTTTATATTCTGCTACTTTATTGTAGTTGTTTCAGCTCATTCTGGGGGCATTTCTGAGGTTTCTGGAAGTAGAAGGGCAGGGTAGATGGAATTGCTGGTCTTGAATGAAGAAGAGGTGAGTTTAACTCCTGCCTCAGATATTTTACTAGCTATATAACCCTGGCCAACTCACTTAATCTTTCTCAGCCTTAATTTCCTCAACTGTAAATTGAGGATAATTTTAGCACCTACTTACCAGGGCTGTTCTGAGGATCAAATGAGATAATATGTGAAGGATTTTGCAAACATTAAGGCATGATATAAATGGTAGCTTTCTTTCATAGCATCCTCAAAAAGTATTTCTAACTTTGCCTATACTTGTCAGTCAGCAAGCTTTTATTATATGTTCATTATGTGGAGGATACTGTGCTAAGCCATAGGGAAAATAATCATTACCCTCAAGAAGATTATATTTTAATAAGGGAGACAAACATGAAAGTATCTAGGTATATACAGTTATATGCAGAATATTCAGGTATATACAGAATAGAAGTTAAATATTATAGATGAAGAAACTAGCAACTGGAAAAAGAAAGACCTCTTGCCGAAAATGGAATTTGAGTTGAGACTTGAAGAAAGCCAGAGAAACTTAGACTTAAAGGTGGAGAAGAACTTCCCCTTGCTGATAATAGCTAGTGCAAAGGCATAAAGATGGAACAGCAAGTAGACCATTGTGGTTAGATCATAGAGTTATGGAGGAGAATAAAGTATAAGAATGTTGAAAAGGTAAGGATCCAGATTGTAAAAAAAAAATTCCTCAACATATTTGAATCTAGAAGTAATACGGAGTCACTAGAGTTTAATTGAGTCCGAGGATGACATACTTAAATGTTCACTTTCGGAACTGAGTGGAGGATTGATTGGCAAGGAAGGAGACAGGAAGGCAGGGAAATCAATTGGTAAGTTACTTCAGTATTCTATACAAGAGGTGATGAAGTCCTATTGAAGCCTGGTGACTATATGAAAAGAGAGGAGGGACCTATATGTTGTGAAGATAGAAACAGGATTTGACAGTAGATTAGTTATGCGAGGGGAGTCCACTCAGGAGTCAAGGATGACACCAATGTTGGGAGCTTGGGTAACTGGGAGGATAGCAATTCCTAGGGGAGTTCATAAGAGGGAAGAGTTTGGGATAAAGACGGTTGTGTTTTCGACTTGTTGATTCAAGATTCTAGTTCAAGATTCTCGGGCTAGATATATACATCTGAGAATCATTTGTGTAGTGATAATTGAACTAATGGGAGTTGATGTGCTCACTAAGTGAAATAGTATAAAGCAAAAGGAGAGGTATGCTTAGGACAGAGCCTTGAGGGACACCTAGAGTTAGTGGGCATGACAAATAAAGAATCAACAGAGGAGAAAGAGAAAAAGCTTGTTGGAAAATCAGGAGAGAGCAGGGTCACAAAAACCTGCAGAGGAGAAAGTTTCTAGGAGGTTGCATTGAGCAGTTTCAAATATTACAGAGGTCAAGAAGGATGAAGATTGAGAAAAGGCCATTAGATTTGGCAATTAAGACATCATTGGTAACTTAGGAGAGGGAAGTTTCAGTTGAATGATGAGGTCAGCAACCAGATCATGGAGGCCTAAGAAGAGAAAGTTTACCTGAGAAGGAGCAAAGATATAGGATGATAGCCAACAGAAATGGTTAAGGATGGAAGACGCATGGACATGTTTTTCTGGCAACAGAGAAGGAATCAATAGGGAATGCAGATGAGAGAGAGGGAGATTGAGAATGATAGTAGGGACATTCTTCTGGAAAAGATAGGGAAGGGGTGGAATCAAGGGTACACGTAGAGGGGTTGGAGGAAAGGGACGGGAGTGAGCATTCACATAATGCCCGCTTTGGGCCAGGTACTGTTCTGAGTGCTTTTTACAAATATCTCATGATCCTCCCAACGACCCTATCTCCATTTTACAGTTGAGGTAATTCAGGCCAGACCAGAGTATGGAGGAGATTGTGAGGATGTCTGATAGATGTGAGATGAGGAGGAGAGGAGAAAGGGAATTTCTTGGAGAATAGCTACAGTTTTTTTGGCGAAGTTTCAGGTGAGGTCTTATCTGAGAGGCCAAGGTGTAGGGGAACTTGGAAGTTTTGAGGATAGGTTTGGATCAGTTGCTATGGAGAGGAAGATAGCAAATTGATTAGGAAGGAAGGGGGAGGAAGAAGAAAAGGAAGGGAATACTAGGTAGTGTGCTCTTTACAAATGTTATCCCATTTGATCCTAACAACAGTTCTGGGAGATAGGTGCTGTTATTATCCCCATTTAATAGTTGAAGAAACTGAGGCAGATGTTGAATGATTTGTCCATGGTCACATAGCTAGTAAGTGCCTTGAGGCTAGATTTGAACTCAGCTCTTTTTGATTCCAGGCCCCGTACTTTATCTACTCTGGCGGAGCTGAATGATTACCTTGCTACAGTGACAGGTCTCATTGCTAGTGAAATTTGTAATGAATCTACGTAGTTTCTTGATATTTTTAAAGCTCTCTTTAGTAGCCCATGAGTCATAGTGAAGTATGTATGTGGTGGAGATGATCCTTACTCTACTCTGCTTCTGCTTTTCTGCCTGGTTTTAACTCCACAGAACAAGACGGGAACAAGATGTCCCGGTATGGGGTGGTACACCTTGGTATTTCCCTGTCTTTCCTTCTTTTCCTGCTTCCCTTTGTGTCTTGTTTCTCCTCATTAGATTGTAAGTTTCTTGAGGGGAGGGACTGTCCTTTTAGAAAAATTAATTGTATTCCCAGTGGTTCATACCCTTACCACTTTTTACCTAGACAAGTCACTTCTAATCAATCTCCCTGTTTCTAGTCTCTTCCAAATGCAAATTGTCTTCTATATATCTTCCAAAATGATCTTTCATAGATCTAACCATGTCATTCTATTCCTTACCCTAATCCTAACCCTAACTCAAACTTCTTCAGTGACATTTATTGCCACTGGGGTAAAATACAAGCTTTTCATCCTGGCATTTAAGATCCTGCACTATCTACCTCCAGCCTACCTTATTATCTTAATTTTTTTCTAATTTCCCCAATTGTTAAAGTTCTCTCTTGTCAAATTGTGTTATATTTTCTTATCTACGTGTTGTAACCTGAAGTAGAATGTAAGCTCCTTGAAGTTAGAGACTATTTCATTTTTGTCTTTGTATCTTTAATACTTTGAACAATGCCTTGTACACATTAGGTGCTTAATAAATATATGTTGAACTGAATGTAAGCATTTACTCTTTTCTTAAAATTCAGTTTTTTAGCTACAAATTGTTTCATTCCCACCCTTACACTTCCTATCCCCACTGCGAAAGTAAGAAAAAATTCCCAGCAAAGCATGTACAGTCAAAACAAATTCCCACATTTGTCATGTCCAAAAACAAACAAACCAAAATGCCTCAATTTGTATTCTGAGTCCATCTCTCAGGAGAGGAAGCAGCATGTTTCTTAATGAGTCTTCTGGAATTGCAGTTGGTTCTTATGTTGATCTGAATTCCTAAGTAAAATTGTTTGTCTTTATAATATTATTATTATTGTATAAATTGTTTTCCTTGTCCTCACTTCCCTATGCATTAGTTTGTATAAGTCTTCAGAAGTTTTTCTGAAACTATCCAGTTCATCATTTCTTATAGCATCATTATATGCCATCACATTCATATACCACAGCTTATTTAGTCATTCCCTAACTGATGGGTACTCCCCAACATTTACATTTTGAAGATGATTTTTTTTTTTTTTTGCAAAATACCATTTCAGAACCTTGAGAAAAGCTAAAGTAGTTGTTGGAGAGAGCTAAACTATCAGGTTCAGAAATAAACTTTGTTGGTCACATTCCGAATTACAAATTTTGAAACTGAACATTCTGATAAAAATTCAAGTCTTTATCAATTTGCAAAGTAGATATACTAGTTAACTTTATAGGGCCTGTCTAGATTACTACTCTCATAGCCTTGAAAATTCTTTTTGTCTAGTTCATAACTGTGACTTAGAGATTCTTTTATAGTTTATGTATTAACTAACTGAAAAGGATGTATTTTATTGTTTTAAGATGTATAAAAATTAAGCTATGCATGATTATTTTCCATTAATAATATTTTTGCTTAATGTAATGGTTCTTTCTATTTCTTTAGATCAGTAAAACTACCTGCAGAAGATGGGACGTATATTGATGAAACAGATGGAATGTTCTCTTATACAGAGGATAAAGATACTGTTTATGGACCTACCCTACTAGTTTCTTCCATTGCTGGGCTAGTTGGTGTAGAAGCAGAAACATTCAAGGTAATTACAATTACATTTAAGATTATCCAACCCATGTATGTTGTACTTGGATTAGCACATAAAAATTGTGCTTATCTTAGAAGCTGGGTTATAAGGATATGGTCAAGCATAGGAGATTACTAAGGCATGGAAGATTGCTATTAATATTTCAGTATAACTCTTCAGATGCAATTTAATTCAACAAATATTTATAAAGCACATATAATTAGAGTATTTTGCTAGGAGGAGAGGGAAATAAGATATGATCTCTTTTTTCATAGGGTTTATGCATATTCCTGACCACCTCTATTATTTTTACTAGTTCATTCTATAAAATGGGGATAATAAATCTGCATTAGGAACTAATGGGACTGTTGTGAGGCTCATATTAACTAATAGATGCAGAAATACTTTGAATGTCAAAAAGCACCAAGTAAATGAGATTTAAAAAAGATCTCTTTTGGAATATGGCAACATAACCTATGGTTTAAAATTAGAAGGACCTCTTCCTTGGAGGTTCTCAAGCAGAAAATGAACACTCATATCTCAAGTTGTTTTTTTTATAATAGAGATTCATTTTGTGAATGGGTTCACCTTGATGGTTGATGAAGTGCCTTCCAACTTTCAGATTTTCTGAGAAATTGACCCTAAGAGACTTCATTTATGTATATTCCTTAATATTGGACAAGTTTTTCCCTTTTTGAGAGAATAATACACTTTCATAATTACAGTGTGGTCATAGTAAATGTAATCTTGCCTTAAAATTACTGCATTCTTTTTCTTTTTTTCATGCCTCTTCATGTGAAATAATTTACTCCATTCTATCTCTCCCTTCCTTCTGCAACCTTTCTCATTCCTTAGTTATTTTTTTAATGTCATTCCCTCAAATTCACCTTATACTTATACTCTCTATGTATATTCCTTCTAGATGTACTACCAGTAGTACAATTTTTAAGAATTTCAAACATCATCTTCCCATGTAGGGATATAAACACTTCAGCTCCATTAAATCCCTTATTTTCTTTAAGCTTTTTCTGTTTTTAGTTTCTCTTGGGTCTTAATATTGGAGATCAGATTTTTTTTTTTTTGTTCAGTTCTAGTCTTCTCCTTATGAAAGCTTGAAATCCTATTTCACTGAATGACTATTTTTTTCCCCTTGAAATAATTGTTTATTTTCACTGGCTAGGTGATTCCTGGTGGTAGTCCTAGCTTCATTGCCATCCAGAATATCATGTTTGATGACCTCAACCAATCCTTTAATGTTGCAGCTGTTAAATCCTGTGTAATCTTGATTGTGGCTCCTTTATATTGAATTATTCCTTCTGGTTACTTGCAATATTTTTCTCTTGATCTGATAGTTCTGAAATTTGGCTAAAATGTTCCTTGGAGTTTTTATTTTGGTATCTCTTTTTCTTGAAGTGATTGGTAGATACTTTGAATGCCTATTTTGCCCACTGGTTCCAGGACATGAGGACACTTTTCCTTGGTAATTTCTTGAAAGATGCTGTCCAGGTCTTCCTTTTGATTGTGGTTTTCAGGTAGTTCATTGATTTTGACATTGTCTCTCCTGGATCTGTTTTCCAGGTCAGTTGTTTTTCCAGGGAGATATTTTACATTTTCTTCCTTTTTTTCATTCTTTTGAATTTGTTTGATTGATTCTTGATGTTTTATATAGTAATTAGCTTCCTCTTACCGAATTCTAACTTCTAAGGAGCTGTTTTCTGCAGTGGATTTTTGTATCATTTGGTCAATTCTACTTTTTAAAAAAAATAATTTATTTGTTTTTGGTTTTCTACAATCACTTCCATAAGTCTTAGATATTTCTCCCCCTTCTCCCATCCCTTCCCAAGACAGCATGCAATCTTATATGGTTTCGATATATACATTCTTATTAAGCACATTTTCATACTAATGATGTTACATAACGGAATTAAAAGGAATGGGGAAAACCATGAGAAAAAACAAACCAAAACAAAACATAACACAAGAGAAAATAGTCTGGTTCCATAGTGCTTTCTCTGGATGTGCGTGACGTTTTGTATTAAGAGTCCATTGGGAATGTTTTGGGTCCTTGCATTGCTGTGAAGGGCTAAGTCTATCAGAAACAGTCCTCACACACTGTGGCTGTTACTGTGTACGGTGCTCTCCTGGTTCTGCTCATTTCACTCAGCGTCAGTTCATATAAGTCTTTCCAGGTTTTTCTGAAGTCCTCCTGTTCGTCATTTCTTAAAGCACAGTAATATTCTGTTCCATTACATTCATATACCACAGCTTGGTTAGACATTTCCCAGTTGATGGGCATCCCCTCAGTTTTCAGCTCTTGGCCATCACAAAGAGAGCTGCTATAAATATTTTTGTACATGTGGATCTTTTCCCATTTTTATTATCTCTGGAATACAGTACTAGAAGTGGCGTTTCTGGGTCAACGTAGTTTTTTTCTTCTGAGTTTGTGTCTTGATATTCTCTGTCACCCTACTAATTTTCTATGGTCAGATTCTTTTTTTGTTGTTTTTTGCTCATCTTTTTTGGCCTTTTTCATTTCTCTTAAATTTGAACTTGGCTCCTGGAGTGGGCATTGTCTTAGGCTTCATGTGTAAGGGGCTGCAAGCCCTGGCTGTTTCCCTGGCTATGTTGAGGCAGGTCTGAAGTCCTGGTGTTGGGGTTTGCCTGCTCCATTGTACTGGAGCTCAGTATCTCCTATTTGTTTGCTGAGGTGGGGCTTGCTGCTGGCTTACTGGGTCATTTCCTGTTCTGGACTGTGTTCCCCTTTTGCCGCAGTGAAACAGAACTTTCTTGTCAATCTTCCAAGTCTCTTGGGCTAAAAGATTGTTTCATCCTGTCTTTTTGCTGGTTCTGCTGCATTGGGATTTGTTTCAGAGTGCTATTTGATGATTATTTGGAGGTGAATATTGGAGAGTTATGGTGATTACTGTTTACTCCATGATTTGGCTCTCCCAGATAGGACAAATCTTGAAAGACAAAGAGATCAGGAAAGGTCCAAAGTACTGGGCTGTTCCTGGGAAGAAGTTTTGAGGATGTTCTTTAATGTAAGGTCTAGACTGAGAATGCAGGGTAAAATGGTAAGAGAAACTGTTTCTTAGAAGAACTCCCACAAAATAGAAGAGTATAGCAGAATGGATTAGAAACCAGAATCAAATATGTTGTTTATCAGAAATACACTGAAAATTAAAGATTCACAGAATTAACAGTAGATTTTAGAGAAATTTATTATGCATATTATTTTATTATACAGTATTATGCATTATATTGCAGTTTATTATTAGCTGAGCTAAAAAAGGCTCAAGTATCAATTATGATTTCAGAAAACCAACAGCAAAAATAGACACAATAAAATAGATAAAAAGAAAAACTTATCCCTGCTTATTATAATATTGACATATTAGGTTTATAATTATACTTATATATTATATTAATTGGACTTAAAGACTATACAGAGAATGAACCAACATCAACACATAATATATGCATACCAAATGACATAGTATCATAGTATACATATAATATACTTATAGTATACTATGATACATAGTATACTATGATAAATAGTATCATAGTATACATAATGGAAAAGCTACTTGAAATGTAGAGAGAAACAGACAGTAAAACTGTAATCATGGGAGACCTCAATATACTTCTTTCAGAACTAAACAAATCTAATACAAAGACAAACAAGAAAGAAGTTAATGACTTGAATAGAACTTAAAGAAAAGAAAAATGATAGACCTCTCGTGATTATTGAATGAGAATATAAAAGAATATATATAATTCTCAGTTATATGTAGTACTTTTTCCAAAAATTAACTGTATAAGGCCATAAAACCTCACAAATGAATACAGAAAAGCATAAATATTAAACACATATTTTATTGATCATAGTTTAATAAGAACTACATTCAAGAAAATGATTTTGAAGAAAGGGGTAAAAATAACTTGGCAACTAAATGATTGGATTCTAAAGAATTGGTAGGTTAAAGAATAAATCATGGCATCAACAGAATGCAGGAACAGGGAGTAATAGCCCTATACTGCTGTGCCTTGGTCAGATTATGGAATATTGTGTTCTTTTTTGGGTGCCACATTTTAAGGAGGAAATTGATAAACCAGAGAGGTCATAGGAGAATGACCAGGATGGTGAAAACCTTGAAATCATGTCATATTAAACTAGTTGAAAGAGCTAGGAATATTTAACCTAGAGAAGACTTAATTTGGAGGCTTCCTAGCTGTCTTCATGTAAATTGAAGGACTGTCATGCAGAACTGGGTTTCACTTTGTTCTGCTTGGGTTCAGAAGGTATAAATAAAAGCAGAGGTAGAAGTTTTACGGAAACAATGAAACTTAATGCAAAGAAAATATTCATAACAGAGCAAAGTGTTTCTTCAGCGTGTATAATAATCTCTAATCATTAAAAATAGTATTTTTGGCCTGTGGGATCTCACTTTCTCATTTTTAATTATGTTGATTTGAATTTGCCCTCTTTTTCATCAGTGTTATTAATCTTAAAAACAACTCTGATTTGTCATTTCAATTCATTTACTTAATTTCAGTTGTATCAGTCTCTTTTTTGATTCTTTTCTTGATTATTTTTCATTTTCTACTTGTTGGTATATTTCTTGCTACTCCAGGTTTTCAAAGTGAATCTTTTTCTTTCTCTTTCTTATGGATATGAATATTTAGCTACAAATTTACTAGGGTCAATATAGGGTTTAGTTTGGTTGCATCTTATACATTTTGACCTTTATTCATTTTATAATTTTTGTTTTGATCCAGCCATTAGTTAATGTCATTTTTTAGTCTACATATGGGCCTGTAACTTTTATTATTATATCATCATTTACTACTAATTTTATGGATCTAGAATGTAGCATATATAATTTTTGGTTTTCTAAATTTACCTATTTCATTTATGTGGCTAATGTGATTAGTTTATGTAGGTTCCATATATGTTGGAAAAAACTATAATTCTCTATTATTCCATTGAGTCTCCTCTATATTTTTATTAGACTTTTCATTAACATTGTATTTTGATTTCATAATTTCTTTATTTTTTTTAAAAAATCATGTTATGACAGTTGAGTATTAAAATCTCCTGCTATTATTTCTCTTTTGTCTATTTGCCTTGTATGAATTTTTTATTTTTAAATTTTGTTGATGATTTGTTAGATACATATCTGTTTTAAATTTATATATTTTTATTTTTAATAGGACATTTTAGTATAATACTCTTGTGTATCTCTTCTGATTCAAATTTAGTTTTGTTTGATATCGATAGTGCTACTGTGGCCTTTCTTAATTTAGTGATAGTGTGGTAAATTTAATTTTTAATCTATTTATAATCTTGCTTTGTGAAATGTTTCTTTGAAACTGCTATTTATTGAGTTCTTTTTTAAAAAAAATGTGTCTCTTTTTGTTTGAGAGTTTAGTTCATTTACAATGATCACTGTAGTACTTGAGCTTTTCTCATCTTCATCTATTCTCTCAGAATGGAATAAACACTTCATTGTTCTTATTACTTGAGTTGTTAACCCAGACTTTAATTTCATATGTCTTTGATTGAGAGCTATGTAGATTTCTTTAGCTTGGACTTCCCCTTTATTACAGAAAGTAGTTTTGTCTGGGATTAGTCTGTTGTTTTTGAGTTGTTTCAGTCTCGTCTGACTCTCCTTGACTCTATTTTGGGGTTGTCTGGGCAAGGACACTGGAGTGGTTTGGCATTTCCTTCTCCAGCTCATTTTACAGATGAAGCAACTGAGGCAAATGGGATTGAGTGAGTTGCCTAGGGCTATAGCTAGTAAGTGTCTGAGGCCAGATTTGAACTCACGAACATGAGTCTTTCTGATTCCAAGCCCAGCGCTCTATCCACTGTTCCACCTAACTAACCATGGGGATCATTCTTCTATTCTACTTTTATTGTACTATTCTATTGGTTTTCCCCCATTCATCTTTTCAATCCTTGCTTTTTGACTTAGGGAAATATTTTGTGTTTTAGCTTATATAAAATCATGAGAAATCTCATATTTCATCAACTGGCTTATCTTGATATGGGAAGTGTGAATTGTTTTCATTAAGTATCTTTTTTGGTTGGAGTATTATCTTATACTGAGAATTCCTTGAAGACCATATTTCTTTTCTCTAGTTTTTCAAAGTCTGAAAGCTCATCTAATAACTCTTGCTTTCATACAACATGTTGATTTTTGCTGATTTCATTGTTCATTTGTATGTTATAATATTCCAGTTTCTCAGATCATTCTTTCTTTCCTTGATAAGTCTTCTGTGATTTTGACTTATTTTGTTTGTCATGTAATTTCTGTATTTTTTTTTTTTTGGCATCTTGTAGTATTTTTTCCTTATAGTTGTAATTTAACTATAAGGTGTTTGAGTGTTGAATCTTGAGCTATAGAATTCTGAGGATGCTTTTTATTTCTACATTTTCACTTGTTTTTGGTAAGTGTTCAAAGTGCCTTTGATTTTCTAGAATAAATTGTTTGGATTCTTTTGTTTTTACGAAATTTTCTATAATTTCTGGGATGTCAGTAATCCTGAGATTGCTATCATTTAGGTTCATCTTTTGAATCAGTATGTTTTCCAATCTTTTGCATATTTCAGTGATATTATAAGTTTGTTTTTTCCAGTTGAGCAGTATTGTATCCAAATACGTTTTGCACTATAGTAATGTCTGTTGTTGGTTGATTCCCTTGTGTTTTTTGTTGGTCATTTTAAAATTATTTCTTCCTCATCTTTTTTAGCACCTATTAATTATATTACTCTATCTCTTCCAATGAATTTTTCTGCTTCTTATATAAAGTATTCTTCTCTTTTTTTAGTTTTCTTACCTATTCTTACTCTTTCATAATTTGTCAAATGTGTCATCTAGCCATTCATTTGAGGACATTTCTAGAAATATTTGTGTTATTTCTTTTCCAATCTACATTGCTTCTGATATTTTAGCTGTTTAAATTATCACAGGGTTGTTGAGGTTTTAAAAAATTGTATTAGCACTTTGTTCATTTCCTATATTGATTGACTTTTATACTTTCGCATGTTTTAAAAGTTGTTTATCTTTGATATTTCCATTTCTCATTTTTTGAGAGGTATATGAGGCATGTGGCTCCTTTTTGAACCTCTCCCTCAGCTATTTTTTTACTGGAAAGCCTATTTCTATTAAATATTCATAAAATATTTTTGACCATTAGAATATAGCATCAGTGTCAAAATTATCATGTACTTCTAAGTACATGACCACAGCATCTGTATATGCCCTTTTGAAAGTTTTTTTATGGGATCAGAATCATGTAAGGCACCATCATTAACCAGATTACAGAGGTCATTAGCATCATTTGAACTATTCTCTTTTTGAATTTAGCATAACACAACTTCAGCGCAGACTTTAGTATGATTTTCTTTCCACAACCATACATGGGGCAAATGGCTAGGAAAATAAGAGAGAAGAAAAAAATAAATAATTTGCTTAAAAGTGCTGACTACAGTCTGAGAATTTTCTTAAATTTGAAAGTACATTTGAACTTTTCAGAGTCAGCAAACAAGGAGTTCTCAAGTATTTTTATAGCAGATATGTATTTTCTCTTAGCATAATGAAGCTTGGGATCAGAGAATTAGAAAAGATTAAGTGAGATTTAAAATAGATCAAATGAAAAAAATTTGAAGGGAGGAAAACGAATGATTTTTGAAATGTTGTAAACAGAAACATAACAAGGATGGAATGACAAGAGTTTTCTCTCAGAGCACTGAAATTTAGAAAGCACTGACAACTTTTGTGGACTTGCTTACTCTCTTAGTCTAAGCAGCCTTACCCAAGGTGAATGCCTTTCTGCCTGGTGTCACCCTAGATAACATTTGTGATATAACGTGTTCCCTTCCTGCAGTGACTGCATCTTTGCCCTGTGGTGCTTCCCATCCCTCCTTTCTCCTCAGTAGTGATCTGTCCTTCAGAAGTATAGGAAAGCTCATGAAATCCTGGTAGTATGGGATTATTTTTCATAGAAATCATTACCTAGGTAAGGTTCCCACCTTAGTTCCTTAACCTCACTTTTCTATGTGCCAAAATTCTTAAGTATGGATTTATTTGCAAACCTATAATATATTTAGTAGTCTTTGACAGAAATTTTAAAAATGTTTTATTTAAGCCTAAAGATGATTTGCATCCCTTGGTTCATCCTACTGTACACTGTTGGAATTCAACAAAGGAACTATATGTTGGCTGTGAAGAGGGTCATCTTCTATTAATAAATGCAGAAAGTCTACTTGTTACTGTCCTGTCTCGGTTTGCTGAAGTACCACAAGGTAAGAAACTGCTGTGCTAAACCTTTTTAGATATGCATATTAAAAAGTCATTCTTCACATACTTAAAGATAATAATTTTATTCCATATTTTCCCCTTCCTTGTAGTCATTTCTGACTTACTCTCCTTTAACCTCTTTATCAAGTTAGTCACTTTGTCCTATTGAGTCTTCCTTCAAAATATTTCTTACAGCTGACTTTTGTTCTCCATTTCCGTTGGTCATCACCCTAGTCTAGGCACCAATAATTTCATACTTATGTTTCTGCAGTAATCTTCTAGGTAGACTCCCTAAACTTAATCTGTAGCATGTTCTATGTTTTATTGCCAGACTAATCTTCTTTCAATGTTACTTTCATCATATCATTATTAAAAAAAACTGTAAAGCTCTCCTGTTAAGTGGAAGCTCCTCTCTGTGGCTTTCAACACCCTTCATAATTTATATTCCATCTACTCTGCTTTCTCATCCAATCTTATTTTCCAAAATTCTCAAATATGCCTGCTTCTTTCCATCAGGTCAATGTCCTTGTTGTTCACTTGTTTCGATTATGTCTGACTGACTCATGTGATCCCATTTGGGTTTTTTTTGGCAAAGATACTGGAATGGTTTGCCATTTTCTTCTCCAGCTAATTTTACAGATAAGAAAACAGAGGCAAACAGGATGAAGTGACTTGCTCAGGTTCATACAGCTAGGAAGTATCTAAGGTCATATTTGGACTCAGGAAGATGAATCTTCCTGACTGCAAGTCCAGCACTCTATCCACTGTACCACTTAGCTACCCATAATGTCTGTATCATCTTCCATCCACATTATGCTTGGTCCACTTATGTCTTTGCTCATGTTATTGCTCATGCTTTTCTGTAAATTCTTTCAGACGCAGATTAAGTTCTATCTCCAACAACCTTTCCTCAAGTAGTCTAGTCCCTTTTGATTTTCAACTCCTTCAAACTCCCACTTGAGGGTAAAGTATACACTACACAATTTGACATTGATTTATCATCCTGGATTGTTCATTAATTATTTCATTAGTGTCAGTATTTTTGTGTGTATTACATTGCAAGTGGTTTTAGGGAGGAGTTTTTCATTTGTATCCCTCACAGAATCAGGAATATTGTTTATAAAAATGTTTATTTTTATTAAAATTTCAACTATTTCTTTCATATTTCTTATTATTTTTACATCTATAAAGTATTTATACAGTAATTTACAAAATTTTAAGTATTTCAATAAATCAACCAATCATTCACCAAGCAGATTTGTCAAGCACCTATTATGTGCCAGGCACTGTGCTAGGGACAAAATTGAAAATGAAGTGATCTCCTCTCTCAAAGAATTTGCTTACATTCTATAGGGAGGAGACAACATATACTCATAGCTGTATATATGAAGTATATACAAAATAATTACAAGGTAATTAATTTTTTTGTGGGGTGATACCAGTAGCTGGAAGGATCAGGAAAGTTTTCATTTAAAAGATGACACTTGAAGGGAAATCAGGAATCTAAGAGACAGAAACAAGGTAAGAAGAATATATTTCGGGCATGGGAGATATCCTTATAAAGGCAAAGAAACTATGACCTGTGTGAGGAATAGCCAAAAGGCCAGGCTGGCAGAACTGTGGAGTGTGTGAAGAAGAAGAATATATGATAGAAAGGTAGGTTGGGGCCAGGTTGTGAAAGGGTTTAAATACCAAACAGAGGAGCTTAAATTAAATTGTAAGAGCTTGCCGCTGGAAATTATTCATTATGGCTTGACAAAGTCAATTATTTGCTATAAAAAAACCAAATCAGCAGCTCGTGAAGTTGGGCTAGAAAGGTAAGACACTCGAAATAAGAAGACAAATTGGGAAGCTCTTCCAGTAGCCCAGTTGAGAGGTGATGAGGGCTTGAAATAGTGTGGTGACTACCATTCATAGAAAGAAGGTAATGGATGGGAAAGAGGTTGTAGAGGTAGAAACAACAAAATTTAGCAACTGATTGGCTATTTGAGAGAGTGTGGAATTGAAGCTACCTTTGACATTTAGAACCTGGGGGACTGAAATAATGATGGTATCCTGATTAGAAGTGGCTTTTTTGCAGGGGGGAGGAGGGAAGGTAATAAAATCTATTTTGGACATGTTGAGCTTAAGGACCCTATTGAAAATTCAGTTTGAAATATTCAGTGGGCATTTGGAGATGTGAGAATGGAGCTCAGGAAAAGGAATAGGGTATGATATGTATATCTGGATGGATATGTCATCTTGTATGTGTATACATAATTAAAGGTATGGGAGCTGGTGAGATCATCAAGTGAGGGAGTGTAGAGAAAGAAGAGAACCCAGCACAGAGTTCCTTAGTTAGGAGGCTTGACATGGACAATGATACAGCAAAGGAATTTGAGGATTGACCGGGTAAATTGGAGAACCAAGGGAGAACATTGTAATGAAAACCAGGAAAAATGTGAATATCCAGGAGGAAAGCATGATAAACTGTGTCAGATTTTGCAGAGAATTGGAGAAGGATGAGAATTAAGAAAAATCCTTCTGATTTGGCAAATAAGAAGTCATTACTACTTTGGAGAGAGCAGATTTAGGGAAGGTATGGCTAGGTAAGAAGAATTAAACATGTACTGTATGCTAAGTGCTGGGGATATAAATATAAACAAAAAGAAAGACAGTCCTTGCCCTTAAGGAACTTACACTGTAGCATATGCATATGAGAATGAATGTAGAGAGAATAAAAACAAATCAAAAGCTATTAAATAGAAGGTGGTTTCAGGGAGAAGACATTAGTAGTTGAAGGGATCAGGAAAAACTTCATGTAGAAGGCAGTGCTTGAGCTTTGTCTTGAAGTAAGAGAATCTACGAGGTGAGGTGAGGGTGAGGAATGAGAACATTGCAGTCATGGAACATGTCTATTTCAAAGACCAAGGCTATCCCGTAAGAAACGGGAGAGAAAGCCAGTTTGACTTGATTGCAAAGTGTGGGAGGATGAGTTATATACATTAAGAGTGAAAAGGTAGGGTGGAGCCAGATTTTTGAGGGCATTAAAAGCTAAACAATTTACACTATCATAGAGATAATAGGAGGCACTGGATTTTATTGATCAGGGGAGTGACTTAGTTCATCTGCAGTTACAGAAAAACATCACATGCTCTGAAAGATGAGTAAGAGAATATAGCACCCAGGCTGAATAGTATAAGAAATAATATAGATAGATAAAATATACTTTTGTATAACCACCTGTGGTTTATGAATAGCTATCTTTGTTTTCTCATTTTTTCCCAATTATGTGTAAAAAGTTTTCGATATTTATTTTTTAAAATTTTGAGTTCCTAATTCTCTCCCTCTATCCCCTTATTGAGAACGCAAGCAATTTGATATGGGTTATACCTGTATTGTTATGCAAAACATATTTCCATATTAGTCATGTTTGAAGGAATGCAGATAAAAACACAGAAAAAAGCACATTTTTTATGCTTTGATTTGCATTTAGATTCCGTCAGTTGTTTCTGTGGAGGTGGATAATTTTCATCATAAGGTCTTTAGAATTATCTTGAATCATTGTATTGCTTAAAATAGCTAGGTCATTCAGAGTTGATCCTCATACAATATTGTTGTTACTATGTTCATTTTCACTTCACTTTGCATCAGTTCATGTAAGTCCTTCCAGGTTTTTCTGGAAGAACTCCCATCATTTTTTATAAGCACAATAGAAGTTCATCACAATCATATACCACAACTTGTTCAGCTATTTTCCAGTTGATGGGTGTCTTCTCAATGTCCAATTCTTAGCCACTACAAAAAGAGTTACTATGAATATTTTTGTACATATAGGTCCTTTTCCTTCTCCAAAATCTCTTTGGGATAGAGACCTACTAGTGCTATTGCTGGGTCAAAGTGCTATTGCTCCACCAACAATGCACATGAACTTGTCCTCCTGTATCCCTGCAATAATTCTTATTTTCCTTTCTAAAAATCTGTGCTTATTTCATTGTTGACAAGTGTATTGCCAAGGCAATATTCACAGCACTGGTGGTGACTATGGATGCCCGCATAGTTCTCAATAGCAAAATATAAAAGACTCTCCATATAGAAGGCAGAAGAGAAAAGCATTTATTTAAACACCAGAAAGCCAGATCCCAGAACCAGAAAGCAAAATCCATCATGGTGACAAAGAAATTAAGAAACATCATCACAGCACAGAGCAAAGCCATTCTCAAACCTCCCCTCCGTCAGTCAGGGCCTTCTCACTATCAACTGTCACAATCTGTCAGTTGGCCTGTGTTCTATCCCTTCTGACCCAACCCCACTCACTCACTTCCTCTCAGTTCTGCTCCACCCTTCCTGGTCTGCCTCTTCAGCGAGCTCCTCCCACCACATGTGACCCAGGCTTCCAGGCAATTTAAGCAGATCATATGGGCCTATTAGTTAGAAAGATCTTTCTATTTAAATTAGTTACATGCAGCCCCAAGATCTTTTATATTCCTTACATAGTTCGGTGGGGCAGCTGTTATTACAATCACCCCATCATTCCCCCTCAACAAATGGGGTCCAGAATCTTGGGGAAAGGAGTGAAGGTCTCTTCTTCCACAACTACTTCCTGCTGAGATTGGACATAGAGCTGTGTCTGCCCCAAGAGGTCACATTTGAGAGATCATTTCTTTAACTTCAGGTCCAGAGATGACACATCATCATCATGGATAGGTGGTGACATCCACCGTAAGCAATCAGGCATCTGCAGGTGGAAGGCACCAAGCCTATAGGAAACAAATCTAGCAAACAAGTTTAACAGATGAAAAGCCAAAAAACAAGCAAACAAACAAAACAAGGAAACAATAGCCAGAAGCAGGGTAGATATAGGGTCAGCTGTGGTTCTGGTCCCTAAACCCACTGTCACAGCCTCATTGATGGTAGAATATATGAGTTATGGGTACAATTTGGTCATCATCCTCTCCTGAATAAACAATGGTTACAGTATTATCCTATGTGCTATAATTTCCACAGCCTTTGGAACATTGTCTGCCTTCCCTTTCCTCATGCTTTAGCTCCTGATTTTATTCTATCAGTAGAATCCAATCCTTCAGTTACTCTGTTAGTTATTGCAGAAGAAGGGTAAGTTTTCAATAATCACTTGAACTGTTCTATCACTTTTACAAAACTGTATGGGTCCATCACCTAAATTTTGGAATGTTACAATAGTTTCTCCCTGATAATTAGAATCTATCACTCCAGCCAAGGCATGTATTCCTCAAGCTGCTAATCCTAATCTGAGCTGGGATTTGGCCAACTTCCTATTCTCCCTGAAGGTGCTACAAACTTGGATACAAGAGTTCAGCAGGATCTGTAGGGGTAGTTCTTACTTCTCTATTTTATCTAGTATCAAGTCCCTTTTCTTGGTACATTTTGTATAGTTCATTAGTTGGAATACCACCTATCCTTCTAAAATCTACACCTGATCTCAATAGAGCAGTAAACAATTCTCTCCTTGTCAATTTATTCTGAGTTTGAATCTGCTGGCTGTTTACTCTTCTCTCTCTAGCAATGTTGTCTTTTCCTCAGTCTCCTAAAGTCACCTAACTGTGAAATCTTGTCTAGCACCTCTGAAAGAGTGTGCCCTATATCCCCAATTATTAGAGTCAAAATCAAATGCTTGTAAGTAGGAGGAGCCATCTTAACTATTATATTCCTATGGTAAACTGCAAAGGGAGTATCACAGTATGCATCTGTCATCACTCATTATGGCAATCTTCGTTACCTCCTGCTTTAACTTTCTTATACAGTCCCTAAGTGAATACCAGGGTCTGTCTCCACTAGGCCACATAGAGTTAGTAGGTTACTGCAGCCTTCTGCAGCGAAAGCTAACAGATTAGTTGTATTGTTACCTCCTTGCATATTTGTAATCTCTAAAAGTTTGCTGTACAAAAGGATTTTGATTAATACCTATAAATTTCAGGCAGTCAATGGAATCTATAGCTATTCCTCCAGCTCCATCATCACTGATTCTCAACATCCAAGATATTGATGTTTCTCCCATCCTTTGGGTGAATTTACTCCAAAATTTCTGTGACCTCCTACTGAGTAAAATCCTCAGTTATTTCCCTAAATACTGAGTTACCTCCTTGGTTCTCCTGTTTCTGCCTCACTATTGGGCATGCTTCTGACTGAGAAACATTTTCTCCTAAAATCATTTCACTTCCTTTGTCACTGTGGCAACTAGACTGGATCTGTACAAAGGTCAGATGTGCATTTCTTTTGTTAGCCTTCAGCTTCTTCTGAGCTAAATGAACAGCCTTTCCTTCTGCCTGAGACTTCCCTCCCCCCCCCCCGCCCCGCCCTGAGACTACTCTTGTACTCTTTTTCCATCTGAATTTTTTCCTTAAGCAGCTCATCTCTGTTTCTACACATAATACGATAAGCTGTTAGTAAAACCTAGCCTCTCCTACTTACCCCTGCCAACTCCTTCCTTGGTCTTATTGGTATTCCTTGCAAACACCTTTCCAAATCTTCAGGTTCCCCCTCCTTTAACCTTGCTTCCCAGTTTTCACAGGGTACAGTGCTTTTAGCCCACTCCCTTGGTAGGGAGAAATACGGTAAATCCTCCCATCCTGGGATATTAATGTCTTCCTCTAAATAGTTTCTTCCTCCAAATAGAGATTTTTTATTTTGCAGTCCTGTTCATGATGCCAAATGTATTGCCAAGGTAATATTCACAGCAATGGACCCTATCAGACCTCCCCTCCTTCAGCCAGGGCTTTCTCACTATCTACTGTCACAATGTGTCAATTGGGCCTGTGTCAGCTGACCTGTGTTCTATCCCCTCTGACCTGCCCCCACTCACTCACTTCCTCTCAGTTCCACTCCACCCTTCCTGTTCCACCTCTTTAGTAAGCTCCTCCCACCACATATGACCCAGGCTTCCAGGCTATTTAAACAGATCATATGGGCCTATTAAATAATAAGAAAGGTCTTTCCATTTAAATTGCGATACAGTAAGTGGAAAATAAGTTATTTTCATTTACATTTCTCTATTATTAAGTGATTTGAAACATTCTTTTAGTTATCGAAAAGAGTAAGGAGGAAAGGAACCTAGAAGGATTATATTTCAAAATATATATACCATAAAGCAATTATAATCAAAAACATTTGGTACTAATTAAAAAATAGAGAAGTCAGTGGAACAGATTATACATAAAATATACAAAAGCAAATAATCATAGTAGCCTAGTGTTTGAAAAAACAAAGACCCTAGCTAGTTGGATAAGAAATCACTATTCTACAAAACTATTGGTAAAACTAGAAAGCAGTCTGGCAAAAATTAGAGTAAGATTGCATATCAAGATTTAGAACATTTTTTCATATAATTATTGATAGCTTTGAACTCTTCCCTCAAAAGAATTTCTGTTCATATCTTTAAACTATCTCTTAAGGAATGGCTATCATTCTTGTATATTTGAATCAGATGCCTACATATCTTAGATATCAGACCGTTAGCAGAGAAAGATTGTTGTAAAGATTTTTTTCTGTTCAACTTTCTCTTCTATTTTAACTGTTGTTTTCTTTCTGCAAAAGCTTTTAAATTTTACAAAATTGCTCACTTTATTTTCCCTGATCTTTTCTATCCTTTTCCCCTCTATCCCCAGTTGTGAAAAGTATTTCTTTCTTTGTTCTTTTACTTTACCTATGATTGTAACCTTTTAAAAATTGTTCATGAATACCTTTGGAACTTGTCGTACATAGTGTGAGATCTTGGTCAAAACCTAATTTTGTCCAGGTGTTTTCCCAGCAGTTTTTGTGGAATAGTGAGTCTTTATCCCAGTAGTTATTGCCTTTGGGTTTTTCAAACACTATCAACTATGTTCATTTGCTTCTGTGTATTGCCTATTTAATCTTGTTCACTGATTGACTTTTTTAGCCAGCATGAAATGATTTTCATGATTAGTTTTTTGTAGTATAGTTTGAGATCTGGTATTGCTGGGCCTCTTCCCTTCTCACCTTTTTATTACTTCCCTTGAGAATTTTACCTTTTTGTACATCTAGATGAATTTTATGTTTTTAACTTTCTAAAGTAACTCATTGGTAGTTTGATTGGTATGCCACTGACTAAGCAAATTAATTTAGGTAGAATTATCATTTTTCATTATTTTGAAATGGCTTAAACATGAGAAGTTAGTATCTCTGTGATTATTTTGGTTTGTCTTTTTTCCTGTGAAGTGTTTTATAGTTACCTGTTTTCTCTGTGTTGTGTTAGGTAGACTTCCAAATACTTTATGGAAAATATAATTATTGTAAATGTATTTTCACTTTCTGTGTCTTCATGCTGGGTTTTGTTGATTAATATTCAACAAAGCTGATGAGATATGGGGGTTTATTTTATATTTTTCTACTTCTCTGGATGAATTCATTTTTAGTTTAATTTCTGGGTTTCTGTAAGTAGATAATTAATCATCTGCAAAATCATAGTTTTGTTATCACTTTACCTTTGCTTGTTCCCTCATTTTTCTTAATTATTTCTATTGCTAACACTGATAGAACTGTATTCAATAATAGTGGTAACAATGGATTTGATTTACTCTTGATATTATTAGAAAGGCCTCCATCCCATCTCTGTTACATAAAGTGCTGATTCTTGATTTTAGATAGATGTTATTTGCCACATTAAGGAAAATCCCTTTTATTCTTATGCTTTTTAGTGTTTTTAACAGAAAGGTTATATTTTATCAAAACTATTTTCTTCATTTATTGATATAAAATGTATTTTTGTTTTTGCTATTAATAAGATCCATTTTGCTTATTATTTTCTTCATATTAAATGAACTCTGCATTTCTGGTATGTACCTAACCTAGATTAGTCTATAATATTAATATGGCAATGTAACCTTTGCTAATATTGCATCAGTATTTGTTAGGGGTATTGATCTATATTTTCTTTCTCTGCCTTATCTTTCCATGATTTAGTTTCAAGACCAATTTTCCATCATAGAAGAAATTTGGTAGGATTCCCTTTTTCATATTTTGTCAAATAGTTTGTGTAATACTGGTTTTAATAATTCTTTGAACATTTCAGACAATTCACTTTAAATCCTTGTGGTTCTGTGCATTGGGCGGGGTGTGGGGAGTTCATTTATGTCTTGTTCAATGACTTTCTGAGCTTTGCTTATTTAAATTTCTTAATTCTTATTTTGCTAATCAGTTTATTTTAAAATTTTCATAAGTATTCATTCAGGTTTTCAATTTTGTTGAATTCTTGTATTTTTTTGTATAATTTTGTTGTACATAATTAGGGAAATGACTTATTCCTATTTCCTTTAATATTTTGTAAATTCTTACTTTCAATTTTTTGACATTGTCGATTAGGTATTTATCTTTTAAAAGTAATGTTAGTTAATACTTTTGTTTCAATAATTTTATTCATTTTTTAAACACATCTTATTTTTTATCAGTTAATTGTTTTTTATTCAATGTTCATCTTTTATTTGATATTTAGAATTTATATTTTGTTGTTTATTTAGGGTTGTCTGGTTTCTTTTCTAGTTTTTTTATTGATCTCTTTTATCTTTTGTGTTGATGTAAGTGGTTAGAAATATATAAAATTTTCCCTAGTGATTGTTGCAATCCAAAATCTGTGGTATCATTGCCTTTGATTAAATTTGTTTGATAAAATTATTATTTCTATGATTTTCTTTGACCCTCTAATTCTTTAGGGTACAATTATTTAGTCTCCACTTTTGAATCATTTCCTCAAAGGTCCCTTATTAATTATTTATAATTTTATTGCCTTGAGTTGAACAGAGTTTAAACATAGGATATGTTTAAAATTTCTGGGTTTTGTATTTGTTTATTAGGTTCTCATGCTTTAGCATATGGTCAGTTTTTATAATGGTGCCATGTACAGCTGAGAATCTGTATATTCTTTTCTGTTCTTGTTCATTACTTTCCAGAGAATGATGATGTCTCACTTTTTCAAAATTCTGTTCAAGTCCTTTAATTTCTTTCTTATTTATCTTTTTTGTTAGATCTATCTAGGCTTGAAAGGGTCACATTAAGGCCCCCAAATACTATCATTTTCTGATTGATCCTTGCAGTTTGAGAGGCATTTACTTCAAATACTTAGATGTTGTACAATGCATAAATATTAAGTGTTGATGTTGTTCTCTATGATGCCTTTAAGCGTAATGCAGTTCATTTGTTCATCTCTTTTAAGAAACATTTATTTTTATTGTTGTCTTATTTGGGATCATCATGGCATTTACTTCTTTTAAAAATTTGCCTAAATCATAATAAATTCTACACTAGAACCTCATTTTGACTCACTGTGAAACTTTATTTCAAGTGTGTTTCTTATAAATAACATATTGTTGGATTCTGCTCTCTAATTTTTCTACCTTTCTCTTATGGGCAAGCTCATTACTTTCACTGTCATGGTTACAATGGTTAATTGTATATTTACCTTGATCATATCTTGTACTTTTTCTTTTCTTTGCCTTCTCCCCGACAGCATCTGTCTTTACTAGGAAAGAGGTAGTAACTGAGAAGAAATGTAATACTATTAATTTATAACTGAAGTGATCTCTCAGGTGATCTAATTGAACTGGGCTCCTCTCCAATCTGTAATGCTAGCATCTTAAGCAGAAATTTGCTCCCAAAGTCGACCAGTCCATCTGTGTAACAGTCTCTGATCTTATTATCTCCAACATTTCCTTCATAACTGATACTTCTTACCTCACAGCTTATTCCTTAGGCCACAACCTGTGTCCCCCTTATTGACTGAACTGACCTTTTTGGTACATAATAAGACTAATGGCTCAATGATATATTAATGGCTTAGTGATACATTAATACATTCCTAAATTAATTTAGGAAAGCTAGCCACCCATTTGTAGGTGTTTGTGCTTCAGTGGGGGATCTAAAGAAGATAAGGTTAATCATATTTAATCTGGAGGTCACTTAGTACCTTTGGAATCTCAGTTGAGTGAAATACTTTGGGTTTTTTTTTTCTTTTTCACATCAAGATAGCACCTTGCTTGGAATATTCTAAGGCTTATCATATGTGAGTATTATTTCACAATGGGTAGAGAAAATGGAGTATATAAATGTTTCTGCTGACTTCAAATTTTAGATGTGTGATATCCTGCAGTGTGTTGTGGCTTGCTGAGGAAATAAATTTCAGCAAGCATTTGTTAAGCACCTGTTATGTGCAAGATACTAGGGTAGGCATTATATTTAAAAGTTTTTCATTTTTTTCTTTTTATATATAGCTGAAAATATAATTACCTTGACACCTTCATCTATGCTGACGCCTGAAGAAAATTGGAGACAAAGAGGTATGCACTTAAAAAAAAATGAATTAATATCATAGGATAAGTAAGTTCAAGCTTATGTTAACCTTTAAGGTAAATTGCTTGATGAACTCCTTTTATGAAGTAAAGTTATCTTTTCTGTGATGGGGATTTATGTGTGTATGTGTATCCTATAGCCTTCTCTAAAGGAAGGCTTGTCTCCAAAATTAGATCTTTGAGGGTTCCTTTTCCCCCCTATTATGTACTTGGTCAACCTTTTGCCTTTTTATAACCTGTAGAAATGCTGTCTATAATTGCAGCTACTGGACCTTTTATGGAAAAAAGGCTGTATCAACTACCTTCCAAATCAGGACTTATATCTTCAAGGAAAAGCTGTCTTCCATGAACTATCTTATCTGATTTTTTTACTCTTCCTTCTTGGCATCCCCTTTAGAGCTTGTGTATGTAGTTTGTCCTATATAAACTTTTTATGACTAGCACCTATGGTCACAACTTTGAGACAACCTTAAAGAAAAACAGACCAACTGAGGTTCTATCTGTTCTTTCTTTCTTTCCACCTTCCTATCTATTTGTTTCTGTTTGAGGGGCTGAGATGGAATTCTCCATTGGCAAAGCATCTACTTTAGATAAAGCATTCCTTGCTGTACCAAAACTTTTTCATAATACAAACGTCTTGCCAAATTTATACTCATATAAAGTAGGCCTACAGGAGAGCAGACTTGCTACTTTCCTTCTACACCACAACTCTCCTTTTATTCCTTCGTTGCTCTTTCCTATAGATCATTTCCTGCAGTCCCCTTATTACCATCTCTATGCTGTTGTTCCAGATACAATGTAAAGAATGTTGTATTTGGAATAAGAAAAGACCTAAGTTTGAATCCCAACTCTGACACTGGTTGTGAAACTATGGGCGAGTCTCTTAAGTTTCCTTACATGTAAAATGGGGAAAATAATAATACCACTAACACTTACCTCACAGAGGTGATCTGAGGTTCAAATAATGTATGTAAAGAGCTTTGCAGATTTTAAAATGTTGTATAATTGTCAGCAATAGTTCTCATTCTTATGAATATTAATCATTACTATTTTTTTATTCAGTAGTGGACAAAACCAACCTCAGAGATAAGGATATCTGGGTTCCAGTCCAACATCGGATACCTTGGCTGTGTGATCCTGGGCAATTCATTTGTTTTTTCAGTGTCCTAAGTTACTAACTCTCAGAAACTTAAGTTTTATGCATTCATAAAAGAGACTGTGCTGTGTATAGGTGTACTTTAGCCCATCTTATTGGCTGATTCCTTATTGGCAGCTCCATAAGACCCAAAGTGGGAAAAATGGAAAAGGTCTTGCCAGCTAATCCATGATCCTCTCTTTCCCTGAGCCAGCCCCCCTCCACAGCGCTGTTTAGGAACCTGTGGTTTTTCCAAGAAGGCATCCTTACCGTGCTATGCCAATCCATTTTCTCTAGCTCTCTCACCTATTTTAATCATTGGTTACTGTAAAAGAAGGTCACTTGTTGAGATATTGTTCTGAAGATAAAGATGTTCTATTGTTGCTTACTATTTTCTTGTCTCAAAAAAGTTCTTTGAGGACAGGAAAAAAAGAAACATTTATTCCCCCACAGTGACTGAAAAGCATAATTCCGGGTGATTTTGATTTGGTCCTTCCTGAAAGTAAGAAATCTTAGCACCTTCTTAACCAGTTTCCTTCCACCTTTAGAAATGTTTCATAAAGTTTATTTCTCTGGACAAAAGCTTCCAGAGATTTGAAGA
Source organism: Bettongia penicillata ogilbyi (assembly GCA_023548195.1). Lineage (NCBI taxonomy): Eukaryota > Metazoa > Chordata > Mammalia > Diprotodontia > Potoroidae > Bettongia > Bettongia penicillata. The sequence goes on from JAJHZJ010000336.1 coordinate 1,076,750, forward strand.
ATAATAGTACGAATGGAAAGTTCATATGATTTTGAGGTGGAAGATAGATTAGAGGTCGGTGAAGCCAACTGTTTTCCTCATTTTACAGTCAGTCAATGAACATTTATTGAATTTGGTCTGTAAGCATTTTACAGATGAGGAAAGTGACGAGTGACTCTCCCAGGGTTACACAGCTGGTAAGGGTGGGACTAGATTGGATCCCAAGTCTTCTTGACTCCAGGTCCAGTGTTCTATCTCACTTGCTATACCACCTCTTCATAATAGCATGAATACAAAGTTGATGATTACCATTATACTTTAACATTTTTGTCATCTATGCTACTTTGTTTTTATTTTATGAAAATGAAGAAATCCATTCTAAAGACACCAGCGTAAACACCATGGCATTTCACAAAGAAGGACTATTTGTTTCAGGAAATGTAAGATGTTCTTCTCTCATACTTATTTTCCTTTAGAAAATACATGGCACAAAGTTTCCTTTTCCTATTCTTCTGACCTAGATTTTAAAATGTTAATTCTTTCAGAATAATATTCTAAATTGCTGTCTTTGTTGTTTGTCTTTTGAAAGAGAATGAAAACTTTAAAAAATATAATCTTATAGGGGACAAAGTGGAGAGGATGAGGGAACCACGGTAAAGAAATCCCAGATGATTATATTTAATGATAACTGTGGCTAAATCTTGCTTCCAGGCAACATTAATTATATATTTCTGTCGCTTTTTTGTATTCTTTGGGGGTGTTAGTCATGGTTTTACCACCTCAGCAGTTTTCTCTAGGTCAGAGATTTAGAACCAGAAAAAGTCCTTTGGGTCATCCTTTCTAAGCCCTCCATTTTATAAATTAGGAATCAGATCCAGAAAGGGTAAGTTACTTGACCAAAGATCACATAGGTGATAGAGATGTAGAATGTGGTCTGTTTCTGAATTTATTCCTCCTTCTTGTGATTATCCATTGTAGTTTTTAACTCTGCAAAAATGAAAAAGTACCCAGATCAGTTGTTACTTTTCAACATAGCATCACAGTCAACACCATAGTGACTGTTTAATTCTCTTTGTTAGACTAGAGTAATGAGATTATGTGTTTTATCCCTTATTGGGTCAAAGTTTTGCCCTTATCTATAGTCAGGGTTAGCTCTAAAGTACTTCCTGGCAGGTCAATAACTCAGAGTAACAGGATATGACTAGTCCAATTGCTAAAATTCTTTAATGTGTTTATGTGTGTATATGTATGATGTGTGCATGTACATACATATGCACACATACACATGTGCACACACATGATATGTACACACCTGTGTGTTATATATAAGTATGTTTGTATATGTAGTCATCTCATAAATTCCCAACTGGAACTCTGCCCTCCCTTTCTGAAACTGTTCTAATGCTTTATATCCTCTCTTCAGAATTGACTTTCATACCACTCTAACCCACCTATAAGATAAGAAGTAGAGGCTTAGAGAAGAGTTGGCAGTTGGATTTATTTGCTTTGGACCCATACCCTCAGAGTGACGGATAGCCTTGAATCCAGACACCTGAAGGGGTCAGATCAAGGGAATGTAGATATATTAGCTTAAATTCAGTCTTGCTACCAGAAAAAAAAGACCTCAAAGTCTTCCTGTAGACAGACTGGCAATATTATCTTTATTATACTGAAGGACAGTTAAATTAGCCTATGTCTGTATATAAACAATAACTGTTATTCAGTGAGTTAATCAACAAGCATTTATTAAGCACTTAATTATGTGCCAGGAACTGTGCTAGATGCTGGAGATACAAGGAAAAAGACAAAACAGACTTTAATATCAAGGAGTATGCATACTGACAGAGAGACAAAATGTATACTAGATACCAACTATATGCTCAGTTTTATCTTAGGTGCCAAGGAAAATAAAAAAGAATTTTCTTCCCTCAAAAAATTTGAGACCAGACATGAACAAATGAAACATTAGAGAATAAAAGACCATAGAGGTAATGGTAGAATAAAATCATAAAATTAATTTCCATCAGCCATGAAAGCTGTAAAAGAATCAGTTTTGTTATTTTATCATAAATAGCATTGTACATAGTTAGCAGTTCATACAAACTAAAAAATACTATTGGATTTCAAGAAAGGAGGAGATTGATAAGGATTTGGGAAAGGCTTCCTGAAGGAGATAAGACTTGAGCTAATACTTTTAAAAAAAATAGGTAGAATTTGCTTAAAATGAGAGGTAAGGAGGGATGTACTTCTTAAACAGTATGTGTACAGCCATGCTCTTCATTTGAACAGATTCGTGTGGAAAGTCTATTTTACAATGATGGAAACTGACACCTGCATTTGTTTTCTTATTTTTTTTACATCAAGGACGGTATTGTGCATTGTTTTTCTATCAAGGAAATACATTACAGAGTAAAAGACTATTTTGATGTGCAAGAGCCTGTAGGAAATATTGTATTCTCTCCTGATTATACGCTGTTACTGGTTGAAACCATTAAGGTATGGAATATAATGAATTCCTCTTAGGAAATGCTAATGCAGTGTATCATGGAAAATATTCCCCTGTTGATATATTTACAGTCACTTATGAATATGTAAAGTATCTGTAAATTCATCTTATGTCAGTAACTTCCAGTTTGTGAACTTCCTGTAGGGCAGATTATATCTCATTTATGATTTAGTAAATAACTTCTAAGGAGTAATCTGAGGCATTGGGAGGTTAAGCAGCTTGCCCAGGAAAATAAAGCTAGTAAGTGTCAGAGGAAGGATTTGAAAGTCTTTCTGATTTTAAGTCTAGCACTCTACCATATCACACAGCTTCATTTTTAAGAGAGTTACTAAACTGGTAGATGAGGGGAATGCAAGAGGGAGGCATAATTTGCCTAGGTTTTAGCAAAGTATTTGATAAAGCATCTCATACTGTTTTTGTACAGAAGATGGAAAGATGATGTAATTAAATGAATTCAGATATGGTGAAATGGCCAGATTCAAGAATAGCTCTTAATAGTTCAATATAAATAGGGAAGATCTCTGGTGGAAGGGATGTCAGTGATTTAGTCTAATACATATCCTAAAGTAATCCTTAGTATAATATACCTGACAAGTAATCATTTAATTCTAATTTTCACTTAAAAGATTTAGAAGGAAGTCTTTCGCATGACAGGAATTTGTCATTGGCCTGAGCTGTTTAACATTTTTATTTATGACTTGGTAAGGCACAAATGGCCTTTATTTGTATACTTTCTGTGTCTGTTTTGGCAGGTATACTCCAGGTATTTTATATTGTCTAGTTATTTTAGTGGTCTAAAACAATATTGAATAATATCACTGGCACATAGTGTAGTGTCCCTATTTTCTCTTTTGATTAAATCTATTTTAGCTTCAATTTTGTCTGAGATCAAAATTACTACCCTTGCTTTTTTACATAATAAATTCTACTCCTGGCCTTTATTTTATGTTTATGTATATCTTTCATTTTTGTATCATTTCCTGAAAGCATTGTATTACTGAATCTATCAGTTTCCATTTTATGGGTAAATTCATCCCATTGACATTCTAAGCTATAATTGTTATTTATTTTCCTTCTTCCTGTTTTTCCTCACTGTCCTCACCATATTCCTTACCCTCCTCACTTCTCTGCTTTACTTCTACCTGCTACCTTGCCCTCCTATTCCTTAACCTACCCACCCCTCCAGTGATCCCTCTCTTATCCTCTCCTCCCACCCAATCCCTTTGCCCTCTTGTTTCTCTCTGAATTTAGACTTTTATTCACATATACACATACATGTATATGAATGTGTACATACACACACACACGGATATAAAAGTCTTTATATACATATATATGTGTAATATATATATGTATATATGTTGTTACCTCTTTAACCCTTTCCTGATAAGAGTAAGGTTTCAGCACTACCTGCCTTTCCCTTCACTAGCTTCTTCTGTATCAATATTTCCTTTTTTGCCTCATTTGTATGCGATAATTGCTCTTTTATCCCATCATACTTAGCCCAAGCCATTCTTTCAAACTACCCAAATAAAAATGACAGTCATGAAAGAACTGATAATATTTTCTTATATAAGAAGTATACAATTTGACCTTATTGAGTCCCTTATAATTGGTCTGTAATGTTTATCTTATATTTCTCCTGGATGTTATATGTTGAATTTTCCCTTAAATTGTGCTTTTTTTGTCACAAATACCTGAAAGCCTTTCATTTTATTAAATGTCCATTTTTTTTCCCATTCAGAATTATATTTAACTTTGCTGGGTAAGTTACTTTTGGTCGTAACCCTAGTTCTTTTGCTCTTTGAAATATAGTATTTTAAATTCCTCAGTAGTAGCTGCTAGGTCTTTTGTAATCCTTATTGTACCTCCACAGTATTTAAATTGTTTTTTTTTCTTGTTTCTTCCAATATTTTTTTCTTAACCTGGAAGCTTTGAAACTTAGCTATGATATTCCTGTAAGTCTTCCTCCTTGGATCTCTTTCTGATGGCAATGGGTGGATTTTTTCTATTTCTGCTTTGCCTTTTTTTTTTTTTTTTAGAACTTCAGTGCAATTTTCCTTAATTTCTTGTAATATCATATCAATATTCTTCTTTTATCATAATTTTTAAGTAGTCCAACTGGTCTTATATTATATCTCCTCAATCTGTTCTCCACTGTTTCTGATGAGATGTTTCATATTCTCTTCTATTTTTTCATTCTTTTGATTTTGTTTTATTATTTCTTTGTGTCTTAGAATGTCATTAGCTTCCCATTCTAGTTTTCAAGGAATTATTCTCTGAAGTTTTTGATTCTCTTTTTCAAGTTGGTTGGCTTTCTTTTCATGATTTTCTTGGATTGCTGTTTTTTTCCGTAATTTTTCCTCAACTTCTCTTATTTTATTGTAAGGTCCTTTTTAAGTTTTTCTAAGAAATCTTTTTGTGCTTAGGAACATTTGATATTTCTCATTGACAAAGGAGTGCCTTTTTCTTTTTTAACTCTATTATCTTTCTCTGAATATGATCCAGTATCTTCTCTATCATAGTAGCTATGTATGGTTGAGTTCTTTCTTCTTTGTGTACTCATTGTTATTTGTTCTTTTGTTTTATTTTGTTTTTAGTATCTGTTAGTATGATCAAGTTCTAGTCTTGAGGTATGGGGAATAATGCTCCAAGCCTCAGGTCCTTCTTACTGTTATTTTTGATGGTCAGCCCCAGGGCTCAACCTTGGACCCTCCTCTCCATAATCCTCCTCTTAGGAACTTTGTTTCATCAATGAATCCTTGTTGAAGGAAGGAAGGAAGAAAGGAAACAAGTACTCATTAAGCACTTCCCATATGCCAGGTGTCGTATTAAATGCTTTGAAAACTATTTGATCCAGACAACAACCCTGCATTCTAGATGCTGTTATTATCCCCATTTTACAGTTGAGCAAATAGACAAACTGAGGTTGTGATTTGCCCAGAGTCATACAACTAGTATGTGTATTTGAATTAAGGTCTTCTGGCTTCAGGCCCAGTGCTCTACCTACTGTGCCATCTGACTACTTTAGTTATGTGCTGGACCCAGAGTTCTTTCTTCTTCCTTTTTCAAGAAATTCAGAACATGAGTTTAGTCTTCCTGTGTGCCCAAATTTCTTTGCTCTTTGGAGACTTCAGTTATCTGTGTCAGCGTCTCCTCAAACCTACCAGTTTATCCTCCTTCTCTTCCCATGACTACAGTTTCACTACCTCAGTCACGTAGAGGGATAGGCATTGCTTAGTTCTTCAAGCTTGTATTGCATATCTACCATGTGTCAGGCACTGTGTGAGCTGCTTAAAGTACAACAACAAAGAAATAGTCCCTGCCCTAAATTAGCTTCTATTCTGTTGGGAGAAAATAACATAAACTCAACTTTGTGTGTGTGTGTGTGTGTGTGTGTGTGTGTGTGTATGTGTATGTATGTGTGTATTGAGGGGGCAGCTAGGTGGCACAGTGGATTGAACACTGGGCCTAGAGTTAGGAAGACCAGAGTTCAAATATGGGCATAGCCACTTACTATCTGTGTGACCCTATTTGCCTCAGTTCTCCATTTGTAAAATGAGCTGGAGAAGGAAGTGGCAAACCATTCCAGTATCTAAACCAAGAAAACCCCAAATAAAGTCATGAAGAGTTAAAAATGACTGAACAGCTATACATATATATACACACACACGTTAACATATATATGTATACACATATATCCACATATATATGTATACTGTGTGTGTGTGTGTGGAAGGCAATGTGGTATATTAGAAAAAGAAGTCAGAAGACAAGTTTATGTTCTGCTTTTTGACATTTACTAGCAAGGTTCTTCAACTGTAAAAAGGGGATAATATAACATATTACAGGATAGTTGTGAATCAAATTACATAATATATGTGAATCACCAGGCAAATCTTAAAATTCTACATAAATGTTAACAACTAATACTATTATATTTAAAAATAGTAGGAAATTCCTGGTTAAATCTGGCGACTCAGCCTTTCAGGACAATAGTTCCATGCCCCAGGTTCAGACATAACTCTTTGAAAAGTGAATTGATCCCTTTAAGATCTGAATTTGTAATCTGTAAAAGAAGTCATAGGCTTACCACTTTGTCACATTACCCGTCCACCCCTTTTCAGATTTATTTCAATGTTTAAAAAAAGAAAATCTAATGTTATGTTTTCTTAAATTATAGCCACTGATTCATTTTCACTTGATTTTTAAAATATGCTTTACAGGGATCGGTTTACACCTATACTTTTGGCGAAGAACCAAAAGTTAAAACAATCTTGGACACCTATGGTGGCAATATGCAGGCAATTGACTTTATCACACCTGGAAACAAATACTGCGTGGTGAGAAATTTTCCCTTTTCTGTCAGGATGTAGTAGAATTGATATGTTTAAAATGTAAACACTTTGATATGAAAAAATTTAAGTATGTATCAATATTAGAAAAATTTAAGTATGTATCAATATTAGAAACTGTCTCTGAACGAAGTGTTTGCAAGTGACAAGGAATAAGATCTTGAGGATTTTGTGTGGAAGTTAAATTTATTAGTTCATGGTCTGCCTCAATAACTATGAATTGATATTATCACAATGTTAAGACCTTGATGTTATTTCATTCCTGAAAATAAAAAAGAAAGCAAGAGATCTTAAAGGAACGTCCCTTACACTAGCTTTCCAAAGAGGCATTTCAGTACATTATCTGCAGTAGTTAAATATTCAGCAAACTTACAAGGTTTATTTATCGCTAGTCAGAGTGATATATTTACATCTCAGGGTTTAAGAAATTCTAAGTGCAGTTATTGAAATATGTATATCTCAGGGGAAGTAAGAAAACACCCTCATTGACATTTTGTTCCAGTCTCTCTGGACCAAGCCACCAGATGTATTGTAGGTTTTCAGTGACTCTGATGCTGTACTTGTGATCGGCTGAAAAAACAGGCTCATCAATCGTGACGTAAAGAGCGCTGCCTTGGAACCACATCTAAATTCTGCTTTTCGCTGACTGATTTTCAGCAAGTTACTTCATTTCTCTTGTGCCTCAGTTTCTCATCTCTGTAAAACGAGGTGAGGGAAGGTCAGAGTCAGACTGGACAAGTTCTAAGGTCCTTTCCAGCTCAAAGGCCTAGGACAAATATAGTTAGTTTTGAATTTCAGGTAATTAGAAGAAAAATTTTGATATCTAGAATCTCTTGTGTAAGAACCGTGTTGGTTTTCAAGGAGGATCCAAATAAAATGCTGTTCAAGAGCTCAGCAGCAAGGTGCTATGTAACTGGTCTTACCACTCTGCTGGTCAGATATTCAATTCTCAGCCATTTTTCTTCATTATTTTGTAAAAGAGGTGTCAGGTCTCAAATTCTATGAAATTCTACTTAGTGCTGATTCTATGAAAGAATGAAAATATAGAGCAGATTTTGATATTTTTAAAAGAAGACCTTTGGTGGGATTTTTAAAAAAAAATCCACACGTTCACAGAGCAAAATTCATTCCTTTATCTTATTTCTCTATTTCTACCTTAAAATATCACATATTTAATCTAATTATTATAAGACTTTTAAAAGTGTAGTAAAGGTATTATCTAATGCATCTTTAAATTACAAATATTGGTGTTGAAATTTTCATCTTGATTGAATTGTCCTTGATTTGTATAAATGATACTCATGACCAATTTTCAAGTTATAACTGCACAGAGGCTGGCTTTTCTTAACAGAATATGGAAAACATTTACTTTCCATAGAAAATAGTTTCTATGCTTATACTTTTTTTTTTATTGCTTGTGTGTTAAAGTCAGTAACTGCTTTAGGAGAAATCTGTATTTGGTTGTTAGAGAATGGAACTCATGTCAGCAAATTAAACCTTAGGACTGAGGTATGTATACTTAAGGGGTAGGTAATTTTTATGTTGAATGCAATGCAAGTTTGTCTCTTTATTTTCACATCATCTTATTTTCTTAGGAAATACCCTTTTTTTAAATCAATTTGTATATATTGATCTTTTGCTATTCTGCAATAACTTTGATGTATGCAAGTATGCCTAAATTCATACAATTGAATTCCACACAAAACATTGCTTGCATTTCACCAAGATACAATACTATATTATTGGTGTTTCAAAGATGAAATTTCATTAAGCATAATATCCAATTACAGCAAGATCTGAAAGAAGTGAAAGAATGATGTATAGATATATAGATATTTCTTGTCATTATTCATATTTTGTTTATGTCCATTGGGGTACATGGCATAGTTCGAGGCATTATGAAAATCAGATAGTGATTAGACATGATACTGTCTGCTCTCTTTGTAAGATTCTGATGTCAGTTCAAAAAGTAGAATGTGATACTTAACCTTACACCTAAGTAAGAGGATTATAGAGCATTAAAAGGTTAGAGAAGAAGTTTAAGGGATTTAATCATGATAAAAGGACAAAAGTTATAAATTCTTTAACTTGTGAAAGACAGAAAATCTTCATGATCTATTTAACTGTGACTCAGTTTTGATATTTAGTTTTTTCTGTTTAGAATCAAAGACTGTTAAAATTTGAAAGAACTCCATAGATCATCTAGTCCAATCCCATTATTGTACAGCATGCAAGAGAAGGGAAGTCACTTGTCCAATATCCCATAGACAGCTAGAAGCAGAGTTGGAGTTAGAATTCCGGCCTGAATCCTGATTGAGTACCCTGTCTACTACACCATGCTACTTTCTTTCTTTTGGGCATGGAGGAAACAGAAGGAATATAGAAGAGTCATTTCTCTATTAAATAGTCAGTATTTTTTCTACTGTATGAACTATAGATGTGCATCCTAGAAGGGATTAATAGTAGACTAGGTTTCTTATGCAGTGCAGTCCACATTCTCTTTTTTTTCTCATTTACCTCCTAGCTAGGAGCATCAACACAACAATGGTGACGTTTTCTTTTTATTCTGCCTTGGATTGTACCACTTTTGGGTGCTTTATGATGTGGTGATCCCTAAGTTTGGCTTAATACTTTGCGCAATATCTGATTATAGTTGAAGAATTAAGAGGGCATAACAATAAGCAGGGTATCATCATCTACCTTTACAATACCCTAACATATAATAGAACGATCATTTGAACTGATTATTCAGAATTTTTTTGAATAATTTATTTTTAAATTCCATATTGGAAAAGACTTAACCTGGATCAGCCTAAGAAAATAATCTTAAACTCTGATTCACTCAGTAGGTGTCATTAAACTCCTACTGTGTGTATATTTTCCTAGGTAATTTATTGAAGATACAAAAGAAACAGAAGATGTAGCGCTTGCCTTCTAGGTTATTATTTAGTTGAAGAAATGATATATTCATGTGAAACAACTAGACTATTATACAAGTCATTGCAGATAAAAATCTATGTTCTTGATGGGGCAGTATGTTGTTCAGTATTTCATTCGTATTCAACCCTTTGTGTTCCTGTGGATCATGCTATTTGAGGGGTTTTCTTAGTAACAATAATGGAGTAGTTTGCCATTTCATTTTTCTAGTGGATTGAGACAAACAGAGGTTAAGTGATTTGCCTAGGGTCACACAGATAGGAAGTGGCTGAGGCAGATTTGATCTTAGGTCTTCCTGACTCCAGGGCCAGCTCTCTATCTATTGAAGCTTCTAGATGTCCCTACGGGCTGTGTGGTATCATAGAAATGTAATATAGTAGAAAAGACTCTGAAGAGACTTCTGTGTCTACAAGACCTGGATTCTGTTTCTGGCTGCACTTCTCTACGAACTTGGTCAAATTAGTCAGTCAGCTAACGTGCTTTTTTATAAAGTGTTTGCTGAATGCCAGGCATTGTGCTAAGTACTGATACAAAGAAAGACAAAATTAATCCCTTCCCCCAAGATGTTCACATTTTGATGGGGGATGTAATTTGTAAATATCTAGACATACGCTATACATATATATGTATATATATATATATATATATACACAAATATATATATACATACACACACACATTTATATATATATACATATACAGAGAGAGAGTGAGTGTAGATGGAAAGCAATTTCAGAGAGGAAGGCACTAGCAACTGGAGGATCGGGGGAAGGCCTTCTTTAAGCTGAGACATGAAATAAGCTTGGAAAATTAAGATTTATAGTTGAAAGGGTAGTGTATTTCAGACTTGGAGTATCACCAGTGCAAAGGCACAGAGGTGGGAGATGCTGGAAAACAGCAAGTAACCTTATGTAGCTGAATTTTAGAGTGCATGGGGGAGAATAAAGTATGAGAATCCTGAAAAGGAAAAATTGAACTAAGTCATGAAGAGCCTTAAATGCAAAACAGTGGAGTTTTCATTTGATCATAGAAGTAATAGGGAGCCACTGGAACTCAGTGAGCAGGGGGTGACATGGTCAGAACTGTAATGCTTTAGAAAAATCACTCTGGAAGCTAAGTAGAGAATGGATTGGAATGGGAAGAGACTCGAAATAGACAGTTGTGAGGCTATTGCAGTAGTCCATGTGATAAGTGATGAGTACTTGAACTAGAATGGCAGCTGGGTGATTGGAGAAAAGAAGACATATACAAGAGATGTGAAGTGGAAACAGTCTGATTTCACAACAGATTGGATCTGTGGGAGTGAAGGTGAGGACAGTGAGGTTGTAAACCTGGGTGAATAGGATAATAGTGGTGCTCTTGGTAGTAATAGGGAAATTTGAAAGGGGGCTGGGGTTTGTAGGAATGGAGTGAGCTCTATTTTGTGCATGGTGAGTTTGAGATTCCTATGGAACATCTAGTTTGAGATGTCCAGCGGGCAGTGGGAAATGCATGACTAGCTTAGAAGAGAGGCTGCTGCTGGATATGTAGAACTGGGAATCTGTGTAAAAATAAGATTACTAACTGATTTGGTTACCAAATGAGATAGCATAGGATGAAAAGAGAAGAGGGCTTAGGTAGAACCTTGGGGAACATCAGTAGGTGGTGGGAGTGGCAGGGATAAAAAATCAGCACAGGAAACTGAGAAGGAACATTCAGATGGAGAACCAGGATGAGAGGTGTCACAAAAACCTTAGAAAGCAGAGAGTAATCACAGGCACAGAGATGATTAACAATTAGTGCAGAGAGGTCAGGAAGGATAAGGATTGAAAGAAGACTATTTGATTTGACAATTAAGACATCATTGTTATCTTTGAATAGGGTAGATTTATAAAATGGATCATGGTGGGGTTCAGAAGACAAGGAGAGAATAGGAAAGGGAATCACTTAGTGTGGACCACTTTCTCAAAGAGTTTAGTCAAGAGTTAGAGGAAAGATACAGGATGAGTACTAACAGAGAGGGGTTGAATCAAGTGAAAATTTTTCAAAATGCAGAGATGTGGGCATGTTTGCAGACAAGAAATAGAGGCAGTAGATAGGCAGTGAATGAAGATTTTAAACAGGAGAAATAATGGGCATCTTCTGGAAAAGAGAGAAAGTAATATGATTAAGGGGGCATATATAGGGGATTGCCTTGGCAAGGAGAAAGGCCACTTCTTGATCCTAGACTAGAGTGAAGGAGGATACAGTGGGGGAAGATGTTTAAATGATGTGAGATGAGGAGAAAGGAAGAAGACAAGGCTCTTGTGAATAGCCTCTATTTTTCAAAATAAGTTTTTATTGATATTTTATGTTTCTCAATTTCTCATCGACAAATAGGAGTTTTTTAGGGAGGATAAATTAATCAGTACAACTTACTTATAAATTGAAAAATTCTGAAAATCTGTGCAATATATAACATTTCTGGACTTCCCAACTCCATGAAATGGTAGATTGGAGATGTTTTCTCATCTCGTCATTTGGTCTTGCTTACAATTTTGTTACATTTGCTTGTGAGTTTTTGTTGTGTTCTTTTCATTTACATTGTGGTAGTAGCTGTGTATGTTGCTTTCTTCACTCTGCATTAGTTCATATAGATCTTGTCTTGCTTCTGTGTATTCATCACATCATTTCTTCCACATACAGCAAAATTCCATTAAATGCCCGTACCTCAGTTTGTCTAACCATTCTCCAATTGATGAGTATCAATTTTGTATCCAATTCTTAGCACAAAAAAGTGTTCCTGTAAGTATTTTGGAGTATATGAGGACTTTCTTCTTATTGATGGCTTCCATTGGGGTATAAACTCAGCAGTGGAATGTCTGATTCAAAGGGTATGGACACTTCAGTCACTTTATTTGCTTAATTCCAAATTGCTTTCCAAAATGGTTATACCATTTTACAGCTCCACCAACAATGCATTAGTATGCCTATCCTTCCATAACTTCTATAACATTGACTACTGTCATTTTTGGTCATTTTTGATAATTTATGGGATGTGAGGTGAAATCTCAAGGTTGTTTTAATGTGCATTTCTCTTATTAGTGATCTGAAGCATTTTTATATGGCTGTGAATACTTCACAGTTTTTTGAGAACTATTAATTTGTATCTTTTGACCATTTATCTCTTAGGTAATGACTTATCAGTCTTTGGTACATGGATACCAAATTCTTATCAGAGAAATTTGATACAAAGATTTTTTTCCTCATTTGACTACTTCCTATCCTACATGTATTAATATTGTCTGTGCAAAAACATTTCAGTTTTAATTAATCAGACTTATCTAGTTAATCCTTAGTAATTAGTTCTATCTCACTTGGTAAAGAATAAATTTCCTACCCATAGCTGTGAGAGGTATGTGATTTGTTTTTCTTCTGATTTTTTGATAGTATGATTTTAAATATTAAGGCTGTGTATCCTTTGAGAATGCATTGTGGAATGTGATAGAAAATGTTCTAAGCCTAATTTCTGCTAGACTGCTTTTCAGTTTTCTCAGCAGTTTATCAGAGAGGGAGTTCTTTCCTCAGTTATTTTTGTTTTTTGCTTTATTGATCAGTGTATTTTTGAGTTCTACTGTTTCTGATTCTCCCCGGTCTGTTCCATTAATCTACCTCTATTTTTTAAATCAGTATCAGGTTTTGATAATTGTTTCTTTATAATATAATTTGAGATCTAGAAGTACTTTCCCCCTTCATCTCTACTTCTTTTCATCATTTTCCTTGGTATTCTAGATCTTTTGTTTTTCCAAGTGACCAATTTTTTTTTTGATGAAGCATGAGGTGACGTTTTCAGTTGAGAGTTTGGGGGAGGAATGTGTTAGATATTTGAGAAATACGAAGGTTTGGATTAGCTGCTGTACTGAATGGGCTAGTGAATCAGGGAGGAAAAGAATGGTTGCATTTCTACAATGAGGGCCTAGTTGAAATTAGAATTTATACTGGACCCAGTCAGTGTGGTTTCATGATTTCCTCTAGCTCAGTTCACAAGCATATGAATCGGAGAGAAGAAGGGTAGTGAGAGTAATCTAGGGTTTTTATTGTTCAGTAATTCATTCATGTCTGGCATTGTTCTCTGTGGGGTTTTCTTGGGAGAGACAATGGAGTGGTTTTGCCATTTCCTTCTCCAGTGGATTAAGATAAACAGGTTAAGTGACTTGTCCAGGGTTACACAGTTAGTAAGTGTCTGAGGCCAGCTTTGAACTCAGATTTTCCTGACTAGGGTTAACCCTTCCTTAATCTAGGGGTAAGCTTTGGCAAGTCCTGATAGACAATAGACTAAGGGGGCAAGAGGCTTGAAAGTAGAGGATACTATAGAATAGAATTGATTCTCCAAGAGATTGAGATAGGGAAGGAAGGAGAGTGTAACTGATGCAGGAATGATAGCCTGGGAAAAATCTGAGAGAAGGAATAAAGTTACAATGAAAACAAAAAACAGTGTTAGGAATAATAAGGCATAAGGAAAGATGGGGTGATAAAAGATTATGATCAAATAAAGGAATTTTACAGTTCGTAAACAAGGAACATGGAACATTTTTGGGCAAGATCAAGGCTATGACCAGCTCTGTGTATGTCTCAGGTCCTTAGTTTTCTCACATATAAAATGAGAGGATTGGACTAGATCAGTTTTTAACATTTTCTATATTATGGACCTCTTTTATAATCTGGTTGAAGCCTGTAGACTTCTTCTCAAAATAATGTTTTTAATTTAAAACATGTATGCTTACAAATAACATGAATTAAATGGAAATGTAATTCTAGAAACATTTTTTAAAAACTAGTTCAAAGACTCTGGGTCTTGATGACCTCTTAAGGTCCCTTATTTAAGGCTATTATAATCACATGGTGTGATTATAAAGTGATAAAATTGATTCTATAAATCTTACGTAAGAGTAACTCTTTATTTCCAGTAAATCTGCAGTTCTTCACTTCAGTGGTCTAGTAAAAGAACTATCACAAGTCTTGTGGTTTAAGTAGAATCCATGATGTCTTTGTCATTATTCCAGCATATGTGGCCTCTCTAGATATCTAATTCTTTTAAACCTGATTCTTTTAAATATGTCTAGGAGGGAAGCACTCCAGGAAGGAAGAGGTTAGAAATCACAGCTGAACCATATTTCTCTCCCAACTTCCTTTTCTTATGTATGACTTTAATATGATTTCAGTATGATTCAGCACTCTGAGCTCCCTAGTTTCCTTGGTCTTGGTAAGGAAAAGTCTCATTTCCTATTTCAGCTGAAATACGGGTGACATAAGATTCTCTTACAATGACCTAGAACAATGGTGTTAATTAAAAAAGAAATGGGGGCCAATAAGGATCCCTGTGGGCTTAGAAAAGAGGAAACCATATATGAACATTTTCTGTGTTTTTAAAATTTATTTTGTTAAATGTTATTTTGATCTTGTTCCAGCTGCTCTCTGGAAGGCTACATGCAGCCTGTGGACTATGTGTTTGACACCTCTGACCTAGAATTTTAAACAGGTTAAAGTTAATCTTAGATTTTAAAATAATTATTTTATGTATTATTATTAGTATAATCAAGTACTTTATGTGTCAGATTATTATTAAAATTGTTATGTGGTTATAGTTTATGTTTAAGAAAATCTCTTAAGTTCGTAATTCCTACTTTTTCGACAAAGGAATGTTATACAAAGGATGTGTCACATATTTCTATGAATCTTAGGCATTCACACTTCAAGAATAATAGTAGTAGTAATAGATGACATTTATATAGTGCTTAATGTTTGCAAAGCATTTTAACATATATTACTTCATGGAGTCCTCACAACAACCCTGTGTGATAGGTAATGCAAGTATTACTATCCTCCTTTTTAAAACTTGTATTTATAGTTTATATTGCAATCTACAGTCACCTATTTGCCCATCCAGCCTTTCTAAAGCCAGAGTAGAGTTCTGATGTGAGTCTTTATCCTACAGTTAAAAATGTGGAGATTCATTTTAACTAGGTAAATGATATGGCCTGCTGCCCCTCCTCGCTTTCAGTTGCTGTGGGAACCAGCGCAGGATATATCCAGTTCCTTAACGTTATTGATATTGAATTACCTCAGGTTGTTCATAATGTCTTCTTGACCCCATCTTCAATACAGCATGTGCAGTAAGTATAACCAAAAAAGAGTGCAACTTTTGTAATACCTTGTATTATATGTTTGCTGGGAAAAACATGAATCAGTGGTTTTAAGGTGATGTCATAGATATAGTAGCTCTTGGCTTCCATAGTTCTAGCTGAATGTTAAAACGACTCAATAGATTTCTTCTTAGTAGAATATATCATATTTTTCAGGGTATTGTCATAATTTTTCTTTATTAATGAAACATTTTAACATTTAACATTAATATTTTACTTTTTTTAACATTAAATTTTGAAAAATTTCAAAATATCCTAATTTTTTTTCCTCTGATATTCTCAAATATTGATTACAGGCATCATGATGTAACAGTACATCTGCCTTTGAAAATTATTCTAATAACACAAGAAGATTTTTATAGCAAATTTTGTTGACAATACATTTCACTCGTGTCATTTTCTATGATTAAAATATTCACTGTAGGCTAATATTGCATAACTTTAATTGAATTGACTCTTTTATAACAGTTTTATTTTACTTTTTAATTCTAAATTCTTGCCCTCCCACCTTGCCCCTCTCCCTCCACAGTGAGAAAGCAAGAAAAACAAAACCTGTTACAAATCTATATAGTCAAGTAAAACAAATTTCTACATTTTCCATGTTAAAAAAAAGAAAGAAAAAATGTTTCAGTGTATATTCTCAGTCTATGAGCTATCTGGAAGTAGATAGCATGTTTTATTATTAGTCCTTTGGATTTGTGGTTGGTTAGGGTATTGATCACAGTTACTAAATTTTTCAGTTTTTCATCTTTATAATACTGTAGTTATTGTATAAGTTGTTTTCCTGTTTCTGTCATTTTGCATTACTTTATACTCCTCTTTCTAAAATTTTCTGAAACTATCATATTCATAATTTCTTACAGCACAATAGTATTCCTTCATCTTTATATATTATAACTTGTTCAGGCATTCCCCAATTGATGGACACTCCCTTAGTTTCCAATTCTTTTTTAAATTTATTTTTTAAATATAATTCATTTTAAGTTTTCAATGTTTACTTCTACAAGATTTTGAATTCCAGATTTTCTCTCCGTCTTTCCCTTACCCTCACCCCAGGGCAGCGTGAACCCCAACCCCACCCCTCCCGCTCAGTCTGCCTTCCCTTCTATCACTGGATAGAAGGATAGATGGTTACCCTCCCCTCTATTTTCATGTAGGGCAAGATAGATTTTCTGTACACCGTTGCCTATACAACTTATTACCCAGTTGCATGCAAAAACAATTTTTAATATTCATTTTTAAAGCTTTGAGTTCCATATTCTCTTCCTCCCCACCCACCCTCATTGAGAAAGCAAGAAATTCAATATAGGTCATACATGTATAGCCATGCAAAACACTTCCATAACAGTCATGTTGCAAAAGATTAATCACCTTTTCCTCCATCCTGTCCTGCGCTCCATTTATTCCATTCTTTCCCTTGACCTATCTCCCCACAATAGTGTTTGCTTCTGATTACCCCATTCCCCAATCTGCTGTCCCTTCTATTATCATCCTCCCTCTCCTCTTCCCTTACCCCTGCCTTCCTGTAGGGTAAGATAGATTTCTATACCCAAATGAATGTGTGTTATTCCCTTCTTAAGCCAACCCTGAGGAGAGTAAGGCTCACTTATCCTCTCTCACCTCCCCCTGTCTTCTCCTCCATTGTAAAAGCTCTTTCTTGCCTCTTTTATGTGAGATGCTTTACTACATTCCACCTCTCAACACTTAATTTTATTTTTTAGGTTTCCTCATTTCATATTCAGCTTACCCTATGCCCTCTGTCTCTCTCTTTATATGTGTATATTACATATACACACACATACACATATACCTACACATTATATAATATACACATACATACATATATATGTATACATATGTATATATGTGTGTGAATATATATGTGTGTATACATACATGCATATATATATATATATTCCTTCTAACTACCCAAATGCTGAGAAAGGTCTCATGAGTTATAAATATCATCTTTCCACATAGGAATGTAAATAATTCAACTTTAATGAGTCCCTTATAACTTCTCTTTCCTATTTACCTTTTCATGTTTCTCTTGATTTCTTGTATTTGAAAGTCAAATTTTCTATTCAGCTCTGGTCTTTTCAACAAGAATACTTGGAAGCCCTCTATTTCACTGAAATTCCATTTTTTTCACCTGAAGTATTATGCTCAGTTTTGCTACGTAGTTGATTCTTGATTTTAATCCTACCTTCTTTGACTTCTAGAATATTATATTCCAAGTCCCTCGATTCCTTAGTGTAGAAGCTATTAAATCCTGAATTTTCCTGATTGTGTTTCCATAATACTTGAATTGTTTCTTTCTGGCTCCTTGTAATATTTTCTCCTTGACCTGGGAACTCTGGAATTTGACTACAATATTCCTAGGAGGTTTCCTTTTGGGATCTCTTTCAGGAGGTGATCAGTGGATTCTTTCCATTTGTATTTTACCCTCTGGTTCTAGAATATCAGGGCAACTTTCCTTGATAATTTCTTTATTTTTTTTAAATTTATTTATTGAACTTTTTACATTCATTTTCACAAATTTTTGGGTTCCAAATTTTCCCCCCTTTTCTCCCCTCCCCCCACCCCAATACCCCAAGCAATCTAATTTTCCCTATCTTCAATCGGTCCTCTCTTCTGTCTTCCCTCCCTTCTCTTGTCTCCATCTTCTCTTTTCTCCTGTGGGGCCAGATGACTTTCTATTCCTCATTAACTGTATGTCTTCTTTCCTAGTTGCAACAACAATACTAAACAATTGTTCCTAAAACTTTGAGTTCCAAATTCTCCCCATCCCTCCCTCCCCACCCATTCCCTTTGGTACGGCAGGCAATTCATTATAGGCCATATCTGTGTAGCTTTGCAAATGACCTTCCTGATAGTCGTGTTGTGTAAGACTAACTGAATTACCATCCCTCCTAACCTGCCCCTCATTGTTTCTCTTCTGTCTTTTGATCCTGTCCCTCCCCAAGTGTTGGCTTTCAATTACTCCCTCCTCCCTTTGCCCTCCCTTCCATCATCCCCCCCCCAATATCTCCTTCTCCCCCGCTTTCTTATACTGTAAGATAGGTTTACATACCAAAATGAGTGTGCATTTCACTCCTTCATTTAGTCAAATGTGATGAGGGTAAACTTCTTGGTTTTTGGTTTTTTTTTTTCCCTCAGCTCTCCTCTTTTTCCCTCCACTAAAAAAATCTCCTGCTTGCCTCTTAAATGACATATAGTTACCCCCTTCCATTTCCCCCTCTTTCCTCTCACTACATTTCTCTCTCACCATTTACCTTAATTTCTTTTAAGGTATGGTCCCATCCTATTCAGTTCAATCTGTGCTCTCTGTCTCTGTATGTGTATGCATGTGTGTATGTGTGTGCATGCGTGTACATGTGTATGTGTGGTCCCACCAACTACCCAGATACTGAAAAGTTTTAAGAGTTAGAAATATTGTCTTTCCCTGTAGGAATGTGAACAGTTCATTTCTGGTAAGTCCCTTAATACTTCTCTTTGCTGTTTACTTTTTCATGCTTCTTCTCATTCTTGTGTTTGAAAGTCAAATTTTCTTTTCAGCTCTGGTCTTTTCATTAAGAATGATTGAAAGTCCTCTGTTTCATTGAAAGACCATATTTTCCCTTGAAGTATTATACTCAGTTTAGCTGGGTAGGTGATTCTTGGTTTGAGTCCTAGTTCCTTTGACTTCTGGAATATCCTATTCCACGCCCTTCGATCCCTTAATGTAGAAGCTGCTAGATCTTGAGTTATCCTGATTGTATTTCCACAGTACTGGAATTGTTTCTTTCTAGCTGCTTGCAAGATTTTTTCCTTGTGCTGGGAGTTCCGGAATTTGGCCACAATGTTCCTAGGAGTTTCTCTTTTTGGATCTCTTTCAGGTGGTGATCGATGGATTCTTTCAATACTTATTTTGCCCTCTGGTTTTAGAATGTCAGGGCAGTTTTCCTTGATAATTTCATGCAAGATGATGTCTAGGCTCTTTTTTTGATCATGGCTTTCAGGTAGTCCCATAATTTTTAAATTGTCTCTCCTGGATCTATTTTCCAGGTCAGTTGTTTTTCCCATGAGATATTTCACATTCTCTTCCATTTTTTCGTTCTTTTGGTTTTGTTTGGTGATTTCTTGGTTTCTCGTAAAGTCATTAGACTCCATCTGTTCCATTCTAATTTTGAGAGAACTATTAAATTCAGTGAGCTTTTGAGCCTCTTTTTCCATTTGGCTCATTCTGCTTTTGAAAGCATTCTTCTCCTCATTGGCTTTTTGAACCTCTTTTGCCAATTGAGTGAGCCTGTTTTTCAAGGTGTTAATTTCCTCAGCATTTTTTTGGGTCTCCTTTACCAAGGTATTAACCTGTTTTTCATACTTTTCTTGCATCTTTGTCATTTCTCTTCCCAGTCTTTCCTCCACCTGTCTAACTTGCTTTTCAAAATCCTTTTTAAGCTCTTCCAAGGCCTGAGCCCACCCGACAACCCCTGGGGTGTCTGGGGTACTGAGGCCCCGCCCTCCACGTCTTTCCCTGATGGCAAGAATACGTTCTTGTCCTCGCCATCAGATCCGAAGGTCGGGATCATTTGCACTTGTTGGAAAAAACTCTCTATAGTCTTATTTTTCATCCCTTTTCTAGGCATTTTTCCAGCCAGTTACTTGACTTCTGAGATTCCTTTCCACCTCCACCTGGATCCGCCCAGCTAGTGCTTGGCCTCTGAGATTCAAATGTGCTTTCCGCAGCACGCTTTAGTTCTGGCGCAGGGGTGGGGGCAGGGCTGCCTCCCAAGCTCAGTCCCTCAGGGGCTTTCTGCAGAGACTTTCAGGAACGGAGTGGGTGGGGGCGGGGTTGGGGGCCTGCCTCTTATGCTCAGCTCCCTCAGGGGTTTTATTCAGAGGCCTTCAGTAATAGAGCGGGGTGGGGGCAGGGCCGTCTCCCAGGCTCAGTTCCCTCAGGTTGGAAAGACCTTCAGTATTGAAGATCCTACCTGCTGCTGGGGGATTCCTGAGTCTTGGGCCGCCGCCGCCTCAGCCGCCGCCCACGCCTCTGCCTCTGCCACTTCCTGCCCCTGTCTCTGCCACCGCTTCCTCTCAAGGGGGCTCGAGTCACGGAGATGCTCCGCTCCGCTCCCCTCCCCTAGCCCAGCCTTCTTTCTCACTGACCTGTAGCTTCTGTGGGCGGAGGGACTTTCCCGGCTGCCAGAGCTTCCCCCGGAGCTTCCCTCTCTGAAGCCTGCTCAGGTCAGCTTCTCTGGGGCCCCGGCCAGGGCAGCGCTGGGGGTGGGGTCCGCTTTCCGGGGTGCGATGGACCCCGGGGATGGCTCTCCAGGGCTCAGTGGAATGGAAATCTCTTCCCCTATGTTTATGCACCCCCTGCCGTGATTCAGAATTTATGGGGATCTGTTTTTACCTCAATTCCATGGGTTGTGGGCTCGGAGCTCATAAATGTGCATCATTCTACTCCGCCATCTTGGCTCCACCCCCCCAGATAATTTCTTGAAAGATGATGTCTAGGCTCTTTTGTTTGATTATGGTTTTTAGGTAGACCAATAATTTTAAAATTATCTCTCCTGGATCTATTTTCCAGGTTAGTTGTTTTTTCCAATGAGATATTTTACATTGTCTTCTATTTTTTCATTCTTTTAGTTCTGTTTTATAATTTCTTGATTTCTAATAAAATCATTAGTTTCCATTTGCTCAGTTCTAGTTTTTAAGGCATTATTTTCTTCAGTGAGATTTTAGACCTCCTTTTCCATTTGATCAATTCTGCTTTTTAAGGCATTCTTCTCCTTATTGGCTTTTTGGATCTCTTTTGCCATTTGGGTTAGTCTAATTTTAAAGTTGTTATTTTCTTCAGTATTTTTTGGGATCTCCTTTAGCAAGCTATTGACTGGTTTTTCATTATTTTCTTGCATCACTCTTATTTCTCTTCTCAATTTTTCCTGCACTTCTCTTAACTTGATTTTCAAAATCCTTTTTGAACTCTTCCATGACCTGAGATCATTTCATATTTTATTGGAGGCTTTGGATATAGGAACCTTGACCTTACTGTCTTCCTCTGGTTGTATGCTTTGATCTTCCTCAATGTAAAAAAATAACCTTTTCACCAAGAAAGTAACTTGTATAGTCTTATTTTTTCCACTTTTGGTCATTGTCCCAGCCAGTTACTTGACTTTTGAGCTCTTTGTTAAGTGGAGCCTATTCCGCCCCAAGTTTCAGGGGTTTTGAGTACCTGTTTTCAGAGATATCTCTAGGGACCTATAAATTCTCAGTTCCTCCAAAGTGATATGATCAAAGGAGAGATGTGTCCTTCTCTCCTGGCCTGTGCTCTAGTCTGTGAGCAACAACAAGCGCTCTTTTCTGCCCTGTGACTATGAGTAGGATTCCCCCCCATAGACATCATCCGCTCTTCCATGCCAACACTTCTCCTCAGCAGGAGCTGAGTCAATAGGACTACAACCTAGATCAGCTGCTTTTTCCCTCACTGTTTGTAAGTATGAGAACTCCAGAAGCAGCTGCCACTACAGCAATGGCTACCGCCACCCTGGGGCTGGGACTGGGGCTGGATGGTGTTCCTCTCTTACCCAGGTGAGAGAGCTTTCCCACTGACCCTTGGAGCTGTCTTTGGCATTTGTGTGTTGAGAAGCTCCAAGTGATTCAGTGAGGCCTGCTCCAGTCTCATCTGTGCTGGCATGGCCCAGCTTCTACTCTGTCATCTCGGCTTTGCCCAGTTTCTAGTTCTTTGTCACCAAAGAAAGAACTGCTTGCTATAAATATTTTCGTATATGTGGGTCCTTTTCCTTTTTCTTTGATTTCTTTGAGTAGAGACCTATTCATGGTATTGCCAGATTGAAGGGTGTGTATTCTTAAATAGATTTTTGGGCATAGTTACAAATTGTTCTCCAGAATGGTTGGACCAGTTCACAGCTCCACCAGCAGTGCGTTGAAGCACCCCTTCAGCATTTGCTGTTTTCTTTGTTGTTGTTGTCAATTTTGCCAATCTGATTGAATGTTAGGAGGTCTGTCAAAACTGTTTTCATTTGTATTTCTATTATTGATTTAGAACATTTTTATATAACTACCGATAACTTAGATTTCTTCCTCTGAAAATTATTCATATCCTTTTACCATTTATTGATTAGGGAATAGCTCTTTTTATATATTTGACTGATTTTCTTATAATCTTATAATTTGCTGCAAGGATTTTTTCCTCCAAATTTCTGCTTCTCTTCTAATTTTACATTGGTTTTGATTATTCAAATCTTTTAAACTGTATATAATAAAATTATTCATTTTACTTCCCATAACCTATCTTGTTTGGTTATGAACTCTGACACACAATTTTTTCCATGCCCTATTTAATGATGTCACCTTTTGATCTAAATCATATACCCATTTGGAGCTTATCATGGTATATAGTATGAGATGTTCGTATATACCTAGTTTCTGCAGACTGTTTTCCATTTTTCTCAGCAGTTTTTGTTAAATAGTGAATTATTACCCTACTATTTTAGATTTTAAGTTTTTTTTTAAACACAAATTTACTGTGATCATTTGCTTCCATATCTTATATACCTAATATGTTCCATCGTTCAATCTTCCTATTTCTTATTCAGTACCAAATTGTTTTGATGATTATGACTTTGAGATCTGATGCAGCTAGTTCTCCTTCTTTCCCATGTGCTTCATGAATTCGTTTGGTACTCTTGACCTTTTCTTCCTCTAGATAATTTTATTTTTATTATTTATTATTTTTTCTAGCTCTATAAAGTAATCCTTTGGAAGTTTGATTGATATAGCACTGAGTAAGCAAATTCATTTAGGTAATATTGTTATTTTTTATTATATTAGCTCACTTTATATTTTATTATATTAGCTTACTTGTGAGCAATTTATATTTCCCAATTATTTAGATCTATCTATATTCTTGTAAAGAGTTTGTGTTTGTATAATTCTTGTGTGTGTCTTGGCAGATCAACTAACAAGTTTTTTGTATTGTCTGTAGTCATTCTAAATGGAATTTCCCTATCTCTTCCTGCTAGATTTTGTTGGTGATATCATCAGAAATACTGATGATTTTAAATGTGTGGGCTTAGTTTATATCCTGCAATTTTGCTGAAGTTGTTGTTTCAGTTCATTTTCTAGTTTGTTCTCTATGGTTCTCTAATTAAATGATATCATTTGAAAAAAAGGATACTTTGGTTTCTTTTTGGCCTGTGCTTATTCTCTTAATTTATGCTATCGCTAGCATTTCTAGGACTGTCTTGAATAGTAATGATAATAATGAATAGCCTTGCTTACCCTTTATCTTATTATAGAGGTTTCTAGCTTATCCCCATTACAAATAATGCTGACTGTTGGTTTTAGGGACATACTGCTTATCATTTTAAAGAGAGCTCCATTTATTTCATGCTTTCTTGTGTTTTTTAAAGCGGGAAGGTGTGCATTGTATTTTGTCAAAAGCTTTTCTATATCTCTTCAAAGAATTATGACTTTGGTTTTATGGCATGGTCAATTATGTTTATAGTTTTCCTCATGCATTCTGGTAGAAGTATAGTCTGGTTCTAATGTATGATCTTTATGATACATTACTTTAGTCTCCTTGTTACTACTTTATGTAAGATTTTTGCATCCATTAGGGATATTTGTCTGTAGCTTTCTTTCTCTGTTTTATTCTCTTTGGTTTAGAGATTTAGACCAATGGTGTCAAACTCATATACGAGTAAATTCCAAGGGCCACATATTGACTTAGGAAATTATAAATTAACATTATATTGTATCATATTTTATTTATTTTTTAAACATTTCCCTATTATAATCTGGTGTGAGCTTGCACTAGGGAGTTTTGTTGACCACTTGTGATTCATCTTGTCCTGGAGTTTTTTCTTTGGGAGTTCATTTGTAGTTCATTTTTTTACCTACTGAAGTGCTTTAATTCTGTACAACATGGAGAGATAAGTGGAGGCTTGGGGGTCTAGGAATGCCTAGGACTTGTGTTTGCATTCAAGTTTGGTTTTAGAAGTAAACAATTGAGTGGAGGAGAGGATTCACAAAATACTCTTAGGCCAGCACATTTCACAGCAAAGATATCAGTGAATTTTAGAAAAGTAGTAAAAATGGCTGAAATTAACTCTTTAATACAGAATTGGGGAGCTCCATGGGTCTGACTGATCTAACCAAGCCCTGGTGGCCAGGAAACATGGGGGGTGGTCTTCAACTAATCCAAGATTACAGACATATCAGATTCTGGGTACCCAGATCAAATCCTGGGTTTATAAAAGGCAAATGTGGCTTTGGAATGGGCTTGTCCTTCTTGTGGTCTGCATCCTGATTCAGGAGGTCTATCAGAAAGTAGGGTAGCAGCCTCTACCTAAAGTTGTAAGGCCAAGGGCTCTGAGGGAATCTGAGTGAAGAGAGAATGTCTTACACTTGTACTTCCTGGTAGGAAATTCCCTTACCCTCACTGCCAAAGTTTCATACCCAATGGATGGCCTGAAGTTGCTGCTCAGTGGAGGCAGTGATAGCTACATCATCGGGAATGTGGACATGGCGGACATTGCAGCCAGTCACAAAGAGGTCATCAAGTTGGACCTGCTGGCCCTGCCAGTCTGCGTAGGTGACCTCAACCAGGCCGATTTTCATGAAGGCATCCATGTTGTCCTCTCAACCATGGGCCACAGTTTCATCCCGAAGGTCCATTGTGGTCACCAGGCCCCAGAGACCCTGTAGCAGGATGACCTAGCTGTTCTTGGCAATAGTGCGCTCCTTTACTGAGTGGCTGACTCCCATCTGGCAGAGGTTGGGGATAACTTCAACTCTTCACATTCAAGGCCCTTTACTTCTCTCTTTCTCTCTCTCTCTAAGCCCTGGGAGGACTCCAGGGGCCATGAAGAAGCCAAACACAGCCACCCCAAACTTGGCCTCTGGGGCCATAGAAAGGGAAGGGAGGAAGGAAGCTATAGTTCATTTTTTAAATGAGATAAGATTATTTAAGTACTCTGTTATTTGTTCCCTTAATCTAAACAATTTATGTTTTTGTAAATATTCATATTGTCAGTTCTATTGGTATATAGTTTGGTGAAGTAGCCCCTAATTGCTTTTATTTCTCCATTAGTTGGGAATTCACCTTTTTTATTTCTGACACTGAGAGTTTGGTTTTTTTTGTTCTTGATTCCCCTACCCCCCACCCCCAAATATAAGTTATAGTTTTGGTTATTAACTCAGTGGTGTACTTAACTTTCACTTTTTAATCTCTCCTTTGTTTTTTCAGGATTTCTATTTTGGCATATAATTGGGGGATTTTTATTTGTAGCTTTTCTATTTTTTTTTAGCTGTATGCCCAGTTTGTTAATCTGTCCTTTCTTTTATTGATAAAGGCATTTGGAAATGTAAATTTTCCCTGAAGTACTGTTTTAGCTCCATCCCATAAATTTGAATGTTGCTTCATTTTGCAATTGTCTTTAATGAAATAATTTTTTGTTCCTATGCTTTGTTCTTTGATCCACCTTTTCAAGATTAAGTTACTTAGTTTCTAATTAGTTTGTACTTTTTTCTTCAAAGGCTCTTTATTGAAAGTAATTTTTATTACATTATGGTCAGTAAAATATGCAAATAATATTTTGCCTTTTCCACATTTGTTTGTTAGGTTTTTGTGAAGGTGTAATAAATAGCTTAAAAAAATCATATATTTCTTTTTATTGCCATTCAGTATCTCCAGAGAATTATCATATCTAATTTTTCTAAAATTCTATTTATTTATTTATAATTTATTTATTATTATTATTATTATATTTATTTCTTCATTTTTTTTTATTTTATGGTTAAACTTATCTAGTTCTTGGAGGAGTAAATTGGGGTGCCCCACTATTATAGTTTTACTGTCTATTCCTCCCTATACCTCATTTAACTTTTTATTTTATTGTTATTATTATTTTATTTGTTTTCAGTGTTCTACAATCACTTCCATATATCCTAGAATTTTCCACTTCCTCCTCCCTACCTTCTCACTCCCTCCCTGAGACAGCATACAGTTTTATATAGGTTCTACACATACATTCCTATTAAATACATTTTCACCTTAGTCCTGTTGCATAGAAGAACCAAAACGAATGGGAGAAATCATAAAACAAACCAAAATATAATATTAAAAAAATGATCTGCTTCATTCTGCAATCAAGTTCCATAGTTCTTTCCCTGGATATGGAAGGCATTTTGCCTTAAGAGACCACTGGGAATTATTTAAATCCTTGCATTGCAGTGAAGTACTAAGTCTACCAGAAAAATTCCTCACACACTGTGGTTGTTGCTGTCCACAAAGTTCTCCTGGTTCTGCTCCTTTCACTCAGCATCAGACCATATGTCTTTCCAGGCCTCTCTGAAGTCTTCCTGTTCATCATTTCTTATAGCACAATAGTATTCCATTACATTCATATACCATAATTTATTCAGTCATTCCCCAATTGATGGGCTTCCCCTTGATTTCCAGTTTTGGGCCACCACAAAGAGAGCTGCTATAAATATTCTTGTACGTGGGGGACCCTTTCCCAGATACAGTCCTAGAAGCAGTATTTCTGGATCAGAGGGTACGCACATTTTTGTAGACCTTTGGGCATAGTTCCAAATTGCTCTCCAGAATGGTTGGATCAACTTACAGCTCCACCAACAATGAATTAATGTTCCAATTCTCCCACATCTTCTCCAACATTTATCATCTTCCTGTTTTGTAATGTTAGCCAATCTGATAGGTGTGATATGGTATCTCAGGGTTGTTTTGATTTACATCTCTCTAATCAGTAGTGGTTTAGAGCATTTTTTCATATGACTATAGATTTCTTCCTCTGAAAACTGCCTGTTCATATCCTTTGACCATTTATCAATTGGGGAATGACTTGTATTCTTGTACATTTGACTTAGTTCTCTATCTGTTTTAGAAATGGGACCTTTATCACAGACACTAGTTGCAAAAATTCTTTCCCAGTTTTCTGCTTCCCTCCTAATCTTGTTGCATTGAGTTTGGTTGTGCAAAACTTTTCAATTTAATGTAATCAAAAATATCCATTTTGCACTTCATAATGCTTTCTGTCTCTTGTTGAGTCAGATATTCTTCCCTTCTTCATAAATCTGATAAACACACTATTCCTTGCTCCACTAATTTGTTTATAATATCAATTTTTATATCAAGATCATGTGGACTTTATTCTTGTGTATGGTGTCAGGCATTGGTGTATGCCTGGTTTCTGCCACACTGTTATCCAGTTTTCTCAGCAATTTTTGTCAAACACTGAGTTCTTATTCCAGAAGTTGAGGTCCTTGGGTTTATCAAACAATAGATTGCTATATGCATTAATTACTGTTTTGAGTACCTAACCTATTCCCCTGGTCTACCTCTCTCTTTCTTAGCCATTACCAAGTGGTTTTGATGATTGCTGTTTTATAATACAATTTGAGGTCTGGTAAGGCTAGGCCACCTTCCCTAGCATTTCTTTTCATTAGTTTCTTTGATACTCTGGACCTTTTGTTCTTCCAGATGAATTTTGATATTATTTTTTTCTAGCTCTAGAAAATAATTATCTGGTAGTTTGATTGGTATGGCACTGAATAAGTAAATTAATTTAGGTAGAATTGTCATTTTTATTATATTAGTTCATCCTACCCATGAGCAACTGATGTTTTTCCACTTAGATCTGACTTTATTTGTGCGAAAAGTGTTTTGTAATGTGTTCGTATAGTCCATAGGTTTGTTTTGGCAACAGGTATTTTTTAGTGTTTACTGTAGCTTTAAATGGGATTTCTCTTTCTGTCTCTTGCTGTTGGACTTTGTTAGTAATGTATAGAAATGCAGATGATTTATGTGGGTTTATTTTGTAACCTGCAACTTTGCCAAAGTTGTTTATTATTTCAAGTAGTTTTTTCACTTGAATCTCTGAGATTGTCTAAGTATATCATCATATCATCTGCAAAGAGTGATAACTTGGTTTCTTATTTGCCTATTCTAATTCCTTCAATTTCTTTTTCTTATTGCTACAGCTAACATTTCTAGTATCATATTGAATAATAGTGGTGATAATGGACATCCTTATTTCACCCTTGACCTTATTGGAAATGCATCTAGCTTATCCCCATTGCATATAATGCTTACTGAAGGTTTTAGGTAGATACTGCTTATTATTTTATGGAAAGTTCCCTTTATTCCTATGCTCTCCAGTGTTTTCAGTAGGAATGGATGTTGTATTTTTTGCAACAAAAAGCTTTTTCTGCATCTATTGAGATAATTGTGTGGTTTTTATTAATTTTGTTGTTGATATGATCAATAATGCTAATAGTTTTCTGAATATTGAACCAGCCTTGCATTCCTGGTATAAATCCTACCTGATCATAGTATATTATTCTTGTGATAAGTTGCTGTATTCTTTATGCTAAAATCTTATTTAAAATTTTTGCATCTATATTCATTAGAGCAATTGTTCTATAATTTTCTTTCTCTGTTTTGGCTCTTCCTGGTTTAAGTATCAAAACATGTTTGTATCATAAAAAGAATTTGGGAGGACTCCTTCTTCCCCAATTTTCCCAAATAGTCTATATAGTATTGGAATTAACTATTCTTTATGTTCCATTTTTTATTTCTTCATTCTTTTGGTTTTGTTTTGTGATTTCTTGGTATCTCAGAAAGTCATTAGCCTCTATCTGTTCCATTCTAATCTTGAGAGAACTATTCTCTTCAGTGAGCTTTTGAACCTCTTTTTCCATTTGGCTAATTTTGCTTTTGAAAGCATTCTTCTCCTCATTGGTTTTTTGAACCTCTTTTGCCAATTGAGTGAGCCTATTTTTCAAGGTGTTATTTTTCTTCAGCATTTTTTGGGGTCTCCTTTAGCAAGGTATTGACCCATTTTTCATGCTTTTCTTGCATCTCTCTCATTTCTCTTCCCAGTTTTTCCTCCACCTGTCTAACTTGATTTTCAAAATCCTTTTTGAGCTCTTCCATGGCCTGAGCCCATTAAATATTTATTTATTTTGGATGTTTGGGATTCAGAAGCCTTGACTTCTATGTCTTTCCCTGATGGTAAGCATTATTCTTCCTCATCAGAAAGGAAATGAGGAAATATCTGTTCACCAAGAAAGTAACCTTCTATGTTTTTACTTTTTTTCCCTTTTCTGGGCATTTTCCTAGCCAGTTACTTGACTTCTGAGATTCCTCTCCACCCCTGCCTTGCCTCCAGATCTGCCCAGCTAGTGCTTGGGGTCTGAGATTCAAATGCTGCTTCCCAGCCTCAGGGCTTTTAGAGGGGGCAGGGCTGCTATTCAATGTAAGATTAAATTCAGATGCTCCGGTGGGGGCAGGGCTGCCTCACAGGGCTCATTTCCCTCAAGGGGTTTACGTGGAGACCTTCAACAATGGACCGGAGCTCCTGTCTGCTTTGGGAGCCCTAGTCAGCTGCTGCCTCCCGAGGGGGCCCAAGTTATGGAGACACCCCGCTGCCCTCTTGGCCAGCCAAACAGGCCCTCTCACTGACCTTTGCGCCAGTGGGCGGAGGGAACCACGTGGCCACTGGAGATCCTGTCCCTGAAGCCAGCCCAGATCTGTTCCTCCCGGGGCCACTCGGCCAGGGCAGGGCTGGGCTCTGCTCTGGGTCCAATACGTGACGGACCCCTGGTGTTGGTTTTTCTGGTCTCTCTGGAACAGAAATCTCCTCCACTCCATCGTTCCGTGGCTTCCTCTGCTCCAGAAATTTTCGAGAGTTCCTCTTTACAGGTATTTTATAGCCTATGGGTTCGGGAGCTAGTGTATGTGTGTCTTTCTACTCCGCCATCTTGGCTCCTCCCCCAGAATTAAGTATTCTTTAAATGTTTGATAGAATTCACTTGTAAATCCATCCAACCCTGGAGATTTTTTCCTAGGGAGTTCATTGATGGCTTGTTCAATTTCTTTTTCTGACATGGGGTTATTTAAGTATTCAACCTCCTCTTCTGTTAATCTGGGCAATTTATATCTTTTAAAATAATCATCCATCTCATTTAGATTGTGAAATTTGTGGGCATATAGTTGGTCAAAGTAATTTCTAATTATTGTTTTAGTTTCCTTCTCATTGAAGGTGAGTTCACCCTTTTCATTTTTGATATTGGTAATTTGACTTGCTTCTTCCTTTTTTTAAAAACAAATTGACCAAAGGTTTATCAATTTTATTGCTTTTTTTTTCATAAAACCAACTCTTAGTTTTATTTATTAGTTCAATAGTTTTCTTAATTTCAATTTTATTAATCTCTCCTTTGGTTTTCAGTATTTCTAATTTGGTATTTGCTTGGGGATTTTCAATCTGTTATTTTTCTAGCTTTTTCATCTTCAAGCCCAAGTCATTGATCTCCTCTTTCTCTGTTTTATTCATGTAGGCATTCAAAGATATAAAACATCCCCTAAGAACTGCTTTTGCAATGTCCCACAAGATTTGGTAGGTTGTCTCATTATGGTCATTCTCTTGAATGAAGTTGTTAATTGTTTCTATTATTTTTTGTTTAAACCACTCATTCTTTAGGATTAAATTATTTAGTTTCCAATAAATTTTTGGTCTGTCTTTCTGTGGCCTTTTATTACATGTAATTTTTATTGCATTATGATCTGAGAAGGATGCATTGACTATCTTTGTCTTTCTGCACTGGATTGTGAGGTTTTTATGCTCTAGTACATGGTCAATTTTTTTATATGTGCCACTTACCGCTGAGAAAATGTATATTCCTTTCCATCCCCATTCAATTTTCTCCAGAGATCTATCATATCTACTTTATCCAAAGTTTTATTCACCTCCTTAACTTCTTTCTTGTTCATTTTGAAATTAGATTTATCAGGTTCAGAGAGGGGGAGGTTGAGTTCCTCCATTAGTATAGTTTTCCTGTCTATTTCTTCCTGTAACTACCTTACCTTCTCCTCTAAAAATTTGGATGCTATACCACTTGGAGCATATATTCTTAGTAATGAAATTGCTTCATTGTCTGTGGTGCCTTTTAGCAGGATATATTTCTTCCTTATCTCTTTTGATTAGATCTTTTTCTGCTTTTGCTTTGTCTGAGATAAGGATTGCCACCCCTGCCTTTTTTACATCAGATGAAGCACAATATATTCTGCTCTAACCTTTTACCTTTACCCTGTGTGTATCCCGCTCTTTCAAATGTATTTCTTGTAAACACCATATTGTTGGATTATGGTTTTAAATCCATTCTGCCATCTGTCTCCATTTTATGGAAGAGTTCATCCCATTCACATTCACAGTTATGATTATTATCTGTGTCTTTCCCTACATTCTCTTTCCCACCATTTGTGCTTTTAGTTCTCCCTTCTCCCTTCCCCTCCACAATAGAGTTTTAATTTTTGACCACCACCTTCCACAGTCTTCCCTTCCATCTTTCAGGCCCCCTCCTTTTTACTCCTCTTTACCTTTACTACTTCTTCCCTCCCTTTAAGCCTCTCCTCCCTTTTCTTTCCCCCTTTCCCTCCTACTGCCTATAGAGCTAGTTAGATTTATATACTTAATTTTGTTGTTCTGTCCTTGAACTGAATCAGATGAGAGTAAATATGAAATAATGCTCATCTACCTCCCCTCTTTCCTTCTACTATAATATAATTTTGTGCCTCTTCCTGCAATGTAAATTACTATTTTCTGCCTCCTCCTTTTCACATCTTCTGTTACAATCCCTTTGCACCCTTAAATCACGTTTTTGTCATCACATCATTTACTTTATACTCATTCCCTCTGTCTATGTATATCCCTTTTGTGTATCATAATAAATATACAGTTCCCAAGATGAAGAAGTATCTTCCCTTATAGGGATGTAAGCAGTTTGCCCATATTGAGTAACAAGTTTTTTTCCCCCGTTTATACCTCTCTTGAGACCTGCATTTGAAGAATGAATTTTCTATTTAGTTCTGACCTTTTTATCAGGAAAGTCTGTAAATCCCTTATTTCATTGACTGTCCATCTCCCTGCCTGAAATATTATGCTCAACCTTGCTAGGTAATTGATCCTTGGTTGTACTCCCAGCTCCCTTGCCTTACAGAATATCATATTCCAATTCCTTTGATCTTTTAATGTAGAAGCTGCAAAGTAATGTGTAATCCTTATTCTAGCTCCTCAGTATTTGAATGGTTTCTTTTTGCCTGCCTGTAGTATTTTCTCCTTCATTTGATAGTTCTGGAATTTGGCAACAATATTTCTTGGAGTTTTTAGTTTGGGATCCCTTTCAGGAGGTGAATGGTGGATTCTTTTGATGACTGTTTCGCCCTCTGAATCTAGGACTTCTGGGCAGTTTTCCTTGATGATTTCTTGGAAGATATTGTCCAGACTTTTTTTTCATCATGGCTTTCTGGTAGGCCAATAATTCTTAGCTTTTCTCTCTTGGATCTATTTTCCAGGTCAGTTGTTTTTCCTATCATATATTCTACATTTTCTTCTTTCTCTTCATTCTTTAGATTTTGTTTGACTGAGTCTTGATGTCTCATAGCATCATTAGATTCTATTTGACCAATTCTAATTTTTATCAAATTGTTTTCTTCAGTTAACTTTTGCATCTCCTTTTCCATCTGTCCAATTATTCCTTTTAAGGAGCTATTTTCTCCAGTTAGTTTTTGTACTTATTTTTTACTTCCTTTTGTACTTTTCCATTTGTCTAATTTTCCCAGTTAGGTTTTGTGCTTCCTTTTCCATTTGTCTAATTTTCCTTTTTAAGGAACTGTTCTCTTCAGTGAATTCTTTTGTCATACTTTTGAAATCATTGGTCACTTTTTCCTTCTGTTTCTATAATTTGGCTTTTAAAATCCTTCTTCAGCTCTTCCAAGAGTGCTCTTTGTGTTTGTGACCAGTTCAAAGTCCCTTCTGAAGTTTCCAATGGGAGTACAGTCTCAATGCTGACCACTTTGGTATTCATATTTTGGTCCTTGTCCCCATAGAAAGATTCTATGGTCTTTTCTTTCTTGCTTTGCTTCTTACTCATGATAATGAGGCTTTGTGTGTTGTGGCCTCTGGTTCTTTCAGCTAGAAACTAAAGTGCTGCTTTTATCTGTTGCTGAGCTGACTGGTATGAGAAAGCAGGGACCAGGTGGATTCTTTTTGTTTTTCCCCCAGATTTACCCTGGAGTTAGCTTGTTAAGTGTGGGGGAGGGGTGGTCTGGCCACAGGACTTCTCCTCTTCTGAGCTAGAGCATAAGCAAGTGATCCTGGCTACCCTAATGTCTTCCCATTTCCCATGGGGTGCTGAGGCATGCCTGGGGTCCTGGTGTTGGTTGGTTGCATGGCTTCACCCCACTGGAGCTCTGGATCCCCTCCCGGTTCACTGAGGTGGGGCTGTCTGGGACAGCTCTGATCCTGTACTGGTTCCCTTCTGCCACAGCAAGAGGGATCCACCTTAGCAATTTTCTTAGCCTCATGTGCTATGAGACTGTTTGCCCCTTGTGCTGATCCCATTGAGCCAAGATTTTTCTGGGGAAATATTTTATGGTTCTTTCAAGGTCAGCAAGGGTAGGGGAATAGAGCATGTACTGATCACCCCACCATTTTGGGTTCTGGAAGTTCAAGTAGCTGACTTACAGGCATTTAATCTGCAAACTACTAGTCTCAGAAGCAGCCACTGCAGATACCTGGGGCTCTGCAACTTTCTTTCTCTTGGTTTCACTGGACTTCTGTCCTGGGCTGATATGCCCGAGATTCTGCAGTGCAGTCACTGCCTCAGACTGCCTGGGCCTTCTAACTTTTTCTTCAAGAATTTAAATACTGGGGCAGAGCCAAGATGGTGGACTAGAAAGACACATGCAGGGTCCTCCACACAGCCCATAAAATACCTGTAGAGAGAGACTCTCAACAATTTTGGAACAGCAAAAGTGGAGAACAACAGAGTGGAGGAGATTTCCATCCCACAGTGACCTGAAAGGCCCATGGAAACATCGGTTGCACGTGGAACTGAGCGCAGAGCCCAGCCCAGACTTGGCCAAGCAGCACAGCGCTACAAGACTCTGGAGGAGGACATCTTGGGGGTGGAATCTCCAGTTGCAGTAGCAGGTCCTCAGATCCTTCCACCCACAGGCGCCAAAGGTCAGTGACAGAGTTTTATCAACTGTCCAGGAAGGGAGAAGAGCCTTCCCATAGCTCCGGCAGCAGGCAGTGGCCACAGAGCCTGCACAGCAGCCCATACGGAAGCTCTGTTGTTGGATCATAAAAGCCCCTGGGGGCATTGAAGAGCTGACTGAGTCTTACCTCAGCCCTGGGTGGAGGCCCTGGCCCAACTGGTCTTTGTCTCAAACTGAATGGTGGCCCTGCCCATCCAGCTTATCTGAAAATCAGCCCCAGTGCTGTCTTGGTGGAACTGGAGGACAGTTGGCTGTGGAGAGGTAACTGCTAAAATTCTGGGCATAAAAATCCCTCTCTGAGTCCAGACCAGTACATCCTTGATTGTGCCACCATGGAGGAACTGAGATTTCACAGATTCCCAGAGTATACCCTACTCTTGACAAAGGATCCAAAAGTCAAGTAACTGGTTGAGAAAGTGCCCAAAAAAGGGGAAAAAAAATAAGACCGTAGAAGGTTACCTTCTTGGTGAACAGATAGCTCCTCCCATCCTATTAGATGAGGAAGAACAATGCTTACCATCAGGGAAAGACATAGAGGTCAAGGCTTCTGTATCCCAAACATCCAAAATAAATATTAAATTTAATAAATAAATATTCAACTAAGAAATCACCAAATAAAACCAAAAGAATGAAAAAAATGGAAGAGAATGTGAAATATCTCATTGGAAAAACAACTGACCTGGAAAATAGATCCAGGAGAGACAATTTAAAAATTATGGGACTGCCTGAAAGCCATGATCAAAAAAAGAGCCTGGATTTTTCATTTTCATTCATGAAATGATCAAGGAAAACTGCCCTGAGATTCTAGAACCAGAGGGCAAAATAAATATTGAAAGAATCCACCAATTACTACCAGAAAGAGATCCAAAAAGAGAAACTCCTAGGAACATTGTGGCCAAATTCCAGAGTTCCCAGGTCAAGGAGAAAATATTGCAAGCAGCTAGAAAGAAACAATTCTAGTATTGTGGAAATATTATCAGGATAACACAAGATCTAGCAGCTTCTGCATTAAGGGATCAAAGGGCATGGAATATGATATTCTAGAAGTCAAAGGAACTGGGACTAAAACCAAGAATCACCTACCCAGCAGAACTGAGTATAATACTTGAGGGGAAAAAATGGTCTTTCAATGAAATAGAAGACTTTCAATCATTCTTGATGAAAAGACCAGAGCTGAAAAGAAAATTTTACCTTCAAACACAAGAATGAAGAGAATCATGAAAAGGTAAACAGCAAAGAGAAGTCATAAGGGACTTACTAAAGTTGAACCATTTACATTCCCACATGGAAAGACAATATTTGTAACTCTTGAAACTTTTCAGTATCTGGGTAGTTGGTGGGATTACACACACAAACACACACACACGCACACATGCACACACACAGGCACACACACAGAGACAGAGAGTAGAGAGTGAATTGAATAGTATGGGATCATACCTTTAAAAAATGAAGTTAAGTGGTGAGAGAGAAATATATTGGGAGGAGAAAGGAAGAAATGCAATGGGGCAAATTATATCTCATTCAAGAGGCAAGCAGGAGACTTTAGTAGAGGGAAAAAGAGGGGAGGTGAGAGAAAAACATGAAGCTTACTCTCATCACATCCAACTAAAGGAAGGAATAAAATGCATACTCATTTTGGTATGAAAACCTATCTTACAATACAGGAAAGTGGGGAAGAAGTGGATAAGCAGGATGGGGGGGATGATGGAAGGGAGGGCAGTGGGAGGAGGGAGCAATTTGAAGTCAACACTCTTGGGGAGGGACAGGATCCAAAGAGAGAGCAGAAGCAGTGGGGGGCAGGATGGGATGGAAGGAAATATAGTTAGTCTTACCCAACACGACTATTATCGAAGTCATTTGAAAAACTACACAAATAGGGCCTGTATTGAATTGCTTGCTTCCCAAAGGGAATGGGTTGGGAGGGAGGGATGGGGAGAAGTTGGAACTCAAAGCTTTAGGAACAACTGTCGAGTATTGTTCTTGCTACTAGGAAATAAGAAATACAAGTAATGGGGAATAGAAAGTTATCTGGCCCTACAGGACAAAAGAGAAAATGGGAACAAGGGAAGGGAAGGATGATAGAAGAGAGGGCAGATTGGTGATGGGGGAAATTAGAATGCTCGGTGTATTGGGGAGAGGACAAATGGGGAGAAAATTTGGAACCCAAAATTTTGTGAAAATGAATGTAAAAACTTAAATAAATTCAAAAAAAGGAATTTAAATGCCATGCCATTTGTATATATTTATTATTGATATTACTTATTGTCTATGGTGCCTTTTGCCAAAATGTAATTTCCCTATTTATCTCTTTCAATTTGTTCTACATTTGCTGTTACTTTGTATAATATCATAATTGTTACCCATGCCTTTTATACTTCAGCTGAAGCATATTAAATTCTACTCCAGGCCTTTATTTTATGTTATGTGTATATCTTTGTTTTAATCATGCTTCTTGTAAACAACATATTATTAGATTCTTGTTTCCAATCCATTCTGCTATCCCTTTCCTTTTTAGAAGTGAATTTATCCCATTCACATTTACAGTTATGATTGATAATTGTATATTTCCTTCCATCCTGTTCTCTTATATTTTCCTTCTCTTTTCCCCTGTTCCTTTTTAAGATTTGTTTTGCTTCTTATTGATACTTCCCTTAACATTCCCTTGTATTTACCCACACCTCCTTAACTTCTCTCTCCAGTTTTTCTGATTTGTAAGATGTATTTCTATAATCAACTGTATATGTGTGTGTGTATGTATGTATAGTCCTCATTCTTTAGACCAGTTTATGTGAGAGAGAGGTTCAAGTGTTGCTTAATCCCCACTCCTTCTGCTTCTCCCTATTGTATAAACTTCTATTGCATATGTCATTTATATGAGAAAATTTTCCTCATTCCCCATTCTTCTTCTTCCTTTTCCCCTTTCTCAGTATTTCCCCTTCCCTACCTTTTCTAGTCTTCTTCTGAGGTTATCAAAGCATAACAGAATCACTCCCAGGTGCTCTTGCTAATTAAATTCCTTCCATGATCCCTAATGATTATAGAGTTCTACAGGACTACATGTGTCCTCTCCCCGTACATTTCAAACTGGATATCTAGTAGACATCTTAAACTCAAAATGTCCAAAAGTGAACTTATTATCTTTGCCCCTAAATCTTTCCCACTTCCAAACTTCCTTATTACTGTCAAGGCCATCACTGTTCTCCCAGTCCAGCAGGCAACCAACCTAGGTATTATTGTTATCTCCTCACTATCTCCTGCTATTATATGAAGGGGGTAATCAACCTCCTGTATTATTGATGTGTGTGATTTGTAAGGTGTCCATTAAATTCACAGGTAATCAGCTTCAATCATTGTAAAGGATACAGTCCCTCTGTCTGAAGCAAGTCCTTCCTCAATCTACTGAATTCCTGTACTTGACTTATGACTGAGATGATCCTTTGTCTCTGATCTCAAGAATGGGGTTACTGGATTTTCATGCCTCAGATCCTGCCACCAGAGATTCCTGAGGCTTCTAACATCTTCTATTATATCTCAGCCATAATGGCATTAAACAGACCTATTTAATTTAAAAATAGAAAGAATGTACAGATTCAGACATGTGTACCAGGTTGGGTTCATGTCCATCATTATTCTCTAGAGCAAAACCTGCTGGCTCAGTCAAAGAATGATTTCTTCTGTGTCCAACATTGTTTACAAAACATTGCCAGGTTATTTGATTCCCCTGTCTATCCCCAACCCTTTCCATGATCCCTATGACTCTTAAAGTATGATAGTACATACATTATCTTGTGAGAAAGGAATGCTGGATTTCAATAATCATGGAAAAATTATTTATCTACTTTGAGTCAGGTTCAGGCTTAATGTATGATAATCTAGACTTGAATTCAAGAGACATGGTTTCAGATACTGCTTCAGAAAAGTCCCTGGCTCTGTGACCATTGGCAAATCAACATCTCAGAGCATTAGTTTCTTCATGAGTAAAATGGGGATACTGCAAATGGCAAACCATTCCAGTATCTTTGCTAGGAAAACCCCAAGATGGGGTCATAAAGAGCCAGACATGACTGAAATGACTCAAGAACAGCAATAACTACCTTACTCAGAGTTTTTGTGAGAAAAGCACTTTGCACAAACTCAAAGCATATTTAAATTTGAATTATTATTAAAGTGCTAGAAAAATCTATCATGTACTAAAACTGTCATCACCATCATCATCACCACCATGATGTTTATTTCCATGGAGTAGTTTGAGTTAAAAGGGCATTTCTACAAAGGTTAATCTATAGGTTCTGACTGGATCCATTTTTGGTGAGGTTTAGTTCCTAAAGTGAATTTTTTTTTTTGAAATTAGCAATTTAGTAAACAGCCCTCTCTCTCCTTTTAATCAAGGAAATATGACTATGAAAGGAATAAAGATAAGTAATGACAATTTTTCCTTCATCTCAAAAAACATGTTGGTATAGCCCCCTGAAAGTATGTAAAGACAAATTCCTTCATCTTTTATATTTTAAGAAAGAAACATTAAAAATAATCACAAAGAGACCAATACTCAAAATTTATTTCCCCATCTTCTTATTTATGTATTGGTTCAAGATTACTTCAGAGTCTGTTTTGAGTTCCACTCCTGTGGAAAAGGAGGTGGGGTCTATATTGTCTCAGAAGACAGAGAACTAGAACAGGTAGAATATAAAAGAAATTAGAATTCAGATGACACTACAAAGTCCTACTCTACTGCCTTATTATTAAGTAGAGATAATTCATATAGATGTAATCTGTATCATTGTAGGGGATATCCACATCAATAAAACCCATTCTAATGTAAGGAAGAACTTCCTAACAATTAGAGCTCTCAGAAATACAGTGTCGTGTAGGATCAAGTATGGAATTTGGAATCAAAGACCTTGGTTCAGAGAATTTAATCTCTCTAGGCCTCACTTTCTAATCTCATAATAAAGGGATTGTGTTTAGATGTTCTTTTCAACTCCTAATTCCTGTGATTCTATTAAATTTGTTTAAATTCTATTAAACACCCATTAGTGGATGCATCAATCAAGGGTAGAAGACCATTTGTAGGGAATGTTTGTATAACAGTTCAGGCACTGGACAAGAATTGACCTAGATAACCTCTAAAATCTCTTTCAGATATACTTTGATTATAATGGGGGAAAGTAATCAGTTTTGGTTTGGTTTTTTTTTTAGTTATGACCAGAGGGGTCAGTACTTGATAACTGGAACTTCTGATAGACATATCTTCATTTTAAGTGCCAAGCCTTCACAGTTATTTAAGGTTCTCGGATTCACAGGTAATATTCACATATAGCTAGTTATGTGTTGATTTGGATTTTCTAGTCTTTTTTCTAAAGAGGTTAAAATTCTGCGAATAATTGATCTGTGCCTGATTGTTGCATACACATTCTTTGTTAAGTATTTCAATTCTATCAAGAACAGTGAGAAAATTTACTTAACCAGCATTTAATAAACTATTGGGCCACGTGTGATACTAAGTATCACATGGGGATAAAAAGAAAGGCAAAAATACAAAAACAGCCCTTGCCCAACATATAAATAAAAAGGCATATACAAGGTACATATAGAGTAGAAAGAAAGTAACCGTAGAGCAGAAGGCTCAAGTAATTAGAAGAACTAAGAAGAACAAATATAGGAGGGAACTTTCGAGTGGAATCTTGTAAAAACCCAGGGATGTCAAGAAACAGAATTAAGAAGGAAGAGAATTCCAGGCACAGTGGATAGAAAGCCAGTGTAAAAGCATGGGCCTTTTAGATAGTGTTGTGTTTGAGATATAGCTAGCACATGGTATTACTA
This sequence comes from Bettongia penicillata ogilbyi, assembly GCA_023548195.1. Taxonomy (NCBI): domain Eukaryota; kingdom Metazoa; phylum Chordata; class Mammalia; order Diprotodontia; family Potoroidae; genus Bettongia; species Bettongia penicillata. The sequence continues at coordinate 1,117,604 of JAJHZJ010000336.1, forward strand.
AACCGTACAGTGTGTTGTAGAAATGCAGTATGAGAACACTAGAAAGGCAGAAAGGAGCAAGTTTGTGAAAAACTTTAAATGCCAGAGGACCTTCTGTTGGATCCTAGAGATAATAGGAAGCCACTAGAATTTATTGAGCAGGAGATTAGGGATGATATAGATCTACACCTTAGGAAAACCACATTAGCTACTATATGGAAGATGGAATGGAGAGTAGAGAGACTTGAAGCAGGGATACCAATTTAGGAAGGCATTGCAATCATCCAGACAAGAGACAATGAAGACTTGAACCAGCATGATAACTGTAGGTAAAGAGAAAGGATTTTATATGAAATATTTTATAAAAAAAAAAAGGACAAAATTTGCCAATAGATTTGATATGTGAAATGATATCGATGATGTCTTTTGATTCGTGTGTAAATTGGATTTAAGTGAGGCAGAGTTATATGAAATCATCAGCCTCACTCTCTCCTTCAGAGTCATCATAGTCTAGTGGCAGGACAGAGTCAAGATGACTGGTGATGGCTCAGGATGCAGTGGATGACCTTGGCATCTTCAGTGTCTAACCAAGCTCTAAGAGCTCCTCATTGCCTGCTTCAGCTGCCTTCATGGCTGTTGGAACAAATTGTTGTCATCTGCCCATTCCACCAGAGGAAGTCTTCACATGTTTGGGGTAGACACCCCCCTAACTCACCCATGGGTTTGAGAACCCCTGGTTACCCTCAACCTGGTTTGGCCCATCTGTCAAAATGGTTTATTAGGGTGTGACTGCTAAGCATGCTACAGCTTCTTGGAGCCACAGGTGAGAGTTTGGCGGAACAGGTGGACGCCAAAGGTGGAAAGAGCCCCGAAAAGGGCTCAGCAGCCATCACACTAAAGGTACTAGACCTCTCTGAACACACCCTACATCCCAAATTTGATTTGATATGTAGGGTGAGTGAGAATGAGGAAATGAGGATGACACTTTAGTTTGAGAACCTGGGAAACTGAGAAAATAGGACTACCTTCAATAGTAACAGGGAAACTGGGAAAAGAAAAGGGCTTGGTGTGGGGGATAGTAGAGATAATGAATAGTCTTTTAGACATATTGAATTTGAGATGCTTACAAGACACGCATCTGCAGATATGAGATTTGAAGAGAAATGGTGGGGATATATAGGTGTGGAAATTATTTGAAAAGAGATGATACCCATACGAACTGATGAGATAACCAAGGAAGATAGTGTGGAGAGGAAAGAAGACAAAGGACAAAGCAGTGGCATACATTCTCTCACCCTCCTTAAAGATGAAGATGTAAGGAAGAAGACTGAGGAGAGGTTTGACGTGGGAGGAAAACAAGGAGAGAACAGCATATGAAAAACTAGAAAGGAAAGAGTTTCCAGGAAGAGGTGATCATTCGTGTTCAGTGCTACAGAGAGGTTAAATGAAAAAATATGAGGATGGAGAAAAAAATTCTGAGCTTTGGCAATTAAGAAATCGTCAGTAACTTTGGACAGAGCAGTTTAGATTGAAGAAGGAAACTGTAAATAAGAGCTTTGGGAATATAGAGGTCTGGTAAAACATTCCTTGGTTTGAAGGTTAAGTTTTATAGATTTCTTCTTTGAGAATTACATTGGAGGATTCTGGAAAGATGATGGAGTAGGTCAGAAAATTCCAAGCTCTCCAGATTTCCCTCACAAAGAGGAAAATATAGCAGGGTGAACATAGAGCAGTAAAAATAAACAAGAGTTCAGGCTGAACAGTGGTCCTAATGGGACAATTGGGAAAAGATCCAAAGAGAAATCCCAGGACTGAGGTTTGGTCCCTGTGAAGAGTAAATACCCCCAGGCTAGTTCCTTTGAAACAGCAAGCAGTGAACCCTGGATCTTGCTGGGCTAGAACTAGCCTCATCCCCAGTCACAGGAACGTTCACCTCCCGTACAGTGTGGGAAGTCTGGAGTTTGAACTGGTGAAGATTGAGGAAACTTATGCTGTGCTGTGGAGCCTCAGCCTTGAGTAAGAATGGACTAGCACTCACCTGGTGAGTGCAGAAGCAGTGGGGCAGGGATGCTCCTGGCTGTGGATACTTACAGAAGGGTAGAGTTCCTGGTTTCTGTTCTGGGTCAGAGGGGAGGAGGATCTAAGGTCATCCCCCATACTCCAAGAATAGAGATGATTACAATAATAAGGTTCTATAAATAAAAAAAAAAAATAATGAGCTGGCTAAGGAGAAAGAACCCAACCACAGAAAGTTACTATGGGAATAGAGAAGACAGTGATTCATTTTTTTTTTTTAATAAAAATTTATTTAACTTTTTACATTCATTTTCACAAAATTTTGGGTTCCAAATTTTCTCCCCATTTGTCCCCTCCCTCCACCCCAAAACACTGAGTAATCTAACTTTCCCTATCACTAATCTGCCCTCGCTTCTATCATCCCTCCCTTCTCTTGTCCCCATCTTCTCTTTTGTCCTGTAGGGACAAATGACTTTCTATTCCCCATTACCTGTATTCCTTATTTCCTAGTAGCAACAATAATACTTGACAGTTGTTCCTAAAACTTCAAATTCCAACTTCTCCCCATCCCTCCCTCCCCACCCATTCCCTTTGGGAAGGCAGGCAATTCAATATAGGCCATATCTGTGTAGTTTTGCAAATGACTTCCATAATAGTCGTGTTGTGTAAGACTAACTGTATTTCCCTCCATCCTATCCTGCCCCCCATTGTTTCTATTCTGTCTTTTGACCCTGTCCCTCCCTGAGTGTTGACTTCAAATTGCTCCCTCCTCCCGTTGCTCTCATTCCATCATCCCTCCCCCTTGCTTATCTCCTTCTTCCCCACTTTCCTGTATTGTAAGATAAGTTTTCATACCAAAATGAATGTGCATTTTATTCATTCCTTTAGTCAAATGTGATGAGGGTAAACTTCTTGTTTTTTTCTCAGCTCTCCTCTTTTTCCCTCCACTAAAAAGTCGCCTGCTTGCCTCTTGAATGAGATATAATTTACCCCATTCCATTTCACCCTCTCTCTCCCATTACATTTGTCTCTCACCATTTACCTTAATTTCTTTTAAGATATGGTCCCATCCTATTCAATTCACTCTGTGCTCTCTGTCTCTGTACGTGCATGCATGTGTGTATGTGTATGTGCGTGCATGCATGTACATGTGTGTGTGTGCATATGTGTGTGTGTGGTCCCATCTACTACCCAAATACTGAAAAATTTTAAGTTACAAATATTGTCTTTCCATGGAGGAATGTAAACAGTTCACTTTTGGTAAGTCCCCTCTGACTTCTCTTTGCTGTTTACTTTTTCATGCTTCTTCTCATTCTTGTGTTTGAAAATCAAATTTTCTTTTCAGCTCTGGTCTTTTCATCAAGAATGATTGAAAGTCCTCTGTTTCATTGAAAGGCCATTTTTTTCCCCTGAAGTATTATACTCAGTTTTGCAGGGTAGGGGATTCTTGGTTTTAGTCCTAGTTCCTTTGACTTCTGGAATATCCTATTCCATGCCCTTCGATCCCTTAATGTCGAAGCTGCTAGATCTTGAGTTATCCTGACTGTATTTCCACAATACTGGAATTGTTTCTTTCTAGCTGCTTGCAATATTTTCTCCTTAACCTGGGAATTCTGGAATTTGGCCACAACGTTCCTAGGAGTTTCTCTTTTTGGACCTCTTTCAGGCGGTGATTGATGGATTCTTTCAATACTTATTTTGCCCTCTGGTTGTAGAATATCAGGGCAGTTTTCCTTGATAATTTCATGAAAGATGATGTCTAGGCTCTTTTTTTGATCATGGCTTTCAGGTAGTCCCATAATTTTTAAATTGTCTCTCCTGGATCTACTTTCCAGGTCAGTTGTTTTTCTCATGAGATATTTCACATTCTCTTCCATTTTTTCATTCTTTTGGTTTTGTTTGGTGATTTCTTGGTTTCTCAGAAAGTCATTAGACTCTATCTCTTCCATTCTAATCTTGAGAGAACTATTTTCTTCGGTGAGCTTTTGAACCTCTTTTTCCATTTGGCTAATTTTGCTTTTGAAAGCATTCTTCTCCTCATTGGCTTTTTGAACCTCTTTTGCCAATTGAGTGAGCCTATTTTTCAAGGTGTTATTTTCTTCAGCATTTTTTTTGGGTCTCCTTTAGCAAGGTATTGACCCATTTTTCATGCTTTTCTTGCATCTCTCTCATTTCTCTTCCCAGTTTTTCCTCCACCTGTCTAACTTGATTTTCAAAATCCTTTTTGAGCTTTTCCATGGCCTGAGCCCACCAGACATCCACCTGGGATGTCTGGGATACAGAGGCCCCAACCTCCACATCTTTCCCTGATGGTAAGAATAGTTCCTCATCATCAGAATTGAAAGGCGGGAACATCTGTACCTCCTCAAAGTAGCTCTCTATAGTCTTATTTTTCTTCCCTTTTCTGGGCATTTTCCCATTTTACTTGACTTCTGAGATTCCAGTCCACCCCCGCCTAGATCCGCCCAGCTAGTGCTTGGGGTCTGAGATTCAAATGGGCTTTCCGCGGCAGGCACAGCTGCTATTCAATGTGAGCTTAAGTTCCGGTGCTCGGATGGGGGCAGCACTGCCTTCCCGGCTCAGTTCCCTCAGGGGCTTTATGCAGAGACCTTCAATAATGGTGTAGGTGGGGACAGGGTCATCTCCCAGGCTCAGTTCCCTCAGGGGGTTTATGCAGAGACCTGAACTTCTGCCTGCCTACTTGGGGAGTCCGAGGCCACCGCCGCTGCCTCTGCCACTCCCTCCGCCACTTCCTCCCAAGGGGCCCCGAACCACGGAGACACCCCGCTTCCCTCTCAGCCAGCCCAGACGTCTCTCTCACTGACCTGTAGCATCTGTGGGCAGAGGGACCTTCGTGGCTGCCGGAGATTCTGTCCCTGAAGTCTGTTCAGATCTGCTCCTCTGGGGCTGTGGCCAGGGCAGCTCAGGGGTGGGCTCCGCTTTCCGGGTGCGACGGACCCTGGGGACGGCTCTCCAGGGCTCTCTGGAACGGAAATCTTTTCCACTGTGTTTCTGTGTGCTTTGCAGTACTCCAGAATTTGTGGGGAGTTCTTCTTGCAGGAAATATATGGGCTGTGGGTTCGGAGCTGTGAGTCTTTCTACTCTGCCATCTTGGCTCCACCGTCAATAAGAAATTTGACATGCAAGATCCTACAGAAATACAAGGTGAACATCAAAGACTAACTACAAGATACTCTGTAAGGATAGACTGTTTACTTTTTATAGAAGAAATTGTAAATTATATGTCTAAGATTGTTATTAGTAATTGGGTAGTTCAAAAGAAAGAATAGGGTAGTGCTAAGTATGAGTTAACTGTTTAGGAAAAAATAAAAAGAGTAGGGGGGAGGAGCCAAGATGGCAGAGTAGAAAGACTCACTGTATGCTAGCTCTGAACCCACAGCCCATAAATTTCCTGTAAAAAGAACTCCCCACAAATTTTGGAACAGTGGAACCCGTGCAGCAACGCAGTGGAGGAGATTTCCGTTTGAGAGAGCCCTGAAAAACTGAACCCAAAGGTCCGTTGTGCATCGGACAGCAGAGCCCACCCCTTCACTGCCCTGGCCACACAGCCCCAGAGGAGCAGATCGGAGCAGGCTTCAGGGACAGAACCTCCAGCAGCCGCAAAAGTCCCTCCACCCACAGGCGCTACAGGTCAGTGAGAGAGACTTCTGGGCTGGCCAAGAGGGGAGCGGGGTGTCTCCATGACTCGGGGCCCCCTTGGGAGGCAGCGGCAGAGGCAGCAGTGGCCTGGGACTCCCGGAACAGACAGGAACTCAGGGCCATTACTGAAGGTCTCTGCATAAACCCCATGAGGGAACTGAGCCTGGGAGGTGGCCCTGCCCCCACCTGAGCACCAGAACTTAAGCTCACATTGAATAGTAGCCACGCCCACCACGGAAATCCCTGAAGCTGGGGAGTAGCATTTCAATCTCGGACCCCAAGCACTAGTTAGGCGGATCTAGGCGGGGGTGGACTGGAATCTCAGAAGTCAAGTAAAATGGGAAAATGCCCAGAAAAGGGAAGAAAAATAAGACTATAGAGAGCTACTTTGAGGAGGTACAGATGTTCCCGCCTTTCAGTTCTGATGACGAGGAACTATTCTTACCATCAGGGAAAGATGTGGAGGTTGGGGCCTCTGTATCCCAGACATTCCAGGTGGATGTCTGGTGGGCTCAGGCGATGGAAAAGCTCAAAAAAGATTTTGAAAATCAAGTTAGACAGGTGGAGGAAAAACTGGGAAGAGAAATGAGAGAGATGCAAGAAAAGCATGAAAAATGGGTCAATACCTTGCTAAAGGAGACCCAAAAAAAATGCTGAAGAAAATAACACCTTGAAAAATAGGCTCACTCAATTGGCAAAAGAGGTTCAAAAAGCCAATGAGGAGAAGAATGCTTTCAAAAGCAAAATTAGCCAAATGGAAAAAGAGGTTCAAAAGCTCACCGAAGAAAATAGTTCTCTCAAGATTAGAATGGAAGAGATGGAGTCTAATGACTTTCTGAGAAACCAAGAAATCACCAAACAAAACCAAAAGAATGAAAAAATGGAAGAGAATGTGAAATATCTCATGGGAAAAACAACTGACCTGGAAAATAGATCCAGGAGAGACAATTTAAAAATTATGGGACTACCTGAAAGTCAGGATCAAAAAAAAAGCCTAGACATCATCTTTCATGAAATTATCAAGGAAAACTGCCCTGATATTCTACAACCAGAGGGCAAAATAAATATTGAAGGAATTCCCCGATCATCGCCTGAAAGAGGTCCAAAAAGAGAAACTTCTAGGAACATTGTGGCCAAATTCCAGAATTCCCAGGTCAAGGAGAAAATATTTCAAGCAGCTAGAAAGAAACAATTCCAGTATTGTGGAAATACAGTCAGGATAACTCAAGATCTAGCAGCTTCGACATTAAGGGATCGAAGGGCATGGAATAGGATATTCCAGAAGTCAAAGGAACTAGGACTAAAACCAAGAATCCCCTACCCTGCAAAACTGAGTATAATACTTCAGGGGAAAAAAATGGCCTTTCAATGAAACAGAGGACTTTCAATCATTCTTGATGAAAAGACCAGAGCTGAAAAGAAAATTTGATTTTCAAACACAAGAATGAGAAGAAGCATGAAAAAGTAAACAGCAAAGAGAAGTCATAAGGGACTTACCAAGGTGAACTGTTTACATTCCTCCATGGAAAGACAATATTTGTAATTCTTAAAACTTTTCAGTATCTGGGTAGTTGGTGGGGCCACACACACACACACACACACACACACACACACAAACACACACACGTCCATGCATGTGTGCAGACACATACAGAGACAGAGAGCACAGAGTGAACTGAATAGGATGCGACCATATTTTAAAAGAAATTAAGGTAAATGGTGAGAGAGAAATGTAGTGGGAGGAGAGAGGGTGAAATGGAATGGGGTAAATTGTCTCTCATTCAAGAGGCAAGCAGGAGACTTTTTAGTGAAGGGAAAAAGAGGGGAGCTGAGAAAAAAACATGAAGTTTACCCTCATCACATTTGACTAAAGGAATGAATAAAATGCACACTCATTTTGGTATGAAAACCTATCTTACAGTACAGGAAAGTGGGGGAGGAGATAAGCAGGGTGGAGGGGATGATGGAAGGGAGGGAGGGCAATGGGAGGAGGGAGCAATTTGAAGTCAACACTCAGGGAGGGACAGGATCAAAAGACAGAATAGAAACAATGGGGGGCAGGATAGAATGGAGGGAAATATAGGTAGTCTTACACAACACGACTATTATCTAAGTCATTTGCAAAACTGCACAGAAAGGGCCTATATTGAATTGCCTGCCTTCCCAAAGGGAATGGGTGAGGAGGGAGGGATGGGGAGAAGTTGGAATTTGAAGTTTTAGGAACAACTGTCAAGTATTATTGTTGCTACTAGGAAATAAGGAATACCGGTAATAGGGAATAGAAAGTCATCTGGCCCTACAGGACAAAAGAGAAGATAGGGACAAGAGAAGGGAGGGATGATAGAGGAGAGGGCAGATTGGCGATAGGGAAAATTAGAGTGCTCTGTGTTTTGGGATGGGGGGAGGGGACAAATGGGGAGAAAATTTGGAACCCAAAATTTTGATGTAAAAAGTTAAATAAATAAATTTAAAAAAAATAAAAAGAGTAATTAACTGATATAAATGATATGCAAGAGGAAGAACTGACACAGAGGAATTAAGTGGGGGGAGGAGGGCTGGTAGTTCTGGAATCCTTCTCATTGGGAGTGAGTTAAAGAAAAAAAAAATATATATATACACACACACATATTTATATATACACACACATAGGAGTCTTCTAAATTCAGAAAGATATAAAAGGTTCACGAGATAGGGAAGGTGGAGGGGATAAGGGAGGGATTCCAGGATGGGAGTAGAGGAGAAGGGAGGGATCTCAGGTTGGGGGGCAGGTTAAATAATAGGAAGGCAAGGTAGTAGTTAGAAGTAAAGTAAATGATTTGGAAGGGATAGGAAATAGGAGATACACACAAACATTAAATAAGGATCAGGAGTAGAATTTAATAGGGGAAAAAAAAGCAAGGGTAGTAAGCATGATCTCAGACAATGTTACAGCTAAAATAGATTTAATTGAGAAAAAGGAAACTATATTATATGTCAGCCATATTAATCAGTATTGTTTTAAACTATTTAAAACAACTAGACAGTATCAGTTTAGGATATTGCTTGCTGTGGTATAGCAAACAATGATTTGGTGCACTTAGAAAAATATGGAAAGACTTGGATGTCAGAGAAACAGAGGACAAACAAATATAGAACAAGCTTACATGGATGCGCGTGAATGTATATGTCTATATATGAGTATGATTAAAAATAACCTAAGTATATGTATGAATACATAGGCATATATATGTATATGTAATATGTATGCATGTATGTGTGTAGATATGTGGATATGTGTTTGTGTATATATGTATGTGTGTATCTGCATTTAACTGTAGCCTTTTTTGGGATGAGGGGAGGACGGGAGAAAAAAGAACAAAGTAAAAAGTGCACAGCATAGAACAAAAGAAATGTTACAAGGAAGCAAAGAAAAGACGGACAGCTCTGAACACAATATGCAGTATTTATTGTATAGGCTTTCTTGAAATGGAAATTTTTTGCTGTGTATTTTGAATCCCCTATGTTCTGCTGTGCACATGGAAATGTTTTTTTCTTTTCTTCTTGTATTTGAGTTTTAGTACTTAAGTTTATAATGTGTTTTCTTGTTGTATATTTAAGTTTAAAATACATTAATTTTTTAAAAGAAAATTACAGTGATATTCGGCTTTGAATGGATTCTTTAAAACATTTTGCATGTATTCTTTGTATTTTCTGTTAGATTAGAAGTAGTGAGTTGCAAAAAAATCCCAACAACCAAACTAAACTAGAGGTATGGTAGAAGTTGAGATAATTTTAGATTATAAATCAAAAGAGCGTACTTCATATCTTTAATGTTTTATCTTAGGATGTAAAATATCAAAATGTTATCGATTCAGAGATTGACCCAGGGCATCTGTTACCGTTATGATGAAAATGTTTGTGTTGATCCTTTGGGGTCATTCTACAAAGGAAATTCTATTAGCCCCTGTCATTTTACACACAGAAATTTCATAGGAATAGTTTATAATGAAATCCCTAAACTGGAATAAGCAAACATTTAAAAATATCACAGATGCCAGTTTGTGTATATCTATTTCTGTCTGCTTTCAGAAATGAGTGGTCACATTGTACAAATATCTACAGTCTACATTTCTGACACAAACCTAGTTGAAGTAATGGTGCTTGTCAAAACTTCACAAAGTGAAAAAAGCAGATTGGAATTATTTTCTCTGCCTGAAGTAATCTTAATAGGTAAGAAAGGAACAAGTAATGCAGTGATATATGGATTATATACACATTACTGCTATCACCTTACAGTTTGTTTCAGGAAATGAAATTTCTAAATGCAAATATTGTAAGGAAGAGAATAGGAAAAAGAGTAAAGGAAAATTATTCTTTGTGATAAAACAGGAAAGTAATGCTTAGTGAAGTGAGTGTAATGCTATTTTTGGCTTGGGGCAAATACAGATTGTAGTAATAGAAAGCATGTTAAAATTGGAATTGGAAGAACTGAGTTTGCCCCTCACTTCCTCTGTCACTCAGTATCTTTATCACCTCACACATATCACTTAACCATAAGAGTCTCAGTGTGCTCCTTTAGAGATATAGTAATTCTTACTTTCAGTGTTATCTTAAGTCTCAAAATGAGGTAATATATGTAAAGTAGTGTTATTTAAGTATAAGTTATTATTATTCACTTTTTCTGTCAGACTGTTTTTCCTTTTGAATCTAGTAGGAAAATTGGGCAGACCTGATATACCTAAAATACTTGGTTATTTTGTGATGTATTCTGTTTTATAGTTTCAGAAATCCTATAGTTTAAATTCATGAGACTGCCAGACTAGTTAGCTGTTAATAACATTTTCTAACATGGAAAAGTATGTGAAAATAAACTCCTCAAAATACTTTGCTGTAGATATAAAAGTTAGTGGCTATGGATAGAAACGTGTCTATATAGTTTACAGATAATATACATACTTAGAGTAACACAGATATCTAAAACTTAAGAGAATACTTTATACCTTTGCCTTGACGCTTTCTGTACACCCAAGAATTATTTTATTCCATGTGACTATTGATCTACTGGCTTAGCTAAAGTAATAATTTCAGTACTTTTTATTCAGTATCATATAACATTAATATCACAGAAGAAAGCAAAATATATGAATGATTTTAAAAGACTCAGATTTCATTCACCAACTAATTTTACTTAAATAAAGCATTTTAAAATATTTTTGTTTTTCATAAATAGGACAGTACATATTTGCCATATTGGGTTTTAAAAGTTAAATTTGAAATACCAGTCAATCAATCAATAGATGTTTGTTAAGTATCTGTTATAGCCTAAGTACTGTGGTGAACATAAATAACTAAAGTGAGTCATTTTTTCCCCAAATCTTATAGATCCTGAGAACTGTTGTGATAAAAGAGGGAGGCTGCATAATGACCTCATTGAGAGGAGGCAATATAAAATAAATCATTCTCTAACGTCTGCTATCTTGGATTTACACAAGGAATATTTATATGGCTTCTGTGGTCATGTGCCATATATCTGCAGCTATGGTATTCCTGAAAAGGTATTCTTCTGTTGCCACTTACATGCCAAAACTTGAACATTATGTCATTTTCTTTAACCATTAAGACAGACAAATTGCATGAATTAAGTTTCATTCTCTTGGCTAGTCCCAGGGAATTCAAGTTAATACATTCTTTATTGATCCTGAATTCAAGCCAACATCATTTGGAACCTAATTTGGCAATAATATAGTCTTTGTTAGTAACATTATTTTCACTAGCGAAGCCAAACATATGAAAGATAGGAGAACATTTAATGATACTAAGGAAACAACTTTTATTGTCTTTTTTCTCCTTTCTTATTTTTTCTATGCCCTAAGAAACAGATGAAGTACTTCCATATATTTATAATGGTGTGGCCCTTGCCCATGATGCAGAAGACTCACACCCACAAGGAGGTACTCTGCTCTGACTCCGTGTACCAGATTCATCTTAAAGGGACCTGACTGAAAAGAAGGCCATCAGATTGACTGTTTCTTTCTGACATGTCTCTACCCCCAGTAGCTTTGGGAAATATCGCTTTTTTTGAAATAGAATTTTATTTTTCCAATTACATGTAAAGATAGTTTTCAATATTCATTTTTTAAATAACATTGTGAATTCCAAATTTTTCTTCCTCCCTTCTTTCCCTCCCCCTTCTCAAGACAGGAAGCAATCTGATAGAGGTTAACACATGCAATCATGTTAAACACATGGGGAAATAAATAAAGTTTTGGTAGCTAATGTCTAGCATCATTCTAAGACCCTGTAGGTTCTCTTTTGTAAAAAGTAGCAAGTGTACATTGGTATTAGGTTTAGGACAGTTATTTATTTTCTTTACCCTACAAAATGTTTAAAACACAAATGACTCTCAAGTGAATACAAACAAATGTAGAAGAACGTAAAAGAACTTGTACTTGTGAAACTCTCCTGAAATATTAATTTCCCAAATAGATAATTCACATTCTCCTCATACACACATGGTCTAAAAAACTCTCCTGAACAGCCTGAGAAAGGCCTGGCTTTTAATAGATGTTCTGTTATAGCATCCTCCCGGTTATAGTGCTCCTTTCCTGTGATAAGTAGGCTATTTAGAGAGCCCCATGCCACTGAACAACTGACATCTGATTCTGGAAATGCTCAAATTCTTAAACTTTTGAGTTTTGCTCAAGCTGAAAGCATCCATTTCTTAGGATTGCTAGTCGCTGGTCTGTATTCAGAAAACAGAAAGAAAAGTAAAGGAGGACCTCAGACTTGCCTAGGAAAGTGCATGTTTCCACTGTCATTTGGTTGTAGACAATGTTGCTACACATGGAAAGGGAGGAGGAAAAGAGAATTCTCTCCTCTCTCCCCACCCCTACCTCATTCCCTGCTAGAAATGCAAGGAAGAGCAGTGGGTCCCCAACAAAGCAAGAACCAAAGAGGTTGGAATGTGACAGTTCTACCTCTCTTATAGACAACCAAAGGATGGGTGGGTGGTGGGAGAGCTTCTTGACAAAGTCACCAATTATCTTTGACACAACCCTTTCCACTAAAGGGGGCATACATGCACCAATCAGACATTCCATGTCATACCAAAATGCATGCCCCCACACTATGGAAATTTGGTGTTTCTCTGAAAATCCTTACAGAGAGGTAAGACTGTCTTTCTTGATTCAGGGTTGTCCATCAGTACCCCAAGGATCCTCTCGTCACTAAAACTTCATTGAATATATTGAGAGGCCTCTTTCTAGTTCAAACCAAATAGTAAAGGGAGAAAAGGAGGGAGAAACTCTCCAGGACTGATTATCAGGTTGGAAGTTATAGTGGGGAGAGTACACTGTAGAACATATGAAAGCTTACATAACTTGGCAGTACTTTACATTTTGGACATGTTTTATATCACTTCAATTTCCTTGGTACAGATTTTTAATCCCTGTATGTCTTGGGTGAATTGAAGCTATGATGGCTTACTTAGTTATGACTCAGAGAATTCAAATTCTGTCTGAGGTCTGTTGAAGCTAGGGAGCAGCTAGAAGTAGAAGAAAATATTTAGAGAAGAGACTTTGAAGGTCAGCTGTGGATTTCAGGATATGTGCATATATGGCATTTCTTCACAGTGTCCTACACACTTTACAACTAACCCTGCTAAGTCAAAGGTTCAGAATAGACAATTTTCAGTGGAAAACTGTATCTGGATCATAAGCAAAATTGTAAAACAGCAAATTTTGCCTTTCTTATCCTTTCACATTCCTTTCTTTGGCTGCCTACTTCTTGTCCATCTCTCTTCCAGCATAGGACACTGGCTATCTAAAGCTTCAAATTTAGAGGCCCCAAATAGTTTTGTCTCTCTTACTGTTTGCTGCACCTTCCATACCAGATTTTCAGAGAGCATACCTTGAACTATGCCATTTATAAACATACAAGTAGTATAAAAACTTCCCTCTAGGGCTGTGCTGTCCTTATCGGTGAGTTATCTGTTCTGATCGGTGGGAGTCCACTGTATCTATTCAACCTTAGATTTGAATATGCTTTAAGCTGAGCCAGCTTATTCCTATTTATCCTACCACATCATAAGTACTCCAGTCTGCCCTCCTCATTTGCTTTAACAACAATAAGCAAATCAATACTATTATTGTTTCTGGTAAAAGCGTCAACTGTCCTGTTGCTCCATTCATGAGTCGCTAAGGTTTCCCAGACTGAAACAATTTTCCCTGACCATAACTCCCATGTGTATGTTGTCTCCCTGTATTCTTGAGGATGGAGACTGTTTCCCTTTTGTTTTTGTATCTCTAGCAGTTAGCGACAGACAGGCAATAAGCATTTTCTAAGTGTCAGGAATTGCCAAGATCTAGGGATAGAAAAAGGGGTAAAAGATAGTCCCTGCCCTAAAAGAGCTAACGGTATGATAGGGGAGAGAAGCAAACAGTGATGTACAAACAAGCTATATACAAGAGAAAAAGAAAACAATTAAAAGAGGGAAGGCACTAGATGTTGGGAAAGGCTTCCTGTAGAAGATGGAATTTTAGTTGGGACTTAAAGGAAGACTGGGAAGTCAGGAGCAGAGTATTCCAGGCATTAGGGATAGCCAGAAAAAAATGCCTGGAGCTGAGAGATGGAAAGTCATATTTATGGAACAGGATACAAGCCAGTATCTGAACTGAAGAGTAGGTGGCAAGGAGGAAAGTATAAGAAAATTGAGGGGGGAGGGGTGGTTGTGGAGAGGGGTAGGGATGCAAGGTTATAAAGAGTTTTGAATTCCAAACAGAGGAGTTTTTATTTTATCCTTCAGGTGATAGTGAGCCATTGCCATATATTGAATGTGGGAAGGGGAGGGTGACATGGTTGGACCTACACTTTAGGAAAATCACTTTGGTGGAAAATAGAGAGTGGGGAGAGACTTGTATGGCAGGGAGACCTGCCAATAACCTGGTGGAAAAGACAGGATGAATGGGATCATTTGTGTATGTAGAGGGGTTTGCTTGTTAAGGAATTGGGCTACCTCTTTGTGTGAGACAGGTGAAGGAAGAGATAGTGTCAGAAGGCATCTGAGTGATATGAGAGGAAAAAGAGGGCACCCGCAATGTGCACAGTAAGTGCTTCTAGAATGGTTTTCCATTCATTTATTCCACTTTGAAAGGACCTCCAATATTGTCTGTTCTCCATCCCTTACTGCCCCCACCCAAAAAAACCCCAGATCATACCATTTTAAGTATTAATATCAAGCTCTATCTGGAAGTAGGAAGTTCTCATTCCAAGAACATATTTATGCTATTGTAAGTCAGCAGTTACAAAGGGGAAAGAGATAGTATTTTCAGCTTAAAAGAGGAACTTTTTAATTTAAATGCATTTGTAGTTATTGAAATGTATAAGGAGAATTTTTTTAAAAGTTGCTTATACCAGAAAAATAAACATCTCTCCTTCACAAGGGGATCTCCTGAAAGTTGGCTAACTCCTGCTTTAGAGGTTAAAGTTTAATCTTCTTGTAATACTTGACTTTATATTTGATATATATTAGGCAGGGTCTACAAAAGGGCTTATATCCCCATCTTACCAGATCAGTTGCTTTGTGATGAATTTGGTTTCTTTCAATTCTGTTTAACAGATACCTCAATTAATCAAGTAGTATGCAAAACTGGTCTTCATTTTCATTTACGTGCCTGATGCTGGAGAAAAACCAGGACGTAAACCTTAGGAACTGACTTGCCAAAATGGTTTTGTCTGAAAAATATACCTTAAAGCATGAAACAAATTTTTGAGAACCCAGATGGAAATAACATTAAGGGATAGGCCCTATTTCTTAGGCCGTAAAACCTTGTGTACCTGCCTACTTCATGTTGTAATGGTGGGTGTTTTTTTATTTATTGTTATTGTTTGGTCATCTAGTCATGTCTAACTCTGTGGCCCATGGGCCGTATCATGCTAATGCTCTCCAGGGGTTAATACTTTTTTTTTTTTTTTTGGCAAAGATACTGGAGTAGTTTGTCATTTCATTCTCCAGTGGATCAAGGCAAACAGAGGTTAAATGGCATGGTCAGTGTCACACAGCCAGGAGTATCTGAAGCCGAATTTGAATTCAGGTCTTTCTGACGCTAGGCCTGGGGCTCTATCGATGGAGCCACCTATCTGCCTCCTTTTTTTCTTTATACCAGTGATCAAACTGTCAGCAAGATTATATGGTTTTTTTCTTACAAGCCACAATTATTTTTAATCCACTATTTTTAATACAGCTTCATATTTTCTTTTATGTTTACAGGATAGCAAAGATGTAGTTCTCAAACCAGAGATCAAAATGCAAAGCAGACATTTTGGAACTGGAATATTGTGCCTATCATCTCATGGCAAGTGGCTAGCATCAACAGGCAAAGATGGAATACTGAGTATCCGTGATGTTAATAATTTGGTAAGTATTGATATCAGCACAAAGACCTTAATATAAGCTCCAAGGGAAATCAGTATAGAAAGTCTAAAAAGTAAATATCTTTAGAGAGTTTAGAAAGGAGGGGGGAAAATAAACTAGCTTTTATAACCTCCTAAACTTCACCTTTTACTTTGTTGTGGATTTTTAATTTTCTTGTTTTTTTTTCATTCACAAGTAATATAGTGATTTTTTTTAAAAAATTCAACTTTTATCTTCTAATTCTCTCCTTCTTATCTTCCTCATTGAGGAAGTAAAAAACCACTTGTTAAAATACGTATAGTTAAGCAAAATACATTCTAACATTAGTCATGTCAAAGAAAAATTTGTGTACTTCAAGGAGCTTCATTAAGTTTTTCACTCTTCCATCTGGAAGTGGGTGGCATGTTTCATCATGAGTCCTCTATGGTGATAATTAGTCATTGTGTTAATTAGAATTCCTAAGCCTTTTATAGATATTTTTCTACATAGATCTTTATCTTTATAATATTGCAGTTGTGTTAATTGTTTTCCTGGTTCTCACTATAATTTGAAAAAGATCATATAAAACTTCCTAGGTTGCCATATGAATAAAGCTATCAGAAATCACATGATTATCTCCATAGATGCAGAAAAAGTTTTTTTGGACAAAATACCACACCCATTCCGGTCAAAAACAATAGAGAGCATAGGAATAAGTGGAGTTTTCCCTAAAATGATAAATAATATCTACCTAACATCATCAGGAAGCATTATATATAATGGGAATAAGCTAGAAGCTTTCCAAGTAAGATCAGAAGTGAAATAAGGATGACCATTATCATCAATATTATTCAATATTGTACTAGAAATGTTAGCTTTAGCAATAAGAGAAGGAAAAGAAATTGAAGGAATTGGAAGAGGCATTGAGAAAATAAAACTATTACTCTTTGCGGGTGATATGATGGTCTACTTAAAGAATTCTACAGAATTAACTAAAAAACCACTCAAAATAATAATAATAATTAAGTTGCAGAATATAAAATAAACCCACATAAATATCAGCATTTCTATATATTACCAACAAATCCTAGCCACAAAAAATAGAAAGAGAAATTCCATTTAAAATAACTGTAGACAACGTAACATATTTGATAGTCATGACATGACAAACCCAAATTGAACACAATTAAAAAATACTTAATAATTAAAAAATAAAGTCAGATATAAACAATTGGAAAAACATTTATTGCTCATGGGTAGGCTGAGCTAAAGTAATAAAAATGACAATTCTGCCTGAATTAACGTGCTTATTCAGTGCCATACCAATGAAACTACCAAAACTTATTTTATAGAGCTCAAAAAAATGATAACAAAATTCATCAGGAAGAATAAAAGGTTAAGAATTTGCAGTGAATTAATGGAAAAAATACAAAGGAAGGTGGCTTAGCTGTACCAGATCTAAAACTGTATTACAAAGCAGCAATTAGCAGAACTACTTGGTGCTGACTAAGAAATGAAACAGTGGACCAGAGGAACAAGTGAGGTACATGAGACACGATAGTAAATGATTATAATAATCTACTATTTGATAAACCCAATGACTCCAGCTTCTGGAATAAAAACTATTTGACAAAAACTGCTGAGAAAACTGGAAAATAACATGGCACAAACTAGGCAGAGACCAACATCTTATACCAAGATAAGGTCAAAATAGGTACATGATTTAGACTACCATGAGTAAATTAAGAGAGCAAGGAATCAGTTATCTGTCAGATCTATGGAGGAGAGAAGAATTTATAACCAAACAAGAGATAGTGAACATTATGAAATGCAAAACAGGTAAGTTTGATTACATTAAAATAAGAAGTTTTTGCATAAACAAAACCAATGCAACCAAGATTAGAAGGAAAGCAGAAAGCTCAGAAACAATTTTTACAGCCAGTGTTTGTGATAAAGGCTTCATTTCTAAAATATATAAAGGATTGAGTCAAATTTATAAGAATATAAGTCATTCCTCAATTGATAAATGGTCAAAGGATATGAAAGGCAATTTTCAGAGGAAGAAATTAAAGTTATCTATAGCCATATGATAAAAGAAGCTCCAAATCACTAGTGATTAGAGAAATACAAGTCAAAACAACTCTGAGATACCATCTCACCTATCAGATTGGTTAATATGACAGAAAAGGAAAATGATAAATATTGGAAAAGCTATGGGAAAATTAGACCACTAATGCATTGTTGGTGGAGTTGTGAACTGATTCAACCATTCTGGAGAGCAATTTGAAACTCTTCCCAATGGCCAGTCAAACTGTGTGTACCCTTTGACCCAGCAATGCCACTTCTAGGGCTTTATCCCAAAGAGATCATAAAAATGGGAAAAGGACTCACATGTACAAAAATATTTATAGTAGCTCTTTTTTGTAGTGGCAAAGAATTAGAAATTGAGGGGATGCCCATCAACTGAGGAATGGCTGAACAAGTTATGGTCTAGGAATGTAATGGAATACTATTGTGCTCTAAGAAATGATGAGCAGGCAGACTTCAGAAAAATCTGTAAAGACTTAGATGAACTGATCCTGAGTGAAGTGAGCAGAACCAGGAGAACACTGTACACAGTAACACCCATGTTGGGTGATGAGCAGTTATGACAGACTTAGCTCTTCTCAGCAATACAGTGATCTAAGACAGTTCTAAGACTCATGATGGAAATGCTGTCTGCATTCAGAGAAAGGACTATGGAGTCTGAATGCTATTGAAGCGCATGATTTTCACTTTTTTTTGTTTTTTGGCCTTTCCTTTTTGTTCTGATTCCTCTTTCACAACATAACTAATGTGGATATGTTTAACATGATTGTACATATATAATCTCTGTTAGATTGCTTGCTGTCTTAGGGAAGGAGGAGGGGAGGGAAGGGAGAAAATTTGGAACTCAAAATCTTATAAAAGTGAATGTTGAAAACTATCTTTACATGTACTTGGAAAAAATGAAATACTATTACATGGGGGAAAAGGCTCACTAGGTTTCTTTGAAGCCATCCCCTTCATCCTACCTTACCGCAGAACCGAAGGGAGAGTAAGCTGTTATATGACACCTGTTACATGTCTCGGACTCTGCTAGACACTTGACAAATGTTACCTTATTTGTGCCTCACAACAACCTGGATGCTGTTGGCAACCGCATTTTACAGTGAGGAAACTTAGGCCACCGGGTTAAGGGACTGGCTCAGGGTCACACAGCTAGCAAGTACCTGAGGCCAAGTTTGGCCTTTGCCTTTTCTTTTGATTTCTTTAGAATACAGACCTCATAGAAGTCTATGGGGTCAAAAGATACGCATAGGTCTCTGGGTCAAAAGATATGCGTCATTTTTTAGACATGGTTCCAAATGTCTTTCCAGAAAAATGGAATTAGTTTATAGCTCTACTTGTGATGCACTAATGTATCTGTTTTCCTTTAGCTTCTCCAGCATTTGTCATTTCCCCTTTTTTGATCAACTTTGTCAGTCTGATGGGTAGGAGATCACACCTCAGAGTTGTTTGCATTTGTTTTCACATACTCTAGCTGTCAGCTACATGGCACAGTGGATAGAGCACTGGGCCTAGAATCAGGAAGACCTGAGTTCAAATCCAGCCTCAGACACTTACTAGCTGTGTGACCCAGAGCAAGTCACTTAACCCTGTTTAAAAACCCTCTTTTCTTTATTTTCTTCCCCACTTCTCCCTCTCATAAATTGAGCATAGTCTCAGACATAAGGCACTAAAATTAAGGACTACTAAGCACTTGTTATAAAATGCAAGACTCAAGTTAACATTTGAAAGACGTCAGAGAAGCTAAGAGGAAGAGATGAGCAGAGAGAGAATTCCAGGTATGGAGGAGACAGCCAGTGAAAATGCTTAGAGTCAGAAGACAGTGTTCTGTGCAAGGGCTGTGGACAGTAAAGGTTAAGAAGCTGGAAAGGGAGGTTATAAAGTCTTTGCAAGCCAAAATGAGGATTGTGTACTTTATTTTGGAAGAAATAGGGAGCCACAGTAGCAGATCTACTAATAATTTTCCAATAGAGGAATATCATGATCACCTCGATCCATTATGGTGATTACTGAGGCAGCAGCATGGAGGGCATATTGGAAAGACAAAATCGGAAAATTATTATAATAGTTTGGATAAAAAAATGGGGGCCTGAACCAAAGTCATTGCAGTTAGAATAGAAAGGAAGAGGACAGATGGGAAAGATACTGTAGAAGTAGAATGGATCAGAAATGCTAGGGGAGGGAAAGGCAAGAGTCAAAGATAATTCTAAGGTTAGACGCATAGATGAAACTGGGAGGACAATGGTGCCAGCAATCAAAACAGACAAGCTATATAGAGGAGGAAAAGATTTCGGAACTAAGATGATTTTAGTTTGTGATATGTTAACTTTGACGTTTTAGTGGGATATCCAGGCAGAGACATCTGTTAGTTGGAAACATGGGATTGGTACTCCAGGCAGAGGATGGGATGCAGATAAAGATTGTAAATGAACCCATGGAGTTGATGGGATCACCAGGGGAGACTGCATACAGAGAGAAAACAAGACAAGAGGAGAGGACAGGAGAAGGGAAGAGAAAGGGGAGGGCGGAATAGTGGACTGAAACCTTATTCTTCTGCTTCCAAGACCCTGTTCTTTCTATTACACCATGTTGCCATTCTTTTATCAGCTTTGTTTAATAAAAAGAGCCCTGAGTTGAGAGACTGAGGTCCTGAGTTTTAGTTCCTTTATTCATGTTGTATAACTTTCAATCAGTCACTTAAACTTCTTCATGCCTCAATTTTTTCCAACTATGCTTTAAGAATAATAGGTTCTTTCCCTTCCAATGCCACAAATATATTGTAAAAATAATCAAAATATTATGAAAGACTTTTTAACTATTGGCAGATCAAGTGCTTAATATTTCTAAGTCCCTGTTAATATGATTAGGAGCAACTCATTCCAAAGACTCAACTTTAAGCTTCTATATCCCCCAAATTTAAGAATCTAGTTTTTACTGTGATATGTATTTGACTGAATAGTCCATGGTAATAGGAGAAAAATAAATGTGCATATCATTTCATTAATAAAGCATACAGTGAAATAGAAACATTTATGCTTTTTTAATGCTGCTTCTTCTTTAAACATTCAGGAAACATTTGCTCAGACTCAATGCCATTCTTACCAGGGACAAGGAATTCAATCATTGTCATTTTCACTTGATGGCCGTTCCATACTAGCGAATAGTAGGGAAGACGGTGCCTTTGTTTGTCTGAAATGGAAGTAAGTGAAGACTGAGAAAAAGTTATTTTTAACTCCCATTTGTTTGTGCTGATGGATAGGATCAATGGCATAGATTGTTCTCAAAAATATAATTAAAAACAGAAGCTATTCAATACTAAAAGGAATTACTTTTTTAGCAGTTCAATTCAACAAACATTTTAAAATGTTTACAGTGTTTAAAACAGGATGTGAGTGCCTGGATTTCTGTTTGTAATTAGCCCATTATTAAAATTAGTTTTCATTGTTCATGAATATACCATTTGATGGTGTGGGAAGAGGAACAAGTCATTCAGTGATCTAAATTTTGTTGTGGATATCCTCAACACTTGAGTCCCTTGTCCTCTTATTCTTTCACTAACCATGACTTACCAAGCCCTAACCTTGTATAATACTGACTTCCCTGTCTTACACTGCCTGAAGACTAGGTGTGTTATATTTTGACCCTTCTGTCACTGATCTGTAGTACCCTTAAGGGTGGGGTTGTGAGAGTTTAGTTTCTTGCCATGGGCGTCAGCCCCCCGCAATGGTGTCTCCCCAGTTTTAGGGTTCCACTGAATCTTAATTCCATTTAACCACAAATTAACAGTCAAATTGGCTTTCATATAATAAGAACAAACATACAAATATCCCCCACAAAAAAACTTGTTTGAGTGGAGAGGAATAATCAACTTGTACCACCTCAATTTCTAGGGAAAGGATTAGGTTCACAGTTTAGCTCAGTTCCTAAATAGCATGCTCAAACCAAGTTCGAAGTTAAAAATAATTCTTGGTCTTGAGTCCCAGGCATTCTGGTGTTTCAGGGCTGGCTATAACATCTAGTCTGGAATCCTGCCTCCAAAGTCATGATGGCTTGAATCAGGGTTTGGTGGGAACTCTTTACACCTGTACCTAAAACTAAAAGGGACAAACAGAACAAAATCCCTAACTTGATTCTTGAGGCCAGAGGGCATAAAAGGGAGGAGGAGGTAGTCTTTCCTCTTACTCAGGTCAGCTCATGAAGTCCATGCTTTCTGGATGCAGCTGGAAAGAGAGACTTTCACAGGATGGTAGTTCTTCCAGATGCATCCTGTTGTGGTGATATAGCCAATCAAGAGTCTGTTTCCACTCATGTGGTTGAGGTCACACATAATGTCTTCTCCCAGAAGCTGATTCCTTAGTCTCTGATGTTATGTTTAAAAATTAAGGTAAACTGACTGTGGCCTGAGCATGATCAATTTACTAATTAGGCTAGCAGTAACCAATAAATTGGGTCAATGGCCAAAGATCCCAAGGTAGGACTTACCGGGCTTCATCTAGTTTTGGAGAATAGATGGGGAAGAAAATGCATGTAGTTACAGAGTAGACAACATGATGAGGGTAGGGATAACATGATTGGTTGGAAATTGGGCATGAGGGGGATAGCAACCCCCTCCTCTGACAAAAAATGTTCATTGTTTTGAGCCTATCTGCAGGTGGACATAGGGTTAGAGATAGGGGACCAGATTTATTTGGATAACAAACCAGACATCCTTAAAGGATAGATTGGTAGCATAGAGATACTGGACCAGATTGACTCCCTAATATCCACCTGCATCCCTCAAGGACAAGAGATTTCCTTGAGGCAAGAATAGAGCAGTGATTAGCAGAATCACTGAACTGAACTTGTAAACTTAGCTCATTGGCAAAGAGATAAAGAAATGCAGCTTGAGCAATAATACAGAATAGGATCAGTTTCTTCATTTATGGGGGCTCCCTCATGTTAAGTGATCCAGGCATGCACGAAAGAAAGCCCTGTTGCACTTGTATCATGCCCACCATCTAGTGTCACTGAAAAAAGCTAAAAAATATATCAAACTGTGCTGACTGGGCCTACTACAAGTTAATGCTACATAATCTCATCTGGGCCCTCACTGCAGCAAAGCAATCCTTATATATTTCCTGATTCGTTATTCCACTTACCACAGCATGTCTATGAAGCCTTTTTATCGCTGCCTTCTATGATACTCCTTCATGCCCTTGGTCAAGGACTTTGCTTCATGCTTTATAAAACAAAATTGAAGCCGTTCTCCAAGAACTCCATCTCATCCCCTCCTCATCTCACATCATTTAAATGTCTTCCTCCATTATTGCCTTTGTCATCCTTGTCTCACATGAAGAAGTATTAGTCCTTCTCTTTGCCACGGTAAACCCCTCTACATTCCATCACATCAGATACTTCTTCATCAGATTTTATCATTCCCACTTTCTCATTAATGTTCAATCTCTTACTGTCAACTGACTTCTCTGCTGCATATGAACATTTCTATATCTCCTATGTCATTAAAAACCATCACCTGATGGACTCACCATACTATTATATATTATTATATATTCTATATCTCTCCTCCCATACATAGCTAAAGTCCTTGAAAAGCCATCTATAATTAGTATCCTGTTTCCTCTCTTCTTTCATGATATTTCACTTCTATTGATGAAATTGAAATAGAGATTGGTTTCATCTCTATGATATTCCATGCCTTTTGACTGACTCTTTCCCATGCCTAAAATATTCTCCCTCCTCACCACCAAATATTGGTTTCCTTCAGAAGTCAGTTCAAATCCCATCTTCTGCAAGAGAACTTCGGTATGTATGTTGTTTCCATTTTTTATTCTTCTTTAGAATGTGATCTCTTTAAGGGCAGGGATTATATTTTTGCTTTTCTTTCTTGGAGCTTAGCACAGGGCCTGGCACATAGTAAGCATTTAAAAACTCTTATTGGCTAACTGACTAGAAAACTCTATTGGTACTAAACTCAAATACAGTTGAACAGGGTTAGATAACTATCACAGGCAACCTTGTTATTCCATTATTTTTAATAGTCCATGTAAAAAATACCACAGCATTGACTTAGCTGTGGCAATACAACATTATTATCAAAACTGAATACTTCAAACATATAGACTTTATAACTGTAGTTAGAAATTTAAGCTAATTAGTCACTTTGAATCATGGATTCTCGGTCCATGATGGCCCTTGAAACCTCAGGATTCTGTTCCACCAAAATGGTGGCATTTTATAATGTTGAAAAAATGGCCATTACAAATACTTTTGTTTCACACATTTCAGATGGAATTACCCTTGAAGCTATAATCTTGACTCTTCCTAAACTCATCCTAAAAAAAACAAATATGACTCAGTTTGTTAAATGTTTGAATTGGCTTTACACCTAACCTGTTTTTGCACAGTAAAATTTTATTAATTTGGACTTTTCAAATTTGTAAGCTGGATAAATAGGAATATGATTAGATTAAAATTTAAGTTAATCTTAGATGAAAGAAATTAAAGAAACCAAGATTTTAGAAGACATCCTTAATTTATACGAAAACAAATTCTTTTCAAGCTCTCTTAAACATGTTCATTTACATGAGAAGTCAGAAAATAATTATTTACTATGTTTCTGCCTAGAATTTTCCAAGCTCTTGCATAGGAGAAACCATGCTCCCTTTCTTTAAGGAGCTTATAGTTTAGTTGGAAAGACAGCACTCATATGAGATAAGGAGCAATTACAAGAAGAGATAAACTCCAATGCTAGTTTTAGTTTAGGCAATAATTCTTTAGCAATTCATAGTAAAGAAAGAATAGTGCAATTTTGGGCTATCAGGGAAAGCTTCCTAAAGGAAATAGATATAGACCCCACTTTTAAAGAAATAGGATGTGGATTTGTAACAGGGAGAAATAGATGAACAAAGACATTTTTGACTGTGAAGAGGGAGGTACAGGTTGACTGGATTAAATTGTTTGCACAGTACTGTGACTGATCCAAATAGTTTTCAATAAAAAACTGAAGAAAAAGGAATTGCTGTTTTCTGAGAAAATAGAGAAGATATAAAAGACCCTCTCTCATCAGTATAATTTTCAAAAAAAAAAGATTACCCCCTCCCCCCAAGGAAAACTACCAGAAAATCAACAAAATAATTTTAAAAGTCAAATTTTCTTTTCAGCTCTGGTCTTTTCATTAAGAATCCTTGAAAGTCCTCAATTTCATTGAAAGACATTTTTTCCCCCTGAAGTATTATACTCAGTTTTGCTGGGTAGGTGACTCTTGGTTTTAGTCCTAGTTCCTTTGACTTCTGGAATATCCTATTCCACACCCTTTGATCCCTTAATGTAGAAGCTGCTAGATCTTGCGTTATCCTGATTGTATTTCCACAATACTGGAATTGTTTCTTTCTAGCTGCTTGTAATATTTTCTCCTTGACCTGGGAATTCTGGAATTTGGCCACAATGTTCCTAGGAGTTTCTCTTTTTGGATCTCTTTCAGGCGGTGATTGATGGATTCCTTCAATACTTATTTTGCCCTCTGGTTCTAGAATATCAGGGCAGTTTTCCTTGATCATTTCATGAAAGATGATGTCTAGGCTCTTTTTTTGATCCTGACTTTCAGGTAGTCCCATAATTTTTAAATTGTCTCTCCTGGATCTCTTTTCCAGGTCAGTTGTTTTTCCAATGAGATATTTCACATTCTCTTCCATTTTTTCATTCTTTTGGCTTTGTTTTGTGATTTTTTGGTTTCTCAGAAAGTCATTAGCCTCCATCTGTTCCATTCTAATTTTGAGAGAACTATTTTCTTCCTTGAGCTTTAGAACCTCTTTTTCCATTTGGCTAATTCTGCTTTTGAAAGCATTCTTCTCCTCATTGGTTTTTTGAACCTCTTTTGCCAATTGAGTGAGCCTATTTTTCAAGGTGTTATTTTCTTCAGCATTTTTTGGGGTCTCCTTTAGCAAGGTATTGACCCATTTTTCATGCTTTTCTTGCATCTCTCTCATTTCTCTTCCCAGTTTTTCCTCTACCTGTCTAACTTGATTTTCAAAATTCTTTTTGAGCTCTTCCATGACCTGAGCCCATTGGATGTCTATTTCGGATGTTTGGGATACAGAGGCCTTGACTTCTATGTCTTTCCCTGATAGTAAGCATTGTTCCTTGTCATCCGAAATGAAAGGAGGAAACATCTGTTCACCAAGAAAGTAGCCTTCTATGGTCTTATTTTTCTTCCCTTTTCTGGGCATTTTCCCAGCCAGTTACTTGACTTCTGAGATTCCAGTCCACCCCCGCCTAGATCTGCCCAGCTAGTGCTTAGGGTCTGAGATTCAAATACTGCTCCCCAGCCTGAGGGCTTTCAGCAGTGTGCATGGCTGCTATTCAATGTGAGCTTAAGTTCTGGTGCTCAGGTTGGGGCAGGGCTGCCTCCCAGGCTCAGTTCCCTCAGAGGGTTTATGCAGAAACCTTCAATAATGGATCTGAGGTCCTGTCTGCTTGGGGAGCTCCTGGCCACCGCTGCCTCTGCTGCTGCCTCCCGAGGGGGCCTGAGTTATGGAGACACCCTGCTCCCCTCTTGGCCAGCCCAGAAGTCTCTCTCACTGACCTGTGCACCTGTGGGTTGAGGGACCTTCACGGCTGCCAGAGATTCCGTCCCTGAAGCCTGCTCCAATCTGCTCTTCTTGGGGCCTCGCGGCCAAGGCAGGGCCAGCCTCTGCTTCAGGTCCGGAGCCTGACGGACCTTTGGTGGTGGTTTTTCAGGGCTCTCTGGAACAGAAATCTCCTCCACTCCATTGCTGCGTGGCTTCCACTGCTCCAGAACCCGTTAGGATTTCTTTTTATAGGCAGTTTATGGGCTGTGGGTTTGGAGCTAGCATATGTGAATCTTTCTACTACACCATCTTGGCTCCTCCCCCCAACAAAATAATTTTAAAATTAGATCAAAGAAATGGAATAAACCAAAGAAAAACTCCAATACCATAAAAATATTATGGATTAAAAGAAGCAAAAATAAAATTGCCAGAAAATGTACCAAAAACAAATTATCAATAGCATCCATCACAAAATTAGAGAGAGGAGCAGTGCACCAGGAAACAGTTCATCACTGAGAGCTCTTTGGAAAATTTTAACAATGGCCAGGTCACCCAGTGAAGTAGTATTCCATAATTTAGTGGGATTGTATAGAAATAATTCTTTTGGTAGTGATGCAAGCTTTTTAGAAAACAATGCCGAATTATATAGTAATTTCAACAAAATTATTCATTCCCTTTGCTCTAGTAATTTCAGTTTTAAGATTATATCCCAAGCATGCCATTGACATAAAAAAGACTCATCTGTGCAATAATATTAAATTCCATTTTATTTGTATGGTAAAATGTTGAAGACAACACATTTGTACAATGATTGAAAAATGACAAAACAAACTGTAATGAATGTAATGGAATATTAATGCAGTATTAGAAATGACAACTATGTAGAATACTAAGAAATATTGGAAGATATATAAAATATGAGAGTGAAGAAAACATAACTAGGAATAATATGCAAACTCACTATAATCATATAAAATGATAGCAATGAAATTCAGAAATATGAGAGTAAAAGAAAGCTACATTTTTGTTATTGTGTTAGTATTATGATTAACAGTTTAAAAATTACAATTTATGTAAAAAATAAATTTGTTTATTTTTGTATCTTAATTTATTGGTAAATGATTTTCTGTTCAATGAGAATATATGAGGTAAAATGGATTTTTGACATTATTTTGTAATTTTTGTAATGTGCTGATTCTTATTCTGTTTTACTTAACAGAAAGATAACTGAATCTCTAGCTCAAGAAGCTGCTCAGTATTTTCAAACCTTTCTAGATATTATGAACGTCAGCATTACAAGGGAAAATACAGCCTTATGGTACATGAGAAAGAGCCAGTTTACTTTGGATTTAGCCTCCACACAATCAGTTGAGTTACTATATAAATTTTTTAAAAAAAACTCTTACAGTCCTAATATCTGTTTTTTAGTTATATTATTCAAATAACTCTGTCTTTGAATTTTTTTTTTACTTAAGTATTACTGTCCCATTGTGGAATGATTCAGTCATTTTAAGAAGGCAATTTAAGGTGCCTTTCCCCTTGTTTACTGAGAGGTTATTTATAACTTTTCTCAGACTCATAAGAAAATGCTAAATCTGAACAAATTTAAATTATACTACAGAGAAATGTTAAACTTGGAATTCAGAAATCATTTCAAAATGATGAAAATTATAATATTACATTTAACATACTAAAACTTTGTTATACCAGCTTCTCCATGCAGTTCTCTCATGTGCTCTTTTGAGAAAATGTGGCTAGAAGCCCAACAAGAATGAAATTGAGAATATAATTTTACTTCTAATTGTTATATGAAAAGTCATGTTACATCTTGACCTAGTGTAGTATTAAGAAATGTTTGCAGTTTACTCTGTAACTTATGATATATGAGATATGTTATAGTTTGTATACAGGCTAAGACTTCTTCTTCTAGACCATTGAAAATTGAGGCAGTTATTTAGATAATTCAGACCAGATGGCAACCATGGAGGTGAAAAACTATAGAAAAAAATAAAGAAAAAGAGATAAAAAGATTCATGAGGTTTTTTAATCATTGAAAGCTTATATTATGTATCTCAGTGCATTCTGACTCTTACCATATGCATCTCCTTGGTAAAATCACAAAATACCTGGGACTCAATTTCTCATCTATAAAATGAGGAAGTTGGAATAGATGACCTCTCCAGGGTCCCATTCAACTTGAAATCTATGATCCTCTGATTCTATCCTGAGTTGTACATAAACATTTAAACTGACTTTTATTAGTTTGTAATCTGAAACCAATAGCCATGATTAAGGTGGACTATTAAAGACATAAAAATAAATTGATATGTTATATAAGTGAAATGTAACATAACACATAGTCTAACTGTTAGGTATACTGAACAATATATTAAGCATGTAATATATTCTAGTCACGGTACTAATCTCTGAGGAATACAAAGAATGAGTGAAGATAGTCCCTGTAAGGTTCTTATATTTTAATAGGGGAAATAGTATGTATATAAATAGACATATGCAAAATACATATACTGTAAATACAAGGTAATTTTAGATAGAAAGGTCCTAGCATCTGGGAGGTTGAGGAAAGAATCATCCAGATGATTGAATTTTTGAAGAAAGCCCAAGAGTCTAAGAAACATTAGACAAGGAGGAAGAGCATTCCAGGCGAAGGGAGAAGCCAATTCAAAGGCCTGAAGAGATGGAGCCCTATGTGTGAGGAACAGCAAGGAGACCATTTTAGCTAGACCACAGAGTGCATGGATGGGGAGTAACGTCTAAGAAGAATGGAAAGATAGTATGTTTTTGAAGAGCTTTAAAACAAAACAGAGAAGATTCTCTTTAATCCTAGAGGGAGCCACTTGAGTTTATTGAGTAGGGAAATGGTGTGATTAGACTTGTGCTAAATCACTCTGTCAGCTTGGGGAAGAAAAATAAGAGGCCAGTTGGTGTAGTCTGAGTGGAAGGCAAAGAAGACCTGAATTACAGTAGTAGCTGTGTGAGTAGAAGGTAGGGGAGGTATATGAAGGACGTTGTGGAGGTAGGAACAAGCTGGCAACTGTTTGGATGTGGTGACTGAAAGTGAGGGCTAAAGGATGACATGCAGGTTGGGAATCTTAAGTGACTGGGAAAATGTTGGTGCATTCAACATTAATAAGGAAGTTCAGGAGACAGGTAAATTTGGGATGAAAATAATAGCTTTGCACATGTTGAGATAGCCATAAGACATTTAATTTGAAAAGGCCAATAGACAATTAGTGATATGGAAACCAGGAGAGAAAGTGGGCTAGATATTTAGATCTGTACAAAAATTATAACTAGACTAATGGAAAATGCTAAGGTCACCAGGTTAGAGTATTTAGAAAGAAAAAAAATAAAAGAGGTTCCAGGTTAAATCACTGGGGGAATATTATACCCAACTAGTAGGTATAACATGGATGAAAATTAGCAAAGAAGGCTGAGAAGGAGTGGTGAGATAGGAGAATCAAGAGTGAGCAATGTCAGGGACACCTAGGTGGAGCAGTAGAGCACTGACCCTGGAGTCAGGAAAACCTGACTTCAAATTGGATCTCAGACACTTGACACTAACTGTGTGACCCTAGGCAAGTCACTTTACCCTGATTGCCTCAGAGAGAGAGAGAGAGAGCGCGCAATGTCCCGAAAACCTAGAGAGGAGAGAGCATACAATAGATGGTCATTAGTGTCAGATGCTGCAGACAGGTTGAGAAAGATAAGGACTAAAAAAAGTGCAGTAGACTTAGCTATTAAGGGATCATTGTAACTCAAGAGAGAATGCTTTCAATTGAATGATGAGATCAGAAGTCGGATTATGGAGAGTTTAGATACACTAATACATCCTTTTCTAAAAAGTTTATCTTAGAGGCAAAAAATAGAGGAAAAGAGATAATAGGATTGATGAGGTTTTTTTTTTTTTTTAAGCTGGGGCAGACTTCAACATGTTTGTATGCAACAAGAAACCATTAGATAGAGATTGAAGATTATCAGGAAAAGAGGATGATTCCGGGGGCAGTCTCTGTGGGAAGGCAGGAGGGGATGGGATCGAGGTAATAAGGAAGAAGATTGGCTTTAGCAAGAAAACCAACCTCTTCAAGAGACTGGAATGAGACAAAGAGAGAATGTGTGATGATGTCAGGCAGATCTGAGATGAAAAGGAGAAAAAAATGCAATGTCTACAGCAAAAAGCTTTAATTTTTTTCAGTGAAGATTGAAATCCTTAGTTGAGATGTATGCCTTGGGAGGCTTGAGGAAAGAGTTGAAGGTTTAGAATAGCCAGTATAGTTAATGGAATAGAGAATCAACTAGAAGGGTTGTCTTCCTATAGTGACAACCAACTGAGAGTAAATAACAAATTCACAGTCAACTCATCATGATTTTGTAACTTTTCAACTTTATTCATTGTCATGTGGATAGGAGTAAAAAAGGCAGGTAATGGGAGTAAATTCTGGGTTGAGATTTGGAAAGGTGTGATCTGTGATAGGACAAAAGAGCAAAATCTTCAAGAGTGGAGGGTAGTGTAGAATTGAACTGAGTCACCAAGGGTAAGATAAGGAAGGATAATGGTCTGGTCCTGAGGGATAGAAGTCACAATGAGGACAAAGAATAAGTTTAGCAGTATTGAGGCTTAGGGAGTAATGGAGAAATAAAAGATTATGAGAGGGTAAAGGAATTTTGGATTTTGTGAGCATGAAAGTGGAACATTTGTGGGTGATGGCAAGATGACCATTCTTATGTGTAGCTGAGGTGAAATACTGGAAGAGGTCATGGGAACTGAGTAGTTTGAGGAGCCTGGAAGTTAAGAGTTTTTGAGGGAATATCAACATAGATGTTGAATATTACTTAGCCAGAGGATTGGAGTTGAGGTGAAGAGGGAAACTATGAAACATTCAGTCAGTCAGTAAACATTTATTAAGTATGTACCATGTTCCAGGTCCTGTACTGAATATTGAGAACACAAAGAAAGGTCAAAGAGGTCTCCTGCTCTCAGGGAGCTCATGATCTAATGGATGAGAGAACATGCAAACAACCATGTACAGAAAAGATACAAGATAAATTGGAGATAATCAACAGAGTGAAGGCATTAGAATGAAGGAGGAATCAGCTTTCTGAATGGGTTATGAATTCAATAGAATGAACCTGAGAAAACTTTGCTGAATGATGGTAGTAGAACAAGAATCTGAAAATGGCAATGGGGAACAAAGAACATTGATTTCACCACCAGGACCCCATGAATTGAGGAGATGAAAGTGCAGAGAGTGATACAAGAGTCCATGTCATATAGGGGAAACCAAATTTCAATGAGTTTCAGAAGACGCAAGGAGAAGAGATGAAAAAAATCTAAGGTTTGAGGAAGTTTGCTAATTAAAGAGTGATATAAAGTGAAAGGGAGAGGCAGATCTGGAGTGAGAAGGGGAAGGAATTGGTTAAAGTGTTTGGAAATACGGGAGTCAATAGCATCAGCTGAAGAGTGAAATATGTTCACCTTAGTATCACTAGAATAAGAATTAATTCAGGCCGAATGCAATATACCTATTGAAAAGAGATTCATGCGAATTGAATGTCAAAAAGTAATCACCTCCTCTCTTTGAAATGATCAAAAAGCTTTATGGTGTGGGGTTTTTAGATGCTTCTTAAATAATGAGATAGGGACATTTTGAATTACAGGTTCAGTTTAATATAAATGTCTTCTTTTTTTTTCTGAGGCATTTTCTAAATTGAAATCAACTGCAGACTCTTCTTCACAAGATGAACATACAGGCATTACAGATAGAGCCAATGCACAAGAAACTTCCTGGCTAGAAAAGAAAAACCTTGAGGTATGTATGTATGTGTGTGTGTGTGTTTTCACACATATAGAGGCAACTAGTTGATGCAGTGGATAGAGTTCCCGACCTGGAATCAGAAAGACCTGAGTTTAAATATGGTCTCAGACACTTACTAACTGTGTGACTCTGGGCAAGTCATTTAACCCCTATTTGCCTCAATTTCCTTAAATGTGAAATTGAGATAATAATAGCATCTGTCTCCTAGGATTGTGAGAATCAATTTAGATACTATTTGTAAAGCACCTAATCAGGATGAGAAATTTATGCATACTTTCACAACAGTTTAAATTGTGCCTCACCATAACACATAATTACCATGTATTACTGTCCACTAGTGGCTCTTAACCTTTAATGCCCTCTATAATCTTCCTCCTCTTCCCTACCCATGTGCTCCAGGTCATCAGTCTTGTCAACTCTGTTGGGCCTACCTCAGTCACTCACAGTGAGGTCAGATCTCAAATCTTACCATCACCCGTTACACCGGCATTGCCATCAACTCAAATTCTGAAAATTTCCTCTGTAATCATAAGCATGTGTCTTTTCATGTCTTTCTTTTCCTTTATACCTCCTAAACCTATTCTTAATCCTTACTGTGAGCTCTAGTTCCTTCATCCCTCTCCTAAACCATCACCTCATGTTTTTCCCTTCATAGTCTTGTCTCTGTAGTTGACCAGTTCAACTGTGCACTCTTCAATACCCTTAAATACTTGGTTCCCTTGCCTTATCATTATTCCCATCCTGTCAGTCCTCAAGCCAAGGTTCCACCCACCATCTGCTATCATGTTGCTGAATGCTGCTGGAGGAAAACATGTAACTGTACTAACTACATCCAATATAAATTTGTGTTGTCAGTGTAATCTGAGCAATAAACTCGCCGTTCCATGGCAATCTTTTTTACTCATCCCTGATTATCATGCTTCCCACAGCAATTGTTCCAAACTTCTTCTCTCTCTTCAAGCCCGTTATATTACCTCCAACCCCACTTATTCATAGTATTTATCGCACCGTATTGGGAAAAAAACCATCCACCATGAACTCTTTCTTCTACCATATTTTTCACTTTTAAAAGTCCTCTACACCTTCACCTATCCTTTACTTATTTGCTCCAGGTGTAAGTGGTCCCATCTTGTCAGGGCCAACCTTTCCCCCAATACCCTTGATCCCAACCTCTCCTGTTTCCCCATTGATGCTTATTATAAAGATATTTTCTTGACTATATAAAAAGAATTCATTTGGCACACCTGGTGCCATTCTAAAAACTCTTTTCCAATAAGGTATTTTTCATGCATACTTCAAAATTATACAAGAGTCCTTGTTAAGATATAACAACAGAGGTAACATTGTTTAATGATCCTGAGACCATTAATATCCCACAAGGCATTAAAATAGGAGATACATACTTGCCAAAGAAATTCATCACTAGTTACAGAGATTCAGTGCAAAGTCCAAGTTAAGGATGGATTCTGTCTTCCAGAAACTTCTTTTTGCAGATTAATATAGACCTAGAACATGATAGTGACTCTTTGAAAAGGTTCAAAACCACTTTTAAAAAATTGACCCTAACTGCCCACTCTGAAGTGAATGAAGAATTCTTGTCAGAACTTTTATGTGGTTAACGAGATAACGTAGTGAGCTTGTCTATGGACATAGCAAATGATGAGTGAATCCGGCTCAGGATTAAAAAGGAAAGGACCAGGCTGATTTATCATTGGGAAATTTAAAAATTATATAAACTGATGTGAAACTTTCTTCTATCTTTTAAAAAAAGTTTTAATATGGCAGAAAAACATAGAACATTATATTCACTAAAGAATTTAAAGGGCAATAGTGAGATACACAGTTGGTGTAAGAAGGCTTCAATATATTACAAATAAGGAATTATGGCAAGGTTCTATAGTCAATCTCCTCTCTGATCTATCTTCCATATAACTACAAAAATGATTTTCTTAAAGCACAGATCTGACCATGCCATTTATCTGCTTAATTAACTACAGTGACTTCCTATTTCTAAAAATCTTCTAACTTAAGCAATTTACCTGCTCATCTATTCATTTTAATTTAACTAGACATTTATGTAATTTCATAGGATTGTACATTTAAAGCCACAGGGGTGGTAGAGATCATCTGGAGTCTCACACTGTAGTTTTCTTAAGATGAGGCTGAGAAAGGTTTTGTTGACTTGCCCAAATCACACAGGTAATGAGCAGCAGAGTCAAAGTCTGTGAGGTCACATTCAGGGATCTCTCCATGAGAACATTGACTCCCAGTTTTCATTTTTACATTTTTCTCTGTACAATAACTTGACCCTGTGCTTATATCAAAACTGTGTTTTTACTTTCTTTCACCACTACTGGAAGAGTACAGGCTAGAGAGAGAAGTTGTGATGAGTCCTTTTCATTTTCAGTTTATAATCTCATTCATTTTTGTGCACTCTTTCTTTAGAGTTATGCTTTTAAAAGATATACTTTGTATTTATTTTGGGAGCCTTTCTTGCTTTCTTTCTAAGTGTTGTATTTGTTAAATTTCAGGCTGTTAGAAAAGAGATTAAAGAATTTGGTCAACAAAAGAGAGAACTACAGCAAGGAATCAGAGCACTGGTTAAAACTGTAAGTGTGGTGACTCATATTCCAGTACTGTGCCTGTAGAGTCACATGGTCTCTCCTGCTGAATTTTGGATATGATAGGCATGTAGAGTTTATGATTTCTCTTCCTACTCTGCCTGCAAGCTCACTTTTCTACTGTGTTCTGGTAAGTTAGTCACTACACATGCTCAGCCTAGAACCTGATGCACTTGGTAGTAAATATCATCGATGAAGGGAGAACAGAGGAAAATAAAAAATGGTTATGTCTGTAATTTAAAGGAATTTTTTGAAATAAATGTTACATTCTTTGTTTTTCTTCAGTGTTTCTGAAGTGGCATAAGCTCTTAAAGACAAAAGATAATAATGGAATGTGCTCTGAAATGAGAGGCTGTTGTAGTCACCAACCCTGGCAATAGCCTAGTGACTCAGCCAATAAAGCCCCAAGGTTATGGTGAATAGCAACGCTGTGTACGGACTCAAGAAAAGAACTCTAAAGCTGAAATTGCATACTTGCCACCAACATTTTCTGTGTTTTAATCCAGATTCAGGAAATGCTAGAGGAAAATGATTTGGCAGCTAAGATTGCACAGCTAGACCATAAAGAATTTACTCTGGATGTTGAAGAAATGAAAAAACTGGAGACTGAAAATGACAAAGAGGTAGCAAAGGTATAAGAAAATTTACTTGAAACGTTGTTTTATAATTATAAACATGAACAAGAAAGGAGTTTTCCAACGTAATAAAAAAAGTATAAATGGGATCTAAAAATAATAAACAGCTTCATTCATTCTCTACTCCCCCACCATCTTCTCAGCAGCTATCTTGCCACATGAACCCTCTGGCCCTTCCAGTTCTGGAATCATAATCAATTCAGTACTGTTAGTGCTCCTGGAAAAGGATGTGTTAATCTATTCCCCTGTGGCTCTACTCACCATCCCGTTAAGTGCTTAACAAATGCCTGTTGACTGACTAACTTTCCAAACAATGGTACCTCTCCCTGCTCACCACTCCTTACATGTGTTATCTTCCTTTATGAGATTGTAAATTCCTAGAGACCGTGACTATCTTTACTTTTTTTTTTCCCATAGCCCCAGGGCATAGTACAGTGATTGGCATCTATTAGTATTTAAATTTTTTTCATTCATTCAGATATTTAGTAAGAACCTCTCATGGCCATAATACTGTGCAAAGTGAAAAGGGAATCATAAATAAGAATAAAATCTATTGTCTTTTGGAAGATACCAGCCCCACCTTCTGGTTGTAAGAGGACAGGTGAGGTGTTCATGATAATTTCATTTTTCAAAAAGTTGGATGAACCAACAGGGGGAAATTCCATTCTAGAGAAAACTTTTTCTAACCAGGAAAAACTACTTTCTGGTGTGGAAAGGATAGAAACTTTGGGACCATTCCATCTTAGAACATGTGATTGAGAAGGAGAAGGAAGCAGGGCAAAGTCTGAAATGTATATAGATTTTTGGAGGGCAGATTTCAAAGTGTTCACAGAAAAGTTAGACAGAATTCCATGGACTCTACAAAGTCAGCCTGCAGGGATGAGAAACTTGAGAATGAAGTTCTGAAGACACAATGGGAAATAACTCCAATGAGGAAGAAAAGCCAGAGTTGTCCAAAGAGACCTATCTGAATGTACCAAGAAAGGCCCATCCAACTTAGACTTTTAAGTATATGTACTGGACATCAGTAATAGGCACTCTACTGCAAGAAAGATGTCAGGAGATCTTAAACTGTGAGTGATCAGAGGTTAGCAAGGAAATCTTAAAGGCAACCAGAAAGGACCTCTTTCTCTTTTTTCCCCAGCATTGGGAAAACACGATCAAAGAGGGGATAAGACCATTGTGTCCTAAAACTAGGCAAAACTAGTAGAGGCTGCAAAGAGGTGAATTTAGGTTTGGTGTCAGGAAGAATTTCCCCACAATTGGAGCTTGGTCTGTCATAGGTGGTAAATGACCTAAACAGAACTCTCTTTGTCACATTGTATAGCCTTTCAATTACCTGCAGGCAGTGGTCATGCCCCAACTTCTCTTCTGCCTGCTAAACACCTCCAATTCTTTCAGTCTGTCATGTAGCATGAATTCAACACCCCATCCATTTTGTCCTTGTCTAAATGTTTTCCTTTGTATCCATGTCTTTTCTAAACTGTGGCACCCAGAAGTGAACGTGATATTTCAGATGTGTCCTACACAGCAGAGAGTACAGACAGACTATCATCTATTTGCTTCTCTTAATGCAGCACCAAATTGGATTAGTTTCTGTGGTTGCCATATCACATTGTTGAATTTTATTTAGTTCTCAGTATACCTAAAACCCCAGATACATGTATATGCTTCCTCCCTTTTATGTTGTTAACCTATTACATTTCATTTTGGGGCAGGTAGGAGGCACAGTGGATGGAATGCCAGGCCTGGAGTCAGGAAGATCTGAGTTCAAATCCATTCCAGTCTCAGACATTTATGAGATGAGCAAATCACTTAACCCCTATTTGCCTCAGTTTCTCATCTGCAAAATTGGGACACTTTGGAGAAGGAAATGGCAAACCACTCTATGCCAAAAAGACCCCCTGGATAATAAAGTCCACATAGTGTTGGACATGACTAAATGACTAAATAACAACATTTCTTTTTATTAGATTTATCCTAGTGTTCTAATGTGTCAAAGATTTTTTTGGACCTCAACTCATCATGCACTGCATTAAATATCCCTCCCAGAGCTGTGTATCACCTATAAAGTTGATAAGCATGCTGTTTTGCTTTTATTCAAGTCAGTGGTAAAAATGTTTATTAGAATGAGGCCAAAGATCTATCCCTGGGCACTAGTGAAGAACTCCCTCCAAACTGTCATAGAACCACTTAACACTGACCACATATTTGTCATGAGGTGTTCTAAATGAAGATGTGCTAATTCTGTGATCACTGCTTCCCTAATCATTAGATGTTCTCTAATCATATCTTTATAATTCATCCTATGATCTTGATCAGAATCAAAGCCAAGATTGCTGGTCTATAGTTTCCATTTACTTCCAGATTCCATTCACTCTCTGCCTACCCCACCCCCCCCAACCCTCCCACAGCTTTTTAAGATGGAGGATGGAGACATTTACCTTTCTCTAGTCCTTTCATACCTCTCCTTTTTTACAATTTACAGCACTCTTTGTTCTTTGCACAGATCTTTCAAAAGATTACTGATACCACCCCGCAATTGTACATTAATTCTTTCAGTGCTTGAGGATGTGGTTCCTTTAGGTCAGGGACTTTGCTTCATCCATGGGCAGCTCAGTGCTCTCTTTCCATCTCTCCACTCATCTTGGACAGGATCTCCCTAGTAGTCACTTTTCTTCTCTCCTTTCTTGGCAGGAAAAACAAAACAAAAAGCAACATCAGAAGCACAGTCAGAATGGAGCAGCCTTATTGGCCTCATATTTATTGTCAGTTATCAGCATACCATCTGTTTCAAGCAGCAGTTCCGCATGTTTTTCCATCTTTTTTTCTTTTTCCCAATATAACAACATTTTTATTGTGGCCTTAAGTTTCTTCAATAGCATCAGTTTACCCGGACACTTCTCTTACAGTTCTCTGCCCACTCTTGTACTTACCCTTTGTTACCTGCCTTTATTCTCATCTTCTCTGCCCAGCTTTAAAAAAAGAAATATCTAAATTGCTTGAGGATTTCTCTGTGTATCCATATAGGTCTATTCAGACAACTCCAGCTCTCTCTTTGTGACTTCAGAATTTCATTCTTACAAGTTTCCCATCCTGATAGGCTAACTTCTCTGTCCATGGAATCCTAACTTTCTTACTCTGAACCCTCTGAAATCCACTCACAAAAACCTGAATCCTTTGCTGTAACCCTCATTATCACAAGTTCTGAAGTGCAATAGTCACTTCCCCTCCAAAGTTTCTATTATTTCCATCCTAGAAAGCATTCCTCCATGTTAGTGATAGAGTAGAATTTCCCTTTCTAAAGGACGAAGTCCTTAAGGCAAGTCAGCCGATAAACAAACATTAACAAGCATCAAGGAGCAGGTGCTTATTACAGTCCAGGAATTGTGCTAAGTTCTGAGGATACAAAGAAGCAAGGAAACATTGTCCCTGCCCTCAGTGAGCCCACATTTTAATGGGATGTGGGGGAACCACATACAAATAATTACATCTGAGAGATAGCATAAGGAGGTAATCTCAGAGGGGAGGCACCAGCAGTTGTGTGTGGTGGTGGTGGGGTCCCTTTGGCAAAAGATGTGTTTTGAGCTATATCTTGAAGGAATCCAGGAAAGCCAAGAGTTGTAAAGACGAGAGCATTCCAGGCATGGAGTGGGGGCAGTGGAATTTTGTGTCTGAGGCCAGGGTCACTTGATCATAGAATACTTGGAGGAGAGGAAGTGTTAGAAGACTGGAAGGGTAGGAAGGAACCAGGTTATGAAAGAGTTTCAGAAGCCATCAAAATTGATCAAGTGGGTGGGGTGCGACAAGGTCAAACCTGCTCTTGAAGAAGATCCCTTTACAACTAATCAGAGGATAGGCTGAAATGACAAGTGTTCTAAGGCAGGGCTATTGAGATAGGCTAGGCATAAGGTAAAGAAGGCCTACGTCATGGTGATGGCGGTGTGAGTGGGAGAGAAAGGGATGTGGTAAAACTCAAAGAGTTTGAACTCTAGTAAGGGTAGCTAGGTGGTAGAGTGGATAGAGCATCAGATCTGGAGTCAGGAAGACATGAATTCAAATCTAGCCTCAGACATTCTGTAGTTATGTGACCCTGGGCAAGACACCTAACCCCATTTGCCTCAGTTTGCTCATCTGTAAAATGACCTAGAGAAGGAAATGGAAAATCACTCCAGTATCTTTGCCAAGAAAACCTCAAATAGGGTCAGAAAGAGTCAGACATGACTGAAGTGACTGAAAAGAAGACAAAACATAAAAAAGAGCTGATGGGTCTGGGGCAGCTGTGAGACTGGGGTGGGAGGTGGGACAGGCCTAACTAGGGATTCACCAAGTCAAGGAGCAGCCGTCAAAGTGAGATCATCTGGCAGGGGGAAAGGGACAGTCTGGTTTAGGTGCTCCTCTTTTAGGAGGGAAGGAGATAAACAGACAAGAAGAGGAGGAGGGAGAGAGAGAGAAATAATAGTACAAGAATTGAAGTCCTTTATCATTATTATATCATACCTCTGTGCCAGGCTTACGATCATTACTGAAGAGAAAATTGCTTTCCTTTGTCTTTCTATTGACCTTTACTCAAAAGCTTTCAACTATGCTTTCTCACTCTGATTACTGTACTTCACATGTACATATTTTTAATGTATGATACTATCCACTTTTCCTCATAATGTTTTATTTGAAAAAAAAAAATATGCCCATCCAGAGCCATATTGCAGTCATGAGTTTCATCCTACCAAGACTCAGTGATATCTGTGAGGTTAAATTTGCCTCCTTGTGTTAGGACTTCTAGTTTGTTTTGCTTGTTTCCTTACGTTCATGCATTTAGATATAGGTATTTGCAGTCATGGGTTTTACTACTGGCTCCTTTCTTAGATATTGACTTCAGTGACCTTCCCTGGTGCTCAACAGCTATTCTTTCTACATTATATTTTTAATCTCTGTGGAATTGAGCAGTTTTCTCCTTACCCTATCCTTTTCAGTTTGAAAGGTTTGATTAGATTTGTAAAACACCAGGCAAATGCTAATTAGCCATCTTTAGAAGCATGCTGTCCCTGCAGTGGACATGTTACCTTGTCAGGGTTGTTTACTTTGTGGTGTGCAGATCATAATCCACCCATACTCTTCTCATCCGGTACTATTCTTGTTCATAATGTTATACTAATTCTCTATAGAGGCTGCATGTGTGTGCATACATATACATGTAATCTGTATTGCCATGCCAGTTACTATGTTAATAAGTTCTATATGTGTGACTTTTTGAAACCATTATAATTTTTTTCTTACAGTTAAGAAATGAAACAGAAATGGAAAATCTAGCTAAGATGTATTTATGGAACATTTTAAAAGAAGAATGTTGGGATTCCATGAGCATAAAAGGCCAAGGACTTCGGGTGAATATTCTAAATATATTATCTCAATTATTAATAACCTCAAAAGCAATATCCATTGAAGCCAAAAGTAAAAAAAAAAACAAAAACCCTTCCATTATTGAAAACTGTTCCTCCCAAAGCTCAGAGCATTGCCTGTTCAGTCCCCTGTGGAGCTTTCCCAGTGCAGTGCCTGTGATCTGTCTTCTTTATCTAGACCCTTTCTGCTTTGGTCCATTTGGGCTTTCATACTAACGTCTCCCCTTATTTGTCTTTCCTCCTTTCTTCTTCCACTCCTTAGTGACGCTTCCCATTACTTTTTCATTCCTGATCTCTTCTTTCACAGATTTCTCTCTTTGAGAATCATGTCAAAGATTATGTATGCTAAGAACATATTTCCAATGACTCTTTGTCATGGTCTCATGTCCTCTGTTAAAGAAATGCCCAGAAGAAGAAAGGGCTCCACAGGTTTTTTTGAGAATGCATTTTTAAGTAATCTTGTGACACGGAATAATCATCATCTGACCCATGGACATTTTTTCACCTAAGAATTTGGAGAACTTGTTGCACACTGGTGGTACTGAAGGCTTTCTGAGGGATTCAGACAGCCCTGGTGAATGTAAAGACCTACGGTGAAAGTCACACAGTGACATTGGGCTGTCAAAGCTCCGCTGCTTTGCCATAAGCAAATCTTAACAGGTTCTTGGACTCTCTTTACTTTCAAGACATGTACCTCTGCGATCATAGTATGACTGGTCAGCCTATGACAAAAGCTAACCCACAGAGTCTTGCTCTCCCTGCTTTTACTGACCACTTCCAAGCTGCCTTGGAATGGGAGGCTTGTGCCCTTGTTAGGGTTACTGACAGCAGGTGCTAGTTTCCTAATCCAACAGATCACCTGACTTGCATCATTCCTTTCAGGAAAACTTATGAAAGGGCATGGACAAAAATCACATGGAATGAGAAAACCTGAATGGCTGATAATCTACCTTGAGGTGGGGAGTATCCACACTGATAAAATCACAGATCCAGTGAAAAATTAATGAATTTTGTCCTGTATATATCTTTTTGTACATTGTTGTGTACATGTTGTATCCCTCATAAGACTATGAACTCTTTGAAAAAAGGAACTGTTTTTGTCTTTCTTCATACCCCCAATGCTTGTATCCCCTGTGCCAGGAACATAGTAGATGCTTAATAAATACTTGTTGATTTAACCTGATTTTTCATTACTTCAAATCTTCACAGTAGACCTGTGACCTTATCAGTTGGGTATTCACCCAGATTATGGCCCATCCATGCTTTCCTGAGTAATTCTTGTCTATTTCATTTTATAAATCCTCTAGGCAGGGCTGGGGAACTTGTGGCCTCAAGGCCATGTATGACCCTCTAGATCCTCCAGTGTGGCCCTTTGACAGAATCCAGTCCCAAGGATTTGTTCTGTGAAGTCTGAATTCAGTCACAGGGCCACTGGAGGACATAATAGGCCACACATGACCTATGTCATGGTCGCAGGTTCGCCACCCCTGCTAGAGAATCTACATTCAATGACCTGGATGGTTTCCTCTAGGTTTTTGAAAACTTTGACAGTACTTAGATGATATATGGGCTCTCATTTATTATCTCTCATTGACAACACATGATTGGCCCACCTCCTTTTCCAATTATGCATTTTCTCAGTGAAAACTGTTAAGTTTCTTCTTGAGCATCAGTCACAAGTGGAATAATGCAGCAGCTTACCAACCTCCCCATACAGTTACCCATTACCCCTTTGGTCACCTGCAACTTTAGTTTTTGGGGGAATGTAGTGTCTTAAAATTTATCACTTGGGAGATATTTGTGTTGAAAAATTGGGTTTTTGTGTAAAGAAATATCTTGGGATTCTTAAAAGAACTGCACAGTTTCCCAGATATAATCCAACCTTTCTCTTCCTCTTATTCAATTTGGGGCTTAACTCATTGGCCTTCTGTAATGTCTATTACACATACACACACACACACACATGCGCACACACATGCATGCGCACACACACACACACACACACACACACTCTCCTGTATTCAGTGGGTAGACTGCATGTATTTTCTATCATTTTTATTGATCCTATTTACAGTTAATTAATTTTTGTCGTGTAACTGCCTGAGTCATGGTTCTTTGTCTCTGAACTTAGTTCTGAAATTCATCTAGCCTGTGATGAGATAAGTTTAGAAATCCATTTCTCCTGATAACCACTGTTCTGTTCTTGCCTCAGGGAAATCTTTTAACCTTGGGAGATGTGGATAGATATCAAGGAGTTGAGTCTAGTGTCTTCACATCATCAAGCTATTCTCCATAGAAGTTTGCTTTGCTATACAAAGTCTGATCCACTATCTCTGACTTTGCAGGTGGATCCAACAATGAGCTTTTCTTAATCACAAGAGGGAAGGAGAGGATTGTTGCCAGCCCCTCATTCCCAATTTTCAGCCAGTCATATTGTTCCCCATGCCTCAGCTCTGTAACCAATCAGGTTATCCTCACTGTCATGATGCTGCCAACCCTGTGTTACCCAAACACAGCTTGTTCTCCACCTACACAGGCCTGTTCTTTGTTCTGTACTCCCACAAAACCGTAAAAGGGGAGCTGTCCTTCTGCTCAGATCTTTGGCTTCACTGAGGCACCCATTTTTCTACTTTATTACCAAATGCCCTGCTAGTCAACTGTTATCTTGCTTGGAATGAATATACCCTCAGGCTACCTTTTGTTGAATTTTATTCATGACACTATCTAATCTTGACAATAGGCTTTTTTCATTCATTTAGTTTTTCCTTTTTAGTTGTTTTACCAATCAGTTTAAAAAAATCAGAGATTTCATTGAGAGGTTTTATAATGTTTGGGAACTTGATTCAATCAGTCCAATATCTTAAACAGAAAAAAGCATATAGAGAACCTCACCATCTGTATAGGTCATGGACTATGTTCAAGGCATCCCCCTTGGGATGGGAAAGCATATATCTCCCTGTTTTATGCCTCAGTTGATGTTAATAATCAGAAGATGATTGAATAGAGTTGTTCTCTGTTTCATTTATTAAATAATCTTATATGATCTTAACATGTTCATGAGATAGTCCTTGTTAGAGGAAAACCTTTAAGATTTCATTTTGCTCTACTAAGTAAAATGTATTTTTCAGTGTTTTTTTTGTAACCAACAAATAAACACAGGCTTGTATCATATACTGTACAGTCAATTGTATAACAGTAAATATATGGTTACTGTAGAGACTTGTTTGAGAAAACCTGCCTATTTCATTCTCATATTTTCATCAAGGAAATATTCAATTCTTATACAAATCATTCTCATAAAGATGTGAAAGTATCAGTAATTCTTGATCAATTCAGCAAGTATGGATTCAGCACCTTTTATGTTCTGGACACTGAGCTAGGTACTAGGCATATGAAAACAAAAACCAAATAGTCCTTGCCCTCAAGATACTGACATTTTGTGGGGGAAGGTGATCCAACAACACAGACACTGAGAAATGAATACAGAGTACGTACAAAATAAATCCAAAAGTGTAGGGAACGGGAACACTAATTGCAGGGGAGTCTTGCAGGCAAGGGGCTGGTGTGTGCAAAGCACAGTAGTGAGAGAAGGACTGAAGTGTGGAGGAGCAAAGGAGCCGTGGGGACCATCATGTGGCACATATTAGTTTACTACAAATTGTTCTCAACTGGGCCCTTCCCGCTGTGGGCCAGA
The DNA here is from genome assembly GCA_023548195.1 of Bettongia penicillata ogilbyi. Lineage (NCBI taxonomy): Eukaryota > Metazoa > Chordata > Mammalia > Diprotodontia > Potoroidae > Bettongia > Bettongia penicillata. The sequence continues at coordinate 1,162,469 of JAJHZJ010000336.1, forward strand.
CCTTTCATTCTGTACTGTTTGACTTCATCTCACATTTTCAGTGTCTGAAGGTTCTTTTAAGTCACCTGTGCCACTCCTGCCCTACTCCCTCTCAAGAAAGAACTTTGATTCATACTTCATAGAAAAATTGAAACCATCTGTCATGACCCCTCTCTTTTCCTCAACTATATAGGTCAAATCACCTTAGTGTCATGTCCCATTCCTCCTTTGCTCTGGTCTGGGGGCGGTTGGGGTAGGGGAGGGGAGAAGTGAGAGCCATCTTCTTTCATGCAGATGATAGCTGTCCTGCCTAGCAACAGCTCAGTCTCATTTACTGTATTATTATCTACTCTTACATGAATGGGCCCCTAGTCTCTGTCCTGAACATCCTTCTCTTCTCTCCGTATACCTTCTTTATTGATGATCTCATTCAGATGAGATCCAGATTTAAACATCAAACTCTAGTCTCTCCAGAACACCACCAAGAACCAATTAAACATTTTGAAATAGGTGTCCTGTAGACATATCAAATTCCAGATGTACAAAACAGAACTAATCAACTTTCTCATCAAACCCTCTCCTCCTTTTAGCTTCCCTATATTCATCAAATATTCCCAATGAGACAGTTATTCTTCAGCTTTCTCTTCTTCATCACCCCTCACATCTAATCACTTGCCAGTTTTGACAGTTCTACCTCCATAATATATCTTGCATCCATCCCCATCTTTCCTGTCAAATGGCTTTTACCCTAATTTAGGCCCTCATCACCTGTTACCTGGACTGTTGGAGTATCCTCCTAGCTTGTCTTTTTGAAATTCATATTCCATATAGCCACCAAATCATACTCCTAAAGCATAGATCTAACCATGTTCCCTATTCAAGTGCTTGTTATTTCCTTTACAATAAAGTACAAATCCTTTTTTCTGCCCTTTAAAGCCTTTCACAATCTGGCTCTAATCTTTCTGGGCTTATTTCACATTACTCCTCTTCCAACCTACCTGGTCTACTGGCTGCTGCCCATACATGACATTTACTCTCCCATCTCCATCTCAGGATGGTGTCTGCCTAGAATGACTCTACCCCTCTCTGCCTCACAAAATCCCTCGATTTCTTTAAAGTTCAAGTGCCACTTTCTATAGGAAGCCTATACTGATTCCCTTGGTTGCTAGTACCCTCCCCTGGGAAATTAATTTGTATCTCTCTTCTGTATTTTGCTTGCATTTAATTTTGTTCTGTTTATGTTCTCCAAATAGCATGTAGGCTCTTAGAACTGTTTTATTTTTGTCTTTGTATGTCCAGTTCCAACCACAATGCCTGCTACATATTTAGTACTGAATGTTTTAAAAATCATTTTTGAAAGCCAAGGTGTAGAGCTTTAAATGACAAACAATGGAGTTTATGTTTTATCTCAATCGCAACAGAACCATTTCTTAAGCTTCTTAAGGAAATGAGTGACAAGGTCAGAGCAGTGCTTTAGGGATATCAGTTATGAAACTTTGTGGAAGAGAGACTGGAGAGCAAAATTAAAGGCAGGCAGACCAAGTAGGAAGCCTTTGTAGTAAGCCACATAGGAGAGGACAGCAGTGTGGTACAGTGTCTGGGGGGGGAGGGGGGGCCATAAGCATTTGCTCTGAAATTGGAGAACATGGGTTCAAATCTTCCCTCTAAGCTTACTTAGGTGATTACTTTGGGTAAGTCATTTCATCTCCCTGGGCCTCAGATTCATTGTCTGTACAATGAGGGAGTTGAACTAGATGGCAGATGGGCCTTGAGATTCCTTTTAGCTCTGAATCTATGATCCTTGTAAGTAATGTTTGCAACATGAGTTTGGAAGCCCTATTTTGCCAGGGATATTATATGTAAATAATATAATGTTTATATTATTATAATATAGAATATTAAGGATATTATTAGGGATAGATTGGACAAGATTTGGCAACTGATTGGCTGAGATGGAGGAGTTATGGATGACTCTGAGGTTTTAAACCTGTGTAAAGGATGGTGGTACTCTTACAGAAGTAAGGCAACAAACAAACATTTATTAAGCTCTTACTATATGCCCGGCACTGTTATAAGTCCTGAATATACAAACATAAGAAAAAGAGACAGTTCTTGACCTCAAGGAACTTATGGTCTAATGGAGACAGACATGTTGTTGAAGTCCAGAACATCAGAAGCACAGCCAGAAGGGGAATGAAGGTTGACTTGCCCATTCCCCTCCTCAAAGTGAAAGCCCCAGGAGGAACTCACCAATGGGAGAAGGGGGCCATCATGACAGGGTGAAAAGGTCATGGGACCTGAGGGATGCTTCAAATGGAGTTAGCAGATGAGCATGGTGTTGAAATCCAGGAATAAAGAAATTTAAAGGAAAAAAGGATTGGATGGGGTTGGAAGAGAAAAACTAAGTTCTGTTTTGAACATGTTGAGCTTGAAATGATTTTAGGGCATAAAAATGGAGATATCCAGCAGGCAGTTGTTGATGCAGGACTGCATCTTAGGAGAGAGATAAGGGCTAGTTTTATAGATTTGAGAGTCATCTACATAGAACTGAACCCAAGGAAATGATGAGGATAGAGAGAAAAGACCAAGATAAAGGCCAATTATATAATGCCGGGGATTGAGTTAGGTTATGGTACAGTTTCACAGCAAATACAGTGCAACCAGCCCTTAGAGGATGACCTAAGGGGTGGATATTTCTTCAGATTAATGATCCATCAGAGAAGGAGAAGCCTCCTAGGTGTATGTAAGGACTGGCCTGCCAGTTTGGGGGGCTTTTCAGACTTCACAGAAGCCCTAACTTCATGTGGGTTGTCTCCACCTGAGCTCACCCAGCAAATTTTCACAGTCAATGCTTCACAATGATGATTCTGTATCAGTGTGAAACTTCTTGAGGGTTCTATCCTTTGTATCTCAATAAAGCAGGCCCTGCTTCATTGCACCAGTCATGAGCAGAACAGGAATGATGATCCTGAAAAGAAGCCTGACAAAGATCAATTATGGAGGCATGGGGAGAATAGGAAGTAAGTGTGATAAAAACCAAGGACAGAGAAGGTAAATAAGAAGAAAGGCTGATAAACAATATCAAGTACTATAGAATAGAAGTCAAGAAGGCTGGGGACTGAGAAAGGCCCCTGGACTTAGTGATCAAAAGATTATGGGTGACCTTCTATTTCAGGTGAGCTTGGAGCCAAATTGCAAGAAACGAAGAAGTAAGAGAGCAATAATAAAATGGGGACAAAGTATGCTTTTTCTAGCACTTTGGTTGTGAAATAGAAGAGAGACATATGACAATAGCTTGAGAGAATAGTTACTGTGGCAGCATAGTCCTTCCTGCCACTCAGTTTTATAAGCCTGATGTTATCCTCAACTCTTTTCTCTCGCTCACAAATTGCCAAACTGATTGCCTAATAGACTCTTGTTTCTTTATAACATCTCTGATACATCTACTCACATGACCACCCTAATCCAAACACTCATCACCTTTTGTTTGGTCTATTGCACTAATCTAATTGGTCTTCCTGGCTTGTCTTTCTCCACTCCAATCCATTCACTACACAGCTGCCTTAGTATAGATCTGGCCATGTTACCACCCCCACCCCCACTCTTCCCACTCAGTAAATTGTAATGGCTCCTGATTATCTGAAGGATCAAATATAAACTCTATGCACAGAAGCTAAGTGCCTTTTTTTCCTCTTGTGAAGAGCTAGATGCAAGTCAGATTTCTAAGTTTCCAGGAGAAAGCCTGCATGTAGGAAATACATCATTAATCAGTAGGTCAGGGATCTGTGATTTAAGTTGTATAGAAATCCCTTTTCCTGACACCAATCACAACATATCTATAACTTATAGCCTTAGAGAGTTTCTTGAAGTTCAAAGAGATTAAATTACTTGACCATAATCATACAATGTCAGAGAAGGGATTTCAAAGTCAAGCATGTTCTTCGCTATACTATACAAATTCTTCTTGGTGGGAAGAAATATTAGCTATATTCTGGTAATCTGGGTGAGCCAATATTGAGTGAAGGCATGAGCCAGAAAGAGTTTGGCTGGTGAGAAAACTCCAATTACAGGTCCTACGTACTATGCATAAGCTGGTACTAATTACACCCAAAGGCTGCCTCCTGAACTCTCTCCTATGCTCTGTGTCAGTTTGCGTGATCCCGATAGTTACTGGTTGGGCCTTTAACACCACGGTTCTCGGAGTGAATTCTTGCTTGATAGCTGTTATGATTAGCATTCTGTAAAGCATCACCTGGACAAGCTGGGCCCCTTTTAGTAACTCTCCACCTATTCCCCCTTGTACGTTGTCAATATTTAGAGCACTGATCATGGGTGTATGCTAATTTCAAGACTTCTTTGTGATTTAGGATGTGACTCATTGGATATATTGAATTTATAATCAATTATCACTTCTATATTAGTTTATAAAAGCAATATACTATGATTATTATACTCATCATATTCGTTGATCTGTAAGATTATATCGTATCATATAGGATTTAGTTGTTATAGGCAAAGAAGTCATTTCAGAATCAGTTGTCTGCAATCAGAATGCTGATAGGTTAGAACAAGGATCACTGAGGATGATTTATGGTATTTTGGGCTCAAACTACACCATAAAACATCTTCTTTGTTCTTCTGTCTCGCCTAACTCTTAATGATCCTATTTTGGGTTTTCTTGGCAAAGACGCTGGAGTAGTTTTCTGTTTCCTTCTCTGGCTCATTTTACATATGAGGAAAGTGACTAAGTTAAGTAACTAGCACAAAGTCACACAACTAGCAAGTATCTAAGGGCACATTTCAGCCTAGGGTCCTCCTGACTCCAGGCCAAAACCCTATCTACTGGGCCATCTAGATGCCCATTCAGTATAAAAGGAAAAAGCTGTAGAAATTCAAGATGATTTGCCACCATTAATGCTGAAAAAGTCACTATGAATATGCTGGAAAAACAAAGTAGATAAAAAATGTATATTATCCTAGACAATGACACAGCGAGAGGTGCAGCCCATTGAGTGTGTCAGTCAGCATATTTTGAATAGATACTGCAGACAATGAATTCAGAATTGAGTTGGAGCAGGATCAAGGTGAATCCCATCCAAGAAATTACATAATAATTATCACAATCCTAAACTTGTTAATACTAGAATTCACTCAATGATGCTATGTAACTGCAAATCCTGGAACACCAAGAAGAATCAAAATTATGAATAATCCAAATAGCAAAGGAAAGTTGCATGGGAGGTTTAAATTGTCTGCATCATATGACTTGAGTAGTCTGTAGCAATGACTTGCATGTGAGAAGTAGTACAAGAGACACTTAAGGGAAATGAGGCAGGCTCATCATGCGGTGAATTGGAAAGAAAAGAGGTGAACAATTTCAGTGGTACATTGGGATGTATTTAAGAGGTATATAAAAGATGTATATATAAAAGAAACAAAGAAAATAGAACAAGGCCTTCAACAAGGGGGTGAGTCCTTTATGACAAATTTGAAAGAAGACATAGACAAGGAGCACACAGGAGAAGAGGTGAAAGGGGTGTGATATGTATCCATTGGAGAGAGTACTATATGAGAAAAAAACAGGCCTCCGTTAAACAATAAAATTATAATTAAAAGTCATTGCCCCATAACATTTCTAAATCCTCATGTCCCATACCAGTATCAATGAAATTATATCAGTTTAAATTGTAAAAGTATTAAACATTGATGCTATTTATCAAGAGACTTTTTTTCACAAATAAACTGAAAACATGTTTTGACTCTTTATTATTTTTTACATTTGTCTAGTCCTTTCATACTCATTTGGAAGTCCAGAATTTCCCAATGAAAGAGAGAACTCCAGAAGAGTTAGAAGAATTGGAGACAGTTTTACGGCTAAGGAGGCTTCAAGCAGCTGAACTTAAAGTATGGGTTTGAACATGTGTGTGGCGTCTTTTAACTTAGTCTCCCTTAGTGCTGGCTTTAATTGAAATGCAGCGTAAGAGATGTTAAAAATATCATTTGTTAATATTTCTGTCTTATTACTTTATGTTATAAATTCTACTGAGTAATATATACTGTTCAATTAGCATGAATTTTTAAAAAATAGGAAACTGAGCATAGCCACGAACTTTGAATTTTTTAGTAATAAGGATACTCTTTCTCCTTGTTCCTTTTAGACAGTGATACACAGTTTTAAGAAAACCAGTCAAGGGTAGAATGAATTGTTCCTTTGGAGCATATGTTTTTCCATGCACATTTATCACTTACAGGTTAGAACCCATAACCGGGTATCCTATCTGGCATTATAAAGAACAGACCTTAAAAAAGACAGCAGCTCCACGTGGCTGCTGCTGAGCAGCTGTCTAAAACTTTACATTTGTTGTTTCTGAAGTACAAAACATTTACTACTTGCTGCTTAACTTACACATAGCAGTCACTATTTGAGTTAATTCCTATCTAAATTACAAACAGGGCATATTTTTTCATGTTTAAAATCATTCTATCGACCTTACACTGATGAGTGTAAGGTGGCCCAGCTAGGTGGTACTGTGCCGAGTTCAAATCCAGCCTAACTAAATGCTTACTAGCTGGGAGACCCTGAACAAATCACTTTCCTTCTCTGTGCTTCAGTTTTCCCCTCTGTAAATGGGAATAATAACAGCACCAAATTCTCAGGGCTGTCATGAGGATAAAATGGAATTATCTTTGTATGGACTCTGCAGACTTAAAGCGTCACATTTGTTGTTATTCATCTGTTTCAGTTGTGTCTGACTCTTTGGGACCCACTGGAGTGCTTTGCCATGTCCTTCTCTAGTCATTTTACAGATGAGGAAAATGAGGAAAACAGTGTTCAGTGACTTGCCCAAGGTCACACATCTAGTAAGTGTCTGAGGCCAGATTTGAACTCAGGTCTTCCTGACTCCAGGTCCAGCACTGTCTACTGTGTCACCTAGCTGCCAAAGCATTATATAAATGTTTGCTCTGGTTATCGTTCTTATTTATCTATAGTTTTTTAATCTCTTTAGATTTAATCTCTCCTATAGGAATTTCAAGGTCCGCCCACGATTCTGAATACCAGTGTTGAAAGCAGAATTTAAAGTTTTAAAATGATTTTTAATTAAGTGGTTGACTTTTAGTGAAGTTGTTTGCTGATAGGGAATGTGTGTTTTTTCATACATAGCTGCGGAAGCGTGTTGTAGAGGTTCATGCTGTAATTTCTTCTCTGGATCCAAAGTTAATTGACGAGGAAGAGGAAGAGGACGAAGATGAATTAGCAAAAAGAGATAGCAGCTTACCCAATTATCTACTTGGAAGTTTATGTACAAGATTTAATGTAGATATAAGCTTGTTGAAAAGCCAATTGGAACTTCATACCAGGGAAGAAAAAATCAACCAGATTATATTATTGAAGGTGAATTATATTTTTATCTTTGGAATCAGTAGAACTTCCTTATAAAGTGATTTTTTAGACTGCATACTAGATTAAGATTCAGATCAGTTTTTTCCCCTTTTTTAAACTGGTATAGATCTCAATAGAGGTATCTTCAGAGCCTGTAAGACCCAGATTCAAGACCTATCTCTGGCATGAATTGGTTGTGTGATCCTGATCTCTTAGTTCCCTAAGCAAATCCCTAAGATTTTAAATGGCTGACTTAGATTGTAAGAGGGACTTCCCTAACCAGGGGGCTCCTTGAAGCAATGAAATATCACAGGTTTAGTCCCTATTTCTATTCTATGTGCTGTTTTATAATAGTATAGAAAATATACAGAATTTGGATCATTGTGGCGCAGCCTGTATGGGATATGTAAGTAACATTAGAGTCCCATGTTATAATTAATACAATTCTGGGATGCCAGTCACACCTTTGGGTTATGGTTCTTTTTTTTTTTTAAATCAAAAACCTTTAACTTTAGGTGATGTGCCTATGTGTGTCTGTGTGCATAATGGTGAGACAAAGACAATCCTGTTCCCATGCTTTTATATTTATCTATAAATGGTAAGAAAAAAAATTCTGATCTCATGACAATATAAAGTGTCTTTTTTATCATCTTTGCTCCTAAACCACCAAATGTCAGATGATAGAAAAGAAAGTATAGATATACTCAACATATTTTTGATTGAGTGAAACCTTCAATTAAAAGTCAACACAAAGGAGGTAGGTCAACATGACATCTGTGCTGGTGCCTTCACCTTTTGGCAATAGGGAGCCCTTGAAGATTACTGTGCAGGAGAGAACTTTGAGTCACTAAATTTTAGAACTGGAAATTACTTTAGATCTTGTGGTCTAAACTTCTCATTTTGTAAATGAGGGAACTGAGACTTGGCAAATTAAATCATTGTTCAGAGTTACAGCTAATAATAGAATCCTCATCTCCTGGTTGCTACTTCAGTACTCTTTATCATATTCTATGAAAAAGTGTTCTTTTAGGAAAATTAATTTGATTTTGATTTGTAGGATGGAGTTAGAGTAGGGAGACAGGGAAGAGTTGTTAGAATTGTCGGATAATATTAGCATTACAACTGCAACTTCTGACCAATATGTGATATTTCAGGACATTATTCACAACATTAAAACGATTTTTAATAATGAGTTTGATATCACCTTTCTACAAAAAAAGTTTGAAATAGCACGTGTGAGGGAAAGAAATATAAGAATTCAAGAAATCATCACGGATCTAGGACTTGAGGAAGAGGTCTGGCAACCAGAAATAGAGGATTGTGAGAAGCCAGACTTAATTCTAACAGTAGAAGATGATGAGGTACTGTTCAACTTTTACATCATTTCCTTACCTTCGCCTGCCACGTTTATGATTTCTTTCCAGCTTTTTCATTAATTAGATTGCTGACAGAAGCCGTAGATATAGATAATGTTAACAACGACAATAATTATGAGAGTTATGACAGCGCATTCATCTCATGCGTTACAGTTTACAAAGAATTTTCCTCCCAGTTTTATGGGTCAGAGAAAACGTTATTATACTCATTGTAATGATAAGAAAAGTTAGAGTCAGAAAAGTGAAATGACTGGCCCACTATAATAATTAGCAAGTGGGTCATAGTCCAGTTCAGTAGTGATGGGACTTGGGTACCAGAAGTGTGAAAGGCACTAGCTCTTTCATCATGACATAGTGCTTAACTCACAGAAAGAAAGGCATAAAGCCTCATTTGAGTCAGTGGGATTGGAGTGCAAGAACAGGGGCACGTGAGGTCAGGACAAAGACCACTCCCAGGTTTAATGGCCACATCAGAGGGTTTCTGGCCATGGTGATCTTTGGGCCACAGTAGAACTAAGAAGGGGCCCAAGGATGCTCCTTTGAGAGTCTAGGACTGGCATGTATGAGCCCTCATTCCTCCTTCAGTGAATAGGATGCCTGGATCATTCATCCTCCTCACCAGGGTAGCTCAAATGAAAGGCCAGGACCGGATCTTTCATGCTGATGAGAAACTGACCCTAGTAGCTTCTTCACTTATAGACTCTGGGGCTAAAGGCCAGTGAATGCATATCCTCCAGCTTTAGCTTCATAAACCAATCAGTACAAATAGCTTGTGAGAGTAATTGCATGGGAATCTAATTACATGGTATACTAGGGTATAGGGGTAAAAGAAGTGAACAATAAAAATAGTAGCTAGCACATAGATAGTACTTTAAGGTTTGCCAAGTGCTTTACATGTACTATCTTCATTGAGCTTTAAAACAACCCAACCAGGTAAGTGCTAGCAATGGGTCTCACCAACTTGCAAGTTTATCACTAAATAATTTCAAATAATCAGTGCATATATTTTAAGCACCTACTACTATATACCAGGCATTGTGCTAAATACTGTAAATACAGATGTGAAAAAGAAAGACAATCCTTGCCTTCAAGGAGCTTAATAGAACACAATTGAAGCTAAAGGGGGAGGGGAGTTGTGGAGGAAAATGGCCCCCAGCTCTGAGGCATGGTAGAGAAGACAAAGTAGTAAAAAATGAGCATAGCTAGATGGGAGATTTCTGAGTAGATGTTGGACCTGCACCCCTCCTTAAATGGAGGAGCTTGTAGTTCCACCTTCAAGAAGAGGGGCAGAGGATCTTGCAAGATGAAGAGATTTCCTAATAATGAGTTTGGCAGGCATGGAAGGGAGTGGTATGGTGAAAAAACCAGAATCCAAAATGACAGGTGGAAAATGAGGAGATGATTTATAACTGCTTCAAACCAAGGTATTTACAAAGTTCACATAAGGGCACAGGAGTGACAGAATTGAGTACAAGAAATCCTTGTGACATTCTTTCCCTTGATAATTTATGGCTGCCTCAGTAGAATAGCTGAGTCTTGACCCTAGGACTTCTGACTGGCTTCAGTATCCATTCTATTATAACATGCTGGTTCTCACTAAGGGAAATAAAAAAATGCTTAGGCCCATATGTAGTTAGAAAAAAATGAATCATAGGATCATAGAGCTAGAGTTGGAACCTTAGAGATAATTAAGTCCAACTTTCTCATTTTACAGAATTTACTTCTACTAAGAAGTTAAGTGACTTACCCAGGGTCATAGTGCTAGTAAGTGTTGAAAGCAGGATTTCAACCCAAGTCTAGGATTGTATCCCCTACGCCACTTGGCACCATAGCTAGAAAGAGATAATTTTTCATATAATACCTTTTATAAAAAAAAAAACAGTTTTCAGTTTACACTTTAAGTTTTCCAAAATGCTTAAAAATATTAGTTAATAAGCATTTATTAAACACCTGCTATGTGCCATGTATTGAACAAGCGTTAGAAATAAAAAAAGAAGCAAAAGACAATCCCTGCCTTAACGGTGTTCACATTCTAATGGTGGGAGACAACGATCAAATAAATATGTAAAACCTATATGTAGGATAAGTAGGAAATAATGATAATGGGAGGGTGGAGCCAAGATGAAGAAAAGACAGAGACTCACCTGAGCTCTCCCCAGTACCTCTCCAAATTATTTTAAAATGTCTTAAAACAAATTGTGGAACCACCAAAAGATAGGGTGAACACAATTTTCCAGCCCACGACAATTTAAAAGGTTGAAAGGAAAGGTCTATCACACTGGGGAGAGCGTGTAGTGCACTCCAGTGCAGGCCTCACCTCAACAAAGCAGCAGCAGGTCTGGCGGGCAACTGAATCAGTGGCAGCAACAGTAGCTTCTCAGGAGCAAGTGAGTCAGACAGCTGGGCAGAAGGAGATGTCAGGGTCCTTTTGGGGCACTGGGTGCAGGACTGTTACTTTGCCCATACTTGGTTTCAGTCCTGGGTCATAGTCTCAGGGTGAAGAGGAACATACCTTGAAGCTTGTGGTCTCAGGGGAGTGGGGACCCTGGTCAAAGTCCCAGGGCTGAAAAAGTGCTTGTGGTCTCTCAAAGAGCAGAGAACAGGCCAACTCTCCTTAGATCATACCACCTTAGAAGCACTGAAAGTTTACAAACCCCCCCAGAACTAGTTCTGAAAACAGCAGCACAAAAACCCTGAATTTGGGATAGTGCCTCCTCCACCCTGGGAACAGAGACCAACGTTATCATAAAGCTGAAAGCCAAGAAATAGGCTGGAAAAATAAGTAAACAACAAAAAACTACTCTGACCTTAGAAAGTTGCTAAGGTGACAGGGAAAATCAGAACACAAACTCAAGACAACAAAGTCAAAGCCTAAAATTAAATGTATATTGGTCTCAGGCTCAAAAAAGAATTCCTAGAAAAGTGCAATAAAGATTTTAAAAATCAAGAGAGGAAAAGGAAAAATTGAGAAAAGAAATTACAGTGATGGAAGAAAATCATGAAAAAAGAGTCAACAATTCGATAAAGCCAAAAAAATACTCAAGAAAATAACACCTTAAAAAACAGGCCAAATGGTTAAGACACAAAAATCCAATGAAGAGAAATTGTAAAGCAATTGCAAATTATAAAGTAGAATTGGCCAAATGAAAAAAGATGGACAAAAATGTACCGAAGAAACAAACTCCCTAAAAATACAATTGGCCAAAGGAAAAAGCAACTAACTGAAAAAAAATTTTTTTTTAAAAACTAGAATTAAACAAGTAGAAGCGAATGATTCAATGAGACATCAAGAACCAGGAAAACAAAATCAAAAGAATGATCAATATCATTCAATCAAATCAACTGAAGAAAATGTAATGTATCTCATTGGAAAAATGACTGATGTGGAAAACAGATCAAGGAGAAATAATTTAGGAATTATTGAACTACTTGAAAGCTATGATTTTTAAAAAAGAGCCTAGACATCACTTTTCAAGAAATTATCAAGGAAAATTGCCCACAACTAGAGAGTAAAATAGAAATGGAATCTATTGATTATTTCCTGAAAGAGATCCCAAAATGAAATATTCTAGGCAAATTCTAGAGCTCTCAGGTCAAGAAGAAAATATCACAAGTAGTCAAATACTATGGAGCCAGTCAATATAACATAAAATTTAACTACATTAAAGGATCCAAGGGCTTGGAATATAGCATTCTAGAGGTCAATAGAGTTAGGATTACCACCAAGAATCACCTACCCAGCAAAACTGAGCATAATCCTTTAGGGGAAAAAATGGACATCCAAAAAAAAAAAAGGACTTTCAACAATTCCTGATGACAAGACCAAAGCTGAATAAAATAATTTGACTTTCAAATATAAGACTCAAGTATAAAAAGGTAAACAAAAGAGAAATCATGAGGAATTCAATAAGGTTAAACTGTTTACATAGAGAGATGATACTTGGAACTCCTAAGTATTTTCTCATTATTAAAGCAGTTAGTAGAAGTATACATAAACAGAGGGCATGGGTGTGAGTTGAATATGATGGGATGATCTCTAAAAAAATAAAACTAAGGGGTAAGAAAGAGGAATGCTTTGGGAGAAGGGGAAAGAAAGCAGTAGAATGGGACAAATTATCTCACATAAAAGAGACACAAAAGAGCTTTTACAGTGGAGGGGAAGGTGGGGAAGCCAGGGGGCAAGGATATGAGACTTACTCTCCTTGGAATTGGTTCAAAGAGGGAATAACACATACCCTCAATTGGTTATAGAAATTTATCTTACCCTACAGGAAAGTAGGAGGGTAAGGGAATAAGAGAAGAGGGAAGTGATAGAAGGGAGGGTAGTTTGGGGAAGGCAGTAGTCAGAAGCAAAATATTTTTGAGGATGGATAGAATGAAAGGAGAGAGAGAGCTGGATAAAAGGGAAAATAGGATGGAGGGAAATATAGTTAGTAATTATAAATGAAGAAATTTTGTAGCAAGTGTCTCTGATAAAAGCCTTATTTCTCAAATATAGAGAACTGAGTCAAATTTATAAAAATAAGTGCCATTCCCCAATTGTCAAAGGATGCGAGCAGACAGTTTTCAGACAAAGTAATCAGAGCTGTCTATAATTATATGAAAAATTGCTCTAAATCACTATTGTTAGAGAAATGGAAATTAAAACAACTCTAAAGTACCATCCCTCATCTATTATGCTGGCTAATATGACAGAAAAGGAAAATGACCAATGTTGGAGGGGATGTAGGGAAATTGAGACACTGATACATTGTTGGTAGAGTTGTGAATTGATTCAACCATTCTGTAGAACAATTTGAAACTTTGCCCAAAGGACTGTAAAACCATGCATACATTTTGATCTAGCAATACCACTACTAGGTCTGTGTCCTAAAGTGATAAGAAACAAAAAGGAAAAGGACTTACATATACAAAAATATTTAGCGAGTCCATTAATAGTGGCAAAGAATTTGAAATTGAAGGGATGTCCATCAATTGGGGAATGGCTGACCGAGTTATGGCATATATATGTGTGTATATACATATATGTGTATATATATATGTGCATGTGTATGTATACACAAATATATACTTATATACCTATACATATACACACATGTATACATACACACACCTATATACACATACACACATATACTTATATAAACACACACACACTATATATATATATATATATATATATATATATATATGGAGAGAGAGAAATGATGAGCAGGATGCTCTCAGAAAACCTGGAAAAACTTACATGAACTGATGCAAAGTGAAATGAGCAGAACCCGAAGAATAGTATATATACAGTAACAGTAATATACAATGATCAGCTGTGAATGGCAGCTATTATCAGCAACACAATGATGCAAGAAAAAATTCCAAAGACTTATGATGAAAAATGCCATCCATCTCCATAGAAAGAACTGATAGAATCTGAATGCAGATCAAAGGATACTTTTAAAAAAAAAAACTTTATTTGGAGGGATTGGGGAGCTAATCTGTGATTTCTTTCACAATGTGACATAATATAGATTTAAGTTTTGCACAAATTCACATGTATAACCTATATCAAATTGCCTCCACAGTGAGAGGGGAAGAAATAGAGGAAGGGAAGGAATTTGGAACTCAAAAATTTCCAAAATAAATATTAAAAAGTTGGTTTTCATGTAATTTGAGAAAAATAAATATTAAAAATGTAAAATATAAAAATAAGCATTAGAGGAAAAACACTAGAATTAAGTGGAGTTGGGAAAAATTTCCTTTATAAGGTGGAATTTTAGTTGGGACTTAAAGGAAGCCAGGGAAGGCAATAGGTAGAGATGAGGAGGGAGAGCATTCTTGGCATGAGGGACATCCAGATAAAATACCCGGAGCAAGAGATTTTGTATTTGATCTTGTAAACAATAGGGAGTTGAGTAGCGAATGTGACATGGTCCCAACTGTGCTTTAAGAAAATCAATTTTGTGGCTCAACGGAGGATGACCTGGAGTATGGAGAGGCTTAAGGAGGACAGACTCACTAGAAAGCTATTATGGTAGTTCAGGTGTGAGATGATGAAGGCATGCTCCAGGGTGGTGATGATGTCATATGAGAGAAGGGTACATATTGGAGAGATGTTGCAAAGATGAAATTGACAGACTTTGGCAATAGATTGGATATGGAGGGGGTAGGGAAAAGGCATGGTAAGAGATAGTGAGGAATTGAGGAAGATGCCTAGGTAGTGAGCCTGGGAGACTAGCAGGATGGTGTTGCCATGGATAGTGATAGAGAAGGTAGGGGGAATGGGAGAGTTTAGGGAGTAAGATAATGAATTTGATCTTGGTCCTATTGAATTTAAGATGTCTACTGGACATTATTTCATTTTATTCTCACAATAACTTTGGGAGGTGGGTGCTATTATCATCTCCATTTTACAGAAGAGAAAACTGATAGAGGTCAAGTGACTTGCTCAGGGTCACACAGTTAATATCTGAGGTCCAATTTGAACCAAGTCTCTAACCTAACTCCTGTGCTTTATCCCCTGCACCACATAGGTGTCTGTAGCATATGCTTAGTAAACAGTGTTTAGGTAAGTTTATTTTTGAGCTAGATATTTTTTTCCCTTTGAGTTCAGAAGAGGACTAGCAACATACCTTTGGAAGGAAAGAGAGGAGAAAATCTTCTCCTGCCTCTCTTCCATTTTCTCCTATAGTCAGTTCCCTCCTCGTCTGTGGAATTACAACAAAGGAATTAACAACAAGGTATATTTTGCATAATTGAAAGAACACTGGAATTGGAATCAGAAGAACTATGTTCTAATCCTGGATCAGTTGCAGCACTGGCAAATTCATAAATCTTTTTTAGCCTCAGTTTCCTTATCAGTATGTATATATATAATATGGAAGTACTTTGGAAACAGTAAAGGAGTATATAGGTATTCCCAACATTCATTACAACAGTATTAAACTCAGCATAAGAATATTTAATATTATGGCAGAGAGTATAGTTGGCTTTTATATCTTGACATCAGAATTGTCATCTGTCTTAAGTTGATTTCATCATAGGCCAAGCTTTCATTACGAAGTCCATAGACCTATATGGTTCAAAGTGAGTTGGTGCAATGCTACCTTGTATCATCATTTGTGTATGTAAAAGAGGATATCCCTTTTCTTAAGATGTAACCTGTAGCCTAGTATCCACCAAGACTTTAGGTTTACCTAAAGGACCTAAAGAGGGTCATCATCTTTGAAGTATTGCCCTTACCTGGACTTACTCTAGCAAAATCTTCAAGTACAGCATATTCATATCTTGATTTCCCCAAATCCAGGTATTGGGATCCTTGGATTCCATACAAACACTCAGGGGGCGAAATTAAAATCAAATGCAAAGAATTCGCAGGAGGAGATAAACAGAGAAACATATAAAGCATTCATGTAACCAGCTAGTTTCCTTTGCAAGAGAACTGAATTCAAGATCACCATTGCAGCAATCCTTTGAAATTCTGTTAGATTCATATTTTTCCTCGAGGGTCCTACATAGAGTCTTCCAGACTAATGGCATCATCCTGGTTTGGAAGACAAATATATTTTGAGGTTTACTTTACAACTGACCTGCATTGTCTAAATAACACCAAGTAGGATGCTGTTCATAAATGATGGTTAATTCTCTTCCTAAGGAGCATGATATATCAGGAAATCTACACAGTTTAAAAATGGGAAACTCAAATTTAAGAGTTCTTAAACTTAGGGTACCCTCCAAGGCTGAGCACTCACCTTTGAAGTAGAAGGAATATACACATGTCTATTTCTGTCACATGCTTATTCAGAAAAGTCCACTGTCAGGATCTCTCCTCTCAGGCCATATTATGCAATCACATGCAACTCTCATGTGCCTTTCCCAGGTCAACCATTTCCAGTTTCTGGGGGAAGAAGACAGGCTTCCTTGCCCACCGCTCAGCTACATATTCTTTACTAGTTTATCTTCCTCAGGAGGAGAACAAAAAGCAAATCCTAGAGAGCAAGCCTCCTGGCAGTGGACCTCGGTAGACCTCAGAGAGGGTGCCTCACTCCTAACACCAGGGCTTATCCTCTGGAACTGAACCAGCCAACTATCCAGAGTCTCTATGTTTCTTTCTCTCCATGGCCTGATGCCCCAGGAATCCTCCAGACAGAGATTTGGGCATATCAGATTGATGGGGTCATCAAAGTGGTAATTTCCTTGGACCTTTTGTTTCTATTGCGGAATATTAGAGCTAGAAGGGAGCTTCAGTATCTCTTAGTCTTTCTCATTCTTTTCGTACAGAACAGAGCTCTTTTCCTTGAATAGGGAAAGAGACTTTAAGCCCTTAATTAGTGTCAGAACTAAAATTAGGACTTAAATTTCCTGACTCCTCCAGAAAAAAAAGCTCATTCAAGACAAAGTTGAACCCATTTAGTTTTAATTGAACCCATTGACTTTTATGAATATTACAGGGGGAGAAATGAAGTGAAACTTTGTCTTTTCAGATTAAAGTTGAAAAATACCTTACTCCATGGCAAAGGGAACAAGCAGAGATGGCTGCAGCCCTTGAACTGCAACGACGCCTGTTAGATGAGGTATGGCATGTTGTTAAATCACATAGGGTCTTTTCTATAAACATACTTAGATGATTAGTTATTAAGTGTATCATAAAAACCAAAATATTTTGTAATTTATCATTGAGAAATGCTTTGGGAAGAGCCTAATTGTACACACACACACACACACTCACTCTCATTCACTCATATTTCCACATACTTTGTATGGTCTTAGAAGATTATTGCTAATAGAGTCTGAATGTTTTTAATCTCTGATAACCTTCTATCTCCTCTTACTTTTGATTATTTTTCCAGAAAAGTAATTTAAGACGTCGTGCTTTGAAGGACATGATGAATGGAGTTTTGGAAGTCAAGAAAGAAGATATTTTGAGGATGGTAATGGTTCTATCAAATCATGGAAGGTAGAATAAGAAAGATGAAAGTGAGAATTATGAATTTTATAATTCACCATATCTTAGATGGAACTGAATTTTAGAAAATTCTAAAAAAGCAAGCATTCCATAAAATTTCAGTAGCTTGGCCTTGGTGTAGTGTTCACACTTGTATTCCCTTTTATTAGGGGAGGCTGAGCCTGTGAGATTGATTCTAAAGTTCTGAGTTAATCAGGTGTCTAGGTTAAATTCGTCACAAATATGGTAAATCCCCAGGAGAGAAGCCATCAAGATGCACAGAGAGGAACAAACCAACCCAGGACAGCAAACCAGGCCAGGATGGGGCATCCATGGATATAAACAAGTATCTGGATCAGGCTATGAGTGGCCGCTGCACTTCCAACCTGGCCAAAGGAGGAAGACAAAGACTCAAAAAAATCTCTTTAGTAACTCTTAACATTTTAACCAAACACAAAGGAATGGCAAACTTCAGCACTGATTCCCAAACTAAAAGAGAACCGTTTTAAAGAAATGAGATTTATATATCTTAGTGGCAGTGAGGGAAGCTACATTAACAATTTTATGTATAATTAATAATTTTCCATTAGTGCTACTGAAAATTCTCTTTGAAACAAAATTTGCTTGTCTTAAGTGATAATAAACCCAAGCTAGAAAGATCATAATAAACATCTCATTGTCTAAAAAGAGCTAACCAGCCAACTTCAAGGACTTATTTTGTCAGTTTAACTGAATCTTGGGCCATTTTCCCTGTCACCTCCAGAGATGGTTGGAGATTGGTTTCCTTATTGTTAACAGCTTTTTCTCACTGCTTTAAGCCCATAGTCACTATGCTATATTTAGTAGATCATGTGCTTCTTTGCTCTATCTTTAGGTAGTTCCTCAACCTTCCTTTATGGTCCAGAAAATGGATGAGGTGTGGACTGAAGAAGAAAAGAAAGAAGCCAAAGATTATGAGAAGAAAGTCAAAGAGTTAAATGAGGAAAAGGACAAGTATAAAAAGGTCAGGAGGAAGAGGGAATATATTAAAAACATGGTTTCCAAATTTCAAATTCATGTACCTTGGGGATTAGTCTAAAAACAACTCTATAACTTCTGTTTTCTCAAATAAAAGATGTGTAATTTTATGTTTTATAAGGAAAACTATTAAATTTAATAACAGATCATTTACAACAAAAATGGCCCAGGAAGAGTAGGGAAAATCAAATACTTGTTTCCATGTATCACTGCCTTTTTTAAAGATGCTTTCAACTCGGTAAATATTGGGATTAATGACCATTCTCAAGGAGTAGAGCAGTTAAGAAAAGGATGGATATGCCCACCAAGTCAAACAGCATATATGAATCAAATGTGAAGTTGTTTTCTTGCAAATACTGCTGGTTTTATTTATTTTTTTGTGAAAGAAGTAAAATTATATAGCATCCAATAGGATATGCTAACTTGTCAGCTCTATGTTATTGTAGCTTATGGTCCACTTTTATGATCTGTTATTGTTTTAGCTGTCTTCTTTTCCACTGAAATTCTTTGTTGTGTCCTTGATATACTCTATTTGAAAAGGGTTCTTATATATAAAGGCAAAATTGAACAAAGGATTTTAAATGCCAGTGATGCCTGAAGAATTTTTCTCTGTTATGTTTAAGGGGCGAGGCTAGAATGCTTTCTCTTGGGGAAGTCTAAAAGCCCTTGTTGTGGTGGCATTCAGGAAAGCCTTAATCTTTGACCTCTGGAATCCCACCACTGGTTTTACATGCTTTTTCATCATGGTCTCCCTGTCTTCACAGAGACTTTTATAGGTAAACTTGGAGTTGTAGTTTAGCACATTGAAGGGAAAGGAATATTGTCCAATTTAGTACCTTACCACAGAGCCCAACTTGTTTCTTTTCTTTGGCTTCTGATTAAATCAGAGACTATTGAAACCCAAAAGTAAAGGAACTGAAGAATATACATGACTTTGTGTTTCTCTGAGTTTTGTGAGCAATACAGTTATGTCCCCAAGAAACAAAAAGTTAGCATCACCATCATCCTTTTTTACCTTGTTTGTTTGCTAGTTTTCTTACCCAGATGGGTACAGAAAATAGAAAGAAAGATAAGACACAAAGCAGAGTAAAAATGGCAGAATAAAACATCATAACTGTTAAATTTTCCCCAAAACCTCTCCTATGGAACAACTACAAAAAATGTCAAATTGAATTCCAAATGGAAAAGATAATAAAAAGTTAGAGTGAGTCACTGTTTTAGCCTTGGGCGGCTTAGAAAGAAAGAGAGATCTGTGGACCCTGGGGTAGGGGCTGTCCAGGAGCATGAAATGTGGCTTGTGGCAGAAGCAATACTGGTTCTAGGCCTTAGAGGCAGCAGCTACAGCAACAGCAGCAGAAACACTGGTATACTCAATGCACAGGGATGGATAGAAGAGCACAGAGTAGGAGGACAGTAACCAGACCTCTCCCCCGATCATATTACCTTGGAAGCTCCAAAAATCTACAGGAACCCAGACTGAGCTACAGAAGCTCAGGCCAACCAACTCTCCCAGAGAAAAGCAGAGACCAACTCCAACAGAGAGTCCAAAGTTAAGAAAGAGCTTGGAAAAATGAGCAAACAACAACAAGGGAAACAGGTCATAAAAATCTTCTGTGTTGACAAAAGAAGATAATGATGGAAAAATACCTATAAGCAAAGCCTCAAAGAACCATGTGATTTGGACACAAGTCCAACCAGAATTCATGAAAGAGCTAAAGAGAGGAACAAAACAAATACAAGATTTTGAAAAATCATATAAAGTCCACAGAGGAGAAATTGGAAAGAGAAATTAAAGTAATGCAAGAAAATTCTGGGAAAAAAAAGTATTGCTAGTTTGGTAAAGGAAGTACAAAATCTCACAGAAGAAAATAACTTTTAAAATTAGAAATGGTCAAGTCTAAGCTAATGACTGCATGATACTTCAAGAATCAATAAAACAAAGTCAAAAGAATGAAAATAATAGAAAAAATGTGAAATATGTCACTGGAAAAACAATTGACCTGAAAAACAGATCAAGAAGAGATAGTTTAATAATTATTAGCCTAGGGGGCAGAGCCAATATGGCGGAGTAGAAAGACTCACATGTGCTAGCTCCGAACCCACAGCCCATAAATTTCCTGTAAAAAGAACTCCCCACAAATTCGGGAGCAGTGCAAGCTGCAGCAGCAATGCAGTGGAGGACATTTCTGTTCCAGAGAGCCCTGAAAAACTGACCCCAAAGGTCTGTCACACCGGACGCGGAGCGGAGCCCCTGCCCTGGCCACGTGGCTCCAGAGGAGCAGATCCAAGCAGGCTTCAGGGACGGAACCTCCGGTGGCCGCGAATGTCCCTCCATGCATGGGCGCTACAGGTCAGTGAGAGAGACTTCTGGGCTGGCTGAGAGGGGAGTGGGGGTCTCCATGATTCGGGGCCCCTTGGGAAGCAGCGGCAGAGGCAACGGCGGCCGGGGACTCCTGGAGCGGACAGGAGCTCCGCTCCTTTACTGAAGGTCTCCGCATAAACCCCATGAGGGAACTGAGCCTGGGAGGTGGCCCTGCCCCCACCTGAGCACCACAGCTGCCCCCCGCCACTGAAAGCCCCGAGGCTTGGGAGCAGCATTTGAATCTCAGACCCCAAGCACTAGTTGGGCAGATCTACGCGGGGGTGGACAGGAATCTCAGAAGTCAAGTAACTGGCTGGGAAAATGCCCAGAAAAGGGAAGAAAAATAAGACCATAGAAGGTTGGGAACCCATGTTCCCGCCTTTCATTTCTGATGACGAGGAACAATGCTTACCATCAGGGAAGACATAGAAGTCAAGGCCTGTGTACCCCAAACATCCGAAATAGATATCCAATGGGCTCAGGCCATGGAAGAGCTCAAAAAGGATTTTGAAAAGCAAGTTAGACAGGTGGAGGAAAAACTGGGAAGAGAAATGAGAGAGATGCAAAAAAAGCGTGAAAAACGGGTCAATACCTTGCTAAAGAAGACCCCAAAAAATGCTGAAGAAAATAACACCTTGAAAAATAGGCTCACTCAATTGGCAAAAGAGGTTCAAAAAACCAATGAGGAGAAGAATGCTTTCAAAAGAAGAATTAGCCAAATGGAAAAAGAGGTTCAAAAACTCACTGAAGGAAATAGTTCTCTCAAAATTAGAATGGAACAGATGGAGGCTAATGACTTTATGAGAAACCAAGAAATCGTAAAACAAAACCAAAAGAATGAAAAAATGGAAGAGAATGTGAAATATCTCATTGGAAAAACAACTGACCTGGAAAAGAGATCCAGGAGAGACAATTTAAAAATTATGGGACTACCTGAAAGCCATGATCAAAAAAAGAGCCTAGACATCATCTTTCATGAAATGATCAAGGAAAACTGCCCTGATATTCTAGAACCAGAGGGCAAAATAAGTATTGAAGGAATCCATCGATCACCACCTGAAAGAGATCCAAAAAGAGAAACTCCTAGGAACATTATGGCCAAATTCCAGAATTTCAAGGTCAACGAGAAAATATTGCAAGCAGCTAGAAAGAAACAATTCCAGTATTGTGGAAATACAATTAGGATAACACAAGATCTGGCAGCTTCTACATTAAGATATCAAAGGGTGTGGAATAGGATATTCCAGAATTCAAAGGAACTAGGACTCAAACCAAGAATCACCTACCCAGCAAAACTGAGTATAATACTTCAGGGGAAAATAAGGGGAAGGGAGGGCAGATTGGTGATAGGGGAAATTAGAATGCTCGGTGTATTGGGGTGGGGGAAGGGGACAAATGGGGAGAATATTTAGAACCCAAAATTTTGTGAAAATGAACATAAAAAGTTAAATAAATAAATATATATTTAAAAAAACAAAACAAAAAATAATAATTATTAGCCTACCTGAAAGCAATGATTAAAAAAAATAGACATTATATTTCAATATTTTTAAAAAGCTGTCCTGATAGAGGACAGATTAGAACCAATTAGTAAACTAGAACTTGAAAATATGTCCAATATGTCCCCTTCTCTCATCTGACGTCATCACCACCCTCATCATCTCACACCTGAACTACCATAATAGCTTTCTAGTGAGTCTGTCCTCCTTAAGCCTCTCCATACTCCAGGTCATCCTCCATTGAGCCACGAAATTGATTTTCTTAAAGCACAGTTGGGACCATGTCATACTCACTCCTCAACTCCCTATTGTAATTAATTTAATTACAGGAGGAAATAGTAAAACTGTACTGGTGGGGGAACTCAACTTACCCCTGTCAGATCTAGATAAATTGAACTATTAAATAAATATTAAAGAAGTTGATGTACAGAATTTTAGAAAAATTAGGTAAGATAGGCTTCTGGAGGATGTTGAGTGGGAACAGAAAGAAGTATACTTTTTTCCTCAACTGTACATGACATCTTCATAAAAATTTACCATATATTAGGTATAAAGCTTCACAAATAAATGCAGAAAAGTAGATATATTAAATGCATCATTTGAGGGGGCTCTAATGCAGTAAAAATTACATTCATTAAAAGACCTTAGAAGTATAGACTAATAATTAATTGAAACTAAATAATCTAATCCTAAAGAATAAGTGTGTCAAAGAACAAATCATAGATTGTTTGCAAGTGAATTCTGCCAAATATTTGTAGAACAATTCCAATACTATGTAAACAGTTTGAAGAAAAAGGTACCAGATTCCTTCCATGACTCAAATATACTTTTTATCTATTTTTAATATTGTTTTTAAGCATTTCGAATACCACATTCTCTCCCTCCAGTCCCTGCTCCACATGCTAAGTCAAGCAATGTGATCCCTATTATAAAGGTGAAATCATACAAAACATATTTCCACATTGGCCATGTTGGAAAAAAAAACAAGAAAAAGAAAAAAAAAACACTAGGGTTCAGTCTGCACTTATTATGAGGTCATCACAAGTCCTCTGGAATTGTCATAGATCATTGAATTAATCAGAGTAACTAAGTCCTTCACAGTTGATTATTTTGATAATACTGCTGTTCCTGTGTATAATGTTCTCCTGATTCTGCTCACTTCGCTCTGCATCAATTCATATATGTCTTTCCAGTATCCACCTACAGAAAGAGAACTGATGGAGTCTGAGTACAGATTGAAGAATATTTTTAAAATTTATTTTTCTTGCTTTTATTTCTATTGCAAGGTCCCTAATATGGAACTGTTTTACATGACTTCATATATATATATACAACATTCTTATTGGGTGGGGAAGAGGTAAAGGAAAAGAGAAAATTTGGAATTGAAATAAAAATTCAACATTTAAAAAAGTAAAAAAAAATAACCCTCAGTACAAATTCTTACTTTCTCTTAAAAAGTGGGGATATTTGCAAAGTGACAGCAGAATTTGCAATCAGAGTGCATTTTCATTTTTAGCAAATGTGATGTTTCTACTATCACTGAAGAAAAACTAGAATACAGGCCGGTGCTTTGGGAAGAAGTCAGATTGACTAGGCCAGTTCAGTAAATTAACAAGTGCTTATTAATCACATGACATGCCGAGTGTTGGGGGCACAAAACAAAAGTGGAATAGTCCTGGCCCCCAAGGAGTTTGTATGTTCCATAGTATGTAATGGTGAGTGTGAGTTTTACTTCTTGTTCATGAGTATAATTAAAAATTTGTTCTTAATGTATGATTTTTAAATTTTTTTAGTCAATGACAACATTTAAATAAATGAATTGGCAGGGTCAGCCTACTAGTGATGATTTTCTGTGTTGACTTAGGCTGTTCCTAGGAAAACAGACATTATTATTGTCTATTATTGAGAGTATATGCAAAGCACAGTAAAAAACCTTCCAGTACTTTTTCTGGGCTGTTACAGCTTTCAGGAACAGGGGTAAGTTCTATACCAGCATTGGGCTTGATGGAGGAAATAAATGTATGAATGAAAAAGAAGATGGACTGGACATAGGGCAAGAGTGAAAGGTATCCATTGGATATAGTTCTTCAGCACAGCTAATATTTTCATTATATCAAGAGAAAGAAAGGAAGTCCCTCACCACACTGGAAGGGGACCCCTTGTGGCAAACTTATGGGAAGATACAAACAGCCATTGCACAGAATAGACATGGATATGCATGCATAGATTGTGGATAGGAATGGATAGGTTGTGTTCTTCATCACTAGAGGGAGTACTCATCAGTTAGATCACAGATTCATTTTGAGTAGCCAGATTTAAAAGCTTGATTTTATTAAGTTTTATTAAATTGATTTTATTAAAGTAAAACTTTGGGGACTTTTATTGTTGTCATTTTTTCTTGAGAATTTATTCAATCAAGTAGGCACCAGGGGATGCCTACTTCTGGACTGTGTTCTGTTGAACATTCAAAAGAAGAAACCTTCTTCCTTGCCCTAAAAGATTACAGACCTGTTGGAATGACCAAACATAAACAATTAGAAAATCACTGCAAAACATCTTTTGAATTAATGCAAGAGAATTAATATAATAGATATTTCTTGTTTCTATAAGATGCAAGCAGCTTGCCAAAATTGCCAGGTTTTATATAGTATAAATTATTATCATATTACTATATATTATATATATCACATTATCATATGTAGTATAAATTATTATTATATTATAACTCTGAAAAACATTAGGCACTCATAGGCAAAAGGCTATCCTAGAAATGCCCAACTGTAGTGAATCCATCCCTGGATGAATGTTCAGTCAAATTTATTCATTTGGAAGATTGGGTTGAAGTTGACTAACAGGTTTTATCTTATTGCCTTGAAACATGTAACGTTACTGAGTATTAACTTTACTACTCCTTATTTTAGTCACTGGATGCTGAATTAAGGAAGATTCAAGGATCTATTCAAGAAACGACACAAGCCTTTGATGAGGTTTTGAAAAGACTCTTTGAGAGGAAGGTGACAGCAGATATGGTTATTGGCCAGGTAAATGCAGGGCTCATGAACCTCTAAGCTAAGGGTAGCGAACCTTGGCCCTACAGGTTAAGTTACCATACACAACTTAATTTCTTTCATCCAGAAGAGTTGAAAAATTGAATAGCACTCGATATAAAGGCACAAATAAAATGATACCTGCCCTCAAGGAGCTTACATTTGACTGATAATATGTACAGATAAGTAAATACTAAGTGATCTGAGGAGGGAAAACACTGAAAACTGAGGGTGTGAGGAAATACTTTGAATAGGAACTGGTCCCTGAATGGACCCTTGAAGGAAACTCAGAATTCTGTGAGATGAAAGTCAGGAACAGGCATGGAGCAGCCCCTAATAAAGACACAGAAAGGATAAATAGGATATAAAATATAGAAACTAGTTCACAGGCCAATTTGGCTGAAACCTGGATTACATGAAGAAAATCAGTATGGAATGTCTGGAATAACCTAATCCTGGCTAGGTTATGGAAGATTTTAAATGTCAAAGTGAGTATTGTTGTTTTATTTTATCCAAGAGGTAATAGAGACTGATTTGTGAGGAACAGGGTAAAGATTATTTTACTGGTATAGAGGATGGCTTAGAAAGGAGAGAGAATAGAAGACAGGAGAAATTTTTTTAAAAAATAATCACAATAATCCACTAAAGAGCTGATAGGGCATAAAGTAGTCTTGTGGCTATGTGTGTAGAAAAGGAGTTGTTGAAAGGCAATGTTTGTGGAGATGGAACGTGCAAGACTTGTCATCTGATTGAATGGAACTGAAGGAGAAGGAAGAGTCAATTGACTCCATGCTTTTCAAGATGAGTGCCTAGAAAGAGGGAATAACTTCATTAGAGCAGTGAAGTTTGGAGGAAGGATATGTTAGAGAGAGATAACAAGTTTTGCTTTAGACATGTTAATTTTGAGATACCTATGGGATATCCAGGGGGATATATCCAGCAAGAAATTGGTGTTTCAGGGTTACATTGATTAAGGGATTGTGACTGAATACACACACACACACACGTATATATATGTATATATATATATTACATATAATATATACACATATATACATATATGTATATATAACATGTATATATACATATATATGCATATATGTATATATGATTACAAATGATAATTGAACTCATGGGAGCTAATGAAACCACTCATAGAGTGAAAAGAAAGCCTAGGATAAAGTGCTTGGGAGTGAGAGAGATGGGTAATGATCTACCCAGGAAATAGAGAAGGAGTGATCAAACAGGAGAACAAACAGAGATGAAGGAAAGAGAAAGTGTTCAGGAAGAGGAGTGGTTGACGGTGTTAAAAATGGCAGATAGACCAATTAGGATGGGAACTTGAGAAGAAGTCATGATTTTTAGCTGTTAAGAAATCTAGAGAAGTAAGAAATATTTCAAAACACAGCGATAGCAAGGTTATGAGTGCCTTTGACACCTGCAGCAATTTGCCTCCAATTAAAAATTCTTACAACCTAATGAGTCTTCCATATCCCACAATATGTTTTTACTTTCTCTATGTCTTGCTCTGTTTGTAGCTCAGTGTCTCTTTCCTCATGACTGGTTAAACTATAAAGTATTGGATTCAACACTTTATAAGTTCAGTGAAAGATACAAAATAAAAATTAAATATGGTTCCTCTACAAATATTTCATAGTCTAGTTGGAGGAAATATGACTAACACATAAGAAACACCAAATAATATGATACAATTGAAAATGTGGATAGCAAAGTGCTATATAAATTCTGAAGAGAAGGTTGATTAAGATTTGAAAGGGTCAAGGAAGGCTCTATGGAGGAAGCTGAACTTGAGCTGGGCCTTGAAGATGAGATAGGATTTGGATGTGAAGAAGAAAGTTTAACAAGCACCTCTCACCTTACCTTCATTCTCTTTTCTCTTCTCTATTCCTCCTTTCTTCCATCCATACCCTCAACTATTTATAATATATAACCAGTCTACTTGGAACATTTGTTATGTTGTTTTGTCTCCGGTTCCTATTTTTTAAATATAGTGCTAGAAAACTTTGTATTTATTTAACTAAATAAAATATTATTTGTATGTATGATCCTCAAATGATTTTATGTGGGGAGTAGGAAGAGTGGATCAGAGACCCTCATTAGGCTTCATCAGGTGTTAGTATTAATATATTTTCCTTCTTTAATGTTTCCACAGGAGGAACTAAAAATAACCAACCTTGTTTTCTCTTTACTGTCGGATGAAGAATTAAACACAAGGGAATTAGGACTGAACAACTTCCTTGAAAGGAAACAATTGGAGAAAGTAATTATAGCATAGTCTTTTGTACTGGAATGATCTGTGCTCATTAATCATTTGCATGTTCTCCTTTTTTCCTTTTCTCCATGTCCTAGTGCCATATGCCATCCCCAGTTTTTTGTTTTTTTTTTTTAACATCACTGGGCCTCAGTTTTCTCATCTATAAAATGAGGGGGCTCAGGCCACATAATTTCTTAAATAACTTCAAGCTCTAAATTCAATTAACATGTAATTTATTTCCTTAAGAATTTTTTGTGCAAAGTGAAGTGAGCAGAACCAGGCACACATTGTACACAGTAATAGTGATATTATAATGATGATCAACTGGGAAAGACTTAGTTACTCTGATTAGTTACAATTTACAATTTCAAAGAATTCGTGGTGAAAAGTGCTATCATCCAGAGAGAGAACAGATTGAAGCAGATTGTTTCTCACTTCATTTTTCTTACTTTTTTGGCGACATGGCTAATATGGAAATATGTTTTTCATGTCTTTATATGTATAATGAATATCATGTTGCTTCCTTCTCACTGGGTGGGGGAGGGGTAGGAGGGAGGGAAAGAATTCAGAACTCAAAAAAAATTTTAAAATGAATGCTTAAATTTTAAAAAAGAATGAAAGGGAAGCAAAGCCTATTACAAACATGTATGGTAAACCTGAACAGATTTTCACATTGACTATGTCCAAAACATTGGTCTCTTTCTGTACTCAGTCCTCTAGAACCATGGTTGTTTATGACAGTGATCAGAACGTCTCTTCCTTTCTAAGCTGTTTTACTTTACCATATTGTTCTCATTGTATACATTGTTCTGGTTCTGTTCACTTCACTTGGTATCAGTTCAAAAAGTCTTCCCACCTGAAGTCATATCTTAAAACACAACAGTATCCCATCACATTTATATGCCATAACTTGTTCTCTCATCTCCCAAGTGATGGGCATCACTTAGTTTTCCAATCTTTGCTACCTCAAAAATAATAAATATTTTCCTACAATCTTAGAATGTGTTTTGATTGGGTATTAATCCCTCCGTTTAGGTACTCCTTCTAATTGCCTTTTCTCCCATTTCCCTCCTAGTTCTGTTGACTGAAATGTATTTCTGTACCCAGATGTGTGTACATGTGTTCCCTCCTTTGATCAGTTCAGATGAGAGTGAGGTTCAAGTCTCAGTTTGCATAGAAATCTACTTGAGCCTCCTGATTGTGTGAGATAATTTCCCTTAACCTGCCTTTCCTTTCCGCCAAGTACACACCTCTCCTCTTTTCCATTCTTTTAATATCATCAGTACATAACGAGTCCCAGATTTTGGGAGCCCTATTAGGATTCAGAGGGAACATATGTATCATTTCCTCATATCAGAATCTTAATCTTGATTCTTGTTTAGTCCCTTATGATTATTTATTCATGTTTACCTTTTAATGTTTCTCAATGCCTATATTTGAAATTCAGAATGCCTGTGCAGCTCTAGTCCTCTCATCAGAAATGCTTGTAAGTCCTCTGTTTCTTTGAAGGTCAATTTCCTCCCTGTAGAATTATACTCAGTTTTTCTGGTTAAGTTTATTCTTGGCTGTAATCCTATATACAGTCTTCTGCAATATTATATTTAAACCTTTCTGTTCCTTTGTGTTCATAGCTGCTTCACCTTGCACCATCCTGACTGTGGCTTTTTGGTACTTGAATTCATTCCCTTTGACTGCTTACAATTATTGTTTCTTTGATGTAGAATCATTGGATTTTGATTAAAATGATCCTGGGAGTTTTCATTTTAGAGTTTGTTTCAGAGATCTGGGCAGTTATTTTCTTTTTTTTTTTAATTTATTTATTTAACTTTTTACATTCATTTTCACAAAATTTTGGGTTCCAAATTTTCTCCCCATTTGTCCCATCCCCCCACCCCAATACACTGAGCGTTCTAATTTTTCCTATCACCAATCTGCCCTCTCTTCAATCTTCCCTCCCTTCTCTTGTCCCAATCTTCTCTTTTGTCCTGTAGGGCCAGATGACTTTCTATTCCCCATTGACTGTACTTCTTGTTTCCTAGTAGCAACAACAATAATACTCAACAGTTGTTCCTAAAACTTGAGTTCCAAATTCTCCTCATCCCTCCCTCCCCACCCATTCCCTTTGGGAAGGCAGGCAATCAATATAGGCCATATCTGTGTAGTTTTGCAAATGACTTCCATAATTGTCATGTTGTGTAAAACTAATTGTATTTCCCTCCATCCTATCCTGCCCCCCATTGTTTCTAATCTCTCTTTTGATCCTGTCCCTGCCCCAAGAGTGTTGACTTCAAATTGCTCCCTCCTCCCATTGCCCTCCCTTCCATCATCCCCCCCACCCTGCTTATCTCCTTCTCCCCCACTTTCCTGTATTGTAAGATAGGTTTTCATACCAAAATGAGTGTGCATTTTATTCCTTCCTTTAGTCAAATGTGATGAGGGTAAACTTCATGTTTTTTTCTCAGCTCTCCTCTTTTTCCCTCCACTAAAAAGTCTCCTGCTTACGTCTTGAATGAGATATAATTTACCCCATTCCATTTCACCCTCTCTTCTCCCACTACATTTCTCTCTCACCATTTACCTTAATTTCTTTTAGGATATGGTCCCATACTATTCAATTCATTCTGTGCTCTCTGTCTCTGTATGTGCGTGCATGTGTGTATGTGTGTGCGCGTGCATGCATGTACATGTGTGTATGCATGTGTGTGTGTATGTGTGTGTGTTGTCCCACCAACTACCCAGATACTGAAACGTTTTAAGAGTTACAAATATTGTCTTTCCATGTAGGAATGTAAACAGCTCACCTTTGGTAAGTCCCTTCTGACTTCTCTTTGCTGTTTACTTTTTCATGCTTCTTCTCATTCTTGTGTTTGAAAGTCAAATTTTCTTTTCAGCTCTGGTCTTTTCATCAAGAATGCTTGAAAGTCCTCTGTTTCATTGAAAGACCATATTTTCCCCTGAAGTATTATATTCAGTTTTGCGGGTAGGTGATTCTTGGTTTGAGTCCTAGTTCCTTTGACTTCTGGAATATCCTATTCCACACCCTTTGATCCTTTAATGTAGAAGCTGCCAGATCTTGTGTTATCCTGATTGTATTTCCACAATACTGGAATTGTTTCTTTCTAGCTGCTTGCAAGATTTTCTCCTTCACCTGGGAATTCTGGAACTTGGCCACAATGTTCCTAGGAGTTTCTCTTTTTGGATCTCTTTCAGGCGGTGATCGATGGATTCCTTCAATACTTATTTTGCCCTCTGGTTGTAGAATATCAGGGCAGTTTTCCTTGATCATTTCATGAAAGATGATGTCTAGGCTCTTTTTTTGATCATGGCTTTCAGGCAGTCGCATAATTTTTAAATTGTTTCTCCTGAATCTCTTTTCCAGGTCAGTTGTTTTTCCAATGAGATATTTCACATTCTCTTCCATTTTTTCATTCTTTTGGTTTTGTTTTGTGATTTCTTGGTTTCTCAGAAAGTCATTAGACTCCATTTGTTCCATTCTAATCTTTTTTTTTTTTTATAAATTTATTTGTTTATTTAAATTTTTTACATTCATTTTCACAAATTTTTGGGTTCCAAATTTTCTCCCCTTTTATCCCCTCCCCCCACCCCAATACCCCATGCAATCTAATTTTCCCTATCTCCAATCTGCCCTCTCTTCTGTCATCTCTCCCTTCTCTTGTCTCCATCTTCTCTTTTCTCCTGTAGGGCCAGATGACTTTCTATTCCTCCTTAACTGTATGTCTTCTTTCCTAGTTGCAACAACAATACTAAACAGTTGTTCCTAAAACTTTGAGTTCCAAATTCTCCTCATCCCTCCCTCCCCACCCATTCCCTTTGGGATAGCAGGCAATTCAATATAGGCCATATCTGTGTAGTTTTGCCAATGACCTCCCTGATAGTCGTGTTGTGTAAGACTAACTGGATTACCATCCCTCCTAACCTGCCCCCTCATTGTTTCTCTTCTGTCTTTTGATCCTGTCCCTCCTCAAGTGTTGACTTCAGATTGCTCCCTCCTCCCTTTGCCCTCCCTTCCATCATCCCCCCCCTTGCAATATCTCTTTCTCCCCCACTTTCTTATACTATAAGATAGGTTTTCATACCAAAATGAGTGTGCATTTCACTCCTTCGTTTAGTCAGATGTGATGAGGGTAAACTTCTTGTTTTTGTTTTTTTTTTTTTCCTCAGCTCTCCTCTTTTTCCCTCCACTAAGAAAAACTCCTACCTGCCTCTTAGATGACATATAGTTACCCCCTTCCCTTACCCTCCCCCTACATTTCTCTCTCACCATTTACCCTAGTTTCTTTTAAGGTATGGTCCCATCCTATTCAGTTCAATCTGTGCTCTCTATCTCTGTATGTGTGTGCATGTGTGTATGTGTGTGCATGCGTGTACATGTGTATGTGTGGTCCCACCAACTACCCAGATACTGAAAAGTTTTAAGAGTTACAAATATTGTCTTTCCATGTAGGAATGTAAACAGTTCACTCATGGTAAGTCCCTTAAGACTTCTCTTTGCTGTTTACTTTTTCATGCTTCTTCTCATTCTTGTGTTTGAAAGTCAAATTTTCTTTTCAGCTCTGGTTTTTTCATCAAGAATGATTGAAAGTCCTCTGTTTCATTGAAAGACCATATCTTCCCTTGAAGTATTATACTCAGTTTAGCTGGGTAGGTGATTCTTGGTTTGAGTCCTAGTTCCTTTGCCTTCTGGAATATTGTATTCCACGCCCTTCGATCCCTTAATGTAGAAGCTGCTAGATCTTGGGTTATCCTGATTGTATTTCCACAGTACTGGAATTGTTTCTTTCTAGCTGCTTGTAAGATTTTTTCCTTGACCTGGAAATTCTGGAATTTG
The DNA here is from genome assembly GCA_023548195.1 of Bettongia penicillata ogilbyi. Lineage (NCBI taxonomy): Eukaryota > Metazoa > Chordata > Mammalia > Diprotodontia > Potoroidae > Bettongia > Bettongia penicillata. The sequence goes on from JAJHZJ010000336.1 coordinate 1,195,189, forward strand.
GCACAATGTTCCTAGGAGTTTCTCTTTTTGGATCTCTTTCAGGTGGTGATCGATGGATTCTTTCAATACTTATTTTGCCCTCTGGTTGTAGAATGTCAGGGCAGTTTTCCTTGATAATTTCATGGAAGATGATGTCTAGGCTCTTTTTTTGATCATGACTTTCAGGTAGTCCCATAATTTTTAAATTCTCTCTCCTGGATCTATTTTCCAGGTCAGTTGTTTTTCCCATGAGATATTTCACATTCTCTTCCATTTTTTCGTTCTTTTGGTTTTGTTTGGTGATTTCTTGGTTTCTCATAAAGTCATTAGACTCCATCTGTTCCATTCTAATTTTGAGAGAGCTATTAAATTCAGTGAGCTTTTGAACCTCTTTTTCCATTTGGCTAATTCTGCTTTTGAAAGCATTCTTCTCCTCATTGGCTTTTTGAACCTCCTTTGCCAATTGGGTGAGCCTATTTTTCAAGGTGTTAATTTCCTCAGCATTTTTTTGGGTCTCCTTTACCAAGGTATTGACCTGTTTTTCATACTTTTGTTGCATCTCTGACATTTCTCTTCCCAGTTTTTCCTCCACCTGTCTAACTTGCTTTTCAAAATCCTTTTTGAGCTCTTCCATGGCCTGAGCCCACCGGACATCCACCTCGGATGTCTGGGATAGAGTGGCCCCAACCTCCCCGTCTTTCCCTGATGGCAAGCATTGTACTTCCTCATCAGAAATGAAGGGAGGAAGGAACATCTCTTCCCCAAGAAAGTAGCTCTGTATGGTCTTATTTTGCTTCCTTTTTCTGGGCATTTTCCCAGCCAGTTACTTGACTTCTGAGATTCCTCTGCACCCCCGCCTAGATCTGCCCAGCTAATGCTAGGGGTCTGAGATTCAAATGCTGCTTCCCAGCCTCAGGGCTTTCCGTGGCAGGCACAGCTGCTATTCAATGTGAGCTTAAGTTCTGGTGCTCAGGTGGGGGCAGGGCTGCCTCCCAGGCTCAGTTCCCTCAGGGGGTTTATGCAGAGACCTTCAATAATGGCCCTGAGCTCCTGCCTGCTGCTCCAGGAGTTCCGGGCCACAGCTGCCTCTGCTGCCACCTCTGCCACTGCCTCCCGAGGGGGCCCGAGTCACAGAGACACCCTGCTCCCCTCTCGGCCAGCCCTGACGTCTCTCTCACTGACCTGTAGCGCCTGTGGGTGGAGGGACCTTCGCGGCAGCCGGAGGTTCCATCCCTGAAGCCTGCTCCGATCTGCTCCTCTGGGGCCGCAAGGCCAGGGCAGCACAAGGGTGGGCTCCACTGTCCAGAGCACAACGGACCCCTGGGTATGGCTTTCCAGGGCTCTCTGGAACGGAAATCTCCTCCACTGCATTGGTGCATGCTTGCTCTGCTCCAGAATTTGTGGGGAGTTCCTTTTACAGGAAATTTCTGTGCTGTGGATTCGGAGCTAGCATACGTGAGTCTTTCTACTCTGCCATCTTGGCTCCTCCCCCCAGTTATTTTCTTAAATGTCTTGAAATAGGATATCTAGGGATCTTTTTCATCCAAAGATTCTTAAAAATTTTCTCTTTGCTCTTTTTTTCCTGGTCAGTTTTTCTTTGTGAAATGCCTTACTTTTTTCATTCTCTTGACTTTATTTTAAATGTCTCATAAGAGTCATTGACTTTCTCATTTTCATTTTCTCATTCTCATTTTCAAGGTATCTGTTGTTTGGGCAAGGTTTTGTAATTTTTGTGCCAAACTTTTAGTTTCCTTTCCATTTATTTCTTCCATAGCTCCCATCTATTTTTAAAATTTTCTTCTAGCATTTTCATTCATAAAAAGATTTTTAACTCTTTTTAAACAACTCTTCATCTCTTATAGGAATTCTAGTTGAATTTTTTTCCAAGCTTTGTTTTTGTTTGAGGTTTTGCTTATAAATGTTTTGTAGTCATTCTTTTCTTCTGGGTTTGTCTTGTGCATCCCTGTCACCATGATTGTTTTATATGGTGGGATTCATTTTTGTTTTCTTTTTCTTCCATTCTACTTACTGACTTCAGACTTGGTATTAAGGTCAGACTCTCTACAGTTCTGGAGGGGAGATCTGAGCTTGTCCCATTGCTGCTTTCTTGGGATACTTATTATAGGATTTCATGGACTGTTTAGATTGGATACCTGCAAGTCTTTGGTGTTCCCAAAGTGATCTGATCTAGGACAAAGAGTGTGTGCTCTTGTCACCTCTGTCTTAGCTCTGCAAAGTTTCTGACTGTATTTGGGTCCAAGTAATAATAGAATGCTGCTGAACTTAGCCTTCATCAGTCAGCTGGAAAATTCTACTGGTTCAGAGCAAAAGAACTGTAGACTCTCCTTTCATCTGGGATTTCTACCATAGTCATTCCTCATCAGGCTTCAATTGGGCTAGACACTGGAACTGAGACCTTGATCTTTTTCCAGGATCTGAGCCATACCACTGCTAGAGATTGTTTCTAAACTTGCTCCTTTCTTGATACATAGCCCACAGCCCACAACTGCTCCTTAAGCTGGAGCATCCCTTCCTCAACCCTCCCTGAATCTGTGACCCAGTACTGGGAAGTATGCAAAAAATCTGCCAGTTGGCACCCATTCCTCCAGTATGGATCTCTTCTTTCCCTGGTGCACAACCTCCCACTGGGTGCTGGAGAGCTCCACAAAGACCCTGTCTCTAGTCTACACAAACCTTCCTATCTCTATATGCCAACCTGAGCTGGTTGGCATGTGATTTTTTTTCTTGGATTTAATCCATCAGGATTCAGTCTGGTGCACTTTAAAAATCTATTTGGAGGGGTTTGGGTGGTTGTAGGGCTAAGCTGTATTGCTTGCTTCCTGCTACTTAGCCGTTTTCTAATTTGGCTAAGTTCTAGCCACAGACTGCGGCCAGGTTGTCAAGTGATTTAGGACCAAACAGAAGAGCTTTATTTAATCTTCAAGGCAAGAGAGAGATGCTAAAGTTTAATGAGTAGGAGTTAAATACAGTTTGAAGGAAAATGACTTTGGCAACAGTGTGAAGGATAGGTGAAAATGGAGAGAAACACTTAGAAGGGCATTGCAATAGTATAGATGAGAGGTACAGAGGGCCTGAATTAAGATTGTGGCTGTTGGAGTAGAAAAGAGGTTGGATAGAAGAAATATTGTAGGGACAGAAAAGCCAGATTTTGGATATGTAAAGTCAGTTTTGATGGAAGAAAGATAGACTTTGGAGAAAGATAATGAGTCCTGTTTTGAACATGTTGAGTTAAAAATGTCTTTGGGGAATCCAGTTTTTAAATGTCCAAAAGGTAGTTGGTGATGGGTGACTCAAGGTAGAGACTAGAGTTGGATATAAAGATTTTTGACGCATAGATATGATAATGAAACCTATGGGATCTGATGAGATAGTGTGTGGGAAGACAAAAAGATAGAGAAAGAAGAAGAGAGAGCCCAAGACAGAGCCTTTGGAACTCCCACAGTTAACAGGTGTGATATGGATGACAATCCAGCAAAGAAGACTGAGAAGAAGCAGTCAGACAAGTAGGAAAACCAAAAGAGAGTAATGTCACAAAAACACAAAGAATAAAGAGTGCCAACAGTATTGAATGCAGTAGAACGGACAAGAAGTGAGGACTGAAAAAAACAAGTCCACCAGATCTGTCCATAAGAAACCAGCGGTAACTTTGGAGTGAACAACTCCCGCGGGTTGAGGAGGTCGAAAGGCAGGTTTAGGGTTAGGCATTTAAGCAAGACAAGAGGAGGTAACCAGTGTAGTAGCTGGTTTTAAGTATTTGGCTAAGAAAGGAAAGATCGCATGAAAAAAGGGGTGAGAGTATGGTAGGCCAAGTGAAATTATTTTTTTAAGATGGAGAGACTTGGCCATGTTTATAGGGAGATTGATATAAAACCTGCAGATCTAGAGAGTTGAAAGTTAGGTAGTGGAATGACTGAGGGAGCTAATTTGCTGGAGAGTATACAAGGGGATGTGATAAAGAGCACATGCATGGAGAAAGGTTGACTTTGTACCCAGAAGGGCCATCTCAGAGACTACACAATGGTGGGGAATGAAATTAAAGGGTTTTGAGATGAAAAATGAAAAAGACAGAGTTCATGTAAAATGCCCTCAATTTTCTCAGTGAGGAGATGAGGAGAGTATATGAAAGGAGAGATGTAGAAGGCTAAATAATAGTAAAAAATATTAATAGCTAGCATTTATACATAGCAGTTTAAGATTTATAAGGAACTTTACATGTGTTAAATCATTTGATCCTTACATCAACCCTATGAGATAGGTGCTATTATGAAGAAGAGATTTGGAACAGCTTCTGTGGGGAATGACATAGGAACTTAGCATAGAAGAGAAAGATTGGTTGTCTTGTTGAAACAAGATTCCAGTTGTAGTTAGACAGAAAAAATTTGTAGCTGGCTAATAAGCATGGTTGTGTGACTTCTTCCAGTTTGGTTTAGCAATATGAGTAGGAGGCAGATGGTGAGAGTAATCCAAAACTGGGATTGTTTTGGATTGTTTATGGCAATAAAATAAGGAGATTGGGGATTCCTCTTTTAGGGGGGTGGTAATCAGAGTCACACAGCTTGTATGTGTCTGAGTCTGGATTTGAATTCAAGTCCTTTTGACTCCAGGGCTGGTGCTCTAGCTACTGTGCCACCTAGCTGCTCTGAGAGAGTCTATCATAGAACAAAATGTGGAATTGAAATGGTCAGCTATGGGTTTGAGTCTAGGAAGCGAGAAAAGTCAGAACATAAAAAAGTACTGGCTTAAAGGTCTTGATGTAAGAGAAGAATAGGTTTAGAAGGGATGAGGCCCAGGGAAAAATGGAATGATAGTTTTTCTCATTTCTCATCCTTCTTGCCATCTCTGCTGTATTTGGCACAGGTGACCGCTCTCTGCCACTGGGTACACTTGCCTCTCTGGGTGTTTGTGCTTTGACTCTCTCCTTCTCTCCCTCCCAGTCTCGGCTCCTTCTTAGTCTTCTCTGCTGGCTTATCATCCACATCATGCCCACTAACTCCTTGTTCTCAGCTTGTTTAGTTGTCTACAAAGCATCTCTAATTTTGTTCTGTTGTTCCCGATATTGTCATAGAAAAATACTTCTAAGGAAGTCTTCATGGCCCGAGATGAAGTTGATGCCTACAGAGAGAGCTATGACAACTTAGTTGCAGAGGACAAAGTAAGAATCATCTATCTCTTCCTGCACGTACAGAATTACCTCTCAATTTCTGGATTTGAGGAGGACTGAAAAAAATAAAATTTCTTCGTGGATTTTTTTCTTTCCAGTTTCACTTTGATTCTTAAGTACAAGTTTACCTCACTTTGTGATATGGTGTATTCCTAAAAAGCTGTATGTGGATTGAATTTTGGTAAATTATATCATTTCTCCTCTCTAGGCCTCATTTTCCTTATGTGAAAATGAGGGAATTAGGCTAGATAATCCCTTAAAATTCTTTCAGGTCTACAGGTCTGTAATTCTATAGAGTAATATTTTAATCCACTATTAAATTCATTACTTGAAAGAAACTGGTAAACCCTTTTGCATAGTGAATGAACATTCCCTAGAATATATATATATATTTTCATAGATTTCTCAAATATTTCTCAAAATGATATATAACAGAAGTTTGAAAAAGAGATGTCAGTAAATAAAAAGTTTCAAAATAAGCTGCATTTCTAGTGATAATGTGTTTTTCCTGCAGGTTATAGAGCGGGGATTTAAGAAAGAGTTTGCTGAACTTAGCAGTCAACATGCTGAATTACTCTACAAACTATTTAGACGCCGACCAAGGTGAATTTTCCCTTTGTTTGGTCTTTAGCTTTTTTTTAACGTCTTTCTGGAGAAGTATTTTTGACTCAATTTGACTCAATAAGGAAAATCAAAATTTGTTTTTCCAACATACAAACATATCCGGTGTAACACATAAGCAAACTGATTAAAATAAGACACATTTTAGACAAATGACTGAGCTCATAATGAACCTTATTATTTAACATCGCAAGTAAGCCATTTTCAGAGGTTGAAATGAATGAAAAAAATGAAAAGAGAGTATTGGCTGAGTCAGCTTATGCTGACTATCTTCAAAGCACTGTGATAAGCATTGAGGATAGAAATATAAAAGTAAGATAATCTTTGCTCTCAAGATCACATTCTAATAATGTGATGATTAAAAAGGTTCAAGAGACATTTCTGAGTAATTTAATAATAATATTATTATAATTATCTGTTATACATAATTAATATAATAATTAATATTTATATTATATAATAATTTAATAATTAATAAGGCTAGCAAGTTATTAGTAAAAGGATGGTCATTTGGCCATCTCTCTTAGACCAAAGACTCCTAATGGCACTGGGGTCACAATTTATATGCCTTTCAAAGACAAGGTATTCCTGAAGGGAGACAAATCAACTCAGAATGGTTAACACAATGTGGGAGGTGAGGACTATATTAAAATGAAGGGTACATGACTTAGGTCACTTAAATCTTGGTCAAAGAGAGAACAATTTCCATATCACTTGTCTTGATGATAAGGGGAATCAACTTTTCCCCAGACCTGTCTGAGCAATGAGCAGGAATAAATTCATTAGCCCAAACTTAAAATTTCTTTTACTGTCTGATTAGATCTTTATCTGGATAAATCTTTAAGAGAGATTCCCCACACTGATTGGTTTCTGAATAAGAAAGTGGAAAAGGGGAAAAACCTTGGTCCTAACACAATAATTAGTTACTAAATATAAGAGAAATGTTCATTTCTCACAAATAAAGAGAGAAAACATACAGAAAAGGTTTCAGCTACAAGTCATATATCAAGATCCAGGGTTCCTTAGGATACAGTGTGAACCATATAGTAATGTCTTTTATTTCGTATATAATTTCTATTGATAAAACCACAGCCTTTGAACCACTTGATAGTGCCAAGGACTTTGCTGGTTCTTCAGTGGCTACTGAACCTAGTCATCTGTCTTAAGCATAATTCAATATATTTCTAATATATTTTTTGAAATTGCATCTTAAAAATAGTACCAATAATGACTGCATTCTGTTTTACAGTTTAAAAGTGATTCGTTACATATTTGTGTATGTGGTGCTATTGTATTCACATTTATCTATTAAAGCTTTCCCTTTGGCCAAGTTTTAAAGGGTACAGTGGATAGAGCAGTGGGCCTAGAATCAGGAAGACCAGAATTCAAATCTAGTCTCACACATTTGCCAGCTATGTAGCCCTGGGCAAAGCATTTAACCTCTGTTTTCAAAAGTTTCCTCAACTCTAAAATGCAGATAATATCTCACAAATTTGTTATAAGGATCAAATGAGATAATATTTGGAAAAAGTGCTTAATCATTAGCACTAAATAGGTATTATATAAAATGCTTATTCTCTTTTCCTTTCCACTATACATGCATAAAGCATTGAAAGTAATCTTAAAGGAAACTTAAAATAATTTTATACCGAGGAGGATTGCACTGAAACTATTTAGCACTAATTTTTGTAATTACATGTTCTATTTTCCACTATTCCTAAATTAGAAGGAATGTGATGTAATGATCAATCAATCAACATTTATTAAGCACTTATGTGTCTTGTGTAGACATTTAAGATAAGAAGGATATCTAGGAGTCTAGAAGTTTTTTTTGGCAGCTCTACTAACAGATTTAAACTGTGTCAGGTTATATCTAGCTTGTTACTGTTAACCTGAAAAACTCTCAATGTCTTGGTCTGCCCATGTTTAAAAATACATGTGGATAACACTGTTCTTTTTAGAGATAGTCTAATATCTTCAAAGATTCTTAGGTTCATAGGATTTTGAGCTGGAAGGTACCCTAGAGATCATCTGCGAAGGATACCTTTTCCTAAGTGACAAGCTCAATTCTGCCTCCTCTTTGTTGGAGGAACTGGAATATTACTTTACAATCACGAGCCAAGAAGACCAGTATAAACTCACAAAATAAGAGGAGAATCAATAGCACTGCAGTAAATATCGCGGGTGATTTTCCAACAAAGTAGATATCATTGAAAGGATAGAATAGGGAGGGGTTCACTATAGCATTTCTTTCAAGCTGAGCTTTTATAGCAGATTTCTCTCTACACTTCACTGATCATTCCACATTTAAATTTCATATAGATGCTTAATTGTGCACATAAAGAGAGGGAGGGGCCTTTTCAAACTCACGGCAATGAGCTTTTTACAAAAGAATCAAAGGGAGCAAAAGAATATGCTTCTTTTTATGGTCTGTCCTGAAGGGGAAGCCCAGTAGGCTTGAAATCTTCATCTTCTCTAGCAAAAGGAACCAGACAGCATCTTAAGATTCCTACTTAGTGTTGAAACTTTTAACAGGAATATGATCTTACTTTGTCTTGGAAGACTTACTGTGAATTTGTTGATAATCCCAGGATGCCAAGGCAGAAAGGGAACGTAGAGTATTCTTCTCCTTATGGCAGTCGCCTTGGGTCTGGCAAAGTTAAGAAGGATAGCCTTGCCCAAATCATGAGAGCCATGGATGACCTGGATTCTCCTCATCATATGCCAGAGGGCTTAGATCCTGGGGTCTGGCAATACTTCTGTGCTGCAAGACGAACCAAAATAGAAAATGAACAGAGGGTAATGCAATTTTAATTTTATTTTTGTTCCTTAATATGAAATATTGAGAGTGGGGAATATGGCAAAATCAAGAAGATATGTTGGTCAATATGTTGGTTTTGCTGAACTGCTTTTTTGCTTAATTTCTAAACTTGGTTACAAGGAAGAGCTTGATGAGGAAGGGACATATATTCAAATATGAGTGGCAGCTAGAAGGTGCCATAGTACATGGAGTACTGGACCTTGAAGCACTGCTGTGTGACCCTGGACAAGTCAGTTAACTGCTGTCTGCCTTAGCTTCCTCATCTGAAAAATGGGGGTGATAATAATAGCATCAACCTCCCAGGGTTCTTGTGAAGAACGAATAAAATAGTATTTGTAAAGCCCTTGGCATAGTTCCTGGCATGTAGTAAATGCTATAGAAATTTTAGCTGTCATCATCATTTGTCAGCATTATCATCCTGATATAATAGCTGGTAATACTGGAGTGACACAGTGAAGTCTGGAATCCTGAAGTCTGAGCGCAGACAGATTGCCAGCTATCACTCGATGAGACAATCAGAATGCAAAAAAAAAAAGATTTTTACAAGCTAGAATATTAAATTTAATCTATAAGATAAAATTTAATAGGGATAAATGTAAAGTCTTACCCTTTGGTTAAAAAAAATTGGCTTCCTAGGTATGAGAGAATCATGTTTAGACAGATATTCATCTGGAAAAAGATCTGGGGATGATTAAACTGTGAGCTCAATAGAAATCAGCAGTGGGATATGGCAGCCAAGAAAGCTGATGTGATGACGGCCTATACTGAAAGAGCATAAGGAGATTCTCTTCCTGCCCTGCTCTTGTTTGGCCAGACCCACATTTGGACACAGTGCTCATTTCTGGACATTGATAATCATGAAAGTATCTGGGGAGGATAAGTAGGATGGTGAATATTACATTGAGTTCATAAAGGAGGATCAGCTGGAGGAACTACTTAGCAGAGAAAAAAAATAAATGCAGAGAGAACATGAACACTTCCTTAAAGTACCTAAAGAGCTGTCATGTGGAGAAGCAATTGTTTTTCTTGGCTCGAAAGGGCAGAACTAAGAGTGTTGTGCAAATTAAAGCTTGACGTAAAGAAAAACTTCCTGAAAATGAAAACTAGTCAAAGTGGAACAAGTTCTCCCAGGACGGTGTGGATTGTCTTGGGGACTCCTCAAGGAGAGGAGTTGGAGGAAGGCTTCTTTCTCTTGTATGGTTTGGACTCAGTGGGTCACTAGGGTCCTTGGTCACTCTGAAATTCTGATGATAATCTTATCCTAAATTTGGTGGTGGTATGAGGTTACCTGTCTATTCTGTTAGGAAGAATTGTTCTCTTTTCTGGGAAGGCACAAAGGAAAACTATTTGATTTAAATGAGCATACTGAGCATTGTTCTTTTACTGAGTGGTACTTCATAGAATGGGAGAGATGAAAAACCAGTGAGCTTGACTTGAGGAACATTGGAAAGATGCTTCCCCTTCTCACCCCCTCAGAAAAGCCCACTTAGCATTACCAACAATAATGTGATAATAAATAATTGCCTTCATTGCCTTGTCCCATCTGGATACTTACTGGTTATGCAGTACTGAATAAGCCACTTAACCTGGCAGTGTTTTATGCCAAGGCTTCTTAAACTTCCACTTGCAACCCCTTCAGCACTTCTTAAACTGTGGGTAGAGATGGCAACCGAGAAGTTACAGAGAAAACACTTAACTGTATTGTCAAAATTTTCTCACCTGTCTCCCTGTCATTAAATGCGGAGTCATTAACATATGAGCTACCATCTTTTGAGTGATGTTGGGAACAAATTCCAAAACTAGAAGCCAGAAGAAGATTCTATTACTTATGTATCTCATTTTCCTCAAAAGAAAATTTGATACCCAATCCAAGTATTGGCGGAGAGTGTCATAGAAGTTGCAATTACTTGGCATGATAAGTAGATAGTGAGTGAGGAGAGTAATTTATCTTTGATAATACAACTTACTAGTTCTTGTTACAAACATTTTTTTTTTCTGAAAAAGTCACTAAAACAAGTTTGTTCTGATTTTAAAAGTCTTGTTTTGTTGTGCTTTGTTTTTTGTTCAGGTAAAGCAGAAAGCTGCTGGTTTGCTAGAAATAGAGGCCTTCCTCCGGAGGAGAACTGAGGATGATGAAAAGGTTCAAACGGACATTGAAAAAATTTTCCAGGAACTCTTTGTGTAATATAACTATTGATTCTTTCAGTCATTTTCATGTATGTCTATTCCAGATTCTTTTAGTTTAATCAAATTTTAATTTAAATCTCAGGAGACTAGCATCACCTTAAGTGGACATAAGCTTGAAGAACTCATTCTTCTGCCCCCGGGCATTTGATAGATCAGCTTGAGACTCTTTGACTTGCCCCCTTGCCGTTCTCATCATTATAAAGTGTTCTTAATGTTTCAGCCCCGGTTTTTTTTGGCTAACTTCATACAGGCTGACAATAATAATAATAGAAAAAAACAATAATGAATTCCTGACCAGGTCTTGTGCTTGTTGCTGCTTGCAAAGAGCTTATATTCTGTTGTGGGAAAGCAGCATGTACACATATAAGTAAATGAATATATATGTGGATCAGAAAAGGACTCAGTAAGAGGCGATGTAGCTGATCTTAAAAAGAAACTAGGAATTCTAAGAAATGGAGGTGAGAAGGAAGTACCTTCCAGGCATGGAGAATGGCAATAAGGTCTAGTTTAGTTGTACCATCTAAGTTGTAAAGGATTTTGTATGTCAATTGAGTACATTTGTATTTGATGCTGGAGGTCATAGGGTAGTGGCCCCTAAGAGGTACACTGGATAGAATGCCAGGCCTAAAATCAGGAAGACTCATATTCCTGAGTTCAAACCTGGCCTCAGATGCTTACTGGCTATGTGACCCTGAGCAAGCCACCTAATCTTGTTTGCCTCTGTTTCTCCATCTGTAAAATAACCTGGAGAAGGAAATGGCAGCCCATTTTAGTATCTTTGTGAAGAAAACCTCAAATGGAGTCATGAAAACTTGGACACGCTAGAAATGACCGAACAAGTTGTGTATGTGACACATGCAGACCAACACTTTAAGAATAATACTTTGACAGGTAAAGGATAGACCAATGACAGGACAAAATTTAGGTGGGAGATCATATAATGAACTACTGCAATTAATGCAATAATCCAGGTAAAATGGATTAGGGGTTGAAGTAGCCTGGTAACCATGTAAGTGGAGAGAAAGGATAAGAAAAATGTTGTGGGATTCAAATAAAGATTTGGTTTCTCATTAGATATGTGGGGTGAGGAAAAGTGGGTATGTATCAGAAACCTTTAATTTCCACAAAAGAAATAGGGAAATTCAGAAAAGGAATAGGTTTAGAAGATAGTGCATTCTATTCTGGACATACTGAGTTTGAGATGCCTATAGATACCCAGTATCAGTGTGCAATGGGTAGTGTGGTGATGTGGGACAGATACTCAAGAAAGAGATTATGACTGGCTTTATAGATCTGTGAGTCATCTGATTAGTGACAACTGAACCAAAGAGAACTGATGAAGTCACCAAGACAGTTTAGAAAAATTATTATTATTATTAGAAAAATAAGTGGGGACCAGTTCAGTGCCTTGGGGTATAACTACAGTTAGGGATCATGTGACTGTAGGGTGCCCCATCATCAAAGGGGAATGAGGAATGGTCAGATAAGAGGAGAGAAACAAGAGGAAGCAGTGATCTCTGCTTGAGATCACAGAAAGAAAAGGAAACTCGGGAGAGGACAGTGACCAGCAGTGTCAAATGCAGCACTGCATTCAAGAAGGATGAACATGGATATCAGGCCTTTGGATTAGGAAATTAAGAGAACATTGGGAGAGAAATTTATGAGTGATGAGGGTAAAGCCAGATGGCAAAGAATGAGAGGAGAGATGGTGGAGGCAATGAATGTAGACAGCTTTTTGGCATTTGGTTGTAAAAAGACCAGAAAGAAAATGGTAACTTGAGAAAATAGGAGGATCTAGTGAGGATGGCTCATATATATATATATATACACACACACACACACACACTTTTTTAAAAAAAAGTTATGCAGCCTTTTAAAGTTTTTTTTTAAATTGAAGAAAAATTTATATAGTCTTTAAGAAATTTTCTCAAACCAATCCTGTATAGTAAGTAGTATATTATTCTTATTTTGCAGACAGCAGTAATTCATACTAACAAAACTTTAGTGATTAGAAAGTTGATGATTGCTTTTCTAATTTAATGGTCTCCAAATTTTTCCAATTGCTCTCATCTATGAGTAAAATATTTTGAGCATGACCTAACAGTCTATGTATATTTCCCAGTTTACAAGACAAATTATCACAGTACTACACTATGAATTGTATACATTACAAAACTTATACAGAACTAGAAATGAAAAGGAATGAGATAAAACTGAATTTTATTTGGTCCCAGAATAGGAAGTCACAGGTGTGTATTATGCAGGACAGTGACATTAGGAAGATGGTAGTTTTATGGAGCATGGATTGGAGAGGAAGGAAATTTCAGTTAGCAAAAGCAATTAGGAATCTATTGCAGCGGTGTGGATGAGAGGTGATGAGGACCTGGACCATGGTGCTGGTTGTGTGAGTAGAGAGAAGGGGATAGATTTGAGACCTTGTGGAGACAGAAATAATACGACTTAGGAACTGACTGAGTTATGAGAGGTGGAGAATTTAGTAAAAGTAAGGAGTCTAGAATGACACACCAAGGCTGAAACGAAGTGACTGGAAGGGTTGCAGTGCTCTTGATAGTAATAATGGGGAGGTTCAGAAACAGAGATAGTTTAAAGCTCATCTCCGCCAACTAATTCTTTGAGACTCACTATCCCAAACAAAAATGAACAGGGTTTGATGGAATTCTTTTATCTACCACTGCCTCAGAGTACAAAGTTAGTCAAGGGATACAGAGCCATTGAGGGGTATCTGCTGTACTCAGTGTGGCAACCCAGAAGGCAGAGAGTGGATACGGTGCTGTAGGGAGAATTTTCCCAGTGGCATTTTTCTAGCTGATGGTTCAAGTGTCCTGGTCATTTATTTTGAGGGGCCCACACGAAGTCAGATAAGGAGGGGTGAGGAGCTTGCCCAGCCAAGGGAGAGAGTGCAAAAGGGAAATATGGTTATGCTGAAGATTGGCCATCATGGGGAGGTGGGGGTGTGATCCATCTTCCCAGTCTCCAAGTGCACCCCTTTGAGGTCATGTTCCCACTTTGGAAACTAGTTAATAAAATGTATATTGCCATTCGAATTAGTCAATTTACCCTCTTTTTCTTTAGAAGCAGGTTTTTGGACCTGAATTCTTTAGAAGCAGCTTTTTGGACCTGAATTATTCGAGATAATTGCTTCAACTTTCTGGTTAATTTTTCCTACATTCATAAAATTTAATGAATCTATAAATATAGTTGGCATGCAAGTTTACTACTGTGGGAATCTCCTGATTAATCATTAAAGCTTCACTTGGAAGGAGCAGCTAAGTGATGCTGTGGATAGAGCACTGGCCTTGGAGTCAGGAGGAACTGAGTTCAAATCCAGCCTCAAACACTTATTCTGTGGTCCTTAACCCCAATTGCCTCAAAAGAAAAAAGCTCGTCTTTACTCAGCAATTTGAAGGCAAAGCTTTTAATATGTTTTTATGCCTTATAGTAGTTTATTTTTCTTCAGATTTAAATCATTTTAACAGAATTAAAAATCTGGATAGTCAAGTATTCTTAATCCTAGAATAACATTTTATGAACCCGTTTATGTCTGTACCATACTTTGATAGCCCACACTGAATGGGAATAATGATTATAGCCACTTATATGAAAACTGATTTGCCACCTTGTTCAAGTATTTTGAAAAAGTGACTTAACATGACTTCAGTCACCCAACAAGTACTTTCCATGCACCTAGTAGGCAGTGCACTATGCACTGGACACAAAGACAGAAGCAAAAGAGCTTATGTTCTAATAAAGGGGACAACATGGATACGTATGTATGATATGTAGAAGGCACACTACAAATCAACTACAGGGTAGCCTTGCAAAGAACTGCATGCTTTATTCTCATTTAGTTACTAAATTAGGCTAGTCGTAAAAGAAATAGAATGTTTCTCATTTTTTTTTTATCTTAGATTACAGAAGGATAAAGGTATTTATCAGTTGGATTTGGCAGTTCAGTTCCTGCTTAAACAAGGGCAAGTGGAAACAGAGAATTTCCATTTTTTATTCGATTACTCTGATTCTGTTTTCATTACCAGGAGTGTAATTGAGGAACTGAATAATTCAATCCAGGTAATTATGAATTTTCAGGAAGAGAAAACACTGTAATTGCAATATAAATTAAGAATAATATTTTTCCCTATTTAATTTCCCCCTTCTATTTTCTCTTTTAAAATTTCATTGCTACTTTTTGTTTTTATATCACTTTCATTTCTGAATATACCTTTCCTCCCCACTTAGTGAGCCATCCTTTGTAATAGACTTAAAGAGTATTTTATTTTTCCCCCAGTTACATGTCAAGAAAATTTTTAGCATTCATTTTTACAAGATTTTAAGTTCTAAATTTTTCTCCCTCCCTATCTCTCCTCCCCTTTTCTGAAAATGGTAGGCAGTTTGACATAGGTTATACATATGCTATCATGTAAAAATATTTCCATTTTAGTCACTATTGTGAAAGAAGAAACAGATCAAAATGAAGAAGAAAACCTGAGAAAGAATAAAATAAGTGAAAAAATATGCTTCGATTTGTATTCAGAGTCCATCAGTTCTTTATCTGAATATGGACAGCATTTTCCTTTATGAATCCATTGTACTTATCTTGAACCATTGTGCTGCTGAGGAGAGCTGTGACCGATTCTGTGTACAATGTTGTCTTGGTTCTGATCATTTCCCTTTGCATCAGTTTATACAGGGCTTTCCAAGTTTTTCTGAACTCTGCCTGCTCATCATTTCTTATTGCATGATAGTATTCCATTCCACTCATATACCACAGTTTGTTCAGCTATTCCCCAATTGATGGGTATCCCCTCAATTTCCAATTTTTGCCACCATGACTGCTATAAATATTTTGCACATGTAGGTCCTTTTCCCTTTTTTTATGATCTCTTTGGGATACAGACAAGGGGTGGTATTGCTGGATCAAAGGGTAAATGCACAGTTTTATAGCCCTTTGGGCATAGTTTCAAATTGCTCTCCATTTCAAACTGCTTGATCCGTTGACAACTCCAACATTAGTGTCCAAAATTTCCAACATCTTCTCCAGTATTTATCATTTTCCTTTTCTGTCATAGTAATCTGATAGGTATAAGTTGGTACCTCCGAGTTGTTTTAATTTGCGTTTCTTTAATCAAGTGATTTAGAGTACTTCTTCATATACCTACAGCTTTAATTTCTTCATCTGAAAACTGCCTGTTCATATCATTTCACCATTTATCAATTGGGGAATGGCTTGTAATTTTGTAAATTTGAGTTAGTTCTCTATATATTTAAGAAATGAGGCCTTTTTCAGAGACATCTACTATCAAGATTGTTTCCCATCTTTCTGCTTTCCTTCTAATCTTGGTTGCACTGGTTTTTTTTTTCTTTTTGTACAAAAGCTTTTTAATTTAATATAATCAAAATGATCTATTTTACATTTTGTAATGCTCTCTATCTCTTGTTTGGTCATGAATTCTTCCCCTCCTCACAGGTCTGACAGGTAGACTATTCCTTGATTTTCTAATTTGCTTATGTCAAAATTTATGTCTTATCCTTGATGACTAAATCATACCAAAGGTCTGTCATATCTAACTCTTCTAATATTCTGTTTACCTCCTTAGTTTCTTTCTTGCTTATTTTTTTGGTTGGATTTACCAAGTTCTTAGAGGGGACAGTCAAGGTCCCCCATTAGTATAATTTAGCTATTTCTTATGGTAATTCATTTAACTTTTCCTTTAAGAATATGGATGGTATACATATGTTTAGTATTGATATTGCTTCATTGTCCATGGTATCTTTTATTTAGCAAGATGTGGTTTCCTTATCTTTTTTAATTAGGTCTGTTTTTACTTTGTCTGAGATCAGGATCACTACTTTTTTATTTAAATTTTAGCTGAAATATAATAGATTCTTCTCCAACCCCTTACCTTTACTCTGTGTGTGTCTCCCTGCTCAAGCGTTTCTTGTAAACACCATATTACAGCATTCTGGCTTTTGATCTACTTTGCTTTCCACTTCCATTTTATGGGAGGGTTCATCCCATTCACATTACGGTTATGATGACTCCTCGTGTATTTTCTTCCATCCTGTTTGTGTCCCTGTATGTCCTCTCTCTCCTTCCACCGTTTCCTCCTCACCAGTGCTTTGCTTCTGTCTGCCCTATCTGCCCTCTTTTGTCAGACCCCACCCCACCCCACCCCTTAAATTTAACTCCTTCCTCTGACTTCCCTGTCAGGTAAGATAGATTTCTGAATTCAACTAGTATACGATTCCTTCTTTGAGCCAATATTGTGAAGAGCAAGGTTCAAGTGAGACTTGCTACCTACTCTCTCATCTTCCCTGCATTGTAATAGGCCTCTTGTGCATTTTCATGTGAAATAATTTACCCCATTCTACCCTTCCCTTCTTTCTACACCCAGTATACTCCTCTTTCTCATCCCTTAATTCTTTGATTTCATTCCCTCAAATTCACCTTATACCTATATCCTCTATGTATGTCCCTTCTAGCTATACTATCAGTGATGCAATTTTTAAGAATTACAAGTATCATCTTCCTATGTAGAGATGTAAATAGTTTAGTTCTATTGAATCCTTCTTGTTTTCTTTTCCCTTGTTAGACTTCTCATGAGTCTTGCCATTAGAGCTAAGATTTTTTTGTTCAGTTCTGTTCTTATGAAAACTTGAAATCCTTCTATATCATTGAGTTAACCATTTTTTTCCTTGAAGTATTATGCTTAATTCTTCTGGGGAAGTGATTGTTGGTTGTAATCCTAGATCCTTTGTCTTCCAAAATACATGTTTGATGACCTCTGATTTTTTAATGTTGCAGTTGCCAAGTCCTGTGACTCGCTGATATTTGAATTATTTCTTTCTGGTCAGTTGTAGGATTGACCAGAGAGTGCTAAAATTTGACTATAATATCCCCTGGAGTTTTTATTTTGATATATATTTTTCCTGAGGTGATAGGTGGATTCTTTCAATGCCTATTTTGCCCTCTGGTGCCAGGATATCAGGGCAGTTTCCTTGATAATTTCTTAAAAGATGCCATCCAGGTCCCCTTTTAGATTATGGCTTTCAGGTTGTCTAGTGATTCTGATATTATCTCTTCTGGATCTGTTTTCCAAGTCAATTGTTTTTCTCATGGTACATTCCCATTTTAGATTTTCTTCCATTTTTTCATCCTTTTAAACTTGTTTGATTGACTCTTGATGTCTCATATAATCATTAGCATCCTTTTGCCTAGTTCTAACTTTTAAGAAGTTGTTTTCTTCAGTTAACTGTTGTACTTTCTTCATTTGGCCAATTGTACTCTTTAAGAAGTTGTTTTCTTCAGTGGATTTTTGTATCTCCTTTTCCATTTGACTAGTTCTTTTAAAGCAGTTTTACAAGCTGTTGACTCTTTTTTCATAATTCTCTTGCATCACTCTAATTTCTTTTCTCATTTTTTCTTCTCCCTCTCTTAAATGACTTTTAAGATCCTTTTTGAGCTCTTCCATGCATTCTTTCTGGGCTTGAGACCACTTCCAGGTTTTCTTTGGTGTTTTGCCCATAAATGTTTTGACATTGTTGTCCTCTTCTGAGTTTGTGTCCTGGTTTTCCCTGTCACTATGATAACTTTCTATGGTCATATTATTTTGTTTGTTGTTTTCTGCTCATATTTTTTTTGCCTTTTTCTTTTCTTTTTTAAATTTGAGCTCTGCCAGTGACTGCAGGCCCTGACTATTTACTTGGTGTTTCACCGATGTTGCCTTGAGGCCCATGGGGGACACATGTCTGTTCCTGTGTTGAGGGGATGGGGTGAGGGAATGGCTGGTGCTGCGGGAGGCAGTAGGGGTCTGGCAGCTTACCTGGTGCTAAACTGGGGTTCTAGAGGTAGTATCTGGAATGTGCTGAGGTTGGAGAGGTGTTTCTTCATTTTCCCAGGCCTACATTGAAACATGGTTGTCTGGATGCTGAAGGCTGCCTGTTTTCCTGGGGCTATGCTGAAGCACATTTAGGTCTGGCCTACTTTCTTGTCATACCCAAGGATGCCTGTTTGCCTGGGGCAGCCTTAAACATTTGTGTGTGAGGTAATTTTCTCCTTTCTTCCACTCTCTTCCCCATTCTCCCAGTGCATTCCTCCTCCCTACCTTTCCATTCTTCTTTTGAGATTATCCAAGCATATTAGAATCACATATAGGCTTCTGATTCTCCACGACCTCTGGTGAGGATAGATTTCTGAGGGATTACATGTATTATCCTCCATATAAGAATGTAAACAGTTTAACCTTGTTTCATTCCTTATAATTTCTGTCATGTTTATCTTTTTATATTTCCTTTGAATAAAATTTCTGTCAATTGTTTTCTATCTCAGTTTTCAGTTCAGCTCTGCTCTTTTCTTCAAGAATTCTTGGAAATCCTTAATTTTATTACAGATCCATTTTTTTTTTTACCTTGTAGGGTTATGTATTGTTTTCATAGATAGGTTATTGTTAGCTATGAACTTAGATCTTTTACCTTCGGGAATAGCATTTCAACCTTTCCATTCCTTTAAAGCAGTGGCTATTACATCTTGTGTGATCCTGACTGTGGCTTCTCAGTAGTAGGATGCTTTCTTTCTAGTTACTTGTAGTATTTCCTCCATGACTTGAGAGCTCTAGATTTTAGCTATAATATTCCTGGAAGTTTTCATTTGGGGTTTCTTTCAGGAGGTACCTTGTAGATTTTTCAATTTCTACTTTGCCCTCTGTTTCTAAAAGATCTGGGCAAATTTTCTTTTATGATTTTTTGAAATATGATGTCTAGGCTCTTTATTTTTGTCTGTGGTTTTCTCATGATTCTCATGATTGTTAAATTATTTCTTTTTCATATGCTCTCCAGGTCAGCTTTTTCCCCTTTGAGATATTTCACAATTTGTCCATATTATTAAGTTTTTTTAAACTTTATTATTTCTTGATATCTCATGGAATCCTTTATCAGTTTCCATTTGGCCAATTTTGATTTTCAGGGAACTATTTTCTTTTTTAGTAAGGTTTTAGATCTTTTTTCATGCTGTGAATTCTCTTTTCCTATGATTTCAATTTTTCAAATCTCATTGCATGCTGGGCCATCTCCAGTCATCCTTTTGAATATCTTGTCACTGGATTCAGATGGGTCTGGAGGGGAAGTGAGGTTGGTGACCTTGCATAGCCTTCCCTCACTCAAAACAAGTCAAGTGCAAGTCATGTCATCGTTTCTCTGATGATCTTTTTCAGCAACAAAGGATGAACACAACAGCAGCTCCCTGATGATATCTTTTAATCACTTGTAATATGCTGTTGCATCTTTACACTCACCAGTATCCTTCAGTAATCCATAAGTTAATTTTAAGGAAACTGTGATTGTGGTTGACCACCAAATAGTATCACAAGAAGAGAGACCTTTGTGTGAGGAAAACACTTGAGGTGGTTAAAAACACGGCACAGTTTTCCAAAGGTAACTCATCTTACCCTTTTTTCTTATTTTACTCCAAGCACGGTTCATTGTCAGTACTCATGCTGGTACATAGTTTTACAGATTTGAAGTCAGACCCAAGTTCAAATATAGCCTCAGACACTTACTAGTTACGTGGCCTTGGGCAAGTCTCTTAGGCTGTCTGTGCCTCAGTTCCCTCATGTGTAAAATGTCAGTAAGCATTTATTAATGCAGTACCTGCCATGTACCAGGCACTGTGCTACAAAGAAAGGCAGGACAGTCCCTGCTTTTGAGTTCATCATCTAATGAGGGAGATAATCTACAGATAACTATGTATAAACAAGCTCTAAACAAGATAAATAGGAAATAACAGACAGAAGGAAGGCCCTAGAATTCAGAGAAACTGGGAAAAAGACTTCCTATAAAAGGCCAAATTTTAGTTGGGGCTTTTAAGAAGCCAGGGAAGTCAGGAGGCAGAGGTGAGGGAAGAAGCATGCCAGGCATGGCGGACGGCCAGAGAAAATGCCATGTTTATGGAGCAGTCATGAGGCCATTGTCCCTGATCTATCAGAGTACTAGGTGTAAGAAGATGGGAAAGGCTGGGGGATGGGTCATTAGGAAGGGCTGTATGTGTGATTCTGAAGATGACAGGGAGTCAGTGTGGGAGCTGCCCTTCAGAAAAGTCATCGTAGTGGCCCAATGGAGGAAGGATGGGCTAACGCTAAAACAATTGCCTCTCGGAACTGCTGGGAATGTAAAACGAGATATTTATAAAGCACCTTGCAAGCCTAAAACGCGATAAAATACTGGGCGTTGCTGCACGTCAGAACGTAGACAATAGGGATTCTTCATGCACTTGTTGGCCACATTCCTTTAAGTATTTATGGACTTCATTTATGAGGTTTAGCAGTATTCCAGAACCTGATGCAATCAAAGCATGCCACATGAAAAGAGGAGCGAGTAAAGCACATCTTCAGAGAATCCTTCTTCATTTTGGACCCGTTGATGGATATCCTCCATGACAATGGCAAATAATGTGGTCATATGCATCTTGTTTTATACTTCAAATTGATGTTAAAAATCAGAGGTGTACTGATATTGTCACAAATTATCTGGTATTACATATTTTGTGGAATTTTATATAATTCTGACATGGATGGGAAAAACTTTCTTGAAGGTACCTTTGAGGTTACTTCTTGTTTATAACTCCAGAAGGCTGGAAGGTCTTTTCTTTCGTTTTGTTTTTAATCTTGCTTATATTTCAGAGGTGGCACAGTGGATAGAGAGCAGGGTCTTGAGCCAGAATGACTTGAGTTCAGACACTTAACTAGCTGTGTGGCCCTAGGAAAGCCATTTTACTTGTCTGGCTCTGTTTTCTCATCTATTAAATGGGGTGATAATAATACCTACCTCCCCAGCATGGATGTGACAATAAAATGAGATAATGGTGAGGCATTTTGCAAACCTTAAAGTACTCTGCAAATGATAACTATTATGATCTTAGGGGATCTAGTTATATTTAGTTACAAGGCTGGTGCCTTGTAACAATGGTCAGTTCTTTATCAGCTCCCTCCAAATTTACATTTTTATAACAGTATACTTATCTCAATGATGTGCAGAATTGTAAAATCTAAACATCAGAATGTGTTGTTCTCATTTTTTTTTGCAAGGCACAAGCTCAAAGGAAAATCGCCAGTATGTTAGAAAATAAAAAATATCACAAAGGAATATTTCAGATCGAATGGGAACATAAAAAAATGGAGATGGAAATGGAAGACCTAAACCAGAAGGCTTGGGATATTCAGATGCTGTTTTTTTCAAGAGCTCATCAGATGGTAAATTACTCTTTTGATATAGATCACTTTAAAAAATGTATTTGCATGGATCCAGTTGCATTTTATAACACATCTTTTGATTCTACAATTATCGACCAATCATCAAGTATCTATTAAGTGCTTACTATGTGCCAGACTGGTACAAATACAGTGAATGAAACAATCCCTACTCAAAAGTAACTTACATTCTAACCAGTTAGATTGCAAATACCTATGTAAATATGTACATATAGAGTAAATACAAAGTAGTTAAATATACCATAGTTTAAAAGGTAAGTTATTAGCAGCAAAGGCTAGAATGGCTTCATATTATATAAGATGATAATTAAGATATGGAAGTGAAGAGGGAGGGCATTCTAGGCATGGGGAACAACCATTGCAAAGGCATGGAGATAGGAAATGAAGTGTGAAGAACGGAGAGAGCTAGTTTGGCCGAATCACAGAATGAGAGGAATGGAAGAGGGGGGCAGACAGGCTGGGGCAAGATCATGAGAGGTTTTAAAAGCTAAACAGAAGGTTTTATCATTTTTCTTAGAGGTAATGGGGAACTTCTGGAGTTTACTGGGTAGGGAAGTGACATGGTCAGATCTGTACTTAAGGAAAAACACCTTTTCTAACCAGTGTGAAGGAAGGTGGATTAGAAAGCTGGAAGACCAATAAAGAGGCGAGGAGAGCCTAAGCCAGAGGGTCAACTGTGTGAATAAAGAATCATATTTGATTTCACAACTGATTATATTTCTGAGGTGAGAGGAGAGTAAGATTCAGTCAATAAATATCGTGCCAGGCACTGTAATGTGTTCTGGGGATACAAAGGTAGGCAAAAGCTAGTTCCTGCTCTCAAAGAATTCAATAGGCAGAGACAATACATAAAAAGAGGCTATGAAGGAGAGATGAGGGCATGATGAAGTCCAGAGGAGTACAGCAGTATGAGAAATGATGAGATGATCACCTTGCCCCCTCCTCAGATGGAGGATTTGGGAGGAGCTCTCCAATGTCCACCCTCTACCCTCTCCAATCAGAGGAAAGGAGGGACCCTAGAGGCAGGAGATACAGAGGACATGTGAGTTTCAGAATTGATGTAATTTTGCAAGAAAAGTTTCTTGAGACTATGATGACATCCTGGCCTGGAAATATGGTGGAAAATGAGTACCAAGACTTGAGATTAGAGTATGGGTGGTCAAGTTTAAATCATCATCACTGTGCATAGAATATCCTTAATATCTAAAGGAGGTGGTGAAAAAAATAATGGTGAACAAATAGCATCTTTGAATACCATAGAGTAGAATGACACATTAGTTGTTTATTACGTAAATATTATTATATAAATCTATATTCATTATATTATTAAATATTATTTATATTATATATTATTATAATTAATTACATTATCACAATATTATATCATTATATTAATATATAAACATATATAACATATAATATGTTATATATTAAATGCATATTATATATTATTAAATATATATTATCAAATATTATTATATAGACAGAATAACAAAAAGTGTAAACTTTTAATCTGTATTAATATGATTATCTATTAATATATGTTAATATATTAATAAAATCTTTCTTCCTCCTAGTACCTAAGAGAACAAAATTATGACATCACGATTGGCTTTCAGATTTCTGTAATGGAGCAGACTCTTGCTACTTTGGAAAAAGTAAGATTCAGCCTAACTGTACATAATATAAATTCTGAAATATGCCTAAATTAATACTTGTAATGAGTTTCAGGGTGAAATTAGAGGTTTTAATTATCAAGAATCTAAATTCACTTCAGTATTTATGAAGTACCTAATATGCAAAATTTTTGTCCTTGGTTGCTGGGGAGACAAGACAAAAAACAAAGCTATCCCTGCTTTCAAGGAGTGTGCTGGGGGGCAAGGGGTGGTGGTGGACATTATATCTATTACCTGTATATAACCACAAGGGAATCTATGCAAGTACGGCTTCAAAGAAGAGGCAGCTAAGCAGAGTGTTAAAGACAAGGAGTCTGTAAAGTGAAATAGAAAAAAATACATCCCAGGCATGGCAACAGATGCAAATTCACAGAGGCCAGAGGCGGCATGTCCAGTTTGGCTAGAATGTAGAGGCATGAAGGGCGGTCATTTGTGGTAAAGCCTTAAATGCCAGCCTAGGGAGTCCAGGGTCTGTCTCAGAAGCAGTAAGGAACTACTGAAGGCTTTGGTTGTTGTTGCTTTGTAGCGTGGGATTGACATCATTTTAGGAAGATTATTTTGGCAGCGCCTACGTGACAGCTGGAGAGAGGAAAATACTAACAGCAGAGAGGCGAGTCTGGGTGACTCGGAGGCAATATAAATGAGGGTGAGAGGAAGAAGAGCTCTAAAGCTGCCACCTTAAAGATACTTATGGCATCTCCAGGTGGAAATGCCCAGCAGGCAACTGGCAATGTAAGATTATGAGTTCAAAAGAAATCAGGGCTGGTCTGCAGAGTTCATAACTGAACCCAGGAGAACAGATGAGAAGACCAAATCATGCTTTCAGGGAGATGGTACAAAAGAATACACAATTAAGAGAACTAGGAGAGAACAATATCACAGATAATAAAGGAAGAGACAGGATCTCAGAGAGGGTAGTCAGCAGGGTCAAAAGCGAAAAGAGGTCAATGACTAAGGAAAGACCCTTAATTATTGGCAGTCTTTGAGTAAAGGTGGGAGAAGAGGGAAGAGAGCAAAAATGAAAGTGGTTGGGAAATAAATGTACACAGTAGTGGGGGCAACTTTCTAGGAATTTTTCAGGGAAAAGGAAAAAGTGACACAGGACAATAGCTTGAATGGATGGCAGGGTCATATGAACAATTTTTAAGAATTAGAGATATATGGCAATAAGCAGAGGGAAGGAGCCCACAAGTTAGAACGATCCGTGGGGCAAGCAAGAGGAAGAGGAATCAAGGGTATATACAGGGTTTGGAGTAGGGGGCAGTGGAGGAGAATGTATACGGGGAGGGATGTTGAGATGTGACACGAGGAAGCACAACAACCAACAAGCATTAATTAAGCATCCGCATGTGCCAGACTGGAGGTGCAAATACAAAGAGTGAAGCAATCTCTTACCCTTGAGGAGCTTACGTGATATTGTGGGACACAACATATACAGAATACACACATAAAGAAAATATAAATCAACATAAGGTATTTAAATATAAGGTTAGGGTAACAGGGCCCTATCAGCTGAGGGGGGGATCAAGAAAGATTTCAAATGTAGAAGGTGGTGTTTGAGTTGTGGTGTGAAGGGAGAGATTCTGTGATGCAGAGTTGAGGAGGGAAGACATTCTAGTCATAAGGTGGAAAAAGGAAAGAAGCCAGAGTAAGGCTGATTAACTGAGAGAATGATGAGGGATGAAAGGGAATAAAAATTAGAGATCGCATTAGGCAAAGGATTAGAGAGTAAGAAATTTCAATTCTGCAATTCAGTTCTCAGTCTGGGACTGTAATCACCTTAGCAACTTATATGTGACAAGTGTCATTGGGTGAGTGACCTTAGAGTTCAGATCTTCAGAGCCAACTGGTTGGCACTAGTGATGAGGGCTGGAAAGGGGGATGGGATGGATAAAATTCTGAAATCCCCCAAAGACCAGAGTACAGGGGCAGGTCGCCTGGAATGAATCTGCAACTCAAGCATTGTTAAAGTCAAGGTAGTAAAGATTTATTACCCCTTTCAGCGGGCAAGACTTCTTAGGGAACCTGCAACTTTAGAGGAGTAAAGGAGTAAAAATTTATATAGGACATTCTATAGTAAAACATATCAAATATGCTAAGTGATTCAGGGTGGGATTAAGGAGTGGTTAGTTCTTAAATGAACATGCACTTTTGGTATCTACTGCGCAAGTATTTTACCCAGTTCATCAGGAAATAGCCTAAGAGCAGGCTACATGGAGGTGTGAGTTTAGTCCTGAAACGTCACCAAGTCTACTAGTGATCAGGTCAGGACTGACTAAAGAATACCAGGCTGCTCTCATCAATGTCTTGTTAAAGAAGATAAATGTAAGGGAGTATATGTATGCCTAAGTCTAGGATACATAAGATTGGTCAGTGAGAAGTAAATGTTATTATGAGCCAGTACACAGCCAGTTCAGCCAGTACACAGCTGGTTCAAACTAATAAATTCTACAGATGTAGCTGTATCAGGAAAAGAAATAAAAGTTTAGCTAGGGTAGGCTGTGTCCTTGGGCTGGAGAGACACTTCCTGGGATAGTGTTCAGCAGTTGGGGAGAAATATGATTTTTAAAGAGAAATGTGATTTAGAATTAGGGTCTAAGCACATGCACCAAAGCATCATTAGTACTTGAAAAACTTGTGTCTGATAAAATGTTTGTAATCTTTTCTAATTATTCTGCACAAAGTAAATGCTCAATATTTGTTGATGCTTAGGTAAAACTAAGATTATAAGAACAAAGTCATTTTGGGCTGAGTTGATGTTCAACTTTTTTACTCTTATTGCTTCACTTTCCAGGGTTACATGGAGTATTTTGATTGCTATTATGTCAAAGATAATTCACATTTGTAACAGAATATGGTTAAGCTTTTTAATAGCATCCTCACATAATAAATTTCAATGCCTTTTTCACATATTTTTTTCTTGGGGGGGGGTGATGGTGTCATGATGAAATTTCTAGCACCACAATAAAAATGTGGAAGCCCGAAAAGAGACATTGAAGGAACTGATAAAAATCAACAATCAACAAGATGTAGATAATTATACTCTAAGCTGCCTTCTACATGAAGAGTTGGTGTCTGTCTCTGAAAGAAAACACATCTGTCAATCATTTGGTAAGCCGATTTTTGCCAACCATAGGATGTAATACAATCACCTTTCTACAGTTGAAAAGTTGGCTAGCAGATTTAAGTCACATAGCAGTTTACCATTTTGTTATAGCAGTTCACAAGGTTCTTGATACATTTGAAAATCTTATTAATCCAGTCATCACAAAGGAATTTCTTCAGTATCTTAGACAGTGATTCCACTTTGTTGTTTTTTGAAACAGGGCCTAAGCTGACCTATCAAAAGATTTTCAAAGAACGTTATGAGGCTACATTACAACAACAAAAGCTAATTGATATTTCAAAAGAGCAGTATGAACAAATTTCAATTTTACAGGCAGAGATTGAAAGATTAAGAATGAAAACATTTCCTGCACTTATTCAAATGTAGAAATACTGGTGAGATCTGTGAGGCAGAAGATATTAAATATCATGAAGAAATCTCTGTTCTCAGGCATTTGAAATATCTTTTTTTTTTCAGTTAAAAACAAAATGCTGTTTTTTTTTCTTAAAATCTACCTTTACTTGAAATGTAGCTTTTCCCAAAAGGCTGTAAAAATGTAAATTCTATACTTAATGAATAAAAGTGTTTTGTTTTTTTTTAAATCTGTGTCTGTGTTTAAGAAAGCAAGATCAAGTCTTTGCAGGATGTTAGCTTAGAAAGTAATTAAATTATTCACATTTCTTAACCCAGAGACCTCAGTAAAAGGCATCAAGACAGTAAATGATAAAAAGTATATAAAAAATATTACATCACTTTTTGTAGTTGGAAAGAACAGAAAACAAAGTATATGTCCATCAGTTGGGAGTGGAATAGTGCTACACTGTGAGAAATGACGAAATGAAACAAACAGAGAAGCAGGGAAAGATTTCTATTTCATAATACAAAGTGAAATTAGCAGAACCACAAAAACATCTACACTATGGCTATAGCAGTGTCATTGGGAAGAATGAAATCAAGTGAATGCTGTGAAATTATGAGGAAGCTGGGTCCCAAAGAAGAGAATGTATCTTGATCCTTTCATTGCAGAGGTAGGGTACTCTAGATGTAGAATACTGTGCATGTCAGATTAGAAGATGTGGTGATGAGTTCTCTGAACAGTATTTCCCCTTTTATTATTTTTAGAGAGGTAGAGGGTATATTGGAAATGAAAGGAATATAAAATAGAAGATATAAATAAAAAACATTTTTAAGACATATTTTTAAAAGACTATTATCTCAATGAAAAATGGACAATATCTATTTTATTCATTTACCCAAAGGAGACTTTCTCGAGTATAATATGAAAATTAAGGCAATTTTTCTTTTTAAAATAGAAATATGTGGGTTGCTTTATTTGATAAACAAGAGAACACTCTATTCACACATATCTAAAGCATAAACATTTGCAGGTTCTAATGCTTGTTTCTTTGTTGATATTTTGATTTATTATTTATTTTAAACATTTTTTTAAAAAATTGTTTGAAATTCTCTCCCTCCCACAAATCCCTCCCCTATCCCACTGAGAAGGCAAGCAATATGATAAGCATTATACATATGAAATCATGCAAAATATTTTTCCAGATTAGCAATGTTACCAAAAAAAAAAAAAACCAAAGTGAGAAAATCATAATTCAATTTGCCCTCAGAATTCATCAGTCTCTCTGTAGAAGTGGGTAGCAGTTTTCAACATGAGTCTTTTCAGATTGTCTTGGATCATTGTATTGGTCAGAATAAGTCCTTCACTGTTTATATCCTTTCAGTACTACTAGTACTGACAATCATATACCACAACTTGTTCAGTCATTTCCCAAGTGATGGACATTTCTATTTCCAATTTTTTGCCACCACAAAAAGAGATACTATAAATATTTTTTTGTATATATAGTCCCTTTTACTTTGATCTCTTGGATACATACCATAGTTTTACAACCCTTTTGGCACAGTTCCAATTGTTCTCTAGAATGGTTGGACCAGTTCACAACTCTACCAATAGTTCATTAGTATACCTATCTCCCCACTAACAGCAGGAAAAATACACAAAAAATTGATCATAAAAAGCTACTAAAGTGACGGAAAATGAAGACACAAACTCAGAAGACAACAATGTGAAAACATCTATAAATAAAGTCTCAAAAAATGCTAAATGGACACAAGCCCAATAGGAATTCTGGGAAGAATTGAAGAGATAAAGAGCAGTAGAGGAAAAATTGGGAAAAGAAATGAAAGTGATGCAAGAAAATTATGAAAAGAGAATTAACAGCTTGGTAAAAGAGGCACAAAAATTACCAAAGAAAATAACACTTTCAAAAGCAGAATTGGCCCTAATGGTACAAGAAGTACAAAAATTCACTTTTTGAGTCCCTTATAATTTCTCTTTCATCTTTACCTTTTTCTGCTTCTCTTGAGTCCTGTGTCAAACTTTCATTCACCTTCATCTTTTCTTTAGGAATACTTGAAATTCCTCTAGTTCATTAAATATCTATTTTTCTCACTGAAAGATTACATATTCAGTTTTGCTGGGTAGGTTATTCTTGGTTGTAATCTTAGCTTCTTTGCCTTCCAAAATATTATATTCCAAACACTCTTTTCCTTTAATGTGGAAGCTGCTAAATCTTATGTGATACTGACTGTGGCTCCACAATATATGAATTGTTTCTCTCTGGTTGCTTGAAGTGTTTTCTCTTTGACCTGGAAGCTCTAGAATTTGGCTAAAATATTCTTGGGAGTTTTCATTTTGGGATCTCTGTCAGGAGGTGATCAGTGGCTTCTTTCCATTTCCAATTGAACCTTTGGATCTCAGATATTGGGGCAGTTTTTTCCTTGATAATTTATTGAACTATGATGTCTAGGCTTTTTTTATTCATAGCTTTCTGCTAGTCCAGTAATTAACTCTTAAATGATCTCTTTTTGATCTTTTCTGTAGATTGGTTTTTCAAATGAAATATTTCACATTTTCTTCTCCTTTTTTTCCTTCTTTTGACTATTTTGTTTCTTTTTGTGTCACGGAGTCATTAGCTTCCACTTGCCCAGTTCTAATTTTTAAAGAATTATTTTCTTCAGTGAGCTTTTGGACCTCTTTTTCCATCTGGCTAATTTTGCTTTTTAAAGTGTTTTTTAGTCTTTTTTTTTAGTTTCCAATATTCTCTTTTATAACATTTTGAATTCCAAATTTTCCCTCTCCTTCTTCTCCAACATGGCAAACAATGAAATAGGCTATATATGTACAATCATATTAAACACCTGAAGGCACTTCAACCCCCACCCCAGTGTAACAGAACTTTCTAGCAGACCTCCTGTTATCTTAGGCTGGGAAATTATCTCACATCAACCTTTTGCTGCTCCTCTGCTGCTCCAGAATTCAATTTGAGGCACTGAAGTTTTTTTTTGAGGGGAAATATTATAATTCATGTTAGAATTAGGATTTGGATTTCTGATAGCTATCATAGCTCCACTTCAAAGCAATTTTTCAAAATAAAATATTAAACACATTAGGCCTCATTCTACCAAAGAAGTTGATCACTTTTTAAAAGTGGTATTAACTCTTCCTTAGCATTGGAATTAGATTAGAGCCTGGACTCATTATAACATCCCATGCTATTCACAAGTTAGGTTATTAGTACAAAATATATTCTTGTTACTTGATAACTCACTGCTTTCTGTTTTTGATATCATAGTAGTAGTATATACAACAATCTTGATGTATTTATTCAGTAAGGGAGCTCATTTGCAAACAAATGAAAACAAATGCATTAAAAGCTTTGCCATATTTCAAGGAGTCATGATTTCTTGTCCTTTGCTAGGTCAGACCCATTGTAACTGACTGCCTTCCAAAGTGTCAAAAATTTCATTATGCTGCAGTCTGGGTGTTGGTGAGCTTCTTTGGTCCTTAGCTAAGTATGGGTAAGATTTAAAACTTGGTGTAGGTCCTAGTAAGAGTTATAAAAGTCCTTTAAGAACCCAAGATCCAGCTCCATGCCACAATGAGCTACCACTGCAAAGCTTTCCATGGAATTGCACTTAACCATAGTGTAACAGATTCAGAGCCAGCCTTGGAACCAGGAAACCAAATTTAAGCCCCACTTCTAAAATATACTGCCTGTATGACCCTGGGAAAACCACTTAAAGCTCTCAATGCACTAGGCAACTGCAAGACAATGGGTTACAGAGATCTGCAGAGCAAGTTTCTTATGTTAATGAAATCACAGGTCCTATTTCTATCTCTATTTTGCTGCTTAATGCACCATTTTTTTTCATTTATGTACTTAGTTGGTATTTTCTAGAGAAGGGGTCTTAAAACTTTTTTGCTTATGCTCTTCTATTAGTAAAAATAAAGTGCTGCAGTCCAGCTGTTGCTGGGCTCATATGGGGAAAAGCTGGGAGTTTGCACAGCTAGAAAAGGGTTGCAGTACTGGGCTGTAACCAGCGGGTAGGTTGTGTTGTAGACATTCCGTGACTGGCTATATCACACCTTTTGGGGCTTGTGGTTCCCATCTTCTAGAAGATCATGTAGAGAATACTAACATGAATAAAGATAGTCCCTTCTCTCAATGAACAAAACACGTAATTGTAATACAAAGCAAGGTATATCTGCTATGAGAAACTGTAGAAGTTCAGGAAAGGAAAAGAGATGATTGGCTTGCGGGTTCAGGGAAGTCTTAATGTAATTTAATATGTGAATGACTAAGATGTGAATAATATAACCAAAAATAAAAGCAAAAATGCAGGTCACATTCATGGGAATGGGGGAGTAGAAGATAAAGTTAGGAACCTAGAATGCCACATTCACTTAAGACATTATTCAGCAAATAATGAGAAGCCACTATTTGTTTCAGGGGAGAGTGAAATATTTACAGCTGTGCTTTAGAAATATTTTACAAATATGTACTGCTAAGAGTCCAGGTCAAAAATGAGAGCTTAAAGTGGAATAGTGGCAGTAAGCATGTCAAAGGGAATTGATTTCAAGAGACAATTTGGAGACAGATTGCATATAGAAGGTAAGGGAATTAAAATACTCAAAATGAAAGTACAAATGTGTTTATTGAATAAATAGACACAGGGATTTGGAGTTAAGTCTTGCTTTAGACATTTTTGTAATATTAAAATAATAAATTTTAAAACAACTGTTAATATCAACTGACAGCAATAATTCAGATTGTTTTAGAAACATACTTTCAGTTTCATTTTTTTCTTTAATTCAATTCTCCTCATAGAACTTATATGATCTAAATTTTATTTTCACAGTAAAGTCTTGTTCCAATCAATTTAAACCCTAATAATTTTTATGCTTTCTTTAGAAGTATCTTTTTGTTGACATTCAGGAATATCTTTGAAAAATCCTTCTCAAAGGCAGATTTCTGAAAATAATATGAATTAAAAATCTGTAAATTCTTCTTCAATTCTGTTGTAATGTAGTAACTGGTCTTCTAATCCATAGTGGTCTATCAACTGAGTAAGGCTTAGTTTCTTGTTCTCCACAGACAGTGTTGATTGAAGCTCAAAGAGCAGCAGCTGGCTAGTATTTCTCCACTTCTTTATCAATGATTGTAACTGTGACAGGTTATTCTGAAGTAGAAAACAAAATTATAAGTATGTTGTGTTTAATTGCATAATTTTTTAAAAAATATGTAAAAAAGGTATTAAGGTAGTTACTTTTAAACTGGGGAATTATTCAAACAACAAATACTTATTTAGGAAGGGTTTCCTAAGTGCCAAGCTGGTGGTGCTGGGGAGACAAGTGGGAGACAGTCCCTACTTAGAAGGAGTTCACATTTTAATGCGAGGTATGACAGATACATATAAAAATAAAGCTAACAAGTACAAACACATACCACAAAGTGGTTAAATACAAGTTTGGGACAGAAGGCTCAAGAAACATTTTTCTACTCTTTTACTTCTTCCATTTTTCCAAGGAACAGTTAATTCTGATAACATTTCAAAATAAAAAAAGAAAAATCCAAACCATCCAATCCAACAAACTTTTACTAAACACTGGGCAAGGACAAAATGAAAAATATCCCTGCCCTCAGGGCATGTGCTTCTTTACAACATTCAGCTTTCCAGTAAGTAGACAGATGCCAATTTGAAAAAGAAGGTGAACTTCTAACTTCTCTTTAGGAGATGGCACAGAAATTTAGCCTTGGAAGGTGTTCTAAAATATGAATTGAAGAGACAGTGCAGAAAAAGCAGGGCAGGACTTGAATGAAGAGATGAGAAGACACTTCTAACCTATACCTTTGTGGGAAATCCACAGATGTTACACATCACATATATCTTGCAACTTTTTCAATGTATCAGTTATGCTGACTTTCTTTTCCTTACTAAAAAATACTATGTCTCTCTGGGAGTGGACAGTGGAGAAGGAATACATGGGATAACTTTGGTAATGTAAGAAACAGGAAATATCAGTAAAAACGAGGAATGCTGCATTCAGGGAACAAATGAGTCTATCCGAGAGGCCAAAGGCACTAAAGGTACTTGAACAGGGAAATAGCATGGTAAGACCTCTGCTTCATGGAAGTTATTTTGGTAGCTGTGTAGATGACAGACTGGAAATGCAAAAGTTGGGAGTTTATAAGGGTATGAAACAGAGTGGCAGTAATATGAGGAGAGGCTGGGATGGATGGCATGAGCTATGAACATGAAACAGATTAGATATAGGGGTAGGGAAGATGAGGGACAAAAAGTCTGAGTGAAGCTGAATGATTGAAAGAATAAGGATGCTTCAAAGAAAAACAGGATGTCTGGAGAATAGGAACAGTTCCATTATGAAAAATTGGGTTTGAGATGCCTATGGGTGGCTGGCAATATAGAAAAGGACCTTTCATCTGGGAGTTAGCTGCATAGAGAATTTAACTGAATCTATGGGAGATAATGAGATCACCAAGGGAGAAAGTATTTGAGAAAAGAAGAGGACCTGTGACAGTCCTAGCAGGATATCTATGGCTATGGGGTAGAACATGGATGAGCCAAGAAGTAAAAGACAAGTAGAATGATGACCAGGATAGAGTGTGTCACAAAAACTCACGGAGAATGAATTCAGAAGAAAATATGGTCAAAAATATAAAAGGCTAAAAAAGTGAAGAGAGTTGAGGAAAAAGGAAACATCACTGATTTAACAGCTAAGAAATCTTTGGTAACTTTGGAAAGAGCAGTTTCCATCGAATGGTGAAGTCTGAAATCACACTGCTACAGAGTGATAAGCTAGGTGCTGGGGGAAAAAGCATGAGGAATAACAACAGTTTTACTCAAAAGCAATTTAAATTTTTATGGGGATACAAGTAAATATGACATGTATACATGTATCAACATAAATATAAAGTTAGTAAGGACAAATACTCCCCACTCTCCTCCCACTCCAGGGAACAACATGCTTTCTCCCCTTCCCCCAGGGTAAGCTGATCAACTAAAATCTAAATTGTCTCTCCCCTCTCATTGGAAGGATAGAAGATGAAGCATTAAACTCCCAAAGCCTCCCTTGATATAAAACAGTGGCAAGAGGGATCTGGAGAATTCTAATCTTTGTCTAGATCAGGGCTGGGAACCTGGGGGTCTTAAGGCTACATGTGGCCTTCCAGGTCCTCAAATGTAGCCCTTTGACTGATTCCAAACTTCCCCACACCTGGTCTTGATAAAATGAGGAAAAAAAAGAAAGAGAAAAATGACTACTAAATATTTGAAGCTAAGCGTTAGATATGAGGCTTCTCTGGCATGGTAGGAAGACAGACTCTGAGACAGAAACAGGGTCTGATAAAAAGAAATCCTTTCCTGCTGAGAAAGCTCTGAAAAACTAGTACTACCAAGAGAGGTCTTCTGGATGTATGATGGAGAATTTTCTAAAATTGCAATTCAAGTAGAGAACAAATGATACTGACCAAAGGAACCCAAAAAGCATCAATAAGGATTGTGAAAGTCTTGGTGAAGAAACTAAAGACCTTGGGGAACAAAAGCTGAGTTTTCATTCCTGCTCCCAACTGAAGACAGCAGCAGCTCAGGAATAATGATAATAACATAACTAACACAATGTGGCGCTGTGCTAAGTGCTTTACAATGATCTCCTTTGATCCCCACAACAATCCTGGGAGATGGGGTACCATTATTATATCCATTTTACAGACGAGGAAACTGAGACAGAGGTTAAATGAATTTCCCAGCATCACCCAGTCAGCAAATGTCTGAGGCCAGATTTGAACTTAGGTCTTCCTGCTCCAGGCCTGGTGTTCTATCCACTGCACCACCTTTAGCTGGTAAACAAGAAGACATGTGAGAACAGAATTTCTATTTTTAGACTACACCTTAAAATACAGAACAGATAAGTTCTCAGATCTGTAAGGTACTTAATGTGGTCCAATAAAATTATATTGGCCTAAACATCCCATGACAGCAGCATGGCAATGTAGGTATTCTCAGCATAAAGCCTTCATATCGTCTCAAAACTGCAATAAATATAAATATATATTTATAATTTATATAATAAATATATTAAACCTATAGCAATTAAAAGTACAATCAGAAAAATATATAAACACCTCCATATAAGTCAAAGCCTTTTGAAATAATTACAAAAAGCTAAAAATTCCCACTTGCCTTAACCACTCCAAGTTTGCTTGAGTACACACTGAAAATGGAGTATCTGAAATGCCACCTATGGTAGTAGTAAAGCCTGTTGCTTCATGGAAGTGACTTAGTCTAACCCCTATACATGATATAACAGATGAAAAACATTGATTTGCCCTGCTGTGGAAAGGAAATGCAACTCATGACTGGAGCGGAGAGAAAGGAAAGACCCAGCGATAAAGAATATTCCATGTCCATGAGGGAAAAGGCCTATAAACCCAGCCCTTATTGTCTCCCAAAGATATTTAGACATGGCAAAGACACAAATGAACACAACTCTAACTCATGGAAGCTGAGAATGGTGAAGGTTCAGGCAGGAGAAAACATTCAGACAGCAACACTAGAAATGGAAAAAGAAAAGAAAGCCAGATAGAAGTTGAGAACAACAGAAAGCGATAATGATCAAAATAAAATGTCGGACATGTCTTATCCAAGCAGATAAATCAATAGTGAATCTATTAAGTGGCAGTAAAGTGGTAAATTAGAAAGAGCACTAAACTTGGAGTCAAAAAGATCAGAGCTCCTTAGTTCCTCCAAAGTGTCTCAGACACTTAATAACTATGCCCCTGGGGTAAGTCACTTGCCTTCTCTGGGATTTGGATTTTCATTTGTAAAAAGAGATCTTGGTCTCTTCTGGCTCAAAAAGCTGTAATTCTATGAAAGAAGGAAAGCTGAACAAACATTCCAGAAAAGGTCACAATACAATGAATAATATGTGCTAAAAGAAAGAAAACATTTAGGGAAAAATTGGACAAATTCTCCATATCCCCCTAAAGATCATCAAACTACCAAGAAATTCCAGAATTGTCCAGAAACAAAGAAGATGAAATTAGGATATTAAGATAACAGCTCACAAAGAAGAAATAAGCAAACAGAAGACTAGATATGTCAGTGTATGATGGAGAATCTCTTCAAATCACTATAGGCGTTGAAAAAGACAATGACAGAGAAACTTCATAACTCAGGAGCTTTTCAGTTCCTGGAGATGGGTCTGATACTGATAGTGCAACCAGCTTGCCTGTATGAATGACAAATTCTGAGTGAGCAGAGTCCAGTACATAATCTTGACTATGCCCAGGGGGTCATAGCTATTTCATGGTACACTGAACTTTGGTGCCAACTTCTAATTCTGATCTAAATGCTGTCTCCTGTTCCTGTACCACGGGCTCAGAAATTTACATCCCCGGTAACTGAGACCATATTCTGTAAGCCTGATACTTTGGGCCCCTTACTGAGAACTGTATAGTCACAACTTTTCACCTGCTGCTTAGCTTGAGAAGTCCTACCTAATAGTATGAAGCTCCCTCAAGAGCACAGCAAAGGATTATTATACTTGTGCAAGTCTCAATGTTTCAAAGATTTTTCTTGTGTACCATGTTAGACAAAAAAAAAAT
This sequence comes from Bettongia penicillata ogilbyi, assembly GCA_023548195.1. Classification (NCBI taxonomy): domain Eukaryota; kingdom Metazoa; phylum Chordata; class Mammalia; order Diprotodontia; family Potoroidae; genus Bettongia; species Bettongia penicillata. The sequence continues at coordinate 1,232,026 of JAJHZJ010000336.1, forward strand.
TCCAATGAAATCTCACACACACACTCTCTCTCTCTCTCTCAATTTATACAATAACAACAATACTGTAAGGAAAATCAAGTCTGAAAGATTTAAAAACTCTAATCTTATTTATCTCTAGGTTAAAAGATGATGGCCTGACAATATGTATATGTGTGTATGTGTGTGTGTGTGTATACATATACACATATATAATATGTATTTGGGCATGATTAATAGAGGAATCTATTATGCTTGACTATTTGTAACAGGTTTTATTTTTCTTGCTTTATCTATGGGAGAAAGGGGGAGGGAATTTGGAGCTTAAAAAAATTAAAATAAAAAAACAACAAGGAAAGACTTGTGTAAACTGATAAAGTGAAGTCAGAAGGAGAATGATATATATGACAATGACATAAATAAAGAAAAACAATACTAATACAAGCTAAACTCTTCAGTAACTGTAATGATAATCTTGCCCCTGCAGTGAAGCAGTAAGATGGTGGATGGCTGGATGGGATATACAGATCTGCTGGAATTCTTTCTCTACTGAAAACTGAGCAGTTAATACATTCCTGGCTTGCCTTAATATTAACTTACAAAAAAATGAAAAGAGGATGAAGGTAATTGTCATTCTGGATCTAATTCAGATTAATAAGGAAGAGCTGGATAATGGGAACTTTGGAGTAAAGTCACCATTCAATCTTAGAATTTATTCTCAAAAAAGAATACAAGAATTTTACAATGATCTGCTGAAAATAGCTTTCAACAGTTAAACAGTGGGTAGATTCATCTCATGAATTAAAATTCTCAAGAATGAAAATACTGAAAGCACAAACATAATTAGTTTGAGTGAGAAAGAAAAAGGGGAAAGAGATTCACATGGAGCTACTCAGATTTTTTAAAAGCTATATACAGAAGGTAGCAAAATATAGACATATAACTGAGGATGAGTATAAAAGATGGGCACAAACTGGTAAGATGAATATCTGGGGCACTAAAGTTCAAGATGAGCAGAAGCTAGGGAGGACAGCTAAGGGTAATGATAGGAAAATGTTTAGGTAAAATAAAGAGGAGGAATGAAGGGACATGAATGCCGGGGAAAGGACATGGGAGTACTAAAAGACAAAAAAAAGGAAAACCTTACTCAACTCTTTTAATGCTTTTTTCCCTCTGCCAAGAATGTACATTGGACCAGAAAGAACCAAAAAAAAAAAAGGTTAACAGAACTGAATCTAAGATGAGTAAGACAACAAGAGAGCACCTAGGTACACTTGCTAAATTTAAGTACCCAGGTTCAGAGGGACTCAAATGTAGGATAAAAAAAGAACTGACAAGATTGAGAAGTGTGGCCTAGATAAACAGGTGGATTCAGAATAGGTTAAATGATTATGTCATGATGTGAAAGGACCAGGGTTCTCTGGTCTCCTGACAGGCAGTGGTTTTCCCTGAAACCTGACTCACACTGTCTCCCTTGAGAGAGCTCAGCTTCCTGGCTGTGGGACATAAAAAGTTCTACCTAGAATGAAGTTGAGGCCCTTCAGACTTGGATATCAAAATGATGATAAAGCAAGTCACCACACATTTCCATTGGAGGGTGGAGGTGGGTTTGAGATGAGGGAGCTTGACTATAGAAGCTAAGTACCACTTGATACATAACCATGCTACATTTGGGCTAAGTATACCTTGTTTTGTAAAATGTTCAATGACTTATGACTGCCTTATTTTATACCCAAAGTGAACCTGAACTAAGACAGTGCCAATATCAAACCTGTCCCTAACATGGGTATGATGAATTAGGTTTAGGTTTGACATCAACTTAGTTGAAGATTTCTAAAGGTGCACCCCAGGAATCTGGCCTTGGCTCAGGTGCTGTACTAATCTAACAAAATGACCTTTAACAGAATAAATATCAACTTGTACATTTATAGTTCATTCAAAAAAATAACTTTCTAAGTACAAGATTTGAGAAATGTGGCTTTCTAGCAGTCTGCCTGCTCTACATAAAGCTGCTGGAAGTTTTATTCCCTAATAAGGAAAACATTGGGGTATGTACGTTACATTAACAAATCTGACTTTATCACTTTGCTGTAATTTACCTTATAACAAAATATATCTGTGCAACCAATCTCAAAATTCTTACCTTTGATCTATACATTTTGGTTAATTTTAGCCTTCGAAGAAGCTCTTCCTTCTCTTGAACTTGCTTCGACAATTTCATCTTTTCTTCAAGCAATTCTTGCTTGCCAACATTATATCCTTCTAAAACCATCCGGGGGAGATCTGAAAGAGTGCTTAATACAAGGGGATTGCTTCTAGATGCATCAATATCCTTTAAGCAGTCTTTCAAAGACAGACTTTCTTCAGATGCTTTTTCTATGTTTTTACAGTTTTCTGGAAATGCAGAGCAGCTTCCAGAAGGGGAAGATGTTGCTTCCTTTGAAGTGGTAGAGTTATTTTCAGTATCTACTTTAAGACGTTTTGCCACAGCATGACAGGAATTAAATGAACTTCTTGTTTTCTTTAACCGTTCTCTAAGTGTTGCACTCATCAACTAAAGAAGGAACCAAAACTAACATTAAAACTTTTAAAAATGTAAGTAAAGCAACCATTCAAACAATACTCTCATGAGGTAAACATCACTAGATGCCAGATTCATTCTGTCTCTCCACACCATATTATACCGCAGTTATCCCAGAGAAGTAAACCCTGACATCTACATCATGGGGGACCACGTCTCCCACTCGAGAGCTACACAGTAAGATGTTAACGGTAAAATTGTTGTACCCTTTCTGGCAATTCACAAAACTGATTCAAAGAAAGCAGGTCAAATTCTCTTATGTGAAAAAAAAAATCACAGAATCTTGAGTTGAAAGGAACTCTAGTAATTCCACATATAGTTCAACATATGACACAGAAGTACCCCTGTGATATTGACCAAAATACTAATCCAGTTTCCAAAAATTAACAACTGATAATTTTAGTTAAGTATGAGAAGTACTATGGTTAAGAAAAGTATAATGATTGATAAGAAAAGCACTAGGCTTGAACCGAGTTTATTGCTGTAGGCAATATTAATCTTGGGCAAATCCTTTAACTTCTTGAAGCTAGTTTCTCCTTTTATAAAACAAGAGTTGAACCTAACGATTTCTAAGGTCTCTTCTACCTTTAAATACTATCACCTACTTTATACATTATGCTATATTAACAGAAACTTTTGGTGATCCATTTATTTACTGAAGATGTATTTTGCTTTCATAGTGGTGTGCTGGACATACAGTAATGAGAATCCCTAATTCAAATCTAGCTTCTAATATTTAATAGCTGGGTGACCAAGAGTAAGCCAATAACACTTTAAAGGAATAAAAAAGAAAACAATTCAAGAAACATTTATTAAGCACCTAAGTAATGGAAAAAGTTCCTACTCTTGAGTACATATTCTACTCCAATGGAGTTCAAGAACTTTGCAATCTAAAACTATCTATAGTCTTAAAATGCTATATATAGAATCTTAATCTTATCTCTAGATAAGATCTTAAAACATTATGTGTGAGAGTGCATGTGTGTGTGTGCATGTGTAAGAGATATTACTCTCACCTAGTTTTCCTATCATACTGCTCCTTCTCAGCTTCCTTTGACAAATCCTTATTTATTCAGGTCATGCCTCTAACTGTATTTGTCTCACACGTTTCCATCCTGGACCTTTTTCTCTTCTATTAGACCACTTCGACTTGTTGATCTCCTCTGCTCCCATGGATTTACTTACACATCTATTCCAATGATTCTCAAATCTACCTACCCTGCCCCACTCTCCAATCTTTCATCTCTATCTGCCTTCCAGAAATCTTGAACTGAATATCCAGTAGACCTCTTAAACATGTCCAAAACTGAATTCATTATCTTTTCTCCTAAATTCTCCTTCTCCCCTTTGCCCCAACTTTTCTATTACTACAGAGATCAACATCATGCTACTAGTGCTTCAGGTTAGCAACGTGGATCTTATCCTCAATTCCTCACTATCTCTCATACCCTCCCCATATCCAGTCTGTTGCCAAGGTGTTGATTTCACCTTCAAAACAAATCTCAGATGCCACCTTCTGTCCTTTGACATTGCTACCATTCTAAGTGCAGGTGCTTATCACCTCAAACTTAAGACTATTCTAGTATCCTTCTGGTGGGTCTCATCACTCCAGTCTATCCCGAATTGAGTCACCAAAATAATTTTCCTAAAGTGCACATCTGATCACATCACCTCACTCCTGAATAAACCCCAGTGGCTCTCTATGGAATCTAGGATCAGATACAAAATCCTCTATTTGGCATTCAAAGCCCTTCATAACCTAGTCCCTACCTTTCCAATTTTGTTACACCTTACTCCCCACCACATTCTTTCTGATCCAAACACTGGACCTCTTGGCTATTCAAACAAATAAGCTGCTCTGGGCACTTTCCCTGGCTGTCTCACATACCAGGAATGCTGTCCCTCATTATCTCCATCTACTGGTTTCCTTTTTTTTTCTTGATTTAAAAAAATTTTTTTAATATATAATTTATTTTCAGTTTACAACATTCCCTTCCATAAGATTTTGAATTCCAAATTTTCTCCCCATCTCTCCCCAACCCCTACCCCTAGACAGCAACCCCAAAAACCCTTCTCCCAATCTGTCATCCCTTCTCTTACCTTCACCTTTGGGCAAGATAGATTTCTCTACCCTCTTACCTGTACATCTTATTTCCCAGTTGCATGCAAAAACAATACTGGCTTCCTTTTAAGTCCCTACTAAAATCTCATTTTCTACAGGAAGAAATTAATTCTAGTGCCTTCCCTCTGTTATTTCTTATTTATCCAAAATAAAACTTGCTTGTACTTAACTTGTCTACTTGTGGTCATTCCCTGTAGATCTTGTTCTCCATGAGCCTCCCCAGGTCCTGTGCCTAGCACCTAACAGATGCTTCATGTGTGTTTACTGACTAAATAAACACTTGGCAGTCATAATTAAGCAGAGCACAGAGTAGGTGCTTTTTACTGAACCGAAATTACTACTTCACTACACCACAGAGAAGACAAGGTTTTTTAAAAGATTTGCAAAGTGCTTTAACTCTACTGGAGTAGAATGTATAGTCCTTGACTGAATGTTTCTATTACATAGCATAGTGTTTAAAGTAGATCATAGGATTTAGAGACTTTGGAAATCATTTGATACAACTCTTATTTTACCAAAGGAGGAACTTTAGCTCTGAGAAGTTAAAGATTTAAAGGTAAGTGGGGGGGGGGGGTGTAGAATATTTATATAGCATTTATCCGCAAAGTACTTTACAAATATTATCTCATTTGATCCTCAAAAGAACACAGGTATTATCCCCTTTTACAGTTGAGAAAACTGAATCAAACAGAGGTTAAGTAACTTGCCCAGTCTGAAGTGGAATTTGAAGTCAGTTCTTCCTGAGTCTGGCTCTACCCTTTTATCCACTGGACCACCTAGCCTGCCTCCCATCTCTAAAAGCTTCTAATTAAAGGAGGGAGGGCAAGAAGGGCGTAAGATTGTTATAAATAACACAAGAAAAAGTATAAATGCAAAGGACTGGTCCATGAAAAATGATTTAAGAAGGGGATAGAGGTGAGGGACCCTCAGAGTACCTCTATGAGGAAAGGTCTCCTGGAGGAAACGTCGAGGGTTGGCTCTCGAGGAGAGGAATGGGCTTCAACAATACCCTTTCCAAGCATGGAGGACGGGGCGAGGAAAGGCACTGCTTTTGGAGTCGGAGGGCCAGAATTCAAATCCAACCTCTGCTGCTTACTGCCTGGGAAAACTTAACCTCCAATGACCCCGGCTCCTTCTCCATAAAACAAGCGGCCAAAACGAGTCATTTCTGGATCTGATCTCCCACGGGGGCTGCCTGAGCCTGGAGAGGCAGGGGGGCACCCGCCGGCAGGGCCCGGACTGCCAGGACCAGGGGTGCCAGAGCCCAGGGTGCCGATGTCAGGGGTGCCAGGGCTCGGGCTGCCGGCGCCAGGGGTGCCAGGGCTCGGGGTGCCGATGTCAGGGGTGCCAGGACTCGGGCTGCCAGCGCCAGGGTGCCAGGACCAGGGGTGCCAGGGCTCTGGCTGCCAGCGCCAGGGTGCCAGGACCAGGGGTGCCAGGGCTCGGGGTGCCGATGTCAGGGGTGCCAGGGCTCGGGCTGCCGGCGCCAGGGCTGCCGGCGCCAGGGCTCGGGCTGCCAGGACCAGGGGTGCCAGGGCTCGGGCTGCCAGCGCCAGGGTGCCAGGACTAGGGGTGCCAGGGCTCGGGCTGCCAGCGCCAGGGTGCCAGGGCCCGGGCTGCCGGCGCCAGGGGTGCCAGGGCTCGGGGTGCCGATGTCAGGGGTGCCAGGACTAGGGGTGCCAGGGCTCGGGCTGCCAGCGCCAGGGTGCCAGGGCCCGGGCTGCCGGCGCCAGGGGTGCCAGGGGAGGCCTCGGGGCGCTTTTCCTACCTTTTTCCCTGAACTACTATTCTGAGTTAGTGCCTCACTGTCGCCGGCCTCGGGAGCAGCCGCTATGGACGCGGTCTTATCAGAGGGAAGGTCCATCTCAGGATGGACAGGAGGACGCTCAGGTCTGCTCTAGAAACAGAACAGGAAACAAACCAGGTTCCAACCTCCAACCACCTCCCCCTCCCCGGGCCCGGGTAGTGGCGGTAGCCGCTAGTTCTGAGGCCTGCCTGGGACTCCGGTGCCGCCGGGGCAGCGGCCGAGGGGGGCGGGCTCCGACCCGAGGCTCCCAAGCTCCGCTGCAGCCCCGCCCCACTCCGGCCGGAGGCGCGCTCGGCCCCGGGGCGGCCAAGAAGAACCCCAGGCCCAGCTGCCTCGGCGTGCCCCGGGGGAGGGCGGTTCCGGCCTCGGCTCGGGAACGGGGTTCGTTTCTACTAGTGGGCCGGGGACACACGCTCCCGCTCCGGTCCGAGGACGCACCTGAGGCGGCGCTTCAAGAAGCGCGGGCCGCCTGGGAGAACGGGTCCCACCCACTCAAGGCAGAGGAAACGGCCTCGCTGTACGCACGCGCGCTGGGGCGGGGCTTACAGGCTAGCGTCATCCACGCCCCGCCCCTTCCTCCCTGGCGGGAACGATAATCAAACTCTGAACGAGACGCCATTGGTCCGGCAAGCGGAAAAGGCGGGCAGGGACAAGGGGGCGAGGGCCGCTTTTGTTTGCTTCCTGGAACTCCTACAAGACATTTAAAAAGCCGCGCTCGGAGCTTGCGCGCCTTTATCCCGCCACTCCCTAAAGAGAGCTGTTTAAGGACGTCCAGGCCCCGAACCTTAATAAAGGTAGCCCAAAGCTGCGACCACGTCATCCCCTCTGCTTCAAGTCCTGCTTCCACCACGGAATGGATCGAGGCCATCTCCCTTCGCAGCCGCCCGGTTACACTCGAGAAAAGAGGCCACGAGCAGCCTTCCCGAGGTCCAACAGGTTGCTAGAATCCAAGGCAGAATTCGAACCTAGAACCTCGGCCTTGCAGACGCCCTACTTCACAAACCCAACCCTCCATCTTTTCCTGAAACGGATCCTTGGCTCGGAAGCCCCTGTGCCACCCCTTCCCCACGCAGTGCCCCAAGGGAATTCCCTAAATCCTTCCTCCTCCGTAACTTCCTGGTGCTTGGGGGGTTAACTCTAAACGCCTCTTTTATTTAAGACAGAGGCTTCGTCTTGGAAAGTGCAGCTCACGGGAGCCCCGGCCTGGGTTCGGGATGTGAGTTCTAACGTGGCTTCTCCACTCAGCGGTGTCACCCGGAGCAAGGCCCTGATTTGCCTCAGTTTCCTCATCTGTAAAATGAGCTGGAGAAGGAAATGGTGCAACACCCATGAGACCTTGGGCCCTTGTAGAGCCGGGTAAGGACCGGGTGAGAGGAGAGAGCCAGCCTTCTCCCCAACCCAGCCTTCCACCAGGACCAGGGGATGCCCAGCGGCAGGACTCCGCGAGGGGGGCAGTAGAGTGCTGCCTCTTACGTAAGGGTACCAGTCAGTCTGTGAACGAGTATGCTCCCCACCAACGATGCCACCAAGAAGTGCGGTGAGAGGACTTGGCTGCGAGAACTGAGCTAGAAAGTGGCGTACCCAGAGTCCTTGGCAGTGAGCTGGGCGTGCAGAAAGTCCGCAACTCTGAAGCCAATTAAGCGCTTAGCCCTAGAGCAGACGCCTTTACGATTTGTAGACCTTGGAGATACATGCTTATCTTCAGAGACTCCCTTGACTGTTGTTTTGGGGGCTCTCAGACACATTCTGTTGCTATGTTTGTGACAAACACTTACGGTTTACACTCAAGCCTTTAACTGTCAAGATTGATTATTACCAAGAGTATCTTCTGATTTATCTATCAAAAGGCCACAGCTCTGACATCTGGAATTCCCCACTCCCTCCCACTCCCCTACCCATTTTCTGGATCTCTCCCTCCCCTTGGGAATGGGACCCTCTGCTTCATTCCTTCCTTGAACTAGCCTAATTCCTGCCTTTTCCCCAATTCTTTGTATCATCCTACCCACTACTTAGTTGAGTTGTTCAGCGTTAGGCTAACTGCTCCCATGCACATCTTATTTCCTTGCTTAATAAAATCTTTAATTTCATAGGCATTGTCTTTCTCTGGTTTTCTTCCCTTTAGGGAAAAGGGGAATTTGGATCTCAAGAATTGGCCTTTGTGTTCTCAGGGTATTTTCCACTTTTGGGGAAAAGAGAGATCTAAATTCCCTAGAGAGTGTGTGCTCCAGTTTACAAAAAGGAGCAACCCCTTTGCCACATGTGATTTCCAAGCCAAGCCACTATTCCCTGAAATTTTTATATACTTGTGACAGTACTCCCATTTAGGGGGATGGGAGGAGATGTTTTGCACTTTTCTTAATATACTAGCTTAATAAATACTTCTTTCTAAAGGTTAAGTCTGGCTAGCTAATTGATAGGACCTCATATCAGTTGGGGGCTGCTGGGCAATAGCATTAAAAAGAAACCCCCAGTCACTCATCTTTACACCTTGAACCCTCAGGAAAGAAGTAGGCAGCCACCCTCTAGAAGTTTGCAGATTTCCAGGCTGCCAGAGGCAAAAGGGCTTTGACATAATAGATAGAGAGACTGCCCTGACAGAATGGTAGGTGTTCTAATCTTCCCTTTAATAAAAGAGGAAGCTGAGAGAAGATGTCCTTTGCCCTTATTCACAAAGGAGCCAAAATCTGGACCCAGATCCTCTGATTACATACAAATCCATAGCAATTACTGCAATAAACTGTAATATACTATTCAACTATATCCCACAATTTTTTTTAATCAGAAAAGAGTTCCATTGGTGAAGACAAGATTAAGTCTGTTACAGTTACGAGCTCAGGTTGACAGCAACACATTGAAGTAAACATTTGCTTCAGGCATTAAGAGACCAAAATGTAGAAAATATTGATTTGAGAGTCCTTATAATCAGTAGAGAGCTGATAGTGCAAGCTCACTGTAGGAGTAAGATGACCAGAGGAAGGCTCAAAGGCCTTGTGGTTCATGCAAAGAGGAAGCATCAAGCTAAGGAAACAGAATGAGTGTAAAGGAGATGATGGGTATGAGGACAATCTGTAAAAAAATAATGCAACATCCATACAAGATGTGATTTTTATTACTATGGAGGGAAACCTAGAGAGCAAGGTATAGAACTATTTCTGCTGTTCACTCTCCCCTCACAGACCATAATCACAGGCCTCAAGACTGTTCTGAAAGTAGAGATCTATGAAATTTTGGCAAGTTTTCTCATCTGTCAGGAATGCTGATACTGTCGGATCCTTCTTCATGGCGGCTATCCAGAGCTTAAGTTTTGAAGTGTGGTCGATACAGCTGAGAGGACAGATTTTTTTAAAAAAAGAAGGGAGTTATTACTTGCATGAAATAGGAAAGCACCACAAATTTTCACATTTATTAGTATTTTTCCTTGCAGGTTATTTCATTTTTTACTATAACTTTTAAAAAATACTTCCGCACCTTGAACAGAACATACTGTACCCCTGGCCACCCTCTCCAGGACTGGGAAATGTGGGGGAGCAGTATTGTTGTGGGAATTCTTTTTCAGCAATGAGTTAGACTAGATGGAGCCTGCAGTCCCTTCTGGGTCTGAATTTCTGTGTTTTTCTCATTTTCCCTATAACAGTGGGTTAGGAGGTGTGAGGAACGATTCATTTAGACCCCTACTGTATTCCAATCAGTATTAATAAGTTTGATATTTTACATAAATTATATATGGATAATTAGAAAAGATAGGGTCTTATAGTAGGCCTCCAACTTTAATCCAGTTTTCAACATTTGTTTACCAGTTACAAAGCTCACTTGCACACCCACAAGAATGCTGACAAAGATAACTCCATCCTGTTTTGCTCAAATTCCAAGTCCAAACCCAGTGTGGGGGCTTTAATTCTTTGGAAAGTCCCCCCAACTAATTTTTGTACCTTCAAACCACTCTCTCTTGTCCCAGAAGGTAACCATCTTATGACTACTTAGTCACCAAAGATGACTATTGCCTTGCCGTATTATGAATAATTAGTCAGTGGAGACATTGTGTGCTTCACCCAACATAGGATCCCCTTGCTGATAAACCGTTTTTTAGTTGATGCACCATTTTTGGCCCTCAAAACAAGGTCTATCAACCAATGGGATTTTGTATTTTGTGTCACCTCTCAAGAGTCCAGGTATCAAACCTATATAAACAAGGTCCTGGTGATCAGGGGTGTCTCCAACTGTGAGGAAGATCCACTTCATAGAGGTGAGGTCCACTTCATAGAGGGGGCCATGGACCCTTTAATAATATGCTATTGTCTTGGAGCTCTGACTTAGTGACGTCTCTTGCAGATTGGACAAATTTTGATCCCACAAAGGAAGAGTAGGTATACTCCTTCCTTACTCTTATTTTCAAATTGTCCCTTTCCTATCATCTTTCAGCAAGCATCTGCTTCTTTGAAGTTCACTACATCCCTCTTGATTATCCAAGTCCAAACTTTGTCTTGTGTCCAAATCTTCACATCCAGATCATTCTACCTCCTTTCTTTTCCTCTTTTTTCATTTTCTTTTTTATATATTTTTTTAAAAATTTAATGAATTATTCGTTTTCAGTTTTCAACAATCACTTCCATATGTTTTAAATATTTTCCCCCTCCCTTCCCTCTCCCTCCCCAAGACAGCATGCAATCTTATATGGGTTCTACACTTACATTCTCAAAAGTCATGTTGCATAGAAGAATTAAAACAAATGAGAGAAACCATGAGAAGAACCAAACCAAACCAAAACATAACACAAGAGAAAATAGTCTGCTATCTTCTGCATTTTGATTCCGTAGTTCTTTCTCTGGATGTGGATGGCATTTTCCCTCAAGAGTCCTTTGGGAATGTTTTAGGTTCTTGTGTTGCTGGGAGGGGTTAAGTCTATCAGAAACAGTCCTCCAACATTGTGGCCTAGCTCCTTTCTTTAGAGCTCAGTAACTTTCTCACAGTCTTCCACTAACTCCTGCCCTGGCTCTTGGGCATTTAAGCATATGCAGCAATATCCCCCCAAACACCTTGATCTAACTAATTAGTGTCAGAGCCAAATGTCTATATGTCTAAAAACCTTGCTATTGATTTAAAATTATTAAACCACCCACTATATTAAATACAGCCCATCTTTAAAGGCCACATTATAGTACTATAAATAAAAGCAAATAATTCTCATGAAAACAGTTGAGAAGAAAGCCAAAATGATAGACTGTCATAATGTGCTGACTTTCATTCAGTCTTTGCAATCTGGGCTGTTTGACTAGAGTAAGCATGAAAGACTTAAATATTAAACATTATCAAAGCGGGGAGGGACATCAAGCTTTGCTTTGGGTAACCAAGCTGTTGTTGATCACCCTTTGTTATCAAAGAGGACCAGTGACATCATGAGCAATGTCTTGACTTGCAAGTGGATTTAAGTAAGGCAAAGTTGCCCAGTATGCACCCTCATGCTTGTGATAATTGGGATGTACATTTGCATTTTTAACCAGGAGAATACTAAGTTACGCTAAAACTCGATTTTACTTCCTAACACCCTAATCTTTCTCCTAAAAAAGGTTCAATAATTTAGGATGAAATTATTTCAAAAAGCATCCTCCGTAATACCAAGAAGTTCACTACAAAAACTCTTACTCAGCTATCCCATATGCTCCCAGACGTTCAAACCAGGGCCAAATAAGGTAATCGATCATGGATATAGTGTTCCCACCAAAGAAAGTTGTCTTCTGACGAGTAAGAACCTGAAAAGTTGGACAGACAGAAAATAAGTTCTTCTTTTTTGTGCCCAGTCATCTACTTAGAGACCTCAGGGGCAGGACTAATGAATTTAGTCCAGACCTGGCTTTTCGTTGTATTTTTTGCTTAGTTGAGTTCTCTGACCTTAGGATTTGATGATTGCTCAACTGGTCAATCACATTAAAAGTAAACAATCCTTGGATTCCCAAATGGAGCAAACCAATCCACACCAAAAGACAAAAAAAGAACATGAAGTAACCCTTGATTTAAGACTGAGATGAATGTTAAAATAACAGAAGTATATATGTCTGAAATTTAAGAAGATAAATGACTAACTTATTTGGGATATAATATTGCTAAATTTCCACCAAAATGAAGGGGGGAAACTAAGATAATTACCTAATTAAGAAAAGAAAAACACTTTGGCTCATGTGAGTTGTATATTTTTTTACCTAGACCTGTGACTTCACTGGTATTCCTATTGAGGAATTTCCTCTATCAATGTTTATCAGTGCCTGCTCTACCACATAGAGCCTTAGAGAGCTACCTAGGGCCAGTGGGGTACCAATAAATGCTTAACAACCAGCTCTTCACAGGTTTAATCGGTGTTATTAACATTTTCTCTACCACTTTCTTAAGTCTAGAGTGGACAATCAAAAACAAACAAACATACGTAAAGCCCTGGTTTGACACCAACTTTTGCTGGTTTCTGAGGTAAAAACACTCATACTGAAAAATTTTCTTCCCATCTGACTTTAGCTAATTCCCAACTCCCTGCCTAAGACGTTGAGACGTTAAGGGATCTGCCCAGCCTTACATAGCCAAGTGTGTGCTAAAGCCCAGACTTGACGCCAGATGTTTCTTACTTCTATACCAGTCTTAATCGACTTTGACAAGCTCTCTCTCTCTCTCTCTCTCTCTCTCTCTCTCTCTCTCTCTCTCTCTATATATATATATATATATATATATATATATGTATATATATATATTATATATATACATATATATATATTATATATATACACACACACACACTTATATATACTTATATGTATATGCATATTTTCACCTAAATTTTTCACTTTGATTATATGGGCTATTGGTTCTTCTCCTATGGCAGCCTACCTAGTCCACAAAACAACAAAGAGCATTTGCCAGAGAGCAGGGCAGAAGAAAGAGACAGAGTATGGGTAACTCAGACAGATGGGCACTCCACTATAGATGGTATTGTAACTCTACTGAAGTCTCTTAACTCATATCTTGAGTGAATGAATGAAAAATATCTTTATTTAATACCTATTATGTACTATGCATTGTACTAACTTACATAGGGAAGAGGTGACCAGGAAAGGAAGTTTTGTTCTGAGAAAGCAAAAGGGAGGGGTACAGACATAAGGTGGCCTGGTTGGCAGGCCAAATAGGGCATTGCACTGAAACATGGTCTGGCTTCTAGAACCAGCTAAGTAAATATAAGTGGGTTAAGTGGGCTAGTTTGCACATAGTCACTAATCAATTAGGAACAGCTAGGTGGCATGGTGGATAGAGCACTGGGCTTAGAATCAGGAAGACTCATCTTCATGAGTTCAAATCTGGCCTCGGATGCTTACGAGCTGTGTGACCTTGAGCAAGTCACTTATCCCTGTTTGAGGGATTTATAAAATGAGATATTCTAGTATCTTTGCCAAGAAAACTCCAAATGGGGTCACAAGGAATCGGACATGACTGAACAGCAGCAACAGTCAATTAGGATGGGCTGGGACCATAGGGTGGAAGCTTTATTTTGAAGATAAAAGTCTTACTTCTAATAATTTTACCTTAACAAATATTTTGCCAAGGGAAGAGATTAAAAAGGAAGATAAGTGGTAAGAAAACCCTGGTGGTGACAGGTCTCCCCATTCAGAGTTCAGCTTGGATGGGTTCTGGGAAGGATGACCTAGGGTCAAGGAAAAGGTGAGGAAGGGAAGTGAAGTGGAACCCAGAATTCTGAAGAATCTTGGCTCAAAGAATTCAAATTCACAGATGAAAGTTCTTACCAAGGATATCACTTAGAGTTCTACTCCTTTGTACATATGTCGTTAAACATAAGCCACTTCTTAAGTGAACTAGCTAATAATGGATGTTAATAATAAACTAGGCCAGTGAATAAAAGATGACTTCAGCTACTTTAGTTGAACAAACAACACTCACCTATTTACCTAGAGTTTCTGTTTAAATGAAAGCCTGACAGATGAATTTAAGTAACTTTTATTTCAGTCTCACTTCTTTTCACTGGTATACTATGTGATCCATTTCTGACTGTTTAAACTTAAATACAATTGTACCTTTCAATGCATTTCGGGGCTATTTTTAATTTATTTGTTATTTATGTATGCATTTTAGCCTCTCTACAATGAATTATAAATTCTATTAGGAAAAGGAACGTGTTTAATCAAACTTTTGCATTTTTCCCCTTACCTAATGGACAGCTCTATAAACAGTATGTCCTTTAAAAAATGTTTCTTGAATTGAATTAAATTGATCTCTCCTAATCTAAAAATTAAAGAGAAGAACCTTGAATTGCTGTCTACCCTAAATCGATATTGTAAGATTATCTGCTTTCTTTGACAACTCTAAAAATGTGTTTATCATATAAATTAATTCCATAGAAATCAAACATTACTAAATAACAAACTGAACCCTGATGTCCAGCACAGATCACAATTGGTCTCTAAGTCTTAGAAAGTTGTGTGAGACTTAGAAAGTTGTGTGAGACTTAGAAAGGATAAGTTACTTGTATAAGGCCAAACAGTTTGGATCAGAAGTGGGCAAGTCTTTTTGAAAACAAGTTCAGTTCTCTATACACATCATATCACCTTTTGTCACAAAGATGAGAAAGGGGCTGTAGGACCAATTCTTTAAGGTCACGGAATTTCCTTAAAAATTACCTGATATTAACTGTAGTTGACTTTGTAAAAATAGTATATATTTATAAAATGCTTTTTATTTTACAAAGCAAGTCTTCACATTTTTGCTCAATACAACTCTTAAAATTTTCCCTAGACAAATTAAAAATGATTAGAAAGGATTAAAATTTTTCCTATTAAAAAAGTCACATTAAGGTTTAAAAGAAAACAATTCTCAATTACTGAAATCAGTGTTATGAAACTATCCTGTAGGAAGAGGGAAAAGAAATGTTGATGTAGAAAAAAAGAGGAAAGATTGAAAGGAAAATAAATCTTTGAAAGAAGAAGAAACCAGAAAGGATGAGATGGTTCCTGTACAACATTTACTCTGTCATGTTTGATACAAGAGACACACTCCATCTTTTACCTCCTCCAGGCTGCTGAATGCTGCACGGAGTTTTGCTTTCCGATCAGAGTTGTCTTCTCCCTTCCTTGCTGCTATCAAAAAATCCAAACACAAAGATGGTACCTGAACAGAGAGAGAAGTTTTGGCAAATAATGTTCAAAGGTGAGTTTGTTTGTCTTTCACCTAAAAATATAGTAGAGTCCTCTTCTCATTTTGATCCTTGAGTATATCATCAACTTTACAGTTTTTACACATACTTTTTAAGTATTGGATTTGTTTCCATGCTAAGCTACATTTTACAACCAAGGGTAGGACTTGAACACAGACCAATAAAGGCAAAAGGTCTTTGGTTATGGATTTAAGGTATCTATGAACTACTGTCTCATCTCAATATAGAGATCTTATTTTTAACCATCAACTTAAGGGAACAAAATTAATGGATATATTACGTGCATTGGGAATACATGCACACTCACATATACATACATACACACATATGTGTGTGCATATACTGATATATTCACACAAATATGCTATATTCCTGAGAAGAAATGAAACCCAGCTTTTGATATAAGCAACTTTATTTTATAGTGAGATACTTTATCAAGGGAACTTTAATTTTTACCTAACTTAGTTATCTTTTGCAACACTACACCGTGGTTTTCTATTTTGCTACTTTTACTTCCCCACTTTTCCCCTTCCATTCCCTTCTATAATGTCAGTTTCCTTTATCATGTCATCCTCATCTTGCTTAAACAGTTAGCCTCCGTCTAAAAGGTGCCTTGTCTTCTAACACCCTGGTCTTTCCCTCTTAATGCAGTTCCTAAATCTGTCTTGATTGTGAAAATATTCCCTTTAAAACATACATCTTTCAGTTTTATTTTACATCATATAATACTTTAAACTTTTTAAATTGTTTTTAAATTTAAATTTTAAATTTAAATTTTAAATTTTAAATTGATTTTTAAATTGTTGAATTAGTGGGTTGAAAATTCCTTTCTCAAGTTTCAAAATGCCTAATTGTAGTATTTACTGCATATAAACTACCAAGTTAAAGTATAACACTTTAAAAATGTAGCCTAAGACCATTAGTCTCAATGTATAAGACACATATTTGTCAACCATATATTGTTTAGGCACCTCTATATTATAATGATCCTATTTTCTTTTGCATCCTCCTAAATGCTTGTTAAATGATTGGTTTATGAGCACAGTTTAACAACAGCCTCATAAATAGCTGGGCAATTAATATCATTATTGATTTAGGTTGCTAAGAGAAAAAACAAGTAAGGATTTCTTTTAATATACTGTACCTTAGAGAACGACTCCAAAGTTATCTTTTGTAAAGCTTTCTCATAGGGATCCTCTGGAAACAGCTTCCCTGGATAGACTTCATCTAGGTACTCACAAGTGATAACAGATTCATAGATCAGTTGACCCTGACTGGTCTCCAGAACCGGCACTAGACCAAGGGGATTCTTCTTAAAGAACCACTCAGGCTTGTTTTTCAGGTTGATGTTAATAATTTCATGCCTGAGAGAAGGAAAAGAATAAAAAAGGATGAAATGTTTAAAAACAATTGACATGTATTTATTTATTATTTATTTATAGCACTTTAAAGTTTACAAATAATTTTGCATAGTATCTTATATTTTATTAACTGTGTAGCTTTATCTACATCCGGAGATATATGTAGGTCAAGACAGTTTATTCGCTAGTAGATGAAAGTCTACTGAGTAAGCTCTAGGTCATATATCATCAGGCATACATTTGAGCTAGATCTATTCCTACCAGGTATCTTCAAAGCATGAAAAGGAACTAGCTGTATACAACTTTATTTTACTTGAGGAAAGAAGTTAAGGATGTTGAAGAATCATTTTGAAAATCCAGTTCTTTGGTGAATTTTCTCTTTAATTAAATTTCTTTGTTTTGCCTCAATTTTCTTGGTTTCCAACAAAGCAAGTAAAGAAGTGTATGGGGTCTATTCACAACAGAATTAGACATTCCTGGTATCTTCCCTACAGGATTTTGCAGACAGTAAGAGAGTTAGATTTGGATAATAATTAAAGTTTTACACATGTACAAAAAATACATTTGGGCAGTTAGGTGGTAGAGTGGATAGATGCCTACTAGCTGTGTGACCCTGAACAAGTCACTTAAACTAGTTTGCCTCAGTTTCCTCATCTGTAAAATGAACTGGAGAAGGAAATAGCAAACTACTTCAGTATCTTTGCCAAGAAAACCCTAAATAGCGTCACAAAGAGTTGGGTACAACTAAAATGACTGAACAGCAACATTATTAATTTTCTGTATGACCTTGGATGGATCACCTATTGGTTCTCAGTTTCCTCATCTCCAAAATTAGAGTTGGATCAAATGAACTCAGATTCACTCCAGCTCCAAATATATGACAGTGAAAGGGAGAAATTTTACTTTGTGATTTAAGGGGGAATAAACTTCATAGGAGACTCTTTTTATTGATGCCACACAGTGAACTGAGAAGTTAGAGCATCAGCCACAGCAAGTTGGAAGTTGAATCGCTCCCTGAAAATGATTTCCATTTGCATGGAGCTTTGAGGGTTTGCAATAGGTTTTCTTCAGAACAGTACTGTGATGCCCATGCTGTTGGTGTGGTTACCCCTATTTTACTTTTGAGGAAGCTCAGGCTCACAGAGCTTGGGTAATTTACCAGTGGTCACAGAGTCAGTAAGTGTCAGAGATGGGACTTGACTGACAATCATAGGATCATAGATTGTTCCTTCACATTTGCTATATGGATAGAACTCTCCTCAGTATTTGGGTAGATTCAAAAGGATAAGACATGGTCCTTATCCTCAAGGAGCTCACATTATAATTGGGAAAATCATACATGAAATAATAGGAAGGCCCAAAAAATGATAGGAAACCTTTGCCACAAAGAAGAAATAGGAAGTGCAGGGAAGTTTTGGAGAGTCAGACACGGATGCCAGTTCCAGATCTACAACTAAGCATGACTTTGCACAATTTCCACTTTCATAATCTCATATTGCTATTTTTAAAAGTGCGGGGAGGAGTTACAAGAACACAAACAACAGGGGGAAGGATTCCTATTGTGCCAAGAGCATCTGGGAATATTGGAAAGAAATTTGACAGAAAACAGGCTTACACCACTATCCCTTGCACTGTTTACTATCACAAGCTTCAAATAGATGTGATCTAACTGAAAAAGATCATAGAAAAATCATAAAAGAAAAAATAATAAAAGAAAATCAGAAGGAAGTACTATTTTTCCACTATGGACAAATAAATCAAGCAAGAGATAGAAAAGATGACTATATACAAAATAAAAAGTGCAAATTTTAAAAGCTTTTACATGAAAAAGAAAGTAATGTAGCTAGAATAAGAAAAGCTATCAAGTGGGAGCATTATACATTCTTGTATTAAAGATATTGAGGAAAATGATCCAAACTTATCAATATCAATCAATCATATCAATCAAAGCCAACATATCAATCAAAGAAATGGACTTTCAAAAAGAAGAAATGCAAACTATCAACAACCATTGAAAACATTCCAAATTACTATAATAAAAGAATGTAATTTAAGACAGGATTTTACTTCATTCCCTTCAAGCTGATTAAAGTTATAGAAGATGGAAAAAGTCAATAGCTCAGGGAAGACAAACACACTCATTGATTGTTTGTGTAGCTGTGGATTAGTGTAACTATTCTGGAAAACAAGCAAAAATGACTGAATTTATACCCTTTGACCCAGCAATCATACTGACGAGGTACTATATATCTCATGGAGGTAAATGACAAGGAGAAGCCCTTTTATATAATAAAATATTCATAGAAGTAATTTTTGTCATAGCAAACAACAGGAAACAAAATGGGAGCCTGCTGTCTGGGGAATAGCTGAAATGATGTGGTACATGAATGCAACATTATATCTTTGCACTTTCAGAAATGACAAATGTAAGGAATTCAGAGAAACAAGGGAAAACTTGTATGAACTGAGGCAGAAGAAAACAACACACACACATAACGATAATAATGAGAAGACATCAGAATCAAGACCAAGCTGGGTTCTAAAGAACCAAAGATGGAACAGATTTCTTGCCCCTGGAAAGGAGGTGGTGGTCTAATAATGTAGGTTGTGGCACTTGCTGTCAGCCTTTGGTTGGTTTGCTTAACAGTTTTGTCTTGTAACGGAGGGTGTTGGGAATTGTTATTGGGAAGTGATTACTGTGTGCAAAGCAAAGGTCAACAACAGTAAAGCACTAAAAGTAAAAGGAGGTGCATAGACTAAATGACTTCCAAGGTTGTCTTTCTGTGTGCCATTTTGTAGGGTGGAAAAGTGGTGAGAATATTAGCCTAGAGTTGTGAAGATTCGAGCTTCAAGTTCCCCTTGGGAATCATTGCCTTGTTCCTGCGTGATTTACTTCATCTCAGTCAGCTCAGTTTCCTCAACTCTAACATGAGAATAGTGAATGATACTTACTCCCAGGGTTTTTGTGAGACCCCAGTGAGTTACATAAGACTGCAAAGTGCACTGCAAATGCAACTTCATGCTAGAACCTTCCCAGCAACTGTTCTAATTTGATTCCGTAATAAATAAAGAGCACTTGGAGGCCTTAGGTCATTTTTGCTTGGTACCGCTATTACTTTAAGGCTTGCTTAAGGAACTAAAGGCATCTTTGTCCTTACTTGATTCCTTTGGCCTTCAGGACAAGAAGAGTTCTCTGGGCAAAGGGACAGAATCTCATGCTGTAGACACGAATGATTCCATCTGGAACAGGACCTGGGGGAGAGCTTCCTGCAAGAGTGGTTGATAAGCCAGTTATTATTCTGGAAAGCACTTTATCGGTCAGTCATACTTCATAGCTCTCCTTTGGAGAGGGAAACCCAAAATAATATTTTTCTTGGCCATGTCCTGTCATTTGTACTTTTGTAGTATCTCTCATACACATCCTCTTCTCTCCATTCACAGTGTTGCTACTGTGGAACAGACCCTCATTGCCTCAATCCTGGTCTATTACAAGTGCCTGCTTGTCGGTCTCCTTGCCTCACGTCTCTCCCCACTCCAATCCATCCAGTCAAATGCCCAAGAGATTTTCAAAAAGCACAGATGTGATGATGTCACTCCACTACTCAATAAAATCCAGTGGTTCCCTAGTATCTCCAGGGTGAAACATAAAATCTTGTTCTTTAAGTCCTTCACAATTGGATCTCTTCCTCTCTAGTCTTATAGCTATATAAATATATGTATATATATATATACATATATATATACATACACACATATCATATACATATATATGATATATCTGTATATATGTATATGGACATATATATTATAGTAAGATCCAGTGATACTGACTTTGTTTCAACTAGAATAGGACATTTAATCTCCAGTCTCCATCCCCTTACTCCACATCTTTTCATTGCCTGTCTCCTTTTCAGCCAAATTCTTCCCTCTGCAAGAAGCCTTTCCTAGTTTTCTCCCCCATCCCCTTATCCACACTGCCTTCCCTCTAAGATTTACCCTGTATATAAATTCTATGTATAGAGTTGTGTTTGCAAGTGGTCTCCCTTCTTAATATGTGAACTCCTGGACAGCAGAGATTGTTTTTCCTTCTCTTTGTATCCCCAGGCTCAGAGCAGTGCCTCATACAAGAAGTAAATGCTAAATAGTCTGACTACTATAAGAAGCAGAAACCCCCCTTTCCTTTTTCCCTAAGGAACTAAGGCAGGAAGAAGTTTGAGAGAGAACTTGATTCAGTGGAAAGTGTCAAGATATTAGGAGACAAGTTGTTTTCCAGAGTTAAAGCCCAGAAACAGGCTATGCCCCCAACTTGGCATAACAACAGTTCTTTGGGTTCACCCTCTCAGCCACAGCAAAATCCCAGAATTGTTTCTGGTCATGAAGCCCTGATCTGATTCCAACTTATTGCATCATTGCTGTTTGCCCTCATTGTCAGGGCTGCAGCTTACTGTGGAGGATAGATAGAAATATTGGGATCTCCCTACTTTGCCTTGGATCCCACCCGGATGGGATAAGATTTCCGCACCCGTCCTTTCTTGAAAGCTCTTTTCCTCATTTTCAGATTACTTTAAATAACTCTTCTGTTTCTAGCCTGATTTGTTTAGTTCTGGCCCCCTGCAGGTTAGAGGCTGGTGGACAAGAGGTTGCAGAATTTGGAGTTGGGGTCCTGGGTTTGATTCCTTCCTGTGATACTACCTGGGAGACCTTTGACAAATCACTTAGCTTCACTGCGCCTCGGTTTCCCCTCTAGCAAATGTCTGGGCTAGACTAGATGGTTTCTGAAATTCCTTCTGGATCTAGAGCTACGAGCCTATGGACCTGAGCAGGGGGCTGTGCTGGGACCCATCATCCCCGCTCTCCTCGATCACGCCCAGACCGACAGCTACTCTGCCCCTCCTCGTGGGAAAGTAATCAGATAAAGGCTATTTCTAGGGGCTTCTGACAACACCCATACCCCAGGCTTCCAGGCTTTTGTTGAGGTCTCACCTTTCCCCAGGCTCCTACTTGAGTCCTGCCGCATGATTCCTGTCTCTGAACGCAACTTCTTTCCCAAAGGTCCCTGGCTCTGCAGCTTTCTCAGGAAGGAACTGACTGTTCTTTCACCATCCCCCAAAGTCAACTGATGGGCAGGGCTTTAGATTCTGAAAGGGGTGGGAAACGGGGAACAGAGGGAAGAGGGAGGATAGATATGGAAGGTGGGGAGGAGGAGTAGGAGGAGGGAGGGAGAGATAGAAATATGTGCTTCCTGACTTTCTGTTAAACTGTATCTGCGATTTAATGAGTAAAAGATATTTCCAGATGAAAATACTCTCTTGCTATGCAATAGGGCTCCTTCTATGCAATTTACATCTTAAACTACCTAGAACACTGAGAAATTAAGTGACTTTCCCAACTACTATGTATGGGAGGCAAGACTGGTTTCCTAACTATAAATGTAAGTTCTAAGCTATGGTGTCCATGTTGTCTTTCGTTTACAAACTGTAATATGTACAGCTTTGTGCCACCTTTATAGTGTACAAAGTGCTTTCTCTTAATTTTTCCCCATTTTTAGTGAACTTAACATGATTATTTCAATATACAAAGAATAGAAAAAAAGAGGATGGCATATGAAACGATGATGATCTTCTATTGCCTACAGTTTGTTTTTAAGGTCATATTAAATTTGATATAATAGTAACCAAACTTCCCTGCTTAGCTAAGTCCCCTCTAAATTCCCTTCTGCTCTCTTTTGTTATTTTGAATGTTTTAATGATATTCTTTTCTTCCTTCCTTCTTTCTTTCCTTTCTTTCTCCTGCTTTTCTTTCCCTCCCTCCCCCCTTCTTTTTTATTCCTTTCTCTTTCTTCCCTTCCTCCCCTCCTTCTTTCCCTTCTTCCTCCTTTTCTCCTTCCTTCCTTTCTCTTTTTTTCTCTTTCTTTTCTTTTTTACATCACTATCAGTACTCATCTACCAACCACATCCAACTCCACCCTCACCACCAGATATTAAGCCTTCCTAGCCACAAGTATAATGAGGCAAAATGGGATACTGTACGAAAATGTATGTCTCATTTTGAACCCACAGAAAGCTTCTTCATAATGGTAAGAAGTAGAAAAGTAATTTGTAGGGGAACAAGGGCTGAATTTGGAGTCTGGGGATCTGGCTACAATTCTGGTTCTACTATGTGTTCTCTGGTGAGCTTAAGTCACTTAGCTTTGCTGTTTCTCAGTTTCCTCATCCATATAAGTAGCCCTAATATGAAAGGGTTGGACTATAGGAGGAATGCTTAGCTAGAGATCCACATACCCCCATGCCCACCCCTCATAGGTTTATGGATAGATTTCTGAGAGTTTGTGAATCTGGGTGGGGAAAAAATTACATCAATATTTTTACTATGCACTAATTGCAATTTAACATTTATTAAATCACTTTAATACATGGTTCTGAGAAATAGTATTTAGGTTTTATCAAATTGTGAACAAATGAGTTTCAGGACACAAAAGGAAAAAACAATCCTTGGACTACAGTAGTAAATGATTGAGGCTATGAAGTACTGTTAACCTCATTTCACAAGAATCACAGTGACCCAAGTCAGGGTACTTTGACCATACCTTTCTCTTTGTTTTCTGACATGAGGTTCAGTGTTCTTTACATTCTACCATACCAGCTATATAGCTGCTCTTAAAAAAGAAGGAGCTGAGGTGACAAGTGACAAGTAGTATCACATGGCCACAGGAACTGGCCATGGCAATCATATTATGTGGCCATAGGAACTGAAGGTGTATAGCTTAGCTGTCTTCAAAGAATTGAAAGACTAAACTATTATCTTGTGGAAAGGTAATTTGATAGTTTGTGTGGTTCTAGAGGTCAGAACTAGGACCAATAAGCTGAAGTTACATGGACACAGATTTTTGACTCAACATAAGGAAGACAATTAAATTTCATCAGCATTAATAAAGGCCAGTTCTAGATTCTGAACTAGAGAAGGAGGGCTATGTTGGGGCCCCGCATCCCTACTGTCCTTCATCAGACTCAGAAACACAGGTGCTCTGCTCCTCTCCTCATGGGAAAGTAATCAGACCAAGGCTATTTCTAGTGGCTTCTGACAACACATCATACCCTGTGTTTCCAGGCCTTATTAAATACCTACCATGTACCAGGCACTGTGTGGCTAGATCTGGGGATACAATGTCAATATGAAAATGCTCCCTGTCCCCAAGGGACTTAAAATTTACTGGAGGAAACAATGTGGGCACAGAAATAAATGTAAGGTAATTTGGAGAACAGAGTAAATGTAGCAATGAGAGGAATCAGGAAAGGTTTCACAAAGAAGGTGGTGCCTGAGATGAACCATGAAGGAAGTTAACGTTTTGAATCAATGAACATGAGAAAGAAGTGGGTGCTAGAATTTGGGGATAACCTGGACAAAGGCATGTAGGTGAGATGGAAGCCTATGGCACTAGCAGCTCTCATGCATTAAAATTCAGAAAGTTTTGCCAGTGACCTTGGTCTAAAATAACTATCTCCCTTGAATCTATGACTTAATCCATTACCCTTGAATAAAAGACTTGATTTAGGGAATGATCTTAATTTCCTGAGAAGTTTGTTGAGGACAAAATCCAGAGAGATATTCCTTTTATTTATAGTTGACCTGTCAAAAAAAGAAAGTATCTTTAATTTGGGGAAAACAGATCTTCTCCAATTTTGTGTCAACATTAGCACTATGTGTGTCCTTTGGTAAGTAATTCAAAGTCTAATACTGAAAACCATTTATTTTTATTGTGTAATTCCTTCATTGTTTATCTCATGATGGTAACAAAATGTGAGTGTATGTAATTTATGGGTAAGAGTGGGCTTCTGATTAGAAAGGAGATTTGTGACGGTCAGAATCTCTGGTAATAGCTTGCAGTTAAATAAAATGTCTAACAGGTTTTAACTAAACTCAAAGTGCATAATTTTTCCTTCCAATGTGAAAGATAGAATAGCCAGTTTGGAGAATAGTAGGTAGGAAAATTTGGAATAGAGTGAATGATGAGTTATCAATAACTTAAAAAGTTTGGAAAGAGGGGCTGAAGTCAGGCTGAATGGTCACAAAGGGGAATTTAGGGAATTTGTACTTTTTCCTACTGGCTAAAGGAGCCACTGATGATTCTTGAATGTAGAATTGACACAGTCAGACCTATATTTTAGGAAAATTCTTTTGACATCTGTATGGAGGATGGATTAGAGAGATGAGAGGCTGGAGAGAAGAAAGCAATTAGATAACTATGTTAGCATTCCAGACAAAACAATGTCTACAGGGAAAGTGGGTTAGGAAGATAATAGATCTGTTTTAGACATGTTTTAATCAGATTCACTGCCTCAAAAGATAGGTGCAGAAGGCAAATGACCACCAAGCATTTCTTTTACTTAAGAAGTATTTGTTGAAATCTGGGGCAGCTAGGTGGTGCAGTGGATACAGCACCAGTGCAGGAGTCAGGAGGACCTGAGTTCAAATCTCACCTCAGACACTTGACACTCACTAGCTGTGTGACCTTGGGCAAGTCTCTTAACCCCACATTGGGTGCCAGGGTCGATGGATGCAGTGTTGTTGAGTATCACAATCTTACATACTTACCTGAGGAAAAATATGCACCAAACTTTTCTAGACAAATGTACATCAATTATAAAGGGTATCCTGAGGTTGGAAGACCTGTTCAGGGACTAGACAAAGTTATCTTAGCAATGGGAGGACAAACAGTGCAGGGAATGCCTGCTGTAGCATCACCAAGAAAATCTAACAACATTACTTTAACGGATGAAGTATGTCTAGGGAACAAACATATATTTCTATGGGACAGAGACAACAGATCTAAATTAGAGGCATATCAGAACATGACAGGAATTTTCAATTTTACATGCCAGAATTGTTCTGTGCAAGCATGTATTGGACCAAAGACAGTAGGGAGAGTGTTTATTCTAACAAGACCTCAATATTCCATGACAGTGATTAAGGCTAATGGGTGGTATAGAACACCTAGTGATGAAGTTCTACTTATTATAGACAAGCATTTAACTCCTATAACTACTAGGGTACATAGATGTGTTTCCTGTGTTGTGTTAGGAATCATTTTATTAGTAGAAGCTATTTTAGCATCCACTGCATTAGCTGTATCTATCTCTAATACACAAAACACAATAGTTCGAGCTTCTGAATTGCATGCTCTTATGAAAAATGTATCTGTAGGCTTTAAGCAACAAGCAAAAATAGACAATGAGTTTTATGAAGCCATTCATACACTCCAAAAGGTAACTGAAGTCATTGGTGAAGAAGTGTCTATGTTACAGTTACAACACAAATTGCAATGTGATTATAGATATAGTGCCTTTTGTTTGACTAAGAAATTGTTTAATGAGTCACAAGTCCAATGGGAAGAAATTAGGGCTCAATTGCATGGATTAATTCCAGGTAATGTCACCTTGGAAATCCAGAGATTAATTGAATTGGCAGATGAATTAGATGAGGAAGCAGATGTTGATTTTGCACCTGAAAAAACGGCTTCAAAAACAACTCAGTTCTTTGATAGTTTAAGTTCATGGGGTCATATAAAGACATGGTTTTCGCCTTTATTGATAGGTTTTGTAGTAGTATTACTAGTACTGCTGCTTGTGCCATTATGTATCAAATTTGCTTTGTGTAGTGTCCAGGATTCCCTAATATCTGGTAGACAGAACATCATCATCCTCAGGGAAAGATTGAGTCAAAACAAAAAGGGGGAATTGTAAGGGAATTGCCAACCCCCAGCCTCTTGGACGGCATTCACTGGTCACGACTCAGGTAAACTGAGGGGAGACTGGTAAGGCATGAACAAGATGGCACAGGGAGGAAGGGTTCCACCCCTGTTTTGCTCAAGGCTATTTTCCCGGACTTTTCAGAGAACAAAGAAGCCAAAAATGTTTTTCTTTCTTGGGGCTATGTGTCCACCCTGGGCAGTCCTGGTTTAAGGTAAATTACTTCCTTATAAGGGCAAACTAATTGCTGATAGGTTCACTTAGGGCACTGGTGTCAGAAAAGAGATAAAAGCACAGTTCACTGCTTGAATAAACGGTGTTCTTACTATCTTGTCTCCTGCCTTAGTCATTGCTTACAGCTATACTCCACCAAGGCCTGAAGGCCTCTGCTGGTCAGATAAGCCTGTGGGCCTGAGAGATCAGGCCTAGACTCCCAGGGTCCCTAACACATTATCCCTTTTCTGTAAGATTCTCTGTATCTGTAATTTTTAAGTCCTCCAACTTAGAAATGTTCAGTTTCCTAACTGATTAAGGCCTCTCTATGACCTCAGGAATGAGAATGAAATCTGACCCTCTCACCAGGCATCTTTGTAAAATACCTGGTCCTCTTCACAATTCCTGAGCTTTCCTGATACATGGAGTAAAGATGGACCCAGGAGACATAGCTATAAAACTGGTGAATGTTTGGTATGGCCATGTCATGGATCCTGAAAATGATCTCTCAAAAACTGCTGTGGGCTCCCTTCCCCTGCCATAGCCTGAAGACCATCGTGACAGAGGTTGTCATGCTATCCCTGGTCATCTCTCTTCCCTGTCCCACTTTGGAAGTATCAGTCTTGGCCCTGATGTAGGGCATCATTGAGCTGCTGTAGTTTATACTATCTACAGGCCCTACTGTTAAGCATCCGTATTTGTTGCAGTAGCTGTGGGGTGTCAGCTTGTTACCTAATTATTTTGGAGGAGGTGGATGCTGCTGTAGTATCTTCCATTGCTGCCTCCTCCCTCACTGCTCCATATTCTTCTTGGTGTCTTGTTAATCCAAATCGTTTCCCATATACCCACCAAAAAAACCCAAATTTATTGCTTCCAACACTGATGGCTGATGCCCATGCAAAATCTTAACAATAGACTTCAATGGTAGGTTTTATTTCTCTATTTAATTTAACACCAGAGCACACGTTCTGAGGTGAGCAAAGAGATGATGTGAGAATTATTAACTTTTCTTTGAAACAGCATTCTTTAGGAGATAGAACAAAAATAGTTTATGCTGAATGGTGCTTTAGGGTTACAAAAAACTAAATGTATGACTTGGTACAAAGCTCTGCAAATTAGTAGACCAGTTATCTTCACTTTATAAATGAGGAAACTGAGGCTCACAGGGGTTGAGTGGTTTGCCCACTGTCATCCAGTTAGTGCATGGCTCAGTCAGAACCATACTTAGATCTTCTTCATCTTAGTGTAGTGATGAGTTTTAAGGTTTAGAGTTTAAATAGGCATTACTCAATTTATGTCATGTTGTATTTCTCTTTCCCCGCTTTACCAGAGAATACAATTGAGGACAAGTTCTTACATGGTCCCAGATTAGGTTTTGTCTTTTTTTTAAGATTCTGAAGGAGTACTATTATTATGGGAGCTGGGTTTTAATACCTAGCAATAAGACAGGTGTATCTCACTTCCTACAAAATGTGTTGCTGAAAAATGATGAATAAAATTTATGTAAATTAATTTTAATGTACTAATAAGAATTCACTAGTGGAAATACTTTTATAAAATAATTTTTTCTAAAAAACCAACCCAAACCTATATTTGCATATATTATATCTGGTCTATCCTCTTCAATGTAATGCTTGCCAGAACTAGAGTCCTTTTGAGCTTTTGGTTTAATTTTGTATCTTTTTATACATTTATCATTTCATATTTTATGTTGTAGTTATTATGTATATTTCCTAATAGACTGTAAATTACTTGAAAGGTTAATAATCACTGTAACTCTCCTAGAGCCTATCACTGTGGATCATGAGAATGAACTGTATTCGTAATTTCAAGAAGAATGACAAACAGGAGGAATTCACATTCCCCCCTTACCACCTGCATGTTCACTGAAAGTGTATTCTTTTTTAACACCTCCCTGTGCTTGCAATTTTTCTTGGAATGAAAAGAATAAAAAATTGATCAAAAATGTTTGAGAGTCCATAAACTATATAATCCATGACTCCAAAATGATCTGGCTCACACAAACTGGGCTTAATCTTAGGACTTGATTCTGATAGCTAGTATTTTTATTTTTACTTGTTATGCTCACACTCAGTTTTCTCTGGAAAATCTCAAAATATATCTAGGTTTCCTAGTGGATAACTAACTGGGTCCCCAGGTCCCATATAAGCATTTAAAATAAAAACCATTTTTTAATAGGGTATTTTATTTTGCCCTACAGAAAATGTAGAATGCAAAAAGGACTCACAGAAGCCCATTAATAGTTACAGTAAACATATAAAACCTTCATTTTCCTTCACCATAAGATCCCCTCTTGCAAGGGAACTGAACCTGGAGCTTCGTTGAGGTTGACACACCAACATTCATAGTGGCACTCTAGTTTGGACTCTGCCCAAAAGGCAGACACACTCTGATGTTGTTGAAGAGGTAAATTCCCTTTCTACTGTAAAGGCACTGACTGAATTACTCAGGCTAATAGAGAAGGTCAAAGCACAGGTCGTCTTCTACTCCTCCATTTTATGGTTCTGGTCCTTCATTACTCTCAGGTGGCAGGGGACCACTGGGATAAACCTCTTTATCCAAGAGGCACAGATACATCTTTTTTTGTGATATGGACCCTTTTGGCAGTGTGATGAAGCCTTAAGGACCCCATCTCAGAATGTTAAGTGCATAACAAAAAATATGTGGCATTACAAAAATATATATAATTATATTGTCAGGCAGTTAGGTGGCACGGTAGCCAGACTGCTTTTGGAGTCAAAGCCTGAGTTCAAATCCTACCTTATTAAAAATCTGTGTGATCTCTGGGACCACGGGGAGGTGCACGTGTAGCTGTTTTGTGATTCTCCAAGATTTTCCACCACTGCCTCAGCTGCTACCATCTCTTGAGCCAAGAAGTTGCTATCACTAGGGCTGAGGAAGAGATGGGGTCAAGGAATTATCTTGAGGCACCTTAACTAGAGTAAATTCAGCTCTTTAGATTTCAGCCCAAAGGCACTATTAGTTGCTGGGAGATGGGGAGAGAGGGATGAGAATTTTGCAAGAGAAAAGACAAAAAAGGAGGGGGGCTTAAAAGAAGAGCCTCGTCTGATCGGGTATAAGCAAAAGTAAAGTGGCTGGTGACTCCTTTTCACAGAGTCCATCCATTCATCTTAATCAATCAAATTCTTGGGGACCTCTTCAGATAACTACTCTTGTCTCTATAGAATGAATTAGAAACCGAGGGTGGAGTGAAGACGAATCCACACAGTCAAAGAGCAAGACTAGGGCGCCAGGAATTGCTGGAAGGAAAGGACAGGGAGTGATGAGGGGAGACAAGAATCTCGGAGCTCTGAACCTCGTTCCAGAAAAAAACATGCACACACTAGTGTGGAGAGCCGGGGAAGGGGCGAAGGGAGCTGCTGAGAGAGATCTGAGGGCTTGGGCTGGCCTTTTGAGGATAGCAGTGACCCTGGAGAATTTGGAGAAAGAATTCTTCCTAGGAAAAGATAATTTTCCTTATCACCTCTTTCCTGGTCCCACTTCCATACTCCTCTGGGACAATTCATGGCCAGAGTGACAACTACTTGTGTGTACTATCGGTGAGATAACTAGAGTGCTGAAAAACTTTTCCATTTTTCCTGCCCCTGAAAGGCCTACTTGACAAGCCCAGGTGTCGTCGCAAGCTCAGCAAGCATGAAGATTGTTTTCTTCTCCGCATTAAGGCAGTGTTTTGAATGACTGCCCTTCTGACTTTCCAGCACTTTGGTCCTTTCTGGATACTCCCCCTCCCTTCGCTACTAGTTCGCGCAATGGACCCAATCGGTTGATTGCGAGGTACTCTTGTAACTGTCTTGCCTTGACTGCCATCTCTCCTCCTTTAACACATCCGCTAAGATCCAGCCAAACTGGGCTGGCTGCCTACAGCTTTTCCCGGTTCATAACTTGAATGCGGAATACCTCACACTGCTCCATCCCCTTCCCGCCCTATCTCCCCTGTCAATTGGGATGTCCAGGTATTCCCCCAGTTAGCTTGGGTTTTCCAAAGCCCTTCATGTTCGTTACAGTAACTGGAAACCGTTTGTGCCCATTAGGCAAAGAACGGCTAATTTGGGTACTTGACTGTAAAGGCATACTGCTAGACATAAGAGCTATCTGAAGAATTGAGGGAGAAGTGCTTTTTCTCAAACACTTATCCTTTACTCTCTTAGCCGTTTTTCCCTGACTCAGACTTCTCTCTGCCCCCCATTATTCCTTGTGATCCTGCCTTCTCCTTGATCATCCATTATTGCCCTCCCGTTTGACTCCTGAAGTTCGATTTTCCATTCGTCCCCCTTCTGTGACGATCACCCCAGTGACTGGACGAATATAGGCACCAGGGTTACTGTTTCTTGGATACCAGTGCAAACAGTCGGCACCGCGTCTGCTGGTAGCGAAGGGAGAAGCGGTTGATGGCTGCATTTTTGTAGAAGGAGACTCACGATTCCTTGAAGTTTCTTTCTTTCTAAACACCTCCACCTACGATGAGTGGCAAAGACAAAGAGGCATCAGACAACACGCTGAGCGCAACGCTGTCTGTGAGGTGCTCTGACTTGACTCCCGCCTTCTCCGAACTCCATTCATTATCCCTTGTGACGCTTTCTCTCCAACAAAAATGACTATTCTGTCCTTTGACATCTGCTGCTCCCTATGATTCTGCCTTTTCACTGCATTATTACCCTTTCATCACTGATTTTTCGTCCAACTGAGATGCTCATTCCAGTTGGCTGATTCCCACCTCTGATTAACTGTCACCAGGGAAGCATGGCTCTGCTCTGTTCCCAGTGACTCCCACCCTCCAATCTTTGACCGCACCACCTAAGATTGTGCGTGTAAATAGGCTCAGTGCAAGATAGCTTTTAAAATTATCTCCATTTAACTCTATTGCATGTATTTTCGGTGTATCTAACTCTAGTTCATATATATCTGATTTTTTTTTTGCTCCTTACTTGCTCAATCAAAACAATCTATAATTTAAACAATTAAATGATTCCCCTACTGCACCGTTTCTGTAAGATATTGCTCTATGTGTGTAGCCTAGCACCAGTTCATTTTTATATGAAGCTCCTCATTCCTTTCCTTCTGTGAATTCTTGTTTTGTTTGTATCATGTTTAACTTTTCATACTACTTAAGGCAGCAAAGAATCATTCTTTTATCTGCTAACATACATATCTTCCACATTATTGGTATTTTTTTTAAAAAAAAGATACCTGTTTTTGAAAGTACATTATAAAAGAGGGTGAATAACTGCATATACTTTATAATTAGGACAAAACTTTTTTCTCTCATATTTTCCTCTTTCTTTTCATCTCTAAATACAAATACTTTTATCAGTTTTTAGTTTCTCCCAGTGGTGACCAGAGACGAATTAGTTAAGTAATATAAATTTACTTATTATCCAGGCCCATCTTTGAAGACTTGTGTTTAAAATTCTGTAATTCAGGATACAATCTGGATGGGCAGAAAACTTTGGGAAATCTTTTTTTAAAAAAAAATCAGAAATATATCATTAGGTGAAGGGAATGACATAACTGTTTAAAATATTTTGATGATCTTTTTGTTTTCTTTTTTTTTAAATGGTTCAATCTGTATAATTATTGATGGTAATGTATCCTTTCCCAAAGATGGGTGCAGGGATTCCCTGTGAAGAATATTGCTTTTGTCAACAACACCACAATTTGCTATGCTTGTGGGAATTTTTTAATTTTTATGAATATTGAAAAAGAGAGAAGGACTGTTCTACAGTGTATGAAAGGAAATGTGGGTGCTGTGGCAACTAATATTCGTTATGAAGTGGTGGCTTTTTCAGATCGGAAGCTTAAACCCTCCATCTACATATACAACTTCCCTGCATTGACCAAAAGGGCAAAATTAAAAGGTATTATATGAGAATTATTCATTCTGGAATTGAAAAAAAGTATCATAAAAACTTAACAACCTAAGCTACTCTTTTTGAAGAAATGCAAACTTTCAAAAACATATCCTTAGAGATACAATCTAGACATTAAGAATTGCTTTAATTACTGAACTAGAGAAGTGTTCAGAATGTCTTTTTCAAAGAGGTGATATTTTATTATGATTTATTGAAAATGTAGTTGGATTGATATTTGTGCAGCTATCCAAAATTATGGCTAAAAAGAACTAGGTGAAATTATACAGCATAAAAATGACCTATGGATATATAATATATATATATATATATTATATATATATATACAGAGAGAGAGAGAGAGAGAGAGAGAGAGAGAGAGAGAGAGAGAGAGAGAGAGAGAGAGAGAAGACACAAATAGCCCTTCTTCCATCTTCTTTCTCTTTGAAAAAAATGCTTCAGTCTCAAAGGGGTTCAGGAACTTAAAGTCTTAGAGTTACTATTAGTACAATATAGTTAAGATATAATATATCTAATATCTATCTCTCCATCTATCTATCATAGTTCAGGTACAAGGAGGCCTTGGCTTAGGAACCTAACCATAACTTATGACACTGCTTTTTAAGGAAAAAAAATCATTCCTTACAATTGACTTATAAAGAAATTTGGAACAAAACATATTAAGTTATGACATTCCTTATACTGTATTCATCTTTAAAGGAACCTACTAAATAATTTGGCAATAATGCAAGATACTTTTTATCAAGCATTTAAGAGCTTATAAATCTTTCTCAATCACTAATCAGGATTGGGATTTGTCTTTAAAATTGAGAAAAATCCATTTTACACAAATAATGTTGTGAACTAGTAGTGAAATTTGTATCATTTTGTTTGAAAAAAGATAATTGTTTATTTACCTGAAGCCAAAACCTACAATTCTCAGGTTCAAAGACTTGTTGCAGCATACTTCCACAAAACAACTCTATTATTTTTTTTCAGATGGAGTAAAACGGAAGTTATCATATTTGTCCATGGCAAATGGTCTTCTCATCTATTTATATTTAGAAATTTCTAGGTCTTTAAAATGCAAGAAGTGGTTCTATAGGCAATTTGTATTATTAATATGTAGGTCTTCTATTTCATTTATACAGCATTTTAATTGGAAAAATCATCTAAAATATGCTTTAAATCTACTGTAAAATGAATTTATAAACATAAATGCAGCAGCTTTATCCTAGATCAGTATAAGAATATGAGAACCTTGGTTTAGGAGAGCTTGTTTTGAGGCCTCAAAATATCCACCAAAGATGAAAGTTTCAGGAGTAAATTGGTATTATAAAATTTAATTAATCATCTTTGAAGTATGGCACAGTGGAGGAAAAAAAGCCCTGAATCTGAAATCAGAGGACCTGGGTCCAAATCTGACCTTTGGTTATTCCAACTTGTGTGACCTCGGGCAAGTCATTTATACTCTAGGCATCTGTTTCCTCTTCTGCAATATGAAGGACTTGGAAGAGAAGATTTCTGAGATCCCTTTCAGTTTTTGATCTGTGACCCTATAGGATAGGTTATCAACAATTACAGAAGGGGGAAAAACTCAAAGCAAATTGGGGAACATTTCTTCTTATTGATGTCTTATGGTCCCTGGTCCTCTGACACAGACACATCCTAAAAGAGTGGGATTGGGGACAAAGGTGCCATCAAATATATGTCATTAACCTTGTAACATTGACCCATCATAGTCCAATCTCTTTGGCATTTCCTGTGTCCAAGACAAGGGCAACTTGACAACATGCAGAGCACAAGAGACTCCCTCCTGCCCTTACTGAGGAATACAGTAGGAAGGAACAACATTCAAAGATCTGAAAGAAAAGACACCCTATAATACTTGACCCAATTGGCTTTATTTCTGTGTGATAGAGGAAGAGTCCTGTGTTCTCTCTAAGCTTTAGAAGGTTTTTTACAGTAGTATGATGATTACTTACCAAGTGGTAGCAATAGGGCCAAAATGTTTCCTGCTTTATATTTGCAATCTGCAGGAAAAAGAGACATAGAGAGAGTCAGAGAGACAGAAAGACAGAGAGAGAGAGAGAGAGAGAGAGAGAGAGAGAGAGAGAGAGAGAGAGAGAGAGAGAGAGAGAGGAGAGAGAGAGAGAGGAGAGAGAGAGAGAGAGAGAGAGAGAGAGAGAGACAAAATGATAGAGCCAGAGCCAGAGACAGGGCCAGGGGCAGGGCCAGGGACAGAGACAGATAGACAGAGAAACAGACACACAGAGAGACTGACAGAGAATGCTTTTCTTCTTTTGCTGAAATGACTGCCTTCCTGGTCCCATAGTTCAATCGTGTCACATTCTTTGCTCTGCTAAATGGTTACTAACTTATGAAAAAGTTGGTTTAGAAAGCAAATTTTATATTGATATTTTATATGTTTATAAATGATTCAATAGATGAATTTAAAATATATATGTGAGTGTATATAGACATATAATATATATACACCAAAACATATGTACCAAATTAGTAAAAAGAAGTATTTGTCATTTGAAATGATCTTAGTAAATATATTTTATAAGGATTAGTTCTTCACAGACAATTAGAGGAGATAACAATATATTTTTTTGATCACTAGTGTCTATTTTTTTTAAAATAACTTTTAACATTTTTTCTCCTACAGTCATTTCTGAGAAAAGGGGAAAATGTAGGAAAAACATATGATATGAGAGTATTTGATATGGGACAAGAAAATTAGAATTAAAACTTAGAAAAAGGGAAATGATTCGAAGACATACCTAACATGGATCTGATTTTCTGCGTTAGGAAATGCTCAGTTGGACTACACTTTACTTGAATTTAGTTACTGTGGAATATACCTGGCTAGTTACTCTGAAATTCCAGAACATGAAGTGACACTTTGGTAAGTTTCAATATCTAGCACATTTTTTTTTTATTTGGAGAAAATAGTCTTAATGTTTTCCATTGGTGGTTTAAGAAATAGATTTTTCTAAGTTAGTAAAAGAGAGATAGCAAAACTTAATTATTCATAAGAATTTAAAACAATTTTCAGAGAATATTATAAATATTATAATTTAGGTTTTAAAAAGACAAATACATGGACCTCTTAAAGAACAAAGTTTTCAGAGTTTTGACTCTTTAATTTAATATGTTGTCACTGAAAGGAACATGGGAGATAGCAGAAGCATCACAAAGCATGAGGAGAATAACAAATTTTAAATTTAGGACTAATATTTATTATTAAAAACATTTAGCCATATTAAGTACAATTTATTGTGTTAAACTCTGGATATAGTAAATATGAGTAAGACATATCTGATTCCAAAGAGCTAAAAGTCTAGAGGAGAGATACAGATATGTGTGTGTGTGTGTGTGTGTGTGTGTGTGCGCGTGCGTCTATGGGTATATGTATGTCCGTATATTATGTGTATACGTATGTATGTGTACATATACATACATATAAACATACACACAAACATGCATATATGTAAAAAGATATAGATCTTAAAATCCAAAGTTCTTTCTTTGTCTTCTATAATAGTAATGGTCCAGCAACATTATCCAGTTAGTCAATAAACTTTAAGCAATTACCATGTACCAGGTGCTTTGCCTAGTCTTGGAGATTCAAACAAAAGAAAAAGTCCTTGTCCTCAAGGATCATTCATTCTAGTAGAAGAGAAATGTAAACTAGTTACACACAAGATATATCCAAGGTAAATGGAAGTCTTCTGCAAGGAAGGCAGTTGATGCCTTTCCAACATCAGCAAGGCAGTAGTACTCTCATTTGTAATAGGGAAGCTCGGAAGGGGGGGCAGGTAATTGAATATATGAGTTGTATCTTTTTCATATTAAGTTAAAGATGCCTATAGCACATCCAGTTCAAGATGTCAAAAGGTAGCTGATGATTTGAGACTGGTGCAGGAGACAATCTAGGAATCAGCTGCATAAAGAGGATAACTGAACCACCCACCTCTCCACCTCTAGGCTTCCCTGGCTTCCTTTAAGCCTAAGAAAAAATCCCAATCTTCTATAAGAAACCTTTTCCAGTCTTCTGTAATGATAATTCTTTCCCTCTGAAATTATCTCCAAATTATTTGTACTTATCTGTTTGCATGTTGCCTTTCCACACCCATTTAACTACAAGCTCCTGGAAAGAAGGGACTTTTTTTACTTTTCCTTTTATCTTCAGTGTTTAGCCATATAATACACACTTAATACATGTTTGTTGTCTTGAATCTAAGGAAAGTAATGAAATAAACAGTAAGGGGAAAGAAGAGAACTCAGGACAGAGCTTTGAGGAATACCTGTATTTTTGGTTGTCACATTGATGAAGCAGAGGCAGCTAGCAGACAGGCAGGAAAACCAGGAAAGAAAAGTGTTCCCCAAACCCAGAGATGAGATAGTATCTGGGAAAAGAAATAAGGTCAAATGTTGCAGAGAGACCGAGAAGTATGAGGTTTGAGAAAAGACCATTTGAGTTGTCAGATAAGAGATCCCTAGCAACTCTGGAGAGGGAAGCTTTAGTTGCCTGTTTAGAAAAGTATGAGAGGAGAAGAAGAGGACATACTGAATGTAGATGACTTTATCAAGCAGTTTAGCCACCAAGGCTAAACTAGTTAAGGCAAAAAGAGACAGCTAGTGAGAAGGGAAGGGTCAAGTGAGGTACGTGTTTTGTTTTCTTTAAACATAGAGGAAGCATCAGGTGGCTTTTAGGTAGGGGGAGGCAGGAGACAGGAAGAGCTTGAAAATAAGACAGGATGACAGTAAATGCAATGAACTTGAGAAACTGGGAGAGGGTGGAATTGAGGGTGAATATAGAAGAATATGGAGTGAGGGAGAGAGTGGGGAAGATTCTGAGTGATGTGAGATGAAGAAGAAAAGAGAAGGGGAAACTATTAGTGAATGGCCTCAATTTTTTCAGTGAAATATGAGGTGAAGTTCTAAGCCTACAAGTAGAAGGAATGGGTGCTTTGAGAAACTAGAGGAAAGATGAGAGCATTTTAACTAATTCCAATTAAGATTCAGTGACATGAATTTATAAGATCAAGTGTCTCAGCCTTCTCCCATACTGAGCAAATCCATGGTTCCCAAGGTCTCTACCCCAGCTGACTTTTGGGTGGTCATAACTAGACCCAGCTGGATATTGTGGTCTTCCTTCTGGCTTGGTGGAATGGGGCAAAGCTCCCCACATGTACAATGTATCCTGTACCACTCATTTGATTGTTCAGTTTGCTGACCTGGCACAACAGTTCAAAGCCTACTTTCTCTGACACTGGTAGTTCAGAGCCATTGGCAGTTTAGAGATTTGCAGCATTGATGCTTTCAGGTTGCAGCCCCCGGCAGCTTTTATAAGGAAGGGCTTGGATTAACTGATTGCTGAGGCAGGAGGAAATTTCCTCAGCCTGAAGCTGGGATCTCTGCTACAAAGAAAGAGGAAGAGTGGGGACCAGGATATATGAGTGGTTTTGATGTAAGCCTGTGTCTTGTTGTTAGGTGTGCTAGTGCCACATCACTACTAGTAGTGTGGGAACTGAGGGTAAGGGTGCTGAGTCCACTCAGGGTCTACTCAGAGTATCAGTTCCTGCATTTCACAGTTTGTTTAAATTTCTTTTGGGTCCCTGGTGTCCTAGACCATGAAAACAACTGAAGTTGTTTTATCTTTGGTTCAAAATTTCTCTTTTGGAGAGGTTTGAAAAGTCAAGGGGATTAGAGAAAATATAGAATCTATCGTGTTGTTACTCCTATGACCCTGAAGTCCATTCAGTAGTATGTGAGCAGGAGCAAAGAAAGCAGTTAACATAACTTATTAGGAACAAACACTACTAGACTAAGTTCCAATACGGTAGAATGATTGGTTTATACATCTTTGTATCACTGATAGACACTTGCACTTTGTAAGTATTCAATAAATAATTATTGACCAAATAATGAATAAATCCATGATAAAAATTCTGGAGAATGAAAGGTCATTAGGCATTACTAGTGCCTTGTTTTAATGGGGAGTCAGTCATATGCCCTTTTTAAAAAAGTCTAGACCTATGTGAAAATTATGTACACTGATGCAGCTCCCAGGTATTCATGACACCAAGGCTGACCTATTAACAGTACCATGCTGCTTCTCTTTATATATATATATATATATACACACACACACACACACACACACACACACACACACACACACAGTACTTAGACATCTAAAAACATAAGCATAATTATATCAATAATAAATCTCTTTACTATGACATTTTGGTCTTGGTGTCTGGTCTGCTGAATTACCTGTTTGGATTACAAGTATTATTCACATTCTAATAATGAAAACTAATGGGTATGGCTTACTCTGGCATTACTGAAGACACTAAAAATATATTATTTTGGTTTACACATAAAGTAAAATTGTGTATCATATTAAAACATTTATAAGCTTATTAATGTAATGTAATCAATACTAATATACACAGCTAAACAATACTTTTATGATATTTGAGTATAATTTATGTTTTTCTAGGTGGTATACTATTACAGCACTAGATGTGGGAGGAGAAAGATCTGAATTCAAATCCAGACTCAGAGACTTATAAGCTATCAGGCCCTGGGCAAATCGCCTAACTTCAGGAAATAATGATAGTAGCTCCCTCTCAGGATTGTTGAAGGATCAAATAATGTAATAATTGTAAAGTGCTTAGCAAAGTGCCTGGCACATAGTAAGTTCTATATAAATATTAGCTATAATATTATTGTTATTTCATAAAATGATTTTTTATTCTTTTAAGGAATTGGGAAACAAATGTCGTTTTATGTAGAAGATCACAACCAGGTATGGAAGTAAGCCAGATGACTTTTAATCCCAAGAACTGGCATCAACTGTGCTTATCCAATAAAACTTTTGTAACTGTATGGAATATTGAAAAATGCAACAAGGATCATTATTTTAAACCAAAGTAAGTAACATAAAAATAAAATGAAGGCATTCCTTGGCATCAATTTACAATGAGCACCAGTATTATCAGTGGTTTAAAATTTTATTTAATGATGCCCTTCCTTAAAAAGTGCCATGCCCATTGAAACTTTTTTTAAAATAAATTTATTATTTATTTACTTTTAACATTCTTTTTTTTAATGGTAACTAATTGTGCTCCTTTCTTTTTTAATTAATTAATTTTTAGTTTTCAACATTCATTTCCACAAGATTTTGAGTTCCAAATTTTCTCCTCATCTCTCACCTCCCCATCCCAAAACATCATGCATTCTGATCACCCCTTCCCCCAATCTTCCCTCCCTTCTATCATATCCCTCCCCTCCCTTTATCTCCATCTTCTTTCTTTTCTTGTAGAGCAAAATAGATTTCTATACCCTATTACCTGTATTTCTTATTTCCCAGTTGCATGCAAAAACAATTCTCAACATTCATTCCTAAAACTTTGAGTTCCAACTTCTCTCCTTTCCTCCCTCCCCACCTATCCCCACTAAGAAGGTAAGCAACTCAATATAGGCTATATATCTGTAGTTTTGCTAAAGACTTCCATAATAGTTATGTTGTGAGACTAATACTTCCCTCCATCTTATCCTTCTACCTATTTATTCTATTCTCTCTTTAGACCTTATCTCTCCCCTAAAGTGTTTACTTCTATTTACTCCCTCCTCCCATTTGCCCTCCCTTCAATAATCCCCCCAGACCCTACTTATCCCCTTCTCCCCTACTTTCCTGTAGTGTAAGATAGATTTTCATACCAAACTGATTGTGCATATTATTCCCTCCTTAAGCGAAATGTGATGAGAGTAAGCTTCACTTTTTCCCTCTCACTTCCCCTCTTTTCCCCTCCATTGAAAAAGCTTTTTTTTGCCTCTTTTATGAGAGATAATTTGCCTCATTCCATTTCTCCCTTTCTCCTCACAATATATTCCCCTCCTACCCCTTAATTTTATTTTTATAGATATCATCCCTTCCTATTCAATTCACCCTGTGCTCTGTGTCTATATATGTGTGTGTATATGTATCTGTGTGTGTATGTGTGCATAATCCCTCCAACTACCCAAATACTGAGAAAAGTTTCAAGAGTTACAACTATTATCTTTCCAGGTAGGAATGTAAACAGATCAACTTTAGTAAGTCCTTTTTGATTTCTCTTTCCTGTTTACCTTGTCATGCTTCTCTTGATTCTTGTGTTTGAAAGTCAAATTTTCTATTAAGCTCTGATCTTTTCATCAAAAATGCTTGAAAGTCCTCTATTTCATTGAATGACCATTTTTCCCCTGAAGTATTATACTCAGCTTTGCTGGGTAGGTGATTCTTGGTTTGAGTCCTAGTTCCTTTGACTTCTGGAATATCATATTTCAAGCCCTTTGTTCCTTTAATATAGAAGCTGCTAGATCTTGTGTTATCCTGATTGTATTTCTACAATACTTGAATTATTTCTTTCTGGCTGCTTGCAATACTTTCTCCTTGACCTGAGAACTCTGGAATTTGGCTACAATATTCCTAAGAGTTTTTCTTTTGGGATCTTTCAGGAGGTGATCTTTAGATTTTTTCAATATTTATTTTGCCCTCTGGTTCTAGAATATCAGGGTAGTTTTCCTTGATAATTTCATGAAAGATGATATCTAGGCTCTTTTTTTGATCATGGCTTTCAGGTAATCCCACAATTTTTATATTATGTCTCCTGGATCTATTTTTTCAGGTCAGTTTTTCCAATGAGATATTTCACATTGTCTTCTATTTTTTCATTCTTTTGGTTTTGTTTTAGAATTTCTTGGGTTCTTATAAAGTTATTAGCTTCCATCTGTTCCATTGTAACTTTTAAAGAACTATTTTCTTCAGTGAGTTTTTGAACCTCCTTTCCCATTTGGCTGCTTTTTTAAAAGCATTCTTCTCCTCTTTGACGTTCTGGGCCTTTTTTGCCAATTGAGTTAGCCTATTTTTAAAGGTGTTATTTTCTTCAGCACTTTTTTGTGTCTCCTTTAGCTTTTCATGATTTTCTTGCTTCACTGTCTTTTCCCAATTTTTCCTCCACCTCTCTTACTTGATTTTCAAAATACTTTTTGAGCTCTTCCTTGGCCTGAGACCATACCATATTTATTTTGGAGGTTTTGGATGCAGAAGTCTTAACTATTATGTCTTCCTCTGATGGTATGCATTGTCTTCCTCATCCAAAAGGATGGAAGATAATATTTGTTCACCAAGAAAATAACCTTCTATAGTCTTATTTTTCCCCCTTTTTTTGGGCATTTTTCCAGCCAGTTACTTGACTTTTGACTTCTTTGTCAAGAGGAGGGTATACTCTGGAGACCTGTAAGTTCCCAGTTCCTCCAAGGTGGCACAATCAAGAGAGAGGAGTTACTCTTCTCCTGGCCTGCTCTCTGGTCTGGCACCAACCACAAGCTTTTCTGCCCAGGTTCCTCTCCAAAGATTCCACCAGCTCCACCAGCCAGTGCTCCTCCTCACCCCAGGACCACCTCTCATTGCTGAGATCCAGATCAGCCACTCAATATCCCCAGGGTCTTTTGCCTGAGGGCTCCAAAAATGGATGCTGCCACCACTTGGGGTCAGGACTAGAGGAGGATCCTGCTCCCATCTCACCCAAGTGAAAGAGCTATCTCACTGACCTTTGAAGCTGTCTTTGGTGTTTGTGGGTTGAGGAATGTGGGAATTGAAGCTGCTACTGGTAGCACCCTGAAGCCTGCTCTGGTCCTATCTGAGCAGCACCACATGACCAAGGCTGAGCTGCACTCTGTGTGCTGTGCTACGTTTTGAACTCAGTGAGATAGACCTTTCCTGTTGGCCTTTCAGGCTGCGTTGGGCTGGAAATCTGTTTCACTCTGTCATTTTGTGGCTTCTCCTGCTCTAGAATTTGTTTAGAGTCATTTTTATAGCTATTTTATGGGCTATGGGGGGAGAGCTTATATAGGTCCATCCTTCTATTCCACCATTTTGACTCTGCCCCTGCTTTTAACATAATTTTTTTAAAAAAATGTTGAGTTCTAAATTCTCTTCCTTCTTTCCCCCATTGAGATGGCAAGTAATGATACCAATTACACATGGGAAATCATGCAAAGCACATTTCAATACCAGTCTTGCTGCTAAAAAAAAAAAGCAAGAAGTGAAAAAATTATACTTTAATTTGCACTCAGAGCTCATAAGTTTTCTCTCTGAAGATAGCTTTTTCATGATGAGTCATTTAGAACTATCTTAGATCATTGTATTGATCAGAATAGCTAAGTCTTTCTTAGTAGAACATTGTAGTATTGCTGATACTGTGTAAAATGTTCTCCTCAATCTGCTCACTCCAATTTGTGGGAGTTCATATAAGTCTTCCCTGGTTTTTCTTTAAATCATCCTAATAATTCTACTTGTCATTTCTTATAGCACAATAATATTCCACCTCAATAATCTTTTACAATTTGGTCAGCCATTCTCCAATTGATGGGTATTCCCTCAAATTCCAATTCTTTGCCACCACAAAAAGCTGCTACAAATATCATTGTGCATGTAGGTCCTTTCCCTCTTCCTTTATTTTCTGGGAATACAGACCTAGTAGTGGTATTGCTGGGTTAAAGGGCATGCACATAACAAATTGTTCTCCAGAATGGATGGACCAGTTCCCAAGTCCACCAACAGTGCATCAGTGTCCCAGTTATTCCACATCCCCTTTAGCATTTACCATTCTTCTTTTATATCATGTGAGCCAATATGTTAAATGTAAAGTGGCACCTCAGAGTTGTTTTAATTTGCATTTCTTTAATCAGTAATGATTTAGAACATTTCTTCATAGGAGTTTAGATAGCT
The DNA here is from genome assembly GCA_023548195.1 of Bettongia penicillata ogilbyi. Classification (NCBI taxonomy): domain Eukaryota; kingdom Metazoa; phylum Chordata; class Mammalia; order Diprotodontia; family Potoroidae; genus Bettongia; species Bettongia penicillata. Next base: position 1,275,714 of record JAJHZJ010000336.1, read on the forward strand.
TTTGATTTCTTCTTCTGAAAATTGCCTGTTCATAGCCTTTGACCATTTGTCAACTGGGCAAAAGCTCTTATTTTTTTTATAAATTTGACTCAGTTCACTATTTGAGAAATGAGGATTTTATCAGAGCAACTTACTGTAAATTCTCCTCCTTCAGTTTCCTGCTTTCCTTCTAATCTTGGTTTCCCTGGTTTTGTTTCTGCAAAAAAATTTTAATTTCATGTAATAGAAATTGTAAATTTTACCTTCCATGATCCTCTCTCTCTCCTGTCTGGTCATACATTCTTCCTTTATCCATAGATCTGACAGGTAAAAGTTTCTGTGCTCATGATAATTTCCATGATAATTTACTCATGATATTACCCTTTGTATCTAAATCATACATCCATTTTGACCTTATCTTGGTATATGGTGTAAGATGTTGGTCTATGCTTAGTTTCTGCCAAATTTCTTTCCAGTTTTCCCAGCAATTTTGGTCAAATAGTTCTTGTCCCAAAACTTGGGATCTTCATGTTTATCAAACTCTAGATTACTAGGGACATTTGCTACTGTATGTTATATATCTAACCTATTGCATTGATACTCCTTTCTATTTAAGTTGCTATCTAAAATCAAGATATCCCTATCTATAATAGGGATAAACCTGGATCTTCTCCAACAAGATCAGGGGTGAAGCAAGGCTGTCTATTGTTATTCAGTGTTATACTAGAAATGTTAGCTATACCAATAAGACAATGCCAGTACCAGATTGTTTTGATTACCATTTTGTAATACAATATAAAATCTGGTACCTTCTTTCATAATTTTCCCCACGAATTCTTATGATATTCTTGACTTTTTCTTCTTTTTGTCTAATTCGATAAAATAATTCTTGGGTAGTTTGATTGATATGACACTAAGAAAATTAATTCTAGTAGAGTTGTCATTTTTATTACATTGGCTCAACCTACCCATAAACAATTACAATTTCTCTAGTTGTTTAGATTTGTCTTTATTTGTGTGAAAAATGTTCTGTATTTGCTTTCATATGATCCCTGGGTTTGTCTTGAAAGGTACACTACCAACTGTTGTATATTGTCTACAGTTATTTTAAATGGAATTTCTTTTTCTAACTTTTTCAATTTGGTTTTGTTGAGAATATTTTTGAAAGGTGATGATTTATGTGAGTTTATTTTTTTATCCTGCAACTTTGATGAAGTTGTTCATTTTTTTTTAAACAAATCTTTCAATTGATTCTTTAGGATTCTCTAAATATACCAACTTAGAGTCTGCAAATAATGATAGTTTTGTTTCTTCATTGTCTATTTTTATTTCTTTAATTTATTGTCTTATTGCAATAGCTAGCATTTCTAGTACAATATTCAATAGTAATGGACATCCTTGCTTCATCCCTGATCTTGTTAATGAGGCTTTAAGTTTATCTTTATTACAGATAATGGTTACTCTTGATTTTAGACAGATACTTATCCTTTTAAGAAAAGCTCCATTTATTCCTATGGTTTCTAGTGTCTCTAATGGGAATGACTGTTGTATTTTGTCAAAAGCTTTCTTTTTTTTTGCATCTACTGAGGTAATTATATGATTGTTGCTTTCGTCATCAATATGGTAAATTATGCTTCTAGTATTCCTAATAGTGAACCAGCCCTGTATTCTTGTTTCATAGTGTATGATCTTTGTGATATATTGCTGTAATCTCCTTCCTCGTATTTTATTTAAAACTTTGTATCACTATTCATTAGTGCCCTATAGTTTTCTTTCTGGCTTTCCTCTTCCTTGTTTAGGTATCAAAGCCATGCATGTTTGTGTCATAGAAGGAATCTGGTAGGATTTACCTATTCTTCTTTACCTATTTTTCCAAATAATTTACATATTATTGAGAATTAATTGTTCTTTAAATGTTTGACACAAGTCACCTATAAATCTATCTGGTGCTGAGAATTTTTTTCCTTTATGGTTTGTTCAATTTGTTTTTCTTTGCTAGGGCTATGTAAATATTCTATTTTCTGTTATTAGTTTGTGCAATTTATATCATTGTAAATATAGATCCATTTCAGTTAGATTGTCAGATTTATTGACATAGAATTGGGCATTATAACTCCAATAATTGTTTTAATTTTATCTTCATTTGCCCTTTTAGTTTTTGATACTGGCAATTTAGTTTTATTCATTTTTTAAAAAATAAAATTAACCATTGATTAATCAATTTTTTTCATAAACCAGTTACTATTTTTATTAGGTGAATAGTTTTTTAATTTCCAATTTTATTAATTAATTTTATTTTCAAGATTTCCATTTTGGTCTTTAATTGCTGGTTTTTAATTTTTCTTTTTTTATTTTTTTAAAAATTGAATGCCCAATTCATCACTCAGACACTTCATAAGTTTATGTAATTATTTTAGCTCATTTTAATAAAGGCAAATTTTTATAACAAATGTTAAACACAAATGAAAAATAACAACAGATAAACACATTCATGTATCTATAAAATCCTTAATATTTTCACATTAATGATGTAATCAAATGTTTTACTGTGATTCTATGGTATCTTTTTGGTGTAAAATTTCTCACTGATATAGTTGATGACTGTGCTATTCATAAAGTTTTTTCAACTGGTGACTGGGATCAGTATTTTGTTCCTCAGTTAGAGAAGAAAATCCTTTTTCACAAAAATAAGATGTTGCAATTGCATTTTTAATAAACCAGAGAACTCTGATTATAGTTAAAATAGAATAAAATTTTCTAATTCAAATTTTAATTTAGCATCATACAAGTCTATTAAGTATTCTAGAACAGATGGAGTAAGAAGAAATGTATCATTAATTTATCCATGGTAAATGAGTATTTTTCCCATTGATATTTTGAAATATCTAAATCTTTAAAATGAAAAGTGGTTATTCAGGTAACTAATAAACAGGTCTACTTTTCTTTTGCAGGAAAAGTATTTTAAAATTAGAGAACATATAAAATATAATTTTGTTAACTTACTATCAGTAATTTTTTTATTTAATTTTGCAGGATCAGAATGATGATGACTTTGCATTCTTTTATTGGTTACTCATTTTTTTTCAGAAATGTCTATGAAATATGAAAATGTCAGAGACACATTTTTTATTATAAAATGATTCTGATTGATTTCAATTTGGAATCAGAGAAACTTAAGTTTGAATCCCACCTGAAATTTACTGTGTGAACCTGAATAATCACTTAATCTCTGTCAGGCTCATTTCCTTATCTGTAAAATGCAGATAATGTTGATTCAGTGACATGACCCAACTACCTGTTCCCCCAAAAGAACTCCCTCTCTTCACTCCAAGTATTTTCTCTGGTTGTTCCACATTCCTCATCATTACCTACTCATTTCCTTCAAATCATACCTTCTAGAGGAAGTCTTTCCCAACCCATATTAATGCCTTCCTTTGTTTATTTTCTATTTATCTTGTATGTAGCTTGTTTGTACCTATTTGCCTATTTGTCATCTTCCCCATTCTGTTGTAAGTTCCTTGAAGTCAGGGGCTGCCCTGTGCCTTTTTTTGTATCCTTTGTGCTTAGCACCATGCCTAGCACACAGCAGGCACTTAATACGTACCTATTAAGTAAATGACTGACTACCACCTACCTTAGATCTTTGTGAAGATCAAATTAAATTATACAGAACACTTTGCAAACCTTGAAGTACTATATAAATGTTAGCTCTTCCTAAAATGAGGGTGTGAAGTATGTGGAAAATATGAAAGGGAGGTGACCCAGCAATTTTTCCTTTTATCTCAAACATTCTTGAAGAACCAAGCCATGAAAAAAAAAATCATTGTTTTCCAAAATAATATAGAAGTATTCTATGTTTTGCCCCCACAAAGTCATGAGATTTTGCAAAGAGCCATGCTTTTAATGGAATGTTTATCTTATTTTTACTGATGCTTTGCTTTAACAGCACATTGTTTTCCAAATATGCTCTTCCACCTTCTCTTAACCATGTCATCCCCTTTAACAAAGATTAAAACATAAAGACATTTATTTATTTAGCAAAACCAACACATCAATGGAGTTTGTTGGTATATGTAATATTCCAATTTCTTTGTAGATACTCCCCCTATGCAGCAAAATGAATGTTAGAATGTGAAGTACATTTTCTCAACTCTTCTCTGAGACCAAGATTGGTCATTACAGCTATATAGCATTCAGTTCATATAAGTTTTCTCATGTTTTTCTGAATTTGTCATATTAATTTCTTTCTTATTGTGTAGCAATTTCCTCCTGAATTCATATACCATGGGCATTTTAGCCATTCCACAATCAATGGACTCAAATTTGCTTTGTTTCTTTACACAAAGAAATTTCCCCCAAAAAAATTCTTCTATGAATATTTTGGCATAAAAGTTTCTATCTTTGAAATCCTTGGGATATAAACCTGTGGTGGTGGCATCTCTGGGTCATTTAAACCATTTTTGGACTATGTCATTATGAACATTTTAAACACTATGGACATTTTAGTTACTTTTAAATCAAAATTCCAAATTGCTTTTCATAATGTTTGGCTAGTTCATAATTCTAATTAAATTGTACTAATGTGTCTCTCTTTCCACTGCTTCCTTCAACCTTGATTATTTGCATATTTTGTCATTTACCAACTTGGGGTATCTGAGATTGAACCTTAAGCTTTTTTATGTTTATTCAGTTTTTTCAGTCATGTCTGACTCCTCCTGACCTCATTTGGGGTTTTCTTGGCAAAGATACTGGAATGATTTGCCATTTCCTTCTCCAGGTCATTTTTGTAGATGATGGATTGATGCAAACAGGGTTTAGAGACTTGCCTAGGATCACATTTAAGAAGAGTCTGAGGTCAGAGTTGAACTCAGGAAAATAAGTCTCTCGCTGTAGACATGGCACTATCCACTGCACCACCTAGATGCCCCCATTTTATGTATATTTCTTTTGTTATTAGTGATTTGAGACATCCTTTCATATGATAGCTAACAGTTTGGAATTCTTTTGAGAACTGCTTATTCATTTCCTTTGACTACTTATGGAGGAAAATCTTTTTGCATCTATCTGTATAGATATAAATAAATAGTAGATGCTTATAAGTTTTGGATATCAGACCTTTATCAGAAATATTTGATATAAATATTTTTTCCAGTTGACCACATAACTTTTCATTCTTGTAGTATTAGTATTATTCTTGCAAAACTTTAAAGTTTAATGCAATAAAGATTGTCCATTTTCACAATTGTCTCTAACCTTTATTAGAAAGTTAAGAATTTGTCTACACATTGCTGTTAAAGGAGCTCAGTCTGGTTCTTTTCTAATTCTTTTGAGATATGATTGACACTATTCAGGCCACATTGCCATTTTGAGGTTGTTGTAGGACATGGTGGAAGATGTTCTAAACCTAATTTCTGGTAGTCAGATTGTTTTCCATTTTTTTACCATCAACCATCATCTTGGGGTTTATTGCATAATGGTCACTGAGTTCAGTGATACCAAATTCTTTCCTGCATGGTCTGTTTCATTTAAAATTCTGCCATTTGGGTTCTTTTAGTCCAATAATTATTTGACTTACCCTGAAAAACATCTTTAAGCTCCCTTTGACTTACAGGATGACATTCTGTGGTTTCTGAAAATGAAAGGGCCAAATGGAGAAAATTGAAAGGAGTTAGTGCCATTTTTTACTTCCTTTTTTTGTTCTGCATTCCTGTCTTCCCTAAAATATCATTAATGCTGACTTCAAAAACTATTCCTAAATCCACAGATTTTGTAAGAAATAATTTCACATTGATGATGTGAGAACTGAACATCATCAGTGTGAAATTATTTCTTAACAGACAATTTGATTCAATTCAACAAAATTTTATGTGCAAGGCTACTATGGCCACTGTTTGCCTGGCACTGAGCACATTGCCAGGGATCAAAGGAAAAAAAACCAGTACCTGCCCTTAAGAAGCTTGAGTTTTATTGAGGGGTGAGGAGAAGTTAATCATCATTTCTTTGGGTATAACATAATTTGCTGTGTGTGCAGTCAAGGTAAAAACCAAGATAAATTTAGAAGTAAGGCTGAAGTTAAGAAGACATTTCAAATAATAGGAGCTGCTTTAGCATGAGCAATTCAAATAAACCATTAATACAGGAAAATGAGAAATGAATGACAACAATGTCAATATCACTTTTTTTCTGCAAAAACTTAGTCAATAAAAGTAATCATGATGAGAAGCCTAAAAGAGCCAAGAAACTACCATAGTCAAACACTTGATCTTCTTGCCAGATGTAGAAAGATGGTAGCAAACAACTGCACTAGTTTATAAAATAATTTCATTGAAAAAATATGGTGGTAGACAACAAAAAGTTGCTTGCAAAGTTGATTTTTTTTAAAAGAAAAAATAGCGGAAGTGAAAGTAAGTCTACAGAAAGCTTGGCACAAGACTCAATTAAGCTATATCATCTTAAGAGCATTGATAGGCAAAACTAGATGGAAAAGAATAAATATGTGGGAAATGGAAGAAATTTTTCACTTTTTATACAATCCATTTTTATTATACTTGAAAGAGGAACAATTATATTTAGACCCTAACATTTTAGTGAGTGATATCTATATAAGAAAATTGAAAAGGTAGTGAAGAAAATGAAATTAGAAATCAAACAAGTACATTCTTATCAAATTCATCATGGATGCAGTGGAATTTTGGAAGCACCAACAGTTCAGTTTATATGGTTACGTGATATTTCAAGGAGGGGAACATGTCAAAAGAATATTTTAAAAAGGTGGCAATATTAACCAAAAAGGGAACTTAAAATATATCAACTGGCCATGCATGTGTCTACTTCCTTATCTTTATGTTTACCCACATACCAAGGATAATATCTGATGAATACATGAAGAGAAAATAGAGAGGTTTTCATGAAAGTTTATGTACAGCAGACTATATTTTTCCATACATGTATTTGGATTAAAAAGTCCTGAAAATTAAAGGTTATTAATGTACATTGTTAATAAACAATTTTTAAACATTTGCCTCAGAAGTCTCTTATCTTTAATAAGAAGTCTCCTGTACTTATTTTATAATCATATAAGAATACTCGATAGAGATCTATGTTCCATACCCTTGTCATTATTAATTCTATGGAAACCACAAAATAGGAAACTGTGTGTTCACCAAAGGTATTTGCCAGTGTTATAGGGGATGTGATGAGTCAATAAGCCTAACAGCTTTTCAGCAGGAGGCATGTTTCTCCATCTTAGAAATTTATCTGCCTGCCTCCCCCTCCCCTTCCTTCTCCTTCCTGTACCAAAGGAAGGTAATTTGGATGGCCAAAAGATGCCCAGCTGACTAGGGTTTTACTGCCTAGTTCCCTTCCCTGTCCTGTCTTTTCCTTTCCCAAAACCATAAACCTGCTGCACTCTGAAGTTAGGAAGCCAATGGGCCCCTACCTAAGGGCTCTTTTGGACCCTCCTGGCTTTAGAGTGATAATCACTAATAACTGTGACTGTTTCCTTCCCAGCCTGATGTCTTTCTTTTACTTGGCCTCATTAAAGGAGCCATGCCCTGGCTAATTCTTTTTTCTTTTTTTTTTTTTTTTTTAATTTATTTATTTATTTATTTATTTTACATTCATTTTCACAAATTTTTGGGTTCCAAATTTTCTCCCTTTTTCTCCCCTCCCCCCACCCCAATACCCCAAGCAATCTAATTTTCCCTATCTCCAATCTGTCCTCTCTTCTGTCATCCCTCCCTTCCCTTGCCTCTATCTTCTCTTTTCTCCTGTAGGGCCAGATGACTTTCTATTCCTCATTAACTGTATGTCTTCTTTCCTAGTTGCAACAGCAATACTAAACAATTGTTCCTAAAACTTTGAGTTCCAAATTCTCCCCATCCCTCCCTCCCCACCCATTCCCTTTGGTACGGCAGGCAATTCATTATAGGCCATATCTGTGTAGCTTTGCAAATGACCTTCCTGATAGTCGTGTTGTGTAAGACTAACTGAATTGCCATCCCTCCTCACCTGCCCCTCATTGTTTCTCTTTGATCCTGTCCCTCCCCAAGTGTTGACTTTCAATTACTCCCTCCTCCCTTTGCCCTCCCTTCCATCATCCCCCCCCAATATCTCCTTCTCCCCCGCTTTCTTATACTGTAAGATAGGTTTTCATACCAAAATGAGTGTGCATTTCACTCCTTCGTTTAGTCAAATGTGATGAGGGTAAACATTTGTTTGTTTGTTTGTTTGTTTGTTTGTTTTTTTTTTCTTCAGCTCTCCTCTTTTTCCCTCCACTAAAAACATCTCCTACTTGCCTCTTAAATGACATATAGTTACCCCCTTCCATTTCTCCCTCTTTCCTCTCACTACATTTCTCTCTCATCATTTACCTTAATTCCTTTTAAGGTATGGTCCCATCCTATTCAGTTCAATCTGTGCTCTCTGTCTCTGCATGTGAATGCATGTGTGTATGTGTGTGCATGCATGTACATGTGTATGTGTGGTCCCACCAACCACCCAGATACTGAAAAGTTTTAAGAGTTAGAAATATTGTCCTTCCATGTATGAATGCAAACAGTTCATTTCTGGTAAGTCCCTTAATACTTCTCCTTGCTGTTTACTTTTGCATGCTTCCTCTCATTCTTGTGTTTGAAAGTCAAATTTTCTTTTCAGCTCTGGTTTTTTCATCAAGAATGATTGAAAGTCCTCTGTTTCATTGAAAGACCATATTTTCCCTTGAAATATTATACTCAGTTTAGCCGGGTAGGTGATTCTTGGTTTGAGTCCTAGTTCCTTTGCCTTCTGGAATATCCTATTCCACGCCCTTCGATCCCTTAATGTAGAAGCTGCTAGATCTTGGGTTATCCTGATTGTATTACCACAGTACTGGAATTGTTTGTTTCTGGCTGCTTGCAAGATTTTTTCCTTGAGCTGGGAGTTCTGGAATTTGGCCACAATGTTCCTAGGAGTTTCTCTTTTTGGATCTCTTTCAGGTGGTGATCGATGGATTCTTTCAATACTTATTTTGCCCTCTGGTTCTAGAATGTCAGGGCAGTTTTCCTTGATAATTTCATGCAAGACGATGTCTAGGCTCTTTTTTTGATCATGGCTTTCAGGTAGTCCCATAATTTTTAAGTTGTCTCTCCTTGATCTATTTTCCAGGTCAGTTGTTTTTCCCATGAGATATTTCACATTCTCTTCCATTTTATTGTTCTTTTGGTTTTGTTTGGTGATTTCTTGGTTTCTCATAAAATCATTAGACTCCATCTGTTCCATTCTAATTTTGAGAGAACTATTAAATTCAGTGAGCTTTTTGAGCCTCTTTTTCCATTTGGCTCATTTTGCTTTTGAATGCATTCTTCTCCTCATTGGCTTTTTGAACCTCTTTTGCCAATTGAGTGAGCCTATTTTTCAAGGTGTTAATTTCCTCAGCATTTTTTTGGGTCTCCTTTACCAAGATATTGACCTTTTTTTCATACTCTTCTTGCATCTTTGTCATTTCTTTTCCCAGTCTTTCCTCCACCTGTCTAACTTGCTTTTCAAAATCCTTTTTAAGCTCTTCCAAGGCCTGAGCCCACCCAACACCCCCCTGGGGTGTCTGGGGTACTGAGGCCCCGCCCTCCACATCTTTCCCTGATGGGAAAAATACGTTCTCGTCCTCCCCATCTGATCCGAAGGTTGGGATCATTTGCATTTGTTGGAAAAAACTCTCTAAAGTCTTATTTTTCTTCCCCTTTCTAGGCATTTTCCCAGCCAGTTACTTGACCTCTGAGATTCCCTTCCACCCCCGCCTGGATCCGCCCAGCCAGCGCCTGGCCTCTGAGATTCAAATGGGCTTTCCTCCTGCTGGCTGTCAATCAGTGAGCTTTAGTTCAGGTGCTGGGGCGGGGCCAGGGCTGTCTCCGAGACTCTGATCCCTCGGGGGGGCTTTATGCAGCGACTCTCAAGAATGGAGCGGGTGGGGGCGGGGTGGGGGGGCCCGCCTCCCAATCTCAGCTCCCCTGGGGGTCCCGAGCAGAAACCTTCAGCAACAGAGCGGGCTGGGGGCAGGACTGTCTCTCAGGCTCAGCTCCGTCAGGTTTTATGCGGGAATCTTCTGTAATGAAGATCCTGCCTGCTGCTGGGGGATTCCTGAGTCCCGGGCCGCTGCCGCCTCAGCCCCAGCCCACGCCTCTGCCGCCACCGCTTCCTGCCCCCGTCCCCGCCGCCGCCGCTTCCTCCCGAGGGGGGCCCGAGTCACGGAGGCTCCCTGCTTCCCCTCTCCTTCAGCGCGTCCTCTCTCACTGACCTGCTTCTGTGGGCGGAGGGACTTTCCCGGCTGCTTCAGCTTCCGTCTCTGAAGCCTGCTCCGATCCGCTTCTCTGAGGCCTCGGCCAGGGCAGCGCTGGGGGTCGGGTTTACTCTCCGGGGCGCGCCGGACCCTGGGGACGGGTCTTGAGGGCTCCCTGGGATGGAAATCTCCTCCACTGTGCCTCTGCACACCTTGCACTCACCCAGAATCTATGGGGGACTCTTTCTACACCAATTCCATGGGCTTTGGTTTCGGAGCTCGTAAACGTGCGTCCTTCTACTCCGCCATCTTGGCTCCGCCCCCCTGGCTAATTCTTAAACAAACCTATTCAGTGAATGAGCATTACCTCACCCTAAGTGAGTACCTGCAAAGACCTTGGCCTAAAGGAGTCAAGGTCTCCCAGTACATCCTGGGTCATCTTCAGTCATCCTGATGAATATCTGGTCACTGAATTCAGATGGCTCTGGAGGAGAAGTAAGGCTGGTGACCTTGCACAGCCCTCCCTCCCTCAAAACAAAGTCAAGTGCAAGTCATGTCATCATTTCTCTGATGGCATGGTCTTCAGCAATGAAGGATGAACACAAGGGGATGTGATAAGTCAATAAACCTAACACCTTTTCAGCAAGAGACATGTTTCTCCATCTGTAGAAATGCATCATATATAATGTGAAAATAAGTAAAAGTGAATTTTCTGATTTCATTTCAGCATAAAGTTTTCATTATTAACCCATTTTTCTCTTTACATGGTTTTGCTCAATACTATCAAAACTTAATTTTAATTTCTTAATCATATCTAAATTTTTTTTGTGTGTTTTTCTGAGTATAAGGAGTAGTGAGAAAGTTAGTTTATGCAAATGTAGGTTGTGGTCAAGTAGAAGAGCTCTACATGCCAAATAGAATAGTTGGTGTCTGACTGAGATAATAGAGGCCATGGGACTTTACTGAGTAGGTGAAGACCTGTACTTTGGGAAGTGTAGATAAGATGGATTAGAGAAGGGGAAAGACTGGAAGGAGATCAAGTAGGAGGCTGTTGTGAGAATCCAGGTAAGAGATGATGAGGACCTGAACTTGAGTGATTTTTGAGAGAATGAAGAGAATATATAGTAGAGAAGCTGCAGAAATAACAAGACTAGATTTACCAACTGCTTTTATAATGTGCGGTGAGTAAAGGTAGGGAATATTACAAGAGGTCATAATCCTGGATGATTGGGTGGTGGAAATTGAACACTGGGGGAGAGATAGTTTTACAAGATTCTTAAATGCCAATAAAAATCCATCCATGCCTTTGTCAGTTGAAGGGGTCCCTTGATCACTGGGCTATTGCTACAGGGTTCACCCTCTAAAGGGTGCCTGGTAAGTGATATGTTGATCTGGGAAGTAGCTATGGGTATATCGTGTGAATGTGGGCAGGTTTTCCCAGTGGCACCCGTAGAGCTACTGTTATAGGGGTCTTGGTTGAGGTGGGATTTCTTTGAAGGTTTTGTCCTAGAAAGAGAAGTGGAAATTTGGGTAATTTGTACAGAACTGGGACTGGGGATGGGAGGGTGTTTGGGATTAATGAGGCCATGACAACATCCCCTTGAGGTTATTACACAGTCTCTCAGAGGATTCAAACCCTTATTTTGCAAACTTCTGATTTAGGTAGCGTATGTCATGATCTTGAAAATTCTTCTATGCCTAATTTACAATGATAATGTATAGTTTTACAACTCATTTAAAAAGAAGATACAGGATTTTTTTAAAATTCTGTTTTTATGAGAAATATTTCAATATTAGGTTACATGAATGATTATTTCCTATTAATGATATTTCTGATTATTTTCATGTTTCTTTCTGTTTCTTTAGGTCAGTAAATCTTCCTACTGAGGATGGGACTTTTATAAAAGAATTCTCAGGGTTGTTCTTCGAAGGGCTCAAAGATCCTTTCTATGGACCCATATTACCACTTGCTGCGGTTGCTGGGCTAGTTGGCATAGAAGCAGAAAAATTCAGGGTAACTGCCAGCACACTCTTTTCTCAATAATCCAATCCATACTATTCTATTAAAGGTAACTGTGCACCTGGGAAGTTGGGTTCTAAGGAAACAGTAATATATGGGTCATTAGTAAAACACATGAAATAACTGTTCAAATATGACATTCAAGTAAGTCATTAACTCTTTAGATGCAATTCAATCTATCTCAGCTCATATTTGTGAAGTCCCTCTTGTGTGTATAGAGCCCTGTGCGAGAAATAGGAGAGAAATAAGCTATGACCTCATGGAGAAGAGATGTCTAACCAGTTTATTCTTTCTCTTAGATCATCCTGTACAATGGAAATAAAAATAGTCATCCAACTTATAGGTCTGTTCTGAGGCTCAAATCATACAGTGGATAACAAAGTTCTTTGAAAACTATAAATCACAATGTAAATGTCAGTCAATATTTGTTATTTACTAATATGGGGGATAGGAACAGATCTTTAACTTTCTTTAGTTGCTGATGTTTCATTGAGAGCACAATTTATTAGGCATGAAGCTTTATCAAAGAAACTTCATGCATATTATAATATTGGACTTATTTTTAATAACTAGTTGAACACATTTTAAATATTTATCTTTTGGGAATGTAGGCTTAACTGCTATGTAAATACCACTTTAAAGTATGTCTCTTAGGTTTACAAAAGTAACCATCTTTTTTGCCTTCTTATAGTCTACTGGGTTTTTTTCTGGGTTTTTAGCTCATGCTTCTTAATTGTGTATATGGTGCAATCTAACGTTTCATATCCACCGTTCTCATTCTTGAGAAGACTTCTATGATCCTGATTTATGCCCCTTGATGTGCAATTTCTGTCCTTCTGGCATCTCATGTTTTTGCTTACAATTCCCAACATCTCTATCTCTCTCACCTCCTCTTAGAGCCATTCCTCACAATAATATATGACAAAAGATGAATAAAGAAAATAATGATGTCACAAATCTAACCAACATATCAGAAAAGTGTGAATACACAGTATTCTAAGCCCACTCTTTCTTTCTTCTTCAAAGGAGATTTTTTTTTTTATATCTCTTCTTTGGGACCAAGTTTGTTCTTTGTAATTTTGCAATGTTCAGTTTTAATTGTTTTGGTTTTTTTATTATTTAAATTTATTTAAGTTTTCAACATTGATTTCCACAAAATTTTGGGTTCCAAATTTTCTACCCATTTCTCCCCTCCCTCCACCCCAAAACGCTGAGCATTCTCATTGCCCCTATCACCAATCTGCCCTCTCTTCTAACATCCCTCCCTTCCCTTATCCCCATCTTCTCTTTTATCCTGTAGGGCCAGATAATTTTCTATTCCCCATTCCCTGTATTTCTTATTTCCTAGTTGCAAGAACAATACTCAACAGTTGTTCCTAAAACTTGGAGTTCCAACTTCTCTTCATCCCTCCCTCCCCACTCATTCCCTTTGGGAAGGCAAACAATTCAATATAGGCCATATCTGTGTAGTTTTGCAAATGATTTTCATAATAGTCGTGTTGTGTAAGACTAACTATATTTCCCTCCATCCTATCCTGCTCCCCATTGCTTCTATTCTCTCTTTTGATCCTGTCCCTCCCCAAAAGTGTTGACTTCAAATTACTCCCTCCTCCCATTGCCCTCCCTTCCATCATTCCCCCCACCCTGCTTATCCCCTTCTCCCCAACTTTCCTGCATTTTAAGGTAGGTTTTCATACCAAAATGAGTGTGCATTTTATTCCTTCCTTTAGTCGAATGTGATGAGAGTAAGCTTCATATTTTTTCTCTCACCTCCCCTCTTTTTTCCTCTACTGAAAAATCTTTTACTTGCCTCTTTTATGAGAGATAATTTGTCCCATTCCATTTCTCCCTTTCTCCTCCCAATATATTTCTCTCTCACCACTTAATTTCATTTTTTTAAAAATATGATCCCATCCAATTCAATTCACCCTGTGCTCTGTCTCTGTCTCTGTGTGTGTGTGTGTGTATGTGTAATCCCACCAACTACCAGATACTGAAAAAAGTTTCAAGAGTTACAAATATTGTCTTTCCATGTAGGAATGTAAACAGATCAATTTTAGTAGGTCTCTTATGATTTCTCTTTGCTGTTTACCTTTTCATGCTACTCTTCATTCTTGTGTTTGAAAGTCAAATTTTCTTTTCAGCTCTGGTCTTTTCATCAAGAATGCTTGAAAGTCCTCTATTTCATTGAAAGACCATTTTTTTCCCCTGAAGTATTATACTCAGTTTTTCTGGGTAGGTGATTCCTGGTTTTAGTCCTAGTTCCTTTGACTTCTGGAATATCATATTCCACGCCCTTCGATCCCTTAATGTAGAAGCTGCTAGATGTTATCCTGATTGTATTTCCACAATACTGGAATTGTTTCTTTCTAGCTGCTTGCAATATTTTCTCCTTGACCTGGGAACTCTGGAGTTTGGTCACAATGTTCCTAGGAGTTTCTCTTTTTGGATCTCTTTCAGGAGGTAATCTTTGGGTTCTTTCAATATATTGAAAGAATATTTATTTTGCCACCTGGTTCTAGAATATCAGGGCAGTTTTCCTTCATAATTTCATGAAAGATGGTGTCTAGGTTGTTTTTTTTAATCATGGCTTTCAGGTAGTCCCATAATTTTTAAATTATCTCTCCTAGATCTGTTTTCCAGGTCAGTTGTTTTTCCAATGAGATATTTCATAATCTTCCATTTTCTCATTCTGTTGGTTTTGTTTTGTGATTTCTTGGTTTCACATAAAGTCTCCAGCCTCCATCTGTTCCATTCTAATATTTAAAGAATTATTTTCTTCAGTGAGCTTTTGAACTTCCTTTTCCATTTGGCTAATTCTGATTTTTAAAGCATTCTTTTCCTCATTGGCTTTTTGAATCTCTTTTGCCAATTGAGTTAGCCTATTTTTAAAGGTATTATTTTCTTCAGCATTTTTTTGGGTCTCCTTTAGCAAGGTGTTGACCTGCTTTTCATGCTTTTCTTGCATCTCTCTCATTTCTCTTCCCAGTTTTTCCTCCATGTCTCTTACTTGATTTCCAAAATCCTTTTTGAGCCCTTCCATGGCCTGAGACCATTGAATATTTATTTTGGATGTTTGGGATACAGAAGCCTTGACTTTATGTCTTTTCTATTGTTCTTCCTCATCTGAAAGGATGGGAGGAGATATCTGTTCACCAAGAAAGTAACCTTCTATGGTCTTATTTTGTTTCTCTTTTTTGGGCATTTTCCCACCAGTTACTTGACTTTTGGGTCCTTTGTCAAGAGTAATGTACACTCTGGGGATCTGTAAGATCTCAGTTCCTCCAAAGAGGAACAGTCAAGCGTGTATACTGGTCTGGAAGGAAGGAGAGATTTTTGTGCCTGGAATCTTAGCAGAGTTTCCTCTCCACAGTCACCTGGTCTCCAGTTCCGCCAAGCCAGCACTGGGGGGCTGGGATGCAGTCAAGCTGTGGGGGCAGGGCCACCATGCAGTGAGAGACAAAGACCAGCTCCCTCAGGGCCTCTACACAGGGCTGAGGTAAGAATCAGCTCCTCAGTGCACCCAAGGGTTTTACGATCCAACAATGGATGCAGGTTACTGTAGGGGCTGAGGTGGGACTGCTGCCGCCTGCCCAATGTGGCCTCTGTGGGCTGCAACCTGAGGTCAGAGCTATAGGAAGGCCCTTCTCCCTTCTGGGCCAACTGAAAAAACCTGGTCACTGACCTTTGGCACCTGTGGGTTGAGGGATCTGCCAATGCTGCTGCTGGGACTGGGGATTCTGCAATTGGAGATTCTGCCCCCAAGGGCTGTTCATGAGCTGTGCTGTGGCCAAGACTGGGCTGGGCTCCACTCTGCATGTGGTGCAATAGACATTTCCTGTGGGCCTTTCAGGTCACCCTGGGCTGGAAATCTCCTCTCTGTTGTTCTCTAATTCTGCTGCTCCAGAATGTGTTGAGAGTCCCTCTCTACAGGTATTTTATGGGCAGTGTGGGGAGACCCTGCGTATGTGTGTCTTTCTACTCCACCATCTTGACTCTGCCCCCCTGATTGCTTTGTTATTGTTGACTTTTCATGTACATTGTTGTAGTACATTCTGTGTATATTATTTTCTTTCTAAGTTTTGCTCATTTCATTTTGCATCCATTCACTTAAGTCTTTTGAAGCTTCTCTGTATTCATTATGTTAATGTTTTACAGAATGGTAAAATTCCATTACAAAATGTACCACAATTTGTTTAGCTATTCCTCAGTTAATGGTCATCTATCTACTTTGCTCTCAGTTTTTTATTACCACAAAAATGCAGCTATAAATATTTTGAACTATATATTCTTTTGTTCATTGATTCCCTTTAGATATTTCATGAGCAGTGGAATCTCATGGTTCAAAAGGCATGAACATTTTAGCTACTTCTTTGCATAATTCCAAATTGCTTTCCAGAATAGCTGTACTTATTTAAAGTTCCACCAACAATGCATTAGTGTACCAGTTCTTCCACAGATTTCTATCTCTCTTATAATGACTGATAGAGAATTCTTTTATATGACTGCTGATAATTTGCAATTTTTCTTTTTAGAGCTGTTTATTTATATGCTTTGACCATGAATTTTTTAGGGTATGGCTTTTTGTCATACATACATATATTTGTATATATTATATATATATGTAATTTATTTTTTAACATTTAAAGAATTTTCAACTTCCAAATTATCTCCCATTCCCTCAACCCTTCCTCCACTCATTGAGAAGGAAAGCAATATGATATCAATTATACATGTGAAATCATGCAAAATATATTAGTCATGTTGCGAAAAAAAGTGAAAAAATATATTTCAATTTGCACTCAGAGTTCATTATTTCTCTCTCTGGAACTGCACAGCATTTTCATCAAGAGTCATTTGGAATTGTGTTGGAAATTCTTTGTTTCACTGAATGTCCATCTCCTTGCTGAAATATTATGCTCAATTTTGCTGGTAATTGATCCTTGGTTTGTAGTCCCATCTCCTTTGCATTATGGTGCCAGAAGGACAGAAATTGTACATCAAGGGACATAAATTAGGATCATAGAAGTCTCCTCAAGAATGAGAAAAGTGAGTGTGAGGTATATAATCGCACCATATACACAATTAAGAAACATGAGCTAAAAATCCAGTATGCTATATGAAGACAAGTCTATCACAGTTGATGACTGGTACAATATTGCTTAACTTCTCCTCTAAAAATTTGGATACT
The DNA here is from genome assembly GCA_023548195.1 of Bettongia penicillata ogilbyi. Classification (NCBI taxonomy): domain Eukaryota; kingdom Metazoa; phylum Chordata; class Mammalia; order Diprotodontia; family Potoroidae; genus Bettongia; species Bettongia penicillata. The sequence continues at coordinate 1,293,156 of JAJHZJ010000336.1, forward strand.
ATACCACTTGGATCATATATGTTTAATAATGATATTACTTCATTGTCTATGGTGTCTTTTAGTAGAATATAGTTTCCTTTCTTATCTCTTTTGATTAGATCTATTTCTGCTTTTGCTTTGTCTGAGATTAGGATTTGTACCTCTGTTTTTTTTACATCAGCTAAAGCACAGTATATTCTACTCCGGCCTTTTACCTTTACCCTGTGATCCCCCTGTTTCAAATGTGTTTCTTGTAAACAACATATTGTTGGATTATGGTTTTTAATTCATTCTGCTATCCATCTGCATTTTATGGGAGAGTTTATCCCATTCACATTCACAGTTATAATTACTATCTGTGTCATTCCCTCCATCCTCTTTTCCCCCCATTTATTCTTTCATTCTCCCTTCTACCTTCCCCTCCACAATAGAGTTTAATTTTTGACCAGTCTCTCCCAGTCTTCCCTCCCTTCTTTCAGGCCCCCTCCCTTTTACTCATGTTTTCCCTTACCACTTTTTTTCCTTTCTTTTATCCTCTCCTCCTTTTTCTTTTCCCTTTCCCCTCCTATTGACTATAGAACTAGTTGTATTTCTGTACTTAATTGAGTTTGTTATTCCCTCCTTGAACCAAATCAGATGAAAGTAAATCTCAAACAATGCTCATCTCCCTTCCCTCTTTCCCTCTACTGTAATATATTTTTGTGCCTCTTCCTATGATGTAATTTACCATTTTCTGCCTCCTCCTTTTCACATCTCCTGTTACAATCCCTTTACATCCTTAAATTACATTTTTGTTATCACATCATTCAATTTATACCCACTCCCTCTACCTATGTATATCCCTTTTTATGTATCATAATATACAATTCTCAAGATTAACAAATATCATCTTCCCTTATAGGGATGTAAACAGTTTGCTCATATTGGATAACAAGTTTTATTTTACCCCTGTTTACCTTTTTATGCCTCACTTGAGACTTGTGTTTGAAGATTGAATTTTCTATTGAGTTCTGACCTTTACATCAGGAAGGTCTGGAAATCCTTTATTTCATTGAATGTCCATCTCCTTGCTGAAATATTATACTCAATTTTTCAGGGTAATTGATCCTTGGTTTGTAGTCCCAACTCCTTTGTATTAAGGACTATCATATTTCAATCCCTTCGACTTAATGTAGAAGCTGCAAGGTCCTGTGTGATCCTGAACTATAGCTCCTTGATATTTGAATTGTTTCTTTCTGGTTGCCTACAGTATTTTCTCCTTCACTTGATAGTTCTGGAATTTGGAAATGAAATTTCTTGGTGTTTTTAGTTTGGGATCCCTTTTGGGAGGTGAATGGTGGATTCTTTGGATGAATATTTTACCCTATGGATCTAGTACTTTTGGGCAATTTTCCTTGATGATTTCTTGGAAGATATTGTCCAGGCTCTTTTTTTCATTATGGCTTTCAGGTAGGCCAATAATTTCTTTCCGGGATCTATTTTCTAGGTCAGTTGTTTTTCCAATTAGATATTTTACATTTTTTTCTACCTTTTCAATCTTTAGACTCTGTTTGACTGATTCTTGATGTCTCATAGAGTCATTAGTTTCTACTTGCCCAACTCCAATTTTTATGAAATTGTTTTCTTCAGTTAAGGAGTTATTTTTTCCAGTTAGTTTTTATACTTACTTTTCCATTTGTCCAATTTTCCTAATTAGGTTTTGTGCTTCTTTTTCCATTAGTCCAATTTTCCTTTTAAATTCTTCAGTAATTTCTTTTTCCATATTTTTAAAATCATTGGCCAGTTTTTCCTCTATTTCCCTAATTTGGTTTTTCAAATCCATTTTAAGCTCTTCCAAGAATGGTCTTTGGGCTTGAGACCAATTCATATTGCCTTCTGAAGTCTCAGATGGGAGTACAGTCTCAATGCTCCCCTCTTTGGTATTCATGTTTCGGTCCTTGTACCCATAGAAAGATTCTACAGTCTTATCTTTTCTGATATGCTTCTTCTTCACAATGATTGCCCTTTAATTTAAGCTTTTACAGTGGATCTCTGCTTCTGGGGTACAGGGGACTCTGTCCCACAATTCTTGTGTTTAGAACTTGAGACTTTGTGTATTTTCTAGTTCAGCTAGAGGCTAGAATACTGCAGCTTACCTGGTGCTGAGCTGGTTGATGTGCCAAAGCAGAGGACAGGTGAAGTCTTTCTGAGTTTCCTCAGTATTACCCAGGAGCTAGCTGCATTAAGTGTGGGGGAGTGGGGGCTAACTACAGGAGATTTCCTTTCCTGAGTACAGGCAGGCTCAGTGGTTGGTGAGTTAGTATTTGTACTACTGTCTTCCCTATTCCCCTGGCTGTGCTGAGGCATATCTGGGGTCCTGGTGTTGATGATTGTGGGCTCCACCCTCCTGGGGATCAGGATCTCCTCCCAGTTTGCTGACATGGGGCTCTCTGAGACAGCTCCAGTCCTGCACTGGTCCCCTTCAGCCACAGCAAGAGGGACCCCCTTTGTGATTTTCCTAGCCTTATAGCCTAAGAGACCATTTGCCCCTTCAGCTGATTTTACTGTTCCAGGATTTTTCCTCGGGAAATATTTTCTGGATTTTTCAAGGTCAACAAGGGTAGAGCATTTACCAATGACTCTGCCATCTTGGCTCCCAGAAATTCAAGTTGGTGCCTTACAGACATTTAATCTGTAGGTTGATAGTCTCAGGAGCAGCTGCTGCAGTTACCTGGGATGCCCACTCTCTCTCACTCGGTTCCACTGGACTCCCATCCTGGACTGATATGCCCCAGATTCCAGTGTGCCCATTGCCTCAGACTGTCTGGAGCTTCCCACTCAGCTCTGTCACAGCAGGCACCATATTGTTACAGCCTGTGCACTGTGCACTCCTCCAGCCCCATGCAACAAATCTTTCCCTTGAACCTTCCAGTCTATCCTGGGCTGGAAATCTGCCATAGTCTGTTTCCTATTGGATCCTGCCACTCCAAATCCATTCAGATTCTCTTTTTAGAGGTATCTGAAGGAGTTTGTCTAAGAGCTTAGGTGAGTAGTTGCTCTCGCTCTGCCATCTTCTGCCAAGGTTTTTCTAAAACCATTTCCCTCACCACTTCTTATAGCACAGTAGTATTTCCTCATAATCATAGACCACAACTTGATTAGTCATCCCCCAGTTGATAGGTATCCCATCAATTTTCAATTCTTTGCCACCACAAAAAGAGCTGCTATAAATACCCTTTTTCATATATGTGTGTGTGTGTGTGTGTCTGCTTTTCCCTCTTTTGTTGATTTCCTTGGGAACAGATCTAGTTGTGGTTTTCACATAGTTTCAAACTGTTTTCTAGAGTGACTGGACCAGTTGAGAAGTCCACCAACAGCACATCAGTGTTCCTACTATTCCATTCATCTACCATTTATCATTCTCCTTTTCTGTCATATTAACCAATATGATGTGCATTTCTCCAATTGGTATTGAGGGGCATCTAAGTGGTGCAGTAGATAGAGTACTTGGCCTAGAGTCAGGAAAATCTAGTTCAAAACTATCCTCAGATACTTACTAGTTGTGTGACCCTGAGAAAGTCTCTTAATGCTTATTTGCCTCAGTTTCTCATTTATAAAATGGGGATACACTGGAGAAAGAAATGACAAAAAATTCCAGTATCTTTGCCAAGAAAATGCCTTGCACAAAAATCCATGAGGTCATATAAAGTACAATATGAGTGAATGACTGAGTAATAACAGCAATAATCAGTATTGATTTAGAGCATTTTTTCATTTGCCTACAGGTAGCTTTGATTTCTTCTAAAAATTGCCTGATCACTGCTTTCAACCATTCATCAATTGGGCAAGGGCTCTTATTTTTATAAATTTGAAACAGTTTACCATATATTTGAGAAATGGGGATTCTATCACAGAAACTTGCTGTAAATTCTCCTTCCCCAATTTTCTGCTTTCCTTCTAATCTTGGTTACCCTGTTTTTGTTTCAGTAAAACTTTTTAAAAATTTAATGTAATTAAAATGATCCAATTAATCACCCATGATCCTCCCTATCTCTTGTTTGTTCATAAATTCTTCCTTTATTCATACATCTGACAGGTAAAAATTTTCATGAGCCTCTAACTTGCTTATGATATCATCCTTTATGTCTAAATCATGCATCCATTTTGACCTTCTCTTGGTATATAGTGTGATTTGTTGGTCTATACTTAGTTTCTGCCCACCTGCTTTCCAGTTTTCCCAGCAATTTTTGTCAGATAGTCAGTTCTTATTCCAATCTTGGATCTTTGGATTTATCAAACTCTAGATTCCTGTATTTACTACTATGTATTCTACTATGTATTAAGTACCTAACCTTTTGCACTGATACGCCATTCTATTTCTTAGCCAATACCAGATTGTTTTAATGATTACCATTTTGTAATATAGTTTGAAATTTGGTACCTACCTTCACATTTTTCCCACTAATTCCTTTGACATTCTTAACCTCTTATTCTTCTTTTTTCTAGCTCCATAAAATAATTCTTGGGTAGTTTGATTGATATGACACTAAGAAAATTAATTCTAGTAGAACTGTCATTTTTATTATATTGTCTCCACCTACCTACAAACAATTAATATTTCTTTCATTATTTATATTTGTTTTTATTTGTGTGAAAAGTGTTTTTTATTTGCTTTCATATAGTCCCTGGGTTTGTCTTGATAGACAGACTCCCAATGACTGTATATTGTCTACAATTATTTTAAGTGGAATTTCTTTTTCTAACTCTTTCAGCTTGTTTTTTTTTTTGCTAATATTTAGAAAGGGTGATATATGTAGGTTATACACACACACACACACATACACACACACACGTAGGTTCATTTTCTATTCTGCAGATTTGCTAAAGTTCATTTTTACAGCAAGTCTTTTAGCTGATTCTCTTTTTTATTTTCTCCTGCTTATTTTCATTCCTTCAATTTATTGTCTTATTGTTATAATTAGCATTTCTAGTTCAATATTGAATAGTAATAGATATCTTTGATTCACCTCTGTTCTTACTGAAGAAGTTAGTTGATCCCTATTACTCTTGGTTTCAGATGAATGGTACTCATCATTTTAGGAGAATCCCCATTTATTCCTATGGTTTCTAGTGTTCCTAATAGGAATGAGTATTTTATTTTATTAAAAGCTTTTTATTCATGAATTTTTATATGATTGTTGTTGGTTTTGTTATTGATATGATCAATTATACTTCAAATTTTCTTACTATTGAACCAGCCCTGATTCTAGATGTAATCCTACATGGTCATAGTTTATGATCCTTGTGATAACTGCTGTAATCTCCTTCCTAGTATTTTACTTTAAAATTTTGCAACAATATTTATTAGGGAAATTGGCTATAATTTCTTGCTCTTTTTGCTCTTCCTGACTTAGGTATCAAAACCATGTTTGTGTCATAGAAGGAATTTGGTAGGACTCCTTTAACTATTTTCCCAAACAGTTTATATAGTATTGGAATTGATTTGCTTTAAATGTTTGGTACAACTCATTTCTAAATCCATCTGTTCCTGAGTTTTTTTTCTTGAGGAAGCTCATTGATGGTTTATTCAATTTCTTTTTCTAAGGTAGGGTTATTTAGGTATTCTGTTTCCTCCTATGTTAATCAGGGCAATTTATATTTTTCTAAATATCCATTCATTTCACCTAGATTATCAGATTTATTGGCAGAGAACTGGGCATTATATCTCCTAATAATTGCTTTGATTTCATCTTCATTCATCCTTTTCATTTTTGTACTGGTCTGTTGGTTTGCTTCTTTCTTGTAAAAGAAATAAAATTAACCAATGGTTCATCTGTTTTACTGCATTTTTTCATTAAAAATTCCTAGTTTTATTCATTAGTTCAGTGAGTTTTTTAAAAAAAAATTCAGTTTTTAAAATCTCTCTTGATTTCCTGGATTTCTATTCGGCATTTGCTGGGTATTTTAAATGTATTACTTTTCTTTCTTTCTCTTTTTTATTTACATGAGCTATTTAGAGATTAAAAAAATTTCCCTTTCTGCTGTTTTGGCTGCATTCCACAAATTTGGGTATGTTTTCTCACTGTTGTCCCTGTTCTCACTGTTGATTGTTTCTGTGGTTTGCTCCCTGACCCACTTATTTTTTGGACTGCATTATTTAGTTTCTCACTGATTTTTAATCAAACCCTTTCAAGGTCATTTAGTGAATGTAATTTTTATTGCATTATGGTCTTAAAAGAATGCATTTAATGTGCTGCTCTTCTGCATTTTTTGAGGTTTTTATTCCTCAATACATTGTCAATTTTCTGAAGGTGCCATGTATAACTGAGAAAAAAAAATACTCTTTACTATTCCCAATCAATTTTCTCCAGAGGGCGATCATATCTAACATTTGTAAAATTTGATTTGTCTCTGTAACATCTTTCTTATTTTTTAATTTCTCATTATATTCACCTATTTCTGGTTCCTGCATTAGTGTAATTATATTGTATTCCCTCCTATAACATTTAACTTTTCTTTTAAGAATTTGGATGCCATTTGATACATATATGTTTAGTATTGCTATTACTTTATTGTGCATGGTACCTTTAGAAAAATGCAGTTTCCCTGCTTATTTCTTTTAATTAAATCTATTTTTGGTTTTACTTTGTCTGAGATTGTTACATCTGCCTTTGTTTAACCTCACCTGAAGCAAAAAGATTCTCCTCCAGCCCCTTATTTTAACTCTATGTGTGTCATTCTATTTCAAATCTGTTTCTTGTCAACAACATATTATTGGATATTCATTTCTAATCCATTCTGCTATCCACTTCTGTTTTATTGGAATTCGTTCATTTTCATTCAGTTATGATTTTACCAGTTATTTCATATATTCTTTTCTTGATTATTGTATTATTTAACTTTATTTTCATTTCCACATCCCAGTGATTATGAACCTCTATTAAAACTACACAAATTCCATTCCCCATCCTCTAGGGCCAGTCCCATTTTCTTTAACCCTAACCACTCCAATGTCCCTTCTTTGGTGCTCTCTGAAATGCTTGATCCATTATCAGACTTGCTTTCATTTAAATCTTTTTCTTTCTCACTTTCTCTGTCTTCTGGAACTCACTTAAACCTGATTCCTGGCTGATGACACAGAACCCCTAGTCTTCCTCTTCTGGACCAACTTTACTTTCATGAATACCTCCCAAGTCACTGGTTATGGCAGGAATATTGGAATGTTCTTTGCTCCTCAACTGCTACTTCGAAATTCTCCCTCTTCCACCATTATTTAATAACCTCTCCTCCTCTGAGGTCCATTCAATCCACATTTCAATCAAGATTCTGGCAACTGTTATCTACCACTTAGCAAGTCACTCTACTCAATGAGTTCAGTGCCTATATTATATAATATAATATTATTCTACCTCTCAGTTCTTTCCCACACTATCACCTCTGCACTTTTTTACATTCTCCTCCTTTCCCCATCTTGATGCCCTAGTGCATCAGTTCTACATTATTTTCTACTCTTGAATCCCTTGCTCCTTTACCTTACCTCTAGAAATTTTTTGCCAAGTCCCAACCTTGGATTACTCTCATCATTCATTGATTTCATTCTTATTTATGTACTTCTCAATAAACCTGAAGAAAACATCAGACCATGCTGACTAGGATTGCTACAAATTTGTTATGTAATCTCTACAGTACCCTCACTGCATCAAGGCAATCCTTTTATATCTCCCTGATTGATTCATTTTCCCACTCACTGCAGCAGATTTTCCAAACATTTTTATTCCTCTGCAAACTTCCAACAGTTCCCCTTCCCATTTTTTAAGCTGAGAACTTTGCCTTATGACATTTTTTGTCCTGTGGTTACAGCTGTAATTATTTTACATTTGATGCATAATTCATCTTGTTAGTCACAGAACCCCCTCAGTGAAATTCTTAATAAGGATGGAGCATCACATGACAGCTCAAGTAAATTCTTCAGTTTTACATCTAAAACAAAGTTACCCAATTAGTTTTGCAGAATGTTAGAGTCAGAGAGGACCTTAAAGTTTTCAACCTAATGTTGTAAATTCAGAGGTTGAGACTTAGAAAAGGGAAATGATTTATGCGAGATCTAACTAGTACAGAGGCAGAACTAGAATTTGTATTTCCAAATTTAGAGGATATTAATGTATTTTCCATTATATTATATTACCTACAGCATTCCTGTAACAGAGAAGAGGATAATGGCTCTCTCCTATGTCTGAATGCTGCAATACTATAGACAATGTATGGGTATCATCATTGTTTCTATGCAATAATGATAACAGTTCAGATACCTGAGTTTCTTCTGAACCCCCAAGGGTATAATCACAGATAGCAATACATGACCCTTTGACAATTTTTCATGAAATAAAAATAATGCAGGATACATTGATGAATTTACAGAAACCAAAGGCCACTAGCATCATCTAACTAATTCTTTGACTGAATTTGGAATTCATATAACTTCAGTATGAAGTCCAGAAGGATTCTTTCTCCACAACAACACATAGGTCATATGGTTATGCAATATTCAACCAGGGAGACAAGATAAAACTGGATGTTTAACAATGGTGATCTCAGGCTAAGAATCTTTTTAGATTTGAAGGTAAATTTGAATCAAAAAGAGTCAGCAGACAAGGGGTTGTGAGTATATCTGCAAGCAGATACTTTGTTTTTTATTAGAAGGAAATTTAAGGCAGGAGAGGTAGAGATGGGTAGATCTCTCAAAAAGATAGATCCAGTGAGGGGAAAGTGTGTGGAGGAAGTTTTTGAAGTGAATTTGAAAACAGAACCATAACTAGGGTGGAGTAATCAGAGTTTCAAAGTACTGAAAAATTTCGAGGATATGAACATGCTTCCTCCCTCACTCCAAGCACCATATGCCAAGGGCCAGAGTTGCAGCCCTTGGAGGTAGGAAATACACCCTCTTTTGCCTGGCCTCAGGCTTGGTGATAGTATTTTTACTACAGGGTATATTTTCTACCCCCAAGGACTTTATCTCTGGCCCCTGGTATATGTTGCCCCCATCTTCTCCAGAAGTAGCAATCTGGTACACACTTATTTTCTCAGGAAGTTACTACCAAGATTGAGTTGTCTCCTCCATTTCTTAACTTCTTCCTCCTTTACAAGGTGCAAAAATTCTAGAAGCAGTTATATTTATAAGCCTATAATATATTTAGCAATCTTTACAAAAAGGATTTTTAATGTTTTATTGAAGCCTAAAGATCATTTTCGTCCCTTGCTTCATCCTACTGCACACTGTTGGAACTCAACAAATGAGCTCTATGTTTGCTGTGAAGAGGGTCATATTCTATTGATTAATGGAGAAAGTCTGCTTGTCACTATTCTGTCACCAACAGAAGGTAAGAAATGGCTTTGCTAAACCTTTTTAGACATACATATTTGAAAACCCGTTCTTTTTATACCCAAAACTTAGCACACTCCTTGACATATATTAGGTTTTTAATAAATGCTTGTTGACTTGACTTGTAGACTTGAAAGATCAATTTTTTGTTCCATGTATACTTGTGTCACATTCTGCCACTAAAGCAATAATAACATCAATAACACCCTATCTTATGTTAAATCTTGTCTTTAAATTTCTCTCAGACTCCGTGCAGGCATTTATCTCCTATGATCAGATGCTTTTGATGAAAATAGCCCACTGCTGATGAGGAAGGGGGAGCACAGAGAAGTCCCCTGCCTTGAATCCATGAATGTGCCCTGTCCCCTACTATACTCTCTGAGAGAAACAAGGAAATAGATGAAGAGAGAACTCAGGAGGAGCTGAGTTCTTTCTCCATAACTGTTTTTTTTTTTCTCCACTTTTTTTAACCCTTGCCCTTTTACAAAAGACACTCTTAGTCTCTCTCCACAAAAGAACAGATGGCGAAAAGGCACTAATGGAATCCATACCAAATGGTAAATATACAGTCTCTACCAGTCTTCATCAGATTTTCCTGGCCTCTTCATATACAAATAGGGCATTTGAGGTCAAATTACCTATAATTTCATCAAGTGTGAAGGGACTAAATTAATGAGCAGTCCTTTGTGTTACACAAATATTTTTTGATGTTGCTATGTGTGTATGATGATTCCTAGAATATCATTCTCTGAAAAATATTATAAGTGATTCAAAAATATAATGGAGAAAATCATGGTGGATATAAATATGCTACAGGAAATTACCAATGATGACTTGTGTGCAATAAATAGTGTAAAAAGAAATGGTCACACTGGGAGCTAGAGGTAGCAGATGGGTAGCTGAAGTCCTGCACAGATGCATATCCAAAGGAAGGCCTTCAGCATACTGAATGGATTTATGGAAGGACAAAGACAAGAATCATGATGAGGACCTACATAAGAATTGTGATATGAACCTTTTGAAACAGAGAGAAACTCCTGTTCATCAATAGACATTTATTTAGGATACACCAAAAGCAAAGCATAGAAGAAACAAAGATAGGAATGGAAGGTCTTTCATGGACCTTGCTTTCTATTGTAGGGTGAACATCCACATAAATAAGTACAAACAAGATAACTTGAGGAAGGAAAAAGGACAACAACTAGGGGTTGGAATGGAGGGTAGGGAAATCTGGATTATGAACCTGGGAGTTTATATTTTGTCATATATACCATTGAAGATTTTTGAGTAAGGAAATGATGTGATCAGATTTATGGCATAGGAATACTATTTGACAGTTTTGTGAAGGATAGATTGGAGACAGGAAAGAGTAGAATCAGAAACATTAACTAGGAGGCCATTGCAAGAGTTCAGGCAAGGTTATAAGGGTCTGATCTTGGACAGTGGCACGGTGAATGGAAAGATTGTGCAGATAGACTTGCAAAGATTTGGTAACTGACTTGATATCGTGGTGAGAGAGAAGAAAGAGTCAAGAGTGAGTCTGAGGATGTAAACCTGAGTAAATGGAAGGGTAGTGTTGATCTCAATAGAAACAAATAAGTTTAGAGGAAGAAGAAGAAGAAGACGATAATTCAAGATGCCTATGGAACATCAGATAGAGATGGCCAAAAGTCAGTTGTTGATGCTAGGATGGAATTTAGGTGAAATACTCTAAAGATTTGGGAGTCAACTGGATAAAAATAATAACTGAGCCCACAATCACTGATGAGATCACCAAGAGGGAGAATACGTTGAAAAAATAAAGTTAGCCTAGGATAGAACCTTGGTGGACACCTTCATTTAGGGAATAGGAAATAGATGGTTGATCAGCAAAGGAATCTGAGAAATAGCAGGTATGTAAATAGACAGAAAAGTAGGGGTGAACATGAAGAGTGATTGACAGCATCAAAGCTGCACTGAGATCATAAAGGGTAAGGACTGAAAAAAGACTTAGCAATGAAAAGGCTCGTGACCCAAAGGGCAATAGTAAGATACATGTAGATATAAGTATGATAAGGCACCTTACTATTTTGTACCCAGTTATTTTGATGGTATCTCTTCCATTAGACTGTGAACTCCTTGAGAGCAAGGACTTTCATGTGCCTTTCTTTTGTCCTTAGCCCTTGCCACAATTCCTGGCACATATTAGATATTTAACAAATGCTTACTGACTATAAAATGACTGACTAGCCATGACATCTTTAAGAAGATGAAATGAACTGATTATGTATCAAGAGTAAAGGATAACAGATAAATAATTCAAGTGCCATTATGGAATCCATGAAATATAAAAGGAACCAGAGGAAGGTTACATGATTTGAGCAAATTCTCAGTAGAAGACTAATGGAAAGACATAGACAATAATTACTCAAGATCAAAAGGCATGGATTGTGATATGACCTAGTTGAAGTTTAAACATAGGTTGCAACAGTATTATACAAGGGAATACTTAGTGAGGTCAAGTACATTTTACATAGTGGAATCAACAAACTAGATGGAGAACATCTGCAGCCTGAATCATTGTAGAGTTTCTGAAAAGAGTTCAACTGGCATTTAAAAAAGTGTATGTGTGTGTGTGTGTGTGTGTGTGTGTGTGTGTGTGTGTGTGTATGCGTATGATAGGAGAGGAAAACCTCCTACCCATGTACCTCTACAACGCATAGTCACTGTTTCCAAGCCAAAGCAAGCTGTGGCAGCAGTAACTAGATGGACTTTTTCCTACTGGTCCTTGCATTCAGTTTAGTTAGCTTCTCAGAACTCCTTCTTTGCCATTTCTCTCAGTCAAACTTTACAACTGCTTCTGTTTGTCCTCCCAACCCATTGCTCCAGTCCACCCGCACTCAGATTATATCATGTTTATTTTAAGAAGAAGCTTCAAGGTTGCTTATCTGTAACATGGGCATCCTGAAAAACCATCTTGGCAGTTGGACTAACCAGGTTAGGGATAACCAGGGGATCTCAAACCAATCAGTGATTTAGGGGGATATCTACCCAAAGCATGTGAAGATTTCTCCCAGAAGAATGGGTGTGTGAGAACAATTTGTTCTAATGACTATGATGGTGGCTAAAGTATGCACTGTGGAGAGCTGAGGTCTTGGTCAAAGATCAACACCACCACAGTCATCCACTGCATTCCAGGTCATTCCTAATCATCTTGCCTTTTTGTTGTGCCACTGGACTTTGATGACTAGGAGAGATAGTGAAGCTGATGACTTTTTATAACTCTACCTCACTTAAATCCAATTGATGGACAAGTCAAGACATCGCTCATGTCACTGTTTCTTTTCGAAAATGAAGGATGAACTTCTCTAACAACTGGATACCTGAACTATGCTTTTGCATCTTCATAACCTCTAGACAAAAAAGCTTCTGTTCACCCAGATGTGCAGTTCCTGAGTTCCAAAGCATAACTATCCTTCTGGCCACTCCATTCTCAGTCAGCGCCAGGATAACCTGAAGGATAAAACCATCTGGGAAACTGAGTTTTTGTCAGTTCACTAAGTTTTTCAGATTTCTGGCCCAAACCAGATTGTTTATGAACCTATACTACCCAGAGTTTAAGATGATCCAAGTCATGGTACTTGTACAGAATCATTGTCAGGGTGCACTACTTACTGGGCGGCAATGTATTCTTGATGACTTTGGAAGATTTAATTTATAAACTCTGGGCAGGCTTTAGATGATCTTTTGCCAGTGCAAACTGATAGCCACTACTTCTGTTATCCTTATCAAGGATGGCATTAGGGGTAGATATTGTAGCATAAGCAGTGTCTACCTGTCACCCACAGCCTGCACAGTGGCCACACCCTAGTAAACCATCTCGGCAGAAGGACTAAACCAGGTTGAGGGTAACTGACAGACCTCAAACCCTTCAGTGAATTAAGGGGATGTTTACCACCAGCATGTGAAGACTTCTCCCAGAAGAATGGGTGGATGAGAACAATTTGTTCTAATAATCATTCTAATAACAGCAGATGCTACGAAGTGCTTAAAGCTTGGTCAAACCTCAATAACACAAAGGTCATCCCCTGTGTCCCAGGCCACTGCCAGATGTCTTGACTTTTGTCTGGCAATGGACTTTGATGACTTTGAAAGAGAGAGTGAAACTGACAACTTTTTTCAACTCTGTTTCACTTAAATCCAATTCACAGGGCACTCAGGATATCACTCATGTTGCCATTGCTTCTCTTCTAAAATGAGGGACTCTGTCAAGTCAAAACTCCTGGATGCAGGGAAGTTCCCTCATGGTAGTGATGGAGCTCATAGCACAGCTGTAGCATGTTAAACAAGAAAGGAGAAAGGATGGGTACATGACTATCCTTATCCTCAGTACAAATTATCTGTACTGGTGAGCATCCTATGCCTTATCTTTACACCCAGTTTAGTTGACTTTTCAAAAAATCTACATCACCTTATTTTTGATAGATTTGTCCCTGACTGCTTTCCTATTGCTTCTGTTTGTTTTCCCAGAGCATCCCACTTTATTTTAGAGTTTATTTTAACTATCAGTCTCATCTCCTATGCCAATTAGGCAAACCAACTTACTCTACATACCCTAAAAGTTGCAATATGTTAGCATTAATTTATACTGAACATAGTTAAACCTTTCCATGCCCTTCAGATTCAAATGTTCCCCTCTCGCTAAAATGTTATATTTCCCTGAGGAGACAATTGAATTCTATTCCATAACCATTTATTAAATACTTCTTTTGTGCAAGAAAGGGGCAACTTGGCATATAGGTCAGAGCTGGTTTCCTAGTAAAGAAGATCTATATTCAGGTCCTGCCTCTGACATATACTGATTGTCTGACTTTGGGAAAATGATCTTCCCTCTCAATGTTTCAGACAACTTTAAGACTTAAGTGGGTGTTGATTAGCAATAGGAGAGAGAAACTTCTTTTTAAGTATAAAGTACTATGCTGTGCATTATCATTGAGATTTTAAAATTTTTTCCTCATAAAGTATATGAAGAGGTTTCACCTCCATGTAGGATGGTTTCTGAAGAGACCTTAGGAAAAGAAGGTACACATTTTAAAAAATAAAGCAAATTAATAGTCTAGGACAAGTCTATACTTATAATGACTTTTAATGTAAAGTATCTGATAAGCCCCCTTTAAGAGAAGTGTTTTTTCTGCAATGTGGAACCACCTTTGCATGACTCAAGACCTTCTTCTCTAAAGGAAAAGTCTTGTTTTCAATAATAGATCTTTTAGAAATTTTTATTCCACTTAGCTCTGTGGTTTCTTGATAACCTATGGAAATGCTGTCAATAAGGATAGTCAGATAACTGGGCTGTTACTGAAGAAAGTTGAATAACTTTTTTGAAAACGTAACTCAGGGCTCAGATTTTTTGGGAAAGGAAGTCTTCCATGATTTATTTTGCCTAATTCCTCCTGATTAGTTTCCCTTTAGGACTTGTGTATTTATAGTATGTAAATTTAAGATCAAAATCCATGTTCATAATTTTATATCACTTTGAAGATAGCTAAACCAACTGAGGTGCTGTTTATTTGAGTGAGGACATTCTTCATGGTCATAGCCTCTATCTTAAGCAAAACATTTCATAGTTATAAAATAATGGAATTTGATAGGTGGAAGGGACCTCCCTCATCAATCATCTAACCCATTGCATTACACCTGAAGCTTCAATCCCGCAGCCCATAACACTCCCCAGTGTGACCTGAACCAGATTAAAATATAATTGGGAAATATCTAACAAAATAAATAAAAACACAATAGAACACAGATAATGCTAACACTTGATTTCCTAAGTCAGTATGCAACCTGTAGGCATCAGTCAGTTGTCCGCTTTCTGTCTGAGCTTGTCATTGACTTGTACCTCTTACAAATGGCTGTGTGACCATGGGTAAATGATCTAAGCTCTCCGTTTCCTTGTCTGTAAAATAAGAATAATGATAATGCTTAAGAGTACTTACCTCACAGGATTGTTGTGATAATCAAATAATGTATGTAAAGAGCTTCGCAGAGCTTAAAGGACTACATGATTGTTGGTAATGGTTATCAACATTACTGTCATTCTCAGACTGAGCCAACCACAGAGTCAGAAATACCTGGGATCAAGTCTATTCTCTGACATATTTACTGGCTGTGTTACACTCAGAAAGTCACTACCTTTCATGACCCTAAGCAACTCTCAAACATCACAGGGTTGAGGGTTTGCATGGGTAGAAGGAGTTTCCTCACTGGAATCTCCCTATCCCATTGATACCACAGGTCCCCCCAAATAAGCCTTCTTGTACAGATGTAGGCTAGGTTGTGGGGTTTAGGATCCAAAGCCCTCCTTGGCAAGCATTATGAATTTCCTGAGGGAAAAGCAGAAAAATGCCTTTGTACTATTTATTCCTTGGTCTTCCTCCAAAGCCATCAGAATCCCAGTGCTGTTTTTTGGGAGGATCTGTTTTTGTCCCCAAAAGACATCTTTATGAATTACCTACTTGCCCCAATCCTCTCAAATTATTTTAACCCTTGGACAATGTAATAGAATTAGAATTTATTAATTTATTTTTCTGTAGCTCTGAAAATGTGCTCTTCACTTGCTTCATACACACCTTCCAGCTCTTCTGTCTCTAAGTGCTTAGAACACAGAAGTCCACGTAGTCCATGTCTTTTGAATCATTTTTACAGTGATTGTTGACCAGCTCATTGAATGATTGACAGAGCTAGTACATGAAAACTGTCCATGTCGAATGGTTTAAATTCAGGCCTGCCTCAAAGGTCTCTTAAGTTTCTTTCCTCCGCTTTAAAGAAACTATGGTTCTGTCATTTTTGTTACATTAAAAAATTAGGTAGAAAAGTTGATGTTCATTGGTGGCCAGTTTTCACTGTTGACAAAAATAGAATAATAACTCACTTCACATGGCAAAGTGAATCAGTACTCTACTAGTTAGTGCAAGTATTATTTTATAGGTGAGGAAACTGAATCTCCGAAAGACTGAATGATTTTCCAACTGTAACATAACTAGTCAAGGGTTTGAGAACAAATTTTAACATAGGAGTGTCTGGAAAATAGAGCTATTTATGCATATTTAGAAAGTACTTTAGAAATTAAAAGATCCAACATCTGCTTCATAAATTTCATAACCCTGGATGAAAGATTTTTGAGAAAATGAAAAATGGTATAGCATTAATACAAAATTGGTCAATTCTGCTTTAACATTTCTATGATCTATTGCTTTGCTTTGTTTCCTCAAAAATGAAGAAAGCCTTTCTAAAACCAACAGAATCAACACCATGGTGATTCATAAAGAAGGACTGTTTGTTTCTGGAAATGTAAGCTTTTTCTTTTCTAATATTTTCTACTTCTGTCATTTGTCTTTTAAGAGTGAATGTTAATTTTTTAAAAATCCAATCTTCTTGGGGGCTAAGGTGAGAAAGGTGAAGGGAAATACAGAAAAGAAACCTCAGATGATTATATTTCAAATGCAGCCCTAGAGAAGTTTTTTTATGTATTTCTGCCAAAGCAACATAAATTGCACATCCGTCATCCTTTAACATTCTCAGGATGTTGGATGTGGAAATTTCAGTAATTCTGATATACAGTTAGGGTGGGAAGGGGACCTGAGAGAACATCTAGTTCATCTGATATGTTAGGAAACAGGAATAGATGGGGTATGGCTTACCCAAAGTCACCTAGGTAGGTAGTAAATGCCAGAAACAGAATGTAAACCCAGTCATCTCTTGAGCTTGGTCTATTTCTGCATTTATTCCCAACTGCTGTGATAAGACATTCCAATTTATAGCTGTAGAAATTGTTGCAAAAATGAAAAGAACCAAACCATTTAGTACCAGAGTTAGTGCCAGCCTTAATCTCTGACTGATCAGCAACCTGGGTTAGAATAGACTTACAAGGTCACATATTTTGTCTCTAGTTGAGCCAGAACTCTTCTCTATTCCTTAGCCACAGACTATAACGATAACCCAGCAAGAGTCAGCCTTTTGGCGCACACACACACACATGCATGCACACACATATGCACACGCACACACACACATGCACGCACACACATACACACACATACACGCACATAAATATGAAGGAATAAATCAAAAGAAAAGTAGGTGTCTCCTCCATTTGGTACTTTAGAAAACAAAAACACAACTTTTGAAGACTTAGCCCATACATTCCTTAGCAAAAAAAAAAAAATAGCTTGGCCTCTGCTTCTCCCCTTTTCAAGCTGTTTTAATAATGTAGTTCCTCCTTCAAAGCTGTCATTTCAACCTCCTTATAAAATAAAGAGTGGAGCCTATGGGGAGAGTTGTCATACAGTGATTTGTTTCAGGCCCATGTCTTCTGAGACAGCCCTAAATTCAAAAACCTTAAATTAGTATGATATTAATCTCAAGAGGGTCTAATTAAGGGAATATAAATTAATTGTCCAACTCCAGTTTAACTATTGGAAAAACAACTTCAAAATCTTCTGTAGGTCAATCAGCAGCATTATCTTTATATGCCAAAAGTCAATTAAGTTCATCTAAATCTGTTCATAGTATTTATTTATCATTTACTATGTGCTCAGCTCTGTGATGGGGGATCCAAAGAAGTATTGGGCCCTTAAAGAACATGGGGAGACAAGACTAGAATTTTCCAAATATTAGTACGACAGAGGTAATGTGAGTACGAATAAGACATCTCTATAAGACAGGGAAGAAAATAAAATTCAATTATTTTAAAGCAAATACATTATATATATAATTAGAAGTCTTGTACAGACAAAAGATATAGCAGGAATTCAGAAAACAGAAAGATCAATATAGACTGGGAGATTTGAGGAAAGCTTTCTGGAGGAGATGAGAATTAAGCTGACCCTTCAAAAATGGATAGAATTTGGTTAAGGTGGGAAGGAAGGTTGCACCTCTTGAAATGGATTGTGATTACAGCCAAGCCCTTGGCTTGACTAAGTTAGTAGAGAAAGTCCATTATGCAAGGTTGCCCTTATTTTCTTCTTATTTTTTATACCTAGGAAGGCATTTTGCGTTTTATTGCTATCAGGGAAACTAGCTACACTCTAAAGGACCACATCAATTTACAAGTCTCTGTGAAGAATATTTTATTTTCTCCTGATTACACACGAATACTACTCCAAACAGAAAACGTACGTAAGATGATGAATTCCTGTCATAAAATGCTAATATCATGTATCATGGAACATATTCTTTTGAAGTACTTTAATCATAATCATATGTATATGTGAAGGATCTATTAATTTATTCATTTAGATAATTCCCAGGTTAGGAAATCCCTCCACTAAGGCAGATTATAACCCATCTATGACTAGATTAGTTCTCTGGGTGTGTCTCAAGAACTGAGAGGTTAGGCCATTTACCAGTTTCACATAGTTCATAGATGTCAGTGAGAGGATTTGAACCTAAGTCTTTTTGGCTCCAAAGTCAGCACTCTGTGCCTCATGTCATATGAATGGAGACTGGAGAGCCAGGGACCTTCTCTTCCTTCTCCCTTCCCCTTTTTAGCTTTCTTTTGTGTATAATTTTCCTTAGTTAGGTTGTAAGCTCCTTACAAGTTTTTTGCATTTCCAGGGCTTATCACAGTACCTAGCACATAACTGGCACTTCAGCGTTTTTTGACTGCCTATCTCTCATTATACTTTACCAATTTCACATTTTCATTCTCCCAGGCTTCTATCAATGTTCTTGGGTCACTTTTGTATGCAAGCTGGATTCCATAGTCATTTCCACCCTTGTTCCCTTTATCTTCCACTGTTTTTGCTTTATTAATCAAAACCCTGGCTCACCCTCAACATTTGCCGTCTTTTTTCAAGCTACTGAGTACAGCCACAGGAAGTCACAAAACCAGTGGAGAGGAACAACCATGTTTTCTTATCTCCCCTGGGTCTACCCTAATACACAAAAATCCTTTCATTCATCTTTAAGGGACTCCTTTCTACATTCCCCATGGCTGTTCAAAATCTTCTTTCTCTTCAAACCCCAAGTCCATCCCTTTTTACTCCTAGCAGTTGAATTGACCTTCTTCCCTATGGAGAAAACTGAGACTCTTCATCTGAATTCCACGCTCCTTTTTCTCCTCATCCTTCTTTTGTTCCTGTGTTTGAGAGGATAAGGTAGCTTTCCTCCTTGCCAAGATAATCTCTCCACTTTGCCTTGATCTCTTCAAGGATCTTGTTTTGTTAATCAATTTTTTGTTGGGATCATCTACAGCCATGCTGAGACCTCCACTATCAGAATATCAATTTGACAACTATATGGAGGATGGATTGGGAAGGGAGAGACTTGGAGCAGAGACACCAGTTAGGAAACTACTGTAATAGTTCAGGTGAGAAATTATGATGGCCTGAAGTAGGATGATGGCCGAGAAAGATCAAAGAATAGGACAGGTGTGAGATTCATTGTGCAGGTAAAACTGACAATTAACAGTTAATGGAGGTGAAGAAGGGGAGAGAGTTGAGGATGATCTGAGGATGTATAAACCTGAGTGACTAGAAGGATGGTGGTATCCTTCACAGAAACAGGAAAATTTTGAAGAGGAGAGGATTTGGGGAAATAGACAAGTTCTCTTTTGGACATATTCAGTTTTAGATGCCTACAGGTCATCCAATTAAAGACATCTAATAGGTAGCTGGTAATGTGGGACTGTAGTTCAATGGAGATTCAGGCTGAATACAAAGATTGGACCATTAGATCATAATTAAATCTGTGGAAGTCAATGGGATCACCAGGAAGGATGTTAAAGAGAAGACCCAGGACAGAGCCCTAACCTTAACTTCTGATCTAACTTGATATTGAATCATAGATATAGACTTAGAAATGGAATGCAAAAGCCATTCGCTGTAGCCTGAGTCTGGCTCAAAACATGTCCTGGTAGTTTAGTTTCCATAATGGAACAATGTGAGATATGCATGCATCATTTAACGGTGAACAGAAAAAGATTTACTCAGCCAAAACAGTAACAAGGATTATTCAACAAGGATAGGCACTGAAGATACATCAAGCTGATTTAGTCAAGCAAAAGCTCCCTTGTCAAGTATCCGAGTATCCCTGGAATTTTGTGGCAGCTCCATACTCAAGCGCTGAGAAACAACAATCTGAGCCTTTACTTTCCTGAGTCACACAAGCCTCAAAATAAATATAAGTACCTTTTAAGGAAGAACTAGGCCTGTAGGGAGAGGGCTTAGGATATTGCTCCTTCCCTACCATCCATCCCATTCAGCTGAATTCCAAGGTGATGAGGTGACTTGCTCAGGTACCACAAAGGTGGCTGTTGTTTTCTCTCTATGACTCATAACTCTGATATCTTTCTTTTTGAACACAAACTTCTATCCTTCAGTATTTCCTCTGCCTTACTCCTACAGGTATTCATTTTCACTTTGACTTTCAAGATTTCTAATCCTTTCTCTCTTAGTCTGTCACTTCTGTTTGGGCCTCATTTTCCTCCTTTTACAATCTTGACCCCATAGTTAACTGGTTCAATTATATACTGCCCTCCTCTTGAATGCCATGTGCTCCTGTCTTATTATCATTTGTACCTTGTCAAACCCCAACCCTCACTTATGCCCCCTATCATTTCACCTTCTCTGTACCTACTCATGTGCTGCTGAACACATCTGGTGGAAGGTCATAACCGTGCTGGTTGGATCCACTACCAACTTATGTTATTTAAACTCAGCAAGGCCGTCATGGTTGTACAATAATTCTTTTATTTATTCCTAATCACCTCTTGCCTGCACTGACAATGGATATATATTGCATAAGTTGTAGCAGTAGATCCTGTGATCAATTTCCCTGTTCTAGGATGAACATACAGCTGACATTTGTGCAGTCTTTTTGCTCCCATCTATTATTAACATTGTTCTTACTTTAAATGTTCTGGGAAAATTCTTTAAATGAACCCAGAGTCAGACTCAAGCCCAAATCATCCATAGATACTTCCTACATGTGACTTTTGGCAAGTCACTTAACTTTTGCCTCAGTTTCTTCAGCTGTGAAATAAGATTGCCTGCCTCAGGGTTGTTGTGAGACTCAGATGAGATAATTGTGTAAAGCTTTTATTAGTACTGTGCTTGTCACTGTTAGATTCTTATTCCCTACCCTTGACTACACTAGTTGTTCCAAATCTTCTAAAGCCTGTTTCACCTTGTCTCTCAGCAGAGGGTCTCACCTTTTACCTGCAAACAGAAGCCATCTGTTATGGGCTGCCTCTTTCTCTTATTCTATACCTCAAAGCTGCTCAATCTTATCTCCCATTCTTTCATCCTTTGCTCCAGTTTCTAATGAAGAGGCATGCCCTCTCCTTGCTCAGGCCAACACTCTATTTGTGTTCTTGATCTCATCCTCTTTGGTCTTCTCCATGAATTTGTTCCTGCAATCAGTGCCTCTCTTTCTCTCATCTTAAACCTCTATCTATCTATAGGCATCCCTGATGCCTATAAATACATCCCAGGTCTCCCCCATACTTAAAAACTTTCACTGGACTCTCTAGCTATTATAGTCAGCTTTCATAGCCAGCCTCCTGGAGAAAGCCATCAACTCTCTTGTGCTTCTTGTCTACATTTCCTTTCCTCCCATTTGCTTATTTTTTTGTGAGTAAACATTTTAGTAATAGCTTTAACAATAAAAGCAGTCACAAAACAGATGGCATTCTCCTTGATGGCACTAAATACCAAACATTACTATTCATAAATGTTTAATTCCAAAACCAGAAGAAAAAAGAAAAAAATACACCTAGGAATAAAATCTCAAATAGTATAACATTTGTTATAACTAGTATATAAACTTCTCCTTAAAATTAGTCACTATTAAGCCTAATTCAGATTCCATTCAAGTAATAGAACAAGTAATAATGATCATAAAATTACAACAAATGTGATGTTAAAAAATTAAGATGAGAAATTAACCCTGGTAACATTATTATTGAGTTCTTGGAAAGTATTAGGGGAAAAAAAGATTCCAGGATGAAATTCCCACAATGTAACTTGATTAAATCTCTAAGGCAGATTTATGCCTGAATTCATAATGATTCTGCACTTAGAATGGTAGTTATGAAATAGCTCCTGTTTATGCCCCTAGTTATAGAGAGCAAAGCTCTCTAATAATGATCTGGAGATTTACCTCCCTGTCATGTACTAGGCGGTAGCTAGGTGGTGCCATAGAATATAGAGCACCAGGCCTGAAGTCAGGAAGACTCATCTTTCCAAGTTCAAATCTGACTTCAGACACTAAGGTGAGAGCTCGGGCAAGTCATTTAACTGTGTTTGCCTCAGTTTCCTCCTCTTTGAAATAAGTTGAAGAAGAAATGGTAAACCACTCCACTTTGCCAAGAAAATTCCAAGTGGGGTCACAAAGAGTCAGATACAACTGAAAAGTGACTGAACAACCTGTACTATGAAGGTTGTCTCTGTCTCTCTGTCTCTCTGTCTCTCTGTCTCTGTCTCTCTCTCTCTCTTCCTCCCTCCCTCCCTCCCTCCCCTGTATGGTTCTTATTGGGTCCTGATGTGACAAACAAACAGACCCAGAAATATAAGGACAGGGTTGACCACAGGTGCTGATGAAAACTTATGAATAAAATATATTAATGAAAAATATTTATGAAAAACATTGATGAAAAATATAAAATCTGGCTAATGTATTGTTAACAGAGCAAATTTAAGGAAGGAACAAATGGAAATAAGGCTGTGGTAGGGCAAAGCTGCATGCTGTTTCTCTCCGAGGGATTGTTTCTCTGCACTCCTGTAATTGGGCAAGCAAGCATCCAAAATGGAAAACACACAGTGACAGTCACCTCCCAACTTGTGCGTTCAGATGGAGGTCATCTCTTATGGTCTTATAGAAGGGAACTGCAGGTGTGGCAGGCCCCAGCTGCTGCTTTGATCTCATGCAGCTGCCATGGGATGAGTTCTTCACTTCTAAATCCCTTTTTCATTTAGCTTCCATCCTTACCATTCAAATGAATCTGCAGTGATCTTTTCTCAGAACACACCCTTCTCAGTTTCTCTAAAGCATCTGATACCCTCTTTCCTCTCAGACATTCTTTTCTCAGTTTTTGTGCTACTGATTTCTCCTGGTTCTTCTACCTACATGAACATTCCTTTTCATTCTCCTTTGCAGTCATCCGCCCTCTGGGAGTGGGTGTTCTGCAAAGCCAAGTCCTTAGTCGTGTTTTCTTCTCTCCATGCTTTTTCTCTTAATGATCTCATCGACCTCTATTATATTAGCTCAATTGTCACTGCTCTACAGTTGAGTCCCAGAGCTGTATATTTTGCTCTAATTTTGCTCCTGAATTTCAGTCTCACATTGCCAACTGTGAGACATTTCAGCTTGTATGTCCTATGTGCATCTCAAGCTAAACATGTCCACAATGTGAAAGATTAGCCTCCTACCTAAACTTGTCCCCTCCTCTAAACTTTCCTGTTTCTTTTGTCAGCACCATGTTCTTGCAGTAACTGAAGTCTGCCACCTGAATCATCCTTGACTTCTGCTCCTCCCTCACCACTCACATGGGAGCAACTCTCATTGATTTTACCTCCAGGACACCTCTTCCATGTCCCCTTCTCTCCACTTGCATGGCTACGGCCCTATTTCAGGATGTGATTACTTGTTGCCTGGACTCAACCGCACTAGGTTCCCAGTTGAATTCCAGTTTCTCCCTTTCTCCACATAGATGAAAAAAAACTTTCCCGGAGCATAAGCCTGACCCTGCCACTTCTCTGTTCAAAAACCTTCAGTGACTCCTTCCATTTCCTCTAGGATAAAAAGAGGAACCTTCTATTTGGCATTTATAGCCCTCTCAATCTAGCTCCAGTCAATCATTCCTATCATGAAGATGTGGCATCAATGCTTTGTTCTATATTCCAGCTAGATCAGCCTATTTGCTGTTCTGAAAACAATATTTCATCTTTCCCTTCTGTACTTTTGCAAAGGTTGCCCTCATTCTTGAATACTCCCTTCTCTCTTTTGTCTCGTAGAATCCACAGCTTGCTTGGGGTCTCAACTCAGGTCTATCTCCTATGGGAGCCTATTCTGATTCTTCCATTTGCTACTGCTCTCTCCTTCCTCAAATTATTGTATAAATCCTTGTTTACATGTGTTCTTGTGCATATCCATGTTTAAATGTGTAGTGGCTTCTTTCCCATTCTGTTACAGGTTGTTTCCAAGGATAATTACCCTCAGGTTTAAGGCATTCTCTCTGATTGCACTAAACTAAACTAAAACTAGAGCTCAAGAGACCCCAATGTTGCATTTGCCTTTTATAGTGAGCCTGTTGATACAATGGTATCAAAGCAAAGGCATTTACTGAAATATTGTGGCATGAAAAATAATAATAAACACTTCCTATGAACTCGAGATATACTCTCCCACATCTACCCACAGCATCAGTGGGAAGAATGGACCCAGAAAGGGCGGGCACAGATTCTAGGGTACGCTAGCCAAGAGGCATAAACAAGGAACGTATGTGTCCAAGGCACTTCACTCTAGGACCCCACTGTCTTTTCTCTTCTCTTATCTGTGATTGGCAGGCTCTGCTGGGCTCTCTAGCCTTGCTTCTTTCTGAAGCTTCATCTTTTGGGTTATCTTTTTACAGGGCAAGTAGCTTTGCATCTCCCAGCTGCCTGCTAGACATCTCTACCCAAATGTCTCGTTAGCACCTCTAACTCATCAAATCTAAATTGTACTCATCATCTGCTCACTTAAATTTCCCTTTCCCCCTATTTCTTTCAATGGTACTGTCACCTTTCCAGTCCCTCACACTTCAGGATCATCTTTAAATCTTTCTTCTCCCTTCTATCTCACACTTCCATTTGCCAAAATCCTTCAGTTTTATTAAATGTCCTCCTTGCGTTTTGTGCTCCCGTCAGAGCAGACTCTCCTGATTCTGACCTTCTGGCTCACAGCTCTTGTCTCTTCTCATGGTATATACCTCACACCTGGAATGTACCCCCTCATCATTCCCACCTGCAGAAATCCTCTTTATTCAAGAACTAGAATAGGTGCCATCTCCTCCAAGAAGCCTTCCCTAACGGTTCCTGATATTTCTTACTGTATGCTACTGACATCTCTCTCCTTCATTGTTTCTGCATTATGTCATATATAATATACTTATTTTCAGTCATGTCACATTCACGCAGTAATTTCATATGCTCCTGGAAGAAACATTACTGTTTTTCATCTTTCCATTGTTAGTACTGAGCTCAAAGGCTAGAATACTGTACACATTTCATAAGTGTTTTAACTAAATGGAATTAACAGATTGATCCAAGAATGGGAAAATATAGCTACAAGCTGAAAAGACCTGAGGGGTTTGGGTGACTACAAGCTCAGTATGAATTAGCAGTTGCTAAAAAGGCTAATGAAAACTTTCGTAAGTTGAATTAATAGAAGTATTAGATCCCCTGTATAGAGGATCACTGTTTAGACCACATCTGAATTATTACATTCCGTTTCACATACCATACTTAAAGAATGGTACTGACAACCAGAGATTTTTTAAAGTTTCCATAAGAATGATTATAAGAACTTCAAGTATTTAGCTTTGAGAAGAAACTAAAGAGAGATATTACAGTTGTTTTGAAGGTCTATCATATAGAAGAGGAGTCAGGCTTGTTCTGTATTGCATCAGAGGACAGAAACATAATGACATGGAGGTGAATTTTAATTATGTAAGAAATTTTAATAACTACTGTGTCCTAGCAATGGATTAATTATAAATAATATTTGTTAAGCAATTTAAAGTTTGCAAATAATTTTACATACATTATGTCCTTTGAGCCTCACAACTCTGTGAAGTATTATGGATATTATCATTTGGATATATATTATTATGATGGTATTATCTATCTTGCAGCTGGGGAAATGGAGGCCTACAGAAGTCATGAGTTGCTTATAGTCACATAACTAAGTAAATGCCAGAGATCAGATAAGAGTCCAACACGCTGTCCAATGTAGCATACCACCGTCTTGGAAAGAACTCATAATTTGGTTTACTCAAGCAGAAACTGAAGTTATCATACATTAGGATGTAGTAGATGAGATCTCTCCATTGGGTAGAGGACTGGAGATGATGACCTCCAAGTTCCCTTTAAACTATTCTGTGAGCTACTCCCAATGGAATGACTTTTCTCTCTTCCTTTCTCCCACAAAATGCAGAAAACTTTTAAGGATGATAATTCTGCCAAAAAACTTTGCATTAACCCTGATTTTTTTCCTGTGAGTGAGAGTTACTGATCTCATTTGGAAGATCTGATATTATAGTTAAATGAACAGAATTGATTTCTGAACTCCACTATGCACTTGTCTGACCCTGGCCAAGGTACCTTACACATCCATGTACTCCGAGGTGCCTACTTGTTGAACCAGTTACCTAGATTAGAAGAAGTATTTATTGTGTACATAGTACTTTAGAGACAGATGGCATTACTGAATGTAACCAAATTGCTGACCAAATATACACCACAAGATGTTATCAAGTTATAGGCCAACAATAATAGCCAAGCACAAGGGGCCCAAAAATACCAGTGAGTTTTAATGCATACTAAATTGAACCTTAGCAACTTAGGGCAGACCAGTATGAACCACCAGCTTTAACTCCACAGGGACTCTAGGGTTACTTGAACATTTATTCATTACTAGTAACACATCCACTAGTAACATCCAATGTGGGGGATAAGTTATGAATATTCAAGATTCAGAGCAAGAACCTCAGGTGAAAGGGGTTGAAATATAGTCTGCCTTGAAATGGAAAAAACTCTATTTGGAATTATTCAGATATCCTTTGGTAATTGCCATGAATTGCCTTTTCCTGTGTCCCATTTCTTCTAAACAGAATAGGGATAGCCAACTAGTTGCCAAGAACCTTTTCTTCCCTCACCCTTCATTCAACACCTCCTCTATCTCAAATGTGGTAGAATAACCCTGTGACATGAGATCTTGATATTATCGTACTTTAAATCTTGAATGAATTTTCTTGCCATGGGTTCACTTCAATTTCATTAGTCACAAAGCCATGGTTTTTTTAGTTTTGAAGCCTACCTAAAAAGGTTTTTTTCCCTTTTGACCCAGAAGAGTCTTCACCTTAGTTTTCTATTTCCTAAAATAAGTATCATTTTCTGAAAGAAGTATTATCATGAATATATATTTGAAAGACCAGTGACTCAAATGGTATAGATAATTCTTCCACTGATACAGATCATAGCCTCTTTGTGTACTATGAATTGATACAGCTGAAACCTAAATAGTATGGTGTTAAACCTTCTAGTGAGGAGCTTAGGTAGGAGGGTGCTCAGGTAACCATTTCTGTGTCTAAATTTAGAGGCTTTCTGGCTCGGTAGAGTGCATAAGAGTTTACACTTCACTTTCATAGCTTCATGAACTTTCACATTATAATAACATATCAGAGTAGAATTGTTATAAAGATCAAATGAGATAATGTATGTAAAGAGATGTGCAAAACTTAAAATGCTATGTAAATATTAATCACTACTGCTAATGCTATCATTTTATTTTTAAAAAGAGGAAATTAAATTAAATTCATGGTTAAATTTGGTCAGCTGGTCCATCAGGAAACCAGAAGTCTCCAGACTTGGCTCTGTGATTGTAACTGCTTCTGTGCATGTTTTAGGCATAGCTCTTGCAGAGGTAAATTAATTCTTTTAGCAGTTGAATTTGTAATCTGTAAAATAATTCATGAATTCACCACTGTTTTCTTCAAAGGGTTATTTCAAGGTTCTAAAAAGGAAAGCCAAGAAGTTATATTTTCTCAGGAACTTGCAGCAAACAGATTGTTTTCAAATGATTTTTAAATTGTGTTTGACAGGGATCTGTTTTTTGCTATACTTTTGAGGAAAAGCCAAAAATTGAAACAATCTTGGATGCATCTGGTGGCACTATACAGGCAATTGACTTTGTCACACTTGGAAACCAATATTGCATGGTGAGAATTTTCTCTGTTCTATTTAGAGATGTATTGGCATTGACATTTCTGAACTGTGAATACCTAACTATATATAATTTAAATATGTACCAATACAGGTAAAAGCATTAATTTCATTACATTTTTTGGTACAAATTCTTTCTCTTCCTACTTTTGCTTCACCGTCCTCCTGCCACTCCATGAAAAAAACCCAAGAAAAACAAAGCCTGTTACAAACATATATAGTCAAGCAAAACAAATTGCTGCATTGACTGTGTAAAAGAAATGGAAAAAAGCCTATAATACTCAGTCTGTACTCAAAAAGTTGATCAACCCTCCATCTGGAAGTGGGTAGCACGTTTCATCATGAGTTCTTTGGAACTGTGGTTGTCCATTGTGTTAATCAGAGTTCCCAAGCTTTTCAAAGTTGATTGTCTTCACGTGTTATTATTGCATAAATTGTTCTAGTTCTGCTTATTCACTTTGTAACCATTCATACGGTGCTCAGATTTTTCTTGCAATCATCCCATTGTTCATCCTCTACCCAATCGATAGACACCCTTTTGTTTTTCAGTTCTTTAACACAATATAAAGAGATGCTGTAAATATTTTTGTACATATGTGTTGGTCCTTTTCCTAGTTCTTTGGTCTCTTTGGGATATAGATGTAGTAGTGAAATCTGTAGGTTAAAGGGTATGCTTAGTCTAACACCTTCTTTGGCATAATTTCAAAGTGTTTTCCAAGTGGCTAAACCCATTCACAATTCTGTGAACAGTGCATTAACATACTTGTTTTCCTATAGTGCCTGCAATATTGTCATTTTCTCTTTTTGTCATCTTTGCCAGTCTAATAGATGTGAGGTGGTACCTCAGAGTTGTTTTAATTTGCACTTTATCTAATTGTTAGTGATTTAGAGTATTTTTCCTTGTTGCTGTGGATAGCTTTGATTTTCTTCCTTTCTCCTCAAAACTGGCTGTTCATCCCTTGACTATTTATCATTTAGGGGCAGCTAGGTAGTGCAGTGGATAGAGCACCAGTGCAGGAGTCAGGAAGACCTGAGTTCAAATCTCACCTCAGACACTTGACACTCACTAGCTGTGTGACCTTGGGCAAGTCACTTAACCCCAATTACCTCATTCTGGGTCATCTCCAGTCATCCTAATGAATATCTGGTCACTGGATTCGGATGGCTCTGGAGGAGGAGTGAGGTTGGTGACCTGCACAGCCCTCCCTCACTCAAAACAAAGTCAAGTACAAGTCACCATTTCTCTGATGGCATGGTCTTCTTCAGCAATGAAGGACGAACATACACATTTACCAATTAAGGACTGACTTATATTCTTATGAATTTAAATAGTTTTAATATATTTTAGATCCTTGGGCTTCCTTGCCATATCCTTAATCATATTGGAAAGGCTTCTTGTTTATATCCACTACAGATAATTTTTCTCTTGGTTTACTCATCATACCAAGAAATATTCTGTTTATTCTTAAGCTTTCTAGAGCTGCTATCATTTCTGAAAAAAAGAATGGATGTTGTAAACAGCCAAAAGTTTTTAGACATCTGTTGATATAGGCATATGATTTTGTTGTTTTTGTTAACATGTTTAATTGCATTCATAGTTTTCTAAATATTGAACCAGTCTGCTTACCTGGTATAAATACAGCCTAGTCATAGTATATTATCTTTGTGACATGTTGCTGAGTCTTTTTCCTAATATTTATCAAAATATTTTTTGTTAATATTCATGAGGGAAATTGGTCTATAGCTTTCTTTCTTGGTTTTGAGTTACTCTACATTAAGTATCACGATCATATTTGTGGAATGAAGGAATTTCATAGGACCCTTTGTTTTCCTATTTTTTGTTTATGTAGTGTTGGGGTTAACTTTTTGAAATGTTTTGGAGAATTTTCTTTATTTCCAATTTATTTATTTATTTTTATTTTTCAATATTCATTTTCACAAAATTTTGAGTTCTAAATTTTCTCCCCATCTCTCTCCTTCCCCCACTCCATAACGCCTTACATTCTGATTACCCCTTCCCTCAGTATGCCCTCCCTTCTATCACTCCTTTCCCTTCCTTATCCCCATCTTCTATCTTTTCTTGTAGGACAAGATAGATTTCTATACCCTATTACTTGTATTTCTTATTTCTCAGTTTTACACAAAAACAATTCTCAATATTCATTCCTAAAACTTTGAGTTCCAACTTCTCTCCCTTCCTCTCTCCCCACCTATCCCCACTGAGAAGGCAAGCAATTCAAGATAGGCTATATGTGTGTAGCTTTGCAAAAGACTTCTATAATAGTCATGTTGTGTAAGACTAACTATATTTCCCTCCATCCTATCCTGCCCCCCATTTATTCTACTCTCTCTTTTGACCTTGTGCCTCCCCAAAAGTGTTTATTTCTAATTACTCCCTCCTCCCATTTGCCATCCCTTCTCTCATACCCCCCACCCCACTTGTCCTCTTCTCCCCTAGTTTCCTGTAGTGTAAGATAGATTTTCATACCAAATTGAGTCAGCATGTTATTTCCTCCTTAAGTCACATGTGAAAAGCTTCACTTTTCCCTTCTTACCTCCTCACTTTTCTCTTCTATTGAAAAAGTTTTTTCTTGCCTCTCTTATGAGAGATAATTTGCCCCATTCCATTTCTCCCTTTCTCCTCCCAACATATTCCTCTCTCACCATTTATTTTTATTTTTTTAGATATCATTCCTTCCTATTCAACTCACCCTGTTTTCTCTATCTATCTGTCTATCTATCTATCTATCTATCTATCTATCTATCTATCTAGCATCTATCTATCTATCTATCTATGTATATAATGTGCGTGTGTGTGTGTGTGTATATAATCTCTCCAACTACCCAAATACTGAGAAAAGTCTCAAGAGTTATAAATATTGTCTTTCCATGTAGGAAAGTAAACAGTCCAACTTTAGAAAGTCCCTTATGATTTCTCTTTCCTGTTTACTTTTTCATGCTTCTCTTGATCCTTGTGTTTGAAGTCAGATTTTCTATTCAGTTCTGATCTTTTCATCAAGAATGCTTGAAAGTCCTGTATTTCACGGAAAGACCATTTTTTCTCTTGAAGTATTATACTCAGTTTTGTTTGGTAGGTGATTCTTGGTTTTAATCCCAGTTTCTTTACTTCTGGAATATCATATTCCAAGCCCTTCAATCCCTTAATGTAGAAGCTGCTAGATCTTGTGTTATCCTGATTGTACTTCCACAATACTCAAGTTGTTTCTTTCTAGTTGCTTGCAATATTTTCTCCTTGACCTAGAAACTCTGGAATTTGGCTATGATATTGCTAGGAGTTTCTCTTTTTGGATCTCTTTCAGGAGGTGATCGGTAGACTCTTTCAATATTTATTTAGGCCCCTGGTTCTAGAATATCAGAGTAATTTTCCTTGATAATTTCATGAAAGATGATGTTTAGGCTCTTTTTTAGACCATGGCTTTCAGGTAGTCCCATAGTTTTTAAATTGTCTCTCCTGGATCTATTTACTATGTCAGTTGTTTTTCCAATGAGATATTTCACATTATCTTCTATTTTTTTTGGTTTTGTTTTGTGATCTCTTGGTTTCTCATAAAATCATTAACTTCCATTTGTTCCATTCTAATTTTTAAAGAACTATTTTCTTCAGTGAGCTTTAGAGCCTCCTTTTCCATTTGGCTAATTCTGCTTTTTAAAGCATTCTTCTCTTCATTGGCTTTTCAGACTTCTTTTGCCAATTGAGTTAGCCTATTTTTAAAGGTGTTATTTTCTTCAGCATTTTTTTGGCGGGGGTCTCCTTTAGCGCGCTGTTGATTTGCTTTTGATGATTTTCTTGCATTGTTCTCATTTCTCTTCCCAATTTTTCCTCCATCTCTCTTACTTGATTTTCAAAACCCTTTTTGAGCTCTTCCATGGCCTGAGAACACTGCATATTTATTTTCAAGGTTTTGGGTGCAGAATCCTTGACTTCCTCTGATGTTAAGCATATTTCTTCCTCATCTGAAAGGATAGAAGGAAATACCTGTTCACTAAGAAAGTAACCTATATAGTCTTGGGTTTTTTTGCCTTTTGGGACATTTTCCTAGTCCTTTGTCAAGAGGAGGGTATACTCTGGGGACCTGTAAGTTCTCAGTTCTTCCAAGGTGGTACAATCAAGGGAAAGGAGTTTACTCCTCTCCTGGCCTGTGTACTGATCTGGGAGCAACCAAAAACTTTTCTGCCCAGACCTGGGAGTAGAATTCCCTCTCCACAATTCCTTGGCTCTCAGGCCTGAGATTCAGATTAGGGGTTTACTTACCCCAGGAACTTTAGGCGGGGGCAGGGCTGCCACTCAGGGTTGAGATTCAGATCAGTGGCTCAATTTTCCCAGGGGATCCAGGAGGAGGACTCCAAAAATGGATGCTGCTGTTGCAGTGGCAGCAGCCCTGGGCCCAGACCACACTCCCTTCTGGGTGAAGGAACTTTCTCAATGAGCTTTGAAGCTGTCTGTGGCATCTGTAGGCTGAGCAATCTGCGAAATGCTATCGCCATGGCTCCTTGAAGCCCGCTCTGGGTCCTGTCCCCACTGCACCACGTGGCCCACACTAGGCTGTGCTGTACTCCATGCCTGGTGTGAAAGACCTTTCCCGTCAGCCCTTTAGCTCTTGGTCTAGAAATCTCTTTCACTCTGTCATTCTGTGACTTCTGCTGCTCTACGATTTGTTTAGAGTAATTTTTTACAGGTATTTTATGGGCTATGTGGGGGAGCTTCTACAGGTCCATCTTTCTATTCTGCCATCTTGGCCCTACCCCCAAGAATTTTCTTATAAACCCACATGGTCCCAGGATTTTTTCTTTGCACATTAATTTATGACTTATTTTTTTTCTAACATAGGGTAATTTAAAAACTCTATTTCCTGTTCTATTGATCTGGGCAATTTACATTTTTTTTGCAAATATTCATCCATTTCATGATGTCTCATTATTTTCATTTTCTTTTATGAAATTATCATTTTTGTGATTTATACTTTGACCCCCTCAGTCTTTAGGGTTTAGTTATTTAGGTTCCATTTTTCAATCATCACTTTAATGGCAATTTTTAAAGTTTGATCTCATTGCAATGATAGATGTGCTTAATGGGCAAGACTGCAAGCAGAAGGAAAGTACTGAGAGCCTGAAGATTTTGGTGGTCAAGCTAAATTCAAATAGTTTCATAACTTGCAGCAATGATACTCCAAAGGGAGCAATATCATTACAATGCAAAGACTGTAATGTTATTTCAGCCCCTGAAAAGGAAAAAAAATCTTCCTGTCTTTTTCCTCATAGAACATCCCTACACTATCTTCCCAAATAGTCATTTAAATGCATTATTTGTGAGAGTTAAACATCCAACAAACAAGTCAATTTTATTGATCCCTAATCTGAGACACTTGTATCAGATTTTTAAAAATAGAAAGTAAAATTATTAAAGCATATCACATGAAAAAGTGAAAAAACATGCTCTGACATTTGTTTTGTTCTATTCAAACCTGTAGGCTCTGGATAGATTTTGTTGTTGCTAAGTCATTTTTCAGTTGTGTCTGATTCTCTGTGACCCCATTTGGGGCTTTCTTGGCAGAGACACTAGAATGGTTTGTCATTTCTTTTTCTAGCTTAATTTCATGGATTGGAAACTGAGGCAAACGGGTGTAAGTGACTTGCACAGGGTTACACAGCTAGTAAGTGTCTGAGACCAGATTTGAACTCTCAAAGATGAGTCTTCCTAACTGTCAGCCTAGGATTGTATTCACTCTACCACCTAGTAACCCCAGATGTATTTTAGGCAATGGATTATTCTCTTCATATTAAAATGGTGGTCAACTCAAGAAACTTACTTTGTTATTCCAATGCTCTACCTACAAGTTCATAAAGAAATTGTGATATAGGGGGTATGAAGCCAAGATTGGAGATTAGAGGAGACAACTCCTCTGAATTCTCTTAACATTCCCCTCCAAACAACTTTAAAATAATGCATCAAATTTTGGAGTGGCAGAGCCAACAAGAGTTGAAGATGAGATATGTTTTTCTGGCCTAATGAAACTTAAGAGGTCTGAAGGATAAGTCTGTGACACAAGGGTAGAAGCCTAGCATGCACACAAGTGCAGCAAACAAGAGGCAGCAACTGTGGCGATAGCACCAGTGGAAGCTTTGATAACCCTCACCCCAGAGAAGGTCAGGGTGTAGGACAACTGGACAGAAAGAGATTACAGAGGACCCAGTGCTGGCACTGGGTTCAGCTAGTGCTGACTGGCAACTCTACTTCTTATATGCAGTTCTGGATCACAGCCCCAGGGTGAAAAGGAGCACAAGGGAGAAGGGGCCTTGGTCACAGTTCCAAGGCCAAGAAATGGCAGAGGAACAGGATACCTAATCAGAGTTCCAGGGTCAAGAGCAATGCTAGTGCTTATAGCTGCAGGGAATCAGGGGCCCTTACTGGGTAAAGAAAAAAGACCAGGACAGCATTCACCACACCATCACACTGCCTTGGAAACACCAAAAACTTGCAGACTCTTAGAACTAGCTCTGAAAACAGTAGTATAAAAAGCCTGAAGCTTGGGACAATGCCTTCTCACTCCCTGGGTGAGCAGTGTCCAATTTTAACTAGTGTTCAAAGTCAAGAAATAGGCTGATAAAAATCGACAAACAGCAACAACAAAAACTTCACCATAGAAAGCTACTGTGGTAGCAGGGAAATAGAGGACCCATACTCAGAAGACATGGAAACAGTTATAACCAAAGCCTCAAAGAAAAATGATAATTGAATTGGAACTCAACATAAATTCTTGGAAAAGTTAAAGAAAGAAATGAGTTGTAGAGGAAAACTGGGGAAAGAAATGAGAATGATGCAACAAAATTATGAAAAGTGAATTAATAACTTGGTAAAGGAGGCACCAAAAATTGAAGAAAATAACCTTAAAAACCAGAATTTTTTCTTTGCCCAAAGAGGCAAAAAAATTCACCCAAGAAAAGAACTCCTTAAAAGCAGAATAGACCAAATAGAAAAAGAGATGCAAAAGTTCACTAAGAAAACAACTCTTTAAAAATTAGTATTAGGCAACTGAAAGTTAATTATTCCATGACACATCAAGAAACATTTTTTAAAAAGTTGAAAGGATGAAAAAAAATGAGGAAAATGTGAACCACCTCATTGATAAAACAACTGACATAGAGAACAGATTGAGGAGAGATAATTTATGAATTATTGGACTACCAGAAAGCCTTGATAAAAAAGAAGTTGAGATATTATATTTCAAGAAATTGAGAAGGAAAACTACCTGAACAAGCAGGTAAAACAGAAATGGAAAGAATCCACCAATCACCTACTGAAAGAGATCTCAAAATGAAAATGCCTATGAATATTATAGTCAAATTCCAGAGCTCCCAGGTCAAGGAGAAAATATTGCAAGCATCTAGAAAAAAACAATTCCCGTATCATGGAACCACAGTCAGTACCACACAAGATTTAGCAGCTTCCATATTAACAGAGTAGTTGGAGTGGTGGAAGGCTTGGACTATGATATTTTGGAAGGCAAAGGAACTAGGATAAAGGCCAAGAATGAGTTACCCAGAAAAACTGAGTATAATCCTTCAGGGGGAAAAGTGGATATTTAATGAAATAGAGAAGTTTCAAGCATTCCTGATGGTAAGACCAGAGCTGAATAGAAAATCTGACATTTAAGCAGAGACTCAAGAGAAGCATAAAAATATGAACATGAAAGAAAAATCATAAAGGACTCAATAATGCTTAACTACTTACGTTCCTGTATGGGAAGATGAGTCATGTAACTCTTAAGAACTTTATCACTATTAGAGCAGCTGAGGAGTTTATATAGACAGAGGGTATAGATATGAATCAATTATGTTGGAATGATTTCTAAAAAATATGAAAAGGTGAGAAAGAGGGATGCACTGTAAGAAGGGGGAAGGTAGAAGTAGAACAGGGAATTTTTTCTCACATAAAACAGTTACATAAGGAAGAGCTTCTACAATGCAAGGGAAAATGTGAGGTGAGGTGGAGAGAAATGCTTGACTCTCACTCTCATCAGAAGTTGTTGAAAAGGGGAAGAAAAAATATATATACTCAATTATGTATAGAAATTTATTTTATTTTAAAAAGGAAACTAAGGAGAAGGGGATAAGAGGAAGATAGGGCAAATTAAGGGACACAGTGGTTAGAAATAAAATAGACTTTTGAGGCAGCATCAAGATAGAGGAGAAGAAATAAAAGAAGTGGAATGGAGGGAAGTTCACAGTGACCATAACTGTGAATTAGAATAAATGAACTTACCCATAAAAACAGAAGTAGATAGCACAGTAGATTAGAAATCAGAATCCACCAGTATGTTGTGTACAAGAGACACACTTGAAACAAAAAGACATGCACAGTTAAAATAACGGGCTGGAGAAGAATGTACTATGCTTCAGCTGAAGTAAAAAAAGGAAGTGGTAGAAATCATGATCCCAGACAAAGCAAAAGCAAAAATAGACCTAAGTAAAAGAGATAATCAGGGAAACTACATGTTGCTTAAAATGTACCATAGACAATGAAATCATATCAAAAATTTTATAGTAAGTTTCTCTGATAAAGTCCTCATTTCTCAAATATGTAGAAAATTGAGGCAAATTTTTAAAAATAAGAACTCCCCAACTGACAAATCAAAAGATATAACAGGCATTTTTCACAAGAAGGAATCAAAGTTATCTATGATTTATAAGCTCTATATCACTATTGATTAGATAAATGCAAATTAAAACAACTCAGACACCAACTCACACCTATCAGAAATGACAGCTGCTGAAAGGGATGGGGCAAATAGGTACATTAATAAATTGCTGGTATAGAGTAGTTAACTGGTCTACCCATTCTGGAGAACAATTTGAAACGAGGTCCAAAGAACTCTGAAACTGTATACTTTTTGACGCAGCAACATCACTACTAGATCTGTATCCAAAAGCAAAGAAAAAAGAAAAAGGACGTATATGCACAAAACCATTTATAGTAGTTGTTATTATGGTAACAAAAAATTGGAAATTGAGGGAATGTTCATTAATTGGGGAGTGGCTGAACAAGTTGGAGCCTATGATTGTGAGATTGTGATGCAATGCTATCATGCTGTATAACAAATCACTAGGGAAGTGGTTTCAGAAAAACCTGGGAAGACCTATATGAACTGATATATAGTGAAGTGAGAAGAATTGGGAGATCATTGGGCACAGTAACAGCAATGTTATAATATTGATCAACTGTGAAAGACTGGGCTATTTGACTATTCTGTTCCAATGATCCAAGATAATTCCAAAGGACTTATAATGAAAAATTGCTTTCTTCCTCCAGAGAGAGAGAATTGATGAACTGTGAGTACAAATTGAAGTATAATTTTCTCACTTCATTTTTTTTTGCAATTTGACTAATGTGGAAATATGTTTTCCATGATTTCATATATACAATTAATATCAGATTACTTGCCTTTTTAGGGGGTGGAGGTGAAGAAGAGAATTTGAAACTCAACATTTAAAAAAGAAATAATATTTAAAACAATAAATAACAAATTAGGGGGAAAAAACATTTTTGGTGCCATAGAACAAGCACTGACCCGAAATCAAATCTATGTTCAACTACTTGCTGCGTGTATGACCTTTAGCAAATAACTTTGTTTTTCTTTGCCTAGGTTTTCTCATCTCTGTAAATGAGATGATGGAAGACAGGGGTTTACTACAATAATTCTAAGGTCCCTTCTAGCTCTAAATCCTGTAAAACAATAGAAAGAGTTTTGAATTTCAAATTCATGTCAGAAGGAAAACCCTAGTCCATTCTCAAGAATTCCCAAGCTAATAAAATTCTATTCAAAGTCTTAATGACAAGGTGATACATAATTAATCCTTCTTTACACCACATTAGCCAAATACTCATTTCTTAGCTTCTTTTCTCCATTCCCAGTCAGAACACAAATCCCATGAAATTCAATGTGTTTTAAGCACTAATTCTATGACAGGACACAAATATAAGGACAACTATGGTGAATTTTCTAGAATCTTACGTAAATACATCAGGTAGAATTACTTCTAGTCAATTTTATTAGTTAATGTCCATATTAAAAACAACACAGATCATCTTTATTTAGTATTTAGTTAATCATTAAAAATAATACTCAAGTAATATTCAGTGCACCTTTAAATTACAAATGTTGAAATTGAAATTTTTGTCCTAACCCAAGTCATTCCTTTGTATGAATGTCACTTATATCACATCTCAAGTTAAACCAGTAGAGGCTGACCTGCCTTCACAAAATATAGAAAAAAATCATTTTCATAGAAAGCATTTCTATATTGATAACTGTACTTTTTTATTATTGTATGTTTCTTGTAGTCAATAACCATTTTAGGAGAATTTTGTATTTGGTCGATAGAAGATGGAAGTCCTGTCAGTAGATTATGCCTTAAGACAGAGGTATGTGTATATACATACATATATAAGAAGCAGATATTTTTGTGTTAAATGCTATGGCAACCTACCTTTTCATTTCCACATGAACTAATCCTTGGTTCTAGTGATAACTTTGCTGCTATATTAACTTGGTCAAGTGAATTCTTTTTTCTGGTCCTAAGTTTCCTCATATATGAACTGAGGGGACTGGACTAAATGAACTCTAAAATTCCTTATTCGAGACAATAATAATCACATGGTATGATCAAAAGGTAATTAAAATGATTCTACAAACCTTGCTTAAGTCACTTTCTTTACTGCAGTGACGCTATTTATTATGTGTGATTTCATTGGTCTATAATAATTATGCTAAATCTTCCTCTGATCCAAGTAAATCCATACTTCCCTTGCAACTGTCAAAATTCAGTATGTGAATGACTTATCTACAGAGTTAAACCCTGTAATGTTTTCTAAAATACATCTAGGAAGGAAACAATCCAGGTAGGAAGGGGTAAGTTATCACAACTGAATCACAGGTGTTTTTCCACTATGTATAATTTCTTAGGTTGTAATCTGATCTCCTCAGTCGCCTTGACCTAGGTGAAGACAAGTCTTGTTTTTCCTTAGCTCAACTGAGATAAGGGTAGTTTTTTTAAAAAATGACAAACATTATATAACTGGGGGCATGTAAATAAAAACAATTACAAAGGGCAATAAACAGATGAGTTTACAGAGCATACAATCCTTATCCTTAACTAGCTTTGGTATAGCTTTTGGGGTTCTGTTATTCCTTATTTCATCTCTGCCTTCACTGCTGTAACACAAAAAGGGATTGGCAACCATTTAAAGAGAACAAAGGATATCAAATTGTCCCCTAGCAGCTAGATGTCATACTGTTTGTCACAAGTGTGGTACTGTCTATTCCCTAGAAGAATTAAGTAGAGAACTAGGGCTATTAGTAACATGAAAATTTGTGTTAAGCAATGCTTCAGTTGTGATTGCTGATCTTTCTCTCTGTGATAGTCTCTCACAACTAAGAATTCTGAATAGGTCAAAATGAATAATTGATTTTAAGTACTTCATTTTACACAATTATTATTCATAGTATGATTAATCCAACTTTAATAATGATTTTATAGCTAAAAGTAAATCATTTAATTTATAATTTATACCTCATAAACTCATGATATATTAATGGATACATTTTCTCGACAAGGTTACATTTCTGTTAAAGATTAAATGTTCCTATGTATCCTAAGGGATTCAATTAGCTTCATCTCTTGTTAATAATAATAGTAATGGAAATCATGGCTGATATTGATATCATGCATAAGATTACCAAGTGCTTTAATATTTTAGGTGATCTTCCTATTTTACATATCAGAGGCAGTTTGTTGTAGTGTATACAGAGCCAAAAAGGCCTGAGTTCAAGCCTGCCTCTGACACGTCTTGGCTATATGACCTTGGACAAGTTATTTAACCTCTCGACGCTCCAAGAAACTGTCTTGAGATGATGAAGGTGCATTGGCAGAGGGAATCTCCTCATCTGAGTTTATTATACCAACAAAATCAAAGGTCCAATCCCAGTCCCCATCTTGTATTACATATGTATTTATAATTTATATTAGAACCTGATGCTGCTTTATTTGTTCACCCATTTAGCCTTCGAAAATCCTGGGCGGGTTGGGGGTAAGAGTTCTAATGTAAGTCTTTTATGCTAAAGCTAAAAATTTGGGCATTTATTTTGACTAGGTGAGTGATATGGCTTGCTGCCCCTCCTCCCTTTCAGTGGCTGTGGGGACCACTGCAGGATATATGCTGTTCCTTGACATTTCTGATGTCAAATCCCCTCGACTTATTCACAAAATCCTCCTGACCACATCTTCTATACAGCATATACAGTAAGTAAAACCTAGAATAGGTGCTATTTGTGATACCTTGTATAGTATGTTAGCTGGGAATACCATCAATCAATATTTCTGAGGTCCTAGCTAGCATAAAGACAGTAGGCTTTTTTCTTTTTTAACTACTGGTTGAATTATTAGATAATTATTTTATCCCCTTTTAATGTGGAAATGAATAACTGTTTTTGTTTATTGACATTTCACTTCTTTGATTTTATTATTTTAAATTTTTAGAGATTTCAAAATATTTTAAAATCTTTTATTTTATGATATTATCAGGGATTGGGTGTAGGGCACCATGATTTAATAATACAGTTTTATTTGGAAATTGTTGATATAAATCTTACATGATGGATTTTTATTTCAAACGAACTATGTTGACATAGTGTACTTCATTCATGTCATTTTCTGTAACTGAAACATTAACTATAGGTTAACATTTCATCATAGGACTGAAATAACAGAATTAGGGAGTAGGAAATGACCTAGTTCAACCCATACTCAAATGGAATCCCCACTAGAACAGACTTGACAAGTGGTTGAAAAATACACATGTGGCCTCTTCTTGAAAACCTTCAAAGGGGGAATCCACCATCTTTTGAAGTAGCCCATTTTCCCTTTGGTTGGGCAGCTAGGTGATGCAGTGGATAGAGCACCAGCTCAGGAGTCAGGAGGACCTGAGTTCAAATCTCACCTCAGACACTTGACACTCCTAGTTGTATGACCTTGGGCAAGTCACTTAACCCCAATTGCCTCATCTTGGGTCCTCTCCAGTCATCTTTATGAATATCTGGTCACTGGATTCAGATGGCTCTAGAGGAAAAGTGAAGTTGGTGACCGGCACAGCCCTCCCTCACTCAAAAAAGCAAAGTCAAGTGTTAGTCATGTCGTTATTTCTCTGATGGCATGGTCTTCGTCAGCAATGAAGGACAAGCACACGCACATTCTCCCTTTTGGTTAGCCCTAATTGTTAGGAAATACTTTCCCAGCATCAAACTTAAATCTTCTTCTTCGTAATTTCTTCCCATTGCTCCTAGTTCTCTTTTCTAGGTCCACACAGAAGAAATACACTCTCTCCTCCACTTGATAGCCCTTCAAATACTTGAAGAAGTACCTCCTGAAGTAATCTCCTGTGTAGAATTTGAGTCCTTGGGATTATCCACATCCTTTCGCTAAACCCTGTTAAATCTTTTTTCCCAGAATCTAGGATGCATGACAATACCTTGACTGGGCAAAAAAAAAACACCCTGTTTTAAGGGACTGATACATTTAGTATACTCTTGGACATAATTTGTAAGTTGTCCATGACATTCATATGTTTTAATTTTTGACCACTACCTCCCTCAGTCTTCCCTCCCTTTTTTCAGGTCCCCTCCCTTTTATGTCCCTTTTCCCTTACTACTTCTTCCTTCCCTTTTAGCCTCTCTTCCTTTCTCTTTCCCATTTTCCCTCCTACTGCCTATAGAGCTAGTTAGATTTCTATACTTAACTAAGTTTGTTGTTCCTCCTTAAACCAAATCAGATAAGAGTGAATCTCTCAAACAAAGTTCATCTCCCTCCCCTCTTTCCCTCTACTATATATTTTTGTGCCTCTTCCTGTGCTGTAATTTACCTTTTTCTGCCTCCTCCTTTTCACATCTCCTATTGCAACCCTTAAATCACATTTTTATCATCACATCATTTAATTTATACACACTCCCTCTATCTATGTATATCCCTTTTACATATAATAATAGATATACAATTCTCAAGATTAATAGGTATCATCTTCCCTTATAAGGATGTAAACAGTTTGCCCATATTGAATAACAATTTTTCCCCCTGTTTATCTTTTTATAAATCTCTTGAGCCTTGTGTTTGAGCTCTAGCCTTTTCTTCAGGAAGGTCTGGAAATTCCTTATTTTATTGAATGATTGAATGTCCATCTCCTTGCCTGATATATTATATTCAATTTTGCTGGGTAATGAATCCTTGGTTGTAGTCCCAGCTCCTTTGCCTTATGAAATATCATATTGCAATCCCTCTGCTCTTTTAATGTAGAAGCTGAAAGGTCCTGTGTAATCATGATTGTAGTGCCTCAATATTTGAATTGTTTCTTTCTGACTACCTGCCATATTTTCTCCTTCATTTGATAGTTCTGGAATTTGGCAATGATATTTCTTGGTGTTTTCAGTTTAGGAACCCTTTCAGGAGGTAAATGGTGGATTCTTTTGATGACTATTTTACCCTTTGGATCTAGGACCTCTGGAAAGTTTTCCTTGATGATTTCTTAGAAAATATTCTTCAGTCTCTTTTTTTCATCATGGCTTTTTGTTAGACTAATAATTCTTAGATTTTTCTCTCCTGGATCTATTTTCCAAGCCAGTTGTTTTTCCAATGAGATATTTTACATTTTCTCCTATCTTTTCATTCTTTAGATTCTGTTTGACTGATTCTTGATGTCTCATAGAGTCATTAGCTTCTACATGCCCAATTCTAATTTTTAACAAATTGTTTTTTTCAGTTAACTTTTGCATCTCCTTTTCTCTCTGTTCACTTGTTCCTTTTGAGAAGTTATTTTGTCCAGTTAGTTTTGGTACTTCCCTTTCCATTTGTCCAGTTTTCCTAGTTAGGTTTTTTGGCTCCTTTTCATTTGTCCAATTTTCCCAGTTAGGTTTTGTGTTTCCTTTTCCATTTGTCCACTTTTAAATTCTTCCATGATTTATTTATTCGTATTTTAAAAATCATTGCCCAGTTTTTCTTCTACTTCCCTAATTTGACTTTTAAAATCCTTCTTGAGAGCTTCCAAAAATGCTCATTGGGCTTGAAACTGGTTCATATTGCCTTCTGATGGAAGTACAGTCTCTTTGGTATTCATGTTTTGGTGCTTGTCCCCATAGAAAGATTCTATGGTCTAATCTTTTCTGGTTTGCTTGTTGCTCAGGATGATCACCTATTTCCTGGTTTTGAAAGTAGGTCTCTGCTTCTGGGACACAGTGGGCTCTGTCCTATAGTTCTTATGCTTAGAACTTTAGGCTTTGTGTGTTGTGGCGTCTGGTTCTTTCAGCTAGAAGCTAGACTA
The DNA here is from genome assembly GCA_023548195.1 of Bettongia penicillata ogilbyi. Classification (NCBI taxonomy): domain Eukaryota; kingdom Metazoa; phylum Chordata; class Mammalia; order Diprotodontia; family Potoroidae; genus Bettongia; species Bettongia penicillata. Next base: position 1,336,834 of record JAJHZJ010000336.1, read on the forward strand.
CTGTAGCTTACCTGGTTCTGAGCTGGTTGGTGCGCCAAAGCAAAGGCCAGGTGAAACCTTTCCAAATTTTCCCCAGAATTACCCTGGAGCTACCTGCATTAAGTGTGGCTGGCATAGGTGTTATCTGGCTGCAGAAGGTCTCCTCTCCTCAGCACAGGCAAGCTCAGTTGTTGGTGAACCCTGTTTGCTCTAATGTCTTCCCTATTTCCCTGACTGTGCTGAGGCAGGTCTGGGGTCCTGGTGTTGATGATTATGGACTCTACCCCCTGGGGCTCAGGAACCCCTCTCAGTTTGCTGAAGTTGGGCTGTCTGGGACCGCTCCAGTCCTGCACTGGTGGTCTTTAGCCACAGTAAGAGGGACCCCCTTTGTGATTTTCCTGGCCTCACAGTTAAGAGACTGTTTACCCCTTCAACTGATCTTACTGTTCCCGGATTTTTCCTGGGAAAATATTTTCTGGGTTTTTCAAAGTCAGCAAGGGGGAGTGGGGTAGAGCATCTTGCCACCTTGGCTCCCAGAAGTTCAAGTAGATGACTTACAGACATTTAATCTGCAGGCTGATATTCTCAGGAATGGCTGCTGCAGTTACCTGGGATTCTGTAGTTCTCTTTTGCTGAGTTCTACTGGACTTCCATCTTGGGCTGATGTTTAATGCTACTGCTGCTTCAGATGGCCTGGGGATTCCTATTCAGCTTTGCTATGGTGTGGTCTACACTAGTACAACCTGTGTGTTATGTGATCCTCCAGCCACGTGCAACAGATTCTTCCTGTCAATCTTCCAGTCCGTCCTGGGTTGGAAATCTGCTATACTCTTTCTGCTGTTGAACTCTGCCACTCTAAAATTTGTTCTCTTTTTAGAGGTATCTGAAGGAGTTTGTCTTAGAGTTTAGGTGAGTAGTAGCTCTCACTCTGCCATCTTGGCTCTGGCCATATGACATTTATATGTAATGAGTCTTGGTCATTATAAAGGAAGCAGCCATTAACCTGAAGCAAGGCTCCTCCTTTGTAGTGTGAAATCTCTAACCTGACCTTTGACTGAAGTGCTTTTATTTCTGAAGTCAAGAGTAGGGATATGGAATCCCCTTTCTGAAAAGTTGCCATCAAGGATGTCTATTGTTCCCAGCATCATAACTCATTCTTCTATTACATGCTAGTCACTCTGGGATTAAGCAGCTATTTATTTACAAAGGGAAAGAGAATTATAAATTCAGACATAATAAATTAGAATAAAATAGTTAATGTCATTATTATTCTCTAGGACTCTGAAACAAAATCTTCTGACCCAATCTTAGAATCCCTTCATCTTTTTCAAACTTGATTTATAAAAGATTACCAGGTGAATTGACTCCTCTCTGTTCTAAGGAACTAAAGGCTCATCTTTTCTTTCACCATTCCCAATACCCCTTTGACTTTAAAACATAACAAAAATTGTGTCTGGTGTAGAGGAAAGAATATGAGTTTTGGAGTGAGGGGACTGGATCTAAGCCTATGACAATGACCAGATGTGTGACCAGGGTAAATTACTTGACTTCTCTGAACTTCATTGTCATGCAGCATGACAGAGGATTAGACTTGAAGTCCAAGAAATATGGGTCTTACTGGCCTCAGATGCTTACTTGGCAGTAAGACCAATGAAAAATCACAGCTTCATAGTGCTTGCTCATCTGTAACTGCCTTTGTATAACCTACTTCAAATGGTTGTTGTGAAGAATGTATTTTTGAAAACCTTAAGAGGCTATACAGATTTCAATTCTTATTATTAAGGTATACATGGAAATTATTATAGTCATTATTGTCATCATTATGATGTTTATTTCCACAGGGAAATCTGAATTAATAGAGCATTTCAAGAAATGTCAGTTCACAGTATTTTCTCTGACTCTTTCAAAGGTTAGGCCGAACAAGAACCTGAAATCTGTTTCTTGAAAGCAGCCACTGGTTAATTACACTTTGTCCTCTCAGACAAGGAAATACGTTTGTCAAAGAAATAGAAAGGTTATGATAGTTTTCTCATCACCTCAAAAACATTGTGAAATAGCACCTTGAGGGTTCACAAATATAAATCCCTCCATAACAGTTACATATTTTATTTAAGGAAATGCTTAAAATTGCCATCTAAAAGAGTGGGTATGCTGAAAATGTATTATCCTCTTAGACTTACTGTATTTTTTCAGAATTATTTGTAAAAGTTCATTTTGATTTCCACTCATATGGAAGATGCATTAGATGTATTTTTTTTTGAAAGACAAAAAATTTTTTTTAGTCTAATACTATTCAGTGAACATTTAAAAAAAATTAAAATAGGTAGACCCCATATAGGGCTACTCATGGTTAGCAATCATGAAATGGTGATAGCACAAAAGGACACTGCTGGACAATCATAGAAGTAGGAAAAAACCAATTATTTTCCTTCTTTCCACCATGGAAAGATTTACATTTATCTGAACACATTTTATTTTTATTTTATTTAACAATATCTCTCAGGTACTTTATTTAATTTTATTGAATTACTTTGTTTTCAGTGTTCAACAATCACTTCCATATATCTTAGATTTTTTTTCCACTCCTTCCCCCAGGTACCACCTTTTTCAAGAGGCCTTTCCTGATTCTCCCAGCTGTTAATCCCCTCCCACCCTCCCCCCATTCAGTCTCTTTGTATGTTTTAACATAGTCTCTATTTTCTTACCTTTGAACATACTATATTCCTCCCCCTACCCTGCCTCGCAATCAGAATTATAAGCTCTCTGAGGAGAAGAACTTTCTTCACATCATAATTTTACCTCCAGCAGTCTCCTATAGAGCAGAAGCTTAATAAATGCTTGTCAATTGATCAGCTCAACAGTTTATTAATATTTGTAGCATTTCATTATGTTGATAGGTTACTATTTATTTAGCTGTTCCCCTGAACATGTAGACAATTCACTTCATTACAGTTCTGTGCAATAGCAAATTGTTGTTCTTTGTCCTTCATTCTTTTTTTGTGTTGAAATATAGTTATAATATTTTTTTGAATTTCTTAATATAAATTTATTTATTTAACTTTTTACATTCATTTTCACAAAATTTTGGGTTCCAAATTTTCTCCCCATTTATCCCCTCCCCCCACCCCAGTACACCGAGCATTCTAATTTCCCCCATCACCAATCTGCCCTCTTTTCCATCATCCCTCCCTTCTCTTGTCCCCATCTTCTCTTTTGCCCTGTAGGGCCAGATGACTTTCTATTCCCCACTAACTGTATTTCTTATTTCCTAGTAGCAAGAACAATACTCAACAGATGTTCCTAAAACTTTGAGTTCCAAATTCTCCCATCCCTCCCTCCCCACCCATTCCCTTTGGGAAGGCAGGCAATTCAATATAGGCCATATCTGCGTAGTTTTGCAAATGACTTCCATAATAGTCGTGCTGTGTAAGACTAACTGTATTTCCCTCCATCCTGTCCTGCCCCCATTGTTTCTCTTCTGTCTTTTGATCCTGTCCCTCCCCAAGAGTGATGACTTCAAATTGCCCCCTCCTCCCATTGCCTTCCCTTCCATCATCCCCCCACCCTGCTTATCTCCTTCTCCCCAACTTTCCTGTATTGTAAGATAGGTTTTCATACCAAAATGAGTGTGCATTTTATTCCTTCCTTTAGTCGAATGTGATGAGAGTAAACTTCATGTTTTTTTCTCAGCTCTCCTCTTTTTCCCTCCACTAAAAAGTCTCCTGCTTGCCTCCTTAATGAGAGATAATTTGCCCCATTCCATTTCACCATCTCTCCTCCCACTACATTTCTCTCTCACTGTTTACCTTAATTTCTTTTAAGATATGGTCCCATCCTATTCAATTCACTCTGTGCTCTCTGTCTCTGTGTGTGTATGTGTGTATGTGTGTGTGCGTGCATGTGTGTACATGTGTGTGTGTGGTCCCACCAACTACCCAGTTACTGAAAAGTTTTAAGAGTTACAAATATTGTCTTTCCATGTAGGAATGTAAACAGTTCACCTTGGTAAGTCCCTTATATGACTTCTCTTTGCTGTTTACTTTTTCTTGCTTCTTCTCATTATTGTGTTTGAAAGTCAAATTTTCTTTTCAACTCTGGTCTTTTCATCAAGAATGCTTGAAAGTCCTCTGTTTCATTGAAAGACCATATTTTCCCCTGAAGTATTAGACTCAGTTTTGCTGGGTAGGTGATTCTTGGTTTGAGTCCTAGTTCCTTTGACTTCTGGAATATCCTATTCCACGCCCTTCAATCCCTTAATGTAGAAGTTGCTAGATCTTGTGTTATCCTGATTGTATTTTCACAATACTGGAATTGTTTCTTTCTAGCTGCTTGCAAGATTTTCTCCTTGACCTGGGAATTCTGGAATTTGGCCACAATATTCCTAGGAGTTTCTCTTTTTGGATCTCTTTCAGGTGGTGATCGGTGGATTCCTTCAATACTTATTTTGCCCTCTGGTTCTAGAATATCAGGGCAGTTATCCTTGATCATTTCATGAAAGATGATGTCTAGGCTCTTTTTTTGATCATGGTTTTCAGGTAGTCCCATAATTTTTAAATTGTCTCTCCTGGATCTCTTTTCCAGGGCTGTTGTTTTTCCAATGAGATATTTCACATTCTCTTCCATTTTTTCATTCTTTTGGTTTTGTTTGGTGATGTCTTGGTTTCTCAGAAAGTCATTAGCCTCCATCTGTTCCATTCTAATTTTGAGAGAACTATATTCTTCAGTGAGCTTTTGAACCTCTTTTTCCATTTGGCTAATTCTGCTTTTGAAAGCATTCTTCTCCTCATTGGCTTTTTGAACCTCTTTTGCCAATTGAGTGAGCCTATTTTTCAAGGTGTTATTTTCTTCAGCATTTTTTGGGGTCTCCTTTAACAGGGTATTGATCCGTTTTTCATGCTTTTCTTGCATCTCTTTCATTTCTCTTCCCAGTTTTTCCTCCACCTGTCTAACTTGATTTTCAAAATCCTTTTTGAGCTCTTCTATGGTCTGAGCCCATTGGATATCTGTTTCAGATGTTTGAGGTAGAGAGGCCTTGACTTCTATGTCTTTCCCTGATGGTAAGAATTGTTCCTCGTCATCAGAAAGGAAAGGCGGGAACATCTGTTCCCCAAGGAAGTAGCCTTCTATGGTCTTATTTTTTTTCCCTTTTCTGGGCATTTTCCCAGCCAGTTACTTGACTCCTGAGATTCCTCTCCACCCTGCCTAGATCTGCCCAGCTAGTGCTTGGGGTCTGAGATTCAAATGCTGCTCCCCAGCCTCAGGGCTTTCAGTGGTGGGTGGGGCTGCTATTAAATGTGAGCTTAAGTTCTGGTGCTCAGGTGGGGTCAGGGCCACCTCCCAGGCTCAGTTCCCTCAGGGGGTTTATGCGGAGACCTTTGATAATGGATCTGAGGTCCTGTCTGCTCCGGGAGTCCTGGGCCTCCACTGCCTCTGCCACTGCCTCTGCTGCTGCCTCTGCCGCTACCTCTTGAGGGGGAACCACGGAGGCACCCCCCTCCCTTCTCAGCCAGCCCAGTAATCTTTCTCACTGACCTGTAGCACCTGTAGGTGAGGGACCTTCTCGGCTGCTGGAGATTCCATCCCTGAAGCGTGCTCGGATCTGCTCCTCTGGGGCCGTGCGGCCAGGGCTGGGCTCCGCTGTCCAGTGCATGATTGGTGGCACTCTTTCAGGGCTCTCTGGAACGGAAATCTCCTCCACTCCGTTGCTGCATGGCTTGCACTGCTCCAGAATTTGTGGGGAGTTCTTTTTACAGGAAATTTCTGGGCTGTGGATTTGGAGCTAGCATACGTGAGTCTTTCTACTCCACCATCTTGGCTCCTCCCCTCGATTAGATGTATTCAATGTGGCCTCAGAGGACATGGAATTATCACCAGTGAATAGAAGATATAGAAAGTTAGATTTCAGGAGACTCCATAAAACCTTATTCCAATGCCTCTTTATGGCACTTGAAGTTTATGCCAATAAAGCCCACACTTTGGCAAATTCATGATGGTTGTTAGTGATGGCCCCAGAAAAAGACTAGCCTTTTTCTGAGGATGAACCTATCTGATTACAAAATTAGGTTGTCTGGCCATCTGGAATTTACTTCTTTGGCCATAGTAATCTGTGCAATGAATAAAAATGCAAAAACGGCCCTCAGGCCTGTAGAGACTCCTTGCTTTTCTACAATGACAGTTGGAAGTGCAGCAAAAAGGGATCACAGTCTACATTTTTTTAAGACAGCCTGTGAATTTAAGTAGCTTAACTCTTTACTAATTAGTGGAATAACCAAATTATACCATTCTCAACACTTTCATGGTAAACAAATTAGAACAAAGAAGAAGAAACTATATTCAAATGGTAGGTTGACTCACAAGTTCTCATTGGAGAGAGACAAATGAAGGGGTTGTGGAATTGGTTTTACAGTGTAAACAAAATCAACAGCAAACATCATTTCATAGATTATTAGATGGTCTTACATTGCAGGATTCATGCTAAGTATTTACAAAAAGATTCCTATGAAAATCACTTTTGCTTATGCATCAATATTTGCTATAGAGAATGAAGAGGTAAAGAAATCCCACAAACTTGATAAGACTCTCCAAATGAAATGAATATATACTTTGATTCTCAATGACTTCAATGAAAAGATGGGAAGAAATGAGGATGGCATATCACATGCTGGAAAACAGAGAGTAGGAATAAGGAATGATAAAGGCCAAATAATTGTAGTCTCCATGAAAGTTTCATACCAATACGTGATGAATAACCTCTTGTTTTTTTAACCTACTCCATTCCTATGATCTACTCCTCTGTGACATCTCAGTCACATACAAAGATCGTCGTACACCTGATCTTGCCAATGCCTACAAATGCACCACTTCTATGCAAGAAGCCTGAAATCACCTTATCTGACTTTCCATCACTCCCTCTGCCTTCCCTTTTCCTCCCTTTTTACGCATACCATGAGGAGTCCCTCGACCCCTCAGTTCTTCCCCAACCATTCTCCCCTGCACTTGCCACTCTCTCTTATTTTCCCTGTCTTGATCTCTTGGTGAACCAGTTCATCTCTATCCTATCCTCTTCTCATTTTTCCCCTTTGCATGATTTCTTTTTGGTTTTTCAACATTCACTTTTATGAGAATTTGAGTTTCAAATTTTTTCTCCCTCCCTCCCTCCTAACCCACCTCCCCAAGAAGGCATGCAATCTGATATAGGCTATACATGCACAATCATATTAAACATATTTCTACATTAGTTGTATTGTGAAAGAAGAATCAGAACAAAAGGGGAAAACCATAAAGAACAGGAAGACAAAAAAAAAGTAAAAACAGTGTGCTTTAATATGCATTCAGTCTCCATAGTTCTTTCTCTGGATGTGAGCACTTTCCATCATGAAACTATTGTCTTAGATCGCTGTATTGCTGAGAAGCTAAGCCTCTCAATGTTGGTCATTTCACAATGTTGCTGTTACTATGTACAATGTTCTCTTGGTTCTGCTCACTTCACTCAGTATCAGGTCATATAAGTCTTTCCGCATTTTTCTAAATTCTGCCCACTCATCATTTCTTATAGCACATGGTATTATATTACACTCATATACCCAACTTGTTCAGTCATTCCCCAATTGATGGGTATCCCTTCAATTTCCAATTCTTTGCCACCACAAAAAGAGCTGTTATAAATATTTTTGTACATGTGGGTCCTTTTTCCTTTTTATAATTTTGTTGATATACAGATCTAGTAGTGGTATTACCAGATTAAAGGGTATGCACAGTTTGGTTGCCCTTTGGGCATAGTTCCAAATTGTTCTCCAGAATGGTTGGATCAGTTCACAACTCCACCAACAGTGTATTATTGTTCCAATTTTTCTATATCTTCTCCATCATTTACCATATTCCTGTTTTTTCATATTAACCAATCTGATAGGTATGAGGTTGTACCTCAGAGTTGTTTTAATTTGCATTTCTCTAATCAACAGTGATTTAGAGCATTTGTTTATATGACTATAGATAGTTTTAATTTCTTCACCTGGAAGCCTATTCATATCCTTTGACCATTTATCTATTGGGGAATAATTTGTATTCTTATAAATTTGATTCAGTTCTCTATATACTTTAGAAAACTGTCCTCTTAAGTTCCTTACCCCCTTATCATTTCACCAATGGATCCTGGCAAGCCTCTGCCTTGAATCACTTCCACCATCCTCGACCTTCTCTCCTACACATGTGGAAACAAAACTGGAGAAAACCACACAATCATTCTGATTGAGACCACTACACATTTATGTTATTTATGTTATGTTATGGGCCCTGATTGTTTGCTAGTAGGCAATCCTTTTGCGCCTCCTTTATCAACTCACTATTGCACTATCTACAGTGACTCAAACCTTTTCATTCCTCCAAGCTCTGATGGCTTCCCCTGCCCCCACCCTCTCAGCTATGAAGCTTGCCTCATATTTTACATGACCATTTGCCATGATTTTCTTCTTCTCTTCCTCATCTCATATCATTCATATGCTTTCTGCCACTATCTTCTCTTTTGGTCCATTTCGCATGAAGAGGTGATCTTACTCATTACCAAGGCTAATCTCCCTACCTGCACAAGTGATCCCATTCTATCCCATTTCCTCTACTATGTTGCCTCTCTGTCATCCCCACTCTTTCACATATTTTCAGTCTCTGTTGGTTTCTTTCTTACTTTCCACAAACATGCTCATGCCTCCCCCATCCTCAAAAGTTCCTCACATGATCCATCCATCTTGCTACCTATGATAGTATATCTCTTCTACTCTTTGTAGCTAAACTCCTTGAAAAAAATCATCTACCGTATTTGCCTCCACTTTCTCTCTTACAATATGACTTCCAACCTCATCATTCCACTAAAACTGCTCTCTCCAAAGTTTTCAATGATTGCCAAATCCAATTGCCTTTCATAGTCTTCATTCTCTTTGATCTCTGACATTGCCTTTGACATTGCAGAGTACCCTATTTTCTTCAATACTCTTTTCTTTAGGTTTTTGGCACACCATTCTCCCTCGGTTCTCCTTATTTGACCTTTCCTTTTCATCTTCCTTTTCTTGATCCTCGTCTAGATCACATTCTCTAACCATAGGTGTCCCCCAGGGATCTAAACTGGGCCCTCTTCTTTTCTCCTTCTGTACTATCTCTGTTGGTGATCTCATTAGCTCTCATGATTTAATTACCATCTCTATGCTGATGGAATCTCAGATCTTCCTATCCTACCTAATCTCCCTGCTGGCTTCCACTCTCACCTCTCCACCTGACTTTCAGATATGTCCAACTGTCTGTACAATAGACATCTTAAATTCAACATGTCCAAAATGAAATATTATTTTTCCCCCCAAACCTCCTCACCACCTAACTTTCCTATTGCTGTTAAGCACAACACCATTCTCCTAGTTCCTTAGGCTTGCAGCCTAGGCATCATCCTCTCCTCCTCACTATCTCTCATCTCACCCCACCCCCATCATTCATTCTGTTACCAACATCTGTCAGTTTCACCTCTGCAACATCTCTCAAATATACTTCCTTCTCTCTTCTGACACTGTTGCCATGTTGGAGCAAGCTCTTATCACCTCCCACCTTGACTATTGAATTAGCCTGCTTCATGTCTCTCCCCACTCCACTCCATCCTCTATTCAGCCACCAGTGAGTTTCCCAAAGTGCAAGTCTGATCATGTCACCTCCTCCTGCACTTCTGGAAGAGTATTTGAGAGATGTTGCAAAAATGAAATTGACAGACCTTGGCAATGGAAATAATATTAAATAAGAGGCATTATGATCTGTTTTTACACTGCACCCTAAGGATCATAGGACCTTTCCATATGACTTACAGCTGAAAACTTCCATATGTGTTCCCTCCCCCACTAGAAAGTGGGCCCCTTGAGGGCAAGGACCAGTTTAGCTTTTTATTTATATCATCAGAACTTAACACAGTGCTTAGCACATAGGGAGCTCTTAGTAAATACCTCATCAATCTATACATAAAGCATCTATATATGTGTATAAACATATATACATATCTGTGTGCACACAGATATACACAGATAGATTCTACAAAATGAGCAATTGGTCCCAGAATTAAACAAGGAAAGAAAAGTGGGTAGTTTTAATTCTGAAAAAAATTTAAACTCCTTTAATCACTCCCAAACTTCTCACTGAAACAAAGATCCATCTTTTTAATACTAATTTTCCTACAGTGATATTTTTTTAATACTGATTTTCTTCCAGTATTTCTTCAAGTTGTGAAACACTGCAATCTCTAAAGCAATGAAGAGTTATGTGATCAGTCAGCCAATACATAAATATTTATTATGCACTTACTAGGTGCTTACTAGGACTCTGTGCTAAGCACAGGAAAGTGAACTGCTTAGAAGAAATGGAGTAAATGACATCACCAGAGGAAGGGAGGACTGAAGAAGAAATTAGTCTGCCCATGTGATGAGAGGAAACAATAACTGATGGACAATCAGTGAGCTCCACCAACGTTGTATTGATATCAAGAGAAAAGGCAAACGTCTCCCAAAATAATTGGGCGATTTCCTCGAGGTAGAGTTATGGAAAGACAGGAACAAAGAATCGGACAATCTAGTTGAGCTTGAATGCATTGTCATGTGTATGACTGTAGTAAAAACTATGTTAATAAGATGATATATCCATTGAGAATAAGGAAGGAATTCTTAACAGTCTGAACTCTAAGAAATGTAATGTGCCATAGTGTCAAGGATGTGAATTAGGAGTCAGAAGACTTTAGTTTAGATTCCAGATAACCTCTGTCACTTGGAGCAAATCATTTAATCTCTTTGGGCCTTAGTCTCTTCATCTGTAAAATGGGAAAGGGTTAACTGGATAACCTCTTAAGTCCTTTTCACATATTCTCTTACAATATAATTCTATTTATGTTTTTTCTAGTTATGACCAGCATGGTACATTTTTGATAATTGGAACATCTGATGGACTTATCTTCTTATTAAGTTCCAAACCCTCAGAAACATTCAGGATTATTGGATTTACAGGTACAGATTTACCCACAGAGATGATATTTATTCATTTATATATTTTTAGTGTCTTTCCTCCAAAAGGTCAAAGTTTGGAGAATGAATGAACTATGAGTGTAACAACTATGATGGCGAAGTTTACAAAACTTTTCACAATATATTTAGAAATAAGAGTTTTGCAAACACAGAATGTCTTCCTGGTTTCAAATGATGAACTATATTAATTCATGCTTGAATACTATAATAAAAATATCTGACTTTTAATGAAGATCTCTACTTCATGTTTTCACTGCACACACATATTTTATTTGTTCCCTACACAAATCATTGAAATCACATTAAGCTTCATGTATGATGAAAGTAGAAATAATTTTCATTCATATAGATGAAAACTTCTTTTATGCCCTTAATGCCACTGTCTTCAAAATGTGAAATGCCAAAAATACCATAAATCTAGAGTCTTAGAGGCTTGCTAAAAGAATATGCTATTTTATGAGTAAAATGTCTACTTTGGGTTGTAGAGTTCACTCTATAAATAAAATCCTATTGGTCCCACCCAGAAAGCTCAGATACAGAAATTTAATCATGGAGTAGCTTATAATTAGATGTTTTAATCTGAATAAGCAAATTTCTTAAAATGATCATCAGTGACAATTTCTATGTATGTCTGCTAATGTCTATTTTCAGAGGTACATGGTAACATTTTACAAATTTCTACAGTTTGTGTTTGGGGAACTAACACAATTCTAGTAACGGTCCTTGAAGCATCTTCAGAAAATGAAAGAAGCAAGCTAGAAATGTTCACTCTGACTGATGATATCTTAGCAGGTAATAAATGAGGACAATAATAAGAGCTACTATTATTAAATGTAATAATTATTAAAGTACTAAGAATTACCAAATTATCATGTATTACTAATTCATGGTAAGTATACTATTACTAATTTCCTCCTGAGTTTTTTTCTTTTCAGAGTATTGGAAAAGGTTGCAGAACTTAAACCACTGCTAAATTGTTTGATTATTTTATGTTATTTTTTTGCTTCATATCTGCAAATATACTTTAAGTTAAGTTAGAGTGTTGGCTAGTTATTTTAATAACAAGAATGTGATGAAAGCTTCCCCAACAAAAAGAGGTGTATAAAAATAAATTCTACAAATCAATTTAATGTAGATGTAAGAGAAGTTAATAGCTATAAACAGAACATGTCTTTCTGTAGGTGGTATATTATTAGACAGCCAAAACTACCAAAATGCTTTTATATTTATTTTATTTATCTTTGTACACCCATGAATTACTTTATTCTACATATCTATTGAACTATTGAGTTTTCTAAGTCCTAAGAATATAAACGATCTATCCAATGGCATACAAATGGTTAACACTAGAGTTTACAAAGGATCAACCTACCTCAATTGGTACAACACATTTTGTTTCATCCACAAGACAAAGAAAATAGGGATAGTAGGATGGAATTTTTATTTCAAAGGAAAGTGACAATATATGCTTGTAATTATTTGTATTTAAGGTACATTTACATAGACAGGAGAAAGGACTTATCAAATATATTTCCTTGTCAATTGATGCACCTGGTCCTTCTAGAGTTAATACTGGAGAAGTAAAAAATGTATAAATAATTCCAAAAGACAGATTTATTTCACCAATTAGTGTTGCTTAATGGATCAGAATTTAAGAACACCTCAAAGGACAGAGTAATTTTTTGTGTCATCTGATGTACCTGGTCCTTCTAGTGTTAAATGATCATTTCAAATATTTTTGTTTTTCATAAATAGCACATTACATATCTTTTTGTGTTTTAAAATGAAAATTCTGAATATATCTAAAGAGATTTATTTTCTTCCACAAATCTTGTAGATGCTGACCAATATACTGATGAAAGAGGGAGACTGAAAAATGAATTATTTGCAAGGACTCTGTATGAAATAGATCATCCCTTATCATCTGCTGTCCTGGATTATGATTGTGAAAAAATATATGGCTTTTGTAGCCATGTGCCATATATCTGTACCTATGATATTCCTAAACAGGTATTCCTCTATTGCCATTAATATAGTAAAATGTAAATATATCATTTTCCTTAGTAATTAAGTCAAATAGAATATATGGATTAGGTTGCATTTTCTTGACTCATCCAAAAGATTTTAATCAACACATTATTTGCTGATGTTAGATTCACACTAGCCTCACTTGGAGCCTATCGTAAAATATTCCATGAATACAACAGTCAATAAGCATTTAGATTTCATGAACACTTGTGGAGATAGCAACCATTCTATGTGTAACTGAGGTAGGGCAGTGGTCATGGGAAATGAGTAGATTAAAGACCTGGGAAGTTAGAATATTTGAGGGAGTATAAGTATATTTGTAAGAGTCTCCTAGTATAAGGGCAGAAGTTGGGGTGACCTATGAAACAGGTACTGAACTCATTGAGGAAGAGATATCCTGGAGGTCAATAGATAACAGCTGCCATAATCTTGACTGGGTGATCAATTTTTTGTCTCTTTTATTTAGTGTTTTTCCCCAGTTACTTGGAAAAACAATTTTCAACATTCATTTTTAAAACAATGAATTCCAAATTTTCCTCCTTCTCTCCTTACCCCCACCCCCATTGAGAAGTAAAGCAATTTGATATAGATTATGTATGTGTAGTCATGTAAAACATGTCCATAACAGTCATGTTGTGAAAGAAAACATGGACAAAAAACTCAAGAAAAATAAAGTAAAAATAAAAGTATTCTTCAATCTGTATTCATATACCATCAGTTCTTTGTCTGGGGATGTATAGCATTTTTCATCGTAAGTCCTTGAGAGAGAGGGTGGAGCCAAGATGGTGGAGTAGAAAGAAGGACTTGCTCTAGCTCTCCGCCACATAGCCCATAAAATACCTGTAAATATTGACTCTAAACAAATTCTAGAGCCATAGAAGTCACAAAATGACAGAGTGAAAAAGATTTCTAGCCCAAGACAGCCTGGAAGGCAAACAGGAAAGGTCTATCATGCTGAATTCGGAGCAGAATGCAGCCCAGCCTTGGCCCCACCATGTGACAGGGACAGAACTGGAGCAGCCTGGGGTGAGGAAGCCTGGGCAGCAGCTGTAGTTCCCAGATTCCTCAACCCACAAACGCCAAGGACAGCTTCAAAGGTCAGTGAGAAAGCTCTTTCACCTGGGTGAGAGGGGAACGTGGTCTGGCCCCAGCCCCAGAGAGGAGACAGTCACTGTGGTAGCAGTGCCCATTTTAGGAGCCCTTGGCCTAAAGACCCTGGGGCAATCGATGGGCTGATATGAGTCTCAACCCTGAGTGGCAGTCCTGTAGTGAGAAAGAGCTCTGGCTGGCATGGTTTCACTGGTGGAGACTCTGGAGAGGGAATTCTACTCACAGATCCTGGGCGGAAAAGCTTGTAATTGCTCCCAGACTAGAGCACAGACCAGGAGAGAAGTAAACTCCTCTCCCTTGAGTGTGCTACTTTGGAGGAACTGAGAACTTACAGGTCTCTAGAGTACACCCTCCGCTTGACAAAGGACTAAAAAGTCAAGTAACTGGCTGGGAAAAATGCCTTAAAAGGGGGAAGAAATAAGACTATAGAAGGTTACTCTCTTGGTGAACAGGTATTCTCTTCCATCCTTTCAGATGAGGAAGAACAAAGCATACCATTGTAGGAAGACCTAAAAGTCAAGGCTTCTGCATCCAAACTTCCAAAAATATATGCAGTGGTCTCAATCCATGGAAAAACTCAAAAAAAGATTTTGAAAATCAAATAAGAGAGGTGGAGGAAAAATTAGGAAGAGAAAAGAGAGCGATGCAAGAAAATCATGAAAAATGAGTCAGCAGTTTGTTAAAGAAGACCCCCGAAAATGCTGAAGAAAATAACACCTTTAAAAAATAAGCTAACCCAAATGGAAAAAGAGGTCCAAAAAGTCAATGAGGAGAAGAATGATTTAAAAGCAGAATTTGCTAAATGGAAAAGGAAGTTCAAAAGTTCACTGAAGAAAACTGTGCTTTAAAAATTAGAATGGAACAGATGGAAGCTAATGACAAGAGATTACAAAACAAAACCAAAAGACTGAAAAAATAGAAGAAAATGTGAAATATGTCATTGGAAAAACAACTGACCTGGAGGAGAGACAATTTAAAAATTATGGGACTATCTGAAAGCCATGATCCAAAAAAAGAACCTAGACATCATCTTTCATGAAATTACTAAGGAAAACTGCACTGATATTCTGGAACCAGAGGTAAAATAAATATTGAAAGAATCCACCTCCTGAAAGAGATCCAAAAAGAAAAACTCCTAGGAATATTGTAGCCAAATTCCAGAGTTCTCAGGTCAAGGGATGCAAACATCCAGAAAGAAACAATTTGAGTATTGTGGAAATACGTCCTTGAGAGTTGTCTTGGATCATTGTGTTGCTGAGAGCTAAGTCATTCATAGCTGATCATCTTAAAATATTGCTGTTGCTTTGTATATGGTTCATTTCACTTCACATCAGCCCATACAAGTCTTTCAATAGTATTTCATCATAATCACATATCACACCTTGCTCAGCCATTCCCAATTGATGGGCATGGATGATTAATTTGTGATAAGAGTCTGGAAAGAGCAATGGGGACCAAGGAGTATTCTGAGTCTCCTACGACAACCAATGAGTTGAGGTGTATGAATTAAAGTTTAACTGCAAGGGATGCAATATCATGAAGAAGGAGCCATATTTCAATGAGAACCAGAGGCTGGAATGAGAAAGGAAAATGTTTAAGATAAAAATAAGTTTGTTAATTATGGCACAAACTTTCCAGAGAGTGAAGTGGGATGGGTAGGTAGATCTAAAGTGGAACTTCAAGAGGCTCCAATAAAGGATGTGGGAATGAGAGAACAGGCAGTAGTAGATTATTGAAGTTTGTTTGACAACAGCCAGGGATTCATACTCATTGGGATGAAGGAGACAATACATCCTAACACTATATCATTGGAGTCAATAGTGAATAAGCCAAGTTTCTTATATTAAACATAAGAAAAATAGGAGTGCAGGTTAACATGTATGAGTAAATTACTTTTCTTTTTTCTTCCTCTTCTTGTTTCCTATACCTACATAAACAATAGAAATGTTTTATATGTTTTACAATGGTGGTTGAAGTGTTAAAAAATGAGAAAAAATCACTGGGACTGAAAGCTCAAGACAGTTCAATAATATGATGTGGCAGTCCCCCAAAGCCAGTGCTATCTTATGCAGCATGGAAAGAGTCATAATGTTCACAACAAAGATGATGGTTTTAGTGTACTTTTCCCTGGAATACTGTATTCAGTTCTTGGTGGCATATTTTAGGAAGCGCATGAAAAATAGGAGTGAATTTAGAGGGTAATCAGGATGGTGAGTAGACTGGAAACCATGAAATGTGATGTTCACTTGAAGAGTACTTGGGGAGATATGATTGTCATTAAGAATTTCAGGGCTTTCATTAATAAAATATAGAGAGAACTGAGTTAAATTTATAATAATACAAGTCATTCCCCATTTGATAAATGGTCAAAGGATATCCAAATGAAGAAATTAAAACTGTCTATAGTCATATGAAAAAATGGTCTAGATCACTGTTGATTAGAGAAATGCAGATCAAAACAACTCTGAGGTACTACCTCAAATGTATCAGATTGGCTGAAAGGACAAAACAGGATCATGGAAATTGTTGGAAAAGCTGTAGGAAAATTGGAATGCTAATGTACACTGTTGGTGGAGTTGTGAACTGATCCAACTGTTCTGGAGATCAATTTGGAATTATGCCCAAAAGGCAACCAAATTGTGCCTACCCTTTGATCCATCAATACTACTACCAGGTTTGTATCTCAACAAAATCATAAAAAATGGAAAAGAACGCACATGTACAAAAATATTTTTAAAAGCTCTTTTTGTGGTGTCAAAGAATTGAAAATTGAAGGAATGCCCATCAACTGGGGAATGACTGAACAAGTTATGGTATATGAATATAATGGAATACTACTGTTCCATAAAAATAATGCGCAGGTGGATTTCAGGAAAACCCTGGAAAGATTTATATGACCAAATGCTGAGTGAGGGGAGAAGAACGAAGAGAATGTTGTACACAGTAACAGTAATATATATGTATAATGACCAACTTTGATAGACTTAGCTGTTCTCAGCAATACAACGATCTAGGACAATTCCAAAAGACTCATGATGGAAAGTGCTATCCACACCCAGGGAAAGAACTATGAAGTCATAATGCAGATCAAAGCATAATATTTTCACTTTTTTTTGTTTTTCTTTCTCATGGTCTTTCCATTTTGTTCTGATTTTTCTTTCACAATATGACTAATGTGGAAATATGCTTAGTATGATTGTACATATATAGCCTGTATCAGATTGCATGCTGCCTTAGGAAGGGAGTAGGGGGGAAACGTAGAACTTGAAATCTTATAAAAGTGAATGATAAAAACTAAAAGTTATTTAATTAAAATTATTTAAGGGCTTTTCTGTGGAAGAAATACTAGACTTGTCCCATTTGGTCTCAGAGAAAACTAGTAACAGTGGATTGTAGCAGAAAGAGTTCTAGATTTGGAGTTAGAGGATATGTTTAAATTTTGTCTCTACCACACTTGCCATTGTGTGGTGTTTCATTGAGTCATTTTCAGTCAAGTCTGACTGATTCTTTCTGATCCCTTTTGAGTTTTCTTGGCAAAGATACTGGAGTGGTTTTGCCATTTTCTTCTTCAGCTCATTTTACTGATGAGGAAACTAAGGGGAAAGGAGTTAAATGATTTTCCCAGGGTCACACAGCTAGTAGCTGAGGTCAGATTTGAATTCAGAAATATGACCTGACTTCAGCCCCAGTGCTCTATCCACTCTGCCACCTAACTGCCCTTGGCTATCTTTATAACCTTGAGAAAATCACTCATACTCTCTAGACCTGTTTCTTTATTTGTAAAATGAGAGTGTTAAACTAAATGATCCATAAAGTCTCTGAAAGTGGTCGATTGCAGCTTGATTCAAGAAAAAACTTCCTAACAATTGGAGCTGTTCAAAAGTAAGATAAGCTGTTCAAGAAATGGTGGGTTCTCCTTCTTCAAGAAGAGATATAATATATGACCATTCATCAGTACCACTGGGCTTTGTGTTCAGGTAAGGGTTGGATTAGATGGCCTCTTAGGTGCCTTCCAGCTTTGTAATTCTATAATGTTGTGATTATTGTTATAAAGGGTCATACTTTTTCCTTGCCTTGGGAATGTCAACCAGCCCCTTAAGGATGCATTGTCTTAATTAACAGTTCAGTGATCTTTTTTCCTCTAACCCTAAATGTGTGCTCTAAAAGGAAATCATTCATCCTTCTTTTTAAAAATTCTTATTGTATAAATTATTCTTCTGACTGTTAATTTCACTCTGCATCAGTTCCACACATGTATTTCTAAGTTTCTGTAAACCCATCCCTTTCAACATTTCTTACTACCAAGAGAGAAAAAAGGAAGAAACTGTCCAAGAGTGGTAAGGGATTTTCACTTTAGAAGGAAAGAGGGAGAGTGACAGGCAGGGTTGTAACTTATTCCTTTTTATTATTTTATTTCACTTTCCTCCTAATTCCTTAGTATAACTTTTTAATCCCCAGCTGTCTTGGATGAATTACAGAAAAGATGATTTGCTTACTTTTGATTCCCTCTGGGGTTTGCTGAAAACTGGATGGAAGAGAAGGGGAAAAGAAACCCATTAGAAGGGACTTTAAGATTCTCCCATGGATTCCAGGACATGTGTGTGGTGGAAAGAAATGAATTAGGAATTATTTCACAATGCTAAACAAACATGAGAAAGGTATCATTATGTAGTTATGAGAGCTCTGGACTTGGAATCAAGAAAATTTGGGTTCAAATTCTATCTCAGACATCTACTAACTATGTCACAATTTTCTGGCTTTCAGTTTCATCCTTTCTAAAATGAAGGAGTAGACTTTGATGTCCTTCATGGTCCCTTCTGACTCTATAGCTATGATCCTAGGATCCTACAACTAGAAGTGTGTATGGTCATCCTTTGTTGCTGAAGAAGACCATGCCATCAGAGAAATAATGATATGACTTGCACTTGACTTTGTTTTGAGTCAGAAAGGGCTGTGCAGGTCACCAGCCTCACTTCTCCTCCAGAGTCATCTGAATCTAGTGACCAGATATTCATCAAGATGACTGGAGATGACCTAGGATGAGGCAACTGGGGTTAAGTGACTTGCCCAAGGTCACACAACTAGTGAGTGCCAAGTGTCTGAGGTGAGGTTTGAATTCAGGTCCTCCTGACTCCTGCACTGGTGCTCTATCCACTGCACCACCTATCTACCCCATAGGATCTCGCAACTATCCCTACTATCAAATGAATCAACAACCTTTTAAGAAGTAACTGTGCTAGGCAATGGGCTAGGTACTGCAGATAAAAGTCAAATCATCCTTGTCTCGAAGGAGTTGACATTATATTGAAGAGATGCCATATAGACAAAATGGGGACAAATGGGATGGGTAAGCTCACTAGCAGCTTAGGGAAGGTATACTTAGAGATGGAAAAGATGAGGGAGTGCATTTCAGATGAGGAAGTGGGAGGTTAGTGCAAAGGTAACAGGGATTGGGATGGCAAAAAGTTAAGAGAGAGGATCATAGTGGATAACTTTTACTGCAAATTGCATTAGGAACATAAAATTGTAAACTAAGTAAAGTTTGTCTTTACTGTCCTTTTACCTTGATCTCCTACATTCCTCCTCCTTTCTTCTCTCCCAGTTCTTCTCCAGTTTCCCAAAGTTTTTAACTAATGGGACTAAACTAGTCAGATCATCCTCAGAAATGCCTCTAACCCTGTATCTTTCTCTCCTCTCCTCCCTTCCAAAATAAAAACCCACACCACCTTATATTCTAGTAAGAGTGGCTCTCAAGAGAAAATATGATTAATATAAGGTTCTACCTTTTTAGGGTTGAGAAGGGGTAAAAGAGGAGAGGTGACTCAAAGTGGCATTTGGAAGAAAATGTATGTACCTTTATAATTTACAGTTGAAAATTAAACATGCAGGCTAAGAAACAGAAGGGTAGACAAGTGGAATATGCTAGATACTCAAGACATAGTAGGCAAGGAATATAGCAACCTCCTGTTTGATAAACCCAAGGACCCCAGCTTCTGGGATAAGAACTCAGTGTTCAACAAAAATTGCTGAGAAAACTGAATGACAGTGTGGCAAAAACTAGGCACAGATCCATATCTGACATGGCACACAAGAATAAAGTCCAAATGGGTACATGATCTAGGTATAAAGATTGATACCATGGACAAATTGGAGGAGCAAGGAATAGAGTATTTATTAGATTTATGGAGAAGGGAAGAATTTTTGACTAAAGGAAGAAATAGAAAGCATTATGAAGTGCAAGATGAATAATTGTGATTACATTAAACTGAAAAGTTTTTGCATAACCAAACCATTAATAATGCAACCAAAATTCAGAGGGATGTAGTAAATTGGGAAAGAATTTTTACAGCTAATCTCAGGGATAAAGACCTAATTTCTAGAATATATAGAGAACTGAGTCAAATGTACAACAATACAAGTCATTCCCCAATTGATTGATAAATAGTTTTCAGAGGAAGAAATTAAAGATATCTATAATCATATGAAAAAATGCTCTAAATCACTTTTGATTAGAGAGATGCAAATCAAAACAACTCTGAGGTACCATATCACACCTATTAGGTTGGCAAACATGACAGAAGAGGAAAATGATAAATGTTGGAGAGGATGTGGGAGAGTTGGACACTAATTCATTGTTGGTGGAGTTGTGAGCTCATCCAACCATTCTGGAGAGCAATTTGGAACTATGCCCAAAGGGCTACAAAAATGTGCATGCCCCTTGACCCAGAAATGTCACTTCTAGGACTGTATTCCCAAGAGATTATAAAAATGGGTAAGGGTCCCACATGTACAAAAATATTTATAGCAGCACTCTTTGTAGTTGCCAAAAACTGGAAATCAAGGGGATGCCCATCAATTGGGGAACGACTGAATAAATTATAGTATATGAATGTAATGGAATACTATTGTACCATAAGAAATGATGAACAAGAAGACTTCAGAGAGGCCTGGAAAGACTTATATGATCTGATGCTGAGCGAAAGGAACAGAACCAGGAGAACTTTGTGCACAGCAACAACCATAGTGTGTGAGAGTTTTTTCTGGTAGACTGGGGATCTTCATAACAATGCAAAGACATAAAAAAAATTCCCAGTGGTCTTCTAAGGCAAAATGCCTTCCACATTCAGAGAAAGAACTATGGAATTCAATCTCAGAATACAGCAGATCATTTTTGGGTGTGTGTGTATGTGTATTATGTCTTGATTTGTTATATAATTTCTCCCATTTATTTTAGTTTGTCTACACAGCATGACTATAGTGAAAATGTATTCAATAGGAATGTACATGTAGATCCTATGTAGAATTGTATGCTGTCTTGGGGAAGGAGGAGCTGGGGAGGGGTATGTGGGGAGGGGAATCTAAGTTTTGTGGTAGTGATTGTAGAACATTAAAGATAAAAAATAAAAAACATATTCATTTAAGTAAAAAAATAAGAAAAAATAAAATAAAAAAGAAAATTAAACATGTATGACACAAAAGAGACATTAATAAAAATGTATTTGTAGTTACTGAAATGTTTAGAAAGATTTTTCTTTTTCTTTTTAGCCAGGTGCCCACATCCAGAAGAACAGCCTTCTCTCCCCTATACTGGGGAGCCTTCTGAAACTTTGTTAATCTTTACTTTAGAGAGTGAAAGCTGAAATCTCATTTTCACCATATATTGATGATATAACTTGGCTTACATTAATAGAGTCTGAAAAAAGTTCTGCTTGTAAAAACTCATCAGATGAACCACTTTGTGAGCAATTTGGATGTGGGGAGTGGTTCTATCAGCAGATGCTTAAATTCATCAAGAGCTATTTGAATGTCTTCATTTTCTGCCTTTTATCAGTCCTTGATGAAGTAGGGGATGAATCTGATAGATTCTGACAGGATATGCCATAGACAGGCAATAAAACTGCTTCTGTTGGGAAAATTCTCCTCAAAAGGAAGACTCAAATATTTAAGAAACAAGAAAAAAATAAAGTTGAAAAAAGGAGCAATAAATAAAACCCATTAGGTGACACAAACATATGTACTTGCTTATTTTCAATCTATAGTATGGATTTATTTTTAATGATATCAATAATCAAGTTACCAACATGGTGGGTTTATTATTATTAGCAATAAGAATTATTTTCATAACTTTGAATATAGTTTCATATTTTCTTCTTGGTTTACAGGATAGTGAAGACATAGTTCTTAAACTAGAGAACAAAATGCCAAGCAAACATTACGGAACTGGAATGCTGTATCTGTCATATCATGGCCAGTGGCTGGCATCAACAGCCAAAGATGGAATACTGAGCATCCGTAATATAAACACTTTGGTAAATATTAATATGAATATGAAGCCCTCAGTGTCATGTGAGAAATAGGAATAGATTTAGACTAAGAAGCAGATACTCTTAAGAATTTTGGCAAAGAAAATATTGACTTTTGCAACTTCCTAATCTTTGACTTACACTGTGTTGCGGATTTTCAAATTTATTGATGCCTTATATTCCAAAACAATACATTGAATCTTTTAAAAGTAATTTTTCTTGATATCTTCTGTTTCTTGTATCACCATAGTATCCCACGTGTTTTTCTCCCTTCCCCTCCCAGAGCCATTCCATATGACAAATAATATTTTTAGAGAAGAAAAAGAGGGGGAAAAGTCAGCACAACTGATTGATCATTAAAAAAGTCCAAAAATGTGCTGGGAACATTTTCTCATACTTCTTCATTTGAATCCCACTTTATCTTTACAATTTTGTCATACTGACTTTTGATTTTTTGAGATGCAGTTGTTCTTTGCATTTACTGTTTTCTTGGCTCTATTTACTTCACTCAGCATCACTTCATGTAGATATTTCATGCTTCTCTGTATTCATAACACACATTTCTCATAGCATAGTAATACTCCATTCTATCTATAGACCACAACTTGTTTAGCCATTCTCAAGTTGATGAGCATCTGTCTTAACTTTATTCAGTTTCACTTTTAGCTATCACAAAAAGAGCTAGCATAAATGTTTTGGAGTATAGGAGGACTTTTTTTCTTATCAATGTCTTTCTTTGGTTATAAGCACAGTAAGAGAGTCTCTGGTTCAAAGGGTATGAACATTTTAATAACTTTATTTGTATAATTCCAAGTTGCTTTCCAAAATGATTCAGTTCTTCTTTTGAGAACTGTTCATATCCTTTGACCTATTATCTTTTGGGGAATGACTATTAATTATATGCACATGTATATGTAGAAATTTATACATCTTGGATACCAAGTCCTTAATGGAGAAATTCGATACAAAGATTTTTTTTCTGATTTGAGTACTTTTTGTCTGGGCAGAAGTTTTTCAGTTTGAAGGTACCTCTGTTGCTGTAAACACAGTATTACGTTCCATTAGTAATTTCTTAAAAGTAACTGAATCTTTTTAAAAATCTTTTTTAAGGTGGCCCTTTATCCACTGACTTTTCTCCACCTCAACTCCCTCATCTCCCTTGATATTCTCCCTTCCTCTTCTCTCCTTCCATTAATCCTGTTCTTTAGTTTTAAGTTTGCTTTTCTTTTTTTGCATCCATTTCCAAAAAGGATTTCTTTTTCTGTCTTCATTATTTATTTTCTCCATCTGTTGACTCTAGTTCCTCATTCTCGGGTTCATGTCTTCTAGAATTGTCTGGTCTCCCTCTTTTCTCTGTATTCTTCATGCTCTTGAAGCTTCCAAGGTCTATCCTAGGTCTCCTTTAAAGGTGCTTTCCGCCATTGACTTGTAGGATTCTCCCCAATAGATTCCTCTTTTCCATTGTTCTTCATTTTCAGAACAATATCAATTATTACTGTTGCTGTTAATAATAACAGCAGCTAATATTTATATAGCTTTTACCATGTGTCAGGCATTGTGTTAAAGTTCTTTATTATATTATTTTTATTCTTTATTATCTCCTTTTATCCTCACAACTCTGAAGGGTAAGTGATCTTATTACCCTCATTTTAGAGATTAAAAAAAATGGAGACAAACGAGTAAAGGTTAAGTGACTTGCTCAAAGACACACA
Organism: Bettongia penicillata ogilbyi; assembly: GCA_023548195.1. Classification (NCBI taxonomy): domain Eukaryota; kingdom Metazoa; phylum Chordata; class Mammalia; order Diprotodontia; family Potoroidae; genus Bettongia; species Bettongia penicillata. The sequence continues at coordinate 1,361,002 of JAJHZJ010000336.1, forward strand.
GCTAGTGTTTGAGTTCAGATTTGAATTCAAGTCTTTCTGACTTCAGACCTGTCACTCTACTATGCCCCTTAATAGTGCCCCATGGTAGGGCCCCTCCTTCCTTACGTCCATGATTACGCAGTCCACCATTGACCTATACCCCCTCTTTCCAACCCTTCCCCCCTCTACATTTGCCTAGAAATCTCCCTGTGCTCATGCTTTTCCACTCCCCTAGGTTCCAGTTGCCCCCCAGAGCATTCCCCTGGAGAAATAGAATGTTCAAGTACCAAATCTCAAAGATCTTATCTCCCTTCACTGCTCCTCTCTTCACTTACAGGTATATTCAGCAGTAGAACCCTCTCCCCACTTAAAGTAAGACATCCTTCCTTGCCTCCTCTTTTTCAATCTTTCCCCTTTCCTATACCCCTATACCCCTTCTCTTTGTCAGACCACAGACATTACCTTCCTCTCATTGCTAGCCCTTGATTTGACCCCAGTGCATCTTCCACTCCTTTCTATCCTTCTACTTTCCTACTCCCTTTCATATACCCTCTGTTCACCCTTCACTGTTACCTCTACCAGATTTCTACCTTCATCTGTCTCCTTGAGAACAAGTAAGAAGGGTCTTACAGACTTCTCTATTGCCACTTGGTTGCTGTTGCTGTCCTTGTCTGATGTATTTACTCTATAAATTGTCTATAAATTATATATATAAATTCCCTCCCCCCAATTTTTTTCTTTCCTTCTAATCTTGGCTACATTTATTTTATTTGTACAAAATTGTTTAATATAATCAAAATTATCTATTTTATAATCTCAATGTTCTCTGTGATTTATTCATATGTTCTCCAATTCATAAGCCTGGTAGGTAACATGATTCTTTCTACTGATTTACTTATCCTATCTCCCTTTATATGTAGGTCATGTATCCATTTTGATCTTGTTTTGGTAACTGATGTATGATATTGCTCTAAACCCTAGTTTCCACCAGACTGTTTTCCAGTTTCCCCAACAATTTTTGTTTACCAAATAGTGAACTTTTATCCCAAAGCTTAAATCTCTACATTTGTCAAACACAAGGTTACTATAATTATTTACTGGTGTGTATCGTTTGTCTACTCTCTTCCACTAATTCATCTTTCCGTTTCTTAGCTAGTATCAAATAGTTTTGATAATTACTGTCTTACAAAATACAGTTTAAGATCTATCCTAAACCTCCTTCCTTTAAACTTCTTTTCATTAATTCTCTACCTTTTATTCTTCAAAATGAATTTTGTTACTTTTTTCTAGTTTAAAATAATTTTTTGATATTTTATTTGGGATGGCATTGAAAAGACTGATTTAGGTAGAATTGTCATTTGTAATATTGTCTCTACTCACCCACAAACAATTAATATTTCTCCAACTATTTTAAGTCTGACTTTGGCATATTAAGAGTGTTTTATAATTATGTTCATGTAGTTCCTGGGTTTATCTTGGCAAGCATATTCTCAAGTATTTTTATTATAAATGGGGCATCTCTTACTATCTCTTATTTCAGGGTTTTGTTAGTGATGTACAGAAATGCTGATGATTTATATGGCTTTATTTTATATAATACTACTTTGCTAAAATTATTCATTGTTTCAACTAGTTTTTAGTTGACTCTCTAGGATATTCCAAGTATATCATAATGTCTTCAAAAAGAGATAGTTTTATTTCCTCATTGTTCATTCTGATTCCTTCAGTTTCTTTTTCTTTTCTACTGTTATTGCTAGAATTTCTAAAACAATATTGAATAACATTGGTAATAATGAGCATCTTTGTTTCACTTCCAATCTTAGTGGGAAGGCTTCTAGCTTATCCCCATCACAAATTATGTTTGCTGATGGTTTTAGGTAAATGTTTCTTATCATGTTAAGAAAAACCCCATTCATACCTTTGCTTTCTAGGTTTTTTAATAGAAATGCATGTTATATTTTGTCAAAAGATTTTTCTGTATCTATTGATTTAATGATAGTATTTTTGTTACTTGTTTTACTGAAGTTAACATTAATAGTTTTCCTTATGTCAAACCTGTATTCCTGGTACAAATCCCACTTAGTTACAATGTACAATCTATGTGATATATTGTTATAGTCTCCTAGCTAGTATTTGATTTGGGATATTTGTATTCCGTGTTCATTAGTTAAAATTGGCCTCTAATTTTCTTTCTCTGATTTTGCTTTTCATGATTTAGATGTCAGTATCACTTATTCTATAAGAAGGAATCTGGTAGGACTCCTTTGCCTTTTATATCAAATAATATATTTATTAGTGGAATTATTTGATCTTTAAATGTTGGGTAGAATTCACTTGTAAATCCATCTGGTCTTGATGCTTTTTTTTCTTAGGAAGCTCATTTATGGCCAGTTTCTTTTGTTAAAATAGGTTTATTTAGATATTTGATTTCTTCTTTTGTTAATCTAGGCAGTTTATTTTTTGGACAAATTTTTCCATTTCATTTAAGCTGTTGAGTTTATTGACATATAATTGGCATAAAATAACTTCTAATAATTATTTTAATTTCATCTTCATTAGTAGGTATTTACCTTTTTCATTTTTGATACTATTAATTTGGTTTTCTTCTCTTTTTTATAAAAAAATCATATTAATCAATGGTTTGTCTCTTTCATTATATTTTTTATAAAACTAACTCCTTGTTTTACTTACTAATTCAACAGTTTTCTTATATTAAGTTTTATTAATCTCACCTTTCATTTCTAGGATTTTTTCTTCTGCAAGGCAATTGGGGTTAGGTGACTTGCCCAGGGTCACACAGTTAGTAAATATCAAGTGTCTGAGACCGGATTTGAACTCAGGTCCTCCCAGCTCCAGGGTCAATGCTCTATCCAATATGCCACCAAGGTGCCCCAGTTTTGGGGATATCTAATGTGGTGTTTAATTGGGGATTTTTAATTAGTTCTTTTTCTAGTTTTTAAATTGCCTATCTGACTTACTGATTTGTTTTTTATTTTATTGAAGTATTCAGAGATATAAATTTTCCTATAATTATTGCTTTTGCTGCATCCCATAGATTCGGGTATGTTGTCTCCTTATCATTCTCTTTACAATTATTTATTGTTTCTATGACTTGTTCTTTAACCTACTCACTCTTTAAGATAAGATTATTTAGTTTGCAATTTTTAGTTTGTGTTTTCATGATTTCTTATTAAATATAATTTTTATGGCATTATGATCTGAAAAGGATGCATTTAATACTTCTTCTTTTCTGAATTTAACTATAACGTTTTTGTGCTATAATATATGGTTAGGTTTTTAAAAGTACTGCATATTTTCTTTTAATGTTCTTTGTTTTGCTTCTTTTCCCCTTGTCCTTCAGTTCTATTGTTTCTTTGGTTAAGCTTCCCACTGCAGATTCAAGATTTTCTATTCTGTTAATTATTTTTTGTTGTGCAGGACATAAATTCTACTCTTGTGATTCTCTTTTAAATCACTTAGGAACAGCATGTTATTCCACGTTCTCTTCAAATTCAAAAGTTTTCTATATCAAGTGTTGGATAATTTCCTTTGTTTTTTAGTATTTATTCATGGATACCTCAATTCATTTACTGAACCTGGAGGACATATTTCCTTCTCATTACTGTTATATTCAAGGTCTTTGAGATTTCTTATTCCTGAGATTTTTGCCACTTGCAGTCTTTTTTTTCCTCCCTTCTTTTCTTTATCACGCATTTCCTGACTCTTTCTCCTATAATTGTGGTTTCCTTGGGGACTAGACCTCAAAGTATCTCATCATCTTCCCATACTAGGCATTTCATGGTTCACTAGTCTACACTCTGTGTGGTGAGAAGTAACCCTAGCTAGATGCAGTGCTCTTCCTTCAGGTGTGATAGAGTGCTGCACATTCCATCCCATGCAGTATCATGGCCTAGTGATTTCTTCCACTCCCTCTGTTTCTCAGTTTTGTTCTCTGGCCCAGCACCAGTTGTTCAGACCCTGTTTCCCCTAACATAGGCATAGCCTGCTTCCCCCAGCATCAGTGCTTCTGGGTGGTAGCTCCTTAGCAGGCATGTGTTTCTGAAAGGCTGTTGCAAAGTTGGTTTTTCAGGCCCAAGTAAACTTCCTCAGTCTAGAACTAATGTCTCTGGGAAAAGGTCCAGGAGAGCAGGATGCAGAAGAGGGTTTTGATACAAGCCTGTGTTATGTTCTTGGGTCTGCTCACGGAGCTTTGCTGCTAATAGCATGGGAAAAGGAGGAGTGCCAAGCAAGCTCAGGGTCAGTTAGTGCCAATTCAAGTCTTTGGATGATTTCTTTTTAACCTTCTTTTAGATTCTGAGTGTCTTAGACCATGGAAATAGCTGAAGATGCTTTATTTTTGCTGCATAAAAAAGTCATGTGGATTGGGGAAAATGTTTAGTCTGCCATCTTGTTGCTCACACGACCTGGAAGTCTCTGAGTCTTGTATTATTTTCCCAAAACCAGACACTTCAACTACTACCAATCTACTAAACTCCCTAGAAGGAGAAAAGCACAGTCTCTGCTAGGATTCCATTCCCTACTTATGGACTTTACTTATAGCAAACTTCTTTTTCATACTCCCAGAAAATTCAGTACTAAAACCTAATCCGTCCTATTTTCAAGATAGAAAATAAAAAATAAGTCCTTATTTTAAAAGGTTAGGGATCTCTATTCTAAGCTGTTTAAACTTTTAGAGTAAAATTATTAGAGTTCATGTTTCTGTAGTACATTGTGGCTTACAAAGCACTTTTCTCATACCGACCTAAGAGGTAAAGCAAGTATTATTATACCTATTTTACATGAGAAATCAGGCTGGGATACTCTACACGATGTGCCCAAGTCTCATTTCAACAGGTGAGCACTTTTAAGCACTTCCAATGTGTAAGGTGGCATGCTAGCTGCTGACAATATAAGGTTAGGCATGACATAATCTTGCCCTCAAGGAACTTACAGGTACACAAATAATTATACGATAAAGATGAATTTAAAGGAAATGTGAATATAAACTATGAGAAGAAAGAGTTTGTTTTCATCTGGCATCAAGATGATCAGAAAGATTTCATGGAAGAATTAACATATGAGTTGAACCTTAAAAGTAGAGGAACTTCAACAGATAGAAGGGTCTGTGTGAACAATAAATAAAAATAATGAATATGAATGATGAATGATGAATAATGAATGAATATGAATAATGAAATAAAAAAAATGAGAGAAAGAAGGGTAAGATCAAGAGACAGTCAGTTTGTCTTGAACACAGAATACATGAAGGGGAAGAGTAAGAAAAAGGATGAATTGTGGCAGGTTTTCAATGGTTTACATTTTATTCTGCAAACAATAAGGATCCTCTAAGAAGTTTCAAGCAGAGAAGTGACATGATCCTATTGGGGCCTTGGGTCAATTACTTGAGCAATGGTGGGGAGGACTCAGATTTGAGGCAGCAAGGTTGGTTAGGAGTGTATTACAATACATTAGTCAAAAGGAAATGAGGACCTGCATTAGGGTAATTGCAGTGGAAGTAGAAAGGTAAAGAATATCTACGAGAGATATTTTAGAGCAGAATGGATTGGATGATTGAGTGGAGAGAAAGAAGAGTCAAAGATGGTCTCAAGGTTACAAGCTGAGATGATGTCTGATAATGGTGAGGTCTTTGATATAAATAGAGAAGCTGCATAGAGGGGCAAAAGACTTGAGGGGAGACAGGTTATGTTTGGAGATGTTGAGTTTGAAGTCTCGATGTAGTATCTGTCAAGTAATCGGAAATGTGGAACTGATACTCTGGGGAGTAGATAGGAATGGAGGCACAGACTTTTTCTATATAGTGGTTGTAACTAAAGCCAAAGAGCAGGTGGGATCATTGAAGGAGACAGTGATCTATACAGAGGAGAGAGAAGAGAGTCAAGAAAAATGAATTAGTGGCAGAAGCAAGACATAACTTGATTCTTATGATTCCAAGACCACTATAATTTCCAATATGCTAAATTGCTTTTCTAATATCAATATAGCTTAACAGATCTTAACTGAGTTGGGAAACAAAGATCCTAAGTTTAAGTCCTCTTTTGTTCACTGACATAGGATAATTTTGAATCAGTTCTTCATGCCTCTTTTTCTACATATGCTTTGAACTACACATTTTCTAAAACCTACATTTGACTTGTTACTAATAATATTTACTTATTAAAATTTTATTGATCATTTATGTTAATAACTGATTTACCTCAAAATAAAAGCATATATGCTCTGATTTAGTAAAACATTCAATAAAACAACGCCCTTTATTATTCCTTAACTATTCAGGAACCATTTGCCCGAACACGAAGCCATTCTTATCAGGGAAAAGGAATTCAGTCGATCATATTTTCATTAGATGGCCAATCTATATTAGTGAATGGTAAAGAAGATGGTGCCCTTGTTTGCCTGAAATGGAAGTAAGTACAAGCTGAGAAGATATCATTTTAACTTTTATTGAAGTGAAAGAAAACAGAAAAGGATACAGAAGCAAATGGAATATTTTTGTTATTTTGCCAGTCAATATGATAACTTTTATTAAATCATAAATAATATTTTATAATTTACATAAATACTGGAGGTAAAGTAAAATTATTTGCATATTTTTAATTCATTAGAAAATTTTGTTTAAGAAAAAATATATAAAAGGTAAATTTTGTTTTAGACATCATTTTGTAAAACAAGTGTATTGTTCGTTCTGTTTCAATCCACAGGAGTATAGGAGGACTTCTAATTCACCATGCTACTGAATATTTTCAGGTCTTTGTACCATATTTGAATGACAAGATTTCTGAGCAAAATTTACCTCTCCACTACATGGAAAATGTCCAGCTCTGTCCAGTTGAGTTTCTAAATAGATTTTTAAAAAATAAAAATCTCACAATTCCATAATAATCCATTTTTCGTATTATAATTTAAGTAACTGTGATTTTGAGTTCCTTTATTCATGATTTAGTAATCTAACAAGGATACAAGATCCTTCTTCCATTGTACCTGTTGAGATGGTGTTTTTAGCCCTTCTTACACCTATAAAAAGTTCTAAATCTGAGCAGAAATTATGATAAAGAGGAAATAAATTCATACTTATTGAAAAAAATCTTAAGATAATGAAAATTATATGAGTATTGGATTTAAAATATCTCTTCATGTAGACCACATATGTTACTTTGGAAGAACATAGCCAGAAGCCCACGAGAATAGAACTGAGAACATGATTGTTTGCCTCTAATTATTATATAAAACGTCTTGTTTCTTGCTTCCTAACTTAAATGATAGAGTATTCAGAAACATCTATAGCTTTAACTGTAGCTTATAACATGTGGGAAGAGTCAAATTTTTTATACAAAGTTAAAGCATCATTTTCTATTCTTTCAACCCCTTTATCTACTACTCCCAACCCCTAAATCTGTAGAACATAGGATGGAACACAAATCTGTAGAACATAGGATGGAACACAACTGTGGAGATTAAAAGCATATATAAGATTATTCATCACATGTAGCATTATGCCCTTTACTTGTACTTGTTTGTTTACTTTGTTTACTTGTAAGTTTGACCTTGGAAAGGTTATTTAATCTCTCTCTGAACTTCAGTTTCCCCATCTTTGACATGAGGATGTGGACTAGATAGGTTTGAAGGTACTTCCATCTGTGGTTCTATGATACTACGATGAGAGTTGTACAAAAACTTAAGTTACCCTTTATGATATTAATCTTTCATTCAGGATATAGATGTATAAATAAATTAATATACTTTGACATTAGGTGTGGCCAAAATATTAAGTGTATTTGATCTACTTATTGAAAATCTACTCAAATGAATTTCATGTCAGAGGGAATCAAATTATTCTCTGTCTCTAAAATAATTAGATTAAAGTTTACAGCATATTGTTTTAGGATAATTCTTAAATAATGGGACAGAGAATTTGATGGACTAGAGAGTTCAGTTTAATAGAAATGTTTATCCTTTCTTCTCAGACATATTGCAAAAAGAAGCCACTTTCACAAGTTGACTATGAAGATAGTGTCCGTGAAGGTCAAATTAGTTGGCTACAAATGAAAAATCAAGAGGTATTATGAGTGTGTACATATGTAAATATATATTATAGAAGATATATTAATAGTTTTATAGTTAATGCCAAAAATCAAGACAAATAATTTGTGTATCCTAGGCAAAGTTTCAAAATGATGCCTCCTATATATCACTGTTCACTAGAAGTATTGCATCTTTAATATTTAATAGTCTTCCTCTTGATCACTACTACTCTTGCAATGAAAGTTGAAAAAGTTCAATATTCTTGTTAATGGCTCCTTCCAAGTTATCAGCTTTCTGACCATAGTCACTCTTGGTGGGATCATACCTTGAATTTCACCAGCACTGTATGATCTTGAATTCAGAGATTTCCTTCTTTGTTCAGTCCCCTTTTCTTTTATCTTTCATTCTGCCTTACTCTTCCTATACAAATTCTTCATCCTAATTGTGACTTGCAATGTATGCCTTTCTGCTCCCCTAATCCTTCATCACCTCACTTTCTTCCTTTCACTGTCTTGATCCTATAGTTGATCAGTTTAACTATATGCCCTCCTCAGCATTCTGCAAGTCAAATGAAAAAGCAAAGTGACTATTTGGTGAGCACTCTTCTAAGTCCTAGGAATACAAAGAAAGATTTAAAAAATCAATGTCTGCTCTCAAAGGAAACTAATGAGTTCTCAGACAAGTAAAAGAAGAACCAAGAGACAGTAGAGTCCTAAAAACCTAAAGATAGTACAGAAAAGATGTTGACTGATAGAGTCAAAGACTGAAGAGAGATCAAAAAGGATTGAGAAAAAGCTGTTAGGTTAGATAATAGAGATAACTGGAAATTTAGTAGACAGCAATTTCAGTTGAATGTTGACATAGGAAAAAAAGACTGCAGAGAACTATGGAAAAAGTAAGAAAAAAGAAAGTAGAAGAATTGATAATAGATCATCTCCTCCATCTCACCCATGACTCCTTCATCCTCAAAAAACCCTCACTTAATATATCCATACCCACTAGCTATTGTTGTATATCTCTCCTCACAAAAAGGATCAGAAATAGTGGGGCTGAATGGATCAAGTGGGTGTTTTCTGAGGATGGAGAAGATGGATGAGATGAAGACCATCAATAACTTTACCTCATGTTTCACTGAAAAATTGAGGCCATTTACTGAGAGCTAACTCTTATTCCCTCCTCATCTCATGTCATTCAGATGCCTTCCACCACTATTACCTCCTGAATCCATTTCATATTGAGAAATATCCTTTATCCTTGCCACAGCTAACCTCTCTACATGGACAACTGATCCTATTTCATCCTGTTTTCTCAAGCAGTCTGTGTCCTTTATATGTCACTCTCAGTCTCTCACTAATCTTCAACCTCTCCCTGTCTAGTGATTGCCTCTCTACTGCCTACAAACTCACTCGTCTTTCTTCTTTCCCCTCACCCCCATCTAGAGTTCAACCCAAATTTTTTAATGGACAAGGAAACTGAGGGCCAGAATGATCACATAGCAAGAGGTAGAGTAAGGATTCGAAATTAAGCGTTGTGACTCTAAATTCAGTAATCTTGTCACTGTAACACACCCTCTAATTCTTCTAATATTCTTCAATTCAAGGGCTTAATGATTTAAGTCAATTTCAAGTATGTGTATAGCTTCCTTCAGAATCCACATGGAAAGCACAGACTAGAATGAATGTTGTTATAGTTTCTTATTTTCACCTGCAATTTCTAATCATATTCATTTGTGTGTTCCTTTTTCTAGGAGTTGCTTTTAAAAATATGCTTTGCAGTTATTTTTCATTATTCATGCTTTGTAAATTGTGTTTGTGACATGATATCTTGTCAGATCCAATAGTTGTTTTTCCTCAGCCCTTATCCTTCTTGACCTTTATGGTTCATGTGATACTGCTGACCATTCTCCCTCTCTCTCAATACTCTTTTATGTATTTTTCAGATGCCACATCTATCTTCTTCCTCTTACTTGTCTGAATTTATTCTTTACCTTCTTTGCTAATTCATCATCCATACTCCTAAATATTGAGTGTTCCCCTCTGCTCCCTTTTCAAATTGGATGTTCCAGAATTTACTTAACATATCCAAAACAGAACTCATTATCTTCCCGCCAGCCCCAAACCCCTCTTTCTTCCAAACATCATTATTTCTGCTGAAGGAGCTACAGTTCTTCCAGTCTTTCAGTTATCTAACTTCATCATTATCCTCACCTCCTCACTCTTCCTTACTACATTTGGTCAATTAGTTTCCAAAATTTGTCATTTCTCTATAACATTACTTGTATCTGACCCGTTTTCTTTACTCACACAGCTACAACCTTAATTCAAATCCTCTTCATCTCAACTGGATCGTTGCAATGGCTTTATAATTGGTCTCCTTGTCTCACTCTAGGCCACTCCACTCTAGCCCGTCCTCCACACAGATGCCAAAGGCTATCCTAAATGCTGATCTGACTATGTCACTTCCCTACTCAATAAATTCCAGTGCCTTCTTATTGCCTCTAAGATAAAATATACAAAGTCTTCTGTTTAGCTTTTAAAGCCCTTCACACATTGGCCCCAACCTATCTTTCTAGTCTGATTTCTTCCCACTCCCTACTGTACAGTCTAGTTCAACTGGCCTTCTCACTGTTCTCTAGCCAAAGCCCTCTATCTCATGTTTCTGTCTCTCCACATTGGCTGTCCCCTATACCTGGAATGTATTCACCTTCAACTCTATGAATCTCTCTTTTCTTTCAAGATGTAGATCAAGCACCACTTTCTACATGAAACTTTTTCCGATTCCCTCTACCGCAATTACTAGTGCCCTCCCTCCCTACTTTGTATTTACTTGTATGTATTCAATTTATATGTATTCTGTACAGATATACATACATACATACATACACACACACACACACACATACACATATATATATATACTTGTTGTATCCCCCATTAGGATATAAATTCCTTGTGAGTAGGGATTATTTAATTCTTTGTATCCCTGACCTCCAGTATAGTAGTTGGTAATATAAATGCATGCTTAATAAATCCTTTTTATTGATTGATTGATGTTTTAGGCCACCAAAAAAGAGACCAAAGAGTTTAGTGAAAAAAAGAAGGAATTAAAAGAAGGAATCAAAAGTTTGACTAGAATTGTAAGTGTTATGATTCATACTCTAATAAAATATGCCTATAGTCTCAAATGATATTTCCTGCTTAGTTGTATGTAGGTATGATGTGGCAAGCATGTGTGTTACTCAGCTATTTTTCATTCTATGTTTGCAAGCTCAGTTTTCTTCTGTGTTCTTGGAGGTGAGTTACCACACATTCAGCCCGGAACACTATGGGTGCTCCATCAATATCAATGATAAAGGAAAAAAGGAGCAAAATATATAGGGAATTGAAAAGGTTAGACTATTTTTATTAAAAGTGTTTAGAGGAATTCTCTAGAACAAATACATTAAACTATACAGTCTTCTTCAATGTTTCTCCATTGGAATAGGTTCTGAAAGAAATAAGCTAAACAATACATTTTCTTTTTTTAAAAAAAATCAACACGCTATACATGGAAATCTAGCAAAATTTAAAAACTATTTGGCCACAAAACTGAATATGTCTATTCATAAGTAGATGTGTTTCATCTACTTATGAATGATAACAATAAGAAGTTAGAATTCAACTAATCTTAATAGTTAGATCCTAGCAGTAAGAAATGGCACTGGTATTGACTTTTGTACAATGAAACTTGGGGGAACGCCCTTCAAAGCTAATATTATTTACTTCTTAACCATTATTTTCTATCATTACATTCAGATTGAGGCTATGATGAAAGAAAATGAGTTGGCACCTGAGATGGCACAGCTAGATCAACAGGAATTCAGTCTGGATGTTGAAGAAATACAGAGGCTTAATGATGAAGGTGAAGAAGAACTGGAAAGGGTATGTGAGAATTTACTTGAAGTAGCATTGTTTATATTAATAGATATAAAAAAGAAAGAAGGGGCAAAATGAGAACTTTTCCAGAATACTTAGAAAAAGCTTATGTATATCTTGAATGTAAAAATAATAAATTGCTTCATTCATTTAACCAATATTTGCTAAGCACTTATCATGTGTATAATACTGTCTAAGGTGTAAGAGGAGCTACAAAAGAGATTAAAATATTCTCTGTATCTTTGAGGGTGCATCAGAACCAGATGGTGGCAAAAAAAAGCAGAAATTCATGAAAATTTCATCCTTCAAAAGGTAGAAAAACATGTAGGGGAAAAATTCTTTTTTAGATTTGACTGTCATTAACAGAGAGGAACCCATTTCTGGGATAAAAATGGTGGAAACTTTGGGAGGAAGTGACCATTTGATCTTAGAATGCATAGTACAGGGGAGGAGCCAAGATGGTGGAGTAGAAAGACTCACATATGCTAGCTCCGAATCCACAGCCCATAAATTTCCTGTAAAAAGAATTCCCCACAAATTCTGGAGCAGTGGAAGCCATGCAGCAATGCAGTGGAGGAGATTTCCATTCCAGAGACCCTGAAAAACTGACCCCAAAGGTCCATCATGCATCGGACAGCACAGCGCAGCCCTGCCCACGTGGCCCCGAGAGGAGCAGATCTGAGCAGGCTTCAGGGACAGAACTTCTGGCTGTCGCAAAGGTCCCTCCATCCACAGGTGCTACAGGTCACTGAGAGAGACTTCTGGGCTGGCTGAGAGGGGAGCAGGGTGTCTCCATAACTCAGGCCCCCTTGGGAGGCAGCAGCAGAGGCAGCGGCAGAGGCAGTGGCAGCCAGGAGCTTCCAGAGCAGGAAGGACCTCAGATCCATTACTGAAGGTCTCCGCATAAACCCCCTGAGGGGAACTGAGCCTGGAAGGGTGGCCCTGCCCCCACCCTGAGCACCAGAACTTAAGCTCACATTGAATAGCAGCCCTGCCTGCCGCTGAAAGCCCTGAGGCTGGGGAGTAGCATTTGAATCTCAGACCCCAAGCACTAGCTGGACAGATCTAGGGCAGGGATGGAGAGGAAATCTCAGAAGTCAAGTAACTGGCTGGGAAAATGCCCAGAAAAGGGAAAAAAAAATAAGACCATAGAAGGCTACTTTCTTGGGGAACAGATGTTCCCTCCTTTCCTTTCTGATGAGGAAGAACAATGCTTACCATCAGGGAAAGACATAGAAGCCAAGGCCTCTGTATCCCAAACATCCCAAAATAGAGATCCAATGGACTCAGGCCATAGAAGAGCTCAAAAAAGATTTTGAAAATCAAGTTAGACAGGTGGAGGAAAAACTTGGAAGAGAAATGAGAGAGATGCAAGAAAAGCATGAAAAAATGGGGTCAATACCTGGCTAAAGGAGACCCAGAAAAAAGCTGAAGAAAATAACACCTTGAAAAATAGGCTCACTCAATTGGCAAAAGAGGCTCAAAAAGCCAATGAGGAGAAGAATGCTTTCAAAAGCAGAATTAGCCAAATGGAAAAAAGAGGTTCAAAAGCTCACTGAAGAATATAGTTCTCTCAAAATTAGAATGGAACAGATGGAGGCTAATGACTTTCTGAGAAACCAAGACATCACCAAAACAAAACCAAAAGAATGAAAAAATGGAAGAGAATGTGAAATATCTCATGGGAAAAACAACTGACCTGGAAAAGAGATCCAGGAGAGACAATTTAAAAATTATGGGACTACCTGAAAAGCCATGATCAAAAAAAGAGCCTAGACATCATCTTGCATGAAATTATTAAGGAAATCTGCCCTGATATTCTAGAACCAGAGGGCAAAAATAAGTATTGAAGGAATCCATCGATCACCACCTGAAAGACATCCAAAAAGAGAAACTCCTAGGAACATTGTGGCCAAATTCCAGAATTCCCAAGTCAAGGAGAAAATATTGCAAGCAGCTAGAAAGAAATAATTCCAGTATTATGGAAATAAAATCAGGATAACACAAGATCTAGCAGCTGCTACATTAAGGGATCGAAGGGTGTGGAATAGGATATTCCAGAAGTCAAAGGAACTAGGACTCAAACCAAGAATCACCTACCCAGCAAAACTGAGTATTATACTTCAGGGGAAAAAATGGTCTTTCAATGAAATAGAGGACTTTGAAGCATTCTTGATGAAAAGACCAGAGCTGAAAAGAAAATTTGACCTTCAAACACAAGAATGAGAAGAAGCATGAAAAAGCAAACAGCAAAGAGAAGTCATAAGGGACTTACCAAAGGTGAACTGTTTACATTCCTACATGGAAAGATAATATTTGTAACTCTTAGAATGCATAGAGGGAAGAGAGGGAAGTTGTACATAGTCTGACATATATTCTAGATTGTTGGAGAGCAAATTTTGAAAGGTTAAGAGTAACAACTGATAGGACCACCATGGACTAAAATGCTATAAGGTACATCAGCCTAGAAGTAATGGGATACTTTCAAGAATGAAATTTCAGAATAAAAAATGGGAAATGATTCTGATTGAGGAGGGGGAAATGGATTTCTCTGAAGAGACCTGTGGAGATGCACAGAGAAATCATAAATCATATTTTAAAGATGCATAGAGAAAATGGAAGCAAGGGAAGGTAAAAAATTTTTTTGAAATTGAATTTTTAAATTTCCCTATTATAATAATAATGATAATAACTAGCATTTATATAGTGTTTTAAAGTTTGCAAAGTGCTTTATATATGTCATCTCAGTTGATTCTTACAAGAACCCTGTGAGGTAAGTGTTATTATTATGCCTTTTACAGATAAGAAAACTGAGGCTAAGGAAGGCCAAGCAACATGCCTAAGATCTAACAGTTAATAATTGTCTGAAGCCTAGACTGACAGAGGGAGAAGGACATGGGGGTCTGCAGACACTGGGGAATGTGTAGTGTTGAGATCATGCCCCATGCCCAGTTCTCCAGTGTCCAGGGAGAGTCTGTGTGCACAAGGGCAGGAACAGTTCTCAGACCCACACAGAGAATGTAAGAATGTAAACTATTCTTTCTTACATACCTTTCATTTCTCTTCTATTTTTCCTCAATCACTCTCATTTCAT
This sequence comes from Bettongia penicillata ogilbyi, assembly GCA_023548195.1. Lineage (NCBI taxonomy): Eukaryota > Metazoa > Chordata > Mammalia > Diprotodontia > Potoroidae > Bettongia > Bettongia penicillata. The sequence continues at coordinate 1,376,029 of JAJHZJ010000336.1, forward strand.
TTATAAAAACATAAGAATAGATATTTTTAGCCTCTTCTTCCTACCTCCTCCTCCCACCTTCTCAAAAAGAGACTTTAGTGGGGCTGAGCCAAGATGGCAAAGTGAGAGCAACTACTCACCTTAGTTTATAGAAAAATTCCTTCAGATAGCTCTAAAAAGAGAATTTGATCAAATTTGGGAGGTGCACAGTTCAATAAGAGACAAACTGTGGCAGACTCACAGACCAGGACAGACTGGAAGGTTGATGGGAAGGATCTGTTGATGGGGGTTGAGGAGAGCATACAGTGAAGTGCACAGTGCGTCCCAATGAGGCAGGGCTGAACAGAAAAGCCCCAGGATGGTCTGAAGCAGCGGCAGCACTGCAGAATAGTAACCCAGGGCAGGAGTCCAGCAGAGCCCACCAAGTGAGAGCCATGGTGGCCCACATATCAGCCGCAGCTGCTCCTGAGACTATCAGCCTGCAGATTAAATGTTTGTAAATCATCTACTTGGAACTTCCAGGAGCCAAAATGGTGGAGTGATGGATAAATGCTCTCTCCCCCTCCCATTGTTGATCTTGAAAGAACCATAAAATATTTCCTCAGAAAAAGCCTGGATCAGTGGGATCAGCAGAAGGGACAAACAGTTTCATAGCAAGTGAGGCTAGGAAAATCGCTAAGGAGTATTCCTCTTACTGTGGTGGAGGACCAGAGCTGTCCCAGACAGCCCCACCTCAGAGAACCAGGAGATCCAGAGTTCCAGGGAGGTGGAGCCTTGCAAGGATCCCAGACTTGCCTCAGCACTCCAGGGGAAACATGAAGACAATAGGGCAACCAGGATCACCAACCACAGACCTTGCCTTTTCTCTAACTCAGCTGAGGAGATCTCTGTGACTAGACCACCCCACACTTAACAAGCTAGTTACAGGACTAATCTGGGGAAATGCAATAAGAAAGAATTCAGCTGGCCTCTGCTTTCTCATACCAGCCAGTTTCTTTAGCTTCTAGCTGAAAGAACCAGAGGCCACAATAAACCAAGTGTCATCATCATGAGTAAGAAGTAAAGCAGGAAGGAAAAGAACATAGAATCTTTCTATGGGGACAAGGACCAATGAACGAATATCAAAGAGGTCAGTATTGAGACTGTACTCCCATCTGAAACTTCAGAAGGGGCTATGAACTGCTTGCATGCACAAAGAGCACTCTTGGAAGAGCTGAAGAAGGAAATAGGAAAAAAACTTGCCAATGATTTTATTTTTAATAATTAATTTTATTTATTTTCAGTGTTGTACAATCACTACCATACAAGTTAGATTATTACTTTTCCCTCCCTCCTCCCACCTTCCCCCTCCCTCCCGAAGACGGCATACAATTTTGTATAAGTTCTACACATACATTCCTAACAAATACATTTTCACTATAGTCATGCTGTGTTGAAGAATTAAAATAAGTGGGAGAAATCACCTAACAAACCAAAACGCAATACACACACACACACACACACACACACACACACACACACAAATGATCTGCTGCATTCTTCAATTGAATTCCACAGTTCTTTCTCTGGATGTGGAAGGCATTTTGCCTTAAAAGATCATTGGGAATTTTTTTAAATCCTTGCATTGCAATGAAGTTCCAAATCTACCAGAAAAAACCTCTCACACACTGTGGTTGTTACTGTGCCCAAAGTTCTCCTGGTTCTGCTCCTTTCACTCAGCATCAGATCATATAAGTCTTTCCAGACCTCTCTGAAGTCTTCCTATTCATCATTTCTTATAGCATAATAATATTCCATTACAGTCAAATACCATAGTTTATTCATTCATTCCCCAATTGATGGGCATCCCCTTGATTTTCAGTTTTTGGCCACCACAGAGAGGGCAGCTAGAAATATTTTTGTACATGTGGGACCCTTTCTCATTTTTATGCTCTCTTGGGGATATAGTCTTAGAAGTGCTATTTCTGGGTCAAAAGGTATGCACATTTTTGTAGCCCTTTGGTCATAATTCCAAATTGCTCTCCATAATGATTGGAGCAGCTCACAGCTCCAACAGTGTATTAGCATTCCAACTCTCCCACATCCTTACCAACATTTATCATCTTTCTGTTCTATCATGTTTCACCAATGATTTTTAAAGGATGAAAAAAGAATTCACTGAAGAGGACCCCTCATGAAAAAGGAAAATTAAACAAATGCAAAAAGAAGAACAAAAACTAACCAGAGAAAATAATTCCTTAAAAGGAATAATTGGACAGATGGAAAAGGAGATGCAAAAGTTAACTGAAGAAAACAATATGATAAAAATTAGAATTGAGCAAGTAGAAGCTAATGACTCTATAAGACGTTAAGAATCAGTCAAACAAAATCTAAAGAATTTTTTGAAAAGAGAGGAGAAAATGTAAAATATCTAATTGTAAAAACAACTGACCTGGAAAATAGATCCAGGAGAGAAAATTTAAGAATTATTGGTCTTCCAGAAAGCCATGATGAAAAAAAGAGGCTGGACAATATCTTCCAAGAAATCATCAAGGAAAATTGCCCAGAAGTGCTAGATCAAAAGGGCAAAATAGCCATCGAAAGAATCCACCGTTCACCTCCCAAAAGGGATCCCAAACTAAAAACACAAAAAAATATTGTTGCCAAATTCCAGAACTATCAAGTGAAGGAGAAAATACTACAGGCAGCCAGAAAGAAACCATTCAAATATCAAGAAGCTACAGTCAGGATCACACAGGACCTTGCAGCTTCTACATTAAAAGACTGAAGGAATTGGAATGTGATATTCTGTAAGGCAAAGGAACTGGGACTACAACCAAGGATCAGTTACCCAGCAAAGTTCAGCATAACATTTCAGGAAAGGTCATGAAGATTCAATAAAATAAAGGATTTCCAGACCTTGCTGATAAAAAGGCCAGAACACAATAGAAAATTCATCTTCAAACATAGGTCTCAAGAGAGGCATAAAAAGGTAGGAAAATAATACTTGTCAATCTTGAGAATTGTATATCTATTATGAAATATAAAAGGGATATACATAGATAGAGGGAGTAGGTATAAAGTAAATGATGTGATGATAAAAATGTGATATATACATGCAAAGAAATTGTAACAGGAGATGTGAAAAAGAAGTAGAAAATGGTAAATTATATCACAGGAAGAAGTACAAAATTATATTACAGTAGACTGAAAGAGGGAAGGGAGATGAGCATTGTTTGGGAGGTAATTTCATCTAATTTGGTTCAAGGAGGGAATGACAAAATTAAGTATTTAAATCTAAATAGCTCTAGAGGCAGTAGGAGGGGAAGGGGGAAAGAAAGGAAAAAGGGGGCTAAAAGGAAGAGAAGAAATAGTAGGGGTAAAAGGGGAGTAAAGGGGAAGGGGGCTGAAAAAAGGAAGGGAAGACTGTGAGAGGTAGTGGTCAAAAATTACAAATCTATTGTGGAGGGGAAGGGGGAAGAGAGAACTAAAGGCACAAATGGTGGGAAAGAGGATGGAGGGTAAGACACAGATAGTAATCATAACTGTGAATGTGAATGAGATGGTCTCTCCCATAAAATGGAAATGGGTAGCAGAATGAATTAAAAGCCATTATCCAACAATATGTTGTTTACAAGAAACACATTTGAAATAGGGGCATACACACAGGGTAAACGTAAAAGATCGGAGGACAATATATTGTGCTTCAGCTGATGTAATAAAAACAGGGGTAGCAATCCTAGTCTTAGACAAAGCAAAAGCAGAAATAGATCTAATCAAAAGAGATAAGGAAAGAAACTACATCTTTCTAAAGGCCACCATAGACAATGAAGCAATATCATTAAAAAACATATATTTCCAAGTGGTATAGCATCCAGATTCTTAGAGAAGAAGTTAAGCAAGTTACTTATGAAGAAATGGACAGCAAAACTATACTAGCAGGGGACCTCAACCTCCCTGTCTCTGAATTTGATTAATCTAACCTTAAAATAAACAGGAAAGAAGTTAAGGAGGTGAATAAAATTCTGAATAAGGTATATATGATAGATCTCTGGAGAAAATTGAATGGGGATTGAAAAGAATATACCTTTTTTCTCAGTGGTACATGGCACATATGCAAAAATTGACCATGTACTAAGGCAAAAAAAGGCAGAAAAAAGCTGACAATCAAGTGCAGAAAGGCAGAGATAGTCCAATGCATCCTTCTCAGATTATAATGCAATAAAAATTGCATGTAACAAAAGACCACAGAAAGATAGAACAAAAATTAATTGGAGACTAAATAATCTAATCCAAAAGAATGAGTGGGATAAACAGAAAATCATGAAACAATCAACAGCTTCATTCATGAGAATATCAATAAGAGACAACCTACCAAATCTTGTGGGATACTACAAAAGCAGTTCTTAGGGAGTTTTGTATCTTTGAATGCCTACATGAATAAAATAGAGAAAGAGAAGATCAATGAATTGGGCATGCAGCTGAAAAAGCTGGAAAAAGAACAGATTGAAAATCCCCAAGTAAATACTAAATTAGAAATACTAAAAACAAAAGGAGAGATTAATAAAATTGAAATTAGGAAAATTATTGAACTAATAAGCAAACCTAAGAGATGGTTTCATGAAAAAAGCAATAAAATTGATAAACCTTTGGTCAGTTTGATTTAAAAAAGAAGAAAGCCAAATTACCAATATCAAAAATGAAAGGGGTGAACTCACCTCCAAAGAGGAGGAAATTAAAAAAATAATTAGAAATTACTTTACCCAACTTTATGCCCATAAATTCAACAATCTAAATAAGATGGATGATTATTTTAAAAAATATAAATTGCCCAGATTAACAGAAAAAGAAGTTGAATACTTAAATAAACCCATCTAAGAAAAAGAAATTGAACAAGCCATCAATGAACTCCCTAGGAAAAAATCTCCAGGGATGGATGGATTTACAAGTGAATTCTATTACATTTAAATAACAGTTAATTCCAATACTATACAGGACTATTTGGGAAAATTGGGGAAGGAGTCCTCCAAAATTCTTTTTATGATACAAATATGGTTTTGATACCTTAGCCAGAAAAAGCCAAAACAGAGAAAGGAAATTATAGACCAATTTCTCGAAGATAGATGAAAAAATTTTAAATAAGATTTTAGCAAAAAGAGTACAGCAACTTATCGTGAGAATAATACATTATGATCACATAGGATTCATACCAGGAATGCAGGGCTGGTTCAATATTAGGAAAGCTATTAGCATTATTGACCATATCAACAACAAAACTAACACAAACCATGTCATTATCTTAATAGATGCAGATAAAGCTTTTGACAAAATAAAACACCCATTCCTATTAAAAACACTAGCGAGGATAGGAATAAATGGAACTGTCCATAAAATAAGCAGTATCTACCTAAAATCTTCAGCAAGCATTATATGCAATGGAGATAAGCTAGATGTATTTTCAATAAGATTGGAGTGAAACAAGGATGGCCATTATCACCACTATTATTCAATATGGTACCAGAAATGTTAGCTGTAGCAATAAGAGAAGAAAAAGAAATTGAAGGCATTAGAATAGGCAAAGAAGAAATTAAGTTATCACTCTTTGCAGATGATAGGATGATATACTTAGAGAATCCCAGAGATTCAAGTAAAAAACTACTTGAAATAATAATCAACTTTGGCAAAGTTACAGGTTACAAAATAAACTCACACAAATCTTCTGCATTTCTATATATTGCTAACAAAGCCCAACAGCAAGAGATAGAAAGAGAAATCTCATTTAAAGCTAGGATAGACACTGTAAAATATTTGGGAGTCTATCTAGCAAAACAAATCCAGGGACTATATGAACACAATTACAAGATACTTTTCGCACAAATAAAGTCAGATCTAAGGAAGTGGAAAAACATCAGTTGCTCATGGCTAGGCCGAGCCAATATAATAAAAATGACAATTCTACATAAATTAATTTTCTTATTTAGTGCCATACCAATCAAACTCTCAGATAATCATTTTCTAGAGGTGGAAAAATAATATCAAAATTCATCTGGAAGAAAAAGATTTCAGAATATCAAGGGAATTAATGAAAATAAATACTAAGTAAGGTGGCCTACCTCTACCAAATCTCAAATTGTATTATAAAGCGACACTTAGTACTGGCTAAGAAACAGAAGGGTAGACCAGTGGAATATTCAAGACACAATAGTCAATGAATATAGCAATCTACTGTTTGATAAACCCAAGGACCCCAGCTTCTGGGATAAGAGCTCACTGTTTGACAAAAATTGATGGGAAAACTGGATAACAGTGTGGCAGAAACTAGGCATAGACCAAAGTCTGACACCATACACAAGAATAAAGTACAAATGAGCACATTAGGTATAAAGATTGATATAAACAAATTAGTGGAGCAAGGAATAGTGTATTTATCATATTTATGGAAAATTGAAGAATTTTGACTAAACAAGAGATGGAAAGCATTATGAAGTGAAAGATGGATAATTTTGATTACATTAAACTGAAAAGTTTTTGCACACAACCAAACACAAATCAACCAAGATTAGGAGGGAAGCAGAAAACTGGGAAAGAATTTTTGCAAGTAGTGTCTGTTACAAAGGCCTCATTTCTAAAATATATAGAGAACTGATTCAAATGTACAAGAATAAAAGTCATTCCCCAATTGATAAATGATCAAAGGATATGAACAGGCAGTTTTCAGGGGAAAAAATTAAAGATATCTATAGTCATATGAAAAAAGTGCTCTAAATCACTATTGATTAGAGAGATACAAATCAAAACAACTCTGAGATACCACATCACATCTATCAGATTGGCTAACATGACAAAACAGGAAGATAATAAATGTTGGAGAAGATGTGGGAGAGTTGGAACACTAATTTATTGTTGGTGGAGCTGTGAGCTGATCTGGACAGCAATTTGGAACTATGCTCAAAGGGCACAAAAATGTCCATACTCTTTGACCCAGCAATGCTGCTTCTAGGATTATATCCCCAAGAGATCATAAAAATGGGAAAGGGTCCACATGCACAAAAATATTTATAGCAGTTCTCTTTGTAGTGGCCAAAAACTGGAAATCAAGGTGATGCCCATCAATTGGGGAATGGCTGAATAAATTATGGTATGTTAGTGTAATGGAATATTATTGTGCTATAAGAAATGATAAACAGGAAGACTTCAGAGAGGCCTGAAAAGACTTATAAGATCTGATGCTGAGTGAAAGGAGCAGAACCAGGAGAACTTTGTGCACAGCAACAACCACAGTGTGCAAAGATTTTTTTTGGTGGTAAACTTAGAACTTCATTGCAATGCAAGGACTTAAAAAATTCCCAATGGTCTTTTAAGGCAAAATGCCTTCCACATCCAGAGAAGGAACTATGGCATTCAATTGCAGAATGTAGCAGATCATTTTCTTTTGTATTACGTTTTGGTTTTTTATATGATTTCTCCCATTCATTTTAATTCTTTTATGCAACATGACTATGGTGAAAATGTATTTAATAGGAATGTGTGTGTAGAACCTAAATAAAATTGTATGCCGTCTTGGGGAGGGAGGGAGGAGGGAGGGAGAAAAACCTAAGTTATATGGTAGTGAATGTAAAACACCAAAAATAAATAAATTTTTTTAAAAAATCTTAAAAAAGGAGACACTTTAATTCCTGCAAGGAGTGGAAGTAGGAATTTGGGGCCACTGTTCTTCTAAGAGATGGAGTAGTATTGGAATATAATTCTATTTTCTCCCTTAAGTATTATTTTTCTAGGGGATGTAATTTTCATCTTACTTCTCATCACTGTTATCATTGGGGGAAGAAGCAGGACTACAAACTTCATATCCACGGTTTGACTTCCTTCCCACTGTATGTCATTTCCTCAATGAACATACATATAGCAATTAGCCAAGAACACATTTATCTAAGTCAATAGCAAAACAGAAGTCAGAAAAAGTATGCATGTAATATATACCAGACAATACAGAGTAAAAGAGCTATCCCATTGGGAACAAAGTAACTCAACCAAGTGAGAGAGTCCCAGCTCCCACACAATGATAATTTCCCTGAAGTCTCTAGCATAATAAGCTAGGGATATGTACATGATGGAGACTGACAGCTTCTGTCATGTCAGCTTCTTCCCATAACCTTTTCCTTTACCTGACCAAAGTAGGGCTGGCTTCTTCCATCTTCTCTCTCAAAACTGGAAACTACACATGTCCAGAGGGGCTGCAAAGTCCAAAGAGACTCTCCAACTTGAAGAAGATCCAAAGGAAACTAGAAGTCTGTAACCTTCTTCTATACTGCTCCCAGTGCAGATATGGGTCATTAATCTCTACTAGTAAAGACAGAGTCCCATATCAATCGGCTTTGGTACTGAGTTTATCTGAAAATAAATAGCTTTTGCACAACAAACAGCAAACCATCCTGAAGAAAGAAATAATGTTCCATTTTAGCTAGAACATAAAATGTAATAAAAAGGAATAATTTACGGTAAGGCTAGGAAAAGAGGTGAGGACTATGAAAAGCTAAGTAAGAAAAAGACACTAGAGATTTTTTGAGAAAAGTGAATGACATAATCAGACAGTGCTTAGACGGAGTAAGTGTTTAATAATACTTGTTGACTGACTCATACTTTAGGAATACTACTTAGGGTGGACTAGAGAAGGAAAAAGTCTGTATACAAGGAGAATAATTAGGAAGTTACTGTGACAAGTAGGAAGTAAGAAGTCATGAATGCCAGGAGTAGAGTATTAGCTCTATGAGCAAGATGGATAAAAGATCATTGTGGTAGGAGAATTAATAAGCCTTGGAAACTTTTTGGATATAAGAAATGTAAATTAAGGCAACTGAAAATTCACCTAATACCCATCAATTTGGCTAAGATAATAAATGTTGACAAAATTCATTGTGGGTGTGACTGTGGTAAAAAAAAAAAAAGAAAGGAACTTTGTATTGTATTATTGGTGGAGATGTGAATTGTTCTCAGCCTTTTCTGGAAAATAATATAGAATCATACAACAAAAGATATGAAAAAGTGCATACTTTTGACCTAGTTAGAAACTAGGAGCTGACGGGAACATTAATAGGGAAAAAAAACCTATCTTGCAACAATATTCTGAGTACCACTATTTATGGCAGCAAAAGCCTGGAATCAAAATAAATATCAAATAACTGTAGTAACAACTAAATTACTTATGAGATAGGAATGTAATAGACTATTATTGTGCCATAAGAAATAATGGAGATGTCATGACGAATTCAAGGAAATAGAGGAAGAATTGTGTTAAATGATTCAGAGCCAAGAAAATGGAACCAAAAAGAAAAATTTACTCATTGACTGTAACTACTATATGTATCTAAAGACAATAATAGCAACAGTTGTAAGTTATAGACAAAAATAAAGCCAAAAAAGCATCACAAAAACAAAGATAATGTGGGTAATACTATGTTAAAAATCACTATACATCTCTTGGGTGAGAATTAATAATCAATAAATAGTAATTTACAGATGGGTACTATCTTTGCAATTAATTATTGCTTTATCTTATACATTCCTTTTTTTATTCTTTAGCTTATATATTTGAAGATCTCTACTTGTCATTAAAGCTTAAAGTGAATGGAGTGGAAGTAAAGATATGCTGCTAGCTATAGTTAGGCTCCTAATCAGTCTGGCTTTCTCTACTCTCTGCCTCTTCTAGTTGATCCTTCTTACTTCTGCCAGAATAATATTCCTTAACTATCAACATGGGAATGTCACTGACCTGCTTTAAAAAAATACACATACACATGTACCATTTCAATGATTTCTCATTTCCTACTGATTAAAGTTAGAGCTTCTTTATTTGGCCCATTGCCTTTCAGAGTCTGTCAATACTCCGCTTCTTCCCCATATGTATAATCTATGCTCCAGTTTCTGCCCCCTGTAGATCTAGGCTTGCCCTCCTCTGTGCCTTGGTTCTTATGCCTCAGATGCCTTCTCTTGCTCTCTTCACCTTGAATTTTTACTTTGCTTTAAACACTAACTCAAATGCCTCCTCTTCCATGAATCCTTCCTCTCGTTGAGTAATGGCAATGTATTAGAGTGTCAAATGTGCTGGACTTGGGGTCAAGAGAACAAAATTCAAATGCTGGTTCTGACAATCGTTTTGTGGCCCCTTGGCAGGTTATTTATTCTATCTGAACGTAAGTTTCCTCATCTGTAAAATGAGAAAAATAATACTTACTATACCTGTTTCATAGAGTTGTGGAAAGGTATTTTATAACATTAAAGTGTTATATAAATGGTAGGATTATTGGTAGCAAGAATACTGTTATATGCTTTGCAATTCTCTAATGCAGTTTTCTTGTAATGTCGTAGATTTAAGTTGTCTATGCTTGTATCTTATCCCTCCACCAGGTTATAAATTTCTTGAAGACGGGGTCTGGATCAGGGATGGAGAAGCTGCAGCCTTGATGCCACATGTGGCCTTTTAGGTCCTTGGGTGCAGCCTTTCGACTGAGTTTCACAGAACAAATTATTTTATTAAGGGAATTTGTTCTCTGAAGCTTGTATTGATCCAAAGGGCCACACTTTACAGCTTAGAGGGGCTACATGTGGCCTTGAGACTGCAGGTTCCCCCACCCCAGGCTAAATTTCTCCTAAATGTCATACCTCCTACATCCTACATTCTGCACCAAGGAAGCATCTAAGTGTTTGATGAATGATTACACATGTGGCATATGATAAAATGTGACAGCTAGGTGGCACAGTGAGTAAAGTGCAAGCCTCAAGTCAAGAAGACTGATCTTCCTGAGTTCAAATCTGGTCTCTGACACTTACTAGCTGTGTGACCCTGGACAAGCCATTTAACCCTGTTTGCCTCAGTTTCCTCATCTGTAAAATAAGCTGTAGAAAGAAATGGCAAACCACTCCAGCATCTCTGCCAAAAAACCCCAAATGCAGTCACAAAGAGTTGGGACATGACTGGAAAATGATTGAGTAACAACAAATATTATAAAATGGAATTTTCAGTTAAGCTAACCCTTCCCATATAGATCTAGACCAGAAATCGTAATCATTTGGGGGCATTTTATTATTTATTCTTTAAGGCATCTAAATCAGTTATTTGAAATCATGAGTTATATGTTACTTATATCACATAATTTTTGTGAGAAAAGCACTTTGCAAAGTATAAAGCAGCACATAAAATGCAAAGAGTTAACAATTCTAAACTTAGGAAGGACTCAGAAGTAACATTGTAGGACTCAAATTATATCTATAAATACATAGATAATATAAATACTCTTGTGTTGGAGTACTGAAAAATCACCAGTGTGAATTCCTTCCATCAGACCCTCTGGGGAGTTTTTGCATATAGGCAAGTTTTCATATAGTTGAACTTTTAAGAACCTCTAAAACAAAGGATTGTCTTGCTGAACACTGAAATATAATGCCTGTGGGAAAGGTATACTCTTCTGAATAGAAAAATGTATAGTATAACATCTCTAGCAGCATGCCATAGCAAATAAGAATACTGAATTCAAGTTACACCTCTTATACGTACTGACTTTATGACCTTTGGGCAAGTCACTTAATCTCCTGGTGCTCTAAGCAACGTTTTAAGAGAGTAAATTATTAAAAAGATGATTGACTATTAGGACTACATGGGAAGAGGAGTTTCCACATCTGAAATTATTCATATTTCTGAAATAACATGCCCAGTTGATATCCCTACAAGGTCTCAGAAGGTCTTCAAAACTATGCTTATTTAACATTTTTATTAATATTTAGACTGCCACTAAATTCCCTATTCCACTGACTCCCTTATGGCAAGGTCTCTTAAAACCAATGCCAGTGAAGCACAAGGTCAGGAACATTCTACTGAGCTAACGAGTCTACAGGTGTGGATCCAGAGATGCCATCACCTAAGACCCAGCCTAGCTAAGAAAAGACAGCTAGGTGATACATTCGATAGAGGGCCAGGTCTGAAGTCAGGAAAACTCATCCTCCTGAATTCAAATCTGACCAAAAACACTAACTGTGTGACTCTGGGAAAGTCACTTAACCCTGTTTGCCTTGCTGTTCATCAATAAAATGAGCTAGAGGAGGAAGTGGCAAACCCCTCCAGTATCTTTGCCAAGAAAACCCTGAATGAGGTCACAAAGAGCCAGATGCGATGGAAACAATTGAACAGAAAACAACCCAGTGGAAGAATTTCTTGCCTATAGAAACTCTTTTTAAAAACTCTTACTTATAGATGAAGATTACTTACAGATCATTTTTAAAATATATTGATATAAATAACTAATAAGATATTCAATTTTATGTGCTAGAACATTTTGAAACATTTTCTTTTTCTTTTGTTTAAAGATAAAAAAGGAAGCAGAAATGGAAAATCTAGCTAAGAAGTATTTATGTCACATTTTGAAAGAAGAATGCTGGAACTCCATGCTCATAAAAGGCCGATCACTTAAGGTGACTAGTCTTAACATGTTAGCTTTGTAATCAATACATTTATCTGTACGTACTGTAATCAATACAGTTATCTCAAGTAATAAATTTTCATAGAAGTGAAAAAATGTCAATTCTTTCCCCTGTTGAAAAATATACCCTCCCAAAGTTCAACAACATTACTTCATCAGAGCATTATATAACTCTTCTACTACTTCTTATGAGTTTCTTTTTCATTGTCTCTTTATTTTTTTAAATATGAAATTTATTTATTTTTCAATTCTCAACATTCATTTCCACAAGAATTTGAACTCAAAAGTTTCTCCCCATCTTTCCCCACCCCCACTCCAGGACAGCTAAAACAATTTTTTAGCATTCTTTATAGAAGCTTTGAGTTTCATATGCTCTCCCTTCCTCTCTTCCCATCCACCCTCACTGCGAAAACAAACAATTCAATACAGGTCATACATGTGTAAACAATGAAAAACACTTCCTTAATAGTTATGTTAACGAAAGATTGACCACATTTCCCTCTGTCCTATCCTGCCCCTCCATTTATTCCATTCTCCTCCCTTTGCCTGTCCTCCTACAATAGTGCTTACTTCTCATTATCACCTTTCACCAATTTGCTGTCCCTTCTATTACCTTCCCTCTCCTATCCCTTTCCCACTTGCCTTCCTGCAGGGTAAATAGATTTCCATATCCAATTGAGTGTGTGTTATTCCCTCCTTAAGGTAAATCCCATGACAGTAAGACTCACTTATTTCTTTTCATGTCCCTCCTCTTCTCCTCCTTTGTAAAATCTCTTTCTTGACTCTTTTATGTGAGATGATTTGCTACATTCTTTCCCTTTCTCTTATTCCTAGTATATTCCATTCAACAGTAAATTTTTTTTTTAGATTTTCTCCTTTCTTATTCAACTTACCCTATGCCCTTTGTCTATGTATATACATATATACATATATACATATACACACACACATACACCCATGTACATATACATACCTACACATATATAATATACATATACATACATACCCATACACACTTACATACACGCACGCACACACACACATATATTCCCTCTAACTATCCTAATAGTGAAAAAGACCTCATGAGATACAAATAACATCTTACCATGTAGGAATGTAAACAGTTCAACTGTAATGAGTTCTTTAAGGCTTCTTTTTCCTGTTTACCCTTTTTTAAATTTTTTTACTTATTTTTAATTGCCACAAGATTTTGAGTTCCAAAGTTTCTCCCCATCTCTCCCCTCCTCCCCACCCCAAGACATTGTGCATCCTGATTACACCTTCCCAAAATCTGCTCTCCCTTCTATCACACCCTTCCCTTCCCTTATTCCCATCTCCTCTATTTCTTGTAGGGCAAGATAGATTTCTGTATCCCATTACCTGTATTTCTTATTTCCCAGTTGCATGTAAAAACAACTTTTAACATTCGTTTTTAAAACTTTGAGTTCCAACTTTTTTCCCTGCCTCCCTCCCCATCCATCCTCACTGAGAAGGCAAGCAATTCAATATAGGTTATAATGTGTAGTTATGCAAAAAATTTCCATAAAAGTCATGTTGTGAAAGACTGACTATATTTCTGTCTATCCTATCCCGACCCCCATTTATTCTATTCTCCTCTTTTGACCTTGTCACTCACCAAAAATGTTTACTTCTAATTATGCCCTCCTCCCATATGCCCTCCCTTCTATCATCCCCCTCACACCTCACTTATCCCTTTCTCCCCTAGTTTTCTGTACAGTAAGATAGATTTTCACAACAAATTGAGTGTGCAGTTATTCCTTCCTTAAGCCAAATATGATGACAATAAGCTTCACTTTTTCCCTCTCACCTTCCCCCTTTTCCCCTCTATTGAAAAAGCTTATTCTTGCCTCTTTTGTGAGAGATAATTTGCCCCATTCCATTTCTCCCTTTCTCCTCCCAATATATTCCTCTCTCACCACTTAATTTTATTTTTTTAGTTATCATCCCTTCCTATTCAACTCACCCTGTGCCTCTGTCTATATATATGTATACAACCCCTCCAACTAAATACTGAGAAAAGTCTCAAGAGTTACAAATATTATCTTCCATGTAGGAATATAAGCAGTTCAACGTTAGTAAGTCCCTTATGATTTGTCTTTCCTGTTTACCTTTCCATGCTTCTCTTGATTCTTGTGTTTGAAAGTCAAATTTTCTGTTTAGCTCTGGTTGGTTCATCAAGAATGCTTGAAATGAAAGTCCTCTATTTCACTGAATTACTATTTTTTCCCCCTGAAGTATTACACTCAGTTTTGCTGGGTGATTTTTGGTTTTAATCCTAGTTCCTATGACTTCTGAAATATCATATTCTAAGCCCTTCAATCCCTTAATGTAGAAGCTGCTAGATCTTGTGTTATCCTGATTGTATTTCCACAATACTCGAATTGTTTCTTTCCTGACAGCTTGCAATATTTTCTCCTTGACCTTGGGAACTCTGGAATTTGGCTACAATATTCATAGGAGTTTTTCTTTTCAGATTTCTTTCAGGAGGTGATCTTTGGAGTTTCCACTCTAATGGTAGGGAGAAAAAACACACAAAAGGAAGCTGAAAATAGGAGGAAAGGGAGATAGAAGCAACATGCCCACAGGGGGACAACATGTAGAAGTTTAGAAACCCAGAAAGAGAGTAAGGACAAAAAGAAGAGGACTCTGGGAGGAACTAACAAGTGTGAGCAGGTAGCATAGCAGAGAGATGTTCCAGGTGAAAAGGACATTGAAATAAATAGATGCTCCAGGTTGAGGAAGCCTCAGATGATGAGGGAAGTTCCTGGTTTAAGAGAGCAGTTAAGGCATGGTGATAAAGTCTGGAAACACAGAAGCAGAGTCAGGAAGGAAATGAAATGAAAATGATTATCATTGAAGCCATAGAGCACTTTGATTGCCAGGATACAAAATCACCATTGCTAACTATGGTCAACTCTCATAGGTTTTGATTTGTTTTATCTTAATCAGTGTACTATTCCTCCATATCTGGGAAGACCATCCAAAACCCCCTTTCTGCTCTCATAACTATAAACCATGTACTTTCGCTTGCTGCATTTCTCTTTGGATTTAATTTTCCTTTTTCCTGTCACAAACCTGGCTAGACAGTAGAGTTAAGTTTATGATTATGAAATAAAACTGAATTAAGACAAGGAATACAAGGCAAGGTTCTCAGCTGAGAGAGAAGAATGAGGATGGTAAAAATGGCTTGAGGAGTAAAAATGGTTTGGAGGATTCACTGTAGGGAAAGTGATAGCCAATCTGGAAAAAGTGAAAGAATTGGTACACCAGTAAAAGTCAAATTGACTTTGTTTTCCTTTAAGAACAATTTTAAAATTCATTTTATTTTCTCCCTCCTCCTCACTCCACTCCCCTGCACTGAGAAAGAAAAGCATGCATAGTCAAAAAAAATTCTTTCATTGACTGATCTATACATATACATTTACATACACTACCCATATGTATGTACACATATACATATCATATCCATGTATATGTGCACAAACATAACGGAAGTCTCAAAATGTATTGCAAGTCTATCATCTCTCATGTGGTAGGGTAGCATCTGCCCTGAGTCCTCTGGAATGGTGACATCATTATTTTGATCAAAGTTACTTATACATTTTACCTCCTCTTAACCTCTCTGTCTCTTATTTGGTCATGAAATTTTTCCCATCCATAGATTGGATAAGTAATTTGTTTTTGCTCTTCTAATTTATGATGTTCACCAATTTGGAGCTTGGCTTGATGTTCATCTTTAACCCACTTTCTGCCAGACTGCTTTCCAGTTTTCCCCATGGTTTTTGTTTAATAGCTAATTAAGTGCTTGCCGTAGCAGCTGAATTTATCAAGCACTATTGTGTTCATTTGCTTCTCTATATTGTGTACGTAATCTACTCCACTGATCAATCTCTCTATTTCTTACCCAGTACCAAACTGTTTTGTTTGTTTGTCTATTTATTAACAATTAGGACTCTGTAGTATAGTTTCAGATCTGGTACTGCCAGGTTCCCTTGCTTCCCATTTTTTTAAAAGAATAATTCCCTTCATATTCTTGACTTTTTGTTCCTCCAGATAAATTATTTTTTTCCAACTGTATAAAGTAATTTTTTTGGAATTTTGATTGATATGGCACCGAATAGAGAAATTAGAGTAGTATTATTACTTTTATTATATTGACTTACATTACCCAATATTTCTCTAATTATTTAGATTAGTCTTTAAAGAGAGCTTTGTAATTGTAATTACATAGTTCGAGTGTGTCCTGCAGGTAGACGCCTAGGTATTTTATATTATCCATATTTATTTTAAAGGAATTTCTCTTCCTATAGCTTGCTGCTGCATTTAACATATAGAAATGTGAATGGCTTATATGGGTTTATTTTATATTCTGCAATTTTGCCTAAATTTTCTATTTGTTTCAATTAATTTTTTAGTTGCTTCTCGGTACTCTCTAAGTATAACATCATGTTATTTGGAAAAAGTGATTATTTTGTTTCTTCTTTGCCTTATGCTATGCTCCTTCCCTTGTTTTCTTTTTCTTTTCTTGTTACTATATTGGACATTTCTAACTACTTTATTCAACAGTAATGGGTGATAATACACATCCTTGCTTTACACCAATCTTAATAGAAAGGTCTCTAGTTTATCCCCATTACAGAAAATGCCAGCTCTTGGTTTTATATAGATGCTATTTATCATGTTAAGGAAAACTTCATTCAGGTACATTTTGTTTTGTTTATTTTTAAATAGGAATAGGTGTTGTGTTTTGTTGATAGCTTTTTCTGCAACTGTTGATAGAATCATATTATTTCATTGTTATTATTAACACAGTCAATTATGTTTATAGGTTTCATAATATTGAACCAACTCTGTATTCCTGATGTGAATATCATATGCCCAATGTTTGAACGAATTTGCTTGTTAATCCATCTATTTCTGGCTTCATTTTTTATTTATTTTTCTAACATTGATGTCCTCTATTTCTTATTCTGTTAATTTAAGCATTTTATATTTTTATAAACATTCATCCAATTAATTTAGGTTGGCAAACTAATTAAGTAGATAAAAATAGCTTCCTAATTTCATTGGTTGTGAATTTAATTTTCATTTTTGACATTGGCAATATCAAGTTAGTAAATAGCTTAGCCATTTTATTGGTCCATTTTCAAAAACTAGCTTTCTATTTTATTTATTAATTCAAGACTTTTTCTTTCAATTTTATTAATATCTCCTTTGATTTTCAGAATTTCTATTTTAGTGTTTATTTGAGTTTTTCATTTGTTGATTTTCTAGTTTTTTAATGCTCAGTACATTGATCTGTTCCTTATCTTTTTTACTGATGAAAGTGTTTAGGTATAAATTTTGTATTATATATTTTTGGCAGCACTACACAAATTTTGGTATGTTGTCTCACTGTCATTATACTTAATGAAATTACTGGTTATTTCTTGAAGGATAAATTCAAGGTCCCCCATTATTATAATTTTGCTGTCTATTTCTGTAATTCATTTGAATTTTTAAATTTATTTATTTTAAGTTTTCAACATTCATTTCTACAAAATTTTGAATCCCAAATTTTCTCCCCATCTCTCCCCTCCTCCCACCCCCCAAATGGCGAGCATTCTAATTACCCCTACCACCAATCTGCCCTCTCTTCTAACATCCCTCGCTTCCCTTATCCTCGTCTTCTCTTTTGTCCTGCAGGGCAAGATAAATTTATGTACCCTATTACCTGTATTTCTTATTTTCCAGTTGTATGCAAGAACAATATTCAACAGTTGTTCCTAAAACTTAGGGTTCCAACTTCTCTTCCTCCCTCCCTCCCCATTCATCCCCATTGAGAAGACAAACAATTCAATATAGGCTATATATTTGTAGTTTGACAAATGACTTCCATAATAGTCATGTTGTGTAAGACTGACTATATGTCCTTCTATCCTATTCTGCTCCCCATTTCTTCTATTCTCTCTTTTGACCTTATCCCTTCCCAAGAGTGCTGACTTCTAATTGCTCGTTCCTCCTATTGCCCACTCTTTCCATCATTCCCCCCACTCTGCTTATCCCCTTCTCTCCCACTTTCCTGTATTGTAAGATAGGTTTTCATACCAAAATGAGTGTGCATTTTATTCCTTCCTTGAGCCAAATGTGTTGAGAATAACATTCACATTTTCTGTTTCACCTCCCCTCCTTTTTCCCTCCATTGAAATGTCTTCCATTGAAAGCTATCAACAAAACACAAATGTATTTTCCATAAAATGTCTTTTATGGGGGGTAATTTGCCCCATTCCATTTCTCCCTTTCCCCTCCCAATATATTCCTCTCTCACACCTTAATTTTATTTTTTTAGATATGATCCCTTCCTATCCAATTCACCCTGGGCTGTGTGTGTGTGTGTGAGTGTGTGTGTATAATCCCACTAACTACTCAGATACTGAAAAAAGTTTCAAGAGATACAAATATTATCTTTCTATGTAGGAATGTAAATGGTTTCAACTTCAGTAAGTCCCTTATTATTTTTTTTCCTGTTTACCTTTTCATGCTTCCCTTGGATTCCTGTGTTTTGAAAGTCCAAATTTTCCTTTCAGCTCTGGTCTTTTCATCAAGGATGCTTGAAAGTCCTCTATTTCACTGAATGAACACTTCTTCCTCTAAAGTATTATACTCAGTTTTGCTGGGTGGGTGAGTCTTGGTTTTAATCCTAGTTCCTTTGGCTTCTGGAATGTCATATTTCACACCCTTCAATCCCTTAATGTAAAAGCTGCTAGATCTTCTATTATCTTGATTGTATTACCACAATACTCAAATTATTTCTTTCTAGCTGTTGCAATATTTTCTCCTTGACCTGGTAACTCTCGAATTTGGCTACAATGTTCTTAAGAGTTTCTCTTTTTTGGGTCTCTTTCAGGAGGTGATCTTTAGATTCGTTCAATACGTATTTTGCCCTCTGGTTCTAGAATATCAGTGCAGTTTTCCTTGATAATTTCATGAAAATGAGGTCTAGGCTCTTTTTTTGATCATGCTTTCAGGTAGTCCCAAATTTTTTAAATTGTCTCTCCTGGATCTATTTTCCAGGTCAGTTGTTTTTCCAATGAGATATTTCACATTATCTTCCATTTTTTTCATTCTTTTGGTTTTGTTTTGTGATTTCTTGGTTTCTCATAAAGTCATTAACCTCCATCTGTTCCATTCTAATTTTTAAAGAACTATTTTCTTCAGTGAGCTTTTGAACCTCCTTTTCCACTTGACTAATTCTGCTTTTTAAAGCATTCTTCTCCCCATTGGCTTTTTGAACCTCTTTTGCCAATTGAGTTAGCCTATTTTTAAAGGTGTTATTTTCTTCAGCATTATTTGGGGTCTCCTTTAGCAAGTTGTTGGCTCGCTTTTCATGATTTTCTTGTATCTCTCTGTCTTCCCAATTTTTCCTCCACCTCTCTTACTTGATTTTCAAAATCCTTTTTGAGCTCTTCCGTGGTCTGAGACCACTGAATATTTATTTTGTATGTTTGGGATACAGAAGCCTTGATTTTTATGTCTTTCCCTGATGGTAAGCATTGTTCTTCATCATCCAAAAGGATAGGAGAAGATATCTGTTCACCAAGAAATTAACCTTCCATAGTCTTATTTTTTTCTCCCTTTTTTGGACATTTTCCCAATGAGTTACTTGGCTTTTGGATCCTTTGTCAAGAGTAGGGTATACTCTGGGAATCTGTAAGATCTCAGTTCCTCCAAGGTGGCATAATCAAGTCTGTACAGTGGTCTGGGAGCAATCAGAAACTTTTGTGCCCAGAATCTGTTAGTAGTAGAGTTCCCCTCTCCACCACCACCTCTCCTCCAGTTCCACACAGCCAGCACTGGGGCTGAGATTCAGATCAGCTGCTCAATTCCCCCAGAGGCTTTACAGTGAGGCCTTCAACAATGGATGCAGGCTACTGTCTGCCTTGGGAATCCCACCCACTGCTGCCTGTGCTGCCATCACTTGAGTCAGAAGCTATGGGAACACCCTGCTCCTTTCTTGACCAGCTGAAAAAATCCTCTCAGTTACCTCTGGTGCCTGTGGGGTTGAGGGATCCATGCTGCCACTGGGGATTCTGTCCCCAGTGCATGCTCACTCCAGCTCCTCCTAGTGCTGCACAGCCAAGGCTGAGCTGGTCTCTACTCCATGTCCAGTGTGACAGACCTTTATCATTGACCTTTCAGGTCACCCTGGGCTAGAAATCTCCTCCACTCTGTTATTCTGTGGCTTCTGCTGCTCTAGAATTTGTTGAGAGTCTTTCTTTACAGGTATTTTATGGGCTGTGGGGAAGAGCTAGTGTATGTGTGTCTTTCTACTCCTCTATCTTGGCTCTGCCCCCCCCCATAATTCATTTAACCATTCTTTTAAGAATTTAAACATTGTCATTTGGGGTGTGTGTGTGTGTGTGTGTGCGTGTGTGTATGTGTGTGTGTGTTCAGTGCTGATATTTATTCATTGTCGATGCTACCATTCAGCAAAATGTAGTTTCCATGTACTCTCTTTTATCCAGGCATATTTTGCTGTTTCTTAATCTGAGATCATGATTACAACCCCTGCCTTTTTTACTTAAGAATAATAGATCCTGCTCTCTGTACATCTTTCTGTTTCAAGTATGTTTCTTGTAAATGATATAGTTGGATTCTGGTTTTTGATCCATACTGTCCTACTCTCTCTTTTTTCCATTCACCTCTTATCCTCTCATTTCCCTGCTTTGTGAAGTACATTTTAATACCTAACTTTTTGTTTTTCCCCTCCTTTGACTAGTTCAGATGAGAGTGAGGTTCAAGTGTCACCTTCCCCCCCTCTATCTCTCCCCCATTTTTAGAGAATTTCATCTGAACAACCCAATTACATAAAATAATATATCCCATCCTTCTTTCCCTCCCAGCTCCTATCCCTTCACAGTAGTCCTCTTTTGCTCTCATTCCATTCTTCTTTTTTTTAATCATCAAAACATTAATCCCAGTCTGTCTACTTAAACTCCCTCTATTATCCCTGATGATGATAATATTCCAAAGGGATACATATACCATCTCCCCATGTTAGAATCTTAACAGTTTATTCTTATTTAGTCCCTTATGACTTTTGATTTGTGTTTACCTTTTAATGTTTCTCTTTACCCCCGGTATTTGAATTTCAAAGTTCCTACACAGCTTTGGATTTTTCATCAAAAGACCTTGGAAGTCCTCCATTTCTTCAAAGGTTCATTTTTCTCCTATAGCTTTATGTTCAATTTTCCTGGTTAAGTTCTTTGACCTGGAAGCTCTGGATTTGGACTATGATATCCCTAGGAGTTTTCATTTTGGATACGACCAGTGTATTCTCAGTATTTCTACTTAGTCCTTTTTCTTCTAGTTGTAATAACTCTGGGCAATATTCCTTTTAGATTTCTTAAAATATAATATCTAGGCTCTTGCTTTGGTCAAGGCTTTCAGATAAGGTGTTCCAATGATCCTTAAATGATCTGTACTTGATTTGTTTTGCAGGTCACTTGTTTTTTATGAGATATCTTACATTTTCTTCCATTTTTCAGTCTTTTGACCTTTAAAAATATTTTATGTATAATATACTTAAAAAACCCTAAAAAACAAATCTGAAACAACTCAAAAAAGTTGAAGGATCAAAGAAGACAAAAGCTCCAGAATACACCCCCAAAAGGGCATAGAGTTTGACCTGAATACTAAATCCAAAGTTATTTAAGTAAGCTAGAAGAATGAGCAAATAAAGAATTCCCACCATGAAAAGCTATTGTGAACAACATATTTGGGACACAAATTCAGGAGAATAGAATGACACCAAGATATCTAAAACCAAAATGTCAAAGGAAAATGCAACTTAGACAAAAGTTCAACTAGAATTCATGGAAGAAATAAGCAAGAATTTAAGTGTTTCCGTAAATGAAGTAAGAGTGCTAAAAGAAAGAACTGAAAAAGTAATGAGAATAATGTTATCTTGACATAAGAGGTATAAAACCTAACTCAAGCAAAACCTCTTCTTAAAAATTAAAATGGACTATACAAATCAATGACTTCATAAGAAAATAAGATTCATAGTCTTTTTACACCTTTTACCCTGCCAATAACTGTTCACTTCCAGTGACACTGGCTTCCTTGCTATTCCATGAAGAAGACATTTCATCTCTCAGCTCCAGGATTTTCTCTGACTCTTCCCCTATCCCTGAGATGCTCTTCCTCCTCATTTCTGCCTGCTGACTCCCCTGGTTTCCCAAGTCCCAAATAAAAACCTCATCTTTTATGGGAAACTATCCTGGTAACTTTCATGTATTATTTATTTCCTATTTATCTTGAAAATACCTTGTTTTTACATATTTCTTTTCTTATTGTCTCTCTATTAGACTGTAAGCTCCTTTAGAGTAGGGACTGTCTTTTGATTCTTTTTGTATCTCCAGTGCTTTGCACAATACCTGGTACATAGCTGGCATTTAACAAATGTCTAGCAAACTGTTTATTTTTTATTGATGATAAGAAATAGTCTTTTGGCAGATCCTTACCATCTACATCTTATAAGGCAAGGAAGTGTCTTATAAAATTATTGCACATTGTCTTTGAGTATACATGAAAACTAAATCTACCAATTCCTTTGTTCTCTGAGAATCTGTGAGCCATTCCTCCATTTAATACCTTTTTTGCATCTTCTGGATTTTTTATCCCAAGACTCTCAATATTGAAGACCTCATGTACATATGTCATCACTAGGCAAATCAAGAAATTGTACATGTGGTAGACTGTATAGTCCCAATATGCTCACTATGCATAGTCTAAACAACACTGGACTTTGAATTGGAAGACTAGAACTGACATTATTTATATGATCATTGGACAAGTCACTTAACCCTTTGGAATCTATTTTCTTGTCAATGAAATGAAATGAAGATCATATCTGTACTGTGTCATAGAGTTGCTGTGAGAAAAAAATGCTTTGTAAACCTTAAAACATTCTATAAATATGAATTTATTACTAGAAATTATGATAATAACATACTGCTATGTATTGACTATGTCAATACTCATACAGATGAAATAATTTTTCCATTAAAAAAGCAAATTATCAAAATTTATTAATATGAACCTCTGGGTAGTATGTTAAAAGTGAAGGACTAGCCATATTTTCTGATGCCTTTAACCTCTCAGACCTCTCCTAAAAAAGAATTTATGTGACAAAGATTAAAAAAAAAAAACTTCAGTTGTCTCCAGGATTTAGGATACCTGAAATCCAAAAGAAAGTAATAAACAAAGAAACAACCCACAAACTGGTTTGTATAATGCATTCACTAAGCAATGCCCTCTACACCTCATGCTATCTGAAGCAAGACTGCACTAGTCTACTCACACAAACTCCCAGCAAGACCCAACCCCACACCCTGATCTCCCTTCCTCTTTCCAATGCATGAAGATCTCAGGTCTAGGTCATGAAAGTCTGCAACGCTCTGGACAACAGCAGTTCACTTGGGCCACAGCCAACTCACAGTGAGCAGTGTACTACAAAAGATCTCTGAAGACCAGAAATAGAGAAAGGGAAAGGGGCAGGACATGTGTCTAGGCTTAAAATGGAGCTCAACACCACATCTCACACCCCACCCCACTTCCTTTCCCAAGCCTCAGAGACCCAGACTACAAAAAATTGACCATGTGCTACCACTAGTGTAGCTGCTCTTTGAACTACTGGTGCCAAGACAGTAAACAGAGGAACAGAGAGGAAACCAGACAGAGTAGGGAGTAGGTAGGTATGTATGCAGGGGGTGAGGGAGGAAGTTTTCTCTTTACTACTCCAGAAGCCTGAGGAAAATTACTCAGCACCCACCAAAAAGTCATCTGGGGCAGAGATCTAGGTTGGTACAATGAATTGCACAGTTGGGAGGAGGCTGAGATGCTTTGAGATTTATTCCCCCAAGAAACTACCAACAAATGGCAGCATGACTCAGAAAGTGAGTAATAAGGGAAAACAAAGAAGAAAAATTGCTGAAATTACCAAAGATATCAGGAGAAAAAAAACTCATTGACCTTGAAGATAAGCAGATAAATCAACAGGGAAAAAAACAGTAATGGCTGTAGGAAATATGTCCTCAAGATCTAATAAACAAGTTCAAGCTTCCATAAATAAATAAATATTGCAAAACAAAGGCAAATGATCCAACACCTCATGAGACAGAGGGCCCTGAAGAAAGTGAAGAGAACATAGAACAACAAACACACTGTTCCTGAATTTTTCAAAAGCAAAATAAGAATTATGAGAGCAGGATTATGACTTCAACAGCAAAAGTAACAAACAGTATAGAAAAATGAAAATCTGCAATGGCAAGTTCTACTAAAGGAAGAAAAAAGAGAAAACAATAGACTGGAAATACAAATATACAAAAGTCAAATACAACCTAGAAGAAGAGAAACAAAAAAGCAATAACATTTAAAAATATGCTCACTATGAAAACAATATGCAGAAGTCAAAGATAATCTAGAAGAAGAAAAGCAAAAAAGCAATACTCTTAAAAGAAAATATGCTCACAATGCAAGCAAAACATACTGATTACAAAGACAAGGTACATAAACACAACCTAAGGATCATATGTCTCCAGGAAGAACATGACAGGACAAAAGACCTTAACACTGTAATGCAAGAAATAAGAGACCTTCCCAGAACTTCTGAACAAAAAAATAAAATAACTGTTTAA
Organism: Bettongia penicillata ogilbyi; assembly: GCA_023548195.1. Classification (NCBI taxonomy): domain Eukaryota; kingdom Metazoa; phylum Chordata; class Mammalia; order Diprotodontia; family Potoroidae; genus Bettongia; species Bettongia penicillata. The sequence continues at coordinate 1,401,158 of JAJHZJ010000336.1, forward strand.
AAAGAAACAACTATTTAAAGATTGTCTGCAGAAAAAAAAATATCCTAAGACTGAAAACTTCAAGACTGGTGTTAAATTTGACAATTCAGTTCAGAAACAAGAAACTCTGCAATCAAACAGGAGAAAGACCTTCATATATAAAGTAAAGAAATTCAAATGACACAAGACTATTCTGTACCCACTAGAGAATGTTGGAAGAGATGAAACAATGCCTTCTAAAGAACAGTGGAGCCCAGGATGCAGTCCAGAGTGACCTACCCTGCAAATATGAGTTTTGTCATATGTGAAAAAAAGATGAATGTTCAATAATGAGGAATCTGAAATATTTTCAGAAAGAAAATCAGGCTTGAATAGATGATTCCAAGCAACAGGAATTCAGGAGGAGTGAATAAATACAGCAACCAAGTTCAGCAACAGAGTAACAGTAGAGACCAGTAAGAGACTTCTTTCAAAATGTACATAAGGAAATAGGGGTGAAAACAGAAATCCAGTGGAAGTAACCCAAGGGTATCACCAAGTCCTGTGGCCCAAATATGTCGACCCAAAAGTGACTTGGTGATATCCTGCCTACAGCTGAATGAATGGGGTTTGGGGAGGTTTTTTTTGCACTTTTTGTTTTGTTTTTTTTTTGGAGAACTATCTTACAATATGGGAATATACATGGAAAGGGTAAAGGAAGCTGGGTGGTACAGAGCAATGTGTGATATGTCTGGGTCAAACCAAGACTCACAATAAGGAAAGGTGACCTCAATAAGAGAAGAATATGTAGGGGAGTGGGTGGGAGGGGTGAAGGTTGAAAAAATGTGGAAAGGAAGAAGGTCTTGTTTTGGTGGTAGGAGGGAATTCCAGTGATGAATGATCCTACCACATGAAGAGAAATATCTGTGAAGGGAGATAGAGACCTTGTACTGAGTATGACTCATACTGAGTATGATTTGGTGCTTGAAAAGTCTACTTATCCTACCTTGGAAGGGGGGGAGTTGGAACTCCTGATAGTAACTGGTACCTAAGAAAATGAAAAGGCATAGATCCAGGGGGAGAGAAATTGAGGCAAATGGGTAATAGAAGTAAGGCAGGGAAAGGTATAGATTGGGCTACATAACTAGGGAGATGATGGAAGAAGGGGCCCTGCCATGGGGCAATGCTCTCTCCTTAGACCTGTGATACTCAGCATTATTCTGTGGGTGAAACACTATGAAAAAGAGGAATATGGGAGCAAGCTCTTAAGGCAATGACAGAAATTACCCCAGAAGAGAAAGCCTAGGATAAATAGCTTGGGAACTGAGAAGCATTAGAAAATTATAGAGGTCATAAATTAGAGAATGAAGGGCTAGAAGATAGAGGATAATGAAGAGAGTAAGAGAAATCCTTTTCTGGAAAAGGGTGCAAAAAAATAAATTTTAAAAACTAGTAAACAAGACTAGGTGAAGGAGAGGTTAGGAGGAGAGGGAAATCTACTTGACTAACTGAGAAAAGAGGGGGAAGGATTACATAATCAGATAAAAGCAACAGATAGAAAATAACTAATAAGCAAGACCCCAAATGAAAAGGGATAAAAAATGAGGAGGGGATCCGGGGTTAGAGGAAGAGAGACAGTAGAAACACAGCCATCTTTAAAAAGATTGGGGTAAAATTACTGGAGGAACATTGTATCATGTTAACAGGTAATGATGAAGGGGGGAAGGAATCGCAACTTAAACACAAAAACATATTGGAGATAAATGTAGGAAAAGATAAACATGCATCCATTGAGATGATCCTGGATTTAAATATGAATAGTTAATAATCCAATAACATGAAAAAGAATAACTTACTGGATAAGAACACAAAACCCCTATAGTCCATTGCTATTTGGAAGAAACACATTCTAAAAACAAAAACATACACAAAATAAAATAGCGTATGGGGAGAAAATTTAATATGCATCAATTGAATCCAAAAAAGCAGGAATTAAAATCAAGTTGTCTAACAAAGCAAAAACAAACATTCAAAAATAAATAGATATAAATGGGAAACTACATTATGCAGAAAGAAATCATAGGTAACAAACCAATACCAATAATAAACTTATATTCTCCAAATGATTTAGCATCCAGATTCATAAAGGAAACACTGCACTTCAAGAAGACATAGATAGTAACATAGTGAGAGGAGACTTCAATATCCCACTATCAGTTTTGGATAAAAATAACAGAAAGGTAAACAAAAGGGAAAGAAAAAACTGAACACATATCTGGAGAAATGAATTAAAAGACTTATGCTGTCTTCTAAATGGGACTGAAAAGAATTTCTTGGTATTTCCCATATTTTTCAATATAACATCAAACTTTTACACAAATTGACCACATACTAGGGACACCAAAGTAGGTCAAACAAATGTAAAAAGGCAGAAAAATATAATATATCATTTGTACATAAATAATAAAATGATAAGCAATAAAATAGTAATTTGTTCAGGAACCACAAAAAAAAAAAAGACAAACCCAAATGGAGAGTTAAGAATTAAATCCTAAATAATGAGTGGATCAAAGAATAA